>JADMNL010000028.1:109925000-111307500 GCA_016271365.2 Neoceratodus forsteri
TCAGAATCACGAAGGCAGTGATTCGGGACTGGCAATGGTGGCTAGATCCGGGATCCCTCTCTGTGGGGGTTCCCTTCACAGTGCCGTCCCTGGTGATAACACTCTCCACAGACGCCTCAGGGCTGGGGTGGGGAGCGCACTCGAACGGGGTGAGGTCTCAGGGAACATGGACTACCCAGGAATCTCATCTCCATATCAACATATTGGAGATGAGGGCGGTCCTTTATGCCCTGCAAGCCTTCCAGTCGGAGATTCCACCGAGTACTCTCCTGTTACAAACAGACAATACTGCGGTGATGTATTACCTCAACAAACAAGGAGGCACACACTCCTACCCCCTTTGCAGGGAGGCCATGAGGGTGTGGGAATGGGTAATACGACACAGCGCAAACCTCATTGCAGTTCACGTTCCCGGGGTGGACAACACTGTCGCAGACAGCCTGAGTCGTTCCTAGGCCAGAGTCCACAGTGGGAACATCTATAGGAGGTGGCAGAGGATCTGTTTTTCAGATGGGGCACTCAGAATTGGATCTATGGCGTCCCCATCCAGCATAAAACTGCCCAATTTTTGCTCGCTAGATCCAGGGCCTAGTGTTTTCTGGCGAGACGCGTTGTCCCTCTCCTGGGCGGGCAGATTCCTCTACGCCTTCCCTCCTTTCCCGTTGATCCAGAGAGTTCTTCTCAAACTTCGCAGGGAGCACGCGACGCTTATTTTGATAGCGCCTTTTTGGCCCAGGCAAATTTGGTTCCCGCTCCTGAATCAGTTGTCCCGTGAACCTCCGCTTCCCTTGCCAATCAGCTCCCACCTGTTGTCTCAGGAGGAGGGTTCACTAGTCCACCCGGACTTACATTCATTGAACCTACATGCCTGGCTCCTAGAGACATAGCCATGATGCGACACGGGGCTCGCAAGAGATGGCAGACGTGCTTTCTGCCGCCAGAAAACCGGCAACACACGCAACATACACCATGAAGTGGCGCAGGTTTTGCCTGTGGACTCAAACACGTGGTTTCTTGCCCTTAGACTGTCCTGAGAAGCTGGTTCTGGAGTACCTGCTTTCCCTTTTTCAATCCGGGCTAGCTTACTCCTCGATCAAAGTGCACCTTTGTGCAATCTCAGCTTATCATGCCCCCATAGACCATCGCATGGTGGCCCAGTTGGATGCTACTCGTGCCTTTTTAAGGGGGTCCTCCACCTTAGGCCGCCCATCAAGGATCCTGTCCCTCCTTGGGACTTGCCCTTCATCCTGGAGCAGCTTACACTGCCGCCTTTTGAACCAGCCCGCAGATTCTGCATCACGTTTTCTGTCGTGGAAGCGTTGTTTTAGTTGCTGTTACTTTGCGAGAAGAATCTCCAATTACACGCTCTCATGCAAGAGAGCCTTATTTAATTTTCCACCAGGATAGGGTATCCTGAGGATAAATCCTAAGTTCCTGCCTAAGGTGGTTTCAGCCTTACCCTTAATCAGGACATCGATTTACCAGTGTACTTTCCCAAGTACACCAATCGAGGAGAAGCACTGCTTCACACTCTGGATGTTCACAGGTGTCTCAGATATTATCTGACCAGAACCAAACAGCACCGGAAAGTGGAGCAGCTGTTCGTATCCTTTGCTGAGAGGATGAAAGGGGCCCCCATTTCGAAGCAGACCCTTTCACGCTGGCTCATTCAGTGTATCTCTTTCTGTTATGACAAACGCAGAAAACCCTTGCCAGGAGCGGTCAAGTGCCATTCCACCAGAGGAGTGGCTACCTCCTTCGCAGCACTGAAGAATGTGTCCACTTTGGCTATCTGTGCTGCAGCCACCTGGAGCTCGGTGCATACTTTTATCAGGCATTATAGCCTGGACATCGCCTCAAGGCGAAGGGCTGGTTTCGGCCTAGCCGTCCTCCAGGGACTTCTGTCTTAGGCTCAGAAGGGGTCTTAATCTCCGTCTTTCCTCCTCCCAATGGCTTTATAATGTCGCCATTGCTTGAGAATCAGTCCTAATGGTGTAACTTGCTGCAAGAGCTGTATCTCAAAGAAGATAGTACAGTTACGTAAGAACTTACCGTAACAGTAGATCTTCGAGAACAGCTCTTGCAGCAGGTACTTTCCCGCCCACCATTCCCCCTTGGAGGAAGTAGGTTCTAACCTAACACCCATCCTTAGAATTGGAAAGGTCTGTCCTTAGTCTTGGCCATCTGATGGCAGGTCCTCTGTCTCCTCTTCTGATGTCATCCAGCGGCCGGAAGTCTCCGGCAGGAGAACTGGGGATTCTGGCGGGACCGCCTCCTTGTGTGCTACGCCTGACGTCGGGGGCGGGACCGACGTTGGAGGCGGTCCCCGCTGAAGACTGCTAGCTAGAAGATTTCTGTGGGGTCCTGACGTTTGCCGGCTTCAGTCCTAATGGTGTAACCTGCTGCAAGAGCTGTTCTCGAAGATCTACTGTTACAGTAAGTTCTTACGTAACTGTACTTTCCAGGAGTGCAAAATGTCCTGGCGGACAGCCTCAGCAGGTCTTACACCCTCGTGCACAAATGGGAACTCAATCAGGAAGTGGCAGACTCACTGTTTTAGAGATGGGGCGTCCGGAACGCGACCTTTTTCGCCTCCCCATCCAACGCAAAACTTCCCAGTTTTTACTCGTACGTTCCAGAGCATGGTGTTTTCTGGCACGATGCATTGTCTCTTTCTCTCTCGGACAGGGAGATTCTTATATGCTTTCCCTCCATTTGCCATTATTCAGAGAGTGCTCCTCAAACTACAGGCAGAGAGAGCACAACTGATCCTAATTGCTCCTCTCTGGCAGAGGCAAATTTGGTTCCTGCTTCTTCAACAGCTGGCGAGGGAACCCCCGGTTCCACTTCCATTGACGCACAACCTCCTCACTCAAAACCAGGGTCGGCTTATGCACCCAGGGCTCAGGACCTTGCACCTGCATGCGTGGCTCCTGCAGACATAGTGAAATCTCATTTTGGGGTTTCCACCAGAGTAGCCCAAGTTCTCGTGGACGCTCGAAAGCCCTCCACCAGATCCACTTACACTATGAAGTGGAAGCGTTTCTCTGTTTGGGCGGCTTCCAAGGGTTGGGACCTTTTTACTTGTTCAGCCCCGCATATCATGGAGTACCTGCTTCATCTTTCTGACTCAGGGTTATCTTATTCCCCTCTAAAAGTACATCTGTCTACCATTTCAACCTATCACATGCTTGTGGATGGTAAGCCCGTGGCCCAGTTGGAGATTTCCAAAACCTTCCTGAAAGATTTGAATTTTGCATTGGAGAAGCTCACTCTCCCTCCATTTGAACCAGCGATGAGCTGTGATTTGCGCCATCTGTCTTGGAAAGCATTATTTTTAGTTGGTGTTACTTCCGCTCAAAGAATTTTAGAGCTTCAGGCCCTGGTGTTTAACGAGCCTTATTTGATTTTCCACAGAGACCAGGCAGTTCTCAGAACAAATCCTTTGTTCTTACCTAAGGTGGTGTCAGAGTTCACGCTGAATCAGTCAGTGGAACTACCAGTCTATTATCCCGCTCCCAGGAATAGAGGTGAGGAACTCTTGCATCCCTTGGATGTGAACCGGATCCTAAAGTACTGTATTCACCAGACCAAAGATTCCCATAAGGACGACCAGCTCTTTGTTTCCTTTGCCCCCAATTCCTTGGGCAAGGCTGCTTCCAAACAGTGCCTCTCTAAGTGGCTTGCTAACTGCATCCGCTTCTGTTATCAGAAGTACAACAAACCTCTGCCAGGGTGTGTTAGAGGTCATTCCACTAGAAGCATGGCTGCATCTGCAGCTTTTCTTCGTAATGTTTCTGCAGCGGAGATCTGTGCAGCAGCAACTTGGAGTTTGGTCCATACCTTTACCTAGCATTGCAATCTGGACATTGCTTCTAGGTGGAGGGCCAGGTTTGGCCTCGCCGTTCTGCAGGGTCTTCTGTCTTAGGCTGGTCCCATTCTGTACTTTTCTTTTTGGATTCTCTTCCTCCCTTGTTTCTGTCGGTCTCTCTTCGGAGGGACCGCTTGGGATTCAGTCCTGCTTGTAATGACCTACTGCAGGAACCCTCTCGAAGTAAGATAGTACAGTTGTGTAAGAACTTACCGTAACAGTAGAATTTTAAGAGAGGTTCCTGCAGTAGGTCATATTCTTCCCACCCTCCTTCTCCCATTTTTATTTGGAACTCCAGAACCTGTTTCCTTCTCCTGTCTTTCCTTCAGAGACTCCAGCGGGAGAACTGGAGGGCGGGCGTAGGAACCGCCCACTATATAGGGTCACGCTGACATCGGTCACGTGACGTCAGGTGGGCAGTCCCCCGACAGGCATTGCTGGAAAGATTTGCCATGCGGTTCAGATGCCAGGTGGTGCTAGTCCTACTTGTAATGACCTACTGCAGGAACCTCTCTTGAAGACCTACTGTTATGGTAAGGTCTTACGTAACTGTACTTTCCTGACTTATAGGGATGTGGGAAAAGGAAGTCCAGCATCTAAGAGGTCCATTTCGTGCTGGATAGGTCTGTGTATTCAGTTTTGTTACTCAAAAGCTGGAAAAGAGCCCCCAGCAGGGCTGAGGGCCCATTCCACAAGGGGTACAGCTGCTACTATAGCAGCTTCCAGGGATGTCCCATTGGTGGATATCTGTAAAGCAGCTACCTGGAGAACAGTGCACACCTTCACGAAGCTCTACAGCCTGGACACACAGGATAGAGGTGATGCCGGGTTTGGCACAGCTGTCCTGCAGAGTCTATTCCCAAAGTTTCTTTTTTGTCGTCATTGAGTGTGCTTCAGTGACGATGTCACTAGCCCACTGGGAGTCAGATCTTCACATCTACACGACAACAGAGTTTAGTTTTACTCAGTTTTAGTTTATTTTATTATTTAAGTTTTATTATTTTTTTTCTTCAACAGCCGTATCGATTGAAGGAGTTGACCGTGGACAGTGACAGTGATGGTAGGGAGTCTCTTTTGGAAAGCTATTCTAGCATCTGGGCTGTGTCTGATCCAACCGACTACTTCAGAGGGGAGTCCGACCACAGGCATTCCAGTGTTCGCGGAGTACAGTCCTCGTGTCAAATTCAAAAAAGAAGTAGTGTCGTTCCCAGTCCAGGTCAGGAACCAGGCACCGGTCTGCCTCGAGTTCTTCCTCTAACCGTTTTAAGGGGAAGAAACTGTACCGCCCAAGGTTGCCCTCTGGTACATCTGCCACGAGATTTTCAGTACCCGTGAATGAGAGGCCTTCTCCAGCTCCATCCGGTTCCCCAACAGCCTCAACCAACAGTCACTCTGAATCTCAGCACCAGAGCCCTTTTCTGTCCTCCTGTGGGGTTTCGGTGAGCAATTTCACCACTGGACCGCTCTTGTGGAGCAGTGGGTACAGCATCTGGCCCATTTGCCCCTTCCTGCGCATCTGGTACTGGGGCCGTCAGGCCTAGGTGCCTCGGAGCTGCAGTTGGGACCTTCAGGCTAGGTAGAGTGTTTGACTCTGGCAACGCAACTTCTTCCCTTGCCTGGACCATGCCACTGACGCCGGGTCCACATGCCTACCTCCCTCATTCTGTTTCCTTGCAGGTACTGGCACATGTGCCATCTCCTGCTCTTTCTGCCTCTGGGTTGAGTTTCCAGTCAGCGCCGTCACCAGCACTGACTTCTTTGCAGCTGGCACCGGCTGCTCTGGGGTCAGTGCTGACTCTAGTGCCAGTTCCAGTATTGCCTGATCTTACTTTGAGAGTGAGCTCTTGCAGCAGGTGACACCGGTAGGACTGAAGCCGGCAGGCACCAGGACCCCACAGAAAACTCTAGCTAGCAGTGTACAGCTGTCGACCTGCACACATCAGCTCCACGGACAGCTTCTGCTGAGATCGACCGCATTTTTCAGTGCTTTATTCTTTTGTCAAAAAGCTTCCATTCTCCATCTGTATGTCATTGTCCATCGACCGGCACCAGTTGCAGTGTGCATGTGGCAAATAGATACCGTCTAAGGACAAACACTTAGCCTGTTTTCTGTGCCTAGGCCCAGACCACGACACCAAGACTTGGCAACAGTGCCAGAAGCTTAATAGCAGGATGAGAATCAGCCGCCAAAAAGCCCTCCAGGCCTTCTTGCTGCCATGCAGGATTCTTCAACTCAGGAGGGCCCCTCTCACAAAATGTCATCGGGGAAGCACCACAGAGAAAAAAGTAGAGAGAGGGGAAAAGGTAGATCCTCATCGAAATCCAGGTCCTCTGACTCCTGGTCTGCTACCGCGCGGAGTTCAGACTCAGCATCCCAGGCAGCGCACTCTCCTATCCGGCTTGCTGTACTGAGACCACCTGCCCTGGTACAGGCATTGGGAGGCAAGGATTCGGGGTCCAGGGCCTCTGGCCTGGCCCTGCAGCCAGTGAAAGTCCAGCTACCCTCTCAGGCTACGGGCTGGCACTTGGGCAGCAATGCCAGTTCATCCCCGGGCGACAGATCCTCTGCCGCCGGACCAGCGAAAGCATCATCCAAGTCGGCCAGTTCCACCGGTGCCGATTCCCTGGACAGACGTGAGGGCTCGGATCACTCTTCCGGGAGGTCTGCTTCTCAGCCCTCAAAAGGCCGAATGTCGGACAAGCTGACGCCAGAGAAGCGGACGTTGGATAGGCGGTCATCAGACGAGGACCCGCACCAATGAAAGCCCTCCCAGGCTGACAACTGCACAGAGCACAGACCGCCGTCTGGTACCCTGCCATCAGCCTTAATCCACACTACGGCTGCCGACCGTGGGCTACCGCCCTAGGTACCAACACCACCCGCGGACCAGATGCTAGGCCCATCAAACCATCCAACACTGGACCAGGAACCAAGACTCCAGCTGTTGGAGGTCTAAGACCTCTTTTTATCGTGGTGGAATACGATCAAGGAGGATTTCCTTCCACCAAAGCCCACCCACGTGGAAGATCCGGAACAGCCCCACCGGGCAAGGGCCAGTTGGGCCATAAGAGCCGACCCCAGACAAGGAGCCAGAACTCTTCCCGCTCTTCCGAACAGCATAAACACCAGCATCAGCATATGAGGTCTCGGTCCTCTTTCTCTTAAGAGTCGTATCATTCCTCATCATCCTCATCGGAATCCTGCTCAGTGGGGGGACTCCCTTCACCTGACTCAAGGGAAACTCCCAAGTCCCCACTAGATAACCCCCTTCTTTATGGAGGTTATATAGCACATACAAGCAAATATGGGCTGGGACACAAAAGGCCTTGACCCAGAGTTACACCAGAAGGATCCCAAGCCAGTTGTTGTGCCACCATTGCTGGACACTTTCCAAGATGTGGCAAAGGCAGCATGGAAGCACCCATCCACATCCTCGGCAATTCACAAAAAGTCAGATTGCCTCTACAGGGCATCCAGAGAGAAGCCCTTCCTGAGTGAACAACTGACAGCTTACTCAATGGTCATCACGGCTGCCTACGACAGGTCCCAGAGACCGTGGCACCTGAGTACGCAGCCATCTGACAGGAAGTCCAAGCAGCTGGACAGCATGGGCAGAAAGGTATATTCTTCAGCCACCTGCACCATCACATTGCTCAGTTTCCTTATGCACATGGTGCAGTTCCAGAATGCCCTGTGGGAACAAGGGATGGACATGATTCATGACATTCCCGACTGCTCCAAGAAAGCAGAGCTGGAAAAAATCTTGAAAACAGGCTTGGACATAGGCACCCACATCCTCAGATCGACCTATGATTCAGCAGCCAGGGGTGGCCGCCACTGGGGTGTAGCTCAGGTAACACTCCTGGCTTAGAGTCTCTGGCTTTGCCCAGGACGTCTAGGCCAGCATCTTAGATACCCCATTTAAGGGCTTGGTTCTCTTTGGCGAAGAGTCTGTAAAGATCATTATGACTATACAGGACTCCGGCAGAGCCGTTTGATCGGTCCAGACCATGCACAGGCCGAAACAAAAGCCTTTGTGTAGGCAGCATTTCCGAGGCAAATCAGGTCAACAGCCCAGAAACTAACCACAAAAGCAGCAGAGAGGAGGTTACAGCCATAAGGGTTCCTCTCGAAACTCAGGAGGCTCCAACTCTAGGGCTGCCAAGCCCTCCCAGGCAGCCCTACCAACCCTGACCAACACCTGACTTCTTGCCGAACCCTCCTCTTCCTACGGAACTGGCAGGAGAGATAGTCGGGGGTCATTGTTTTCTCTATCTAGAGGGCTGGAGGAAGATTACCTCTGACCAATGGGTTCTGCAAATGATCCACCAGACAGGCCTCCACTACACTCTCACTATTCCCCATCTCATGCAGCTTTTATCCATGACGAGATTCAGGCTGTTCTGGACAAACGTGCAATGGAGCCCATTCCGGCCTCTCAGAAGGGGAAAGGGTGTTATTCCCACTTTTTCTTGGTACCCAAAAAATCAGAGGACCTACGGCCTATCCTAGACCTCAGCGACCTCAGCAGGTTCATAGAGTACAGTCGCTTCCGGATGGTTACCCTTCAAACAACATGAAGTCTTGCTGTATTCAGATATAATGCAGTTAGCCCCAGCACTTGAACTGCCCCGGAGAGGAAAGAGTTAACTCTATGCAGAAGCATAGAACGTTGAGCTCGAGCTTAGTTTTCAAAGCTCTGTCTGTGGTACTTCCCAGTGTAACAGTCAGATCTTACTTCGAGAGGGCTCTTGCAGTAGGTAATTACATATAGGACTGACGGCAGGCGGCAGGACCCCACGGAAAAATTTCTAGCTAGCAGTCCCTGGCGGGGACCGCCCCCACGTCAGGTGACCAGCGTCAGACGACATCGGTATAAAGGAGAGGTCCCAGACGCCCGCCCTCCAGTTCTTTCCTGCCGTCAGCTGGTGCAGCGCCTCGCGGTGAAGTTCATAACGCTCAGTCCTGTTGCTTCGTCGGTTTTTCAAAAGTATCAGTATTTTGTGTTTTCTTACGTCATGTGAAAGTAGGGTATATGTCGTCCCCTTCAAAAATAGTACACTGCAAGCGGCGCCTAACTGCTCATACATAAAGACGGTCACCCTCTGCCTTTCTGTTTAGGCCCTGACCACG
Organism: Neoceratodus forsteri; assembly: GCA_016271365.2. Classification (NCBI taxonomy): domain Eukaryota; kingdom Metazoa; phylum Chordata; order Ceratodontiformes; family Ceratodontidae; genus Neoceratodus; species Neoceratodus forsteri. Next base: position 109,934,006 of record JADMNL010000028.1, read on the forward strand.
CTCGGGTCGACAAGTGTCCGCACTGCCTACATTTCAATGCGGCCACCCACAGACAACGCCAGCAGTCTCTAGAAGCCCATCTCCTCAAAAAGAAGATGTCCGCAATGGAGAAGGAGTTGAAGAAACTTCGGCAGGCGTCGACCTCCCCTGACGGACACAAGAAGCGGGACAAGGAAAGGCACCGGGAGAAGGCCTCCTCCTCCACGACTCCGGCCGGAGCCGCGGCCAAGGTAACGTCTCCTCTGGGGGATCGCCCGACGGCAGCCTCCAAGGCTTTGGAGGAGGCGTTGGCCCACCAGTCGGGTTCGCGTTCGAGCCCGCCGGGTGCCCTCGGGCAAAGGAGGCTTCAGCCCCCAGCACGCCCGCCCAGGCTGCGGCCCTGGTGCGGGCGCTCCCATAAGCGACGTCGGCTCTTCCGACATCCGCCGGGAGAAGGCAGCTAAGGCGCCTGACCCCTCGGGGCAGCGCGGCAGCAGCGTCCCCTCGGACGGGCCTCCTCCCATCCTTGGCCCGCCTCCGGCGAAGGACCCCGAAGTCAGGCGCGGCTCCTCTGGCGTTCGCCAGGACTTCGGCCATAAGTGCCGCCGGCTCCTCCGGCGTCCGCGGGCCTCAGAGCCCTGACAGACCCTCGCCATCTGGCGTCCCAGGTTCCACGCAGCCTTGCTGCCGTCCGGGGAGCCCGAGTCCCCCCTGCCTGACCCTGGGGACTTTTCCCCCTCCGTCCCCGGACGAGGCTCGGGATGCTGGTCCGCTGTCTGATCCCCTTCCTACAGAGCCGGATCTGACGCCGGCTCCAACGCCAGCCCCTCCGACACCGGCGGGGGATATACCTCTCCAATCGGGCCCTCCACCCCACGGGCCTATCACGGTCGATCCGTCCGTGGAGTTCCTACTGGGCCGTCTGCTCCGGCAGCTCCTCCAGTACCTGGGTATCCGCCGTCTTATCCAACGCCGGTTTACCCGGGTCCTCAGTATCCTGCGCCGCAGTACCCGGCCCCGACTCCACCGACGCCGCAATACCCAGCTCCGGTATTCCCGCAGCCGGGTTACGGATACTCCCCTTACGGATTTCATCCATACAACTCTCCCCCTTCTCCTCCTCCTCCACCACCGCCCCCTAGGCCACCGGTGGATCTCCAGGAGACTCTGGCCTCCTGGTGGGCTGAGGCCAAGGCTCAGCTCACCAAGGAAGTCGAGAGCTGTTTTCTGACGGCGCGTGCCACCCGGCTCCAGTCGCCCCAGGCAGCCTCCCTCTCCGCCTCCGGATTCCCGGGCTCTGCCCTCGGGATCCAGAGAGGGGCAGGACACGCGTCCAGGGATCCCCCTAAGGAACCCGTTCCTCCCCCTAGACGAGCCAGGGAGTCCTACTCTGCTTCAAATTCCTCTTCTTCTTCTCTCCCGGATTCCTCCGATGGTTGTTGCGAGAAAGACGACGAGCCTCGCTCTCCGCTCAGGAAGATCCAGGAAGTCCACCAGTGGTGTTCCTTAGAACCAGATCCTCAGCGGGTTAAACTCGCCGAACATCTGGACTTGCCCCTTACGGCCCCTACTCTAGTGCCACCCTGGATCGAGCCTCATGCCCACCTTGTTTCCACCATTTGGAAACAACCATCAGCTTTAGCCCCACTTCCTCGGAAGTCCAACAGGCTATACCAGGCTCCGGAGGGTGTAGATTTTCTAGACTCTCACCCCCGTGCAGACTCGGTTGTGATTAGCGCCGCTCACAGCCGGTCAGCACACCCCAAACATTTGAGCTCGTCTCCCCCGGATAAGGAATCTCGCCTTCTGGATCAGTATGGAAGGAAGATCTATGCTTCTTCCACACTGGGGATCAGGGCCCTAAATTATGTAGCCCATATGGGGGGATTACCAGAAGGCTGTCCTTACCCAGGCGGAATCCAAGATTGACTCCTTGCCTGACTCCCAGGTCAAGCAGGAGTTAGCCGACCTGGTCCGTTCGGCCAGTTGTCACATTCTGAGGACGACCTACGACGCAGTGGACACCGCAGGATGGAGCTCTGCATTCGCCGTAAGTCTTCGGCGTCACGCATGGCTCCATGTGTCAGGTCTGGTCCCGGAGGTGCAGTCCGCAATCCAGGAAGCACCTTTCAGGGGTTCTGTGCTTTTCGGTGGTGATGTCAAGGACATCATCACTGACTTGCAGAAGAGGAGACCCTTAAATCTGTTGATTCAATGTACCGTCCCCATCCCCATGCGCCGTCCCTTTAGCAGGCGTAGCCGGCCTCAAGCGAGAAACCTCAGGGAAGCGGGCCTACAACACGTCGGCCCCCACAGCTGCTAGGCCCCAGCGCCCAAAAAGCAGCGGGTGCCCCAGCTACCGGCGCTGCCCACACCACCTGACTCCTTCCCTCTCCCCACCGCCTCGGACGCCCGAAGGAACCGATGGGAGGAGATTCTCCTCCACCTTCCGGGTTGGGAGAGGATAACATCAGATTCATGGGTGCTTCAGATCATAGCAGAGGGCACTCCATAGAGTTTCTACAGAAACCTCCACGTCACCCCCCTCTGAACTCCTCTTACTCAAGGGACCATCTTCCTTTGGTCAAGGAAGAAATTTCTGCTCTCCTCGCGAAGCAGGCCATAGAGCCCATCCCACCTCACCTTCACAGGACGGGCTACTATTCCCATTTCTTCCTTGTACCAAAGAAGACGGGAGATCTCAGACCCATTCTCGATCTCAGCTCCATGAACCTATATGTGGAATACAAGAGGTTCAGGATGCTCTCCCTTCAAACCCTCTTGCCCCTGCTTCAGCCGGGCCAATGGCTTTGTGCACTGGATATGCAGGATGGGTACCTGCACATCTCCATTCGCCCTTCGCACCGAAAGTACCTCAGGTTTGCGTTCAAGGGGGACCACTACCAATTCCGGGCGTTCCCTTTTGGTCTTTCCTCGGCTCCCTGAGTCTTTACCAAATGCCTGGCGGTGGTAGTGGCACCTCAGTGCTTGAGAGTTCAGGTTTTCCCTACCTGGACGACTGGCTCCTGTCGGCCCTGTCCAGGCAGGAACTCCTGCATTCCTCTCCCTCACCCAGCAGGTTTTCACTGGTCTGGGTATCACCATCAACCATTCCAAGTCTCATCTGGACCCTTCCCAGAGACTCCAGTTCATCAGGGCAATCCTCGATGCGACAATGTGCAGGGCCTTCCTGCCTCGGACAGGGGCCTCCCTCCAGTCCCAGATTTCTCTTCTATCCGGACGGGAGGGTTCTGGCCAGGGTTGAGTGCTCCGTCTCCTGGAGCTTATGGTGGCTGCCATCCTGACGGTTCCGCGTGCGCGCCTCCACATGAGGATCTCTCAGTGGACTGTCCGCTCTCAGTGGGATCAACTTGTAGACGACCTAGATCATCTGGTACTGATCTCCTCGCCGATGATAAGAGACTTGCAGTGGTGGATGGTTCGAGAGAACCTATTCCGGGAGGTCCCCTTTTTTCATCCTCCCCCCGCTCAGACTCTGACTACGGACACTTCAGGCGAAGGTTGGGGAGCCCATCTGGGTCCTCACCGAACCCAGGGCTTATGGTCAAGAGTGGAGTTAGCTCTCCATATCAATGTGCTCGGAGCTTGAGCAGTGCTGTATGCTCTCCAGGCCCTTCACCAGTACATCCTTCCGGTCACCTTGCTGTCCAAACAGACAACATGTACGTGGTGTGTACATCAACAAGCAGGAGGGACTGGTCCCCACCCACTGTGCAGGAAGCGATGAGGGTTTGGGAATGAGCAACTCTTCAAACCTTCACCTCACGGCGATCCATGTTCGGGAGTCGACAACGTCCTGGCAGACAAGCTAAGTGCGTTCTTTGGCTCTGCCACACAGTGGGAACTGGACCAAAAAGTTCTAAAAAGCGTCTTCCAGACTTGGGGGACTCCACAGATAGACCTGTTCGCCTCCTCCTAAAACGCAAAGCTTCCAATTTTTTGCTCGCTCGCTCCAGAGCGAGGCACTTTCTGGAGCGATGCTCTGTCTCTAAACTGGAAGGACAAATTCATCTATGCTTTTCCCCCAGTTCCTCTGGTCCCTCGTGTGCTGCAGAAACTGGCCTTGGAAGGAGCGAGAATGATTCTGATCGCTCCTCTCTGGCCCAGACAAATTTGGTTCTCTCTTCTACAACAATACTCAGAGGTTCCTCCTCTTCCTCTGCCTTTATCTCGAGGACTGCTGACCCAGGATCAGGGGACCCTGGTCCATCCAGGACTCAAGTCCCTTCAACTTCATGCATGGCTCCTGCAGACCTAGCCCAATCTCGCTTTGGCGTCTCTCCTCAGCTGGCCGAGATTCTGGTAGAGGCTAGAAAACCCTCCGCTATGTCCACCTACGCCATGAAATGGAAACGATTTTCCATCTGGGCTGCCCCCAGGAATGTGGAGCCTTTCTCCTGTCCTGTGGCCGTTCTGCTTGATTATCTGCGGCATCTTTTCAACCTAGGTCTCAGTCACTCCTCTTTGAAAGTCCACATGGCGGCTATTTCAGCCTACCATATACCTTTCGCTGATAAGGCTTTGCCCAATTGGAGTATCAAGACTTTTCTCAGAGGTCCTTCATCTCAGACCCCTGTTGGGACTCCAGCCCCGGGACTTGAACTTTGTCCTCGAAAACTTACCTTCCTCCTTTTGAGCCACGGCTTCTGCAGACTTGAAGTTCTTATCGTGGAAGACACTCTTGGTGGCCATTACTTCTGCCACAGAATTTCCGAGCTCAGGCCCTTATGGTGCAAAATCCTTATCTGATTTTCATAAAGAAAGAATAGCTCTTCGCACGAATCCTAAGTTTCTCCCCAAAGTGGTAGCGGAGTCTACCTTAAATCAGTCTATTGAATTACCTGCCTTTTTCACGCAGTGCTCCAACCATGGAGAATACTTGCTCCATACCATGGATGTCCACAGGATTCTGAGCTACTACACTGCTAGGACGAAGGATCTCAGAAAGACTGATCAGCTGTTCGTCTCTTTTGCTCACAAAAGGGAAGGCAATGCTGTCTCCAAGCAATGCCTATCGAAGTGGTTGGCTCATTGCATCACTTTCTGTTATGACAAGTACAAGACCCTACCGGGTCAAGTCAGAGGCCACTCTACTCGAGGAGTAGCAGCCTCTGCAGCTTGTTTTAAGAATGTGTCTGTGGCAGACATCTGTGCTGCCGCCACTTGGACTTCTGTCCATACATTTACTAAACATTACAGTTTGGACATTGCCTCCCGCCGTAGAGCAGGCTTCGGGTTAGCTGTCTTGCAGGGCCTCCTTTCTTGAGTTTTGCAAGCTTTTACTACTTCTAGGGTAGTTCCTCCTCCCGGTGCCTTTCATTTGTTCCAGACTGCTTGGTTCTGTCCTATATGTAATTACCTACTGCAAGAGCCTCTCAGTAAGATGAGTACAGATGCGTGAGAACTTACCGTAACAGTAGATCTTGAGAGGCTCTTCCCAAATAATACCTTCCGCCCTCCATCCCCTAGGCTTTTTCAGCTCCTTTTCCATTGAGGGAAATATCTGCTTCTCTCTCGTCCGGGCCTTTTGAGCCTGTGGCGGGAAAGAACTGGAAGGCAGGCATCTGGGACCGCCCCTTTATACCGACATCGTCTGACGCTGGTCACCTGACGTGGGGGCGGTCCCCGCCAGGGACTGCTAGCTAGAAATTTTTCCGTGGGGTCCTGCCGCCTGCCGGCGTCGGTCCTATATGTAATTACCTACTGCAGGAGCCTCTCTCGAAGATCTACTGTTACGGTAAGTTCTTACGTAACTGTACTATTCTTTACTCCGCCTAAAAGTGAAGTCGCTCCGGAGATTTCCTTTGCTCGGTTCGGTAAAAGTAAAGCCTTCGGTTTAAACCGCATAATTTTTTAGTTATTTTCAGATTTCCAGCCTCTGTCTACGATACAGGTAGTGGGTCAATAGATATTGACTGTGTTTATTTTGGTAAAAAAAGTGGAAATTGTCCTTTTTTTATCGGTTTCTTACCGGTCAGTCCGGTTTGGAACCGACCTTGTTAATTTTAATTTTATTTTTTCTGGGATTAGTGTGGTGTTCCGGTACCGATTGGTTTCAAAAGAATCGGACCTCTGTCTGTTTTTATTTTCAAAAGCCCGTGACACGGTTTTTAACCGATCGGTTATTATATTACCTGGCTTGAAAGCTGCAATAGGGTAATTTGTTAGGTTGGCCATGTCTGAGAAACCCAAGAAGAAAACCGGTCCCACTGGGTTTCAACACTGTACTGAGTGTGGGAGGCCTTTGCTAAGGCTGACCCCACCTCATCTGTGTTTATTGTCTGAGGTTTGACCACCTCAAGTCAGACTGCCATCTGTAAAAGCTTTCTAAATCCACTTTAGATAAAAGACTGAGCAGGCTGGAAGGAAGCTGAGAAGTCCGTAGATCCGGATGAGCCAGCCGGTTCGGTTGCAGCGAACCTGAGGAAGTGCCCACTGACCTGGCGATACACCTCCTTGGGCAAAGGAGAGCTGACCCGAGTCGGTTCCGTCAAAAGCGTAAGTCTGCGGTTGGATCTGTATAAATATTCTCCAGCCCTTCGGATGAAATAGCCAAAAGTGATTAGTATTGTTCAATCGCTTAGAGCAGTTCCGTCGGAACCAGTACACGCCAGACCGGTCGGATCAGTCTCCTCGGATTATGATCCAGATGCTTATTATGAGGAGTGGGAGGGAGACGAAGACTATCCCGATGATGATGGTGATGGGGTTGGGGGTCTGGATGTGCCCATTGAACAGGACATCTCCCCAGACAGGCCCTCAGGTGTCTCACCTCCCAGGCTCTCACCGTGTCCCCTTCACATTTTTTGTTCTACAAAAAGGTGGCAGAAACCCTGCAGCTTCCCGTGATTGAAGCCGCAGAGGAGGATGAAGAGCCTGATTTTGTGGAAATAATGGACATCCCAGAGTCCAAAAAGCTGTCTATCCCTCTTCATAAATCCTTGGGGAAACAGACACACAAATTTTTACAAACTCCTAATTCAATACCTCCTGTGGATAAGAGAAAGGACAGGTGGTATTCGTTTTCAGGCTCAGCTGCAGAGTTCCTTTATATTCATTGCAGCCATGTTGGGGTAGTGCAGGCGGCAGCCTGTGACAGGGCTAACATTCCTTTGGTTTCACACCCCCCGGATAAGGACTCCAGGAAAGTGGATGCTATGGCCACAAAACAGTATTTGGCATCCTCTTTGGGACTTGGGCAGGCTACTTATATGGCCTACACAGCCAGGTACCAGAAATCCAGATGGGATACGGTTCTGGAACTGGCTAAACAGGCCTCTCCCCAGCTAGCCAAGGAGCTGGAGGAGGTGGCTGCTGATGGAACTGAGGCATCCAAAATGCAATTTCATGCTGCTGTGGACTCCAGTGATGTGGCATCTAGAGTTATGGCTACATCTGTGTCTCTCAGAAGACATGCTTGGCTCAGATGTACTAGCCTTTCACAGGATACCCAGGCTAAGGCCATGGATTTTCCTGTAGTAGGTAACTCTCTGTTTGGGGAGCAGTCAGAGGCTTACGTGAAGAAAATGAATGAATACAGGGCTACGTACAGGAGTGCACAGGCCAAGGAAAGGCGAGCCACTCCGCACAAGCAGCAGTCTAGGGGCAGGCCCTTTCAAAGGCCTTTTTACCAAGCCCAGGCCTCCTCTCCCTTCCCACAGAGGGGGTTCTTCCGAGGGAGTGGTAGGAGGGGGGGGATGAGCAGGGCTGCTCCCTCCTCCTCTCAGTCTAAGGCTGCTGCCAAGCAGACACCCTGATGTGTCAGCCCAGGTCGACTCCCTATTTACAGTAGGAGGCAGGTTGGCTTACTACTTCCAGGCCTGGAAGTCTGTGACCTCAGACAAGTGGGTCCTGAGTAGTAAACCAGGGACTAACCCTCAGCTTCAAAAATTTCCAAAAGAGGGCCAAGTCTTTCCACCTGCATCAGTCTCAGAAACCCTTGCCCTAGAGGAAGAGGTTTCCTCTCTTCTAACTGTCACAGCTATAGAGAAAGTTCCTACTCAGTACAAGGAAAAGGACTGTATTCCAGGTACTTCCTTACCCCCAAAGAAAACAGGGGAGTGGCGACCCATCCTAGATCTAAGGTATTTGAACAAACACATTTCAAAGCCCAAATTCAAAATGGTAACTCTGGGAATAATCCTTCCCTCTCTAAGACTAGGGGATTGGCTAGCATCTCCGGACCTCAAGGATGCCTACTTCCATATTCCTATCAGGTGCTCCCACAGAAAATACCTCAGGTTCGAGTTGCCTTCAGGCCATTACCAATGTAGAGCCATGCCATTCGGCCTAACATCAGCTCCAAGGATGTTTACAAAGTGCCTTGCAGTAGTGGTGGCTTACCTCAGAAGACAGGGTATCACCATCTTCCCGTATCTGGACAACTGTCTCTTAGTGGGTCAGTCACCTTTACAGGTCAAGTCAGTTCTTCAAACTACCCAGGACCTACTCAGCTCCCTGGGGTTTCTTCTCAGTCTTCCAAAGTTTGTACTCGAACCAGTTCAACTTCTCACCTTTATAGGCATAGAGTTGGACACTGTACAGGCAAAAGCCTTCCTTCCCCTGGCAAGGGTGAAGGCCCTAGTGGATCTCGCTTCCTCCTTTCGACCTCAGGTCTCCCGCCCAGCAAGACAGTTCCTCCAGCTCCTGGGCCACATGGCAGCTTCCACGGCAGTGGTGCAGGGAGCAAGGTTCCAGATGAGGGACATTCAGTTTCATCTGAGGTCTTTTTGGTCTCAAAAGAAGGATTCACTTACCAAACTGATTCCAGTGACTCAGACTCTGGTTCATGCCCTCCAGTGGTGGCTGGACCAGGACAACCTCAGAAAAGGGGTTCCAATTCTCTCGCTCAAGTCCCATCAGTAGTTCTAACTATGGATGCTTCTCTCCTAGGGTGGGGAGCCCACCTGGGAGCCCTGACAGCTCAAGGGCTCTGGTCTCCACAGGAGTCTCTCCTTCATATCAATCTCCTGGAACTCAGGGCAGTTTTCCTAGCCCTGCAGAGCTTCTCGGATTTAGTTAAGGGCAAGGTGGTCCAAGTCAGAACGGATAACACCACAGCAAAAGGAGGCACACGGTCCATGGCCTTGTGCACAGAAGCCATGAAGCTGTGGTCTCTGGCCTATTCTCTTCAGACTTCTCTTGTAGCAGTTCACCTTCCAGGAAAGGACAACATACTAGCAGATGCTTTGAGCAGAATTTCACAGGGACACCATGAATGGTCCCTGGATCCTCACATCCTGAAGGTTATCTTCTCTAGGTGGGGCACTCCAGAGATAGATCTCTTTGCAGCACCGGACAATCATCAACTTCCTCTGTTTTGTTGCAGACCTCCAGTCCTGGGGACGGTTCCTCAGGATGCTCTCTTCTTGGACTGGAAGGGCAGGTTTTTCTATGCCTTCCCTCCATCCCTTCTCTCTGCTGTTCAGAGTTCTGATCAAGATCAGGACTCAACCCTGCACAGTGATACTGGTGGCTCCAGATTGGGCCAGACAGCCTTGGTATCCTCTACTGCTGTCTTTGTCAGTGTCCGTCCCCTGTCTCTGCCAGGACATACAATCTCCTGTCCTCCTCCCAGGGGTGGATCTGGTACCCCAATCTCCAGTCTCTCAATCTCAAGGCCTGGCTCTTGTAAAGTTAGAATATGCAGCACTACATCCTTCTCACGGAGTTCTGGATATTCTGAAGGTCTCCAGGAAACCTTCCACTAGAAAACCGTACAACTCCAAATGGAAAAGGTTTACTATTTGGTGCTCTCAGAAAGGCATCCTGCCCAATTCTGCAGACATTTCCACAACCTTGGACTATCTAGTTCATGTCAATGGTCTAGGCCTGAGGCCTGCCACTCTGAAGGTTCATCTAGCAGCTGTCTCTGCATTCCTCTCAGCAGGGAAGAGCTCTTCCTTGGCATCTCATCCTGTTTTCAGAAAGTTTTTCAAAGGTCTGGTTCATATTAACCCTCCCTTTAGAGAGCCCACTCCACCTTGGGATCTTAATGTCTGCATAGCTCAGCTAATTCAGACACCCTTTGAACCTCTGGCTTCAGCCGAATTGAAGTACTTGACCTGAAAAACTGTGTTCCTGGTAGCTATTACTTCTGCCAGGTGGATTAGTGAGTTACAAGCTCTGTCAGTTGAACCGGATTTCATCTCCTTCCATAGGGACAAAGTTGTCCTAAGAACCAATAGGAGGTTCTTGCCCAAAGTGGTATCAGATTTTCATCTGAACCAGTCTGTATCTCTCCCTGTGTTTTTCACTGACCATTCTTCTTCAGGTGAAAGAAGGTTACACAGTCTGGATGTTAAGAGGGCCCTTAGCTACTACATTGAGCATACTAAGGCACATAGAAATGACTGTCTTCAATTGTTTCTCACTTATGGTGAAGTGGGGAAAGGTAAGCCTGCCACTAAAAGAACTGTTGCCAGGTGGATTGTTTCTTGTATACAATTTTGTTATGAAACGTTGGGTAGTATGCCCACTTCAGGCCTGAGGGCTCACTCAACTAGGGGTACAGCTGCTTCTCTAGCTGCGGCCAGAGATATACCTTTGTTAGAGATCTATAAAGCAGCCACCTGGAAAACAGTACATACTTTCACCAAGCATTACTTCCTGGACATCCGGGCTAGGAGTGATGCTAAGTTTGATACAGCAGTACTGCAGATCCTCTTCCCAAAGTAGGTTCTGCATTTCCTCCTCCACAGGGAACTGCTTGGTAGTCTGCATTATGTCTGAATACAGCAAGACTTCATGTTGTTTGAAGAAAAAATGACTCACCATAGTAATGTTGTTTCTTCTAATGGAGTCTTGCTGTATTCAGACCTCCCTCCCTGCCTCCCCTCTCAGAACCTGGTTTTGGGAAGTGAGCTGGCAGGTACAGTGCTGCACCTCAGGGGTGTACCTTGTACCCTCCCTCTTGGGTGAGGTAGATGTTATTATTTTTTCTGGTGTTTTATACTTAAATATTGTCACTACCTTTCCTTCTTGGGTTCTCGACTTGAGTCTTTTGGGCCCAAAAGGAATCTTTTGCCCTTTGGCTATATTTTGAACAATTTCCATACTATAGTATGTTAGTTAGTTTGCTTGTAAGAATCTGACAGTTACACTGGGAAGTACCACAGATAGAGGTTTGAAAACCGAGCTCGAGCTCAACGTTCTATGCTTCTGCATAGAGTTAACTCTTTCCTCTCCGGGACAGTTCAAGTGCTGGGCTAACTACATTATGACTGAATACAGCAAGACTCCATTAGAAGAAATAACATTACAGTGGTGAGTAATTTTTTCTTCAGGACCTAATACTCATGCTTCATCTGGGAGACTGGACTGGCTGTCATCCCTGGACATGCAAGATGTGTACCTACACATCCTCATAGCCAAGCCCCACAGAAGATTCCTGAGGTTCGAATTCTGGGGACAGCATTTCCAGTTCAGGGCACTACCCTTTGGCCTGTTATCGGCACCCCGGGTCTTTACCAATTGTCTGGCAGAGTGACAGCTGCCCTCCAAAGGGTGGGCCACTATGTCTTCCCTGTCTGGATGACTGGCTTCCGACGGCCTCGTCCAGAGAAGAAAGACACCTTTTCTTTTTTCAAAGAGTTAGGGATAAAAGTCATCCCCCTGGCCAAGCCAGAGACTTCAGTTCACAGTGCACAGGCCAAGAAAAGGCAGTCAACTCCTCAGAAGCAGCAGGCTAGGGGCAGGGCCAGACCTTTTCACAGGCCTTTCTGCCAGGCACAGGCCTCCTCTCCTTTTTCCCAGAGGGGGTTCTTCAGAGGGAGAGGCAGAAGGGGGTGAGCAGGGCTGCATCCTCCTCCTCTCAGCCTATGGCTCCTGCCAAGCAGACACCCCGATGTGTCAGCCCGGGTCGACTCCCCAATTTCTGTAGGAGGCAGGCTGGTTTACTACTTCCTGGACTGGAAGTCTGTTACGTCAGACAAATGGGTCCTTGAGGTAGTAAGCCAGGGACTGACCCTCAGCTTCAAAAAATTTAAAAAACTGAGGGTCAGGTCCTTTCCACCTGCAAACATCTCTGAAACCATTGCCCTAGAGGCAGAGGTTTCATCTCTACTGGCTCTCAGAGCCATAGAGAGAGTTCCTACACTTCACAGGGGCAATGGTCTGTATTCCAGATACTTCCTTACCCTGAAAAAAAAGGGGAGTGGCGGCCCATCCTAGACTTAAGATACCTAAACAAGCACCTACTAAAGCCAAAATTAAAAATGGTGATTCTGGGAATAATTCTTCCCTCTCTAAGGCCAGGGGACTGGCTAGCCTCCCTGGACCCAAAGGAAGCCTACTTTCACATTCCCATCAGGTGCTCCCACAGAAAGTACCTCAGGTTCGAACTGCCTTCAGGCCATTACCAGTTCAAAGCAATGCCCTTCGGCCTAACATCAGCTCCAAGGGTGTTTACAAAGTGCCTAGTAGTAGTAGTTGCTTTTCTAAGGAGAAACAACATCTCCATATTCCCATACCTGGATGACTGGGTCATTGTGGGTCAGTCTCCAGACCAAGTCAAGTCAGATTTACAAGTGACCCAACAAGTGCTCACTTCTGTAGGATTCCTCCTCAATCTTCCCAAATCAGTTCTTGAGCCAGTGCAACTTAACCTTCATAGAGGTAGAATTGGATACTGTCAAAGCAAGAGCCTTTCTTCCTCTGGCAAGGGTAAAGGCCATTATAGAGCCGGCTTTCTCTTTCCACCGTCTGGTGTCTCGACCAGCAAGGCATTTCCTTCAACTCCTGGGCCACATGGCAGCTTCCACTGCAGTGGTCCAAGGGGCCAGATTTCAGATGAGGGACATCCAGTTCCATTTGAGGCCTTTTTGGTCTCATAAAAAAAGATCCTCTAACCAACTTATTCCAGTGACTCAGACTCTGATCCAGGCTCTCCAATGATGGTTGGATCAGGGCAACCTCAGGCAAGGAGTTACATTCATTACAGTCTCATTCTGTGGTTCTAACCACGGATGCTTCTCTCCTGGGGTAGGGAGCTCACCTGGGAGCTCTCACAGCTCAGGGAGTGTGTTCCCCTTAGGAGTCTCTTCTCCACATCAACCTTCTAGAGATCAGGGCAGTGTACCTGGCTCTGCAAGCCTTCTCGGAATCAGTACAGAACAAGGTGGTTTAGGTCAGAACAGACAACACCACTACCATGTGGTACATCAACAAGCAGGGAGGCATTCGGTCTATGGCTTTGTGCACGGAAGCCATGAAATTATGGTCCCTGGCTTATTCTGTACAGACATCTCTGGTAGCAGTCCACCTTCCAGGGAGGGACAGTGTGCTAGGAGATGCTCTGAGCAGGATATCTCAGGGCCATCACGAATGGTCCCTGGATCCCCTAGTGTTAAAAGTGATCTTTTCAAGGTGGGGCACTCCAATGATAGATCTCTTTGCAGCCCCAGACAATCACCAGCTTCCACTCTTCTGTTGCAGACCCCCAGTCTTGGGTTCAGTCCCTCTGGATGCTCTAATTCTGGATTGGGAAGGGAAATTTCGGTATGCCTTTCCGCTACTGTCCAAAGTTCTGGTCAAGATAAGGTCACAATCTTGCAAAGTGATCCTGATTGCTCCAGACTGGGCCAGACAGCCTTAGTATCCCCTGTTGCTGTCCCTAGCAGTCCATCTTCCCCTATCTCTTCCCAGGAATCACAACCTGTTAAAGTCCACTCGGGAGGATCTAGTACCCCAACCTTCGGTCTCACAATCTCAAGGGATGGCTCTTTGCATCTGTCTTGAGGGGTTCTGGACATTCTCAAAGCCTCTCGAAAACCTGCCACCAGAAAAACGTATAACTCCAAATGGAAAAGATTCAGCAGTTGGTGCTCCAAGAAGCATATATCCCCAGATACTGCTGATTTGTCTACAGTTCTGGATTACATGGTTCATCTTAATGGTCTAGGCCTCAGACCAGCTACCCTCAAAGTACACTTGTCAGCTGTTTCTGTTTTTCTGTCAGTAGGAAAGCCCTCCACACTGGCATCTTACCCTGTTTTCTGTAAATTCTTCAAAGGATTGCTTCATACCAATCCCTCCTTTAGGGATCCTACTCCTGCCTGGGATCTTAATGTTTGCATTACTCAGCTTATGCAATCCCCTTTTGAGCCTTTGTCCTCAGCAGAGCTTAAGTACTTGACTTGGGAAACTGTGTTCCTGATAGCTATTACATCTGCCAGACGTGTCAGTGAATTGCAAGCTCTGTCAGTGGAGCCTGATTTTATCTCATTCCATATAGATAAGGTGGTCCTTAGAACCAATAGGAAGTTCTTACCCAAAGTGGTTTCAGATTTTCATCTGAACCAATCCATGTCTCTTCCTGTATTTTTCACTGATCATTCTTCTTCAGGAGAGAGAAGATTACACAGTTTGGATGTTAAAAGGGCACTTAGCTACTACATTGAGCATACTAAGGTTCTTAGATTTGACTCCCTCCAGTTGTTCCTTACCTATGGTGAAGTGGGGAAAGGCAAACCTGCTACTAAGAGAACTATTGCCAGGTGGAATGTCTCTTGTATACAGTTCTGCTATGAGAAGCTAGGCAAAGTACCCCCTTCAGGCCTGAGGGCTCATTTGACTAGAGATGCAGCTGCTTCTCTGGCTGCTGCCAGAGGTATACCCTTATTAGAGATATGCAAAGTAGCCACCTGGAAAACAGTCCATACATTCACCAAGCCTTACTCTCTGGATATCCAGGCTAGGAGTGATGCTAGGTTTGGTACAGCAGTTCTACAGAGCCTATTCCCAAAATAGGTTTGATACCCTCCTCCATGGGGGGTACTGCTTGGAAGTCTGCATAATGTCAGAATACAGCCAGACTCCATGTTATTTGAAGACAAAATTACTCACCCTAGTAACTCTTTCCTCTCCGGAGCAGTTCAAGTGCTGGGGCTAACTGCATAATGTCAGAATACAGCAAGACTCCATTAGAAGAAAAACAATTACTTAGGTGAGTAATTTTTTCTTACAGAAGATCCAAGAGTACATCTGAGCCCCTTTAAGTATGGGGGGGGAGCAGAAACATAGTCTGCAAAGCATCTAACTTGGCTGTCTGACATATAGCAGTATCGATCTGAGTGGGCTTGTTCCCCAAGTCCTGGGCACTAATCAACCCTCTGCCCATCACCAGCAAAAGTGTAACATATTAAGATCAGTTGACTGAGCTGTAAAACTGAAAACTACGACCATAATGCATATTTCAAAAATAAGCAGACTAATACCACACTCTTATAATCTCATATCTGTCGTCAGTATCACTATGTTCCTCTGCTGTCTGTGAGGCAAGCTCCCACCTCCATCCACTTGGCTAGTTTACCTGTCAGTTTTGCCCCATATACAGTTCTGAGCCAGGCAGGCAGCAAAAACCTCACGCATCACTCCCAGCTGCTGCAGTTTGAGGTTCAGGCCATCAGATTGTTTGGGTGTGGGTCATAAAGCTGAGGTCAAGAAATAGCATTACCCTGGCATTGGCCAAAACTGTTATATCTGTCTTCTTCCTGGCATAACTCCAACACTTGCTGGGAATCAAACATAGGACCTAACTTTCACTGCCAGATGGTACTGCTTTGCCATGACTGCCTTTTGTCCTGTACAACACAAAAACACCTCTTGGACCTCCTTCGCTGCTGTCAGAAGTTGATTTTGACGACGGTGAAAGAATTAGCCTTTTGTCATGTATCTCAGCTTTGCCACAAAGCAGAGGGGAAAAAACAGTTTGATGGCATTTGAAAGATTTTGAGAGGCTTCACTCAGTCATGGAATGTTTTTCCCATCCAGGCTGTTGACTGTTTCTCCTTGAAGGTTCCAGTATGGACTAAGCATACTGTACAGCTGGGGGCTTTCTGTCTTTTTACCTTTTTGAACAGTGGACATTTTCATTTCCACGTGCAGATGAAGATTGTTGTAGATCCTCATGGGGCCCTGTATATTTTATGATAGGGGATATTTCACATGATATTTTAGTATGCCCAATAAATTTATACCTTAAGTTACATTTTCTGCTTAGTTTCATTAATTGTGTTTGCACACTTTGAACCAGTTTTTGTATTATACTGAATATTGGGCTGGCTTTAGATGATAGAGCTGTTCACTGGGGGACTATTTACTGCTTGGATAAGTTTTTCTCTTGCAGGTGGTAAACATGACCTTCCAGTTAGTTTGTGTGAGTTTTGACATGCAGCTTATAGACTCATTTAACACCATACAGAAAAGGTATAAAATGTTGGTGAAAGTGCCACCTCCCATAAATGTATCAAATTACAGAGGCTGTGTAGACAGCCTTTTCTTCAGAGGAGTGGCATCTCCAATGCATATTTTATGTTTGCTTGCCGCATGTGCAAGAAACATAATCTCGATGATCAAAATGCAGTGCGTGCGGTTGAAGAGAACACCGCTTCCGTGAGCAGCGCTTCCCGTAACACACACCGCATGCGCATGTGCGTGCTCCTTCGCTCCGCACACACTGCTTAGCCGACGGGGTGCCCAATCCCCCATCAGCTTCACCCCAAAAAAGCTGTGCAGGTGCACGCTGAGGAGCCCACCCCAGCGTGGCAAGATTGTTATAGCCGATAGGGGTGCCCAATCCCCCATCGGCTCCCCTCCCCATAAAGCTTTCAAAGGTGCCACGCTGAGGCCACCCCAAGCGTGGCAAAGCTATTGTGCAAGAGGGTTGCCCAATCCCCCGTTGGCTCCAACCCAAAACAACGCTTTCCAGCTGCCACGCTGGAGCCCACCCCAACATGGCAACGTCCTCGTCTATAATAAAAAAAAAAAAAAAACCCTGTAAATAAAAGGTCCTAAGTCTCCCTGCCTCCACCCACACCCACCACCGCTCCCTGCCTCCCCACACCTCTCACCCCGAGTCCGGCACAACGATCTTCGGTGGACTGGGAACACGTCTGCACTCTTCAAAGCTGACCACGAACTGAAGAAATGCCGGTAAGCTGTATAATGTAATAAATAGGGTTTTTTCAACTTTGCTGCATATCTCTGGAATGTTTTAGAATTTTGGCACCAAATTTTCAACATGGGGCTTTTGGGACCCCTCCTCATGAATTCTGTCACTGTCATGGCGTTAATCGGGCCCGAAGGGTGATTTCACGGTCACTGCGCAAAATCACCTTTCAGGACTGATTAACGAAACGACAGTGCCAGTGTTCATAAGATGGGCTCTCAAAAAGCCTATGTTGCAAATTTGGTGAAAAAATTCTTAAAAATGACTCTTTCACGAGTGTGCGTTGTGCAGTTCCTACACACGCTCGTAAGTTCGCGAATTTTTAATATTTGCACTCCAGATTTTCAACATTGCCATTTTACCACACCTCCTTATGAGCAGTACCGCTGTCATTTTTAACATCTTGATGAAAATGTGTTTCCGCGCATGTAGCACACGATGGCGCAGTCGGTGTGTGAAATCAATGTATGGGACACATTAAGAAAATCACAGTGACACTATTCATGAGCAGAGGTCTTAAAATGGCTATGTTGAAAATTTGGTGAAAACATTCCTAAAATGACTGATTCACGGCGTGCGTGCGCAGTTCCTACACTGCATACGTAGAACCTCATAAATTTTAATATTTGCGCTCGGATTTTCAACATTGCCATTTTACCACACCTTCTTATGAGCAGTACAGCTGTCATTTTTCACATCTTGCCGAAAATGTGTTTTTGCACATGTACGCCCAATGGCGCAGTCGGTGTGGGCAATCAATGTTTGGGACAGATTAAGAAAATCACTGTGACTCTTTTCATTAGCAGATGTCTTCAATCAATCAATCAATCAAATCTTTATTTATTCAGGCGATCATCATTGAGCAAGGCTCATTTACAAGATGGACCTGATAAGGTCAAGGTTCGAGTTGGTGCACAGCAATTACATCACATACTTATGAGACAGTTATACATACAGAAACAAGAAAATGTTATTTATAACACAATAATATACAGAGAATTCACATGTTAAAGCTTGGCAAGAAAAGTTAAACTAACATCTACAATATGTACAATACATATATATCACAATGAGGGCTATGACAGTCACTCACATAATGAGTACAAGGATGGTGAAGGAATATTGGGTGCCATATACTGGCGGTGTCTGGCTGGAAGGAATATGCCATATGTGATTGGAATAAGGTTTTTGGGATGACTATTCTATCTCTAGCAGTAGCAACTGCATTTCTCTTTGAAGAAGGCTGTACAGTGCTGCTGAAGGATGTAAATGGAATGATAATGGACAGTTTAGGGATTTTGTAGGGTGTTCCATGCTATGGCTAGAGTAGGTGATTGCTGCCCTCCTATTTTGGTGTTGACTTTGGGCAATTTGAGCAGGATGATATTGTTGCTTCTTAGGGCATAGGAGCTGGGAGTGGTCAGGTTGAAGCAGTCCAGGATAAAGCTTGGGAGTTTTTGATAAAGCTCTGTAGATCCATAGAGCTGCATTTCTGCTCCTCCTGACATGAAGAAACCCATCCAACTGAATCATAGAGAACAATGGTGAGTATTATATGGCAGCTCTGTAATGAACCTTATTGCTCTATGGTATAAGGTATCCAACTTTTGAAGGTAGGGGTGGAGCAGTGACTATAGAGGAAGTCTCGTAGTCAATGACTGATAGAAAGATGGCCTGGACTAATCTCATCTTTGAATCTCTATTAAGGAAGGGTTTAATCTGTGGAGGCCAAGCCTTAGGCGAAGCTTTTCAGCAGTTGTTCTAGATGCTGAGTAAAGTCAAGTCTGTTGTCAATCCACACCTAGGTATTTGAAATTTTCAACATACTCCAGATTTTCTCAAGTATAGTGCATATCTGGGGAGACTGATTGAAGAGGATGTGTTGGTGGAATTTTGGGTTGTGAACATCATTGCTTTGGTTTTCTTTGCATTTAGCAGAAGCTTTCTCGAGAAGCTGATGTTGTAACAGGAGAATTCTGCTTGTAGGATTTCATGAGCAACTTTAAGGTGAAGGGTTGCTGACATACAGTACAGTGTCATCAGCAAAGAGATGTACTGAGGACTTGGTAAGAGTTGAATCAATTTTATTTATATAAATGGCAAAAGGATAGGACCCAGAATAGAGCCTTGGGGACTCCTCTTGACAGTGGTCTTAATGGGAGAGGTCACCTTCAGCTTTTACCTGCTGTGATCTCCGGAGAGGTAGCATCTGAACCACTTAAGGGAGGATGGATCTAGGCCAATGGAGTGTAGGGATGAGAGTAGCAGTTCATGGTCCACAGTGTCGAATGCTTTGCTCAGGTCAGGAATACTGCACAGACATTGTTCTTTTATCCAGTTCAGTTTGCCAATCACTGGTGACCTTGGCTAATGCAGTGATAGTGCTGTGTTTGGCCCTGAATCCAGATTGAGCTGGATTTAATAGATTAGCATTGTCCAGATATTCCCTTAACTGAATACTCACTAATTTCTCCAGCATCTTGGATAACACAGGTAGGATGGAAATGGGCCTGTAGTTATTAAGATCCATAGGGTCCCCTGATTTTAGAAGGGGACCACTTGGGCTATCTTCCACAGCGTGGAATAGAGCCAGAGTTTAGGGAAAGGTTAAAGAGGTGAGTTAGGGGACTGCAAGCACATGACACGTAATCTTTAGAAAGAATGGGTCAGAAGATCTGCTCCTGCACTTTTTGGTATCTAGATGCCATAATAGATCCTCAACTTGCTTCAACAGTATAGGTTTGAAGCTAAAGGAGGAGTCAACTCTTTGTTCACCAGTATAGTGGGAGCTTAAATGATCCCTTAATAGGTTAGCTGGGAGGAGTCAAAGGCAAGGCCAACTGTTGTGAAGTGGTTGTTGAATGCATCCAGGATTTCAATGTGCCAGTAATGGGGCCATAGTTACTGTGTAAATGGGTTGGAAGGGGTTGTTAACATCCTGGCCCATCATACCCTTGATGGTGCCCCAAAATCTAGCAGTATTATGGTAGGAGGAGTCGAGCTGGGCCAGGTAGTAGGCAGCCTTTGCATCCCTAACTTTCCTAGTGCATTTATTCCTGGCTTTCCTAAAGATCATCCAGTCCATGATATTCTTAGTTTTTCTTGCTACTTTCCAAAGTTTATCTCTCCCAGCAGTGCAGCTTTGAGGTCAGCTGAAAACCAGCGACAGGATTTGTTTTTATTGGATACTAGAGATTGGAGCATGGGTGTTAAGGGCATTTAATATAATGCTATTTAGCACCTGCTGAGCTTTTTCTACAGAATGTGCAAGATAGAACTTTTGCCAGTGTGAGAGTAGGCTAGATCATGCAGATATTCTTCAATATTGATGTTTTCTTGGATCTCCTCATGAGGAATTTTGCAGGATCTGTTTTAATGCTGTTGGATCTTACCCCTGCGATGGGCAGTGGTCACTTATATCGCATAGGAGCACTCCAGCGTGTGTGAATAGATGGTTTACTCACTAGTATGATGTCAAGTAGAGTACTGTTACTACTATTCCTTGCATTTAGTCTTGTTGGTTCATTAATTAACTGTGTGAGCCATAGGTGTCAGAGAATGATACCAGAGGTGTAGCTGCCTGGGTGAGCCAGTTGAAATTCAGGTCCCCTATGATAATGACTTCTTCAGTACAGGACTTGACCAGGTTTCCCAGGTGGGATAAGAGCTTGTGTTCAGCAGAGGGGGGTCTGTAGCATCCAATTAAATGGAAAGCTGCTGTATTGGGGAGAGAGACTTTTAGAGATAGACACTCAAATTCCTTGGGCATAGATGTTGCAGCAGTACAGGATACAACTAAACCAGTTTTTACATATATGGCTACTCTGCCTCCCCTTGTTTGGCGATTAGCTCTGAATAGCTGATAGGTAGGTTAACTTCCCTGTCCATTTGTCTTGAGCCATGTCTCAGTTATCACAAGAAAGTCTGGCAAGGTATGGGCAACCCAGGATTGTAGCAATGTAAATTTTTTCAACAGACTGCATACATTAATATGCAGGAAACTGAGGCCTTTAATTGAGGATAGGTCTGAGGGAGAGGTGATGCTTTCAAGAGGTCCAGGGTTGATTTCTACATTACCAATACAGAGCAATAGGAAGATCAGTAATTTCATAAGGGCTGCCAGTGATAGGAGAGGGGGGCTGTCTTTGGTCCTCCTTTTTATTCCGTTGCCACTCTTTGTTTTAGGGTGCTCCCTGTGGATTTAAGGTAGTGTGTCGGATACCAATTAGCAGTTTGATGACTAGGCTTAGTGGGATCTATATACCCAGTAGTGGGGCCTTGTCTGAGACATATATGTGGTGATGTGTGTAACTTTATGGTGATTGTACCACTGTAGTCGATGCAGCAATGGCAAGACATATATGAGGGTATGGGTGTCAGCCACGGGGGATGTTCCAGAGAAACTAGGTGGGTTGACC
Organism: Neoceratodus forsteri; assembly: GCA_016271365.2. Lineage (NCBI taxonomy): Eukaryota > Metazoa > Chordata > Ceratodontiformes > Ceratodontidae > Neoceratodus > Neoceratodus forsteri. The sequence continues at coordinate 109,955,372 of JADMNL010000028.1, forward strand.
ACTTTAGATTGTATAATAGGGTCATCTTCATTGTGGAACCCTATGGCTATTAGTGACAGGAGTATCAGTAGCAAGCTCCCCATTCTGAGGGGGATATTGATAGCTGGCAATAGGAAGTAGCGAAGTTGCTGATTGGTTGGGTCAGCAAGCTGGTGTGACTGTCTGTTGGTATAGAGAAAAGTGCTGTGGGCGGGGAAGAGATTTGGTGGGAAGATGCCTATAAATTACACACAGGAAGGGGAAGGGCGGGTGGGCAAAAATGTTGCCTTTCCGACTGCTCCTCGCTGTTCCTCCTGGCCTTGTAGTTCAAGTTCGGCTAGAGTGCACGACCACCCCGCTGGGAAGCGAACCCAGCGCAGCTGGTTGCTGTGGGCTGAAGGAAGCAGGCTGGAGAGAGACAGAGGAGGGTGCAGCAATTAATAAAGGCAGTAGCAAGCCTTTTTCTGAGCGTCACTGACCAAATCTGCACTACAAAGGACTGTTGGGGGGGGGGTTCCTGTGGCGCCTCAGCGTCTGGCCCACCTTACATATTCAGACAAGGAGCTGCAATTACTTTAAAGAGCAGTCTTAAAATGGCTATGTTGAAAATTTGGTGATAAAATTCCCAAAAATGACTGTTTTAGGAGCGCACATTGCACAGTTCCTACGCACAGTCGCAAGTTTGCAAATTTTTAATATTTGCACGCCAGGTTTTCAACATTGCCATTTTACCACACTTCCTTATGAGCAGTACAGCTGCCATTTTTCACATCTCACCCAAAATGTGTTTCCGCACATGTAGCGCACAATGGTGCAGTCGGTGTGCAAAAGCAATGTTTGGGACAGATTAAGAAAATCACAGTGACACCGGTTATGAGCAGAGGTCTTAAAATGGCTATGTTGAAAATTTAGTGACAAGAGTCCATAAAATGACTGTGTTACGAGTGAGCATTGCGCAGTTTCCATTCATCCTTGTAAGTTCATGAATTTGTAATGTTTTCAGTCCAGATTTTCACCAGTGGCATTTTTCCAGACTTCCTTATGAACAGTACAGCTGTCATTTTTCACAACATGGCTGAAATGTGTTTTCACACTTTCAGCACAGAAATGCATGGTCGCTGTGGGAAGTCATTGTTTGGGACAGATAAAGAAAATCACAGTGACACTGTTCATGATCGGAGGTTCCAAAATGCCTGTGTTGACAATGTGCTGTAAAAAATCCCCAACTAATTACATTACGGGTGTGCGTTGCACAGTTTCTACGCACGCTCGTGACTTCACCAGTTTTTTTTAACATTTTCACTGCAGATTTTCAAGATTGCCATTTTTTACACCTCCCCGTGAACAGTACAGCTTTCATTTTTTTACATCCTGTTCGGAATGTGTTTTTGCACCTGTGGTGACAAATGCCGTAGTCGCTGTGCAAAAGCAGCTTTCGGCTAACAAATTGATGTTGTCACTGTTCATGAGGTGGGGGTCACAAAAAAACCATGTTGAAAATTTGGAGTGAAAATACCAACGAATGCCTGAGGTGTTAGGGTTTCCGACCATAGCGCCTCATCCTTTAGAGAATGACAGGCATCAGGGCTGTGACTTGGGATTGTCGGCCTGCAATGCTCATACCATTCCACCCCAACCCACACCCTGCAGCCACTGAGAGGCATCGAGGTGTGCCTTGGACTCTTCGGCCCTAAAGTTCACCCCATTCTCCTATGCCACACCCATCTCATCGTATTTCCTGATGGAATGGGGTGCGCATAAGGGCCAAAGACCCCAAGACACTTAACATAGAAACATAGACTTTGACGGCAGATAAGGACCACTTGGCCCACCCAGTCTGCCCATTTCCCTACCTACCTACTGGATAAAGCTGCAGATTCTAGTTAACCAACAGCCTACTTCCTGCAACCCCCCAGTATAATTGCCTTATGTCTGTCCCATGCATGTTTGAATTCCCCCACTGTTTTAGACCCCACAACCTCTCCAGGAAGGCGGTTCCATGCGTCCACCACTCTCTCCGTGAAAAAGAATTTCCTCACATTACCCCTGAGCCGTCCCCCCTCTAACTTTAAATTGTGTCCCCTTGTTCTTACACATCTCTTTTTCTGAAAGATGCTACCCTCCTGGACTTTGTTGATTCCCTTGAGATACTTAAAAGTTTCTATCATGTCCTCCCTGTCCCTCCTTTCATCAAGGGTATACATATTAAGCTCTCTCAGTCTCTCTTCATATGGTTTCTGATGTAGACCCTGCACCATTTTAGTTGCCCTCCTCTGGACTGCTTCCATCCTGTCTATGTCCTTGCGTAGATGAGGTCTCCAAAACTGCACGCAGTACTCAGATGGGGTCTCACCAACTGTCTGTATAGAGGGATAACCACTTCCCTTTTCTACTTGTGATGCCCTCCTATGCATCCCAGTATCCCCTGGCTTTCCCTACTGACTTCACATTGCATACCCACCTTTAGGGTCATCTGATATGACTACACCCAGATCCCTTTCCATTATTGTTGTTATTAGTACCTCCCCTGCTATTGTGTACTCTTCTCCTGGATTTTTATTTCCCAGGTGCATTACTTTGCACTTCTTTGCATGAATCTAAGTTGCCATATGTCTGACCATTCCTCCAACCTTGCCAAGTCCTTCTCATCCTTTCTACCCCCTTGTGTATCAACTCTGTTACAGATCTTTGTGTCATCCACAAAGAGGCATACCTTTCCTTCCAGACCCTCTGCAGTGTCACCTATAAAGACGTTAAAGAGGAGTGGACCCAGTACTGAGCCCTGAGGTACTCCACTAGTAACCCCCACTTTCTTCAGAATGTGTTCCATTCACTATTACCTTCTGTGTCCTGTTGTGCAGCCAGTTTTCTACCCAGGCTACCACCCTGGGACCCACTCCCAGGCTGGCTAACTTGATTATTAATCTTTTGTGCGAGACTGTGTCCACTTGTCGGTGTCTGCAGGGTAGGGTGTGGTGAAATGGCATGGCCGTTATGCCTGACGACCCAAAGGCACACCCCAATGCCTGTCAGTCTCTGCAGGGGTTGGCTTCAGTTCAATACTTCACTGCCATTCCTATTATGCAGCTCTGTAACTCCTCCTACACTACCAGTGCCAATGCCAGCAAGCAAACATTCGGCATTGACAAATGCTTGTTTATTATTGCTGTTCACTGCACAATTTAAGCTGTATGCTATTGACAGTATGTGAAAACAATGAACATATAATTAAAAAAGTTGATCTTGAACATTCATCCCAGAACTTGCCAGTAAGTTAGTCCTACTTCATTAGGATGTGCCAGTGCCTTTCAGATGTTAACCTAGCATGTCCTTTTAAACTTCCCAGTGAAGTCTGCAGGTTCAGCACGTAACGCCTTAGGGAGGGCAGGTTTTCCAAAAGTCCACGAGGTTGTGTTTCCCTCTGTTCCTTCAGTAAGGCTGATAGTTTTTAACTTTGAGGTGCGAATCATACTTTCTGCGGCCTCACATATATTATTTGGTATTTGCACAGCTTTTAATCAGTTTTGTAGATAATAATGTTTGCCTGTTGGCTACAGACAAAACATTCTGTGCAGTCCCATCAACCATCCCTAGGTGCAACCCCTTCTGGGCTTACCATACATGTTGGCAGTATAGCCTAGAGGAATGAGGTGTGAACGATCTTGATACATCCAGCAGACCAGACCTGAGTTTGATTCTCACAACCTCCACTTACGTACTGTGTGACTTTGAACAAGTCACTTAACCGCTCAGTGCTCCCAGGTCGCCCCTGAAAACAGGCACTTGTGCCTGGTGGGCCTTACCCGGTTACCAAAGACTAAGATAAAAAAAATTAAAACTCATTCAGCTGCTGCTGTACTTTGCTTTCAACTGAGACTGGCACCGTATATTAACCCTCTTTCAAACAACATGAAATCTTGCTGTATTCTGACACATGCAGTTAGCTCCAGCACTTGAACTGCTCTGGAGAGGAAAGAGTTAACTCTGTGCAGGAAACATAGAACGTTGAGCTGGAACTCGGTTTCAAACCTCTCTTTGCAGCACTTCAAAGTGTAACCGTTAGATTCTTTACTCTGCTTAACTGAACAGTCACTCCGGAGATTGCTCCTTCGCTACAGTCGGTTCGGTTTAGAATCCGTCCGTTTCATCACCAATTTTCTTGTTTTTTCAGCTTCAGATCCCTGTCTGCGGTACAGTAAGTGTTGTAGGTAGTGGATTATAGGGTGGAATTGTATGTTTCAGTGTGGAAATTGTAAAACCTGTTGATCAGTCCGGTTAGGAACCAATTGTGTTAGGGTTTTATCTATTTTTATTTCTGTAGTGTGAAGTACCGGTTCCTGTTGGTTTCAAAAAACTGCGATTTTACACGTTTTTTTCCACGACCCGTAACACGATTGGGAACTGATAGAGGGGGTCTTACCTGGCTAAATAGCTGTAAAGGGTAAGTTGTAGCCTGGCTACGTCTGAGAAACCCAAGAAAAAAAACGGGCCCACAGGGTTTCAACACTGTGGTGAGTGTGGGGAAGCCTTTGCTAAGGCAGACCCTCACACCATTTGTGTTTATTGTCTGGGGTTTGACCACCTTGATTCAGACTGCCAAATTTGCAAGAATTTCCCGAAGGCCACCCTGGAAAAGAGGTTGGATAGGCTCAGGGAAAAGGAGGCCGAGAAGTCCGCTAATCCGGATGGCCAGCCCGGTTTGGTTCCTACCGAACCTGAAGGAGTGCCCATTGACCTGGGCGATGTTTCTTCAGGCAAAAGGAAATCTGACCCTGAGGAGTCGGTTCCATCGACGCGCAAGAGGAAGTCGGCTGGTTTGGATCCAGAACTGCATCATCCAACCGCCAAAAAATAGCCAGGGCGATAAGTATTGTGGAAACGCTCCTTCCAATCTGGCGCCTCTCAGTAGGCACTCGGTTCGGTTGGTTCCCCCAGTTCTGGATTATGTGCCGGATGAATTTTACGAACTGGAGTGGGAGGGGGAGGAAGACGACGATGATGATGGTGATGAAGGTCTGGATGAGCCCATTGAACTGGACATCTCCCCAGACAGGCCTTCTAATGTTTCCCCTCCCAAGCTTTCTGAGTCCCCATCCCTTTACTTGTTCTACAAGAAAGTGGCTGAGACCCTCTAGCTTCCCTTGGTTGAAGCTGCTGAGGAACAAGAGGAACCTGATTTTGTGGAAATGATGGATATCCCAGAGTCCAAGAGATTGTCTGTTCCCCTCCATAAATCTTTTGGGAAACAGACACTGAAAGTTCTTCAAACCCCAAATCCTTTACCTCTTGTAGATAAAAGAATGGACAGGAGGTATATGCTTTCAGGCTCAGGTACAGAGTTCTTGTTCCAACAGTGCAGCCATGTTGGGGTAGTGCAGGCTGCAGCCTGTGACAAGGCTAACATACCTTTGGCTTCACACCCCCCAGATAAAGACTCTAGGAAGGTGGATGCTGTGGTCTAAAGGCAGTACATGGCATCCTCCTTGGGACTCAGGCAGGCAAATTATGTGGCCTACACAGCCAGATACCAGAATTCTAGATGGGATACTGTTCTGGAGCTGGCTAAAGAGGCCTCCCCCAGCTAGCCAAAGAGCTGGAGGAGGTGGCTGCTGATGGGATTGTGGCATCACGAGTTATGGCTACATCTCTGTCTTTTCGGAGGTTTGCTTGGCTCAGATGTACTAGCCTCTCACAGTACACCCAGGCTAAGGCCATGGATTTTCTTGTGGTGGGTAATTCTCTGTTTGGGTAGCAGACAGAGAATTACATGAAGAAAATGGATGAGTACCGGACCACCTACAGGAGTGCACAGGCCAAGGAAAGCCAGGCAACTCCTCTGAGGCAGCAGTCTAGGGGCAGGCCTTTTCACAGGCCTTTCTACCAGGCACAGGCCTCCTCTCCTTTCCCAGAGAGGGGGTTCTTCAGAGGGAGAGGCAGAAGGGGAATATGCAGGGCTGCATCCTCCTCTCAGTCCAAGGGTCTTGCCAAGCAGACACCCTGATGTGTCATCCCAGGTTGACTCCCCAGTCCCAGTAGGAGGCAGGCTGGCTTACTACTTCCAGGCCTGGAAGTCTGTTACCTCAGACAGGTGGGTCCTGGAGGTAGTAAGTCAGGGATTGGCTCTCAGTTTTGCAAAGTTTCCAAAATTGTGGGCCAATTCCTTTCCACCTGCATACCTTTCCGAGACCACTGCTCTAGAAGCAGAGGTTTCCTTTCTACTAACCCTCAGGGTTGTAGAGAGAGTTCCTACTCAGCGCAGGGGCAAGGGTCTGTATTCCAGATATTTCCTTACCTCAAAAAAGACAAGGGGAGTGGCAGCCCATCCTAGACCTAAGATACCTAAACAAGCACATCTTAAAACCAAAATTCAAAATGGGGACTCTGGGAGTAATTCTTCCCTCTTTAAGGCCAGGGGATTGGCTAGCTTCCCTGGACCTCAAGGATGCCTACTTTCACATCCCAATCAGGTGCTCCCACAGAAAGTACCTCAGGTTCGACTTGCCTTCAGGCCATTATCAGTTCAGAGCAATGCCCTTCAGCCTACCATCAGCTCCAAGGGTGTTCACAAAATGCTTAGCAGTAGTAGTGGCCTTTCTCAGGAGAGAGAGTATCTCCATTTTTCCATACGTAGACGACTGGCTCATCGTTGTGCAGTCTCCAGACCAAGTCAAGTCAGATCTACAAGTGACACAACAGTTGCTCACTTCTCTAGGGTTCCTTCTCAGTCTTCCAAAGTCAGTTCTCGAACCAGTACAACTCCTCACCTTCGTAGGGGTAGAGTTGGATACTGTGCAGGCAAAGGCTTCTCTTCCCTTGGCAAGGGTAAAGGCCCTTACAGATCTTGCCTCCTCTTTCCGCCTTCTGGTGTCTTGACCAGCAAGACATTTTCTTCAGCTCCTGGGCCACATGGCAGCTTCCAGTGCGGTGGTACAGGGAGCCAGATTTCAAATGAGGGACATTCAGTTCCATATGAGGTCCTTTTGGTCTCAGAAAAAAGATCGTCTAACCAAATTGATTCCAGTGACTCAGACTCTGGTCCCAGCTCTCCAATGGTGGCTGGATCAGAACAGTCTCTGACAAGGAGCCCCATTCATCAGTCAGACTCATTCAGTGGTGCTGACCACAGATGCTTCTCTCCTGGGCTGGGAGCCCTCACAGCACAAGGTGTCTGGTCTCCTCAGGAGTCTCTACTTCATATCAATCTTCTGGAACTCAGGGCAGTATTCCTGGCTCTCCAAGCTTTCTCGGACTCAGTGAGGAACAAAGTGGTTCAGGTCAGGACAGACACCACCACCACCACCATGTGGTACGTCAACAAGCAGAGAGGCACTCGGTCTATGGCCTTGTGCACGGAAGCCTTGAAACTATGGTCTCTGACTTACGCCCTGCAAGCATTCCTAGTGGCAGTCCATCTACCAGGGAAGGACAGTGTGCTAGCAGATGCCCTGAGCAGGATCTCTCAGGGCCATCACGAGTGGGCCCTGGACCCCTTCATATTGAAAGTAGTCTTCTCCTGGTAGGGCACTCCGGAGATAGATCTTTTGCAGCCCCAGACAATCATCAACTTCCTCTCTTCTTTTGCAGACCTCCAGTTATGGGCACAGTTCCCCTGGATGCTCTGGTTCTGGATTTGGGGGGGGGGCAAATTCCTTTATGCCTTTCCTCCTTTTTCCCCTGTTATTCAAGGTCCTGGTCAAGATCAGGTTACAACCGTGCAGGGTGATCCTAATTGCACCAGACTGGGCCAGGCAGTCTTGGTATCCCCTGTTGATGTCCCTAGTAGTCCACCTTCCCCTATCTCTTCCCAAGAGGCACAACCTGTTAACCTCCTCTCAGGAAAGAATCAAGAATCTGGTACCCCAATCTTCAGTCTCTCAACCTCAAGGTTTGGCTCTTGAAGAGTTAGAGTATGCAGGTCTGCACCTGTCTCAGAGGGTGCTGGATATTCTCAAAGCCTCTCGAAAACCTGCCACCAGAAAACCTTATAATTCCAAATGGAAGAGATTCAGCATTTGGTGTTCCAATAAGGATGTCTTACCGGATACTGATGATCTGGCTACAGTCCTGGATTACATGGTTCATCTTAATGGCCTAGGCCTCAGGCCAGCCATTTTAAAAGTTCATTTAGCAGCTGTATCTGCATTCCTGTCAGCAGGGAAGGCTCCCTCTCTGGCATCTCATCCTGACTTCTGTAAATTCTTTTAAAGTTTTGTTCATACCAACCCTCCCTTTAGGGACCCTACTTTTGCTTGGGATCTTAATGTTTGCATTGTTCGGCTCATGCAACCCCCTTTTGAGCCCTTGGCTTGAGCTGAACTCAGGTATTTGACTTGGAAAACTGTGTTGCTGGTAGCTATCACTTCTGCCAGGCGTATCTGTGGTGAAGCCAGATTTTATCTCATTCCATAGAGATAAGGTGGTCCTTAGAACCAATAGGAGGTTCTTACCCAGAGTGGTCTCAGATTTTCATCTGAACCAGTCCATGTCTCTTCCTGTGTTCTTCACTGATCATTCTTCTTCAGGAGAAAGAAGATTACATAGTTTGGATGTTAAGAGGGCACTTAGCTACTACATTGAGCATACTAAGGCACTTGGGTATGAATGTCCCCAATTGTTTCTCACTTATGGTGAAGTGGGAAAAGGTAAGCCTGCTACTAAGAGAACTGTTGCCAGGTGGATTGTCTCTTGTATTCAATTCTGCTATGAAAAGCTAGGCAAAATACCCTCCTCAGGCCTGAGGGCTCATTCAACTAGGGGTACAGCTGCTTCCCTGGCAGCTGCCAGGAATATACCTTTACTAGAGATATGCAAAGCAGCCACCTGGAAAACTGTCCATACTTTCACCAAACATTAGTCTCTGGATATCCAGGCTAGTAGTGATGCTCGGTTTGGAACAGCAACACTGCAGAGCCTATTCCCAAAATAGGTTTTGTACCCCCACCCCCATGGCGGTACTGCTTGGTAGTCTGCATATGTCAGAATACAGCAAGACTTCATGTTGTTTGAAGAAAAAAATTACCTTAGTAATTGTGTTTCTTCTAATGGAGTCTTTCTGTATTCTGACCTCCCTGCCTCCCCTCTCAGAACCTGTTTTTGGGAAGTGGGCTGACAGGTACAGTGTTGCACCTCAGGGGTGTACTTGGCACTCCTGCTTACTAGAAGGGGGGAGTGGGTTATTGTTAAGTTGTTTTTGATAGCGATATGTTGGTTCACTACCTGGTTATTCAAACAACATGAAGTCTTGCTATATTCAGACATAATGCAGTTAGCCCCAGCACTTGAACTGCTCCGGAGAGGAAAGTGTTAACTCTATGCAGAAGCATAGAACGTTGAGCTCGAGCTCAGTTTTCAAACCTCTGTCTGTGGTGTGGTACTTCCCAGTGTAACCATCAGATTCTTTATTCTGCCTAACAGTGAAGTCACTCCGGAGATTTCCTCTGCTCAGTTCGGTAAAAGTAAGACGTTCGGTTTAAACAGCATAATTTCTTTATTATTTTCGGATTTCCAGCCTCTGTCTACGGTACAGGTAGTGTGTAGATAGGTAGTGACTGTGTTTATTTTGGTAAAAAAAAGTGGAAATTGTTCTTTTTTTTTTCGGTTTCTTCACGGTCGGTCCGGTTTCGAACCAGTCTTGTTAATTTTAATTTTATTTTTTCTGGGATTAGTGTGGTGTTCCGGTACCGATCAGTTTCAAAAGAATCAGACCTTTGGCTGGTTCTTTTCAAAAGCCCGTGACACGGTTTGTAACCAATCGGTTATTTTATTACCTGGCTTGAAAGCTGCAGTAGGGTAATTTGTTAGGTTGGCCATGTCTGAGAAACCCAAGAAGAAAACCATTCCCACTGGGTTTCAACACTGTACTGAGTGTGGGGAGGCCTTTGCTAAGGCTGACCCCCACCTCATCTGTGTTTATTGTCTGGGGTTTGACCACCTCAAGTCAGACTGCCAAATCTGTAAAAACTTTCCTAAATCCACTCTAGATAAAAGACTGAGTAGGCTGAAGGAAAGGGAGGCCGAGAAGTCCGTAGATCCAGATGGCCAGCCCGGTTCGGTTGTGGCCGAACCTGAGGAGGTGCCTACTGACCTAGGCGATACCTCCTCGGGCAAAAGGAACCAACCGGAGGGTCGTGTACCATCAAAGAAGAAGCGTCTGTCTGCCGGTTCAGATCCTGTATTGCATTCTCCAACCGTGGACGAAATAGCCAAAGCGATTAGTATTGTTCAGTCGCTTAGACCGGTTCCGTCTGAACCGGTACTGCCGGTTCGGCAGTCGGTTCGATTGGATCCGTCTCCTCCGGATTATAATGCAGATGCTTATTATGAGGAGTGGGAGGGAGACTAAGACTGTCCCGGTGATGATGATGCTGGTGATGAGGGGGGTCTGGATGTGCCCATTGAACTGGACATCTCCCCAGACAGGCCCTCGGGTGTCTCTCCTCCCAGGCTCTCTGAGTCCCCTTCACATTTTTTGTTCTACAAAAAGGTGGCAGAAACCCTGCAGCTTCCCTTGGTTGAAGCCGCAGAGGAGGATGAAGAGCCTGATTTTGTGGAAATGATGGACATCCCAGAGTCCAAAAAACTGTCTATCCCTCTTCATAAATCCTTGGGGAAACTGATACACAACATTTTTACAAACTCCTAATTCAGTACCTCCCGTGGATAAGAGAATGAACAGGAGGTATTCGTTATCAGGCTCAGCTGCGGAGTTCCTTTATATTCATTGCAGCCATGTTGGGGTAGTGCAGGCTGCAGCCTGTGACAGGGCTGACATTCATTTGGCTTCACCCCGGATAAGGACTCCAGGAAGTGGATGCCATGGCCAAAAAAACAGTATTTGGCATCCTCTTTTGGACTCGGGCAGGCTACTTATATGGCCTACACAGCCATTTACCAGAAATCCAGATGGGATACGGTTCTGGAACTGGCTAAACAGGCCTCTCCCCAGCTAACCAAGGAGCTAGAAGAGGTGGCTGCGGATGGAATTGAGGCATCCAAAATGCAATTTCATGCTGATGTGGACTCCAATGATGTGGCATCTAGAGTCATGGCTACATCTGTGTCTCTCAGAAGACATGCTTGGCTCAGGTGTACTAGCGTTTCACAGGATGCCCAGGCTAAGGCCAAGGATTTTCCTGTAGTAGGTAACTCTCTGTTTGGGGAGCAGACAGAGGCTTACATGAAGAAAGTGGATGAATACAGGACCACGTACAGGAGTTCACAGGCCAAGGAAAGGCAGGCCACTCCGCACAAGCAGCAATCTAGGGGCAGGAGCAGGCCCTTTCAAAGGCCTTTTTACCAAGCCCAGGTCTCCTCTCCCTTCCCACAAATGGGGGTTCTTCAGAGGGAGGGGTAGGAGGGGGATGAGCAGGGCTGCTCCCTCCTCCTCTCAGTCTAAGGCTCCTGCCAAGCAGACACCCTGATGTGTCAGCCGGGTCGACTCCCCATTTCCAGTAGGAGGCAGGCTGGCTTACTACTTCCAGGCCTGGAAGTCTGTGACCTCAGACAAGTGGGTCCTGGAAGTAGTAAGCAAGGACTAACCCTCAACCGCAAAATTACCAAAAAGAGGCCAAGTCTTTTCCACCTGCATCAGTCTCAGAAACCCTTGCCCTAGAGGAGAGGTTTCCTCTCTTCTAGCTCTCACAGCTATAGAGAAAGTTCCTACTCAGCACAAGGGAAAGGACTGTACTCAGGTACTTCCTTACCCAAAGAAAACAGGGGAGTGTCGACCCATCCTAGACCTAAGGTATTTGAACAAACACATTTCAAAGCCCAAATTCAGAATGGTAACTCTGGGAATAATCCTTCCCTCTCTAAGGCCAGGGGATTGGCTACCATCTCCGGACCTCAAGGATGCCTACTTCCATATTCCTATCAGGTGCTTCCACAGAAAATACCTCAGGTTCGAGTTGCCTTCAGGCCATTACCAATGTAGAACCATGCCATTCGGCCTAACATCAGCTCCAAGGGTGTTCACAAAGTGCTTTGCAGTAGTGGTGACTTACCTCAGAAGACAGGGTATCACCATCTTCCCGTATCTGGACGACTGTCTCTTAGTGGGTCAGTCACCTTTACCAGTCAAGTCAGCTCTTCAAACTACCCAGGACTTACTCAGCTCCCTGAGGTTTCTTCTCAGTCTTCCAAAGTCTGTACTCAAACCAGTTCAGCTTCTCACCTTTATAGGCATAAAGTTGCACACTGTACAAGCAAAAGCCTTCCTTCCCCTGGTAAGGGTGAAGGCCCTAGTGGATCTCGCTTCCTTCTTTCGACCTCAGGTCTGCCGTCGAGCAAGACAGTTCCTCCAGCTCCTGGGCCACATGGCAGCTTGCACGGCAGTGGTGCAAGGAGCAAGGTTCCAGATGAGGTACATTCAGTTTCATCTGAGGTATTTTTGGTCTCAAAAGAAGGATTCACTTACCAAACTAATTCCAGTGACTCAGACTCTGGTTCAAGCCCTCCAGTGGTGGCTGGACCAGGACAACCTCAGATAAGGGGTTCCAATTCTCTCTCTCTCTCAAGTCCCATCAGTAGTTCTAACTATGGATGCTTCTCTCCTAGGGTGGAGAGCCCACCTGGGAGCCCTGACAGCTCAAGAGCTCTGGTCTCCACAGGAGTCTCTCCTTCATATCAATCTCCTGGAACTCAGGCAGTTTTCCTAGCCCTCCAGAGCTTCTCGAATTCAGTCAAGGGCAAAGTAGTCCAAGTCAGAACGGACATCAACAAGCAGGGAGGCACTCAGTCCTCGGCCTTGTGCACAGAAGCCATGAAGCTGTGTTCTCTGGCCTGTTCTCTTCAGACTTCTCTTATAGCAGTTCACCTTCCAGGGAAGGACAACGTACTAGCAGATGCTTTGAGCAGAATTTCACAGGGACACCACGAATGGTCCCTGGATCCTCACATCCTGAAGGTTATCTTCTCCAGGTGGGGCATGCCAGAGATAGATCTCTTTGCAGCACCGGACAATCATCAACTTCCTCTGTTTTGTTGCAGACCTCCAGTCCTGGGGACAGTTCCCCAGGATGCTCTCTTTTTGGACTGGAAGGGCAGGTTTCTCTATGCCTTCCCTCTGCTGTTCAGAGTTCTGATCAAGATCAGGACTCAACCCTGCACAGTGATACTGGTGGCTCCAGATTGGGCCAGACAGCCTTGGTATCTTCTACTGCTGTCTTTGTCAGTGTCACTTTTCCTGTCTCTGCCCAGGACATACAGTCTCCTGTCCTCCTCCCAGGAGCAGATCTGGTACCCCAATCTCCAGTCTCTCAATCTCAAGGCCTGGCTCTTGAAGAGTTAGAATATGCAGCACTACATCTTTCTTAGGGAGTTCTGGAGATTCTGAAGGTCTCCATGAAACCTTCCACTAGAAAAACTTGCAACTCCAAATGGAAAAGGTTCACTATTTGGTGCTGTCAGAAAGGCATCCTGCCCGATTCTGCAGACATTTCCACAACCTTAGACTATCTAGTTCATCTCAATGGTCTAGGCCTGAGGCCTGCCACTCTGAAGGTTCATCTAGCAGCTGTCTCTGCATTCCTCTCAGCAGGGAAGGGCTCTTCCCTGGCATCTTATCCTGTTTTCAGAAAGTTTTTCAAAGGTCTGGTTCACATTAACCCTCCCTTTAGGGAGCCCACTCCGCCTTGGGATCTTAATGTCTGCATAGCTCAGCTAAAGCAGCCACCCTTTGAACCTCTGGCTTTGGCCAAATTGAAGTACTTGACCTGGAAAACTGTGTTCCTGGTAGCTATTATTTCTGCCAGGCGGATTAGTGAGTTACAGGCTCTGTCAGTTGAACCAGACTTCATCTCCTTCCATAGGGACAAAGTTGTCCTAAGAACCAATAGGAGGATCTTGCCCAAAGTGGTATCAGATTTTCATCTGAACCAGTCTATATCTCTCCCTGTGTTTTTCGCTGACCATTCTTCTTCAGGTGAAAGAAGGTTACACAGTCTGGATGTTAAGAGGGCTCTTAGCTACTACATTGAGCATACTAAGGCACATAGAAATGACTGTCTTCAGTTGTTTCTCACTTATGGTGAAGTGGGGAAAAGTAAGCCTGCCACTAAAAGAACTATTGCCAGGTGGATTGTTTCTTGTATACAATTTTGTTATGAAAAGTTGCGTAGGACGCCCCCTTCAGGCCTGAGGGCTCACTCGACTAGGGGTACAGCTGCTTCTCTAGCTGTGGCCAGGGATGTACCTTTGTTAGAGATCTGTAAAGCAGCCACCTGGAAAACAGTACATACTTTCACCAAGCATTACTCCCTGGACATCCAGGCTAGGAGTGATGCTAGGTTTGGTACAGCAGTACTGCAGAGCCTCTTCCCAAAGTAGGTTCTGCATTCCCTCCTCCATAGGGAACTGCTTGGTAGTCTGCATTATGTCTGAATACAGCAAGACTTCATGTTGTTTGAAGAAAAAATTACTCACCATAGTAATGTTTATTTCTTCTAATGGAGTCTTGCTGTATTCAGAGCTCCCTCCTTGCCTCCCATCTCAGAACCTGGTTTTGGGAAGTGGGCTGGTAGGTACAGTGTTGCACCTCAGAGGTGTACCTTGTACCCTCCTTCTTGGGTGGGATAGATGTTGTTATTTTTCTGATGTTTTATACTTAAATATTGTCACTACCTTTCCTTCTTGGGTTCTCGACTTGAGTCTTTTGGGCCCAAAAGGAATCTTGCCCTTTGGCTATATTTTGAACAATTTCCATACTATAGTATATTAGTTAGTTTGCTCGTAAGAAATCTGACGGTTACACTGGGAAGTACCACAGACAGGTTTGATAACCGAGCTCGAGCTCAATGTTCTATGCTTCTGCATAAAGTTAACTCTTTCCTCTCCGGGGCAGTTAAAGTGCTGGGGCTAACTGCATTATGTCTGAATACAGCAAGACTCCATTAGAAAAAACAACATTACTATGGTGAGTAATTTTTTCTTTTATGTTCTCGACTTGAGTCTTTTTGGGGAACCAAAAATCTGTTGCCTGTTGGCTATGTTCTCTTACAATTTCCACTTTAAGAAGTGTAGCTAGTTAGTAGTGACTCATTAGAATCTGATGGTTACACTTTGAAGTGCTGTAGACAGAGGTTTGAAACCGAGCTCGAGCTCAACGTTCTATGCTTCCTACATAGAGTTAACTCTTTCCTCTCTGGAGCAGTTCAAGTGCTGGAGCTAACTGCATATGTCAGAATACAGCAAGACTCCATTAGAAGAAACACAATTACTAAGGTGAGTAATGTTTTCTTATGTGTCAGTAGGGGTCAGGCATAGCCCTGGGAGACCTTCTGTGGCTAAGGTTGTCTGCCCACCAGAGGGTTCCCCACACAGCAGACACAGTATACACTACACATCTTCCCAGCTGTAGGATGAGCTCAATTTGGACCTCTGTTCTGGCAGGAAAATATCACTCTGCAAGGGTGGTTTAAGCAGTAGTTAGTCTTAACTGAATTATTTACAGAACACACATGAAACCCCAGTCCCCAAAAGCACTCCTGGTTAGCACTTTACAGACAGGCTTAATCTGAACCCCAGTTGAGTAAGATTACACCTTAGTGTCCCTTTGTAACGGTTGTACCCTCCACACACATCTGGAGCCCTGTGACCCCTCTTATTCCTCTTTTCAGACATCAGTGAGTGAGGTTATACTTTGGGTCAGAGCTTGTTCTGCTGTACATAACTTTACCAGTTTTTCCCCACTAGGCTACACACTGGATTTATACATTTTTCACACACACCCATTGATATAGTAGTGTCTGGTCGGCAGGGGGTACAAGTGGCATCACCGCTGTAGGGACTTAACTCTCGGACTTTTGTTCATTGATAGCATCCAGGCAGTACTCTGATCCTGAGGGCCACCACTCTATGCTAGGCCAGTCTCCCCACTGGAGCCCTGAGGCCACATCTGTGCTGGGCATCTCACATCAGCTTCTCATAATCACCTACAGGTGTACTGGGTGTACAGTAGGGCAGTACATACTCCTGCCAAGGCAGTAGCTCTGGTCCCCATCCCCATTACTGATCTCCAGTACTCAATGTAGGTATATCTTATACCGTAGTCCGCAGCTTAGTCCCTCTCCCGAGGGCTCTCTGCAGCTCCACTGGCAGCATTTCTTCAGCACAGGACCGCAAACGCTTCCAAAAGGTAAACACCCCATCTTCTATGAAACCCTGCCTGCACCGCAAGGCTGACTGACTCACCTTGAGGAGAAGTCCCTCAGGGTTTCACACCCTCCTGGTGTCATGGGTGTCTGCAGGCATACTCTGTGTACTTTGCTGAGTACAGTAAAACCTGGAAAATCCAGGGTCAACAAGAGTCTCAGGCTAGGACAGCAAACAGAAACAGAGGCTGATGTGCCTGAAGAGCTGTTTTTTCCCCTCCTTGAATGTTTTAGTGTGAGTTTGTGAGTGATCTTTGAAAAATGTGTGGGTGCTAAACTTAGAGGCCAAGACTGTATGAATGACCCAATCAACCTTCAAAAAGAACCTAAAGAACCATTTAATACAGGAATCTCAATGTGTCTGCCATCGCTAGCACCTAGCAAAGGCATCTCCTACCATCTGCCCTTCTGCCAGACAGACTTCTCTCTTGGACACCCTGCACTTGGGGCTCAACCCTCCACCCCGTGTCTCCAGCACTTCTATGCGCTAATCCCCTTGTGTTGCTGACAACTAACAGGCTCCCTGCTGGGCACAGTTATTTAGTCTGTTCCTATATGTATCTGACTGTGTTTGCCTATTCCAGTTTTAGTTTTTGCTGTATTTTTTGCATTCCTTTGTTCAAAGACCAAATGTACCTAAATGTTCTCATTCTAATTCTATTGCCTTGTTTGTCTCACTCCTCTGTATAATCACCTTCTTGTTCTAAATGTACTAACGTGGAACCTATGTAAAGAACACTGAGCTTAAATGGTTACTCCGAGTATGTATGCACAAGTGTTGGTGTGAATGGAGTTCTGTAAAACTGACTGCCGTGGTGTGGTACAGAGACTTGTCACAATGTATCCTAAACGTTGTAACTAAGGCCCTGTACACATCAGGCTAGTTAAAACATTTTAAGGTGCTTAAAACGTTTTAACTAGCGCAGAAGAAGCACTGATTAACCCATCCGCATTTAAGCACGGTTTCAAAGCGTGTTAGGAAACCGTGCTTAAACCCTGCTGGAAGCCAGTCTCAAGTTCGTTTATAAAAACGGTTTTATGAGGGAAAGCGTGTTACCCTGTAGTGTGGACGGGCATCTACGTATTGCTCCCCAAGGAAGCGTGTTAAGGGCCGTGGAGAACCCGTTTTTAAAAAGTTACTGGAGGCAGATGCGGACGGGAGTCGGCTGTGGTATAACTGAGTTAAAACTCTGTTGAAGACTGATCTGGACGGGCTGCTGTGGTGAGTTTAAAAATGTTTTTAAAACGTTTTTTAAACCAGTGCAAATCTTCAGCTCTAATGTGTACAGGGCCTAAAAGCCAGCAAACCTCTGTCTGATTAGTAGTGTGCGTGTTTGATAAAATGTTGTGAATCTATTAAGATCATTGGCTATTGCATATTGATCACTAAAATGGGGGTGGAGCAGCACATCTTTTGGTTTGCGTTTACTGGGGGGGGGGCAACAATTCTATCAACTCTTGAGTACAGGTTTAAAATTCCTGGCTTCACCCCTGCCCGGTGTGTTCCCTACATCTCCACCTCTGTCATAGTCCTCTTTCTGGATGGATCCCTGGGGGACACTGGACTTTATGGGCTGATGGGTGGGTAGGACACCACCCAACTGGAGGCGATCTGAGAAGTAGAACCAGAACCACCCGACCACCAAGTCAGATAAATCTGTACCACTTAACTTATCAAGATGGGGGGTGGGCCACAGGTTTGAGGGTCTATGTTAAGTCTGTGAAAATGGACACAGTGAACAGACCCTGGTCCATGCCTTTAGCAAAGTCAGTTATTAGGAGGAGAAAGGAGATGGTGAAATAGTGTTTGAAGAAGGGAGAAAGGAGATGGTGAAATAGTGTTTGAAGAAGCCAGGCTGAAAGAAGAGTCAAGTTACTGTAGATGGATAGCTGAGAGAGAGAGAGAGAGAGAAAACAGTTTTTCCCTGCACCTTAGCCAGGCCAGGGAGGAGAGGGATGGGCTATTAAATTGCCTGAGGAGGAAGATCCACCCCCTTTGTAGACTGGGAGACTAGGCCAAGTTGGAAAGGAAGATTGAAAAGGCAGGCAAGAAGAGTAGCAATGGCTGGCGCAGTAAGGTGAAGGAGATTAGTATCTGCTCTCCTCTCCCGGAGTGGGTTGCTGGGGGCGCCGGGCACAGCAGCAGCCACTGGTGGAAACCGGGAGCGGTGCAAGACATCGGGCCGCAGAAGAGGGCTGGGACATCGGCAGGCTCCAGTGGCGCTGCCACGCAGGATGCAATTGCACGCCACATCCCGTGGGGAGAAAAAGTGCCCTGTCCCTGGTAGGCAAAGTTGGGACCCGGGACTCTGCATCCACACCCACCTTCAGGTCTTCAACCTGCTCAGGTGCCTGGTTGTCTGGCCGCTCTTTCGGATTGTAGATAGAGTGCCAGAAAGGAGTCGGTGGTCCCACCCCGGGGGACTCAGCCGGGGCGTCAAGCGGTCCGGGCAGCAAGGGCTTTCCCCGCCAGAAGGAGAGCAGACTTTAGACAGGGCGGGAGAATGCAGGAGATCGAGCGGCTGCACTGGAGAGAGTCCAGGGATGGTGAAAGTAGGACCATAAAGAAAATGTACAAAAACAAAAAAGAGAGTAAGGCAACAAGGGTGGCCTCAGAGAAAACCAGGGAGAAGGAAAACAAATCTGTGTCAGAGGGTGCGATGATGGTGGGCATGTGGGAGGAGGGAAGGGAGGAAGTAGGGAAAAAGTACAGAAGGTCAAGAAATTGTTAAGGTGTTTCCAGCCTCTGTGTGGTCAAGTAGGAGTATTTCATTAAAAGTATGGTTTCATGCTGATCACCATAAATATTATGAGACTAGAAATACTGTACATCTATAGGGCCAACGCAGTGGCAGTGCAGGAGACAGGTTTGCATGCGAGCAGTGGAATCCCACACTGGACTTGCAGAGGTGAGGTACTTGGCTCACATGGAGGGTGGGTGCAGACTGCCTACCATTTGTGTAGCTGAAGAGACTCCAGTCGTTGGGCTATGTGGAGGGGAAGGGCAGGAAAGATAGAAAGAAAAGAAAGCAATTGAAATACACAATTTGTCTAATTTGATAACTTAATTTGCCAACTTTTTCTTTGTTTTACTTTGCAAAGCTGGAGAGGCTTGACACAGAAGCAGCACCATTTGAATTGCCTCCTGAGGATCCTATGCCTTTTCCTGCAGATATGAGAGAGGAAAGGGACGGCGAACGTACTACAACAGAAGAGGTATGTGTATTCAAAATCTCCCCTAACCCTGTAATCCTCTGGTGAGACAGGTAAGAGCTGCTTGTTTTTTTGTCAATAAGAGTTTATTGTATTTGTGTAAATGAAACATAGAAAAACATAGAAAGTGGTGGCAGATGGGGACCAAAGATCCATCTAGTCTTCCCTGAGCTCTACCCCCACCTTAGGATTTCTTTGAGACAATCCCCTTGTGTCTATGCCAAGCGGATTTGAATTGCCCTTCTGTTTTGGAGTCAATGACTTCAGCAGGTAGACCATTCCACGGATCAGCTACCCTTTCTGCGAAGAAAAATGTATGCATGTTGCCCCTGAATCTTACTCCCCTTAATTTCATATCTTGACCTCTTGTCCTCATGGAGCTATTTACCAGAAAGAGCTCCTGGGTGGGGACTCTGTTTATACCCTTCAGGAACTTGAATGTCTCAGTCATGTCCCCTCTCTCCCTGTGCTGCTACAGGGAGTACATGTTGAGTTCCTCTAACCTGCTTTCATATGGCAATTCTTGGATACTGTGTACCATTTTTGTTGTCCTCCTCTGTACTATGTCATGTGTATCTATGTCCTTCCTGAGATAAGGGCTCCAGAACTGGACGCAGTACTCGACATGGGGCCTTAACCAGGGACCTGTACAGTGGTAGGATCACTTCCCTCTTTCTACTTGTGATGCACCTACCTATGCATCCCAGCATTCTGCTGGCCTTTTGTGCTGCTTTTTCTCATTGTCTGCCTACTTTCAAGTCATCCGAAGTGATAACTCCTAGATCCCACTCTTGCTGAGTGGCTGCTAGTTTCTTCCCTCCCAGATAGTAGTCCATCCCTTGGCTGCTCCTGCTCAGATGCATAACTTTGCACTTTTTCACACTGAATTTTAACTGCCACATGTTGGACCATTTTTCCAGCTTGAGTAGGTCACTTTTCATTTGCTCCACCCCCTGTGTAGTGTCCACTCTGTTGCAGAGCTTTGTGTCATCTGCAGACAAACATAAGTTGCTGCTCAGCTACTCTATGATGTCACTTATGTAAACATTGAAGAGTAATAATCCCAGGACGGACCCCTGTGGCACCCCACTGGTCACCTCCCTATCCCCTGATGCTGCCCCATTTACCATCAGTGTTTGAGTTCTCCGTCCAAGCCAGCTACTCGCCCATGCCATCATTTCCCACCCCATATCTGTATGCTCGAGTTTATTTAGTAGCCTTCTGTGTAGGACTGAGTCGAAGGCTTTGCTAAAGTCAAGGTAGATAACATCCACAGCTCCCCACTGGTCCACCGTTCAAATAACCATGTCAAAAAACTCAATCAGATTTGTTTAGCAGGACCTTCCCGCTGTGCTGCCTGGTGTCCTGTTGTCCAGTTTCCTCCAGGAATGCTGTTATTCTTTTCTTGAGCAGAGTTTCCATCATCTTGCCCACCACCGAGGTGAGACTGACCAGTCGGTAGTTACCCGCCTCCTCGCTGCTACCACCCTTATGTATGGGGACCACTATTGCCCTTTTCCAGTCTTGGGGAACTGTTGCCACCCTCAGGCATCTGCTAAATAGATCCGCCAGAGGTGCTGCCAGTTCGTCACTAAGTTCCCTCAGTATGCGTGGGTGTACCCCATCTGGCCCCATGGCTTTATCCACCTTCACTTACCCGCACAACAATCTTAGAAACTGTTACAGTTCAAAAAGAAACTTCACAATGAACCATGAAGCTATCAATAACAGAACCTATGTACAGTAAAACATTACTAAGTTATTTAAAACCATACTATAAAGTATAATTAACAAAATTTCAAGTAAGAGAACACTGTAGAACTACACAGAAAGCAGCACATTAACAATTAATAAACTAAGAATGTAGCTAACCCATGTTAGCCTACATGGTATACCATTGAATTGAAACTAACAGGTACTCAGAAGATCTGAAAGTGAAAAGAGTAATGAGACAGTGAAGGGTAGAAGAATGCGTATACCATTATACAGGCAGCGCAATTAGGGCTCCACAACAAGTTTGCCTGTTATGTGGGTGAACTGGATTTTGCGGCACCCTACAGGGACAGCGCCATCCCAGTGTTGCGCCCCCGCCCCATACACCTCCGACCTGGAGGTGATTATAATTCAGTACAGGTGGTGCAGGGGGAACAACCCCACGCAAATAGCCAGAACGTGCCCCAAGGTAGTGGGTGCATTGTGGGTCAGGCGGTACAATTGCCAGGCACAGTGTTTGTCGTTGGCATTGTGCCATCGCCCTTATGACGGTTGTGGTATTTCTTGGCGCCGTGACATGGGTGAACCAGAAGAATGAACTAAAGCCAGAAAGATCAGAGAAGAGTAAAAGGAAGAAATTTATACTTGCCAAAAAAAGTACACCTCACACCTACTTTCCTTTTTCGGTGGCGTCCATCTCATTTCATACATACTGTGCAGTAAGAAATCTTAGCAAGCCACTCCTTTTTTTTTTTTAAGAGCTACCTCTAGCAAAATTACTTAATCTGTGCTGTAATACAGATTGCATTGTCTCAGCCCTGAGGTGTTTTCTGGGCGATACAACTATAGAATGTCAGTGTTCAAGCTCTGCAGTGTAGATTGCACGTCCAGACTACCCTGTGTTAGTTTATCTAATTTTTATTCAATTTTATCGGATTTTTAACTGTTTCATTGTGGTTCTTGGAGCTGGGAAAACCACAGTTGTCACTGGTTCAAATAAAGGGAAAAGTAAATTCTTTTTGTTTGAACTGAACTTTATTTTCAAAACAGTTGCACCGTTTTCTTCAGTATAACCCTTAAACTGAATTAATATTTTTCTTCCTATAAAACTGTCATGACGGGGAGGCCTAAAAAGAAAACTGGGCCGACAGGATTTAAACAGTGTATATCCAGTAAGCATTGGTTGGCAAAAGCAGACAGCCACAACATTTGCTTTGATTGTTTGGGCCCAGATTCTGATGCTAGAAATTGGGAACTCTGCAAAGATTTCTTCCCTAAAAGAAAGAAAGAAATAAAGGGCAGCTGAACATCAGTCTTTGTCCACACCAGTTCCTACAGCAGCTTCATGAGAGTGTTTTATAAAAGTCTGTGTATAAAAATATGGTGAAAAGTACCACTGAATGCAGAAAGAATACTTCAGACTGTTCTTCCTCAATTATCTGTGGCACCCAAGGAGACTGAAAAAGCTGCGAAGCACCTTTCTGTAAAAGAGCAGTCATCTCTGGCACCAAAAGAAGCAGAATAAACTACTAAGCTATCCTCCAGTAAACAGCGCAGGCTCTCAGACGGGCACACTCTGATGGCAGCCAGAGAAGGTGAAAAAGGCCCCTGTACTGCAGCTGGCATAAGAAAGGAAAAGCACCTAGGAGTTCCTCTGCCTAAAAAGCAAATTGGATGAGCTGGGGCCCCGAGACAAAACAAACTCTGTCCAGAGCCAATACGACTGCAGCTGAGCTCACGGCAGAACACGGAACAGTCCACCATGTCCATGATGGCCGCTGGGGCTCAGTGCACATGCGCGAGCAGTTACGCATGTGTGTGTAACCCCCCTGCAAATGGGGGTTCCCAAAAGACTTCCAGGAGCTTGCTTGAATACTCCAAGCCTGAATGGTGTTTGGCATTTAAGCCATTTATCAGTGAGTGTTTTAGAACCTCTGGTACTGTCTCTTTAAGAGCTGTCTGCTTGCAGACATAATTAGTTGTATGGGGGACTGTGTGTTTCTTTGATTGAGTACCACTCAAGCTGCTGCCAATTCACTTCATTTTGCAGTCACTAGGAGTGCAAAGGAACCTATCTGAAAGATGTAACTGTTTGCCAGAAATTATTTAGAGTAATAATGAAATTACAGTTTGTCTAACCTGCTTTCTTTGCAGTCAGAACTGTGTCTGCTAGTTCCCCATTCTAGTTTTGAACTGCTGAACTGGACCAATCAGTGTGGGGTAATAGCTCTAAAATAGTGCCTTGGACGAATCAGAACTTGGACTCATAATCTGAGCCAGCCACAAGAGGATTGTAGGCAGTGACTCTGGGAGATGTAGTTTAGACTTCAGTGCCTTTTTGGACCAACAGCAGCAGTCTATTGTGAGTGACAGCCAATCCAGTCAAGAACTGGGAGGAACTCAAAGGAAGTGCCAGTTTTGTCAGTTGGAGATTCAGTTGAGCTTTGGCAGTGAAGAAGGAAGGAGCCCTGTGCTTTTCAGTGTGCAGTTTTAGTCAAAAAAGCGTGTAGTAAGCCCAGAGTTCGGTCTGCAACTTGTGTAACAGCTTGTTAGGACTGAATCCGTCCTGTGAAAAGAATCAAAGGATCTCTGAAGAGTAGAAACCAGGCTCACCCTGTAGAAGACTGAAGAAATTGTTGAATTACACTCGGTCTGTCAGGAACTGAATCTGCTGTGTGTTCTCCTGGTTATTGTGCAGTAATTGCGATTGGGATACAGATGCAGCCTGCCTGGTATAGTGCCTTTTTTTACCATATAAATGTGTGAGGAGTCTCTTGGAGATCAAAGTAGCCCTGCTGACATTGAAGGACCATATCTTCTTTGGAGGTCGTGAGTACTAATTAGAATTAGCTCCCTGTTGAATTGCCACATTAAATCCAAATGGAATTACTGTACTGCTGACTGTTTAATTTTCCTTTTCTCTGTGTGAAAGGGCCCCTACCAGCTTACAGTTTGGACTAGCCACTAGGGCCTGGGTACCCAGGGACAGTAACTGGTGAGGGATAGGCCTGCTGCACAGAGCCATGAGGTAGATAGTAAAGTGATAAGCTAATTAACCTGATTTCCCCTGTCCTTGTTATATCCCCTAAATAAATCAGAGCTGTTTGTTTCAACAAAGTTATACTGCCTGAGGTATTTGTCTATGTTAAAGTACTGTACTGTGATTGTTGCACTGTATCTTATTTTACAGGATGTCCCGGTGCCTGAACCAGCCTTGGGAGTAAGTGTATACTGTGAAGGTAATTCTGCTATATTGTGTGTGGGCCACTAGTAGGAAGAAAGGGGGGTTGCAGTGTCCCAGAGGGCTGTGACCAAGTAAGTTTAACTATTGCAAACCCTGACCTCTGGGTGGAGGCACCCGCCATTGGATCCAGGCCCCTCAACCTGTTAGTGGCAAATCAGGCAGGGGTAGTAGCCCCTGGGATAGCGCCATCTAGGGGTTACATGTGACTTCACTTCCGCAGTTGCGATGAAGTCACTCATGCACACTGAGCTCCATCTGCCATCTTGGACACGGTGGACTGTTCCACCATGAGCTCAGCAGCGTCATAGCAACCACCCTTAACTGTGGAAGGAAGTCATGCATGCGCCAGTGCTGCATCGCACAGAGCAGGGGGGTAGCGGAATGTTTTGGAGTTGCGATACGAGAGTACTACAGCTCCAAAATTGTGCTTCAGTCTCTCATTTTTACAGCTGCAGTGCTGGCAAGATGGCTGCAGGCTCCACCCACTGCAGCCATTAAAAAATGCCCGCCTTGGAGGTCATTAAACAAATTGTAAATTTTTCAGAACAGTGTGGAGTTTTGAAAAACCTGCTACCTCTAGTCTCCCTCCAGAGTTGAGGAGAAGGAAGCAGTTTCCTCAGTGAATACTACTGAGAGAGAACTGCAGTCCCCCACCCAGGGAGAATGAGCACTATTCATGCTAGACTTCTTTTTTGAGACAGATGGCTGATAACGCTGACTTGCTTGCCACTGAATCAAAAGTGAAATAGAGGAGGCAGAATTTGTGAGTATGCTTGGTCTAACAAAAAGTGTGTCCATACCCATCCATGAGACTTTTTAAAAGATACCTCTAAAAAAGTATTGCTATGCCTTCAACCTCTACTGTTGTAGACAAGAACATTGAGAAAAGATATGTGGTACCCTGGTAGAACTCTTATTTATAATCACCCTGACCCTGAGGGGGTTATTTGGGCAGCTGCTTGTGAGAAGGCAAGGTTTAAATTCTCAACCACACCTCCTGATAAAGATTTAAAAAAAAATGTGCCTGATGGCTAAAAAGGTGTACATTAACCTCCACCTTCACCTTATTGTTGAGGCAAGCATCTTACCTAAGCTAATTCGCACATTTCCAACAGGCTGTCTAATACACTCCAGCCACTATCTAGAGCTTGCCATCCCAAGAAAAGCTTTGTCTAGCAAATACTGTGAAGGCTGGTCAGAAACTGCTACTATAAATACCAGTTTCAAATGATGCTGATGCGAATGACACTGCATCAAGGACTCTAGCAAATTCAGTACCTGCCAAAAGATCGGCATGACTTGGAAAAAGAATTATCACAAACAAGTGAGTTTTGAAAGGGCTTAACCGTTCAATTCGTAATATTTCCAGAGTTAATTCAGTGTATTTTCAGCTCAGTTACTAGAGCAAAAATTCCTACTAGAATTGGAGGTGAGAAAGTTGTTGGAGTTAAACGCTGTGGTGAGGATTCCTATGAAACTGAAGTGTAAGCCAGGATTTAAGAGGCGCATTGTGTGCAGGTAAAAAGATGTCCGTGACTGACAGACATGATGCCTGTATTTACTGTATGGTCCTGAACCACGATGTGGCATACTAGGCATGGTGGTAAGCCAAGCACTCTTCATCTCTCAAGGAATGGCGTGTATGTCTTCAACTTTGTAAGCTTAAAGAACATAAGCCATCCACGGCTGCAGGGATGGCAACCCATTTGAAGGCCTGAGAAGAAGCAGTGATCTCCAGAGATGTCCTGATGCTGGAGTTTCTTTCTGCTGAGGAATACATCTTTGAGTCTAGTGACTCCTCAGGAGAATGAGGGATTTCCAGATTTTCTCCTGTCGCTCCATTCATTTTTTAATAACTTGCCTCCCCTACCACCTTAAGCACCAGTGAAATGTTGTCACCGATTGTAGGAGCGCACTTGGTCAAGGGCCTACTCTCAGTCGAGAGCTTTATGGGAGCAGTCACCTCCAGTGAAGGTTATGGTGCCCATCAGTCTGCAGGTGGAGTTGCCTGTGGGAGCAGCCTGTCAACCTGATGGTGGTCAAGCCAGTCAGTGAGCCCATTTACCCTCTTTGAGCAAGCAGGTTAAGACAAGAATTCAGCCTCACTCTGACTCTGGTGCTGCTCAGCCCAAAAGCAGGGCTTGCTTGACTGAGCTCCCATTCAAGACCCCACCAGTGCAGCCTTCCCTGGTCATCACAACACCTTTGCTGCTTCCGGACCAACCAGTACCCAGGCAGGTGGTGCACATAAAAAACTGCAGACAATGGCAACATGTCAACCACATGATCAAAACTCAAGATCTCGGCCTTGATACTCCACCAACATTGTAGTCAGCATTCTGTGTCAAGTTTGCCCTCGTCAGCTAGCTCTTGCTATAGACACCGAGGTCTTCACAGATGAGAGAGGACAGATTGACAGTAATGGACATTTTGAGCCCTAGCCCATGGTCAAGGTCAGCAGATGTTGCCAGTTGACCCGGCCTAGTCATGGCTACCTTACCCAATACTGCCTCTGGCTCGGTGTCTAGCGGGCCCCCCCTCCGGCTCTGCTAGTGGTGTTGCAGTAACCAATTCATGTGGAGACCCTGCAGCCAAGGGAGAGCACTCTGTTGAAAGCCTTGAGGCTGAGTCCACACTTCTGCATCTCTTGTCAGTTGTCACATCATCGGAGAAAGTAGTTCACTCCTCTTTGTCGATGGTTGACACTCTTCTATCCAGATTCAAACTCTTGAGACATTATCCATTGTGCCACTCAAATGCAGATATGAATTTGACCCACCAACTGCATGGTTCACCTCAGGGGACAATGCATCATTTTCAGCCCTCCTGGACTTAATGTCTAAGGCTCTGGACACTCCTCTACAGGAGGTCCAGAAATTGAAGTCATACCCCCGATGGATATCCTTAAGAATGATTCCTCACCTGGGGTGGCTTCTCCTATTGCCCAGGCTGTGCTGAGCCCAACACTCAGTGTCTGGCAGTACCCAGCCTCCTTCCAACCCTTCCATACCATATGAACCGCAAGCATGTGATCGCCGGAGGGAACTTGTGGTGGACACAGTGTTCTGCAGAATGAAGGTGCAGGATGAGAATATGAACATATGAAAATGCCAGCAGATTAGGCCTTGAGGTCTATCGCATTTGCTTGAGATGTAGCTCACAATCTGATAACTGCTGCTGCACCCCCCTCCCTTCCATTCCTCCCCTGATGACCATTCAGAGTCCCTCTGGTCTCTGCCCGCCCTACCTGTACCCTGCCCATGTAGCTATCCCATCCCTTCTTAAAACCTCCCACTGATTCCCTTGATACTGACTCCTCAGGTAGCGCATTCCAAGGCATCACCACCCTTTCTCTGAAGTAATGCTTTCTCAGGTCTCTTCTATATATTTACCACCAACCAATTTCAGGCTATGACCCCTTGTTGTCGCTTCCTCCTTCGGTCTGAACACCCCCTCTGTGTTTATTAATACCTTTCAAGTATTTAAAGGTCTCAGTCATGTCCCTTCTGTCTTCCAAAGAGTACACGTTTAGCTCCCTAAGTCTCTCCGCATAGGGCTTATCCCCCATTCTGAGGATCATCTTAGAGGCCCTCCTCTGGACCCTTTCCAGGAGCATAATGTCCTTCTTTAAGTAAGGGTGCCAGAACTGCACACAGTACTCCAGTACTGAGTCAGACAAGTCACTGAATAAGGAGTCCAAGAATCAGGATCTCCTTGTCTGCAGGGTATACACAGCTGTATTCCTAGGCATGCTTAGGCCTGCTGTGCAGCTTTGGCCAAATTTGGTCCACAAACTGCTCCTGGAGGATAGCCAGCCAGAATGGCAGGAGGTCCATGATGTGGAGCTTTCCCTAGCCAAGCACCATTTGCAGGTGGCATTTTACTTTGCTGGCATGTCAGCCTATGCAGTAGTTACGGCGGTGTCATTCTGCTGGCAGACCTGGCTGCGGGCTCACCATTCATCCTTGAGATCCAACGTAAGCTGGCAGAATTGCCCTTTTCTGGCACTGACCTGTTTGGGTTAGAGGTAGAGACATAGCTAATTAGATTTGATTTACCATTCATTCATGCCATTACTGGTACTTACACTGAACAGAGTGGATGTCTTTGCACCAGGGAATGTTTTCTTCATTTCAGGTCCTTCAAAAAAATGTTTTTTTGGGTGTGCTCGGGAGGGGGCCAGAGAGGGGTTGGGTAGGAGAGTTTCTTTCATTATCAGGGTCTGGTTGGGAGGGGGGGAGTGGTTTTAGCGTGTTGCTGAGGGGAAGAGAATACTTAAACTGTCCATCTGACTGTGATGGTGGCACAAATTCTACGGGGACAGTGATAAGGTCTGTGTGATTGGGGGGGTTGGTTTGACAGAGTGTGTGTGGGCTTTAAAGATTGTATTTGGTGGCAGAGCCTAGTAGCCCAGCAAGCAAGACGCTTTTGGTGTTGCTCCTCTTGACTTGGGACAGTTTACTATACTTAGTGTTTAATCGGCTAATTTTTGGAAGAATTAAACAGTAAGTACCTCAAAGTATATAGACTGTGGAAATGTACCAGTTAAGGATGGAAAGACCAAAGGAAGCAACAGAATTGGACCTGACTGCACCAGGGCCCTCTAAGTGCAGGAAAACTCAGATGCAACAGCTTCCAACAGGGATGTCCCAACCACACTCGCTATCTTGCACCGAGCAATTCAAAACCTATGCAGTCAAACCAAAGACATGGGGAAAATGGATACCTATACAGAAAGATTGGTCATTATGGAGAATAAAATGGACAGTTTGGCAAGCTGAACAGACAATTCTGCCTCGATGGCTGAGAAAACACTGGCAGCAACGGCAACATCTGTGAAAGCAGGGACATCTCCGTGCAAGGCTGGAACAGTTGAAGACTATCATCTGGGTCCCCAAAGTTTGCATTTTGGGGGTCCTGGAAGGTACAGAAGGTGAAGATGTCACGACCTTCCTAGAGAGATGGTCCCAAAGGCACCTGGACTAGGGCTTCCTCTGTGCATTATAAAGGCCTGTCAAAACAACCCTAGGAGAGCTCGTGGACAGTCTGATGGCCTGAGAACAATTTTAGTGGTTACGAGCTCTGTATGAGAAAGAGACTTTACTCTACAGGCTGCCAGAAAACAAGCATCCACCTCAGATGAGGCCAGAGTATTACTATTCCCTGACTACTACTCATGCCACCTGTCCTCGATGTAAGGTTTTTGAAAGAGTAATGGTGAAACTAAGAGAAGCAGGAATCCTGTATAGACTTAGCTTCTTACCCCAGGAGTCCTTTAGCATCAGTAACTTCAGCAGTTAGCTGGCTAGGTACAACTGCCCGGAGGTATGCCTTTAAGAGAATTTGTATTTAAATGAGCTTAGGGCCATAGCCAATCAAAAAACAGGAAGGGGAGTGAGCTGAGTGAGAGCTGCTGAAAGCTTTAGAATTTTTTCTCCGCTGGACTGAGCAACATTACGCCTGAGGTGCCTCTCAACTTTCCTTGTTGACAGCCTCCTAGCATTTATCTGGGTAAAGTTTTTCTCATATTTCATTTTCAATAATGTGCTGAGTGAAAGTTTTACATTTTTGTTAGCGCCGTGCTAAATTTGACTTTTGTAGCACAACCGTGCTATTTTTTCTTTATTTTTACTACAACTGCTCATTTCTTAACGTTAATTTTACCATGGGTGCTTAATTTCGATGGTTCCTCCCTTTTTTGACCTAATTCTAGAAGGAACCATTGAATTAGGGACAGTTGCCTTGTTTTTTACTTCAGACCTCGTGGGGTTTTACCACAAGGCACCCCACTGGAATTCAAACCTCAACAGTGCCTGGGGATTTCTCTCTGGATTGGCATTGCGAGAAACCCATAGAGATATAAGGAAACTGGACCTAAGGTATCATCTATCACAGGACTGTCTGTAAGGGTCCAACAGCACCCTGTGCGCAGTTGACCAGTATTACTGGGTTTTCTACTAAGATTGGCACTGGTATAGATCCCAGTTCTACAACCGAAAAAAAAAAAGGCACTTACAATAGACAGAGTTAATTAACTGGGGCAGGACTGGCCTGTGGCATTTTCACAGAAACCTGCACTCAGTTCATAAGGTCCAGGACTGGCTTGCTTTGCTTAAATTGGCAATATAGCAGAAAAACCTTTGATTATTATGTCTGAGGATAAATCAAAGATTTCTGACTAGGGGCCATTCAAAAGTACTAATAATAAAAATGTAAGTAGAGGTGCTGAGGAACCCTCCAGATCCCAGCCAAAAGATAAGCTTCCAAAGATGAAGTTCCTCACAAATTGAAAAATAATAAAAGTGATGAAAAAAGGAAGCTTGATCAAGCCGCTTACAAAGTGGCTAGAAAGAAACTCTGTCAAGACAAAAACTATGCTCCTTTTGCTCCTGGGAAAGCCAATAGCAACACAACAGGCAGCTTAAAGCATACAGAAAAAAAACAAAGTACTTACAAAGTCTGTGCAGTATTCCATCTGTGCAAGATATGGAAAAAGCATAGCAACTGTCTCAGACCCTACAAAAGATGGGTCCTTTCTTCACTGGGGTGGCAAGCACTCCTCCACAGTTTTCTCTCTCCCATAGACTGTGAGGGTGATGCAGTTGATGATAAATCATCTTTTGATGCCCCTGCTTACAGGGGCTGCTAACACTCTTCCACAGTTCTTGCTGCAGAGACTGTGAGGGTGATACAGATGATATGGGAATTTTTATGATGCCCCTGACATGACTTTGGAGGGCTTAGAACCTTATATATCCAAGGAGGTTCTCCCTCAGTGCCTTCATTTATCCAAAACCTATTGGACACACTGAACCTTCCTTCTCAGGAGTCCATCCACGGTGAGGATGAGGATAAAAAGGAAAAGATTATAGGGAGATGAAAAGTCTTCCACCTCCTAAAAGTCTGATTGTACCCATCTATGATGGAAAAAATATAAATAAAAATACCACGAAACTGCTTCAAACCCCCACTTCTGTAGCACAGGTTTACAAGCAATCTGGAAATGTTAATAAATAAATACATAAATATATCAATTGTTTAATAACAATGCTGAGTGCCTGTCTGTACATCCCAGCCATGTGAGTATAGTGCAGCAGGCAGCTTGCGAGAAAGCTGGGGTCTCCTTACCTCCGGATAAGGACTCCAGAAAATAGATTTCTTAGTTACCCACAGATGCTTGTCAGAATTTCTATCTACTTGGCTTTTCGACCAAATATAAAAAAATAAAATAAAAAAGCACTGCAGAACTGAGTCCTGGTTCTTGGTGCAGGAGCCGGTGGATATGGCAAACCTGCCCCAGAAGCTATGTAGTACCAATTCCAGAGGATGACAACAAGGATGCCGCTTCCAGAGTCATGGCCCATGCCATCTGTCTGAGGTGTTTTGTCTGGCCTAGAACTACTGATCTTACTTCGAGAGGGCTCTTGCAGTAGGTAATTACATATAGGACTGACGCCGGCAGGCAGCAGGACCCCACTGAAAAATTTCTAGCTAGCAGTCCCTGGCGAGGGACCGCCCCCACGTCAGGTGACCGGCGTCAGGAGACGTCGGTATAAAGGCAGTCCCTGATGCCCGCCTTCAGTTCTTTCCGCATCGTTAGCCTGCAGCAGCCTCGTGAAAAGTTCTTGCACAACAGCCCTATCTTCGTCATTTTTACAGAAATAATTGCTTTTTCAACTAACGTCAGTACCATCATCAGTGTATGTCGTCCCCTACACCCTCTGAGCACAAAAATAAGTGTGATTCGTTCAGCGCTCAACTACCACACAAGGACGGCCATTCCCTGTGCCTGTTCTGCCTAGGCCCCGATCACCCGGTCGAGAAGTGCCAGCACTGCTTCAGTTTCAGCGCGGCTTCCCGGAAAAGGCGGCAGCAATCCCTGGAAGCCCATATTCTGAAGAAAAAATGAGTTCAATGGAAAAGGAGCTCAAAAAACTGAGGCAGGCGTCCACTTCCCCCGAAGGCCATCGGGAGAAGAGGGAGAAGGACAGGCACCGGGACAAGGGCTCCTCTACCGCTTCTCCCTCGGGAGTCGCTGGGACACAGGTAACGTCCCCTCCAGGGGGTGTCGGCCCGTCCGTCTGGCTCGCATTCGCGCTCGGGCCTTGCGGGCGCCTCCGGGCTATTGGAGGCCTCCGCCCCTGGTTCGGCCGCAGGCTTGCGGCCTACCATTGTGGGTGACTCTGGTAAGTCGGGCGTCTGCTCCTCTGACATCCACCCAAAGAGGGCCGCTAAGACGCCCGACCCTTCGGGGCGGCACACGGCCTCCACTCCACCAGACCAGGCCGATCCCTCTACTCGACCTGCCTCCAGTGATGGCTCTCATAAAGTCGGGCGCTTGGCTCCTCCGGCACCCGCCGAGGCTTCGCCATTAAACCACATCGGCTCGTCCGACGTCCGGCTATCGAAGAACCGCGACGGACCGTTCCACATCTGTCGTACCCTGATCCCGCAGCCTTGGCTGCCGTCTGAGAGACCAGAGTCTCCCAACATGACCCCAGGGATTTTCCCCCTCCATCCCCGGGCGAAGCTGGGGATCTTCCTCCTCCATCAGTCCTTCCGCCACCTGGTGTGCCGGACCTGACGTCGGCTCCCCAGATGCCGGCTCCGATGCCGGCCCCTCCGACGTTGGTACCTCCAACGCCAGGGCCTCCGACGTCGGCCCTGACGCCGGCCCTACCAACTCCGGGAGACATCCCGCTCCCATCGGGCCCTCCAGGCCCTCCAATGTGGACCTGCCCGTGAGGCCACCAGCCGGGCCGTCTGCTCCGGCAGCCCCCCCCCCGGCTCCCAGGTATGCTCCATCCTATCCGACGCCGGCGTACCCGGTACCGCAGTATCCGGCACCACAGTACCTGGCCGGGCTTCCTGACGCCACAATACCCAACGCCGGGCTACCCGCAGCCGGGTTTTGGATACGCACTATATGGTTATAACTCATATCCTTATCCCCCACCTCCTGCTCCTCCACCGCCCTCACGGCTGCCGGTGGACCTGCAGGAGACTCTGGCCTCCTGGTGGTCTGAGGCCAAGGCTCAGCTCACCAAAGAGGTCGAGAGACGCCTTCCTACAACGGTGCCGTCCCAGGTTCCCGTAAGTCCGAGACGGCACACTCCCTCACCACCTCCGGATTCCAGGGTTCTTCTGTCCGGATCCAGAGAAGGGCAGGACATGTTTCCCCGGGGATTTCCCAAAGGGTCCGTTCCTCCCCTGGGTCGGGAAAGGGAGTCTTTTTCCTCTTCATCCTTGGACTCCTCGGATTCTTCCGACGGTTGCTCCGAGAGAGACGACGAGCCACACTCTTCGCCAAAGCCCAGGCCAAGGACTCCTCCGAAGTCTCCTCTGGAGGATCCTTCTTTTACGGAGTTGCTTAAGAAAATCCAGGAGGTTCATCAGTGGCACTCCCTGGAACCAGATCCTCAGCGTCTCAAACTCGCTGAACATCTGGATCTGCCCGTGACAGCTCTTATCTTGGTGCCACCCTGAATAGAGCCTCATGCCGACCTCGTTACCACAATATGGAAACAGCCGTCGGCTTTAGCCCCACTTCTTAGGAAGTCGACCAGGCTATATCAGGCTCCAGAGGGTGTTGATTTTCTGGATTCTCACCCTCGTGCCGACTCGGTCATAATTAGCACCGTTCACGGCCAGTCGGCAAACCCCAAACATCTTAGCTCATCACCACCTGATAAGGAATCATGCCTTCTGGACCAGTATGGGAGAAAGATTTATGCTTCCTCCACACTGGGGATCAGGGCCCTGAACTATGTCGGCCATATGGGGGACTACCAGAAGGCCATTCTGACTCAGGTGGAAGCCAAACTGGACTCCTTGCCTGACTCCCAAGTCAAGCAGGAGTTGGCTGATCTTGTCCGCTCTGCTCGTTCGGCCAGTCGACACATGCTTACGTGCGACATACGATGCAGTGGACACTGCTGGGTGAGTTCAGCTTTAGCTGTAAGGCCTGCGGCGACATGCTTGGCTCCGTGTGTCAGGGTTGGTCCTGGAGGTGCAATCTGCTATCCAGGAAGCACCCTTCCAGGGGTTGGTGCTTTTCGGGGATGATGTCAAGGTCATCATCACTGATTTGCAAGAGAAGGGGACAGCACTGAAGTCAGTTGATTCCATGTACCGTCCCCATCAGCAGCAGCGCCGTCCCTTTCGCAGACGGAATCGGCCAAAGGCAAAACCCCAGGGAAGGCGGGCCACAAAACGCCGGGCCCCCACAGCTGCTAAGCCCCCCCGCCCAAAAAGCAGCGGGTGCTTCAGCTGCGGCACTGTCCCACACCACCTGACTCCTTTCCTCTCCCACTGCCTCCGGACTCCCCAGAGGAACTGGTAGGAGGGAGGTTTTCCCTCCACCTTCCGGGATGGGAGAGGATAACCACAGATTCTTGGGTGCTCCAGCTCATAGCAGAAGGACACTCGATAGAGTTTCTTCAGAAACCACCCCGCCACCTCCCTCTGAAGTCGTCATATTCACGGGAACATCTTCTGTTGGTCCAGGAGGAAATTTCGGCTCTCCTGCTGAAACAAGCAATAGAGCCCATCTCCCTTCATCTGCGAGGGACGGGTTACTATTCCCATTTCTTCCTGGTCCCAAAGAAGACAGGAGATCTCAGGCCAATTTTGGATCTCAGTTCCCTGAATCTTTTCGTAGAATACAAAAGGTTCAGGATGCTCTCTTTGCAGAGCCTTCTGCCCCTCCTCTCCTCCGGCCGGGTCAATGGCTTTGTGCTCCGGATATGCAGGATGCTTATCTGCACATTCCCATTCGCCCATCTCATCACAAATATCTTCGTTCTGCGTTCCAGGGGGACCACTACCAGTTCAAGGCTCCCGTTTGGTCTATCCTCGCCCCAGTGTTTACCAAATGCCTGGCAGTGGTGGCGCCCACCTGCTTAACAGGGAGTGCAGGTTTTCCCGTACCTGGATGATTGGCTCCCTGGTGGCCTCGTCCTGGGAGAAACTCCTGCGTTGCCTCTCCCTTACCCAGCAGGTTTTTGCCTGCCTGGGTATTACCATCAGCCATTCCAAGTGTCATCTGGACCCATCCCAGAGACTACAGTTTATTGGGTCGATTCTCGATACAACCACGGGCAGGGCCTTCCTGCCTCCGGACAGGGCGTCCACCCTCCAGACCCAAATAAGTCTGCTGTCCGACCGCAGGACGGTCTCTGCGAGGTCGGTCCTTCGCCTTCTCTGGCTCATGGCGGCTGCCATCCCGACGGTTCCTTGCGCTCGACTCCACATGAGGATTTCTCAGTGGACTCTACGCTCTCAATGGGATCAGCTAGTGGACGACCTAGATCACCCAGTTCTGGTCTCCTCGCCGATGCTTCGAGACTTGCAATGGTGGATGGTTCGAGAGAACCTGTTTTGGGGAGTTCCTTTCTTTCATCCTCCCCCCTCCCAGACTCTAACCACAGACGCCTCGGCGAAGGTTGGGGAGCCCATCTAGGCCCTCATCGGACCCAGGGCTCCTGGTCCAAGCTAGAACAAGCTCTCCACATCAATGTGCTCGAGCTTGAGCAGTGTTGTATGCTGCTCAAGCCCTTCACCAATACATTCTTCCCGGCCACCTAGCCGTCCAGACGGACAACATGTGTGTGGTGTGGTACATCAGCAAACAGGGAGGGACTCGGTCCTACCCTCTCTGCAGGGAGGCAATGAGGGTTTGGGATTGGGCAACACAACACGACCTTCACCTCACGGAAATTCACGTTCCGGGAGTCGACAACACCCTGGCTTGTCGCTTTTCTGCTCTGACTCACAAGTGGGAACTGGACCAAGAGGTCCTAGACAATATCTTCCAACTTTGGGGAACACCACAGGTCGCACCTGTTCGCATCCCCTCTAAATGCAAAACTTCCCGCCTTCTGCCTCGCCGCCCAGAGTGAGGCGCTTGAAGCGACGCCTGTCTCTAAACTGGAAGGACAGATTGCTCATGCCTTCCCCAATTCCACTTATCCCACAGTCTGCAACTAGCTTCAGAAGTCAGAACACGTAATTCTTGATCGTCCTTTCTGGCCCAGGCAAGTTTGGTTCTCTCTTCTACAACAATACTCAGAGGATCCTCCTCTTCCTTTTCCTCTATCTCGAGGTTTACTGACCCAGAATCAGGGGACCCTGGTCCATCCAGGCCTCAAATCCCTTCAACTGCATGCATGGCTCCTGCAGACTTAGTCCAATCCCATTTTGGAGTGCCTCCCAAGGTGGCAGAGATTTTGGTTGAGGCTAGAAAACCCTCCACCAGATCCACTTATGCCATGAAGTGGAAAAGATTCACTATCTGGACTGCTTCCAAGAACGTGGAACCCTTCTCCTGTTCAGCGGGGCTTCTGCTGGAGTATCTACGTGATCTGTTTGACCTGGGTCTCGGTCATTCTTCTCTGAAGGTACACATGGCGGCCATTTCGGCCTATCATGTTCCCTTTGCAGACAAAACTTTCACTCAATTGGAGGTCTCTAAGACTTTTCTCAGAGGGGTCCTCCACCTGAGACCCCCCATCCGTACTCCTGCCCCCTTGGGACTTGAACTTTGTTCTCGAGAAACTTACTCTCCCTCCCTTCGAACCTGCAGCTTCTGCGGATTTGAAGTTCCTTACGTGGAAGACTCTCTTCCTGGTGGCCATTACTTCTGCTCGGAGGATTTCCGAGCTCCAGACCCTGATGTGTAAAATCCCATACTTGATTTTTCACAAGGAACGTGTTACTCTTCGCACGAATCCTAAGTTTCTCCCTAAAATAGTAGCTGTGTCTACTCTAAATCAGTGCATAGAGTTACCTGCCTTTTTCATGCAATACTCTAATCAAGGGGAATATTTACTCCATACTATGGATGTTCACCGGATTCTGAGGTACTACACCAACAGGAAGAAGGATCTCAGAAAGACTGATCAATTGTTTGTGTCTTTTGCTCATAAAAGGGAAGGCAATGCTGTTTCCAAGCAATGCCTATCTAAGTGGTTGGCTCATTGCATCACTTTCTGTTATGACAAATACAACAAGACCCTCCCGGGTCAAGTAAGAGGCCACTCCACTAGAGGAGTAGCTGCCTCAGCTGCTTGTTTTAAGAACGTGTCTGCGGCGGACATCTGTGCTGTTGCCACCTGGACTTCCGGTCATACATTTACTAAACACTACAGTTTGGATGTTGCCTCTCGCCATAGAGCAGGCTTTGGGCTGGCTGTTCTGCAAGGCCTCCTATCTTGAGGCTTGCACAGCTAGAACTGCCTTTTGGAGTAGCTTCCTCCTCCCGGTGCCTCTCTTTGTTCAGACTGCTTGGGATTCAGTCCTGTATGTAATTACCTACTGCAAGAGCCCTCTCGAAGTAAGATAGTACAGTTACGTAAGAACTTACCGTAACAGTAGATCTTCGAGAGAGGCTCTTGCAGTAGGTAATACCTTCCCATTTTCTATCCTCCTAGGCTTTTTCAGCTCCTTTTCCAGTGAGGGAAATATCTGCTTCTCTCTCGTCCGGCCTTTCTGGCCCGTGGCGGGAAAGAACTGGAAGGCAGGCGTCAGGGACCGCCCCTTTATACCGTTTCCTGACGCCGGTCACCTGACATGGGGGCGTTCCCTCACCAGGACTGCTAGCTAGAAATTTTTCTGTGGGGTCCTGCCACCTGCTGGCGTCAGTCCTATATGTAATTACCTACTGCAAGAGCCCTCTCGAAGATCTACTGTTACGGTAAGTTCTTACTAACTGTACTATCTACCCTCAGACTTCTAGTTTAAAGCCATGGACTTTCCCTGTGATCAAATAGTACTGTTTGATTTCAGAACATCTGACTGTAACAAGGCCCCCCGCCCCACAGAAATTCCTCCCGAGGGCATTAGGGGCAGAGGTTATTTTCCCAGCTACCCCCTTCTCTCAGTACAGGGGTGCTTTCAGAGGGAGGGGCAGAAGGGGCCAAAGGTGGCCACCTCTACCCAGCCAGCATCTTCATAGTCTAAGCACTGACATTAGTGTGGGCAGACCTCATGTGTACCCAGGAGTCTAAGCCTCTATCCCCAACACAGGTGTTACTGTTGGAGTGGGAGGTAAAAACCTTCTAGCTTTGAGAATGGTGGAGAGGGTCCCGGGCCATGAAAAGAAGAAAGGACCTCTACTCAAATTCAACCCAAATTCAAGATGGTCACTCTGTTACTAATCATACAGCCTTTACAGCAGAGAGACTGGCTAGCCTCCCTTGTCCTAAAAGGGCTCCTTTTTTCCATGTACCCTTAATGAGGTCTCACATAAGTGCGGGCTCACTGTGGCCCTTCGGTCTACCTCAACCCCAAGAGTCTTTATAAAGTGCTTGGCAGTGGTAGCAGCACGCGTCAGGAATCTGGGCATCTCTAGCTACACCTAAGTTGGCGATTAGCTCACAGTGCCAAAGTCTCCTTGTCAGGTCAAGGATTCCTTTTCCCCTTACAGGGCTCACTCTGTAGTCTCAGGGTTCCCTGGTAAATCTAAACAAAGTCTCACCCGGAACTCTCCCAACATCCAGGAAGGATATGCCTGCCTTCCTTCCGCAGCCAAGAATTCAAGCTGTCCCTCATCGGCAGATTTCTTCATCCAGCGACAGCGAGACCAACCAGCAAGCGCTTGACTGGGTTTGAATCATTAACCCTCACTGGTTCAGTATTTGATGTGGTCCTGAGCAAATCACTTAACTTTGACATTTCCTCAGACTATTGGGACACATGGCTTCAATGCCTGCAGTGCTCCCAGGATTCAGATACAGGATGCGTCACCCGCAAGTCTCCTTATAGCTTGCTGGTCTCAGAAAGCAAAAGTTTTCAAAGCTGAAACCTCTGACAGAGCAGTTCCACAGATACCTCCCTCCTGTGGTAGGAAGCACATTTGGGCAGTGCCTCAGTAAGTGGCACCTAGACTCTTCAAGAGTCACAGTTACTCAGATTTCTTTTGGAACTCAGAGAAATCGTTCTAGTTCAAAGCATTTGCTTCCACCATAAAAGGACAGACTTTCAAAGTCGAACAGACACCACTGCAATGTTTTCACAAAGAAGCAGAGTGGACCAGATCAGAAGTATCCTGTTCACAGGCACTATAAATTTGGTCTCTCTCCTCCCTGGGAGTCAGCCTTTCAGCGATTCACCTCCTAGGCAAACACAACACTCTGGCAGATGCACTAAGTTGCATCAGTCAAGGCCAGAATGACTGGACTTTGAACAAACAAGTACTAGCCACGGTGTTCAGGCGGTGGGCGCCCCAGAAGGAAATCTGTCTGCCTCTCCCCTCAGCTTCCAGTTTCCTCAGTTCTGTTGTAGGCCCCAGTCCAAGGATTGCCTCCCCTGGATGTCTTGATCCTGTTCTGGTCGGGGAGGTTCCTATATGCATTCCCTCCATTTCTCCTGATTTTCAGGGTATTTCTGAAACTCAGACAACAGCCTGCATCAATGATCCTTCCTGGTGGCACCAGATTGGCCCATGCAAGCCTGGTATCCTCCCCTTCTCTCAATGTCCTGCAGCAGTCCCATTCACCTGCCTCCAACTCACTCCCTGCTGACCCTTCCTCAGATAGGAGTGCAGTATCCACATTTACACTCTCTTCACCTCAAGGCCTGGTTCTTGAGGAGTTAAGAGTTTCCATCCTCACAGTACTCTGAACAGGTCCTTAAGATACTGAGGGTTGCTAAAAAAACGAACACTAAGAAGACTTATGCAGCCAAATGTAAAAGGTTTTCCCTCTGGAGCAAGAGCAAGAAGGTCACACCCCTTTCAGCTTCAGACTCTCAGCTGCTAGATTTCCTGGTACTCTTAAAGGTGTCAGGCTTGAAACCATCTTCCCTTAACCTACATCTGGCAGCAGTTTCGGCCTACCTTTCGGTGGAAAAGAAAAAAAAGGAGTTTTTTTCCCACGCCATATTTAAACAGTTTTTCAAAGACCTCTTGCACGTCCAGCCTCCAATCAGGGAGCCTGTTCCTCCTTGGAGCCTGAACTTTTGCATAGATATGCTCATGAAACCACCCTTCAAGCCTATGTCCACGGACCACATCAACTTTGTAACTTGGAAGACAGGCTTCCTGGTAGCCATTACCTCTGCCAGGAGGATTTCAGAGCTAAAGGCCCTGTGCAGTGAGCCAAATTAAATTATTCCTCACAACGATAAAGTTGGGCTCATGACAAATGGGAAATTTCTGTAAAGGTGGTTTCAGAGTTTCACTTGAACCAGTCCATTACTCTGCCAGTCTTTTTACTGGGAAATCCACTCCTGGAGAGCAAAAGCTCCTCAGCTTGGATGTCAAAAGAGCCATCTTATACTACCTAGAGTATTCTAGGCAGTCCAGAGGCTCTTCCTCTTAGTTGTTCCCCACCTGCGGGGATGTAGGCAGGCGAAGACCAGCTACCAAGCGAACTGTTTCCCATTGGTTGGTCTCTTGTATTAGATTCTGCTATGAAAAAGCTGGTCACCAACCTCCAGTGGGGCTCAGTGCCCAGTCCACCAGGAGCACTGTAGCCACACTTGCAGCAGCAAGGGACATTCCCCTACTGGATGTCTGCAAAGCAGCTACCTGGAAATCTGTGCACACCTTTTGTGATACAGGACCGTTTAGATGTGCAGTCCACATCTAATGCCAAATTTGGCAGGGCAGTGCTGTAGAGCCTCTTTCCTAGGTAGGTTGTCTGCCCACCTCCCACTTGGTACTGCTCGGTAGTCTGCTTAAGTTATTGATGCTAAAAGACTACTGGGGTAAGAAAAAAAAATTACTCACCGCAGTAATCCTCTTTCTTCCAAGGGGTCCTTTAGCATCAGTAAGCTCCCACCCTTCCTTCTCGGCTCACCTGTCAGAGAAGGGCTCTTTATCACATCTTTTACCAAATTTGGAGTTTCTTATTGATGAGTTTTTAACTCGCGTTGTTGTTGTTTCTATTTCCACTTTTTGTGGACATTTGCATGTCTTTTGAATCCTGTTGATTCTTTTTTTCGAGGCATGTGACCTTGTTTTTCCTTAGAAAAAATTCTGAAGCCTTCAGCAGCTCTCACTCCGCTCACTCCCCTTCCTGTTTTTTGATTGGCTATGGCCCTAAGCTCATTTAAATGCAAATTCTCTTAAAGGCATACCTCCAGGGCAGTTGCACCTAGCCAGCTAACTGCTACAGTTACTGATGCTAAAGGACTCCTTGGAAGAAGGAAGATTACTGCTGTGAGTAATTTTTTCTTCCTGGCTAGTCTGCAGTTTCCGCTGGAAGAGAAACTGTATTGTTTTACAGACCCTAAGGCTGCAGGCACTTGCACAGATAAACTTTCTTTTTTTTTTTTTTTTTGGTATAATTTTTATTCATTTTTCCACATAATGGGGGGGGATACAGGGGGATTAGCAGTCACAAGTTCATTGGTATTCAAAAGTCAACAGTGGAGCTGTATATCAAAAGAAAATTTCTATTTGAGCTTCACAGTTTACCTAGAATGAATAGCTTGATAAATAATATAAATAGTAATAATAATATAGACCCAAAGCAAGTTTTCCATAAGACACTAGACAGAATATGGTTTAAGACAGACCAGATCCAAATACAAGTACATTTACCCCACATCAGGGTCACCCCTCAGAGCTCGAGGGCCTCTAAGGAATGAAAGTTGCATCCTTTGACATAATATATAAAATCCATCTAGTCCATTTCAGTGTACATAAGTCAGACTTATTTAAGTGATAGGAAATTTTTTCTGACCTATAAATGCGAGTCACTAATTCCCTCCATTCTGATACTGTGGGAACCCTTGGAGTAAACCAACAACGAGTCAGGGCCTTCTTAGCTGCCATCCAAGATATCCCCAGCAAGAAACGTGTGTAAATATCTCTAAGTCCCCAGGAAAAATTATGTAGTATAAATAGGTCAGCAGTAAGGGGAATTGGGGTACCAAACAAGCCATTCAATTCGGATTGTAGTGAGTCCAGAAAAGGTTGTATCTTTGGGCACAGCCAGAATATATGAGTATGTGTGCTGAGGGTTCACCGCATTGGCGCCAACAGGCCCCAGACCTCGTCGGTAAAAAATGGGCCGTTATGGCTGTGGTGCAAAAATATCTGGTCAGTATTTGCCAAGAGAACAATCTCCAGGTGTGAGAATAGGTATGTTTAGATGTTGAAAGAGAGCCCTTGTCCCACTGTGATGAAGAAATATCAAAACCAAATTCCACTTTGCACATATACCCTCGGTGTTTGTCCCCAAGGTGTCTCCAAGTGCCTTATACAAGACAGAGACAATGTGGGGAATCCCACCTGCAGTAATACCTTGTTGAAAATGTAATCATGGGGGGAAGGTATCAGGACTGCGTGTTTGCATTGGCAGGGAGTAATAAAAATGTCTCTGCTGCAGATATCGGCAGAAGTCTAATTGCCTTAGACCACGGGATTGACACAATTCCTGAAAGGATTTGAATTCTCCTCCATTTAAGAATTGTGTAAGGTTGGAGAGTTTAAGATGTTCTCGTGAGTTGAATGTATGATCAATAGTGGCCTGAAGGAATCCCTCCAGGAGGGCTATGGGACATTGAAAAAGTAAGTATGGGGAGAGAGAAAAATGTCTACGAACAGGGTATGAAATTCATGAAAAAAAGTACATGCCCACTTGGGCATGTGATTAGAAAATGTACATGCCCAAGCAACTATTTACATGCAGCCCCTTAGTTTACGTTATTTTAACTGTCATCTTCACTGGACTAAGCACTTTCGTTTTCATCACATTCACTAGTCCTGGCAGAAGCAGCATGCCGTGACTGTGTTCTGGATCCATAAGCTTTGGTAGTGGGCCTTCTTTTGCCATTTTCCCACCATAGTGATATGGCACCTTCAGGGTTATATTCAGTGAGCTGGGGAGGTCCGTTGAGACTTATAGACATGAGGTCGTGTAGGGTGTCTGGACATAATCCAACCCTCCAATCATTTTTTATTCTTCCCATTAGAGAGAAGCCTCGTTCTGCAGCAGCAGTGTGAACAGGACACAGGAGAATAATCTTAACAACAGCCAGCACATTTCGAAATTGTTGATCCTGTATATCCCCAAGAATCACTTTCTGCCACAATTTCAGAGACTTACAATTTTCAACAGACAGCAAGTGGCATACATGCTTTTTTAAGTCTAGCCACTCCAACAGTACCAAAGTTGCATCAACTCCTCGTGACTCTAGGACCACTTTATAGTGATCAACAGTTGTTTGAATTGCCTGATCTCCATATGTTTGAAGTGCCTCTGTGGATGTTGGCCAGGACTTAAAATTTAAAGTTCTTGCAGCTAGTAGCACTTCATTGGTCGTGAAAGACTGAAAACGAGATGCAATGTGCTGTGATGTTTTCTGAAGAATGCTTTTAATCTCTGAAATTGTGGCTTTTACAGTGTCTGACGGAGAACCGGATCTGTGTCTGCTAGTTTCATCAGTTAAGTCAGCACTGTTGTACTGAGTTAGATTTTCATTTACAGACGTAAGTGTTATGCGGTAAAGAGTTTCGTGATTCGAGAGACCACTTACTTTCTGAATTGTGCTTTCTATTCTGCTGTGAACTTTTTCAACAGTGGCATCCTCTTGCTGAAAGCAGAGACTAAGAGCAGATAAATAACCAAAAAACACTTTCAGAAAGTTCATGTACATGACACATTTTAAAGTCTTAAGCACTTTAAGTATTGCCAGTGCTTTCTGGCCATGATCTTGCTTGTTT
This sequence comes from Neoceratodus forsteri, assembly GCA_016271365.2. NCBI lineage: Eukaryota > Metazoa > Chordata > Ceratodontiformes > Ceratodontidae > Neoceratodus > Neoceratodus forsteri. The sequence continues at coordinate 109,999,341 of JADMNL010000028.1, forward strand.
GTCAGTGATACATGTTCAAGATGAGGCACTAATGCAGCCCTGTTCCTTTCAAGGGCAGAAATGGCCCGTTCTCTGTGTGCAAGCCACCTAGTGCCACCAGTGTTAACTGGTCAGACAACATTAATATTTAAAAGGGCTCCTGTTTCCTGTAGGCCTTTCCAACTTTTTTGGTGACCTATGGTAAAATGAGTAAATGTTCAGCAGAAGTTGTTCTACCGACTTGTAAAAGGGACAGTCTTTGAAAGAATCCTTTACAGCAAGCTCTAAACGATGTGCACAGCAGTGTATGTCAATGAGGTGTGGGCACTCTTGTTTTATTCGAGTAAGGACACCCGCGGTGGATCCGAACATGACAGCAGCACCAACAGATGCTGCACTGATCAGCTTTTGTTTCCAACCACCATCCTTTAGACCACCCTCATTCTCTGACGACATTTTAAATGCTTTCAGCGTCAGGAACACTAGCTGGTTTCAGTGCAAGAAAACTTGTAACTGGCAGGCCATTGTCAAAAACACGCACATGAATGCCCTCCTCCTCCTCTGTCACACTTTTATCTGTGCATGAATCTAGAAGAAAAGAAAAGGAATCATTGTCTTCTAAAAGACGAGCAGTGGTATTTTGAATATCTTGAGCAATGTAGTGAATAAAGACGCGACATTGCTTGTCACTACTGTAACTTTGACCCATAACATCATCTCCGTGATTTCTTTTTTGTAAATCTACTAACCCAGGAAAATCCCTGAACGGCCTTTCAGTCCTAGCAACATAATATGCAGTACAGAACAGTTTAGTAATTTGGTCCATTTCTTTTTGTTCCATTAATTGTATGGACTTCTCTATGGTCTTTCTCCAACTTTTGTTTTGTTTGCTATGTATGCCCTCTCAGCATTTTTGTGCACTACCGACACTTCATGTGCTGAGATAATGTGTCGTCTATAAGTACTGCATCCAGTTCTAAAATTATTTTTGCTTTGGCTTTTATCATAACTCTGACACCATGTACAGAACATGGCACATTTATTTGTGTCATACGTAAGCCACTTTCTGCCTTTTTTCCAGGATTCCTGAAATTTTCTAACTTTCGGGGCCTTAACTTGGCTTTCAGTACAAGCAGTAGCACATGAGGAAACTTCAGTGGTCACAACAGTTTCACTGTCTGGGCAAGGAGATGGTGGAGTTATAGCTGTGCCTGTAGTAGTAATAGTACTTGGTGTTAGGGAATCCGAGTCAGCTCCCGCAGTCTCATCAAAACGCTTTCTCTTAAATCCAAATTTAAAAAGACTCATGGTGTCTGCCTGGCTGTTCGGAGTTGAACTTGTAAATACTGATTTTAAGAATTTTGTATTTGTGTTACTCAGTATTAATAAATGCAACAAGGAAAAAAGTGTGTCTTGTCTTTTTTTTTTATAATAATCTTAACAAGAAAACCCAACTGTGTGTTGTCTGATTATTTGTTATAACAGGCATTCAGATTTTAGATAGTCCACAGACAGTGTAGCCTATAAAAAGCTAGAGATTTTTTATAACAGTATTCAGATTTTAGATAGTCCAAAAACCACAGCGTAGAGACTGTGAAACGCTTAACAGATTTTTTATAACAGTATACAGATTTTAGATAGTCCACAGACAGTGTAGCCTGTAAAAAGCTAGAGATTTTAGATAGTCCACAACAAAAGATTTTTTAATAACAGTATTTAGATTTGAGATAGTCAGCTCCACATATAGTAGCTTTATTAGCTAGTAGAATTATAGTAGATCCCCCTAAGTTTTAGGTGTTCCAAGTTCACGTAGCTTTTACAAAAACTTTTAGAACTTTATTAAACAATTACTTTTAATTAGATTTTCTTAGTCCACACAATAGCTAAAGAGCTTCAATAGATTTGTTTTATAACTGGTCCCTGGATTTACATTTAGTTTAGTCCATATTCAGCAAGTAGCTTTAAAAAAAATGCTTTACTAGATCTTATGTTTTATAACAAACTGATCCTGGTTGTTTCTGTATTTAGTCCAGATTTTAGTCAGTCCACACACACAATAGCTAGCTAGTAGAAAATATGTAACAGTAGATTTATAATTGATCCATCATCCATGGATCCAGAATATACATTTAAGTTATTGCAGAGAAGCTTGTAAATGAATGCAGCTTTCTTTATAGACTGGGTGAGCTGACTGAGCAGCACTGAGCTCCTTTATTTCAAAGAGACTGCAGGCAGTACTAGTCTGACTGTCTGTACTGTCTCTATTACAAATCCAAAGGCCAGCCCAGTACAGATTACTTTTTAATTACTTTGCTGGTTATATAGTGCATTTAGACTAGTCTGAGTTTTTAAGTTTAATCTCTGCAGTGCTTCACCACAAGTCTGCATTCAGTGTCCCCTCCCCACTGATATTACAGACTGCTGCTGCCACTGGTTTTTGTCAGTTCGTCTAGAAAACTAACAGAAATAGCAGAGCAATAGAGCAGACTAATTAATTTGAATAGATTTGTTTGCTTTGCTTTTATTTTCTGTTTCCTGCCTGGTTTGCTTTCTTTCACAATAAACTTTTCTCCTGCTGAATTGTCTCCTCTCCTTTGTACCTCTCCCTAACTTAATATTCCTTCCATTTCCTTCTTTCTGCAGTATAATTTTTTCTCCCCACAGATTTCCTTTCTGTTCTGCCGATTTCCTTCAGTCCTGACTGGAGAGAGAGAGAGAGAGAGAGAGAGAGAGAGAGACCCACATAGTCTCACACACACAGACACACTCCTCTCCTCCCCCGCTGCTCCAATTTACTTATAGTCCCCTGACCCCCTCCTTTGCAGTCCCATTTTTCTGGGGGAGTGGTTAAAGAGAAATTTAGCTCTTAAAAGAGCTTTTGGTTATTTATTTTGCTGATCGCGATTGTTCAGGTTGACAGGCAGCTGCTCAGCACGACCTGTCTCCACGAATGCAAGCTAAGGAATGGCGCGCTATGCTGGGTCCTCGCGTCACGCTGTCTAGAGGGGGCGGGTGAATACTCCACATAAGGGCACCTATTGGTGCATATGCTGCTGTAGACCACCTCCAACAGTGACTGAGGGACACATGAAGACTTGACTGGCTGATCTGTGTGCCAGCCAATTGTAATGGGGCACATCAGCCTGCTCTGAGTGTACTCCTCCAACTTCTTCCCTCCATGTGTGTTGCAGACAAGCAGTCAGCTGACATCCAGACGAGCAGACTCGTGATCAGCTCTAGAGATGTCAGCTCTGCGTCTGCGCTACTCTGCTGGCTCCCCTGCCCCCAAGAAAAGTGAGAGGACTTGAAAAAAAAAAGACGGCAAGGTCTGGGGAGAGAAAAAAAAACGGAACAAAACAGAACTCTGCTGAAATACTTTAGGTGCCCAAAGGGGCAGGCACTAAGCAGCTGTAGGTGTCCTGAAGCAAAAGTGCCTGCCCTGGGGCACCTAAAGTATAGGGATTTCGCACCCTGTCTACGAACTACATTCCGGGTTTTTATCTGATGTGTGATCCAGGGGTTCAGGGATACCCGATCCCGAGGGTGGGGAGATGAGCAATACACTGTATTCCTAACCAAGTTATCAAAAGGCATAAGACCTTCCTCAATCTCCCTCCAGAGGACCGGACTAGCTCTGGCAAGCCGGCACAGAAGAAAAGATAAGTGTGAGGCCCAGTTGTAGAACCTAAGATTAGGCAGTGCTAACCCACCAGATTTTCTTGGGAGGTAAAGAATAGGGAGTTTTATTCTAGGGAGTTTCCCAGACCAAATAAATCTACTAATGGTTCTAGGGATGTGGATATGTTGTTCAATCCACACTGTCTGGCAGGTTCCTTGCCGCTTTAAATCTTGCCGGAAGGTCTTCAAGCCAGCTCCTCCCACCCACCTGGGTGATAAAACCCTCAGCTCCGCCCCACGATGCCAGATCTTCCTTACCACTTGGAAGCTCAGGTTCCCTCCTTAGCGCTCTGCATTTTAGGCCTGGATCCACACTCTTCGGATTTCCCGAAACTAATTTTAAAATTGACAAGACTGAGGTCTTCGCCTTCCCTTGCGGCTGCAATGGACAAGTCGACTCCCGGCTTCCGTCGGTGCCCTTGTGGGCAGAAGATGTCCCAGACCGATTCTCACTCCACGTGCATATACTGCCTGGGGCTTGGCCATGATTCGCAGGCCTGTGAATTTTGTAGGTCTTTCTCGGCTTCGGTCTTGGAGGACCACGATGCCAGACTACTTCTTGGGCGCCCTGAAAAATGGTACCCGCCAGTCAAGTCTAAGGAGGCCCGTTGGGCGATGTCCGCGGCAGCAAGCTCCATGGAGCAGTTGGAGAAGATGAACACCCACGAGGAGGAGGAGGAGGCAGCCGAGGCCGCTTCTTCTTCTTCTTCCTCCTCGGCCACGGCATTTATCCCACTCTCCTTGGGCTCATCCTACACTGCTTCTTTTAAGGAGCTTTGTCAGTCCCTCTCCACTAAGGGAGAAGGGCCATTGGGACATTCCAATCAGTTCAGAAAGAAGGACTCTAAAGGTAAGTCCCACCATCGACATTCGTGGGAGCGGGAGAGATCCCCCTTCACCGGGCCCTCAACTTCGGTCGAGGTTGCGGCCACTGGCTTCACGGTGTCCCCGTCAGGTCAGCCAGCCAAGACATCTGTCGACGCAGTCAAGATTTTTCTCAACCCGTCGGATGGTTTGTCCAATCAGTTCAGAAAGAAGGACTCTAAAGGTAAGTCCCACCATCGACATTCGTGGGAGCGGGAGAGATCCCCCTTCACCGGGCCCTCAACTGCGGTCGAGGTTTCGGCCACTGGCTTCACGGTGTCCCCGTCAGGTCAGCCAGCCAAGACATCTGTCGACGCAGTCAAGATTTTTCTCAACCCATCGGATGGTTTGTCGACTGGAGAAGCCAACAACCCTTCCTCACCGGTTCCCCCGGTGGTTACCGAGGACTTGCCTGTGCTGAAGTCCCCGGTTAAGGTCCGTGCACCGAAGGAGGGGTGGGTTTCCCCTGTTCCCTCTCTGACCCACCCTCGGAATCCCGGAAGGTCTCGGTCCTCTTCCAGGTCCAGCCGGTCCTGCCGACGTCGGCGGTCTCGGTACCATGTAAAGCAGCATCGCCGCTCGTCCTCTTCGGAGGATAGGCTCCGGCGCAAGCTGCTTCAGCGCTACGAAGACTTGATGTGGCAGCAGCTCTTACTGACCAGTAACAAGCCGACTCCGTCGCCTTCTCCAGCCATTAAGTGGTGTGTCACCGAGTAGCCAACAACCCTCGTAGGTAGTTGAGGAGCCGCCCGCGCCGGGTTGTTCGCCAAACCGGCTGCTCCACCCATTGTGGTGGAACCTCCTCCTCCACAGCCGAAGACTGGGGCCCCGACCAAGGATTCTAAGTCAGGTCCGGGCTTGCCCCATAGGTTGTCGGTCACCCTCACTCCAGATTGACCTTGGCAGGTGGAGGGTGGCTCAGGCGCTCGGCAGCTGTTGGCAGACTCCTCGGAGTCTGACGATGACTCCTCCCTGTTCTCCAGGCCGATTGACCTGGAGTCTGTAGGGGACCAGTCGGTGGACGAGAGCCCATCCTCGTTTTTGGGTATGCTTCAACTCATCTCAGAGTCTACTGGGATGCAGCTCGAACCCGTTCAAAAACGGGCCAAGTATCCCCTTACGGAGATACTGGACCGAGGGGACAGGCGGGTTAATGATTGATAGCGTTTTCCAGCATTCCAGGAACACTCAGGACGTGGACAAACCGCCTGATAAGGAATCCAAAAAATTGGATTACTCAGGGTGGAAGGTTTACGCTGCTTCCTCCCTAGGCCTTCGTCAGGCTAGCTCTCACATGCCCTTATGGGCTCCCTGGATGAGGTGGTTTCTCATCTCCCAGCTGACCTTCAGACGATGGTCTAGCAGGTGCGGGATCAGGGAAGGGTTGTGGCTAAACAACAGCTCCAAACTTCATTGGACATTGGTGACTCTTGTGCCCAGTCAGTAGTGGCCGCAGTGGCCATGCGCCGCAGAGCTTGGCTGTGGATCTCCACCTTCACAGCGGACACCCAGCACAAGCTGGCACACGTTCCCTTCCTGGGCACCGACTTGTTCAGGCCTGGAGTGGAAGGCCATCTCCAGAGGATCGAGAAGTCCAGTGCCACCTTGGACTCGGTCACGTCTGCCCAGAAGGACAAAGGCCACCCGCAGCAGCATAAGTCCTTTCGCCCTTCTGCTCCTGCAGCACATCCGGCCCAGCAACACCAGCATCAGGCTCAGCAGGCTCACACTTGGCACCCTAAGGCCAAGTCTGCCGCTTCCTCTAGTAGGAAGCCTGGAGGAAAGGGTCCAGGAGGTCCCTCAGTGGGCCCTTCCGCCAAGTCTGCCCAGTGACGGGTTGACGGGTGTCGACCCCAACCTCGTCCCTCCTCCCCGGGTTCCCCCCATGGGGGGACGGCTCCGCCACTTCTTTTCCGCCTGCTCCGCTATCACCACAGACTGCTGGGTGTTAAAAGTGGTCGGCAGGGGTCTGCCTCTGGAATTCGAGCAGTTCCCTCCTTATCGAGCCATCGCCCCACGGGGGGCTACGGGTTCCACAGCCTCTCTGTCGGCTCGTCAAGCTGACATTGCCTTGCTCCTCCAGAAGGAGGTGATCAGCGAGGTGACGGACCCTCCTCCAGACCCAGGGTTTGTGTCCAGGTTCTTCCTGGTCCCAAAATGGAGGGGGAGCTGGCGCCCCATTCTCGACCTGCATGACCTGAACAAGTTCCTAAGGCCTCACACCTTCAAGATGGTCACTCTGGGTCAGATCATTCCATCCTTGGAACCAAGCATGTGGTTCTGTTCTCTGGACCTTCAGGACGCGATCTTTCACGTCCCAATCCATCCGTCTCATCAGCGATTCCTCCGCTTCAGAGCAGAGCGATCTCTTTACGAGTTCCGGGTCATGCCCTTCGGCCTCTCTTCAGCTCCCTGGGTCCTCACCAAATGCATGGCAGTGGTGACAGCATTCCTGCAGCGCCGAGGGGTCTGGATGTACCCTTACCTGGACGACTGGCTGATTGCAGCCCCCTCCAGGTTGGAGGTGGAGCGGCCCAGGGATCTGGCCCGCCAGGTCTGCTGTCAGATTGGCCTCCTCATCAAGGAGGCCAGATCGGAACTCGTGCCATCGCAGGTGATTCAGTTCATCGGGGCAGAGCTTGACTCTCTTCGAGCCAGAGCCCGGCTTCCGGCAGACAGGGCCGAGGTCCTTTCCTCCTTTGCCCAGTCATTTCTGGTTGGGCAGTTGAACCCTGCCCGGGACTTCCTGCGCCTCCTGGGCCTCATGGCGGCCTGCACCAGCGTGGTCCGTTGGCCCGCCGGCATATACGTCCCTTGCAATGGGGGCTGGCCAGCCAGTGGTCACAGTGCTGCGGTCCACTGCACTACAACTCCTGTTACAGGTGAGTAACCTGTATATTTGTTCCATATTCTAAATGTTTTATTCTCACCCCAGGAATTCTTTAGCATCTATTGACAGATGCAGTATGCCAGCTGGGTTCAGCTGCCCCGGAGAGGAGGCGTCAGTGCAAATGAGGACGGCATTGGCCAGTCAGGATAGAGATAGAGTGCTGCCTGCAGTCAGCCTGAGGGACTTCAGAACTTTTTCTCTGCTGAACTGGCAACACTGCCCCAGAGCTCTCCTCTTCAGAGACCTTCCTGTGCCATTTTCTTCCTTTTTGAGTGCTGCTTTCAAGGTATTTTGTGTATTTTCCTATTTTACTTATTTTACCGCAACTGCACTAGGTCTCGCCGCAGTCGCTGCTTTTTTTTTTTTTTTTTCCTTTGGTGGTTTTTTTTTGAGGTAAAAGTCACCCACATGCGTGATAAATTCTGTCGTTTTTATTTAAATTGTTTGTTTTCGGTATTTTTCGTTTTTTTTTTACTGCTTTTGCATTAAAATCATTGAATTGGTTTGTCATACTCGTGCGCTAATTTTGTTGCGCACCTGCGTGAATTTTTGTAACCCTCTTTTTCTTTATCTTATAGAAGTTTTAATATACTGTATTTGAGGGGTAATACCCTCTTTTCTGGGGAGACACCTTTTATTTGACTGTGCAGTGGGCTTCTGTTGGCAAGAGGTGTGGAGGTGGTTTCTGTTCTTTTCCACTGTTGTGAAAAAAATTAAAAATCTTTTTACCTCTAGTAAGGTTAATTTTGATTTGGTTAGCTTTGGCCTATCCTTTTACCATGGCCTCTCTTTCTACCTCCTCCTCCTGTAAAAGCGCTGAGGAGGGTACCTCAAGTCAGTATAGAATTAATGACAAGTCCTCTAGGAACTCCAGTGAAACTAAGTCTGGTAGAAGTAAAAATTCTAGCCAAGCCTCTAAAAGAAGTTCAGAGCAGGTTTCTGATCCTGCCCCTACAAAAAAGTCTAAGAAAGATAATAACACTACTGTCCCTCCTCCCGAAAGGCATTCGGAGACAACAGTAGCTGATAAAAGTGTGCCCTCTGCAGATGATTTAGCAAAAGCTTGGCATTTATATCAGACTTTACAATCTATGGGCAATATTTTCTCGGCTCCTGCGGGACCGAGTAGTTCTCTCCTTGAGGACCCCTACGCCCAGGGGTTTTATTTTGATGAGGGAGAGGATCATTGTGATAAATTGCCTCTTAATCCTGATGGCCACCCTCGGGTTGGTGTTAATGATGATACTGATACAAGTGAAGAAGTCTCTTCCTTTTTTACATTTTTAAAACAGATGGTGGACACCCTGGACCTGTCTCTCCAGGATGACACCGATCAGGAGATGGAAGACGACGATGTGGAGATGATGAGCATTTCTCCTCCTAAGAGGCTCATTCTCCCTATCCACAACACTTTGAAGAGAAGTATTTTTAAGGTTCTGGAAACCCCCTCAACATCTACCGGGGTAGACAGAAGGACTGAGAAGAAATACCAGCTTGGTAAGTCTACTGCTGATTTTCTTTATACACATCCAAATCACAGAGGGGTAGTTCAGACAGTGGCCTGTGACAAAGCTAATGTGTCACTATCTGTGCTCCCACCAGAAAAAGACTCTAGAAAAATAGATCTTTTAGGTAAGAAATCTTATGCTACCGCCTCTCTCGTGCTGCGCATGTCTTCTTTCATGGCATACACAGCTAGATATCAAATGGCTGTATTAAAAACTGTACTGGCTGTATTGCAGCATTGGGGGGGACACTATGCTCGGAGATGTTTCTGAAACTGTTAAACGAGCCATGGAAGCCACAAAGTACCAGTTTCACATGGCCGTAGCTAATAGTGACACAGCCTCAAGGGTCATAGCTCAGGCTATTTCTCTCAGATGTTTTGCTTGGTTGAGAACTACTAGTCTTACCCAGGATGTCCAAACCCAGGCGTTAGACTCCCCCTTTGAGAATACCTCTCTCTTTGGGGATCATACCGAAGTCTATATGAAAAGAGTGAATGAGTTCAAACACACGTACAAGAGTAATTCAGCGAGGGTATTGTGTGCAAAATACTTCTGAAGATCCTGTTAAATAGGACTTCTGGTTCCGGTATGTCTGGCACACGAACTGAATAGCTCTCATCCAGCTGTGCAAAAAGGGCAATTTACTGCAAAAAAAAAACCCTAATTCTTAGCATTCAGCAGGTAAAATATTTTAAGACATCGCCAAATTAAGACAAAATATGGCAAAACAGAACTGGAATCTATTTCAACCAATTGCTGATATGTTGGAGGGAGACGATCGCATGTCATGATGGCGAACAACATAACAGACCGTCTACAGCCACAGACCAAAAGAAATCTACCTCTTCTACTAGAACTAAGAGCTCTATAAAAAAACAATCAGAAGCCAGTTCGGATGCAGTTTTACAAGCGATCTCAGACTTTAGGGGCGAGGATCGAGAATCGCTGCAGGACCTAAAAATGGAGTTCAGTACTCTCCAAAATTGAGTGACCGAGACAGACCACCAGATCACCTTAAATGCTACCAGACTAGATGATTTAGAGGAAACAATGAGAACCATCGCTACAGAACAACTGGCAATTTCCATCCGCCAGGAAGACACTGAAAATCACGGCAGAAGACGAAACATAAGAATATTTGGCCTACCAGAAAATGAGGAGGGATATTATCCTAGGGCCTTTGCGGATTACCTTCTGATGTTGCTGCTCGAACTAGACCCAGACTTTCACATGGATAGCGAAAGGACCCACAGGACTCTTGGCCCGAAGCCTTTACATCCGGAGGCAAGGCCTCGTTCCTTCATGATTAGATTTCTTAGTTACCAAACAAAAGAAACCTTATTAAGGAAGGCCTGGCAGAAGGGGAGAGTAATGTGGGGCCAACAAAGGTTGCTGTTTGACAACGATTACGCTCTGGCGACCCAGAAACAAAGGAGAGATTACAGTCCCCTCTTTCCTACTCTACGAGCCCAGAAGATTCATTTTCACACCCCATACCCTGCAAAACTAACTGTATTCCTTACATCTGGCCAGCACACCTACAACTCTGCCACCGAAGCTATAACTGATCTTTTGAAGAGGGAAGTGAGTAATGAAAAAAACTGCAGACACAGTCAAATCACGCATAGGCCAGATTAATCAAGGGGAACAGAAAGGAACTCAAGCAGCACAACTCCAGATGAAAGAGATTTTACAGGCTCCAGCAGTTTAGGAATCCAACATTGCCTACCTGAATAATACCAGAAGCTGAGTAATTATTCCTTTCTTTGGTTGTGGCTTAAGGATGTTCCCCAGGAGATTGTAATGGGGGAAGGGGGCGGTGAGTGAGCATGGGGCTGAGGGCATCTGGATGAGGACGTCTTTAAGAGGCCCAGGCAACAATACTTTAACTACATTCTTAACTTCTTTATTTGGCTAATTGGCTTTGGGTTGCAATAATGGGCCGCATATAGCTCCTAGATGGCGGAGATCTTCTCAAGGAGCTAAGATAAGGAGACCATTGCCCTCTTCCTGGGGTCTCCCTCCTGACCCCCCCCCCTGCTCCTTGGCAGGCCCTTCCTTTCCCCCAGAGCCAGCTGTCTTAAACTGTTCACAATTGATTCTGGGAGACTCTGCCCTACTTGATAAGAAAGTTGGGGTAATCGTGCCCCAAAAGGAGGGAAAATCCTGAATAATCAGAACGAACTAAATAAAATTGCTGCACTTATGAACTGCAGGGGTTTTATTCCCTCTTACGTAGCAATGGGCAACTGAACAGCAAGGCCAGGATAATTTGGAGTGTAGCAGCTATAATTATAATTTGGGACTCATGCTGACTGAACAATGTTCTGTTATATATAATACTTAATTGTTGGTGTATTTAGTATAATGTAAGGCAGGGGTTCTACAGCCTACTCCCAGCTGATATAAAGCTTAGGATTTTAGGAGCAAGAAAGCAAAATTAAGAAGGGCGTATAACTTCAATGAAAGGGGTAGTCAGGTTATAATTTTATGGCTATCCATAAGAGGTCGCGTCCCCCTTTTCAAGGTTAATGAGCAAAAGAAAAAGCAGTGAGACTTTGGCCGGGGGGGTCCACTGCGAGACGGATTCAGTTCCATAGGGGGCTGGAGTGTCCGCAGTTTTGGGGTGGGTCAGCTGCAGCTCTTTGGACCTGTATGGCAGCAGATGGGGTCGGAGAAAAGAATAAGACTAAATGAAGGGCCATCCAACTTTTATAAATATACCACGCAGGGTTATTTGGAGGAGGGGATTTAATTTTGGATTATGGAACCTGATAGTTGGGGAATTTGTTTAATTATAGTATTGATCTACTTCAAACAAAATCTTGGGGGGAAGATAGAGATATAGTTTAAAAGATTAGATAATGAATGAAACCTAAAATGGGCTGCAATTCAGACATTAAGGCAAAAGCGTAAAATAAAGCCATATAATTAGTTCATTAGATGGGAAGCTTCTCGGATAAGGCATGCAAATGCTGCCATACACACTGGTACCTCCACAGAATGGACTTAACTCCATTCTGCTTGGGGCTGTAGTGCTCATTCTGGGTACTACCCTTGCCCAGATGGGTTATAACGCTACAAACTCCTCTCCTGCTTTGAATGAAGACAAAGACAAGAAATTTCAGGGGGACCTCCTGTTGAGCACCTCCCAAATGGGTGTCATTTTGTACAAAGTTCTTTTTAAAGTTAACAGGTTTAAGTACAACTATTATGTACTAATAGTTCAGTCATGTTACTTTAGTAAGGAAGATAATAGAACTGGGGGGCGTATTCTGGCTCCCAGTTACTGATCATATGTTACTATATTGCTGAACAACCGATTCGTAAGTTGGTTAATTCAATGTATATGTGATGTGTGGTAATTTGGTATACTTTAAGAAAAACATGCTTAATAAGGCATGATTGGAAGGCCGGATACCACATAGGGGAGAGGGGTGGGAGAAGGGATAAATAATACATGAGTCAAGAGTTTATCCAGAATAAAAGATGTTTAATACTATACTGCATATATACAGGATAGTTGAATTTATACTTTGGTCTTTGGACTGCCGTCCCTTGCAAGGGAATGGTCTGGAAAATACAAATCTTCTATCACCCAGAGGAAGGGAAAAACCAGACAGTTAAGTTCCAAAGAAATAAAGATATCAGTTGACCCAATCAAGATTATTTCATTAAATATAAATAGGTTCCATTACCATATAAAAAGGTCCCGCTTTAAACAATACTTGAACAAACAGAAGGCATACTTCATCTACCTACAGGAAACCCATCTCTCGGAACTAGAGCACAAGAAACTGGCTTGGGGTGATAGATATAAGGTCATAGCCTCCTCCCACCCAAGGGGCAGGAAACGGGGGAAATAATTCTAATCCCAGCAACAACTCCCTTGGAAGTACAAAAAACCTATATAGATGCCCAGGGTTGTTATGTAATTGTACAAGGAATTCTGTACAGCCATAGAATTACCCTGGTTAGTGTTTATTTTCCTCCTCAGACAAGATTCCCAATACTGAAGGGCTTTATGTCCACATTATTAAATAACCTTCAGGGTCAATTAATCATGGCAGGGAATATCAATATGACCTTATCACCACATTTAGATAGCTCTAATCACCAAATTTATAGGAAAAATGTTACAGTTAAAATAAAAGAATAAAAACACTAGAACACCTGGGTATCATAGGTGTGTGGGGATGCTTATTTCCCTCTACTTCTGGTTATACATACTATTCTCCACGGTTTAAATCATACTCCCAACTAGATTACTTTATGATGACGTGAGCATTTCACATCAGTCCAGGATATGACAATAGGTTTAAAATTACTCTCTGACCACCATCCCTTAATCTTGAAAATAGATTTGGGCTGGGAAAGGAAGAGGACCCTATGGAGGTTAAACCCATTAGCATTAAAAGATAAAGAATTCCAGGAGACGGTTAAAAAAAGAATACACCAATTTTATATAGAAAACGAATCACAGGACATCATGGAGGCGATACAATGGGATGCCATGAAGGCAGCGATGAGGGGGGAGATTATAGCATACACCTCAAAAAAAAATAGAGAGGGAGGCAAAACAACTTGAATTATCTGAAAAGCTACTGAACTATCAGATGTTGTATAGAGAAGGAGACTAAGAATTATACCAAAAAATTTAAGATATAAAGGCGGAACTACAGAAAATTATAGATAACAAAATACAACGATCATTAATATATTTAAGACAATGGGAGGGCTCTGAGATTGGCCCAGAAACATAGAGCTAGGAAAAATACTTCCACAATATTGAAACTATGAAATCCGTATACTGGTATAACACACCATTCAGATGTTTATACCTTGCAGACTTTCTCAGAGTACTATACTAGTATATATTCACCAGAAATAACTCCCAGACAGTCAGAAATATCAAATTTTCTGGACCAAGTGATCTTGCCTATCCTCACCTCTACTCAAATTCATAGTTTAGAGGCTCCCATAACACAACTGGAGATTCAGGAAGCTATCACGAATCTGAACTCTAGAAGATGTCCAGGACCTGATGGCTTCATACCCGAGTGGTGTAAGATACTTAAAAAAGAACTCGCCCCCAAATTACATACTTTATTTGCTGAGATAGCCCAAGAGGGAGCTCCTCCACCATCATGGTATTACACCACCATTGCTCCAATACTGAAACCAAATAAAGATAATTCGGACCCGGCATCTTACAGACCTATTTCCATTTTAAATGTTGATTATAAGCTTTATACAGCTATTTGAGCGTCTAGATTAGAATCAGTAATGCCAAAGATTATATCATCTGACCAATCAGGGTTTATTAGAAACAGGAATACTACAGATAATATCCGCAGGGCTCTACTCTTACAGGAATATATTAAGACCAGGAAAATTCCATCTGTTTTCGTTAGTTTAGATGCCGAAAAGGCTTTTGATAGAGTCTATTTGCCATTTCTGTGGAGCACTCTTGAGGCCTTTCACTTTCCGGCTCTATTTATCACTACTCTTAACAAGCTATATAGTTCCCCAAGGGCTTACGTGAGGGTTAATGGAAACCTATCCTCACCATTCAAATGAAGTAGGGGCACAAGGCAGGGGTATCCCCTATCACCATACCTATTTGCATTATATTTGGAACCACTAGCGGCAAGATTGAGGAAGATAGGCTCTGTAGAGGGGATTCCTATAGCACAACAAGAACATAAAATAAATATGTTTTCGATGATATTCTCTTGACCCTGTTGTCCCCATCTCAGTCAATTCTGGCAGCTTGGCAAATATTGAAACAATATGAGAAACTGGCGGGATTTAAGTTAAATACTACAAAAACAGAGATCCTGGCCTTTAACTTTATCCCCACCCAAAGATTGAAAAAAGAATACCCATTTAAATGGCACACTACCAAAATAAAATACTTAGGAATTAACATTCATCTTAACCCAGAAGTACTGGAGATTTTAAATTATGAACCCCTCACAACTATAATCCAAAATGACCTGGAAAGATGGTCCACCTTTCTAACCCCCTTCCACCAATGGGTAGAAATAGTGCAAATGAATATACTACTTAGATTACTTTATCTAATTCAGAATATACCCTATTTACCAGCAACTTATTATTTTAAATCATGGGACAAGTTAATTTCCATGTTCATTTGGGGTAAAGGACATCCTAGGAAATGACTATTGGTTCTTAAATTATACATAGATACATAGACAGTGTCGGCAGATAAGGGCCTATGGGCCACCCAGTCTGCCCATTTGAGCTTGTAAGTTCAGTTTGTTTTCCTAGAAGTCTGTTGCCCCTTACCCCTGACCTCCAGAATTCCTTTATGTCTATCCCATGCATTCTTAAATCCCGTGATTGTTTCAGCCCCCACCACTTCCTCTGGCAGGGTGTTCCACTTGTCCACCACCCGTTCTGTGAAGAAATTCTTTCTCATGTTTCCTCTGAATCGTCCTCCTCCAACTTCATCCCATGCCCTCTAGTCCTGGAACATCTTTTTCGCTTAAAATAGTGTTTTCCTGCACCCTGTTCCTCCCTGTAAGATACTTGTATGTCTCTATCATATCCTCTCCTCCTCTCCTCCAGGGAGTACATGTTCAGTTCCTTCAACCTGTCTTCATAGGACTTGTGATGCAATCCATGCACCATCTTTGTTGCCTCCTCTGAACCTTTCTACCCTGTCTATGTCCTTACGTAGGTATGGTCTCCAGAACTGTACACTGTACTCCAGGTGGGGCCTCACTAGTGTCTTGTATAGTGGAATTATGACCTCCTTTTCCTGCTGGTGATGCCTCCCATACATCCCAGCATCCTATTTGCTTTACCTGCTGCCTTGTCACACTGTTTCCCTACCTTGAGGTCATCAGAGATGACAACCCCAAGATCCCTTTCCTGCTTGGTGCATGTTATATCCTCACCCCCCAACTGATATATTGTGCCAGGGTTTTGTGCCCCATATGCATTATCTTGCACTTCTTGCATTGAATTTCAACTGCCAAACCCCTGACCATTCTTCAAGTTTATGCAGGTCCTTCTCATTCTGTCTACACCTCTGGTGTGTCTACTCTGTTACAGAGCTTTGTGTCATCAGCGAACAGTGAAATTCTGCCTTCTAGGTCCTGCAAGTAATGTCACTGATGAAGATGTTGAATAGGACCGGTCCCAGCACTGATCCCTGTGGTACCCCACTGGTCACTCTTCCTCTGTGGAGTGACAGCCATTTACCACCACCCTCTGTGTCCTGCCACCCAGCCAGTTACCTACCCACCACACTACTGTCCTGCCCACACCCATATTCCTCAGTTTGTGTAATAGTCTTCTATGTGGCACAGTGTCAAAGGCCTTGCTGAAGTCCAGATAGGCCATGTCCACTGCCCTCCCGATCCACCTCCCTAGTCACCCAGTCAAAAATTCAGCGAGGTTGGTCTGACATGACCTCCCCCTGGTGAAACCATGCTGCCTTGGGTCCTGTAGTCCATTGACAACCAGATGTTCCACCAATCTCTCCTTCAGTAGTGCTTCCATGATCTTCCCCACTACCGAGGTGAGGCTGACTGGTCTGTAGTTCCCTGCTTCCTCTTTGTTCCCACTTTTGTATAAGGGGACTACATCTGCTGTCCTCCAGTCTTTGGTTACCTCCCCTGTTTCCAGTGATCGGCTAAACAGGATAGCCAGAGGTTCAGCCACCACCTCTCTTAGTTCTTTAAGGACCCTGGGGTGCACCCATCTGGCCCCATTGCTTTATCAACTGTTATTACTTCCAGTTCCTTCAGGACCCTTTCTCGTGTAAAGGGACTTGTGTCCATTTCTACACCATTCTCACCCCTTGTACTCCCTTCAGACCCATTACCCTCCTCTTCCTCAGTAAAGACTGAGCAGAAATACCTGTTCAAAATGTCAGCTTTACTGTTGTCATCCTCCACGCGGCCCCCATCCTCCCCCTTCAGTCTCACTATCCCTCCCTTTGTCTTTCTTTTTTCACTTATGTACCTGTAAAATGTTTTGTCCCCTCTACCTACTGATTGTCCCTGGCTCAGGGGAGATTTAATCTTCCAGACTTTAAATTATACTCTAGGGCATCTTTCCTTAGGATATTCCTGGTCTGGATGACAGAATCCTGTTCGACCCCTTGGAAGAATATTGAATTTCATCTTAATGATTTATTTGATATCAAAAAATTATTCTCTCTTCTGCTGAAAGGTCTCTGTTACCTGCTACCCTAACAGGTATTACAGCTCAAATTTATAAATGTTGGAGAAGCTTGAGGCAAACGAAACCGCTACGTATTGTATACGAATATATTAAATTATTATCAGAAGATGATTCTTTTACACCCATATATATGGACTCCACATTCCGGGAATGGAGAAGATTAGGCCTTTCACATCTTTTCCAGTTTTTGTCCCCTCAGGGGATACTCTCCTTTGAAAAATTACAGTCCCAATATGGCCTTAGCAGATCAGATTTATTCCATTATTTCCAGGTCAGGAACCCTCAGAAATTGAATAATTCAACCCAAAATTCAAGATCCAACTCCAGAATTACTTAAATTATTTATGGAAGCTATAAGGGGGAACTTGGGTAAGCATTTAATCCGCACAATATATAGGGGATTGAGAAACAAACAAAAGGAATCAACTGAATCCATATTAGAGGAATTGAACAAAGATCTCCACCTAGAAATAACCATGGAGGAATGGAGGGGATCAGCTGTGAGTGTGGTAAAGATCACTTCCTCCCCGTTTTGGAGAGAATTTACGTGGAAGTGTCATTCCCGCTTTTTTAGAGCCCCAGCAGTCCTGATCAAATTCCTTCTGGAAGAGTATGGAATATGCTGGCGAAAGTGTGGATGTCTGAGGGTGACACTGGGACACATATTCTGGGAGTGTCCTTGTTTGATGCCCTTTTGGCTATCGTTACAAATAGAATTAACCAAATTAATAGAACAAGGGATAGAATTGACAGCTGAACAGTTCTGCTAGGGATCTTTCCAGACCATTCTCCTCCATGGGAAAACATTTTTTTGCCTCCCAGTCTTTTGGCGGCCAAAATGTCCATTACTCGTAGATGGATGACCATGTCTGAATTATATGAAATAG
This sequence comes from Neoceratodus forsteri, assembly GCA_016271365.2. Lineage (NCBI taxonomy): Eukaryota > Metazoa > Chordata > Ceratodontiformes > Ceratodontidae > Neoceratodus > Neoceratodus forsteri. Next base: position 110,017,367 of record JADMNL010000028.1, read on the forward strand.
AAAATCTTAATGCTAAAATTCAGGGTAAAGCTCTAACATACATGATGAGATGGCGGAAGTGGGTTCTCTGTCATACTGAGGTGGATCCACACTCCTGTCCTTAAGTTTGGTGGAGTTGGTGGGGAAGGTGATGGGGGGATGATCGAACACCTACCAAAGATCTGAAGGGAAGAAAATTTAATTAAAGAAGGAGGAGTTAACCGAGAAGAAGGAATTACTCATTCAAACAACATGAAGTCTTGCTGTATTCTGACATATGCAGTGATGTCCAACCTTTGAACTGCCCCGGAGATGAAAGAGTTTTTCCATGCCAGGCATGGAACGCTGAGCTCGAGCTCAGTTGAGACTCTGTCTGTTGCTGTTTGAACTCAAACTGTCAGATTCTTTACTCAGCCTCACTGAACAGTCGCTCCGGAGATTTCTCCTTTGCTCGGTTCAAGTTTGTCGGTTAAAGTCCCGTTTTCCTCGGTTTTCGACCGAATTTAATCCGTTAACCTGTCGGTTCAGTCTCTGTCTGTGGTATCGTGAGTACTAGATAGGTTTATTTTCTTGTTCTTCTGTGTGGAACATGTAACCGTGGGATCGGTTCAGTTTGAACCGATCAGGTTTGTTCAAATAAGTTATTCTACTTTTAGAGCGTAGTAACCGGTCCTTATCGGTTCTAAAAAAAACAGATTTCATTACAGTTTTTTCCACGACCCGTAACACGGTCAGGAACCGATAAGGGTGTCTTGCCTGGCGGATTGCCGAAGAAAGGGTAAGTTTTGTTAGGACTGGCCATGTCTGAGAAACCCAAAGGAAAAACCGGGGCCCACTGGGTTTCAATACTGTAGTGTGTGTGGGGAAGCCTTTGCTAAGGCTGACCCCCACACCACCTGTGGTTATTGTCTGGGGTTTGACCACCTTGATTCAGACTGCCAGATTTGCAAGAATTTTCCTGCAGCTACCCTGGAAAAGAGAGTTGGTAGGCTCAGGGAAAGGGAGGACAAGAAGTCCGCTGATTCGGATGGCCAGCCCGGTTCGGTTCAACCGAACCAGAAGGAGTGCCTCCCGACCAGGGCGAAACTTCTTCGTGGGGTGAGAACCGACCTGGAGGAGTCGCCCAAGTTAAAGAAAAAAGAGGGATAAACTGGCCGGCAGATCCACAACTTCTTTCTCTGACCGCTGATGAAATAGCCAAAGCGATAAGGATTGTTCAGTCAGCAACCTCGGTTCCGGCCGAACCTGCACCATCGGGAAGGGGCTCGGTTCGGTCGGTTCCCCCAGTTCCAGACTATAATTTAGAAGATTTTTATGAACCGGAGGAGGAGGAAGGAGAGTATGAGGATAGTGATGGTGATTACGAAAGTCTGGATGTGCCCATTGACTCGGACATCTCCCCAGACAGACCTTCAGGGGTTTCTCCTCCTAGGCTTTCTGAGTCCCCTTCCCATTTTATGTTCTACAAAAAAGTGGCTGAAACTCTTCAGCTTCCTATGGAAGAAGCTGTAGACGACCAGAAGGAGTCTGCCTATGTTGAAATGATGGATATCCCAGAGTCCAGGAGGCTGTCTATTCCCCTTCATAAGTCCTTTGGGAAACAGACAATATAAATTTTAAAGACTCCTAATTCTATACCTCCTGTGGACAAGAGAATGGACAAGAGGTATACTCTCAGGCTCAGATACGGAGTTCCTTACCCAGCAATGCAGCCATGTTGGGGTAGTGCAGGCTGCTGCCTGTGATAAGGCAATATACCCTTGGCTTCACACCCCAGATAAGGACTCCAGGAGGATTGATGCCATGGCAAAGAAACAGTACATGGCAGCATCCTTGGAACTCAGGCAGGCTAATTATATGGCCTATACAGCTAGATATCAGAAATCTAGATGGGACACTGTAATGGCCTTAGCTAAACAGGTCCCTGGCCAGCTTGCCAAGGAGCTGGAGCAGGTGGCTGGATGGTATTGAGGCATCCAAGGTGCAATTCCATGCTGCAGTGGACTCCAATGATGTTTCATCTAGAGTCATGGCTACATCTGTGGTCCTTCATAGGATGGCTTGGCTCAGATGTACTAGCCTGTCTCAGGATACCCAGACTAAGGCCATGGATTTTCCTGTTGTGGGTAATTCTCTGTTTGGGGAGCAAACAGAGAACTACATGAAGAAAATGGATGAATACAGGACCACCTATAGGAGTGCTCAGGCCAAGGAAAGGTAAGCCACTCCCAAGGGGCAGGCCTTTTCATAGGCCTTTCTACCAAGCCCAGGCCTCCTCTTCTGCTTATGCTCATAGGGGGTTCTTCAGAGGGAGAGGCAGATGGGGTACAAGCAGGCCTGCTTCCACCCCTCAGCCTAAAGCCCCTGCCAAACGGGCACCCTGATGGGTTTGCCAGGGCCGATTCTCCACCACCTGTAGGGGGCAGGCTGGCTTACTTTGTCCAGGACTGGATGTCTTTAACATCAGACAAATGGGCCCTGGAAGTAGTAAGCCAGGGACTGGTTCTCAGCTTCAAAAAATTTCCAAAGATGAGAACCAGATCCTTTCCACCTGCAAGTCCTTCAGAGGCACTTGCCCTAGAGGCAGAGGTCTCTTCCCTCTTGGCTCTGAGAGCCATAGAGAGGGTTCCACCCCTACACAAGGGAAAAGGATTGTACTCCAGGTACTTCCTAACCCCAAAAAACAGGAGAATGGCGGCCCATCCTGGATCTCAGATATTTAAACAAGCACCTTTTAAAGCCAAAGTTCAAAATGGTGACTCTGGGAATAATTCTACCCTCTCTAAGGCCAGGGGACTGGCTAGTTTCCCTGGACCTCAAGGATGCCTATTTCCATATTCTCATCAGAAGCTCCCACCGAAAGTACCTCAGGTTTGAGCTGCCCTCAGGCCATTACCAATTCAGAGCAATGCCCTTCGGCCTAACTTCTGCTCCAAGGGTGTTCACAAAATGCCTGGCAGTAGTGGTGGCCTTCCTAAGGAGAAAAAAGATCTCCATCTTTCCATACCTGGACGACTGGCTCATAGTTGGCCAGTCTCCAGACCAAGTCAAGTCACACCTACAGATAACTCAGCAACTGTTCACTTCTCTAGGTTTCCTTCTGAATCTTTCAAAGTCAGTTTTAGAGCCTGTGCAGCTCCTCTCCTTCATAGGGGCAGAGCTGGATACAGTAAAGGCAAGAGCCTTCCTTCCCCTGGACAGGGCAAGGACCCTTATCTCACTGGCCTCTTCATTCACCTTCCAGGTGTCTCGACCAGCAAGGCATTTTCTGCAGCTCCTGGGACACATGGCTGCCTCTACAGCAGTGGTCCAGGGAGCAAGATTTCAAATGAGGGACATTCAGTTCCACTTGAGAGCCTTCTGGTCTCAGAAAAAAGGATCCTCTGACCAAACTAATCCCAGTGACTCGAACCCTGATCCAGGCATTACAGTGGTGGCAGGATCAGGACAATCTAAGACAGGGAGTTCCTTTTGTCACTCAGCCTCATTCTTTAATCCTTACTACAGATACCTCCCTCTTGGGGTGGGGAGCCCACTTGGGGGACCTGGCCACCCAAGGGTTGTGGTCTCCCCCAGGAATCTCTGCTTCACACCAGTCTATTAGAACTCAGAGCAGTGTTTCTAGCACTTCAAGCTTTTTCCAAGTCTGTTCAGAGCAAAGTAGTTCAGATCAGGACAGACAATACCACCACAATGTGGTATATCAACAAGCAAGGGGGCACTCGGTCTACGGCCTTGTGCACAGAGGCAATGAAGTTGTGGTCTCTGGCCTATTCCCTGAACGCCTCTCTTACAGCAATGCACCTCCCAGGGAAGGACAATGTCCTGGCAGATGCTCTCAGCAGGATATCTCAGGGCCATCACGAATGGTCCCTGGATCCTCTAATTTTGAAGGTGATCTTCTCCAGATGGGGCACCCCCACAGATAGATCTTTTGCAGCCCCAGACAATCACCAACTTCCTCTCTTTTGGTGCAGGCCCCCAGTGTTGGGCTCAGTCCCCCTGGATGCCCTAGTTCTCAATTGGGAAGGGAAGTTCCTGTATGCTTTTCCCCCCTTCCCCTCTCCTGTTCAAGGTGCTAGTCAAAATCAGGTCTCAATCCTGCAAGGTGATTCTGATTGCTCAAGACTGGGCCAGACAGCCCTGGTACCCTCTCTTGTTGTCCTTAGCAGTCCATCTTCCTCTGTCTTTTCCCAGGAATTACAACCTGTTAACGTGCTCAGGGGAGGGTTTGGTATCCGAATCTCAAATCTCTCAATCTCAAAGCCTGGCTCTTGAACAGTTAGAGTTTGCTGATTTGCACCTCTCTCAGGGTGTTCTGGATATATTAAAGGCTTCTCGGAAGTTTTCCACCAGAAATACTTATAATTCCAAGTGGAAAAGATTTACTATATGGTGCTCTGGGAAGCATATTTCTCCAGAGTCTGCTGGCCTGCCCACAGTCCTTGACTATATGGTTCATCTTAATAGCTTGGGACTCAGACCAGCTACACTAAGAGTGCATCTGGCAGCTGTCTCTGCTTTCCTCTCAGCAGGCAAGCACTTTTCCCTTTCAGCTCATCCTGTATTTTCTAAATTTTTCAAGGGATTGCTGCATACCAATCCTCCCTTCAGGGCCCCTGCCCCTGCTTGGGACCTTAATGTTTGCATTGCTCAGCTTATGCAACCCCCTTTTGAGCCTTTGTCCTCAGCAGAGCTTAAGTACTTGACTTGGAAAACTGTTTTCTTGGTGGCCATCACTTCTGCCAGATGCTTAAGTGAGTTACAGGCCCTGTCAGTGGAGCCTGATTTTATCTCTTTCCATAGAGATAAGGTGGTCCTCAGGACTAATAGGAAGTTTTTGCCTAAGGTGGTTTCAGATTTCCACCTTAACCAATCTATGTCTCTTCCTGTTTTCTTCACTGACCATTCCTCCTTTGGGGAGAGGAAGCTGCACAGTTTGGATGTGAAAAGGGCCCTTAGCTACTATGTAGAGCACACCAAGGGTCACAGGTTTGACTCCCTCCAACTGTTCCTCACTTATGGTGAGGTTGGTAAGGGAAAACCTGCCACTAAGAGATCTATTGCCAGGTGGATTGTATCTTGCATTCAATTTTGCTATGAAAAACTAGGTAGGATCCCACCCTCAAGCCTGAGGGCTCACTCTACCAGAGGCACAGCTGCTTCCCTGGCTGCTGCCAGGGATATTCCTATCTTAGAGATTTGTCAAGCAGCCACCTGGAAAACAGTACACACTTTTACCAAGCATTACTCTCTGGATATCCAGGCTAGGAGTGATGCTCGGTTTGGCACAGCAGTGCTTCAGAGCCTATTTCCAAAGTAGGTTCTGTCCCTCCTCCTTGGAGGTACTGCTTGGTAGTCTGCATATGTCAGAATACAGCAAGACTTCATGTTGTTTGAAGAAAAAATTACTCACCATAATAATGTTGTTTCTTCTAATGGAGTCTTGCTGTATTCTGACCCCGCCTCCCCTCTCAGAACCTAGTTTTTGGGATGTGGGTGGGCAGTAGCAGTGTTGGCACCCGGGAGGTGCCTCCACTGTTTCTTTTCTCACCCCTTTAGTTTGGGTGCGTGGGTGCTGTGTTTTGTTTTATTTTTTGGGTTTCCTGATTTGAGTCTTTGTTTTGGGACCAAAAAATCTTTTTATTACATTTAGTAGCCAGTTGGCTAGTGTAAGTTTACAGTTTCCACACAGGACACCCAGTGAGTATAGCTTGTAAAGATCTGACGGTTTGAGTTCAAATAGCAACAGACAGAGTCTCAACCGAGCTTGAGCTCAGCGTTCCATGCCTGGCATGGAAAGTTAACTCTTTCATCTCCGGGGCAGTTCAAAGGTTGGACATCACTGCATATGTCAGAATACAGCAAGACTCCATTAGAAGAAACAACATTACTATGGTGAGTAATTTTCTCTTTGGTTATATTAGAAATGAAGGAGTAAACAAAACTTAAGGGGTAAACAAAGTGTGAGCTAAAATAGAAAAGAGTTGGAGCTTTACCATCCGTATGGTCTCTGACCAAAAGAATGCATAAGACTTTATATCAAACATTTAAACCTCAGAGTGAATTACAAAAAACTGTCAATAATACACATAGAACTTAAGACGTGACAATATAACGAAATGTATGAAATGTACTCTTGACATAAGTGTAACAAAAAACATTTAATAAAAAAGAAATAAAAAAAAAGAGTAATTCAGCGAAGGAAAAGCCCCCTCCCTCTCAGAGAGCTCACCATAGAGGGAGAAGGGGCAGGGGTTATTTCCCTAGGACATTCTTCCCCATGCCATATAACATGGATTTCTCTCAGATGAGAGCTTTTTTCAGAGGTAGGGGCAGGAGGGCCAAAAGAAGAGCCAATCCTACTCCTGTTACTTCTACTCGGTCTAGACAGCAGTCTTCCTGACTCCTTGCTGGTCGCCTTCCCTCTCCCCATGGGGGTGCTGGCTCTCACACTACCTCCATTATTGGCGTCAGGTCACTTCAGACAAGTGGGGTTTGGAGATAAGTGGAGCAGGGCCTATCCCTTCAGTTTGAAAAATTCCCCCTTCTCCACAGGCCCTTACAACCAAGACCTTCCTCCCCTGCAGAATGATTACTGCTGGAGGTAGAGGTCAAGAATCTCATGAGGGCCAAGGCCGTGGAACTAGTGCCACTTTCCCAATGGGGAAAGGGTCTTTATTCCAGATATTTCCTGACCCTAAATAAAACAGGGGAATGGTGACCTATTCTGGACCTAAGGTACCTGAACAAGCACCTGACAAAACCAAAGTTCAAAATGGTTACTTTAACTCAGGTCATACAGTCACTAAAGCAAAGGGACTGGCTAGTCTCCCTAGATCTGAAGGACACCTACTTTCATGTGCCAATAAGGCAATCGCACAGAAAGTTCCTCAGATTCCACCCGCCCTCCGGGCATTATCAGTTCGCAGCCATGCCTTTCGGACTCACTTCCGCTCCCAGAGTATTCACCAAGAGCCTGGCAGTGGTTGCAGCTCATCTCAGAAGACAGGGAATTTCAGTCTGTCCCTACCTGGATGATTGGCTGATTGTGGCCAACTCGTCCCAGTCTGTTTCAGAGGCCCTAAATCGGACAAGACGTACTCTAGAGTCCCTGGGCTTCCTTATCAACGAACAAAAGTCGCATTTTCAGCTTGCCCAAGTTCTACAGTTCATAGAGGCAGAGCTCAACACCCTGCAGGGAAAGGCCTTCCTGCCCTCAGACAGGGTCAACTCTTTCCTTTCTCTGCTAAACTCATTCAGTCAAGCCAGCCCGGTGGCACTGAGGGCTGAGGCGCTGGATGCCTCATCTCGCGCCATGCCGGCGACCCAGGTTCGGAAACGAGCCGGGGGTCGGCGGGGAGGGAAGAGATTGAGTGTCCACAGGACTGCTCTCTCTTCCCAGGGGAGGGACGGGGATACGACCGCTCGAAGCGTGCCCTCTGGCGGTGGCCTGAGGGAGCCCAAAGTAGCATTGTGGCGTCAGCCTGGGGGTGGAGCCACAGCAGCACGTTGCCATAACAGCCGGGCTCCACAGGAGAGAACAACCCCTCCACCGCTGATAGGCGATGGCGCCTTCCCATGCAGTCCACACTGCAGGAGTCTGGCCCCGGTCCTCTCCGCTTCCTCTCAGGCCCGGTGACTCAATACTAATAGAAAGAGCACCATGGTTGGGGGCAACCCTTCCCCGGAGGGCAGACCCGGGGATGCCCAGTGCCGGAGAGAAGTGGAGAAGGATACCGAGCAACGCAGAGAGGTAGTAAATGCAGCAGGAAGGTCGCCGGAGAGAGTTCATCTGTGTCGACAATAAACAGAGTTCGAAAAAAAATAAAAATAAACTCATTCAGTCCAGGTCAACCAAGACCAGCCAGACATTTCCTCAAACTTCTTGGTCATATGGCCTTAATGACCGTGGTAATGCCAGGGGCCAGATTCCAGATGAGGGACCTTCAGTTTTACCTCAGGTCTCATTGGACCCAGAGAAGAGACCCCTTTACAAAGCTCATCCCAGTCACAGAGATGTTTCTTCGATCCATGAACTGGTGGAAAGACACTGACAATCTCAGGGTCGGGGTATCTTTTGTAACTCCCCAACCTTCCCAAATTTTGACTACCAATGCTTTCCTCCTTGGATGGGGGGCCCATCTGGGGGACTTGTCCATAAGCGGGACTTTGACACCAAGGGAATCCTCCCTTCGCATTAGTCTTCTGGGACTCAGAGCTGTGCTCCTTGCCATCAAGGCCTTCGCTTCTCAACTCAGGGGTCAGTCTGTGCAAGTAAGGACTGACAAGACGACGGGCCATGTTCTGCATCAACAAACAGGGAGGGACTCGATCAACCAAACTCTGCATGGAAGCCATGAGGATTTGGTCACTTGCCTATTCCCTGGACATGTCTCTGTCGGCCATCCATCTTCCGGGCAAGGACAACATTTTGGCAGATGCCCTAAGCTGCATCAGTCAGGGCCACTACGAGTGGACCCTCAACAAGCAAGTCCTTCACACGGTGTTCAGAAGACGAGGCGTCCCAAATCTGGATCTGTTCGCATCCAGTATGAACCATCAGTTACCCATGTACTGTTGCAGGCCCCCAATTCTGGGGACTATTCCTGCAGATACGTTGACCCTAGACTGGACGAGGAGGTTGCTTTATGCATTCTCTCCCTTTCCTCTTCTGTACAGAGTACTTCTCAAGGGGAACAACTGGCCACCATGATCTTGGTGGCTCCTGATTGGGCGAGACAGCCATGGTATTCCTTGCTCCTCTCCTTGTCGGTCAAGAAACCCATCAGACTTCCTCTGTGCCTCAGCCTTCTAACTCTCCCTCAGACTGGAATGGTGTTCCCCAACATCCAGTCTCTTCACCTCAAAGCTTGGTACTTGAGGAGTTAGAATTCCCAGACTCTTTGTATTCAGAGCAAGTACTGAATATTTTACAGATGGCTAAAAAACCCAGCACAAGGAAAACTTGCGCGTCTAAGTGGAGATGTTTTTCTTTCTGGTACAGGATAAGGGCTTAGACCCGTTACAGGCCTCTTCTCCTTCCTTGTTGGATTACTTGGTTCATCTTCAGGCGGAAGGCCTAAAGGCGTCTTCCCTAAGAGATCACTTAGCAGCCATTTCGGCCTACCTTTCTGCAGGTAAAGAGAAATCGCTTATTTCTCAACCCATTTTCAAGAAGTTTTTCAAGGGACTTCTCCACCTGTACCCCCCTGTAAGGGAACCTGTTCCCCCATGGGACCTTAACCTCTGTATAGCCAAGCTCATGGATCCTCCTTTTGAATCTATGGTTATGGCTGACTTGAAATTCGTTATCTGGAAGACTATCTTCCTAGTGGCCATTACTTCTGCCAGACAGATTTCAGAGTTGCAGGCTCTATGTACAGATCCTAACTGCATCATTCCCCATAAGGACAAGGTTGTCCTGAGGACGAATAGGAAGTTCCTTTCCAAGGTGATCTCAGAGTTTCACCTTAATCAGTCTGTCTCTCTGCCGTTGCTGTTCTTAGATAAGTCCTCACCAGGTGAGCGCAAACTGCACAGCCTGGATGTGAAGAGAGACCTTCCTTTTTACTTAGACTGAACCAAGCAGTTCAGAGAAGGGCAATCCCAGCTTTTTCTCATTGGTGATGTGGGCAGGAGAAAACCGGCGACCAAGAGAACATCTCCTGTTGGATCATTTCTTGTATTCAGTTCTGTTACAACAAGGTGGGCAGACAGCCCCCTCTTGGGCTCAGAGCTCTGTCTACCAGTGGAATAGCTGCTTCAGTGGCAGCTTCCAGGGATATCCCGTTACTGGAAGTTTGTAGAGCAGCTACTTGGAAATCGATCCACACTTTCACCAAGCATTATTGCTTGGATGTGCAGTCCTGTTGAGATGCGAAGTTCGGCAAGGCGGTGGTACAGAGCCTTTTCCTAAATAGGTTTCTGTGCCATCCTCCCAACTGCACTGCTTTGAAGTCTGCATCTGTCAATAGGTGCTAAAGAATTCCTGGGGTGAGAAGAAACAATTACTCACCGAAGTAATATTACTTCTTCCAGGGTATTCTTTAGCATTATTGACACTCCCACCCTTCCTCCCCTGGAAACCTTGTCCAGAGGCTCTGTTAGGGGATTTAGCCAAACTTGCTAACTGGTATTGATCTGGGTGATAAAAGGTTTTCACAATAGTGGATTAGAATAGATAGTCTGTGTGTTGTTGACAGTTTTTTTGCCCCTGTTGGGCACAGTTTTTGCTTTTTTTTCAGCTCTGAAATTCATTCTGAGGTCCCTCAGGCTGACTACAGGCAGCACTCTATCTCTATCCTGATTGGCCAATGTCTTCCTCATTTGCATTGACTCCTCCTCTCCGGGAAAGCTGAACCCAGCTGGCATACTGCATCTGTCAGTAATGTTAAAGAATACCCTGGAAGAAGTAATATTAGTTCAGTGAGTAATTGTTTCTTTGGGATATATATTGGGACATTCTGGAACAAATAGAGAGCACAGGGTAGAACTACCATCCTAATAATATCGACTCTCTGAAGGAGGTCTAGTGGGAGGATATTCCACTGTGCAAGGTCTGATTGAAGCTGGGCAAAAAAAATGGGTCATAGTTATGTTTAATTGCGTCGACCACCCAGTGTGAAATACAGATACCCAAATATTTTAATCTGTCCAAATCCCAACGGAAGGGGAATGATTGTTTAAATACTAAGGAGGGGGTACAATTAAACGTCAATGCTTCCATTTTGGTGGTATTAAGTTTTTATCCTGAGCATCTGTCAAACTGATCTACTATGTTGAAAACGGCTGGGACTGTTTGGGTGGAGTTAGCTAAGAAAAGCAAAACATAATCTGCATATAGGGCTATACGGTGTTCCCTGCCCTCCATCTGTACCCCGTCTATCTGATGGGAACCCCTGATGGCCTGCGCCAATGGTTCGATAAAAATCGCAAATAAACCTGGGGACAGAGGGCATCCTTAACGGGTACCCCTTTATAGGTGGAAATAAGAGGAGTGGTGACCGTAGACTTTAACACAGGCTTGGGGTGAGGAATAAAGTGTTTTGATCATGGAAATAAAGGGAAGGGGGGAGCCCATCTCCAACATAGTAGCAAACAGGAAGGACCACGAGACCCTGTCAAATGCCTTCTCAGCATCTAAGCTGAGAAGGACAGAGGGTGCCTCATGAGACTGCATTTCCTGTACCAAATGGAGTGCCCTTCTTGTGTTGTCTGTGGTGGATCTAGTACTAACAAATCCTGTCTGATTTAAATTAATTACAGAGGGAAGGACTGTGTCCAAACGTTTGGCCAAGATGCACATAAGGAGCTTATAGTCCACATTTAGGACTCAGATTGGGCGGTATGATGTGCAGCACTGTGGGTCTTTGCCAGGTTTGGGGATAAGGGATACCACTGCATATGACCAACTAGGTGGGGGGGTCAGCCAGTCCCTGCAGCACTTCATTATAATCTTGTAAAAGGAGGGGGACAATCTTCTGCCTGGATTGCTTATAAAATTCTGTGCCATAGCCGTCTAGGCCAGGAGCCTACATAGTTTTAGATCGGGAGATGGCAGCTATTAATTCTGTATACAAAATAGGGGAGACCGGTGAGGCCTGTTGATCCTCAGTAAGGCTGGAAAGGCCCAGTGGGGAGAGAAATGCATTAATGTTTGCGTGATCCGAGGGATGGTCTGGGGTATATAGTTTTTTATAATAATCACTAAATGCCTGGGTAATATGTCCCACTTTTGTACAGAGGTTGCCCGATAGAGGGTCCCTGACGGCAGCTATGGTGGAGATACGTCTTTGCTTACGCAGCTGGTAGGCAAGAAGGCGAGAGGCCCTAGGACCTATTTTACTGTATCTTTGCCTAAGGAAGGCTAAGGCTATTTCTATGTTTTGCAGGACCAATGAGTCCAGCTCTTGTTTAGTTTGTTTAAGCTGGGCTAAAACCGAATTGTCCCCCTGCTAGTGTGCAGTTTGGAGAAAATCAAGGGTCTGCTCTAGGTGGGATTGTCTTTCCCTACGGTGTTTCACCAAGGTGGATGAATGTTGTATTAGGTGGCCACGAAGGACCACTTTTAGTGTATCCTACCTGATAGCAGAGGATATTCCAGGGTCCGAGTTGTCTTCCTGGATATCTTGTATTTTCTCATTAAGGGATTCTCGAAAGGGGACGCTTTTGAGATGGATAGGATTAAATCTCAAGATTGTGTTCCGCCTCTCAAGACCCAAGTCCCAAGTCCCATTTTGTAATCACTGGGGCATGGTCAGAGTGAACAATATCCCCCATAGATACCTCTCTGAGAACATCTAGACATTCCTTTTGCGTATAGCAATGATCTAGTCTAGAGTAGGAACCATGCACAGCAGAGTAATAAGTATATTTTCTGTCTCTTGGGTGGAGGGTACGCCACACATCCAGCCAGCCCACCTCCTGAACAGATCGCTTAAAAAATCTGTGCAGAGCAGATTGCCTGCCCCTAACCACCCCAGTAGTATCCAGATTGGGATTAGGGGAGATGTTAAAATCACCAGCCAGTATAAGGGTGCCCTTGGTCAATTGAACAACTTTATTCAGGAGGAACCTAATAGTCTGTATAGTTGATCCTGGACGGAAATATGCATTAGCTAAGGTCGCCTCCTTATCCTGCAATAAACCCTGTACTACCACCAAACGAACCTCTGAATCCACCCATTCCTGTATAGCTTTAAAGGGGGTAAGGCTGGAAATCAGTATGGCTACCCCCCCCCCCTTTCTTCCTTTAGCAAAAGAGGAGGAAAATACCTGGGTGAACCCTCCTCTAGCGAGCTTTTTATGCTCGTTCGCATTCATATGTGTCTCCTGTGCATATATTATTCCTGCATGGGTCTTTTTAAACAATGAGATCATTCTAGATCTTTTTACTGGGCTGCCTAGCCCATTAACATTCAAAGAAAAAATCTGAAGTGGTATATTAGCCATTTTATTTATTTATTCATTACAAATCGGGTTTACAACCTTTGAGTCAGAGACTCATTTACAAAGACACCTCGTCGCGGGGGGGCGGACATCAAGACAGTTATTACAGTGCAGATTAAAAAATGAGGATAACATTACAGGTGCAGTAAAAGGAACATTTAACATAGATACACTTAGGTTACATAATGTAGTAGTTTGTATGTTACTTAGGTTACATAGTGTTACAAAATTGTGAGTTACACTCATGGATATAGTAGGTCCTCAGAGAAGACAGCGGGTTACATCCCTGTTTGGACCTGGTAGGGAAGGAGTGGGTCTGGGGGAGGGAGAGACTGTCCAGTGGACGTTGTCGAGCCAGGGGGCAAGGCGGGCGGGTACCACAGGTTACAACAGGGGGTTAGTTGCACCTACAACAGCGGGTATTAAAGATATGGTTCCGAAGGGCTGTTTTGAAGGAGCCAATTTTTGGCAAGTTGGAGATGCAGCTAGGGAGGGAGTTGAACCAGGTTGGGGCTCGGTAGAGGAAAGATCTCTGGCAAAGAGAGATCTTGGTTCTGGGCACTTTGAAAGTGGCCTTAGAGCTACGGGTGGTGACGGATGATGATGACTGCTGTAGGGAGGTGGAGATCCGTGGGGGAGTCCTAGCAGTGATTTCTTAGCAAGAAGGCAGGTCTGGTAGAGCAGTCGCTCCTCAAAGTTGAGCAGATTGGTGGTAGTAGAGAGAAGGCAGGTGTGAGTGCAGCTGGGGGCACCGGTCAGGAGCCTACAGGCCTTATTGATGGAGAGTTGGATTTTGGAAAGGGCAGTGTTGTCAGCTGTGGCATAGATGAGCAAGCCATAGTCCACAAGGGACAAGACGGAGGAGATGATAGCCAACCTAAGGGCAACCTGAGGCAGGCAGTCCCTGTGCCGGTATAGCAGGCCAATCCGAGAGTTAATGACGGCTGACAGGGCAGTAATGTGGGTGTGGAAGGAGAGGGCAGTATCGAATGTGATGCCTAGGTACTTGTATGTGGTCACTTGTTCTAGTGGGTGCAGAGTGCTGGGGATAATCGGGGGGCGTATTTTTAGCTTTATTTTGGTGGTGGGAGAAGAGCATTGATTTGGTTTTCTTTAGGTTAATGACCAGTCTGCCGTCGCCGAACCACCTTTCGGCTTGGTTGTAAGCTTGCTGGAGAGATAATTGGAGGGAGGTGGGATTGGGATGTGAGGCAATGAGGACTGCATCATCAGTGTAGAGGAGCATTTTACCAGTACATGAGCTGGGAAGGGTGTTGAGGTAGAGACTAAAAAGTATTGGACCCAGGATGGAGCCCTGAGGGACCCAGGAGCAAACAGGAAGAGTGCTGGAGAGGGAGGTGCTGATCTTGACACGCTGGGATCTAGCAGAGACGTAGCTAGAGATCCAGGAAATGGGACAGCCACAGAAGCCAAGTTGGTGGAGAGAGTCGAGTAGAAGGGGATGACAGACAGTGTCAAAGACCTTGAAGAGGTCAATGAACACTGCTCCTGCAAGGCTGCCAGAGTTGAGAGCAGCATGCAGGTGTTGGGAGAATTCTAGGAGAGCCGTGGTTGTACTGTGTCCTGGGCGGAAACCGTGCTGCTCTGGGCACAGTGTCGTACTTGGTTAGGTATTCAGAGAGCTGGATCAACACCACTTTTTCAAGGGCTTTAAGAGTGGGGGAGGATGGAGATCGGCTGTAATGTTGGGGTGGACCGTCCTCACTCTTATGTATGGGTGTGATTTCAGCAGTTTTCCAAGCACTTGGGAACTGACCCAGGCATAGAGACCAGTTTAGAAGGTTGGTCAGGGGTCTAGGACTTGCCCAAGACCATACTGAGGATCCTGAGTTGAGGGGTCACTGCTGGGTTATTGCTGCTTAAGGCTTTTAGCAGGTGCGGCCTGGCTTCTTGGGGGGATAGGGTGTGCAGGTAGAATGGTAGGCGATGCAGGACCAGAGGGAGAGATATGGGGACTGGGTCAAAGAAGCTGCTGGGGAGGACAGAGCTTAGGTCAGAGAAGGCAGTGTTAAGGCAGTCGGCTTTAAGGAGTGGATCTGTGGTGGGGGTGCCATTGATGGAGAGCTGAGATGGTGGGGGAGAGCGGGACTTCCCATTTAGCTCTTTCATATTATCCCAGAAGGTCCGGGCTGAACCCCAAGTGGAAGCGAGGATGGTCTGGTAGTGCTCTGCCTTGGCCCGCCTAATGGCCTAAGTGCACTTATTGCGTTCTGCGTTGTAGGCCTGCCTATCAGACGCCTTTCCAGATTCTACAACAGTGTGCCAGAGATTATCTCTGTTTTTGAGTCTCTGGAGGAGGGGTGGGGTGATCCATGGGGCATTGCATTTTTTAGAGCGGATCCTGGTGAGGGGGGTGAAAAGGTCACAAGCCTTACAGAAGGCATTTGTGAAGTGGTCAGGAGCTGAGTCAGTGTCAGGGGCGCGCTGGATAGGGGACCAGTCTAACTGGGCTAGGTATTGTTTTCATTTTCTGAGGCCACCGGGGCGTAAACAGCGGGGTAGAGTGGCCTGGGACACTGGCTTCAGAGTGGAGGATGACCAGAGACAGAGGACTGGGGAGTGATTACAGAGAGTCGGGAGGACAGTGACATCCCGGATTTGTAGGGCGGTTAGATATAACAACATCTAGGAGAGTGCTGGTGCAGTAGAGTGGTTGAATGTGGTGGGCTGGGTGACTAACTGGGACATATCCAGGGCAGCAAAGGAGTCCCTATATGGGACGCAGTGGAGCAAGCCAGTTAACATTGAGATCACCTAGGATGACTTGCTCCACTTTGTGAGGGAGAGATGTGAGGTAGTCAATGAGGACTGGACTGCTTGGTTTTGATTCCTCAGGGGCATGAGGGAGACCGTGAGGAAGAGAGGGCGTCGGTGGGGTCAGGTGTGATTTTAAGGTGAGGGCTTGGGCTCCATAATCAAGTTTAGGAGCTGGGAGTGCCTGACCTATAAGGGAGTCCTGCATTTAGTATTAAACCACCATCATGCTTGTTTTATCTACTCGGTCTTCCCTGTAGATGGTATCTCCAGGGAGGGTGATAGCGGAATCGGGGTCAAGGTCTCTAGAGTCAAAAGAGTATTGCTGTACTGTGAAACTAAATTCCAACATATAAGAGCCACTAGGCTCCATCTCTAATAAAAAAAAATGTGACTGCCTCTATGGGGGTAAGTGAGGAGTAACTTCCTCAAACTTTACACAACCAAATTTAAACACTAACTGGGGAAACCTTTTAATGGAGTAACCTGCCAGCTGGGTGGGTGCTGCTGTACAACAGTGAGCTTCCATGATGTTGATCATTAAAAGACGATCAGCCTCCAGTGTGTGCCAAAATAATTTTTGCCGGGGTCTAAGCAATGGATAGACCAGACGTAATACGTCTCTGTTGGGGGGGAGGGGGTTGGAAGGGGAGGTAGCCATGCCTCGTACTCCACCAAGGTAAATGGATGAAGTGTTAAGACCCAAACTTTTCTTATTATGCGGCAGTAACTGATGGGTTGTCTGTTCCTTCGCTAGCAATCAAGAAAATTATACAACCTGTTATACTTTTATACCATCTTGTGTCATATCGGCTCTCCGTGTAGCTATGCGGCATAGGACGAGTTGGTTTTGAGGATCCGGAGCCCCCCCCAACCCAGTCCACCTCACTGGTTCAGCATGTGGTGGGGCAGAACCTGGGAGCGCAGGGCGGGCCCACAGTGCTATCCATTAAACAAATTGTGAGGAGGAATCAAATGTCCCCTTGTCAAATACAATTAGTCTGTCAACAGTCTACATGAGACCCAGGGCCCTGCTAAAACACATTAAGGAGCAAAACATCCCCTGAATTGTCTTAGGAGCAATGTATGCAGTTGATTTTAACTAAGGAAAGGTGCCTCCGACCTGACTCTTGAACACACAGTGGACAAGGCCTGATGGCCGCTTTAAATGCTGCCCCGCTCGTCTATCCCCCACTCCCCTGCAACCCACCCGCACTCCATCCCTCTACTCATGTCTCCCCCCAAATCTCAAGGCCCTTAAACGAAGTCACCCACCAAGCTGGGATTCCCAAAAAGTCGTGTTGGTCTAAACCACTGCAAGATATCAGGCTATGATGTGTGGTAACCAAGGGAGGCCCCTCCCCTCTGTGGAGAGGGATTCCCCTAATCAAGCATCGCTTATCCAGTGAGGGCTAGCAAGAGAAGGGGGGTACCCAGGGGAGGGTGGGCATCAGGTTAGTCGCTAGGGAGAGTAATTACCAGGAGGGGATAGTCAAGATGGCCTACCGGGGGGGGGGATTAAATAGACACATCAATGCTCTAATAGTCCCTTCATTTCACTTCTTGGTTGGTTAGGGTAGTTTCAGGCAAGACCATGGCTTGCTGTCTGAGTCCTTCAATTATCTATTGGATTGCCGTGGCTCCCTCCTTACGACGTTGTTCCTTCTGGGGTATTTTAGTCCAGGCTTTCTGTGCTAGTTTAGCTGAAAGGGACGTGCCCATCCGTCTCTGGGTTAGAGTAACATCGATGCCGATTTTATCAAGTTCCTGGGTCGCCTCTTCTGCGGTTTCAAAGGTCTTGGTGCCATCCGCCAGCTGCACCACCAGCAGCGCTGGGTAGGGAGTTCTAAACTTGAGCTTTGCCTCCTTTAGCTTTTTGAGGATAGGTGCATATGCTCTACGTTTCACTGCAGTCACCATCGGATAGTCATTATCCACATAGATTCTGTGGTCCTTGTAGGTCAGGTCACCCTGCTGCCACGATTTGTGTAAGACCAGTTCCTTCTCTTGATAGCGAAGGAAGCGAATCAGGATAGCACGTGGGCGATTATTTGACTGTGGGCCCAGAGTACGATGAACCCGATCCATCTCGAGGGAGCAGCTGTCTGGCAAGTCCAGTTTAGATCTGAAAAATTGTTGCATAAATTGTATAGGGTTATTCCCCTCAGAGCCCTCATGGAAACTGTTAACCCTCAGGTTGTTCCTTCTGCTTCGTGCTTTGGAGTCATCTGCCCTGTCCTGCAGGCCTTGCAGCGCTTGGTATAGTTGTGCTATGGCGTGCTCTGTACTATCTACTCGGGAGTCTGTGATCGTAGCCTATTCCTCCATGTCATCGAGCCATTTTTCCATTTTCCCATTTTCCCAAGGTCTGTACGCAGGGCAGTAAATGTAGAACGGGTTTCTCTCCTGAAATCCCGCAATTCCTGCAAGACGAGATCCATCTGCCTAGTAATATTGGGCGCCGTTGAACATTCCTCGTTCAGGTTCTCCCCCTTACCGGAGATTTATGAGCAGTCGCTATCAGAGCACCCTCCGTCAGGTTCGGCGTTATTTAGTGCCGACTTTTGAGGATCAGGTTTCCTTCTTGGCATCCTTGCAGAGCACTAGGTTTGATTAGCCCCAATTTAGGTCTAAATTAAGTAGTTTTAGCAATTTTAGACTTTGGTGGAGACGGAGCTGAAAGATCATGCAGCTTCCCTGGGCATGACATCACCGGAAGTCCCAGACAAACTTTCTAAGCCGCATTCACAACCTGCAGAGGAGTCAGAACGGGAACAGGATGATCCATTAATCCACCCCACCACCACCACCACCACCACCACCATCTTTCCCAGAGATTGTGAGTACACTGGGGCTCTCATGCGGTTCCTCTACTTCATAAATATGTCTGGCAATTCAACACTGGATTACATTTGGGTGTACCACATCCTGGGTTTGAAATGAGTGGGTAACATGACTGAATCAACAAATGTTATAGCTTATGTGGCACACTTTGCCATTGAGATGGTACTGTTGGGCTGGTTTGTGACTTGGGGGCTGTTACATATTATGTGTGATACAGGTTGTATTACTGCACCATTGAATACTCCAGTTAATGTTGATTAACTAATTGCTCTCTAAATCTGAGCTCACTTCTGTAATAAGACTCTACCCAACTTGCTTTTCGTTACTTGTGTCTAAATTACAAGACAGTGTTCAGTTTTTTTTAAAATGGCAGCTGCCATTGCACGGACCTCATGCCTCCCATATAAGGATCTTGGGACTTCCTGAAGGGATTGGGGGAGATCACCCCCTAATGTTCATACAGGACTGGCTTGGGGAGAAGCCATTGTCCGAAGGGCAAAACACTAAATTTGCATTCCAAAAGGCATATCGAATAACCCCACGAGGATACAGAGAAACCTCGGAGGTCCCTCGTACACTACTAGTGATCACGGATGGAGTTGGTACCTGGGATAAGATCCTGAATTTAGCCAGATGTATCAGCCCGATTCTGCAGGACGATCAAAATGTTTACCTGTTCCCTGATATTAGTTACGCCACCAGAATGTGCCATAAAAAGTTTGATCCCACTAGGAAGTTGCTACGAGAGGCTCACATTATGCACGCTGTGATATTCCTGGCAAGGCTCCGAATTATGCGTGAAGGTAAAGTTTGGGTATTCTCTGATCCAGCAGAAGCGAGCAAATGGGTCTCTCGTTTTGGTATCAGCTCCAAAAATTGGTGCAGAGAACCGAGTGATGACTATCTGGATCTCGGAGAGACAGGGGAGGGCTGACCCCTCTTTCATCCAGACTTAAGGACTGGTTGGAACTCTTAAAAATCACTTTAACGCTGGTGTTTATGTTAAAGCATTAGATCCTCAGGGAGCTTTACAGCTCTTAAGTTTTTAGTCACTGGGGCTTTGTTATTTCAGGAATTAAGCTAATAGAACCTGCTTAGAGATCTCTTTTACTTATAGCTACACAAGTTAAATATGCGGATCGACTCCTGGTTAACCAGATGATTAATGGTGTCTTGCCTTCAGAAGTTTTAAGTCCTGTGTAAACTATGCTGCCTACAACAAAACAAATACCATCTATTTTTCTTTAGGTGATAGTGTGATGCCTCAAGTCTCACGTGAGACACATTTTTTTTTTTTTTTTTTTACTTTAAAATGAACTTTTAAGTATTTTGGAATTAGTCACACTGCTCATGGGCTCAGTAACATAGCCTAGATTTGGAAAAACTTTAGAATGCTTAACATAGCTTTTAGTATAGTCCTCAATGAGGTATCAATATATCTGAGATGCATCTATCCTTTGATTAAGGGTGGGAGTTACTTACCCAGTTGTATTACAAAGTATGTACTTGGAATGTCTTGGATATGCAACTGTCATGTGTGTGTGTGTGTACATATGAAAAACTAAAAATAAAGTATACAAAAACGCCCACTGAGGTCACTAAAAGGCTTGTATAGGTGAAACAATAACATCATTTTAACCAGTACTTTAAAAACGGCTTGTGTTGGGGCAAAAATTACTTACAGGTTCAGCGCAGTTCTCCTTTAAGGAGCTTTATTGAAAGTCCATTTCAGAGCACAGACATAGTTGCAACTACCATTTAAGTGCCATACAGGCAGCTGTCACTTCGCTTTTTTCTTAAACTGAATGTAATTTTCACCCTAGCATTGCATGCAGTGTGACTTTATGCAATTTCAGCATGGCATATCAACTATTGTGGTAGCCCTCCTAGGAGATAACAAGTAGGAATCGGTAACACAGATCCTGTATTGATTCAGTGTGGTAGCCAATGGTTTTAAAATCATCATTGATGTTATGCCATTCCCTGTATTACACTATGTTGTATACTTTTCATTGAATGCAATAAAAAAAAATTTAAACATTTAAGAAAAAAAGGTTTGCAAAGTTTATGTGGCTGTCGCACCAGCTTCACTAGCAAAGTAAAACTTTGCAACATCTCTAAACAGGGAGTAGCAGTACGTTCACAACAGGAAGCCATATAAGGAGAGAGGAGGAGAGCAATGTTTCTCATTTTACACCTACAACTAATGGGCCCTATGCATGAAGCCACTGCGAAATTGTGCAGACGTCACCGTAAATGCGTCCACATAATGACTATACCCGTCCCGCACAAGTTCCGGTGCAGGAACATGCACGATGGACATGTAGGGGCCCACGGAGGACACTCTCGTGCACATGTCTGCGACTGCAATGCGTGATCGTTTATGGAGTGTGACCGCGTGAGCGCCACCGCATGTGGACCCTGCACAAGGCATGTACGACAGGCAGGCATGTGGTGGTAGATGTGTACAAATACGCCAGGGTGAGGACTGCTGTAACTGTATGCGTAGTGTAGCAGGCTGACAGGACACCGCTGTGTACAGCCGCAGCTGCCACACACACCAGGATGGGCCCCACAGCACATGTGCCGGACAACACCGGTGGAGGCAAGGGGCATGCAGTGTGGGTGAACCTAGGTGCTGCAGCCACATGGCATCTGACAAACGGGCAGCAGATGCACTGCCTGCAGAGGGACACGGGCACAGAGCCTGATAAGCTGTGAGTGTCGTTGCAAGCAGAATGGTCAAGCCACCAATGATGGGCCATGCATGCGTGCAATGTGGGCATGGCACACACACAGGCTGGACGCAGTCGCCACCACCCCTACTGCCCCCACCTGGGGATTCACATGACCACCACCCTGGATGTGACAGAGACCGCACGCCCCCATACCCCACATGCCACCCGCAGCCCAGTACACAAGAACTACACAGTTAGCCACCGCCGCGCCCTCCCCCCATGCCAGTCAGTGAAGATGTCCTCCGACACCTGCCATATCTGCCTAGGAAACCGTGAGAAACGGTCAACAGAGGCTGCCACCATCTTCGCTGACCAGTGTATCCTGCCAAGAACGGTGATGGCAACACTGTGTGCACGTGTTACCTGAGCAGGCAAGGGCATGGCACACGTGAGCAGTGACACGCCCACTTAATGATGCATACAGGTGTCCCACCTATATAAATGGGGATGCTGGGGTGGATGCACGGGCTGACCGGAAACGGTAACGGAGGTGAAGGATGTGTCCTGGAGCATTGATGTGCGTACACCTGATAGCGGATGAGGCGCAGGAGGTAAGGGTCATGGCCACAGGTATTCAAACTGCGGATTGACACTGCCACCTGGAAGGACACATACTGCATCAAGTATTTCCAATTCCCATGGGCCACTGTCACCCAGCTGTGCAACATGGTCTGTGATAACATTGGCCCATGGACACGACAGTCACGGGCGTTGTCAGTCAAGACAAAGGTGCTGTGCACCCTTGCATACTATGTGACCAGCTCCTTCCAGCGTGTGACAGACAACACGATGGGTGTATGCCAGTTGTCCATGTCCTGGGCGGTGGCACAGGAGACCGATGCCCTGCTCGCACACGTCCACGAGCACAGTAAGTTCCCCATGGCACTGGATGACGTATGTCCCACGAAGTAGGCATTCTGTGACATGCATGGCATGCCAAATGTGTACAGCGCAATTGATGGCACACACATTGCTATATTGATGCCGTCAGTAGATGAAGAGGCATACTATAACAGAAAGGGATTCCACAGTGTCAACTGCCTGGTTATATGTGATGCAGATGGCATCTTCACAAACGTGTGTGCGGAGTACCCTGGCTCATCCCATGGTACCTACATATTGGACTCCTCATGGCTTGGTGCCATGCTGCAGGCCAGATGACTGGACAGCTGGCTGTTGGGTGAGTATGGTAACGCTACTTGCACCATCCCTGTGTAGCGGTACACAAATTACATGTCAGTGACCCAGGGTTCTCCCCTCTTGCAGGTGACAGCGGATACCAACTCCGCCGGTATTTGATGATGCCAGTCCTGGTACCATCCATACCTGTGGAGAAGGCTTACAGTCATGCTCACCAGAAAACACGGAGCACCGTGGAGAGGACCATCGGGCTATTGAAGATGCGCTTCCGATGCCTGAACCATACGGAGGGGGACAGAATGTTGCCAAACGTGGCAATGTGCCCTTGCCACGGCATTCACCTGCAGACCCGTGGAACGATGAGGCAGAGGAGGGCCGGCTTCATGAGGTCTGGACAGTGGGTAGCCGTGTGGCTCAGGATGCACTGGTCGAGGGGACGTACCAATGTTAGTGTGGCCCCCTGGCACACCTACATTGTGCAGATGGGTGTGTGCAACAGCATGTACCACCAGCCGTGGGACGCCTGCCTGACATGCCAAGCCGTGTGTGAGTCATAGGGTCGCTTCACAGGCAGTGTGTGTTGTGTCCGCCATATGTTGCGGGTGCACTATAATGTTACCACTCACTGAGTGCACGCGTGAATGGGGTGGTGGGTGGGGTCATGTGTGGTGGCCTGTCCTGCATGGGGTGCCATAAGGCTCATATGTGTAGAGGTGCATGGATGGGTCGGGGGGGATTGTCTGTGACCTGCCCGCGTGGACATATGCTGTGTGTGTGTGTAATGAGGGCGTTTACTGTCGTGTGCGTGGTGCATTGTACATTAGTGGGGTGTGTTGTGTGTTACAACCCAGTGTGGTTTGCGCTGTACATGCAGGTGTATAGGTACTGTACTTGTGTGGTGGGCCTGTGTGCTGTGCCCATTAGGGTATGGGGTGCACTACCCTGTCCTGTCATGCTGCAGGCCTGTGTAGTGTGCGTGGCTATTCAGCACAGCAGTGCTAATCTGTTGAGAGACCCATCCAGCTTCCCCTGTAGACGTGCAGAAGACCTTGTCCCCATTCTCCTGAATGTGCATGGGATCGTGGCGCACTACGTGGCCGCCTGCCAGCCCGTGAGAGGTCGGTGGACACCCCATCCGAGACGTACCCATTGGCCGTAACCTGGCTGCTACCAACATCAGATGTTTCCTCCTGTGTGCTCCCTGCGTCGGTATCTGCCACCTGAGCGCTGTGTGCCTCTCGGTCCGTGTCGGTGGTGGAACTGTGTGTGATGTGGCAGTGTGCACCGTTGTGTGGAGTCCTGCTCAAGGCATCACTCGGCATCCGACATACCATTGTCCGACACCCAGGAGCGAAAAATTATATCCCGACAGTCGAATTGCCCACAGTGGAGTTGTCAATCAAAAATAAGGGGGGGTGCGGGGGACGAAGCCCCCTGAAACA
Source organism: Neoceratodus forsteri (assembly GCA_016271365.2). Classification (NCBI taxonomy): domain Eukaryota; kingdom Metazoa; phylum Chordata; order Ceratodontiformes; family Ceratodontidae; genus Neoceratodus; species Neoceratodus forsteri. The sequence goes on from JADMNL010000028.1 coordinate 110,041,236, forward strand.
TAGAAAAAAAAACTTCACCACAGGCAGTTCCCAACTGTTGGGATACCATCTGTCAGCATATAATTTTTGGGCTCCTGGGTGTCTGGCAACAGCATGTCAGGATGCCGTAGTAGACCCCTCAGGGATAGGCAGGCTTGGGGACCACTGTGTTTCTGTGTCCGCTGTGCGCGGCGGTGTGCATGGCATACGGCAGGTTGGTGCAGGGTGACCCAGTAGATGCTGCAGTGGCAGCTCCTATGCAGCAGTGCACCTCTCTATGCCGCGGCGCATCCCACAAGTCTCCTCTATCAGTACGACAAGCACTATGGTGTTCTGTTGCTGCGCCTCCAGCCTGTCCATCTCCAGCTTGTGAAGCACATGATACTGGGCTTCCATGTACGCCTGTGCATGCAGTGCCTGGCTGTGGCTGGGTGGCCATGTCAATGGCCCTTCATTGCCACTGTCTTCTTGGCACAACTGCAAGATATCACTCCTGGTACTCCTTCCCATGGACAGCCTGTCCGTTCTGGCGGTGCTGCACCACCTGATGAATGGTGGCTGGGTGCTGGGGATAGGCACCGCACTTGCCTAGCACTGCCTCTGGCAGGAGTGTGGCCAGCCACTACAGTGTCCTCGTCTTGTGGTGGCCCCTGTGCTCTCTGCAGCCGTCTCGGTTTCCATCTCCATACCTGTGGGTAAATTGTGCACATTTACTACAGCGTTTGGCTATACCACTGCTCCATGCATGCAGTAGTGTCTGTGGCACGCATACCAACCTGAGCCTTCTTGCTGGTATCTCGTGCCTGGTGCATTGCAGCCATGACCAGGGATTGCATGTTACCCACTGCAGCTGGTTGTGGCATGCTAGTCATGTCTTTGGGTGCACAAAATATCATTTACTACTTGTATGGGGGTGCATTCCCAGTGTGTCCCCACCCTGTCATTGAGTAGTACCTTCCATGGTGTCCACACCTTCTACCTCACCACGGACACTGACTTTGGTGAGTGTCTCAGCCACCATCCTCTCTAGTGATGTGAGCTGACTGTCTATAATGAGTGGCCTACCCCCTGTGCCCTGGCGTGCCCGTGTGGCTGCGGCTACCTTCTTCTTCTTCACTGTGGCATGACTAGCACGCCACTTGTGTTTTCATGGCGGTCAGGGTGTGGGCCTTGGGTCTGGCGGTGTTAACCCCAGACTGGATGTCCAGCCACAGGCGAGCCTTCACCTTGGAGGGGCGGTTGTCAGTGCCTTTGTCCTGCACAGCTGGCTGTAGTGCTGCTATATGTTGCGTACCATTGCTGCGACCTGCCTGCCAGTGAAGTTTGGGGCATGGGGCAGTGCTTCGCCCCATGTGCAGACTCTCTCGGATTAGAGCCAGTGTTCCAAATTAAAAGGAGCCTTTTAATAAATAAAGATTTTGAAAACAGTTACAACATACATATCTTTTTATGATGAGCTAAATTGTGACATCGGTCTCATTTGCAGGAGCCTGTTGGGGGAAGCGACCATGAAGAGAATAAATGGAACAAGAGAACAGTGAAGATGTTGCAGCATTTACGTGTAAGTTACAGCATAAAACGTGACAGCTTGTACGTACTTTGGTTCATACATAGTATGATCTGTGCAGCAGAAGAAGGCTTAAGTACTGATCATGACTGTCCCCCCATTCACACACACACACACACACACACACACACTTCTCAGTTGTAGTATTCACTAATTTTTCCTCTCCTCATAAAATTATCCATTTTTCTTTTAAAAATAGGAAGTACAGAACCACAGAATACATGCGCACACAATGCGAATGGGTGCCAACCTTAAAAATGATGTACGAAAAAGACACAGGCAGATCACACTCAGAAAGATACAGTAGAGGTAGAAAAACTCAAAATCAAGACTGAAATGCTGCAAAAGCTAGTTTTATTTCGGCAAAAGGTACACTGTTTCCAAGCACAGTACAAAAGTCCCAGCTCTTCATGTCTATGACATGATGCTTGCCTCGGGGTGAAGTGATGGACTTTTGTGCTGCACTCCCTGCAAGTATTCCTTTTGCCAAAATAAACTAGGTTTTGTAGCATTTCACTCTTCATTTTGAGTTTTTCTTCCTCTAATATGTCCTTTTGTGTGCAACCTGTGTGTGTCTTTTAAATTTATATTCATTTTGTACATGAATGAGCAGCCATACAGCAATGGATTTACAGATACTAGGAGTGTGCCACCACTGTAAAATACAGTAGTTAGCATACAGTAATAAAACACCACTAGTAAATTTTACGAACATAAGAAAATGCCAGCAGAAACAGGCCTCACCGTCTATCGAGTCTGGTCGATGGTGCAGTTAGACCCTCAACTTGCAGCTGCCCCACCCCACCTCACAAATACCCCCCCCACACACACACACACACACTCTGTCCCATCCCCCTCTTAAAGCTATCTACCATGCTACAGGCTACCACCTCCTCCAACAGAGTATTCCACTTATCCACCACCCTTCCAGTGAAATAATGTATCCTGACTTCCCTCCCTCTTCTAATCTGGAAAATCCCTTGTTTACTAGCCTTGTTAATCGCCTTTAAATATTTAAAGGTTTCGATCACATCCTCCCTATCCCTCCTCTCCTCCACAGAATACATGTTCAGCTCGCCCAGCCTCTCCTCATAGGAGTATCTCTCTAATCCTTGGATCATCTTTGCCACCTTCCGCTGTACACCTTCCAGCAATCTGATGTCCTTTGTTCAGGAATGGGTGCCAGTACTGCACGCAGTATTCCAGGTGTGACCTGTAGAGGGGCAGGATCACCTCCCTATTTCTGGAGGAGATTTCCCTCGCTGTACACCCCAGCATCCTGTTGGCTTTTGCTGCCGCCTTCCTGTACTGAGCTGAGTTGTTCATACTCCCCGTTATAAGCACCCCTAGATCTTACTTCGAGAGAGTTCCTTCAGTAGGTCATTACATATAGGACTGGCGCCACCTGGCTTCGGGCTGCACGGCAGACTTTTCTAGCAATCCCTGACGGGACCACCCACCTGACATCACGTGACCGACGTCAGTGTGGTCGTATATAGTGGGCGGTCCCCACGCCCGCCCTCCAGTTCTTTCCCACCGTCTCCTTGTGTCAGTTGCATAGCAGACTTCCAGTAGCAATCGTTTTGTTAGCTCTTGCGTCAGATTCTTTCCTTTGCTATTCTTTTTCAAGATTTTGCTTATGTCTTTACCTAAGAAGAAGTGCTCGTCCTGCAGCACACAAATACCTCATAAGGACAGTCATCTGAAGTGTGTAATCTGTCTGGGCCCAGACCACCCTGTCTCATCCTGCTCGGAGTGCCAAACATTCAGTCAGGCCACCAAAAAGCGGAAACGGCAGGCTTTGGAGGCCCATCTTTTAAAAGTCCATCTTGCTTCTCTAGAAAAGCAAATGGACCAGATCTCCGAGTCCTCCTCAGAAAAATATTTTCCCTCCAAGAAACACCACAAGGAGAAATCTTGGGAGCGGGAGCGCTCCACGGAGGCCCAGCTCGAGGCCTCGCGGCCCTTGACGAGCAAGGCCGTCTTACAGCTGCCGCCTAAGAAGACTTCGGACAGTAAGTCTGATAAAACTTCCGCAGGTCAATTGTCCATCGGCTCCTCCAACGGCTGCACCACCATGGCTGCTAAGTCAGCCCCCGGCTCCTCTGGGATCTGCCCAGCTGCCGGTAAGTCAGCTCCCCAGGCATCGGGGATCCGCCTGGCTTCAGCCAAGAAGTCGGCCGGGGGCTGCTTCCCCACCCAGCTTCGTCTGGTAAGATGCCCGTCTCCGACAGCCGCTCAGGTGTGGTTTGCCCATCAGGGCCACGTCCAGCAGAACCAGGAGGAGACTGCCTCTCTTCTTCTTCGCCAGTATCCTCCCCTTCTCAGGCCGGTACCTCAGGCGAGGACAGTGCAGGACCCCTCAACATCGAAGACCATTCTTCAGGGTCAGTTCCGCACTCCCCTGACGGGGTCACAAGGAAGAAGACTCCTCCTCAGCTGTCTGGTCTTGTGGCGGAGGCCTCTCCTTCCCCATCGGGTGGGATCCATTCAGATCAGGCGACTCCCAACCCGACGCCGGAACCTCCAACGACTACTTCTCAGCCTGGGCCCAGTGGTCTGCCCCAGCCTTTGGCTCCAGTACCAGACACGGTCCCTCCATCTGGTCCCCTTCGTCCGGCCCCTCTGACGCCAGATCCCCTTCCGGCGCCGGATTGGGTGGTGCCAGTCCCGACGTCAGTACCCCTGATGTTGGCTATTCCACCTCCACCACCACCACCACCACCACCACCACTTCCGGCTACGCAGAACTTCAAGACCTTAATTCAGTCTTGGTGGCAGGGGGCATGCTCGGAGTTGGTCTCAGATCTGGAGAGTAGGCTTCCACTCCCGCGCTCTCCCAAATCTCCGTCCCCAAGGAGCTTCTCTCCTTCCACAGTCCACGTCTTGGGGACGGCACGTCAAACCATTACCCTTCCAGACATTCATGGTCTTCCAGTCGAGAGGGTGGATGAGGATGGCGACGAGTCAGCGGAGGATGTTTTGGAGAATCCCGAGGGTCCGAAAGGCAAGGTATCCCCCCCCCACCACCACCACCACCGGAGGACCCTGCCTTTTTGGATCTTTTGAGGTCCATGAAAGATTTTTTCAGCTGGGAGTCAGATGATCAGGACCCCATGAGACAGAGACTAGCTGAACACCTGGACTTAGAGTCTCTGTCCCCAGTCACGATTCCTCCTTGGATCGGACCTCACCTCTACGGTCTGGCAGATGCCTTATTCTCTCCCGGCTGTCCCCAAGAGGGCAGACAGGGTGTACCGGGCACCAAAGGAAACTCCTTTTCTCAAGACTCATCCTAAGGCGGACTCTGTCGTTATTTCAGCTGCTAATGATCACTCGTCTGCACCCAAGCACATGAGCACCTCTCCTTCAGTCAAAGAGTCGAGGCAGATGGACCAGTTCGGCAGGAAGGTTTATGCTTTGGCCACATGTGCGCTCCGGTCCCTTAACTGTGTGGCCTACGTGGTTTCACACCAAAAAGCTACCTTGGCCAGGCTGGAGGCCCGAGTCCAGGCGATGGACCCCTTGAGCCTCAAGAAGGAGCTTGCCAAGGAACTTCGCCTCTCTCACTTCTCCAGTAGGCATGCTCTGTGGCATACGACTCCATAGATTCTGTAGCTCGCACCTCGGCGACTGCCGTCGCCTTAAGACGGCATTCCTGGCTTCGCATCTCTGGCCTCACCAACAAGGTACAGTCCGCGATTCAGGATGCCCCCTTCCGGGGCTCAGTGCTTTTTGGTGGGGACACCAAAACATTATTACTGATCTCTAGGACAGAGGCCTCACCCTAAGATCAGTGAGGTCCATGAAACGATCGGGCACTCAACAGCAGCAGCAGCAGCAGCTCTTTCGGAAAAAGACCTGGAGGCAGAGGAAGCAGGCGCCGGCTCGACTCAAGGGCAAACGCAAGGCCATGGGTTCCGCCACTACTCCTACCTCCAAAAACCAGAGACGTTCAGGAGGCCTTCCCCCTGAATGCCCTACCACTTCCTGACTCCCTATCCTCACTACCTCCTCAGTCTCACGATGAAGAGCAGGTGGGGGGATAGGTTCGCCCGATATGCGCAGGAATGGCAGGCAATAACCTCGGATGCATGGGTCCTGCAACTGGTGTCCATCGGACACACTATAGAGTTTCTGGAAATTCCCCCAGAATCTCCGCCAAAAAGGTCTTCTTACTCCAGGGATCAGGCTCTTCTCACTCGAGAAGAAATTCAAAGATGTAGCTCAAGGAAGCAATAGAGTGCATTCCCCTCCTGCAAAGGGGTAGGGGGTTTTACTCCCATTTTTTCCTGGTTCCAAAAAAGACTTGAGACCCATTCTCGACTTGAGCAGCCTCAATCTGTTCATCGAGTACAAAAAGTTCTGGATGCTAACGCTCCAGAGTCTTCTTCCACTTCTTTTGGAGAATCATTGGTTGTGCACTCTGGACATGCAGGATGCTTACCTGCACATCCCGATCTTCCCCAGCCACCGCCGATTCCTGTGGTTCCTATTCCAAGGGGAGCACTTCCAGTTTCAAGCCCTCCCTTTGGTCTTTCCTCAGCACCTCGGGTGTTTACCAAGTGCCTGGTGGTGTCGGCAGCCCGTCTGCGCCGCCAGGGTATTGCGGTTTTCCCTTACCTGAACGATTGGCTGATCTCAGCCCCTTCCAGGGACTCATTACTGGAGGCTCTGTCCTTTACTCTGGACCTTTTTGGCAAACTGGGAATTACTGTCGATATTCCCAAGTCATCCATGATCCCGTCCCAGAGACTTCAATTCATTGGGGTGGTTTTGGATACAGTCCAATGCAGAGCCTTTCTTCTTCCAGACAGGGCAGAGACCTTGGTCCATTAGGCTTTTTTGGTGGCTTCGTCTAGGACCATCCTGGCCTGGGAGGTCCTTCGCCTTCTTGGCCTCCATCACTACCGTTCCCCTGGCGAGGCTCCACATGAGAGTTATTCAGTGGTCCTTGCGGGTGCAGTGGGATCAACTCCTGGGCGACCTAGACCATCCTGTCCTGGTGTGATCAGCAGTTCAGAAAGAATTGCTGTGGTGGAGGGACCCCTGCAACTTTTCCTTGGGTCTTCCTTTCAGGAGCTGTGCTCCCTCGGCATCCCTAACTACAGATGTATCGAACATGGGATGGGAGCACATCTAGGTGAGCACTGTGGTCCAGCTTGGAAACATCATTACACATCAATGTTCTGGAGATGAGAGCAGTCTTGTACGCCTTCCAGGCCTTCCAGACCCTCCTTCCTAAGGGATCACTGGTCCAGACGGACAACATGTTGGTAGTTTGGTACCTCAACAAACAAGGAGGAACTTGCTTATACCCCCTGTGCATGGAGGTGATGCGAGTGTGGAACTAGGTGGTCCAGCACAATCTGGTCGTAGTGGCCTTGCACATTCCAGGCATTCAAAATGTCCTGCAGACAGTCTCAGCAGGTCTCTGACCCTAAATTACGAATGGGAATTAAATCAGGAAGTAGCAGAAACTCTCTTCCTAAGGTGGGGGCATCCAGAAAGCAACCTTTTCACCTCCCACTACAACACAAAACTTCCCAGTTTTTGCTCGCTCATTCCAGGGCATGGTGCTTTCTGACACGACGTGCTGTCTCTCTCCTGGACAAGGAAGCTTTTGCACACCTTCCCTCCATTTCCCATTCTCCAGAGGGTCCTTCTCAAACTTCAGGCAGAGAAGGCGAGGATGATCCTCATCGCCCCTCTCTGGCCGAGACAAATTTTGTTCCCACTGCTACAACAGCTAACGAGGGAACCACCGGTTCCACTTCCAGTGACTCAAGACCTCTTGACTCAGGATCAAGGTCGCCTTGTCCATCTGGGGCTCAGGACACTGCATCTTCATGTGTGGCTCCTGCAGACATAGTGATTTCTCACTTTGGGGTCTCCTCTCAAGTCGCTCAGGTACTCATAGAGGCTGGAAAACCCTCTGCTCATTCCACTTATGCCATGAAGTGGAAACGTTTTTCCATTTGGGCGACTTCCAAGAATTGGAACCCTTTTTCTTGTTCTGCCCAACAAGTCATGGAATACCTCCTTCATGTGACAGACAGGTCTGTCATATTCTTCCTTGAAGGTTCACCTTTCAGCAATTTCGGCATACCACGAGCTGGTGGATGGTAAACCCGTCACTCAGCTGGAGGTCTCAAAAACCTTTCTGAAAGGGATCCTCCATCTGAAACCCCCCATCTGCAACCCTACACCACCTTGGGATTTGAACTTTGTGTTGGAGAAACTCACCCCCATTTGAACCAGCGATGAGCTGCGGTGTATGCTTCCTTTCCTGGAAGACGTTATTTTTAGTTGCCATTACTTCAGCTCGAAGGATTTCAGAACTTCAGGCTCTAGCTTGTAAAGAGCCTTCTCTTATTTTCCACAAGGACCAGGCAGTCCTCAGGACAAGTCCCAAGTTTCTACCCAAGGTGGTGTCAGAAGCCACGCTGAATCAGTCAGAGCTTCCAGTTTACTTTCCGTCCCCTACAAACAGAGGTGAGGCACTCCTGCACACCATGGACGACCATCAGATCCGTAGGTGTTATACACACCAAACTAAGGATATTCGTAGCTGCGATCAACTTTTTGTTTCCTTTGCTCCCTGGTCAGTGGGTAAAGCTGTTTCTAAGCAGTGCCTTTCCCATTGGTTAGGTAACTGCATTCGTTATTGTTACCAAAAATTCAATAACCCTCTGCCAGGTCACATCAGAGGTCATTCTACAAGGGGCATGGCTGCTTCCGCCACCTTTTTGTGGAATGTTTCCGTGGCCGATATCTGCACAGCAGCTACTTGGAGTTCTGTCCATACCTTCACCAAACACTATAGTCTGGACATTGCTTCTAGGTGGAGGGCAGGCTTCGGCCTAGCTGTCTTGCAGGGTCTTCTGTCCTAGGCTGGGTCCATTCTTGTTGGAGTTTATTTTCTCCCCCTCCCTTGTTTCTCTTAGTCTCTCTTTGGAGGGACTGCTTGGGACTCAGTCCTATATGTAATGACCTACTGAAGGAAGCCTCTCGAAGTAAGATAGTACAGTTACATAGGAACTTAACGTAACAGTAGATCTTTGAGAGAGGTTCCTTCAGTAGGTCATATTTTCCCTCCCTCCTTCCCCTCATTTTATTTCTTACACAGGGACTCCAAATCCTGTTTTCTCCTGCTGTCAGGCCTCTTCCAGGCTTCGGCGGGAGAACTGGAGGCCAGGCGTGGGGACCGTCCACTATATACCACTACGCTGACGATGGTCACGTGACATCAGGTGGGCGGTCCCCCATCAGGGATTGCTAGAAAGGTCTGCCGTGCGGCCTGACGCCAGGTGGCGCCAGTCCTATATGTAATGACCTACTGAAGGAACCTCTCTCAAAGATCTACTGTTATGTTAAGTTCCTACGTAACTGTACTATCTTTTTCCTCCTCTGTGCATTCTAGCTGTACGCCCCCAGTTGATGGCTCCTCCCCTGGTTGTTAGCCCAGAAGTGCAAGACATTGCACTTTTTGGCATTAAACCCCATCTGCCATGTATCCAACCACTCATGTAGTTTGGTGAGGTCCTCCTGCAGCCCCCTCCACCCTTCAATGTCATCAACCACAGCACCCATCTTTGTGTCGTCTATGAAGAGACTGATCTTACTCCGGACCCCATGGGAGATGTCAGCTATGAATATCCCGAACAACACCTGTCCAAATAATGATCCCCGTGGCACCCTGCTTGTCACATCCCTCGGTAATGAGACCTCCCCCACCACCACCACCCTTTGCTGCTTTCCCTTCAACCAATTTGTGCTCCAGCTTACCATCTTTGTTCCCACCCCTGTATATTCCAGCTTCCCCCCCCCCCAGCCTCCCATGCAGCACAGAATCAAAGGCCTTGCTGAAGTCCAAATAAAGGACATCTACTGCATAGCCTTTGTCCAGTTCCTTTGTTACCCAATCGTAATACTCAATCAGATTTGTCTGGCAGGAGCTTCCCAATACAAACTCGTGCTGCTGACCGTCCTGGAGACCACTGATCTCCAAAAAGGTCACCAGCCTCTCTTTTAGGATCATCTCCGTGAGTTTCCCCACCATTGATGTGAGGCTTACTGGTCTGTAGTTCCCTGGTTCGTCCTTGGGTCTGCTTTTATGAATGGGTACCACATGGGCATCCTCCAGTCCTGTGGTATGCACCGTGTCCAAAGATGTATTGAACAGGTCAGCCAGTGGTCCTGCCAGGACCACCGCCAGTTCCCTAAGTACCCTTGGCTAAATGCCGTCTGGACTCGGTGCCTTATCCCCACTCAGAGCTCTTAATCCCTTCAGCACCCTATCCTCTGTAATCCCTATATCAGTCACCCCCCCCACTCCTCCTTTCCCAGGTTGTATCTTCCCTCCTTTCTCCCTCTTGAACACAAAGCAGAAGTACTCATTCATTTCCTCCACTTGGTCCTCCCCTTCTCCACTCAGCCCCGCCTTTTGTAATCCTCACAATCTGATCTTTGTTTTTCCGTCTTTTGCTTATGTGTATGAAGAAATCCTTTTCTCCCTCTTTTATGCCCTGCACCAGACCAGTCTCAGTCCCCTGGAAGCCTTGGCCGCTCTGACCAGCCTGGTAACCTCCCTGGACTTCTTCACATACACCTCTCACATCCTTAACCCCCCTGCTTCTTGCGCCTCTGAAATGCCTTTTTGGGGCCCTCACCTCTTCTGGTGGGGTAGTCAGTTGTCCATGTATCTCAGAAGAGAGATTCAGTAATGTGTTTTAGGTAGCTAGCCATGCCAGACCTGTGAGATGAAAAGTACAAGGTGGAAATACATAGTAAAGTACACTTGGCTTCCTAGAGCCATCGTTCCCACATAGTAACCACTGCAATATAGGTATAATTCTATCCCCTAAACAAACTTCTCAGGACTACTTTGCATAAACACTCCTAAAACCGTTAAAAGCAAGTGAAAATAATGTTATAATGGCTTAACTTTACAATTAATGAGTAATGAAAAACTGGAATAAATCCGGTTACCATTTACCCACTAAGAACAGATTAGCTTGGCCCAGGCGCCTGCATATGTAATGCACAGTGTTCACCGTTGAAGCAATCTAACAGACTAATAGTCTGAGTGGCGAGCACGCCAGAAAAACTGGGCTGAAGAGATTATTGCAGAACTCATGTGGAGCTATTTAAAAGCAGGTCCTGCACCCCGACCTGTGTCTTTTATTTTTACAAATAATCTGTGATTTGCTTTCTATTATATTTTGTGGTAGTTCATTCCAAACCCCTATAACTCTTTGTGTAAACAAATATTTTCTCTTGCCACTTCTGAAAAGACCACAACAAACTTGACTGTTATTTCTCTTAGTACGCAACCTTGATTCTGTAAACATTAGGTTATGTTTTTCCATTAATGACAGATCAAATGTTATATCATAAAGGAGAACATGTGTCCCCTTAGCTTTGTGCTCAGGCACAATATTCAAAGGGGGCTGTGGTGCACGCTATAAGGGTTAGCGTGCACGCAAAAAAACCCATGTATGCAGTGGGCAAAGGGAGGGTCAAGGACACGACTGCCGGCACAGTGCAGTATTCTGCATGGTAGCACTGCGCAAAGAGAATAGTGCAGGCCACCTTGCACTGCACAGTTACCGTCAAGAAGAAGCCTGACTTACTCTGGGCAACTTTAGTGGCCAGCAGAGCCACTGCAGTGTGCCTAGTGATCCCCTGATCCCCATCCCCAGTAAAAGCAATACTTTCACTGGTGCCTAGTAGTCCCTCCACCCTCCCATCGCAGGCCTGGGTAAAATGATATACTTCCCTAGGGTGTAATGGTCTTCCAGTTGCCAGCCCCAGTAATATTAAATAATTTCTCTGGTGTCCAGTGGTCCCCTGCCTGCCCTCCGATTGCTGGCCCTGGTAAAATGATATACTTCTCTGGTGTCTAGTAGGCCCCCCACCCTCCAATCTCTGTCCCTGTATTAATTAAATACATCCCTTATGCCTAGTGGTCCCCCCCCCCTCCAACCACTGGCCCTTTATTCTGTCACATATTCCCTGGCGTCTAGTGGCACACCACACCCACGAAAAGACAGTACACCCCTACAGTAGACAGTACGCACATTTCCTTCACTGCACAGGGGATGCACACTCCCTATCATCGCATACAGCGGCCGGCCATGGTGGTGAGAGGAGAGCTGTGATGGTCGCACTATGGGCTCCCGCAGCGCCAGTGCTTAAGATAGGGGGGGGGTGGCACAGTGGGTTGGTCTGTGCCCGCAGTATGGGGGTGCCAGGAATATGTGATAAAACACAGGCCGGAAGGCGGGGGGCTACTGGACACCAGGAAGTAATAATTATCATGGGCCAGTGATCAGAGGGCAAGGAGGACCACTAGACACCAGAGAATTCTTTAATTTTACCGTAGCCGGCAATTGAGGTGTGGGGGGCACTGACACCAGGGACTACCTTTATAATACAGGCCCGGCGATCGGAGGACAGGGGAAACCACTGGACACCAGGGAACTATGTCTTAGTATATGGACGGGAAGGTCGGGTGGAGGGAGGACCACTGGACACTAGAAAATAGTTGACTTTCTACGAATGGCGATCAGAGGGTGGGGGTGCCACTAGACACCAGGGAATATGTCCACTTTTATGGGACTGGGCAATCGGGGTGGGATTGGGGCTGGTCACAGGGGATACAAACCTACCACCGCTTCCCATGCAAATGTACCCATAATGGGCGTGCAAATGGCCCCTTAGCACCTTGCATGGCCAATTGACTTACTTGCATAGTGTCATCTGAATATTGCGCCAGGAGCTACCGTGCTATCAGGTTTGGAGGCACTGTTCCCTGCATTGCCAGGATCCATGTCAGGGCAGCACTACTCGGCTTAGCGCTGCACTGACATGCCCCTATTCAGTCGGATAGTGCTGGGGTGCTGTCTGACTGAATATAGCATCCTCAGGGTCATGGGCAAGCACAGCACAAACCTCTGCATTCTGCTTTGCCCATTTTTCAATACCTAGCCCCTGAGCTCTAGACTCCATAAACCCAATTTCTCCCCTCTCTTCATGTGACGTATTACTTTTTCCCCAAGCCATCTTTGTAGCCCTTATTTGGACCCTCTCAAGTTTTTTCACGTCTTTTCTAAGATATAGTGCCCTGAACTGCATGCCATAATCCAGTTGCGGTCTTAATGTATAAGCTGTATAAAGCACCAGTTATTTTCCATTTCTGCAACTTGTGTTACGTGTAATGCTCCCCAATATTTTGTAGGTCCTAGTAGTAGTCTGACCACATTGAATGGATGGTTTCAGATGATTTTTTATCAAAATATCCAAGTTCCTCTCCTGATTGCACTTCCTTATGGTGCCCATTCGTTAAATAGAGGATATCCCTATTCCTGAGTCCCATGTGCATTACAATGTGTTTATCATGTGATGCCTTAGCTGCCAATATTTGAAACGTGAAGACATTCTTCTGAGACTCATGTTAGTAACAGCCATCCCGCCGACATAAAAATGAATGGATAGTTACCTTTTAATCAGAAATGGGATCTGATCACCAGTTAAATAAATTAGTTTACTGGCGACATCAGGCTGGCCATGTGTTTTTTTTGTTTTTGATGCGGTGTGCAGTGGCAGTGGCTATACTGCAAGTCCACACACCCTCACAGACCTCCCCCACATTACATACAGAAACAAACACACACACATCAATATACACAAAAGCATGTGCATGTACATTGTTAGTTTCAAACAACATGAAGTCTTGCTGTATTCTGACAATTGCAGTTGGCTCCAGCACTTGAACTGCCCTGGGGAGTGAAGGGTTAAAATTCTATGCCAGGCATAGAACGTTGGGCTCGAGCTCGGTTGAAAACTCAGTCTGTGACACTTTGAAACCAAACCATCAGATTCTTTACTCAGCCTCACTGAACAGTCGCTCCAGAGATTTCTCCTTCTGCTCGGTTCAAAGTTGGTTAGAGTTGACAGTTTTAATCCGCATTAAATCCCGTTTATCGGTTCGAGACTCTGTCTGTGGTACCGTAAGTACGTAGGATAGTTATTGTGTGGAAATTGTAAATTTTGATCGGTTCGGCTGAACCGATCCTTTAGACAAAAATCTTGTGAACAAGTTTAGTGTGTGGTTACCGGTCCATATCGGTTTTAAAAAAAACGTGAATTGAATGTTTTTTTTTCCAACACCTGTAACATGGTGAGAAACCTAGGGGAGTCTTTGCCTAGCGGTTGCCTTATAAAGGGTAAGTTTTGTTAGGTTGGCCATGTCTGAGAAACCCAAGAAAAAAACCGGGCCCACTGGGTTTCAACACTGCAGTGGGGAGGTCTTTGCTAAGGCCGATCCCCACACCGCTTGTGTTTACTGTCTGGGGTTTGACCACCTCGATTCAGACTGCCAAATTTGCAAGAATTTTCCTAAATCTACGTTGGATAAAAGGTTAGGTAGACTTAGGGATAAGGAGGCCGAGAAATCCACTGACCCAGAAGGCAAGCCCAGTTCGGTTCCTACCAAACCAGGAGTGCCCTCTGACCAGGGCGATACTTCTTCGAGCAAGAGGAGAGCCGATCCTGAGGGATCAGTTCCTACAAAGAGAAAGCGTGAGGGTAAATCGGCCGGTTCAGATCCAGAACGTCATGTTCAAACAACATGAAGTCTTGCTGTATTCTGACAATAGCAGTGAGTCCCAACCTTCGAACTGCCCCGGAGGTGAAAGAGTTAACTTTCCATGCCAGGCATGGAACGCTGAGCTCGAGCTCGGTTGAGACTCTGTCTGTTGTTCTTCAAACTCAAACCGTCAGATTCTTTACTCCGCCTCACTGAACAGTGACTCCGGAGATTTCTTCTTCTGCTCGGTTCACTTAGTCGGTTGAAGTGGTCATTTTCGTTTTCAACCGTATTTAAACCGTAACCTGTTGGTTCAGTCTCTGTCTGTGGTATTTGTGAGTACTAGATAGGTTATATTTTATTCTATTCTGTGTGGAACTTGTAAACGGTTCATCGGTTCGGTTTGAACTGATCAAGTTGTTAAAAAATCTTGAATTGTACTTTAGAGTGTGGTTACCGGTTCTTATCGGTTCTAAAAAACCCAGATTTTATTAAGGTTTTTTCCACGACTCGTGACACGGTCAGGAACTGATAAGAGGGTCTTGCCTGGCGGATTGCCATTAAAAGGGTAAGTTTGGTTAGGACTGGCACAATGTCTGAGAAACCCAAAAGAAAAACCGGGCCCACTGGGTTTCAACACTGTAGTGTGTGGGGAAGTCTTTGCTAAGGCTGACCCTCAATCACCTGTGTTTATTGTCTGGGGTTTGACCACCCTCAGTGCAGACTGCCAGATTTGTAAAAATTTCCTGCAGCTACCCTGGAAAAGAAGCTGGTAGGCTCAGGGAAAGGGAGGCCAAAAAGTCCGCTGAACCAGATGGCCAGCCCAGTTCGGTTCAAACTGAACCAGAAGGAGTGCCCTCTGACCAGGGCAAGACTTCTTCGGGCAAAAGGAGAGCCGATTCTGAGGAGTCGGTTCCGGCTAAGAGAACTAGAAAAGAAAAATCAGCTGGTGTGGAGCCAAAACTTTCCTCTCCAACCACTGAAGAAATAGCTAAAGCGATCAAAATTGTGCAGTCGCTTTCCCCGGTTCCGACCGAACCGGCACCATCAGGCAGGCGCTCGGTTCGGCCGGTTCCACTGGTTCAAGAGCATGATTTAGAGGAATTTTATGAACCGGAGGAGGAGGAAGAGGAGTATGAGGAAAATGAATGTGGTTTTGAAAGTCTGGATGTGCCTATTGACCCGGACATCTCCTCAGACAGACCTTCAGGAGTGTCTCCTCCTAGGCTTTCTGAGTCCCCCTCCCATTTTATGTTTTATAAAAAAGTGGCTGAAACCCTTCAGCTTCCTATGGAGAAAGCTGTGGATGACCAGGAGGAGCCTGACTATGTAGAAATGATGGATATCCCAGAGTCTAGGAGGCTGTCTATTCCCTTACACAAATCTTTTGGGAAACAGACATTTAAGATTTTAAAGACTCCTAACGCTATACCTCCTGTGGATAAAAGAATGGACAAGAGGTATACATTGTCAGGCTCAGATACGGAGTTCCTTACACAACAATGCAGCCATGTTGAGGTAGTGCAGGCTGCAGCCTGTGATAAGGCAAATATTCCCTTGGCTTCACACACCCCCTGGACAAGGACTCCAGGAGGATTGGTGCCATGGCAAAGAAACAGTACATGGCAGCATCCTTGGGACTCAGACAGGCCAATTATATGGCCTATACTGCTAAGTATCAAAAATCCAGATGGGACACTGTTATGGCTTTAGCAAAACAGGTCCCTGGCCAGCTTGCCAAGGAGCTGGAGCAGGTGACTGCTGATGGTACTGAGGCATCCAAGGTGCAATTCCATGCTGCAGTGGACTCCAATGATGTGTCATCTAGAGTCATGGCTACATCTGTGGCACTTCGAAGAATGGCTTGGCTCAGATGTACTAGCCTGTCACAGGATACCCATACTAAGGCCATGGATTTTCCTGTTGTGGGTAATTCTCTGTTTGGGGAGCAGACAGAGAATTACATGAAGAAAATGGACGAATATAGGACCACCTATAGGAGTGCACAGGCCAAGGAAAGGCAGGCCACTCCTCAAAGGCAGCATACCAGGGACAGGGGCAGGCCTTTCCATAGGCCTTTCTACCAAGCCCAGGCCTCCTCTTCTGCTTATGCCCAGAGGGGGTTCCTTAGAGGGAGAGGCAGATGGGGTACAGGCAAGCCTGCCTCCACCCCTCAGCCCAAAGCCCCTGCCAAACAAGCACCCTGATGGGGTTGCCAGGGCCGATTCTCAACTACCTGTAGGGGGCAGGCTGGCTTACTTTGTCTAGGACTGGGAGTCTGTGACATCAGACAAATGGGTCCTGGAAGTAGTAAGCCAGGGACTGGTTCTCGGCTTCAAAAAGTTTCCAAAGATGAGAACCAGATCTTTTCCACCTGCAAATCCCTCAGAGACACTTGCCCTAGATGCAGAGGTCTCTTCCCTCCTAGCTCTCAGAGCTGTGGAAAGGGTTCCACCCCTACACCAGGGCAAAGGGTTGTACTCCAGGTAGTTCCTTACCCCAAAAAAGACAGGAGAATGGCGGCCCATCCTAGATCTCAGATACTTAAACAAGCACCTTTTAAAACCAAAATTCAAAATGGTGACTCTGGGAATTATTCTACCTCTCTAAGGCCAGGGGACTGGCTAGTGTCCCTGGACCTCAAGGATGCCTACTTCCATATTCTCATCAGAAGCTCCCATCGAAGTACCTCAGGTTCGAGCTGCCCTCAGGCCATTACCAGTTCAGAGCAATGCCCTTGGTCTGACCTCTGCTCCAAGGGTATTCACAAATGCCTGGCAGTGGTAGTTGCCTCTCTAAGAAGGCAAAGGATTGCCATCTTCCTTACCTGGATGACTGGCTCATAGTAGGCCAGTCCCCAGACCAAGTCAAGTTACACTTACAGATAACTCAGCAACTACTCACCTCTTTGGGTTTCCTTCTGAATCTTTCAAAGTCAGTTCTAGAGCCTGTCCAGCTCCTCACCTTCATAGGCGCAGAGCTAGACACAGAAAAGGCCAGAGCTTTCCTTCCCCTGGACAGGGCAAGGACCCTTGTCTCTCTGGCCTCCTCATTCACCCTGCAGGTGTTTCGACCAGCAAGGCATTTTCTACAGCTCCTGGGGCACATGGCTGCTTCCACAGCAGTAGTGCAGGGAGCAAGATTTCAGATGAGGGACATTCAGTTCCATTTGAGAGCCTTTTGGTCTCAAAGGAAGGACCCTCTGACCAAATTGATCCCAGTAACTCGAACCCTGATCCAGGCCCTACAGTGGTGGCAGGATCAGAACAATCTGAGACAAGGGGTTCCCTTTGTCACTCAGTCTCACTCTTCAATCCTTACTACAGATGCCTCCCTCTTGGGGTGGGGGGCTCACATGGGCGACCTGACCACCCAGGGGTTGTGGTCCCCTCAGGAATCTCTGCTTCACATCAATCTGTTGGAACTCAGAGCAGTATTTCTAGCACTTCAAGCTTTTTCCAAGTCTGTTCAGAACAAAGTTATCCAGGTCAGAACAGACAACACCCCACAATGTGGTACATCAACAAGCAAGGAGGCACTCGGTCTACGGCCTTGTGCACAGAGGCAATGAAGTTGTGGTCTCTGACTTAGTCCCTGGACACCTCCCTCACGGCAGTTCACCTCCCAGGCAAGGACAATGTCCTGGCAGATGCTCTCAGCAGGATATCCCAGGGCCATCACGAATGGTCACTGGATCCCCTGGTCTTGGAGGTGATATTTTCCAGATGGGGCACCCCGCAGATAGATCCTTTTGCAGCCCCAAACAATCACCAACTTCCACTTTTTTGCTGCAGACCCCCAGTGTTGGGCTCAGTCCCCCTGGATGCCTTAGTTCTCAGTTGGGAAGGGAAGTTCCTGTATGCTTTTCCCCCCTTCCCTCTCCTGTTCAAAGTGCTAGTCAAAATCGGATCTCAACCGTGCAAGATGATCCTGATTGCTCCAGACTGGGCCAGACAGCCCTGGTATCCACTTCTACTGTTCTTAGCAGTCCATCTTCCCCTGTGTCTTCCCAGGAATTACAATCTGTTAACCTGTGCTCAGGGGAGGGTTTGGTACCCGAATCTCAAATCTCTCAATCTCAAGGCCTGGCTCTTGAAGAGTTAGAGTTTGCTGATTTACACCTCTCCCAAGGTGTAATGGATATTCTGAAGGCTTCTAGGAAACCTTCCACCAGGGCTACTTATAATTCCAAATGGAAAAGATTTTCCATATGGTGCTCTGGGAAGCATATTTCCCCAGAGTCTGCTGATCTGCCCACAGTCCTTGATTATATGGTCCATTTAAATAGTTTGGGGCTGAGGCCAGCTACACTGAAGGTGCACCTGGCAGCTGTTTCTGCTTTTATTTCAGCAGGCAAGCCCTCTTCTCTTTCAGCTCACCCTGTATTCTCCTAGTTTTTCAAGGGATTGCTTCACACCAACCCTCCATTCAGGGACCCTGCCCCCACTTGGGACCTTAATGTTTGCATTGCTCAGCTTATGCAACCCCCTTTTGAGCCTTTGTCTTCAGCAGAGCTTAAGTACTTGACTTGGAAAACTGTGTTTCTGGTAGCCATCACTTCTGCCAGACACATAAGTGAATTACAAGCTTTGTCAGTGGAGTCTGATTTTATCTCCTTTCATAGAGATAAGGTGGTCCTCAGGACTAACAGGAAGTTCTTGCCTAAGGTGGTTTCAGATTTCCACCTTAATCAATCTATGTCTCTTCCTGTGTACTTCACTGACCATTCCTCCTCTGGCGAGAGGTGGCTGCACAGTTTAGATGTGAAAAGAGCCCTTAGCTACTACATAGCTGTACCAAGGGTCACAGGTTTGACTCCCTCCAACTGTTCCTCACTTATGGTGAGGTTGGTAAAGGGAAACCTGCCACTAAAAGATCCATTGCCAGGTGGATTGTCTCTTGTATCCAATTTTGCTATGAAAAACTGGGTAAGGTTCCACCCTCAGGCCTGAGGGCTCACTCTACCAGAGGTATAACTGCTTCCCTGGCTGCTGCCAGGGACATCCCTATTCTAGAGATATGTCAAGCAGCTACCTGGAAAACAGTTCACACTTTTACCAAGCATTACTCCCTGGATATCCAGGCTAGGAGTGATGCTCGGTTTGGCACAGCTGTGCTTCAGAGCCTATTCCCTAAGTAGCTTCTGTCCCTCCTCCATGGAGGTACTGCTTTGTAGTCTGCTATTGTCAGAATACAGCAAGACTTCATGTTGTTTGAAGAAAAAATTACTCACCTTAGTAATGTTGTTTCTTCTAATGGAGTCTTGCTGCATTCCTGACCCCCCCGCCCCTCCTCAGAACCTCTGTTTTGGGATGTGGGTGGGCAGTGCAGTGTTGGCACTCAATAGGTGCCCACCTTGTTGTTTTCACCCGCTTTTTCTTGGGGTGACTGGGTGTTGTGTTTTTCATTTTTTGGGTCTCCTGACTTGAGTCTTTGTTTTGGGACCAAAAAAATGTGTTTTATGTTTAGTAGCCAGTTGGCTAGTGTAGGTTTACAGCTTCCACTCAGGACCTTAGTGAGTTTAGCTCGTAAAGATCTAACGGTTTGAGTTTGAAGAACAACAGACAGAGTCTCAACCGAGCTCGAGCTCAGTGTTCCATGCCTGGCATGGAAGGTTAACTCCTTCACCTCCAGGGAAGTTCAAAGGTTGGGACTCACTGCTATTGTCAGAATACAGCAAGACTCCATTAGAAGAAACAACATTACTAAGGTGAGTAATTTTTTCTTCCGACTGCCGAAGAGATAGCCAGAGTGATTCGGATTGTTGAATCGCTTCGTCTGGTTCCGACCGATCCGGCGCCTTCTGGCAGGCGTTTGGTTCGGTCAGTTCCCCCGGCTCAGGACTATTCCCCTGAAGATTTTTACGAACTGGAGTTTGATGAGGAGGGGGATTGTGAAGAGGGTGATTATGACGGTGAAAGTCTGGATGTGCCTGTGGAACCAGACATCACCCCAGACAGACCTTCTGGTGTTTCCCCTCCTAGGCTTTCTGAGTCCCCTCCCCACTTTCTGTTTTACAGAAAAGTGGCTCAAACCCTCCAGCTTCCTATTGAGGAGGCTGTGGAGGATCAGGAGGAGCCTGATTTTGTTGAGATGATGGACATCCCCTAGTCTAGGAGACTGTATATTCCCCTCCATAAATCCTTTGGGAAACAGACACAAACAATTCTAAGGTCTCCTAACTCTGTACCTCCTGTTGACAAGAGAATGGACAAGAGGTACACCTTGTCAGGCTCAGATATGGAGTTTCTTTATCAGCAATGCAGCCATGTTGGGGTAGTGCAGGCTGCAGCCTGTGACAAGGCAAACATTCCCTTGGCTTCACACCCTCCAGACAAAGGCTCCAGGAAGATAGATGCCATGGCTAAGAAGCAGTACATAGCATCATCTTTGGGACTCGGGCAGGCTAACTATATGGCCTATACAGCCAGGTACCCAAAGTCCAGGTGGGACACTGTACTGGCACTGGCTAAACAGGCTTCCCCCCAGCTAGCCAAGGAGCTGGAGGGTGTGGCTGCTGATGGGATCGAGGCATCAAAGGTGCAATTTCATGCTGCTGTGGACTCCAATGATGTGTCATCAAGAGTCATGGCTACATCTGTGGCTCTTCGGAGAATGGCTAGGCTCAGATGTACTAGCCTTTCGAGGATACCCAGGCTAAGGCCATGGATTTCCCTGTGGTGATAATTGTCTGTTTGGGGAGCAGACAGAGAATTACATGAAGAAAATGGATGAGTACAGGACCACTTACAGGAGTGCCCAGGCCAAGGAGAGGCAGGCAGCTCCTCAAAGGTAGCAAGCTAGGGGCAGGAGCAAGTCTTTTCACAGGCCTTTCTACCAAGCACAGGCCTCTTCTTCCTTTTCTCAGAGGGGGTTCTTCAGAGGGAGAGGCAGAAGGGGGATGAGCAGGGCTGCATCCACCCCTCAGCCTAAGGCTCCTGCCAAGCAGACACCCTGATGTGTCAGCCCGGGTCGACTCCCCCATTCCGGTTGGAGGCAGGTTGGCTTACTTTGTCCAGGACTGGATGTCTGTTACCTCAGACAAGTGGGTCCTGGAGGTTGTAGGCCAGGGGCTGGTTCTCAGTTTCAAAAATTTTCTGAAACTGAGACCCAGATCCTTTCCACCTGCAAATACATCAGAATCCCTTGCTCTAGAGGCAGAGGTTGCCTCTCTACTGGCCTTAAGAGCCATAGAGAGAGTTCCTACCCCATACAGGGGCAAAGGTCTGTACCCCAGGTACTTCCTTACCCCCAAAAAAGACAGGGGAGTGGCGACCCATCCTAGATCTAAGATACCTAAACAAGCAACTGCTAAAGCCAAAATTCAAAATGGTGACTCTGGGAACAATTCTTCCCTCTCTGAAGCCAGGAGACTGGCTAGCCTCCCTGGACCTCAAGGATGCCTATTTTCACATTCCCATCCAGTGCTTCCACAGAAAGTACCTCAGGTTCGAATTGCCCTCAGGCCATTACCAGTTCAGAGCAATGCCCTTTGGCCTAACTTCAGCTCCAAGGGTGTTTACAAAGTGCCTAGCAGTAGTGGTGGCCTTTTTAAGAAGGAAAAGGATTTTTATCTTTCCATACCTGGACGATTGGCTCCTTGTGGGCCAGTCCCCAGACCAAGTCAAGTCAGATCTGCAGGTTACACAGCAAGTTCTCACTTCCCTGGGGTTCCTTCTCAATCTTCCCAAGTCAGTTCTCAAGCCAGTACAGCTCCTCACTTTTATAGGAACAGAGCTGGACATGCTCAAGGCAAGAGCTTTCCTTCCTTCCTTTGGAAAGGGCAGAAGCCATCTCTCAGCTGGCCTCTTCCTTCCTCCCTCCCTCTGGTTTCTCGACCAGCAAGGCATTTTCTTCAGCTTTTGGGCCACATGGCAGCTTCCACGGCAGTGGTCCAAGGGGCCAGGTTTCAGATGAGGGCCATTCAGTTCCATCTGAGGACCTTTTGGTCCCAAAGGAAAGATCCTCTTACCAAGCTAGTTCTTGTTACTCAGACCTTAATTCAGGCCCTTCAGTGGTGGCAGGACCTGGACAGTCTGAGACAAGGTTTTCCATTTGTCACTCAGATTCACTCTGTGGTTCTTACCACAGATGCTTCCCTTTTGGGGTGAGGAGCCCATCTGGGGGCTCTCACGGCCCAGGGACTGTGGTGCCCTTAGGAATCCCTTCTTCATATCAACCTCCTGGAGCTCAGGGCAGTACTTCTTGCCCTACAAGCTTTCTCTTAGTAGTACAGAAGAAGGTGGTTCAGGTCAGGACGGACAACACTACCACCATGTGGTACATCAACAAGCAGGGAGACACTCGGTCCACGGCCTTGTGCACAGAGGCCATGAAAATATGGTCCCTGGCTTATTCCCTACAGACCTGTCTGATAGCAGTCCACCTCCCAGGAAAGGACAATGTGATAGCAGATGCATTGAGCAGGATTTCCCAGGGCCATCACAAATGGTATCTGGATCATTTGGTGTTGAAAGTGATTTTCTCAAGGTGGGACACTCAGAGATAGATCTCTTTGCAGCCCCAGACAATCACCAACTTCCTCTGTTTTGTTGCAGACCCCCAGTCTTGGGCTCAGTCCTTCTGGATGCTCTGATTTTGAACTGGGAAGGGAAATTTCTTTTTGCCTTCCCTCCCTTCCCTCTACTGTTCAAGGTTCTAGTCAAGGTAAGGTCACAACCTTGCAAAGTGATTCTGATTGCTCCAGGCTGGACCCGGCAGCCTTGGTAACCCCTGTTGCTGTCCATAACAGTCCATCTTCCCCTGTCTCGTCCCAGGAATCACAACCTGTTAACCTCCTCTCAGGGGAGGATTTGGTACCCCAGTCTCTGGTCACTCAATCTCAAAGTATGCAGACTTGCATCTGTATCAAGGAGTTCTGGATATTCTCAAAGCTTCTTGAAAGCCTGCCACCAGAAAAACTTACAACTCCAAATGTAAAAGGTTCAGCATTTGGTGTTCCAAAAAGCATATATCCCCAGACACTGCTGAGTTGTCTACAGTTCATATGGTTCACCTTAATGGCCTAGGCCTCAAACCAGCTACTCTCAAAGTTCATTTGTCAGCTGTTTCTGCTTTCCTGTCAGTGGGGAAGTTTTCCTCTCTGTCAACTCACCCTGTATTCTGTAAATTTTTCAAAGGATTGCTTCATACTAATCCCCCTTTTAGGGATGCTACTCCTGCCTGGGATTTGAATATTTGCATTGCTCAGCTTATGTAGCCCCCCTTTGAGCCTATGTCCTCAGCAGAGCTCAAGTACTTGACTTGGAAAACTGTGTTTTTGGTTGCTGTTACTTCTGCCAGATGTATCAGTGAATTGCAAGCCCTGTCAGTTGAGCCTGACTTCATTTCATTCCATAGAGATAAGGTGGTCCTTAGAGCCAATAGAAGGTTCTTACCCAAAGTGGTTTCTGATTTCCACTTAAACCAATCTATGTCTTTTCCTGTGTTCTTCACTGATCATACCTCCTCAGGAGAGTGAAGGCTACACAGTTTAGATCTAAAAAAGGCCCTTAGTTACTGCATAGAATGTACAAAGGGTCACAGGTTTGACTCCCTCCAGTTGTTCCTCACTTATGGGGAAGTAGGTAAGGGCAAACCTGCCACCAAGAGAACCATTGCCAGGTGGATTGTGTCCTGTATCCAATTCTGCTATGAGAAACTGGGAAAAACTTCACCCTCAGGCCTGAGGGCTCATTCCACTAGAGGTACTGCTGCATCTCTGGCTGCAGCCAGGGATATTCCTTTGTTAGATATTTGCCAAGCAGCCACCTGGAAAACAGTTCATACCTTCACCAAGCATTACTCTCTGGATATCCAGGCTAGGAGTGATGCTAGGTTTGGCACAGCAGTACTTGAGAGCCCATTCCCAAAGTAGGTTCTGTCCCTCCTCCTGGAGGTACTACTTGATAGTCTACAATTGTCAGAATACAGCAAGACTTCATGTTGTTTGAAGAAAAAAATGACTCACCTTAGTAATTGTGTTTCTTCTAATGGAGTCTTGCTGTATTCCTCCTCCTGCCTCTCAGAACCTGTTTTGGAAGTGGGTGGGCAGGTGTAGTGTTGCACCCCAGGGGTGTCTTCAGACCACTTTCTGTTGTGTCGGGTGCCTTGTGTTTGATTAGTTAAGAGTTTTTTATTTCTTATTGCTTGGTTTTTGGTCTTTGGGTTTCCTGACTTGAGTCTTTTAGGAATCTAAAGTCTTTGTTGCCAGTTGGCTAGTAGGAATTTTACAGTTTCCACATTATATAGTCGGTGAGTTTTAGCTCGTAAGAATCTGACGGTTTGGTTTCAAAGCGTCACCGACAGAGTTTGCAACCAAGCTCGAGCCCAGCGTTCTATGCCTGGCATAGAATTTTAACCCTTCACTCTCCGGGGCAGTTCAAGTGCTGGAGCTAACTGCAATTGTCAGAATACAGCAAGACTCCATTAGAAGAAACACAATTACTAAGGTGAGTAATTTTTTCTTAGTGCTCATGAGAGGTGCTAAAGTGACAGCAGAAACTGGAGCCTTCTGTTTATCCACATTACAGTTACAGTATGGGTGATCGCAGTGCATACTTCTCCATGCTGCGCGATAGTGTGGCTCAGCCCTGTCATGGAGGGACCACCACATAGGAGAGGAGTTAGTTCATACTCCAGGCCCTTTCAGTCCTTGGTCTCCCATGTGTGACTGCGAACAAGGGTGCTGGTTAGTGGCAGTTGTGTTGGTGGTTTTGTGGTGTGGACACCTATCCATTAGAATCTGGCTTTAGACCAATACCACTCATTTCACATACTAAACTGAGTAGCCATCAGATGGTAATGGCTGGCAGACGCTACTAACCTAATCCAGATTCGAACCAGTGTCCTAGAGGTTAAAGTCTCATTAATCCACTATTAATCCGGTTTCTCTACACATTTTTCTTCAGTGTTTCACTTCTGCCTCTGGTTGGGACCCTAACTTGTCATGTTTCACTTGAGCTGTCGGCATGAAACAGTTCAAGGGATGTGGGAAGCAGATCAGGTTTGGAAGTGGGATGTGATAGCAGGAGGTGAATGTTTTTTATTTGAGGGTGATCAGGGCAGCAGCAGGTTGGTGGATCTGAGATGGGCTCCAGGCCCTACCCGTTTGTCTTGGCTATCACACAGGCATACATACATACAGTATATACCAGTCTTTTTTTTTTTTTCCTGCCCTTTCTCTAAACTCTGCTCCTTGCTCTGTCTGAGGTCTCTTGGTGACAGGAGAAACAGAGGAGGGGGATTGAAAGGGAGCTAGTGATTGAAGGATGGAGTGGGATGTGGATGCAGGAGAGGGATTTTACATTGAAGACTTGGGGTGGAATGTGGCAGTGGGTTAGGGTGGATTGTGGCAGTAGGAGGGACACAGAGCACATTCTGTTAAACTTCCTACCAAACACATGCTAGAGAGCTTGCCCATCTCACCATCCTCAGTCCCCCTCCCTGCAACTACATACAGACAAAACACAGAGTTCATTGTTCAAAACCATTGATTGATGGCACAAGTCACCATTAAGAACAGGACTGCACACATCTTTTCCCTCTTAATTTTTGTCCATAAAAATCGCCAAACGCTTCCCTCCATGTAGTCCTTATGGGTGACATCACTTTTTTCCTTTTTGTTGTTGCAATAGTAGTTTGCCAGAAATAAATCTTGGCCAAATCTTTTTCTCCAGTTTCCTGAATGATCTTTCCTCTGCCTTTGTCTCTGTTTACGTACATATGTATGTGGATCTCACTTGTTCTTGCTAGTAATTGTAATGTCACCGATGTTGTATTCACAGTTCAGCAGGCTTTCAACAATGTTCAGTTCTGGTTCAGGGAGAACCAACTAGTTCTGAATGTTGCAGATACTGTTACTATGACATTTGGCACTGAACCAGCACTGGCTTGCCTCCCTGCCTTTGAACTCTTGATTATTCTGAACTAATCTGTATTGTTCTGTTGTGGAACATGGGGGTGGATAGTCAATAGGGTAATCACTCAAGCACTAGGCGGGGTTGGGCAGACTGGATGGGCCGTTGAGGCCTGTCTCCTGCCATCTTATTCTATACTTCACTTACTAAAACTTCAAACCACTCCCTCCTACCATGTCCCCTCTGCATGCCATTGATCTAGCTCTCCATCCTGGTATAAGAGCACAAACATTCACTTTCTGATTATTGCACTGTTGCTCCTATCATCTGGTGAGATCAACCCTAATCCAGGGCCGTGTCCCCTGGCTGCCCTCGTTCCAACATCTGCACCTACTGGCCCATCCCTCAATAACCCCGTTATCTTTCTCCTTGGGTTAAAAATTCTGCACCTAAACATTCAGAGTATGCTTCCTTAACTGGACCTACTCCATCCGCTAGCTGCATCCCATGCCCCAGACATTATCTTCCTTTCGGAAACCTGGCTAAATAAAAAAGTAGTCGACCCCACCCTCTCCATCCCTAACTATACCATATCCCGGCAAGACCGAACCGGTAGGGGCGGAGGTGTATCGATGTACATCTCCTCATCCATACAATTTACCTCCATTCTTGCCATGTCAGTTCCCAAAACCTACGCAGTGCTCATGCTAAAGCTATCCCTTCCTTTCTTTGTTTCTTTATATGTTGCTGGTGCCTATTGTCACCCTGGTCTCCTTTCCTCTGCTATTACTGATCTCATTAGTACCATCATTTCTTATACCCCTTCTGGCGAATGATATATAATGGTCAACTTCAACCAAAACTGGCCATCTCCGTCCCTTAACAAAGTACGCAATGACATCAATGCCCACAACCTATCCTGGAGCCTACCCGGTTGAACCAGAAAACTAGAAACTATTCACTAATAGACTGGGCCGTCACATCTCATCCCCACAGGATCATCAAATCTGGCATACTACCCAATGCCTTGAGCAACCATCACATGACCTTTTTGGTTCGGAAAATCCATAGAGCTAAGGCTCCCAACAAAATTCTTCAGATTCGTTCTTAAAAATCTTTGAATCTAGTTCCCCTCCTCTCCTCCATGATCTGGCCCATGCAAACTTGGTACCAATAACATCGTCCAAATCTATTGATGATGCCTATGCTTATTTCCACAGCAAATGCATGGAGGTTTGGGATAAACCCACCCCACATCGGCACACCAGGATCGGGGGCAATTACATAGAAGTTGACAGCAGATAAGGACCGCAAGGCCCATTACCTCCCTTGGATCACCCCAGAACTCTTGGCATGTCTAAAAGCCCAGGATCTAGCTTGGAAAACTCAGATTCTAAACTCCCAAGCAACTACAACACCTACTGGTCCTTATGCAACAGGTGGACAAGAGCCAGTCGCTTAGCTAAAGCAGATTACTTCTGCTCTACATTTCAATCTATCACGAACCATCCCTCCAAATTATGGAAAGTCATACACACTGTCTTCACCCCCCCCAACCCCTGTCAATCCCCACCCCTCTCCTTAATAGAAACAGCAGTCTCTTGTCTGTCCACCTCAGTGTTGCAAATGAATTTCACCTCTTGTGCCACTGCACTCCTGGCCACCCTACCTCCCCCGTTCTCACCTCTTCATTCAAATGCCTTCTCCTTCACTAAAATTTCGCTGTCAGACATCATGGCTGCATTGTACACTCTCAACCCCACTAAAGGCAAGTCACCTGATGGACTGGACCCTAAACTGCTCTGTCTTTCAGCTCCAGCTATCTCTGCTCCCCTTTCCAACCTCCTTAACCTTTCCTTCGCAACTGCTTACATTCCATCTGCATGGAAGCATGCTGTTGTCCTTCCCCTTCCTAAGGGTGGTGACCTTACTGCTCCTATGAACTATCGCCCTATTTCACGCCTGCCTACCCTTGCTAAGCTTCAAGAATATCTGGTTCTCTCGCAACTCTCTTCCTACCTCTCCGACTCTAATTTTTTCACCTCGTTCCAATCTGGGTTTCGGAAAAACCATTCTACGACAACCTCCCTGATTGGGCTCACCGACTCCATCCTCTCAGGGATGGCCAGTAGCCAAATCACCTCTGCCATTTTTGTCAACCTAGCAAAGGCTTTCAACACCATCTCCCACTCTCTCCTACTAAACACTCTCTCGGCGGCAGGTCTATCAGCCCCAGCCACCAGCTGGTTCAAGGCCTACCTGGTAGGCAGAACTCAGTCAGAACAGCTCCCCATTAACACCGCTGTCCCGCAGGGATCGGTGTTGAGCCCCATCTTATTCTCCATATTTCTTAATGATCTTCCCTCCGTCTGCTCATCCACATGTATGCTGATGACATGGTCCTTTTTACCTCTGGCCCGTCCTCAGCTGATGTAACTACCAGACTTCAGTATGACTTCGATAAAGTTCAGCTCTGGTTTAGTTCCTATCAGCTCTCAATCAACACCAAGAAGACAGTCTCAATGACCTTTGGCACTAGGCAGAGACTCTCCAGGCTTCCCTCCTTCCCATTCTTCCATACCTTTGACGTGACAGTCCTTGAGGACACTTCTGCCTTTAGGTACCTTCGGATGTGGCTCAACCAGCACCTCGCCTTCTCTGGTCATGTTGACGCAATCTTGAAAAAGAGGCGCCCCCAAACTCGGTGCGTTATACAGGAACTGATGTAGCCTTCCGCTACTGGCTAAATGTGAACTTGTTCAGAAGATGATCCTACCTATTTTTGACTACTGTGATGTAGTCTACAGTGCTGCTCCCAAGTCTTCCTTATCCAGATTGGATACCCTCTTTGACTCCTTCTGTCGCTTTGTTTTGGATGCCCCACCTCTCACCCACCACTGTAACCTCTACCACTTGCTGACTTTCCCCTCTAGAAAATTGTCGACTCTTCCGTTGTGCAAAACTTGTGTCTAAATTTTGATTTGGCACCCTTCCCATCATCTTACTTCTTCGCATCTCATCCTCCCCCCTCCTGCCCATGCTCTTAGCTCCTTTGACTCCCGCTTAATGATAGTCCCTCAACGATCGACCTCTGCAGATCAAATGGCTTTCTTGCGCCGTTTCCCTAAATTTTGAAACGCTGTGCCCCTACAGATTCGCCACTCATCCTCCCCCTACTCCATCTCTACAGCTCTTCATAACTTCCTATCAGTCAACTGTACCTGTGACCAATTCCATACGTTCCTCAGATCAATCCCTAGCCCTCCCTCCCTTTCTCTCTTTTCTTCCAGTGCTTCTGTCGTTTCATCCCTTGTACTGTGCCCAACTGCCCCTGCTGCTCCCCTTGCTTTCCTTAAAAGATCAACTTTACCCTGCCTCTTCCCGCTCCACCTCATTGATCCCCTTACTCACTCTGTCCTCCTGCAAGCTGTTGCCACATCCCCTCAGACAAAGCGTGTACGCCAACAATTGCACTGACATGTTCACTGATGTTTACTGAATTACACTTATTTACATAAATCTTATTCTTATGTATTCACACAGTTCTGTACATCCTGTATAAGCTTTAACTGTTTAATTGAATTGTATGTTGGTTTGAATGTACATTTTTTCCCCTGTACCCTTTCCACCAGGACGCACCGTGAGACAAGCAACTTGTTGTTCAGTGTCCCCTTCCTGGCGAAATATTTCAATAAATAAAAATAAAATAAATAAGTAAGAAGTTGCATCTTGGGTGGGCAGTCTATCAGCAACAGCATTTATTCTGTTATGTTCCCAATTTGTCTCTCAAGGATTCATGTCTGGGCCTTCTTTCAGAGAAAAGCGTTGTTCTAACCCCAGTAATACTCAGGTATTCCTAACTGTCTGCAGTGTCCTTTTAAGCCAGAACTGCCTGGAGAGGATTGAACACATGCAAATGATGGAACTCTTTGCATATGACAACTATTCAAATGCTGCCTTGAACTAACTGCCTAAGTTCTAAAACCCCCTCAGATTTCACTCTCCTCCTGTAAAAGTCTAGTCTCCCAGAGTCTTGCTCTTCAACTTGTTCCTGTGATGTGAAAAAACTTATAAAAACAAATAAGTAGCTTTTTACTTTCATTTGCTGCCTTTTATTATTTGATATTGGTAATTAAACCTAGTTTAGCGTTATTTTAATACTTTTCATCGGTTCCTCCCGGTTCAGTATAACCGGTCGGGAACCAATTTAATTTAGTTATTTTCAGAGTTTTCTGACTAAAAACCCTGTTAGTTTATTTTAAAAGTTATTTAAAATATTTATTCTAGGATCGTGGATATAATATTCATCCACTCTTACTGGCATGTCCCCTTTCCCTTTAAGGATCCACTGGAAGTCTTCAAGCTTGCTCCACCACCCACCGGGTGGTATACCTCAGCTCCACCCATGGCGCCGATCTTCCTTTCCGCCCGCATTTGGCCTGGCTTTCAAAACTCGGTTTTACCAAAATTAAAACTCATACGAGTTAGCGATGGCTCCTTTGCATCTTTGATTATGGAAGAAAAATCTTCCCCCAGATTTCGCCAGTGTCCTTGCGGCCAGAAGATGTTGTGCACTGATCCCCATCTCGTAATAGTGTACTGCCTAGGTGTCGGTCACGCACCTCATCCTACAACTTTGTGGCCTTCCATCCCAATGTTCCGGACGGACCGCCTGGCATGCTTAAAGTTGGGGAGACCGAAGAAAAGGAACCCTCCGGTGAAGTCCAAAGAGGCTAGTTGGGCGGTTTCCGCGGCTGCGGGCTCCGCCGAACAATTGGAACGCATGCAGGCATTCAAGGAAGAAGCGGCTCGTGCTGCCGACTCTCGGGGCTTCTTCGTTCCTCTTAATCTAGGCTCTTCTTTCTCGGGCTCCTTCTGGGAGATGTGCCAGCCTCTTCCCACCCGGGGAGAGGCGCCTGCTGACTCATACTCCTCCTGATACCGTGAGCAGAAGAAGGAACCGAGTAAGCCTTCGGCGAAGGCACTCTTAGGACCGAGAGTGGTCCCAGTCCCAAGAGCATGCGGTCTCGACTTCGGTCAAGATCGCTTTTTCGGCCACTGGCTTTTCGGACCTTCCGTCGGGCCAGCCGACCAAAGATGCGGTCAACGAGGTCGAGATTGTCCTCAACCCCATTGACACTCTGTCACGGGCTCCGGCCAACGACTCCTTGGAAAGGACTCCAGTCCTTGTCTTCCCTGATGAGACCCAGCCTGCTGGGGTTACCATCGAGGACCCGGTTCCAGACCACCGAAAGTCACTGGTCCCGCTAGTGTCTCCGGAGCAACCAAGTCGGCCCGCCCGATCTCGGTCGAGGTCTAGAACCCACTTGGCCGAGGAAGAGCCATAACCGTTTTAAGAAGAGGTGACAACATCAGTCGTCCTCGGATGAGGAGGGCTCCAGTGGAAACCCTTCGAGGGACCTCATGTAGCAACAGCTGATCTTGTCCAGGCACAAGCCTCTGGCTTCCTTCGGCGTACTTAGCTCGCGCCCTAAGCCAGAGAGAAGCTGACCCCTCCAGAGCTGAAACCATCAGTTCCCCTGCCCGCGGGGTCAGCAAACCTACCTCTTCGGCCTAAACCGGTCTCTCCCCCCATCGTGGTGGAACCGCCGCCTAAGCAGCCTGTGGAAGGGGCTCCTTCAAAAGAAGACAGACCGGACACCGGGCTTCCCTGGCGTTGATCGGTCACAGTCACCCCGGACCGCCCTCGGCGTGTCGGGGGTGACTTGGGCGGCAGGCTGCTATATCCTGACTCCTCGGATTCGGATGTCACCGGGCTCCACTCTCATCCTGGGGATGACGAGTCATCCGTTGGCTTAGGGATGGAGGAAGGTCCTTCCTCCTTCCAAGGGATCCTTCGCCTCATCTGAGTCCATAGGGATGCCCCTGGAACCCATCCAGAAAAAGGCGGAGTACCCTCTTACGGACATCCTAAAAAGAGGGGACACCCCGACGGAGGCCTTTCTGGTGGCTGAGGCCATTGTTGGTCTGGCACTTGAACTCTGGCAGCGCCCTGCCTCTTGTCCAGCTCCGTCTGCCCGCATGACCCACAAGTACGTGGTGCCCATGGGGTCCCTAGTGGTGTTCACAGAGCACCCTTCGGCCGAGAGCCTGGTGACCGCCTCTGTGTTCAGGCGTACTGGCAGTTCTGCCGACACGGACCATCCTCACGACAAAGAGTCCAAGCTTGTGGACCATTCGGCGAGGAAGGTTTACATGGCTTCCTCCTTGGGCCTTCATCAGGCAAGTTCGGCTGTCATCATGGCAGACTTCTCTCACACCTTTCTAGGGTCGTTAGACGAAGTCCTCCCACATTTCCCCGTGGACATGCAGACCATGGTTAAGCAGGTCCAAGACCAGGGCCAAGCTGTTGCCAAACAGCAGCTCCAGACGGCCCTGGACATTGGGGATTCTTGTGCCTGCTCGATGGCTGCTGCAGTTGCCTCTTGCCGCAGGGCTTGGCTGAGGCTCTCCTCCTTCCCGGCAGATACTCAGCACAAATTAGCTTATGTGCCCTTCCTCGGGACTGACTTGTTCGGCCCAGGAGTGGCCGGTCACCTTCAGCGAATAGAGCAGTCCGATGCCACCTTGGACGCCACTTCTGCTAAGGGTCCTTCGGGCAAGAACCAGAAGAAGAAGCCTTTTCGGCACTCTTCCCCTGCAGTCTGGCAGTCTTCCTTTCAAGGAGGAGAGCTGCACCAGCATCAGCAGCAGGCTCAAGCTTCGTGCCCTCGGCCGAAGCCTGGACCCCAACAGGCCTGTAAAGGAGGCCGAGGCTCAGGTTCTGGAGCCTCCTCCTCCTCCAAGCCTGCACAGTGACTGGGTGGGGGCTGCCACCCCTACTCCCGTCACTCTGGCTCTGGGTCCTCCCATGGGGGGCCAGCTCCGTCACTTCCTTTCCACCTGGTCCGATATCACTTCAGACAGGTGGGTTCTCGAAGTGGTCGATCAGGGACTGCCTCTAGAGTTCGAGCAGTACCCTCCCAGCTGAGCCCACGCCCCTCAGGAGGAACGGATGTCCGCTCACACCCAGTCAGCTCTTCAAGACGACGTTGCTCAGCGCCTCCTCAAGGAGGCAATAGCTCCTGTGGCGGATCCTCCAGCAGACCCAGGCTTTGTTTCCAGGTACTTCCTGGTGCCCAAGCAGATGGGGGGCTGGCGCCCCATTCTAGATCTCCACGACCTAAATCAATATCTCAGGCCTTGCACCTTTCGGATGGTCACTCTGTCCCAGATCATTCCATCCTTGGAGCGAAACATGTGGTTTTGTTCTCTGGATCTGCAGGACACGTTCTTTCACGTCCCAATCTGTCCGTCCCATCAGCAGTTCCTCCGTTTCAGTGTCGACAGGACCCTGTATGAGTTCCGAGCCATGCCATTCGGCCTGTCATTGGCCCCAAGGGTCTTCACCAAATGCATTGCAGTGGTGGCAGCCCATCTGCGGCGTCGCTACCTCGACAACTGACTTCTGGCAGGTCACTCCCTACAGGAGGTGGAGAGGTCCAGGGATCTGGCCCTCCAAACCTGCTCCCAGCTTGGCCTCCTTATCAACGAGGCCAAGTCAGAACTCGTGCCTTCTCTGGTGATGGGCTTCATCGGGGCAGAGCTCGACTCTTGTCAAGCCAGAGCTCGGCTCCCAGCGGACAGGACCGAGGTTCTTTCCTCCTTTGCCCAGTCTTTTCTGGTTGGGCAGTCGCGCCCTGCCCGGGACTTTCTGTGCCTTCTGGGTTGCATGGTGGCATGCACCTTGGTGGTCCGTTGGGCCTGGTGGCACATGCGCCCCCTCCAATGGGAGCTGGCCGCCCAGTGGACTCAGTGCCACAGTCATTTCGACCAGCTGGTCACTGTAAACCCAGAAGATGTGGGACGCTCTCCAATGGTGGACTGCCCCAGACCGGCTGCAGGAAGGGATCCTGTTTGTCCGCCCCGAGCCGACGGTCGTCCTCATGACCGATGCGCCTTTCATAGTCTGGGGAGCCCACATGGGGGACGAAATTGCCCACGGCCTTTGGACCCCCAAGGAGTCCCGATGCCACATCAACCTGTTGGAGCTCAGAGCAGTCAGACTGGCATTGTTAGCTTTCGCTCCTTAGCTCCTGGGTCAAGTGGTTTAAGTCCAGATGGACAATATTGCAATCATGTACTAACTCAACAAACAGGGCGGCACACATTCTCGTTTGCTGTGCAAGGAGGCGCTCCACATCTGGACCCTCGTGAGCTGATTGGAGGCGGATCTCCTAGCCAGACATCCCAGGAGTGGTATTTCCATCCAGAGGTAGCTTACAGCCTGTTCTCCCACTGGGGCAAACCGACATTGGACCTGTTTGCCTCCATGGAAAACACCAAGCTGAGGCTGTTTCATGCCCCCCCCCCCCAGCAGGGCTCGCTTCAGGGGGATGCCTTCTCAAGGCCATGGACCCCAGGCCTCTTCTACGCCTTCCCTCCATCTCTCTCTTGCTCCACAAGGTGCTTCTCAAGGTGAGGAGGGACAAGGCGAAGGTGATCCTGGTAGTCCCAGATTGGCAGCGCCAGTTCTGGTATCCAGATCTCCTCAGCTTCAGCTGCAGGCACCCGGAGCAGCTTTGCACACGCCCGGACCTGATATCACTCTGTCAGGGGAAGGTATTCCATCCGGACCTTCAGTCCCTGCACCTCACAGCCTGGTACCTGAGCGCTAGAGTTCCAGGCTTTGGGTCTTTTCGAAGATGTCTACACCATGGTGGAGGCATATAGAAAGGAATCGACCAGGAAATGTTATGCCTTCAAATGGAAAAGGTTTTCTATTTGGTGTCAAGGCAAGGGGCTGGACCCTTTATCCTGTTCAGTGGCAACATTCTCGACTACCTTTGGTCTCTCTCCAAAGGGGGTCTTCAGTCATCGACCCTTAGGGTGCACCTGGCAGCCATCTCTGCTTACCGGGTGCAGGCCGGTCAGCTGACGTTGGCGCAGGAGACTGTGGTTGGGCGCCTTTTCAAAGGCCTGGATAACATATCCTCTCCAGTGCGTGAACCTCCATCTCTGTGGGATCTACTGCTGGTACTGGCAAAGCTCATGGGCAAGCCATTCGAACCAATGTACAAGTGTGAGTTGTCACACTTGTGGAAGACAGCCTTCCTGGTGGCTATCACGTCGGCCAGAAGGATGGTGGCGCTCCAGGCGCTTTCGTTGGACTCCCCTTACCTGGTCTTCCACAGGGACAAGGTTGTCCTGCGTCCCCACCCAAAATTCCTTCTGAAGCTGGTGTCAGAGTTTCACCTTAACCAGGTGCTGACTCTGCCGGTATACTATCCAACTTACATCTCGGAGGCAGAGTACAGGCTCTATACCTTGGACCTGAGATGTGCTCTCTCCTGCTATAAGGAGATGACGGTGGAAATTCGGGGAGAGGTTCACCAGCTGTTTGTCACCTATGCTGAAGCCGCTTCTGGCAGACCTGCAGCAAGCGGACTATTGTGAGATGGATTACATCATGCATAGGTCTGTGCTATGAGTTGGCGGGCAAGGAGCCTCCCAGAGGGATAAGCACTCATTCTACCTGCAGTACTGCTGCATCGGTGGCTGCTTCCAGGAACATCCCTATACAGGACATCTGTCGGGCTGCTACCTGGAAGTCAGCAAACACCTTCATCACCCACTACCACATCGACCTTGAGTCACACTGAGATGCTGGTTTTGAGGCCTCGGTTCTCCAATCTCTGTTCCCTAAATAGGGGGTGTGCGCCTTGTCTCCCTCCTCCCGGAGAACTGCTAAGAGTCTGCCACTAAGTGTGGATGAACAACATATCCACGATCCCAGAAGAACAGGTTACTCACCTGTAACAGTAGTTCAAACAACATGAAGTCTTGCTGTATTCTGACAGTTGCAGTTAGCTCCAGCCTTTGAACTGCCCCATAGAGTACAGGGTTAAATTTCTATGCAGGGCATAGAATGTTGAGCTCAAGCTCGGTTGAAGACTCTGTCTGCAGTACTTTGAATCCAAACCGTCAGATTCTTTACTCCGCTTCACTGAACAGTTGCTCCGGAGATTTCTCCTGTTGCTCGGTTCAAAGACTTGGTTAAGGTGTCGGTTAAAGTCTCGGTTTTCCGAATTATTTTACCGCGATTCGGTTCACTCTATCTGCGGTACAGTAAGTACTTAGTGTTTTTGGATTGTGGAAATTGTAAAAGTCACGATCGGTTCGGCTGAACCGATCCTTTAGGTCTTTTTGATTTAGTCATTTTAGTGTGTGGTTACTGGTTCTTATCGGTTTAAAAAAAACGTGTTTTAGCATTTTTCAAACACCCGTAACAGTTAGAAACCGATAAGAGAGTCTTGCCTGGCGGTTGCCGAAAAAAGGGTAAGTTTGGTTAGGTTGGCCATGTCTGAGAAACCCAAGAAAAAAAACTGGCCCAATGGGTTTCAACACTGCAGTGAGTGTGGGGAGGTCTTTGCTAATGCCGATCCTTACACCCAGCTGTGTTTACTGTCTGGGGTTTGACCACCTTGATTCAGACTGCCAAATATGTAAGAATTTTCCCAGGTCTACCCTGGATAAGAGATTAGGTAGACTTAGGGAGAAGGAGGCCAAGAAATCCGCTAACCCAAAGGCCAGCCCGGTTCGGTTACCACCGAACCAGGAGGAGGAGTACCCTCTGACCAGGGCGATACTTCTTCGGGCAAGAGGAGAGCTGATTCTGAGGGGTTAGTTCCTACAAAATGGAAAAGAAAGGAAAAATCTGCCGGTTCGGATTCAGAACTCCATGTTCCGACCACGGAAGAAATTGCCCGAGCGATTCGGATTGTGGAATCGCTTCATCCAGTTCCGACCGATCCGGTCCCGGTTGGTAGGGGTTCAGTCGGTTCCTCTGGTTCAGGATTATGCCCCTGAAGATTTTTATGAACCGGAGTTTGAGGAGGGGGACTGTGAACAATGTGAGGATTATGATGAGTGCTTAGAAAGTCTGGATGTGCCTATAGAAGCGGACATCTCCCCAGACAGACCTTCTGGTGTTTCCCCTCCTAGGCTGTCTGAGACCCCTCCCCACTTTCTGTTTTACAGGAAAGTGGCAGAAACCCTCCAGCTTCCTATGGAGGAGGCTGTGCAGGACCAAGAAGAGCCTGACTTCATTGAAACGATGGATATCCCAGAGTCTAAGAGACTGTCTATTCCCCTTCATAAGTCTTTTGGGAAGCAGACTCGGAACATTCTAAAGTCTCCTAAC
Organism: Neoceratodus forsteri; assembly: GCA_016271365.2. Classification (NCBI taxonomy): domain Eukaryota; kingdom Metazoa; phylum Chordata; order Ceratodontiformes; family Ceratodontidae; genus Neoceratodus; species Neoceratodus forsteri. Next base: position 110,078,435 of record JADMNL010000028.1, read on the forward strand.
TCTATACCTCCTGTGGACAGAAGGATGGACAAGAGGTATACTCTGTCAGGTTCAGATACAGAGTTTCTTTACCAGCAATGCAGCCATGTTGGGGTAGTGCAGGCTGCAGCCTGTGACAGGGCAGGCATTCCCTTGGCTTCACACCCCCCAAATAAAGACTCCAGGAAGTTGGATGCCATGGCAAAGAAACAGTACATGGCACCCTCTTTGGGACTCAGGCAGGCTAATTATATGGTCTATACAGCCAGGTACCAGAAGTCCAGATGGGACACTGTACTGGCACTGGCTATGCAGGCTTCCCCCCCAGCTGGCCAAGGCGCTGGAGGGGGTGGCTGCTGATGGGATCGAGGCATCCAAGGTTCAGTTTCATGCTGCTGTGGACTCCAGTGATGTGTCATCAAGAGTCATGGCTACATCTGTGGCTCTTCGGAGAATGGCTTGGCTCAGATGTACTAGCCTTTCACAGGACACCCAGGCTAAGGCCATGGATTTCCCTGTGGTGGGTAATTCTTTGTTTGGGGAGCAGACAGAGAATTACATGAAGAAAATGGACGAATACAGGACCACTTACAGGAGTGCACAGGCCAAGGAAAGGCAGGCAACTCCTCAAAGGCAGCAAGCCAGGGGCAGGGGCAGGCCTTTTCACAGGCCTTTCTACCAAGCGCAGGCCTCTTCTCCCTTTTCCCAGAGGGGGGTTCTTTAGAGGGAGAGGCAGAAGGGGGATGAGCAGGGCTGCATCCGCCCCTCAGCCTAAGGCTTCTGCCAAGCAGACACCCTGAGGTGTCAGCCCAGGTCGACTCCACCATACCAGTAGGAGGCAGGCTGGCTTACTTCGTCCAGGACTGGAAGTCTGTTACTTAAGACAAATGGGTCCTGGAAGTGGTAAGCCAGGGACTGGTCCTCAGCTTCAAAAGATTTCCAAAGCTGAGGCTCAGATCTTTTCCTTTTTTTTTTTTTTTTTTAATTATTTCTTTTTGCCCTACTACCCGGTGGTATTATCTGCTCTGAGTCACGGACCCTGTTGCCCAGCCCCGGACTTAGCAGCATCCCTCAGTCATCCCTGGCTTTCCCCAGAGGCGGGCTGGCACCAACCCCTATATCGGAGCCGCGGAACATATATCTAGTCGGGATCGGTTGCTGGAGGCTAATCAGGCACCGGGGCAGGCGTCATGAAGACAGTGAGGTTGAGTTTTAACCCCCATTTTAAGCAGGATGGGGATGTGCAGCTGCGACCTGCGTCTGCCCCATCCTGACCTACCTAGCGTCGGCGTGTTGCGGTGACCCAGCCTCCGCTAGGCGCCGCTCGCATGCCAGTGCTAGCCCTGCCCTCCCCGAGAAGGAGAGCTGTCAAGGGACGCCAATCCTTCTCCCCGGCCGCCCTCCAGCGACTCCGGTCGCCGCGCCGCAAGCGGAACCAACCGGCTGGCGCCCGACGGGCTGGCAAAGCTCAGATCTTTTCCACCTGCAAGCACCTCCGAATCCCTTGCCTTGCAAGTAGAGGTTTAATCTCTGTTGGCTCTAAGGGCCATAGAGAGGATGCCACCTACACAGGGGCAAAGGTCTGTACTCCAGGTACTTCCTTACCCCCAAAAAAACAGGGGAGTGGCGACCCATCCTGGATTTAAGATATCTGAACAAGCATCTGTTAAAACCAAAGTTCAAAACAGTTACTCTGGGAATAATTCTTCCCTCTCTAAGGCCAGGGGACTGGTTAGCCTCCCTGGACCTCAAGGATGCCTATTTTCACATTCCCATCAGGTGCTCCCACAGAAAGTACCTCAGGTTCGAATTGCCTTCAGGCCATTATCAGTTCAGAGCAATGCCCTTTGGCCTAACATCAGCTCCAAGGGTGTTCACAAAGTGCCTGGCAGTAGTGGTGGCCTTTTTAAGAAGGAAGAAGATTGTAATGTTTCCATATCTGGACGACTGGCTCATTGTGGGACAGTCCCCAGACCAAGTCAAGTCAGACCTCCAAGTGACCCAGCAAGTGCTCACTTCCTTGGGGTTTCTTCTCAACCTTCCCAAGTCGGTTCTCGAACCTGTACAGCTTCTCACTTTTATAGGAGCAGAGCTGGATACAGTCAAGGCAAGAGCTTTTCTTCCCATGCAGAGGGTTACAGCCATTTCAGAGCTGGCCTCCTCTTTCCGCCTTCTGGTCTCTCGACCAGCAAGGCATTTCCTTCAGCTTCTGGGTCACATGGCAGCTTGTACAGCAGTGGTCCAAGGAGCCAGGTTTCAAATGAGGGACATTCAGTTCCATCTAAGGTCCTTCTGGTCCCAAAAGAAGGATCCTCTTACCAAACTAGTTCCAGTGACTCAGACTCTGATCCAGGCAAGGGGTTCCTTTCGTCAGTCAGCCCCACTCTGTGGTCCTTACCACAGATTCTTCTCTGTTGGGTTGGGGAGCCCATCTCGGGGCTCTCACAGCCCAGGGACAATGGTCCCATCAAGAGTCCCTCCTGCATATCAATCTTTTGGAGCTCAGGGCAGTGTTCCTGGCTCTGCAAGCCTTCTCTCAGTCAGTGCAGAACAAGGTGGTACAGGTCAGGACAGACAACACCACCACCATGTGGTACATCCACAAGCAGGGAGGCACTCAGTCCACGGCCTTGTGCACGGAAGCCATGAAACTATGTTTTCTGGCTGACTCTCTGCAGACATCCTTAGTTGCAGTCCACCTTCCGGGAAAGGACAATGTGATAGCAGATGCACTGAGCAGAATCTCCCAGGGCCATCACGAATGGTCTTTGGATCCCTTGGTGCTAGAAGTGATTTTTTCCAGATGGGGCACTCCAGAGATAGATCTCTTTGCAGCCCTGGGCAATCACCAACTTCCTCTGTTTCGTTGCAGACCTCCAGTACTGGGCTCAGTCTCTCTGGATGCTCTGGTTCTGAACTGGGAAGGGAAATTCCTCTATGCCTTCCCTCCTCTTCCCTCTGTTGTTCAAAGTTCTGGTCAAAATGAGGTCACAATCCTGCAAACTAATTCTGATTGCTCCAGACTGGGCCAGGCAACCATGGTATCCCCTGCTGCTGTCCCTAGCAGTCCATCTTCCCCTGTCTCTCCCCAGGAAGTGCAATCTGTTTACCTCATCTCAGGGGAGGATTTGGTACCCCAATCTTCGGTCCCTCAGTCTCAAGGCATGGCTCTTGAAGAGTTAGAATATGCAGATTTGCATCTGTTCCAAGGCGTTCTAGACATTCTCAAAGCCTCTCGAAAGCCTGCCACCAGGAAAACTTACAACTCCAAATGGAAAACATTCAGCATTTGGTGTTCCAAGAAGCATACAGTATATCCCCAGACACTGCTGAATTGTCTACAGTTCTGGATTATGTGGTTCATCTTAATGGTATAGGCCTCAGACCAGCTACTTTCAAGGTACATTTGTCAGCTGTTTCTGCTTTTCTGTCAGTGGGAAAGCCTTCCTCTCAGTCATCTCATCCTGTATTCTGTAAATTTTTCAAAGGATTGCTTCATACCAATCCTCCTTTTAGGGATCCTGCTCCTGCCTGGGATTTGAATGTATGCATTGCTCAGCTTATACAACCCCCTTTTGAGCCTCTGTCCTCAGCAGAGCTCAAGTACTTGACTTGGAAAACTGTGTTTTTGGTTGCTGTTACCTCTGCCAGACATATCAGTGAATTGCAAGCTCTGTCAGTTGAACCAGACTTCATCTCCTTCCATAGGGACAAGGTGGTCCTTAGAACCAGTAGGAGGTTCCTACCCAAACTGGTTTCTGATTTCCACTTGAACCAATCCATGTCTCTTCCTGTGTTCTTCACTGATGTTGCTTCCTCAGGAGAACGAAGGTTACACAGTTTAGTTGTTAAAAGAGCCCTTAGTTACTACATAGAATGTACAAAGGGTCACAGGTTTGACTCCTTCCAGTTGTTCCTCACTTATGGGGAAGTGGGTAAGGGCAAACCTGCCACCAAGAGAACTATTGCCAGGTGGATTGTGTCCTGTATCCAACTTCCAGAATACAGCAAGATTTCATCTTGTTTGAAGAAAAAATTACTCACCTTAGTAATTGTGTTTCTTCTAATGGAGTCTTGCTGTATTCTAACCTCCCTCCCTGCCTCCCCTCTCAGAACCTGTTTTTGGGAAGTGGGTGGGCAGGTGCAGTATTGCACCCCAGGGGTGTCTTCAGCACACTTCTTGTTCGGTGCTTTAGTTTGGTTATTAAGAATTTGTTATGCTTTATTACCTGGTTTTTGTTTGGTTTTTGGGTTTCCTGACTTGAGTCTTCCTTTGGGAACCTAGACTGTTAGTTGCCAGTTGGCTAGTAGAAATTTTACAATTTCCACATTCTGATAGGTCAGTGAGTTTTTAGCTCATAAGAATCTGACGGTTTGGATTCAAAGTACTGCAGACAGAGTCTTCAACTGAGCTCGAGCTCAGCGTTCTATGCCCTGCATAGAAATTTAACCCTATGCTCTCCGGGGCAGTTTAAAGGCTGGAGCCAACTGCAATTGTCAGAATACAGCAAGACTCCATTAGAAGAAACACAATTACTGAGGCGAGTGTTTTTTTCTTCTAGGAGTGGTATATGTTCTTCATCCACATGGACCCACCCGACCTTCCCGGCTACGGACGCACAACACCTGGCTTCCAGTGGGCTAAGATCTGGCATCATGGGGCGGAGCCGAGGTATATATCACCTGGGTGTGTGGGAGGAGCCAGCTTGAAGACTTCCGTTGGATCCTTAAAGGGAAAGGGGACATGCCAATAAGTGTGGATGAACCACATATACCACTCCTAGAACTATTGTTACAGGTGAGTAACATGTTCTTTTTGTAACCGCTTTATCGGTTGCCAATCTGCTAGTCTTGGTTCACTTTCTTCACTGGTTCCGGTTCCCATCGGTTCATTATCGGTTCGGGAACCAACCACAACTGCTAAATCTTTTTGTAAAACCCTTTAAATTATTTAGTGGTTAACATTTTTATCGGTTACCAATAAAATGTCAGAGAAACCTAAAAAGAAAACCGGTGAACCTGGTTTTAGAAATTGTTCTGATTGTGGGGAAGTGTTTGCTAAGGCAGGCAAACATAGTCTGTGTGTTGCTTGCCTTGAATATGATCATCTTAATTAATTGGCTCCTAAGCTTTTCCACTCCGAGCGGCGCCCCACCACATGAAGAGGAGCTAGACGGCCGTACCGCTGCCAGCCAGGACTCAGCTCTCCACGGCTGCCCTCCTGGTCCCTGAACTCGGCCACAAAGCCAGGCTTTTCCACTCCGAGCGGCGCCCCACCACACGAGGCGGAGCTAGACGGCCGTACCGCCGCCCGCCAGGACTCAGCTTTCCACGGCCACCCTCCTGGTCCCCGAACTCGGCCACAAAGCCAGGTACTAGCCGCTCCTCCACTTTATCCACTGGAGCTCTGTGATTGGTGCAGCACCCTGTGCTGTGCTTTCTGACTGGTCCACCATCTGCTGGCTGCCTTGCTGATTGGTGCGCCTTTTGTGCTTGGGACCTTCGGCTTCTAGGCACCTTTTTTCAAGCAATTTTTGCTCTTTTCTGTAAATGACTTTAGTCCTGCTGCTATGATATTTTTGCTCTGATATTGTGATGTACTGCCTGTAATGTAACTCTGTGTTGTCTCATAGCAGTTTGAAGTAGCTGAATGAAAATTGCTTGCCTGACTAAACCGTGCTCATTTATTGAAACCTTACTGTGTAGTGCAATTTAAAGTTTGTGTAACTCCTGTGTTTCTCTGCTTTCCTCACTGTAAACCTCTCAGCCTACCTCTTAAGCCTGCCCTGCTGATACCTGCCTGCTTTTGTTGTCTACTTATCACCTTCTCCTAACCTTGCACAAACCTACTCTCTCTCTCTCCATGAAACTCTGCCTTTTTCCCTACCCTTTCTTGGCTCATGCCCCCTCTGAGAACTACACACTTTTCTGTTTCTCTTTGTCTTTAGTGATCCCACCCCTGTCTACCTCCAACTCTCTTAGCCTTTTGTCTTATCTTAATCCCCCCCCCCCCTCCGCTGACGGACTGCCTCCAGTATCCCGCACAAAACACCTCTTGTTACTTATACGCTCTCTCTCCTCTTGTTTCCTAGGCTTACGAGGCGGAGCTAGATGGCCGTACCGCCGCCCGCCAAGACTAAGCTCTCCACAGCCACCCTCCTGGTCCCCGAACTCGGCCACAAAGCCAGGTACTAGCCGCTCCTCTGCTTTATCCACTGGAGCTCTGTGATTGGTGCAGCGCCCTGCGCTGTGCTTTCTGACTGGTCCACCATCTGCTGGCTGCCTTGCTGATTGGTGCACCTTTTCTGCTTGGGACCTACAGCTTCTAGGTGCCTTTTTTTCAAGAAATTTTTGCTGTTTTCTGTAAGCGTCTTTAGTCCTGCTGCTATGATATTTTTCTCCCACACACCCTCCCAGGCCTCCATTAAATACATGATAGCTCCTCCCTCCTAAGTGCCTCCTCTCACTATTGGACGATAAATAGCCCTACTATCCTGAAATTGACAACTTAGTCACTTTGTGCTCCTTCCTGTCTACAAAACAGTAAAATTGACCAGCACATGACACTTTTCCTTCTTGTGGCCACACTGCCTCTTCTACACCTATCTATCCAGAAAATACCACAATCTGAATCTACTCCCCCTAATTTCTTACCTCATTAATACTACTGTTCGAACCTACTTCTGATCCCTACCCCACGCTTTGATCTCACCTCAATATAACTAAACAAAGCATGGATCCACATGACTGCCTATACCCAAAAAAAATGCCACTTGCTCCAACGTGCCCAATATACCCTCCAGTGTCTGAAGCTCTGGTATCTCCTCCTACTCGCTATTCTACTCTCTGGAGATGTCCAACCAAATCCAGGGCCGGCAAATACTATTCCTGACTCTGTTAGCCAGGCTAAAGGTCTAATCATTGTTCACCATAATATCACGAGCCTTATGCACAACCTAGGTGAGCTCGAATCCTGGACCTTACTGTACAAACCTGATATCATATGCCTAACTGAAACATGGCTAAAACCATCCACACCTGACTCTCTCTGCCCCCTTCCATCCTACAATCTCTTGAGGCTTGACAGAGCTGTACCCAAAAAGGAGGGTGGTACAGCTATCTGTTTTAAAGAACATCTACAGGTCACTGCTGTCAACCTAATTAACCCAGGGCACTGCAAGGCACTTCATGCCCAACTCACCCTCGGTACCAAGAAATTACATATCACATGTGCCTACAGTCCCCCCTCAATTGGCCTAAAAGGACTAGATGAACTACTGGAACAAATCTCAACCCTTGCAGGGAGGACCGAGGTCCTTATACTTGGAGACCTAAACATAAACTGGCTTGGCACTAACCAATCCAACCCTCTGACCACACTGCAGAGTCATAACTTGCACCAGCTAATATGTGAACCTACTAGAGCCTCCCTTCCCCTCACTCCAACACTAGCACCTTACTTGATTGGATAATGACTGATCACCCCGAAAATGTAATTGCCTCTGGCGTGCTACCAGATACCATCACTGATCACTCCCCAACCTACTGTATCTGGGGCAAGAGCAAACTTGCCCCATCAAAGCCCCGTTTCATCACCTTCCGGAACTATGCGAATTTTGACTCTCAACTTTTTCTAAACGACATTGCCACTACAAACTAGTCCTCCATCCTTACATCAAAAGATGCCAAAACGGCCCTCAACCTATTCCTGACCAAATTCTTAGCACTCCAGGATAAACACTGCAAGCTTGTAACTCGGAGGGTAAAAATTAAACCAACACGATGGTTCAAATCTGACCTCCTCTCTAAGCTAAAGCAAAGGGACAAAAGCTGGCTCCGCTACAAAAGCTCAAGGCTACCCTCTGACCTAAATTCCTACAGGGCCCTACGAAATTCCTGCAAAGAAACCATAAAACAGACAAAGAGCCAATATTGCAAAGATCTATTAACAAACTCTTACGGCGACTCTAAGAAATTCTGGTCCCATATCAAACTCCTCCTAGGCCAGAATCCAGCATCCACCCCAAACAACATGTTACTCAGTGGTGTACACTGCAATAATCCCAGAACCATCGCACTTTTTTAACCGTAACTTCTCTGACCTAACAAGCTACACCTCCTCTTTCCCTACCCAGTCATACATGCCTACCCTACCAGACGTAAACAGCCCTCATTTCTTTTTCAAGGCAATCTCCAAGTGTGATGTGCTTAAATTACTAAACAATTTGTGGCCGGCTCTGACAATTTAGAACCAAAGCTACTAAAAATAGCTGCTCCCCACATTACTGCCCCTCTGGCCAAGATTTTCACGCTCTCACTATGCCAGAGCTATGTCCCTGACATTTGGAACGAAGCTAGGGTTACCCCTGTTTTCAAAAAAGGTGATCGTAGGGATCCCTCAAATTACAGACCCATATCCATCCTGTCAGTCGTCAACAAAATTCTTGAGAAACTGATAGCCGTCCAAACAATTAATTTCCTACAGAAACATGACCTACTTACCTCTGCCCAGCATACGCTTGCAATGGCCATAGCACCACCACCGCACTTCTCAAACTCATCAGATACACTAATGGCTATGGTTCTGGTCTACTCACTGGGGCCATTTCATCCGACATGATAAAGGCATTTGACCTAGTTGATCATTCCATCCTCCTAGCCTCCCTTGGATCACTAGGTTTTTCAACAAGTAAGTAAAATGGTTCAGTAGCTACCTATCCAACAGGACCCAGGCTGTGAAATACAACTCTACCCTCTCAGACAAGACCACTATAAATATTGGGAGTACCGCAGGATCAATTCTAGGGCCCCTGCTTTTCTCTATCTTCATAAATAACATCACCACCAACCTGCATATGACAGAGTCCCTGCTATATGCAGATGACATTGTTCTATATGCCAGTGCAAAAAACATTGAAGACATAAATAGTAAACTCTCTTTCGACTTTCAGCTCACCCAACAATGGTTATCAAGTCACAAACTTGTACTAAATGAGTCCAAAACCCAAACCATGCTCTTCGGATCACATTCCAAACTCAAAGATGCCCATCCAGAATTTAAAGTTTGCTCCCCAAGTGGCTTAACTATCGAGGTGGTGGGCTCTTTCAAATATCTTGGTGTCACACTTGACCCATCACTAAATTTCGACCTACACATACAGCTGACCTGCAAGCAGGTAAACACTAAAATTGGCATAGCTTACCATACCAGTTATGCATTTACCCCCTCGGCAAGGCTTGCTGTAACATGTGGCATTTTGCTGCCCTCACTTAGCTATGGAGCTTCTACATATATCTCCGCATGCAAAACAAGTCTTCGAAAGTGGGACGTAACGTACAACATTTGTCGCTATGCGTCCTCCTCACATAAGCTGAAACACCACTGTCTCCTTTATTCACAACTGGGATGGCTTTCTCCACTCGAGCTATGGCTTTACACATATGGCTCAATCATAGACAATAGTGTCAGGCTACAAATACCCAAACCCATTGCGGCCTTCTTCCAAATCAGAACTCCCTCCTACGACTTGAGATTCTCTGAGGATGCCCCCATCTTCATACCTAGGCACCATACCTCTAAAGGTGCGAGTGCTTTTGCCTGCCATGCCCCCCAATACTGGAACTCCCTCCCTTGAGCCGTGCGTCAAGCACCATCTCATGAAACTTTTAAGAAAAAATTACGTTCCCATCTTGAGTCCTCCTGCATATGCAGCTGTTTCAAACCCCCATACCTCACACCTCTGCCCTACCTAGTCTCTCCCAGCTTTGCAACTTTTACTATACTATTTAATTGCACTTCCCCACCACCTGTCTGTCCCACCTTCAACTCCTACCTGTCCCCTATCCTCTTCTTGGTCTTCCTAGCTCCCTTACTCCTGTACTCCCTAGTTTCTCCCAACTGTCAACCCCATTTTACCACTACAGCATTTACATTTTATCTTTTTCTCAACATATATATTAGGTAATCCGTATTTCTGGATACATTTTTGCTTTACTACTGCAATATTGCTTCTACCCTGTAGGTAGCCACTCTCTCTCTCTCTCTCTCTCTCTGCATACTTCCTTTCCTCATACTGTAATTATTTCCTACCTTGCCTATTGCCACCGTTTTCCTTTCTCTTTTCCCCTGTCCGGCATTGACATGCATGTCATACTTGTAAATAAATATATATCATTGTCATATCTTTTTTTTTGTCATACTTGAAATGTAATGTATACTATTGTAAAGTATGTTGCACTTGTCATGAAATGTCTTTCTGTATGCTTTGATGTACTGTACCTTCCCGGGTCGTGTCTGAAAATAGTCATTGCCATGGCTAGTGCACTTGCCCAGTAAACAAAAACTAAATAAATAAATAAATAAGCAGCTCTCTGAGTGTTCTGCTCCCTGTGTCCTACATACTCATAACAGTGCATCCAGGACATTCTAAGCAAAATTCTCACCATATGCACCATCCAATGAACAAACGCAAATATCTCCTTAATCGTAAGGTCTACACACATAGTGCGAGCAGTATTGTTGTTCAGAACAAAATTATCTTTCTAGCAGTGCTATGCAAGTGATTACAAGTGCTTTAGTTATTTTTTTATAATAGCCGAAATACCCCAAAATCTTATTTTTTTCATTAAAAAAAATTCAATGTAACCTATATTTTTATCATAAATGTTTATCATATCAGTTCCACATTCAGTACCCATACATACCATGATTGCAGTTGAGTATTTCTGACATCACCAATAAAGCATTCCATGGTGTCCGATACCCACCCCATGCCATCCCGTAACGGGAAACTGCAGCAATAATGCATTTCATGATGTCCTGCAGTGCCCAGCTCTCAATCCGTACCTGGAGACATCACCAGTAAAGCAGTCCATGGTGTCCGGCACCCACCTCATGCCATCGTACAACGGGAAACTGCAGTAATAAAGCATTCCATGGTGTCCAGTTGTATCCCCTATGCACTCCAATAGCACATACCACCACATATAGCAACTACACTATTGTCAAGTAGTCACACCTTAGTAAGACACAAACATTCTACTTATTTTTTTATTACACATAAATAGTCTTAAATTGTACACATCATCCCGTAGCAGTACGATATCAGGAATAACAACATATAGTATTCAATACTGTCATGGCATCCCATGCCCTCTGATACTATGAACCATATCATATAAAGTGACACTGAAATTCATTATATGACACTTACCTTGAGTCATCAGTTTGTTGTTCAGGTTTACCGAGTGCAGGCGCTTCCAGCTTCACAGAAGATGACAGCGGATGAACTCTTGAGGTACGTATACGGTAAGGGATGGGGTTGCTCAGTGGGATGATTGGGATGGGATAGGTGAATGGCGAGCACGAGGAACGTTTTCTTTTCTTTTTTTTTTAGTGTGGTCTACATAATTCCCCAGTCTCCATCGGTCATCCACATTTCATGCAACACCAGGCATAACAGAATAAGATAGGATATGAGTTCTAGAAGACGCCTGGCAATGCCTTATGTGTTGTGTTGCTCAGTATCGGAGGGTGTGGTTGGACAGCTGGATACAAGAGAAGGTTTTATGCATTGTGCTACCTGGAATTGGATATCATGGGTGTACCACTTGGCACCATGAAAGGTTTTGTATTTGGTAACGCTTGGTATCAGAGGATGGGGGGGCACCTGGGATTGCTTCTTGTATGGTGGTATCTAGTATGCCACCACACATGAAGCCTTCCACGTTTTCACGTTCCCCCCACACCCACCCACCCTCTGATGCAAACACCCAAATACAAAATATTCCCTGGCGTCCAGTGGTACAGGCATGCTATCCGATTCTAGGTGACACAATGCATAAAACCTTCCTTGCCATCCAGTTAACCACCCATAGACTCCCATACTGAGACACACAACACAGTGCATTCCCTGCCATCTTGTGGTACCTCACTCAAAACCCTCCCATGCCCGGCACAAACAGTAATACAGCATTTCCATCGATTACCAACATTTCATGCAATACCAAGCACCACTGCATCAGATGGGATATGGGTTCCACTCGACGCCAGGGTGTGCGTTTTCTGTGGCTCAGTATCAGGTAGTATGGATAGACAACTGGACACCAGGGACGGTTTCATGTATTGTGTAACCTGGACTCTGATGGCATAGGTTTGCCCATTAACACCAGGGAATTTTTTTGTATTTGGGTGTGCTTGGTATCAGAGGATGGTGGTGGGGGAGATGAGGCAACGGGAATTACTTATTGTATGGTGGAATATGGTATGCCACCACACACGACCCAGTCCCCGTTGTCCCGTCCGCACCCCCACCCCACCCTCTGATACCAAGCACATCCAAATACAAAAAATTCCTTGGAGTTAAGTGGTAAACCCATGCCATCAGAGTCAGGCAACACAATGCATAAAACCTTCCCTTGTGTTGAGCTGTCAACCCATGCCCTCCAATACCAAACAACACGAAACATAAGGCATTCCATGGCGTCTCGTGGAACCACCCAAAAACCATTCAACACCCGACACAAACAGAAATACAGCATTCACCAATACGACTCGATGCCATGGTGTGTGTTATGTGTTGTGTGACTCAGTATCTGATGGTATGGGTAGACAACTGGACACTGGGGAAGGTGTTATGCATTGTGTTGCCTGGACTCGGATGGCATGGGTTTACCACTTGACGCCAGGGAATTTTTTTGTATTTTGGGTGTGCTTGGTATCGGGGATGGAGCAATGGGGATTACTTCTTGTATGGTGATATCTGTACCACCACCACACAAGAAGCATTCCCTGTTGTCCCGTTCTCCCACGCCACTTTCTGATACCAAGCACACTCAAATTCAAAACATTCCCTGGCGTCCAGTGATACATGTATTCCATCCGATTCTAGGCAGCAAAATGCATGTCAGAAACTTTCCCTGGTGTCCAGTTGTCTACCAATAACATAAGGATACTCATAACCTCTATAAATAACGCGTACCCTGACGTTGAGTGGCACCCATATCCTGTCTGGTGCTGTGGTACCTGGCATTGAGTGAAATGTGGTTGACCAATGGAAACTTTGGAATGATATATTTTCTGTTTGTGTTGCGTATGGAATGGCATGGGGATGGGGTATGACAAGATGCCAGTGAATGCCTTATGTGTTGTATTGCTCAGTATTGGAGGGTGTGGGTGGACAACTGGACACCAGGGAAGTTTTTATGCATTGTGCTGCCTGGAATCGGATATCATGGGTGTACCACTTGACGCCAGGGAATGATTTGTATTTGGTAGCGCTTTATGTCAGAGGGTGGGGAGATGGGACAACGAGGGTTGCTTCTTGTATGGTGGTATCTGGTATGCCACCACACCAGCATTCCCCGGTGTCCTGTGGTCACTCCACCTACCCTCTGATACATAACGATACCAAATACAAAACATCCCCTGCCTTCAAGTGGTAGACCCATGCCATCCAAGTCCAGGCAACACAACTCATAAAAAACATCCCCAGTGTCCACTCATACCCCACGACACTGAAACTCACAACTCATAATGCACTCCCTGTCGTCTTGCAGCCCCCCACCCTCAAATGCCATCCCCATTTTCCATCGGTCACCCCCATTACATCCAATACCAGGCACCACCGCATCACATAAGATATGGGTGTGCTACTTGACACCAGGGAATGATTTGTATTTGGTAGTACTTTGTATCAGGGTGGGGGGGGTGACAGGAAACCAGGGAATGCTTCTTGTTTGGTGGCATCTAGTACGCCACCACACATGAAGCATTCCACTTTGTCCCATTCACACACGCCGTCTAATACCGAGTGACCACTCGGTGCACTCCAACATATCACCTCCACAAACCATATAAAAACTACAAACAGGTATCTGTCTCCATCTCCAAAATCAAACAAAAGGGCAGAGGACACTGCAGAGCAGGACACTGTAGCACAGACACTAGCACAACAAACCTCGCCCAAAACAGGAACCAAAACAAAAAAAGCAAAAAGGAAATCCAAAAAACTTCTGATCATAGGAGACTCCATGATTTGGGGAGTTGATACCTATCTCCAGCCAAGGTAATGGTCAGATGTCTCCCAGGTACATCAGCATGGAGAGACACTGACCACATTGCTAAAATTGTTCAGGAAGCAGGAGAAAACATTGACGTCCTGGTACACATAGGGACTAATGATCTCACCAGCCGTTCAGTTGTGGAGACCAAGGAACACCTGACCAGACTGGGTGACAAACTATGGTCCATTTCATCCGTCATCTCCTTCTCTTAGATACTGCCAGTCTGGGAGAGGGGGGGCAGATGGACAGAAGGTCAGAGAAGGGGAGATAGGGGAGCTAAACATGTGGCTCAAGGGCTGGTGCTAGGAAAAAGAACACAAATTTGTAGGGAACTGGCAACAGTTTTGGGAGCGAAAGTTCTTTAAATTTGATGGACTGCATCTGACTAAGGAGGGAGTCAGTGCATTGGGGCAGAAGTTTGACATCTTTGCAGAATATTTAAACTAATAAATGGGAAGGGGTGCAGCACCCTGTACGTCGAATGGGAAGAACACCCCTCCCCCCTCAGCTAGTGGTCAAACCGGAATTCAGCATGTTTGTAGTTCATTTGCATCACCAGATAAGGAAAAGGTCTGGCTCCCCTCCCCGGCCCTTTGGAGGAAGCGCTAGACCTCCTTCAACAACTTCGTACACTGAAATCTGGCAATGGAAAATCATGTACACATAATGCTCGCAGTCTGGGGAACAAGATCCCAGACCTGCAGGCAATAATGACAGAGGCTAAACTGGACATAGTAGCCATTAGCAAGACATGGTTTACCAGTAACCACACCTGGAGACTTCAGTGCCTAGCTCGCACTGTTCAGAAGAAGAACCAAAGGTGCAAAAGGGGTGTGGAGTGGCCCTTTTTTTTTGCATTATATGTTTTATACCTCCTCCCATGTTTCACTGGCCCCACTCCTTCAGGTTCCACAAGTTCCCCGACCCCACTGACCTTAGCCAGCGCCCTCCTCAGGTCCTCAAATCGCAGCCAGATCCCAGGATATCCAGCATATCCCTATCGCCGGTCGGGTCCCCCTCCTCCGAGGGGGAAGGGCACCGGGGTGACAGGGGAAGACCCCGGCACACACTTCATTAGTGCCCAGGGATGCTGCTGAGGAACAGGAGGCCCTGGGCAAGTACTGGAGGTGCTCGGGGAACGGAGAGCCATCATCTTGGTGGCCAGCGAGCAGTTTTCACGTTTTATGTGGAGACAGCGTAGTGACGTCATGGCATACGCCGACGTCCGCTCCTCCCCCAGTTAACTTTGGGCCGTGCTTTCCTGCAATACTCCTAGCCTCTGCTAGGAGCCAGCAAGCACCGGACCTATCCCCTACCCTCCCCCCGGAGAAGGAGAGCTGTCGTAGGACGCTCGATCCTTCTCCCCGGCCGGCCCTCCAGCGACCCGGGCTCGTTCCGAACCGGTCGCTGGCTCCTGCGGAAATCCAACCGCTGGGCCAGCTACGGAGTGGCCCTTTATGTCAGTGAAAATATCAAAGCTACAGAAATTCAGAATACACATAAGGAGCCAGAAGAACTGTGGGTCACCCTGGAAACAGGAAATGGGACAGCCATACGAACTAGGATTGTGTGCAGGCCTCCAGACCAGGGGGAGGACATAGACACATTACTGTCAGAAGATATTCAAAACATGACAGCTAAAGGAGAGGTTCTGATAATGGGAGACTTCAACATGCCAGATACTGATTGGTCAGTACCAGCAGGAACATCTGCCATAGCTAGACACATGGTGGATTCCCTGCAGGGGGTGGGCCTCAAACAACTGGTACAGCAACCCACAAAAGACAGGGCTATCTTAGATCTAATACTGACTAACAGGGAAAGGATCACAGATCTCCAGGTAGAAGGTCACCTGGAGGCCAGTGACCATCACATGGTATGGTTCAATTTGGCCACTAGAACTAAATCATCTCATTCCAAGGCAAAAATATGGGACTTCAGAGGAGCTGACTTTGATAAGATAGCCAACAGAGTTAAGCTAGCCCTGGCAAAAAGAAATACAGGCGAGGGGGTACAGGCAAAGTGGGCAAGCATTAAGGGTGCAATACGTGAAGCAACATCCCATTGTGTTAGAGAGAAAAGGAAGTGCAAAAGAAGAAGGAAACCACTTTGGGTCTCAAAAACAGTAGCAGAAAAGGTCAGAGCCAAAAGTCTGGCCTTCAGGAAATATAAGGGAATGCAGCAGGATGAAGATAGGGAGGCGTACCAAACTTCCCTAAGGGAAGCAGGAAAGGCAGTAAGGCAGGCAAAGGCCCAAACCAAGGAAACACTAGCTCAAACAGTAAATGAAGGTGACAAGACTTTCTATAGATACATTAGTGAAAGGAGAAAATCCAGAGGGGGTATTGCTAAGATCAAAGGGGATAAGGGGGCATGTGAGGAGGAGGACCATGTAAAAGCATCTGGCCTTTCGGCACCATGCAGTTCTGCTTAAAGTTGAACCAGCATAACGTTCTGTGGTGATTTGCATATGCAGCCCATGATGCTTTGCATTGTGTGGGCATGTGTGATTTTGTATTATCATAAATAGATACTTCTGCTCAGTATTTACTGAAGAGAAAGTAGGGCAGGGCCCACAGCTCAGCACTATGGACACGGAGGAGGAAGGTGTGCACTAGTCTTGTCACAAAAGAAAGGGTCCTACAAGAGCTCGATAAGCTCAGGGTGGACAGGGCAATGGGACCTGATGGCATACATCCCAGGGTCAGAAAAGACTTGCCTGCTTCTGTCTGAGGCTGAGAAACTTGCTATACTGCAGAGAACAAACGAGAACGCATTTGAGGAACTGGGAACCTGGTAAGACATAATATTGTTGGGGACTTGTTAGGAAAGTAAGATACGCTTTCTACAGAAAGTTTCATTTTTTCTTATTGGCATTAAGAAGAGAATTGCAGGATTCCATTAAAGTGTAGTCATTTTATAACAAGAGGGGGTGAAATACAACTGAAGTTGCTTGATTCCTGTGCTTGAGACGTAGGATTTGGAAGGATATTTATGCAACATTTTAGAAGTGTTCTGCTGGCTGAGGAGTGAGTTCAGTTTTATCCCTGGACTCAGTAGAGTGGTTTGTGTAGGAGCAGTAGTCTAGTAAATTGTGGTGTTGGTTGAATTACTATAAAGGGCAGTACTCACCAGGGTAGTGGAGCAGTGGTGTATTTGATTGTTTCTAACAGTCACCAGTGATTGTGGCATTTCCTTTATAGCCAAGGTTCTGACATCACTTCCTCAATAGATCTTGGGGTAGAACTGTCATATTCTTAATAACCCAGCACAGTGCATAAAGGGTAAGTACACACCAAAAAAAAAAGAGATATTTTATATATTACTCATTGTATATTATAAGGGAGAGGGACATGTGGGGAGTGGTGCAGTGCACTGGCTGTGGGGCAGCAGTTTTCTGGGAGACATTCTGGAACCTGCGTTGCTGCCCTATTTGGAGGCAACTGTCAGCTCTGAGGGAGGAGGTTGCCCACCTCCAGGCTGAACTGGCAAGGACTAAGGAGGCCTCCGCCACCCAAAGAGCACCAGTTCCATAACCACTGCCTCAGAGGTTGCCAAGTGTGAAGAGCAGTTGGACCACAGTGGGTTCTGGGAGGGTGAGGGTGGTGGAACAGAGGCGTAGCCCCCTAGTTGTACCTCTACACAAATCATATG
This sequence comes from Neoceratodus forsteri, assembly GCA_016271365.2. Lineage (NCBI taxonomy): Eukaryota > Metazoa > Chordata > Ceratodontiformes > Ceratodontidae > Neoceratodus > Neoceratodus forsteri. Next base: position 110,096,132 of record JADMNL010000028.1, read on the forward strand.
TCAATCTGGCAAATCAAGGTTCCTCTATGATGACACCCTCAGTGGAGACCAAGAAGAATGCTGGGGGACATCCACAAGGGAGACCCACAAAAGGGTGGCAAGGGACACCACAGGGGAAGGAAACAGCTTATGATAGGGGACTCAGTTGTTAGGGGTGTAGACCTGGGGAGGAGAGAAGGGAAGTAAGGTGCCTACCTGGTGCCATGGCTTGGAGGGACAGGAAGCAAATCCTCTGGATTGCAGAAGCAGCATCACAGGAGAGGGAACTAGATATCATTGTCCACCTTGGGACAAATGACCTAGCTAGGCATGAGATCAGTGCAGTGCAGGATGAATTTGTGGAGTTGGGGAGGGGCCTCAGACAGGTAGCAAGCACGGTAACCTTCTCAGAGGTGCTGCCAGTCTATGGCAGGAGTGAAGCTAGGGTACTGCACACCATGCAGTTAATGAATGGTTGCAAAACTGGTGCAGAGCACAGGGCTTTGGCTTCATTGGGGACTGGGGGTCCACCTGGAGAGATGAAGGTCTATACTGGCATGATGGTCTGCATCTGTCCAGGAAGGGAAACAAGCTCCTAGGTGACAGGTTTACATGCTTCCATGGCAAGCTTTTAAACTAGCCAAGGGGGGAGGTGCTGATCGGAAGCAGGAAAATTCAAGCCTCCCCCCACAAAACATGGCAGGTAGTAGGGTAAACACTGAGGTACAGAGCTTGACAGAGTGCAGGACAGGGGTAAATGGAAAAATAGAGAAAAGGGCAATAAAAGCAAGGATGGGTTAAAAAAGGATAAAGCCAACATTAAATGAAGGGCAATGAGTACCAGTGCCCATAGTCTGGGAAACAAGCTTCCTGAGCTAGTAGCCCTGATGGAAGAGGAACACTTGGATATTGTGGCAGTCACAGAAACATGGTACATGAAGAACCATGACTGGGATGTCAACATACCAGGGTACACAATCTACAGAAGGGACAGGGAGGGTAAAAGAGGAGGTGGAGTAGCTCTCTACATAAGGGAAGGGATCAAAGCTACAGAACTAAAAAGTAAAGGGGGAGGACAAGAGGCACTCTGGGTCACCTTGGAGACAGGGAATGGCATCACAATCTGCACAGGGGTTGTATACAGACCCTCGTCTCAAGGGGAGGAAATGGACAAGAAAATGATAGATGACATTCTCAAAATGGCTGAAAAAGGGGAGATACTGTTGATGGGGGACCTGAATATGCCAGATGTTAACTGCACGACATGGACTGCAGCCACATCCAAGAGCAGGGTCATTCTCGATGCCCTACAGGGGGCATGCCTTAGACAGCTAGTGGTGGAACCCACTCGGGAGGGAGCAATATTAGACCTGGTACTCTCAAATGGAGAGAGGATCACAAATTTAGAAATCAGTAGACATCTGGGAACAAGCGACCACTGCACAGTGTGCTTCACAATAAACACAACCATGGAGACAAGCCATACAAAGACAAGGATACTGGACTTTAGAAGGGCTGACTTTGGCATAATGGGTGAATACCTGAGGAATGCATTGGCAAATGGCCAGAAAGGAGGGGTGGAAGAACAATGGAGAAAAATCAAAACTGCCATCATGGCGGCAACAAGTCTTTGTGTGAAACAAATAAAGAAAACAAAGCGGAATGAAAAACCACTGTGGTTCTCAAAAGAGGTGTCAGGGAAGGTTAAGGAGAAAAAGGCTGCATTCAGAAAGTATAAGGAATCACAGAAGGAGCACGACAGGGAACTGTATCAATTAAAGCAGAAAGAAGTAGGGAAGGCAGTCAGAAAAGCAAAAGCCCAAACCGAGGAAAAGATAGCAACTCAGTTAAGAAGGGGGATAAAACCTTTTATAGGTACATTAGGGAGCATAGAAAGGTTAAGGGAGGGATAGTGAAGATTAATAAAGGAGAGGGGAGGTGGGCAGAGGGAGACAGTGAAAAGGCAGAGCTACTGAATGAATACTCTTGCTCAGTATTCACAAAAGAAGAAGAGGAGGAGTTGCCTAAACCAAACACTAGAAGCACTCTGGGTAGTGGGGTTGACGCCAGTCCATTTACAGAAGAAAGAGTCCTGAAAGAACTCCTAAAACTCAAGGTGGACAAAGCAATGGGGCCTGATGGGATTTACCCTAGAATCCTAAAAGAACTAAGGGAGGACCTAGTGATACCACTGACCACACTTTTTAACAAATCATGGGAGGATGGGGTGGTACCTGAGGACTGGAGGAGGGCAGATGTGATTCCCCTTCATGAAAGTGGGAGCAAGGCAGAAGCAGGAAACTACAGACCTGTTAGTTTGATCTCAGTGGTGGGGAAAATGATGGAATCACTTCTGAAAGAAAGAATTGTTGAGTACCTAGAGGCCAGCGGGGCACAGGACCCAAAGCAGCATGGATTCACAGCAGGAAGTTCATGTCAGATGAATCTAATCGATTTCTTTGACTGGGTGACCAAAGTAATAGACCAGGAAGGGGCTGTGGATATGGCCTACCTAGACGTTAGCAAGGCATTTGACACCAGTCCCGCACAAAAGATTAATAATCAAGTTAGCCAGCCTGGGAGTGGGTCCCAGGGTGGTAGCCTGGGTAGTAAACTGGCTGTACAGCAGGACACAGAAGGTAGTAGTGAATGGAACACATTCCAAAGAAGTTAAGCTTGTGTGAGTACCTCTAGGGTTCAGTACTGGGTCCAGTCCTCTTTAACGTCTTTATAGGTGACATTGCAGAGGCTCTGGAAGGAAAGGTATGCCTTTTTGCAGATGACACAAAGATCTGTAACAGAGTTGATACACAAGGGGGGGTAGAAAGGATGAGAAGGGACTTGGCAAGGTTGGAGGAATGGTCAGACATATGGCAACTTAGATTCAGTGCAAAGAAGTGCAAAGTAATGCACCTGGGAAATAAAAATCCAGGAGAAGAGTGCACAATAGCAGGGGAGGTACTAACAACAACAATAATGGAAAGGGACCTGGGAGTAGTCATATCAGATGACCTAAAGGTGGGTAAGCAATGTGAGAAGTCGGTAAGGCGAGCCGGGGGATACTGGGATGCATAGGAAGGGGCATCATAAGAAGTTGACGGCAGATAAAGACCGCAAGGCCCATCCAGTCTGCCCATTTCTTTTTCTACCTTATAAGTAGAAAAAGGGAAGTGGTTATCCCTCTGTACAGACAGTTGGTGAGACCCCATCTGGAGTACTGCGTGCAGTTTTGGAGACCTCATCTACGCAAGGACATAGACAGGATGGAAGCAGTCCAAGGAGGGCAACTAAAATGGTGCAGGGTCTACATCAGAAACCATATGAAGAGAGACTGAGAGCTTAATATGTATACCCTTGATGAAAGGAGGGACAGGGGACATGATAGAAACTTTTAAGTACCTCAAGGGAATCAACTAAGTCCAGGAGGGTAGCATCTTTCGGAAAAAGAGATGTGTAAGAACAAGGGGGCACAATTTAAAGATAGAGAGGGGACGGCTCAGGGGTAATGTGAGGAAATTTTTTTTCACGGAGAGAGTGGTGGACGTATGGAACCGCCTTCCTGGAGAGGTTGTGGGGTCTAAAACAGTGGGGGAATTCAAACATGCATGGGACAGACATAAGGCAATTATACTGGGGGGTTGCAGGAAGTAGGCTGTTGGTTAACTAGAATCTGCAGCTTATCCAATAGGTAGGGAAATGGGCAGACTGGGTGGGCCAAGTGGTCCTTATCTGCCGTCAAAGTCTGTGATTCTATGGTACTAAAGGAGCTAAGGGTGGAACTAGCAGAGCCGTTATCAGAACTGGTTAGTGAGTCTCTGAGCACAGGAGAGGTCCCAGAAGTCTGGAGAAGGGCTCATGTGATCCCACTCCACAAGAGTGGTAGCGGGGAGGAGGCAGGGAACTACAGACCAGTCAGTCTTACCTCAGTAGTGGGCAAGATTATGGAGGCACTCCTTAAGGAAAGGATAGTGCAACACCTGGAATCCATAGGAGCACAGGATCCAAGACAGCATGGGTTTACAAAAGGAAGGTCCTGTCAAACTAATCTCATAGATTTCTTTGACTGGGTAACCACAGTGGTAGACCAAAGGGGAGCAGTTCATGTCGCCTACTTTGACTTCAGCAAAGCTTTCGATATTGTTCCACATGGAAGATTGATTAATAAGCTGGGTAGGCTTGGGGTGGGTCAGAAGTTGATCAACTGGATGGCAAACTGCTTGACGGGCAGAAAACAGAGAGTGGTGGTAAACTGTATACAGTCAGAAGAGATGCAAGTCACAAGTGGGGTGCCTCAGGGATCAGTCCTGGGGCCAGTCCTCTTCAATATCTTCATCAGTGACATTGCAGATGGACTGGAGGGTAAGGTTTGTCTGTTTGCAGATGACACCAGGATCTGCAACAGAGTAGATGATCCAGATGGGGTGGGCAGAATGGGAAGAGATCTGGATAAATTATCAAAATGGTCAGAATAGTGGCAACGGGGGTTTAACGCAAAGAAGTGCAAGATCATGCACGTAGGGAAGAGAAACCCTGAAGCCACCTATAGGCTGGGAGGGAAGTTGCTTGCAGTCACAGGGGAAGAAAGAAACGTGGGCATCATCATCATCACAGATGACCTGAAATCATCCAAGTAGACCACTAAAGCAGTAGGTAAGGATAGGGGGATGTTGGGGTATATTAGTAGGGGTCTCACAAGTCGGAAGAGGGAGGTAATAATCCCTCTTTGCAAGACACTGGTTAGGCCCCATCTGGAGTACTGCATGCAGTACTGGAGGCCACACCTTCACAAGGACATTAACCAAACTGAGGCAGTCCAGAGAAGGGCAACCAAAATGGTGCAGGGACTGCATCAGAAAACATATGAGGACAAATTAACAGAGCTCAATATGTATACCGTAGAGGAAAGGAGGAAGAGAGGTGATAAGATCAAAACATTCAAATACCTTAAGGGCATTAACAAGGTGAAAGAGTTTAACATGTTTCAATATAAGAATAATAGCAGGACAAGAGGACACAGCATGAGATTAGAGGAACGCCGATTAAGGGGTAATGTGAGGAAGTTCTTTTCACAGAAAGGGTGGTGGATGCATGGAATGGCCTACCTCAGGAAGTGGTGGATATGAATACAGTGCAGGGCTTCAAACAGGCATGGGATAGGCATAAGGGGGCAATACAGATGAGTATGAATAGATAGGCCATTGACAGAGCAAAGGCCGATGGCACATTCATAAGGTAGAAAAAGAAATGGGCAGACTGGATGGGTTTTGCGGTCCTTATCTGCCGTCAACTTCTATGTTTCTATGTAAGCATGCCCAAATACAAAAATTCCATGGCATCCTTTGGTACACGCATGCCATCTGATTGAAGGCATCGCAATGCATAAAACCTTCTCTGGCATCCAGTTGACTGCCCATAGCCCTCAATACTGACCAACAAAACACAAAAGGCATGCAATGGTACCTTGTGGTACCCAACCAAAGCCCTCCCATGCCCGGCACAAACAGAAATACATCATTCCCCAGTTTCAATTGGTCACCATAATTTATCCAATACCAGGCGCAACAGAATCAGATAGGAAATCGGTACCACTCAATGCCAGTTTGTTATGTGTTGTGAAACTCAGTATCGGAGGGTATGTGTGGACAGCTGGACACCAGGGAAGGATTTGTGCATTTTGCAGCCTGGAATCAGATGCAATGCGTGTATCGCAGGATGCCAGGTTATGTTTTGTAGTTGGTGTGCTTGGTATTAGAGGGTGGTGGGGGTACGGGACACCAGGGATTGCTTCTTGTATGGTGGTATCAGGTAAACTACCACACAAGAAGCATTTTCCATTGTCCTGTCCACCCCCGACACCCTCTTGATACCAAGAACACCAAAATACAAAGCATTCCTTGGGGTCCAGCTATACATACATTCCATCCAATTCTAGGCAGCACACTGCATAAAACCTTCCTTGGCATCGAGTTGACCACCCATAGCCTCCGATACTGACCCACACAACACATAAGGCAATCCCTGGGATCTTGCGGTACCCCCAAATGCAATCCCCTTTGCCAACACAAACAGAAATACCGAATTTTCTGTTTGCCGGCCCGGTGGCGCTGAGGGTTGAGGGGCCGGACGCCACACCTCGCACCATGCCGGCAACCCGGGTTCGGGAACAGACTTGGGCCTCGAGGGGCTGGCAGGAAGGATTGAAGCGTCTCGCACAGCTCTCCTTCCTTCGCGGGTGTGGGACACATGCGGCGCTACAGTGGCACCCAGCGGAGGCTGGGTGTCTGACAGTAGTGGGTGCAGCTAACGAGGGGGGAGAGCCGGCGGACATCTGCACGTAGGTGCGCTGATGTCATTGCACAGCCGGCTCTCCAGTGGGCAAAAGATACAAGAAAAAAATCAGGGGAACCTCCACCTCTATGAAGCCCTCCCCGGGCTTCTTTGGCCTCTGTCGTCGGATCCCCCAACCAGATAATGGTTCCGTGGGCTGGATAAAGGGGCGCCAGTTCAGCGGCCCCACCCTCTGGGGGGAAAGTCAGGGGTGACCGGGGGATCACAGCAGACAGTAGGTGGAAGACCCGGGGCCGTGACCAGGGCGGCTACCTGGTGGTAGGAGCCCTGTACAAAAAAAAGAATTCTCCGTTTTCCATCGGTAAATCCCATTTCATCCAATACCAGTAACCATTGCATTACATAGGATATGGGTACCACTCTATGCCCGGGTGTGCGTTATTTGTTGTGGAACTAGGTATCGGAGGGTGTGGGTGGACAACTGGACACCAGGGAAGGTTTTATGTATTGTGAAGCCTGGATTAGGATGGCATATGTGTACCGCTTGATATCAGGGAATGTTTTGTATTTGGTAGCGCTTTGTATCAGAGGATGTGGGGAGCACCATGGGACACCAGGGAATACTTCTAATAGGGTGGCATCTAATACTCCACCACACAGTGTCCTGTGGGCCCCCATACCCTCCATGCCATCGAATACCAGGCACCATACCAACAGATAACATGTGGGTACCACTTCGACGCCAGGGAATGCATTATTTGTTGTGGAACTAGGTATCAGAGGGTGTGGGAAGACAACTGGACACCATGGATGGTTTTATGTGTTGTGATGTCTGAACTCAGATGGTATATGTGTACCTCTTGATACCAGGGAACGTTTTGTATTTGGTAGCACTTTGTATCAGAGGGTATGAGGAGCACCATGGGACACCGGGGAATGCTTCTAGTATGGTTTTATCTGGTACACCACCACACAAGAATGATTCCCCAGTGTCATGTGCCCCCATACCCTCTGATACAAAGCGCTACCAAATACGAAACATTCCCTGGTATGAAATGGTACGCACATGCCATCCGAGTTCAGGCATCACAATGCATAAAACCATCCATGGTGTCCAGTTCTCCACCCGTACCCTCCGATAGCTAGCTCTACAACAAATAACGCATTCCCTGGACTCTTGTGGTACCCTCCCCCCATGCCACCCAATACTAAATACAAACAAAAATATAGCATTCCCCAGTTTCCATCAGTCACCTCCATGCCATTGAATACCAAGCGCCATACCATCAGATTGCATTTGGGTACCACTCGATGACAGGGAATGCATTATTTGTTGTGGAGATAGGTTTCGGAGGGTGTGGGAGGAAAACTGGACAACATGGACGATTTTATGTGTTGTCATGCCTAAATGGCATGTGTGTACCACTTGATACCAGGGAATGTTTTGTATTTGGTAGTGCTTTGTATCAGCGGGTATGGGGAGCATCATGGGACACCGGGGAATGCTTCTAATATGGTGGCATCTGACACACCACCACACAAGAATGATTCCCCAGTGTCCTGTGCCCCCCACCCCACCCTCTGATACAAAGCATTGCCAAATAAAAAACATTCCCTGGTATGAAGTGGTACACACATGCCATCCGAGTTCAGACATCGTAACACATAAAACCGTCCATGGTGTCCAGTTGTCCACCTGCATTCTCCCATACCTAGCTCTGCAACAACAACACATTCCTGGACTCTTGTGGTACCCTCCCCCATGCCACCCGATACTAACTACAAACAGAAATATAGCATTCCCCAGTTTCCATCAGTCACCTCCATACCATCGAATGCCAAGCGCCATACCATCAGATAGCATGTGGGTACCACTCTACAACAGGGAATGCATTATTTGTTGTGGAGATAGGTTTCGGAGGGTGTAGGAGGAAAACTGGACAACATGGACAATTGTATATGTTGTGATGCCTGAACTCATATGGCATGTGTGTACCACTTGATACCAGGGAATTTTTTGTATTTGGTACCGCTTTGTACCGGGGGGGATGGGACACAAGGATTGCTTCTAATATGGTGGCATCTGGCACACCACCACCACACAAGAAGCATTCCCTGTTGTCCTGTCCCATCCACCACCACCTAAAACCAAGCAAACCAAAATAAAAAATATTCCCTGGCATCCAGTGGTACACGCATGCCATCCAATTCTAGACAGCACAATGCATAAAAACCTTCCCTGACATCCAGTTGACTGCCCATAGCCTCGGATAATGTGCCACACAACACATAAGGCATTCCCTGGACTCTTGTGGTACTCTCCCTTTCCATCCAATACTAGTAGTAGTAAAAACATTTGTATTTATACAGGCAGAAACAATTTGACAGTGCAAAAAGTTTACACCATGGGTCTTATACAGGGCCTGTTTTCATGTTTATCCTGTTATTGATGTTTATGTACAAATTACAAAAGGTTCCAAAGATTTTCAATATTGCACATATTACATAAGATACAAATATTATATCATACTAAAAAGGAAAATGTTATAGCAACAACACACAAACATATTAACGGCAAACTAGTACACATCACACGTGATAACAACATGTTTATGTAAAAAGCAATATGATCCGATATCCTATGTATTATACTAATGTAGTAACCCCTCATTTATCTATTGGGAACTACCAACAACAAGGTGTTACTCCAAACATATACATACATATTTAAGGTCCTGTTTAATTCTTTGTCCGAATTCCTTTATTGTTAAGTTCATTTCTCTTAAATCCTTCAATAATCTATTCCAAGAACTAGCAGCTCAATATTTAAATTTAAATGTGCTGTATTTATTTTGAATCCTAGGTAACTTTAGTGTACTATCCATATTTCTCAAACAATGATTATAATTTACCCATTCTAATTGTTTCACGAGTCTTTCAGGCATTTCCAATTTCATAATTTTATACAGTAAGATATTCCTTACTATTTCTCTTTTATGATACAATGGGATCTAGGACAAAGCATCATGCAGGGAGCAGTGATGGATTGTGGGACTATATCGTAATACATATCTAGCTAATTTATGATATAATACATCCAGTTTATGTAGAGATTTTTTTGTAGAACAAAACAATAAACGTGATCCATGCTTCAAAGTAGGAATGATCAACTGATTTGCTACCAACTTACGATCATTTTTAGTCATACAAAAAGTAACCCTTCTTAAGGCCCCCAATTTCATTTTAGTTTTCTTTATTATACTATCTATGTGTTGATTAAAGGTAAGGCCAGAATCAATTTCAACTCCCAGATATTTATATATCTGCCTGTGCTAATATCTGCCCATCTATAGTCAAGATCTGCATAGCACTATCCAAGCTTTTGTTTTTAGATTTAGAAGTTTTAAACAACATTGTTTGTGTTTTTTTTTGGTATTCATCAATAAATGTTTAGTCTTAAACCACATTTGCATGGCTTCAAAATCCGGCTGGAGCTTTTCTTCTACTTCCTGCCTGTTTATCCCATCTGTGATTAACACCGTATCATCAGCATATAATATGATGTTTGAATGTTTTATACAATTTGGAAGGGCATTCATATAAACAAGAAACATCAAGGGGCCCAGTATTGAGCCCTGTGGAACACCACATTCCACGGGGGCCAACTCTGAGCTAACATCAGCACTGGAAACCAGCTGAGTACGATCTTTTAAATATGATGTAAACCATTTCAATGACTGATTGGTGATCCCTTTATTTTTAAGGGATTCCAACATCAAAGGGTGGTCCACCAAATCAAAGGCCTTTGACGAGTCCACGCCCATGGACCTCCCATCCCCTAAAGGAAAAGCTATTAAATCCAGGAAGTCCATGAGCGCAGTCTCTGTGGACTGCCCCTTCCTGAACCCATACTGAACCGGAGTAAGTTTTTTATGTTTTTCTAAGTATAACACTAATTGAGAATGAACCAACGCTCCATTAACTTGGAAGTAACTGATAGAAGAGCTATCGGCCCATAATTTGTTGGAAGTGAAGCATCCCCGCCCTTGAATATTGGAATCACCTTGGCTCTTTTCCAGATACTTGGAAATTTACCCTCACTTAAACTCAAATTAAACAACGAGGCCAAAGGCCATCTCACAACTCTTAATACTATCCTTTAAAAAACATATTTCTATATTATCTAAGTCCCCAGCTTTACTACTTTTTAATTTCTTTATTTCTTTCATTACCTCTCCTGTAGTTACCTTTTTAAATCTAAAACCAGGCAAATTAGTCGCTTGAGATTTTGCCCCATCTTTGGGACCTTCCTGATCATAGGGGTTATTTTTCAAGTTCAAATCTGGTAAATTAACAAAATATTTATTTAAAACTTCCACAGCTCTTACTTGGGTTATATTTATACCATTTCAATCATTGCCAAATGTCCACTATTCTTTACTAGATTTACCGAACTTTTAATTAAATTCCAATAGGGTTTTGGATCATTGGTATTTTGAATTTTTTGCCGATAGTATTTCCCCTTCAGTTTTCTAGTTTCACTCTATTCTGTGTCTTATGTGTTTAAATTGCTCCCAAATTGTTTTATCCAAAGTTTTATTTGCTTTTTTCCACAGTCTATCTTTTTCTTTAATTAATTTTTTATGGTCCCTGTTATCCAAGGCAAACAGTGAGATCTACCTGTTTGTTCTTTCAACAGAGCACACTTGTCACAGGCTTTTAAAAGCATTTTTGTAAACTCATTTGCTGCCAGATCGATATCTGGAATTAATGCTACTGTTTGTAAATTTTGCCTTTCTAATTCCTCCATAAGGGCTTCTGGGCTATAATTAACTAAAGATCTCTTTAAGACTATTGAGGGGATTATTTTAATTTCCCTTTTACATGCCAGATTGATCTCATATGAAATAACACTATGATCCCCTAAATTAGGTGGGTGTACTTTCTTCATTTTTACTTCCATACCAGGGTTACAAATATTAAATCCAGTATATTTCCAATACCTATCAATCTACTTTTCTGAGTGGGGGTGTCAATTTTCTGTTTTAAGTGCAAATTCAAAAATGCCTCCTCCAGCTTCCGACCCCTTGACCCATTCCAGGCTGCATTAAAATCACCCATCAGAATTAAATCCTGATTTCTAACAGGTTCTACCAAATGGTGGGAAAAAGGATTCAAAAACTGCAGGTTTCACCTTAGGATGAGAATATACTGCACCTATAATTACTTTCGGGTTTTGAAGACCAATTAGTATACACTCTATTCCTTCAACCACCCTGGAATATATCTGGGTAGATGGTCCCATACTGTGTTTTAGGTACATCAGTATCCCCCCCCCATGTCTTCCTATCAAATCTATAGTGTAAATAGCCCTCCAATTCTATTTCACTAGAATTTATATTTGCATTCAACCATGTCTCTGTTAAAACAATTACTTCAGGATCAACAGTCTCCACCCATAACCTAAATTGGTCCATTTTTTTAATTAAGCTCCTTGCATTGTCATGATAAAGTGCAAGTTTATTACTTTCAGGGTCAGGATTCATCTCGATATCACCGCAAAGCACTAAGGCAACCCACTTCACCGCCATGCACCTGACACTGAGCATCCTGTCCCTCAAAGTTTCCCTTATCAAAGCAAAAGAATTTCTTCTCCCTCTAACTTTCAGGCAATCTATAGCTATTGTCCTAAAAGACCCTGAAGCTACTGACATCTGCAACTTTAAATTTGGAGTCTCATTTTCAATAATGGTACACATTTAAACACAAACAGAAATATAGCATTCCCCCAGTTTCCATCAGTCACCTCCACGCCATCGAATACCAGGCACATACCATCAGACAGCATGTGGATACCACTCAACACCAGGGAATACATTATTTGTTGTGGAGATAGGTATCAGAGGGTGTGGGTGGACAGCTGGACACCAGGGAAGATTTTATGTATTTTGCTGCCTGTAATTGGATATCATGGGCGTGCAGCTTGATGCCAGGAAATTATTTGTATTTGGTAGTGCTTTATATCGGGGGGGGGGAGCGACACACAAGGATTGCTTCTTGTACGGTGGTATCTGGCACACCACCACACACAAAGCATTCCTTGTCACATCCCAACCACCACCCCCCAAAACCAAGCACACCAAAATACAAAACATTCCCTGGCGTCCACTGGCACACGCATGCCATCCAATTCTAGGCAGCACAATGCATAAAACCTTCCCTGGCATCCAGTTGACCGCCCGTAGCCTCCGATAATGTGCTACATGACACATAAGGCATTCCCTGGTATCCTGAATTTCACCCAAATCACATCCCATGCCAGACAGAAACACAGAAATATAGTATTCCCCAGTTTCCATCAGTTACCTCCATGCCATTGAATACCAGGCACCATACCAACAGATAGCATGTGGGTATGAAAGTCTTAAATGGGTCATTGATGGATGACACCGTCAAATACAGTATGCAGTTCGAAATAACTTCTTTTATTTATTTACAGAACAAAAATTAAGCGGACTGGTATCGTCAAAACAAAGAAAATATAACTTAAACATGGCTTACCTTTAGCAAAATAAAAGTAATAATCAAAAGGTCCAAATGACTAGAAAGCACTAGTCTCTCTCTCTCTGAGTGTTGTCCCTTCAACACTCCAACCGAATCTGATCTGACTAGGCTTCAGTTGTTACATAAATAGCCTGGCAGGGCTCAGGATTGGCTCAAATCACTTGTCATTCATGCTTTCCTTTTAACAAACATTTTACTTTCTTTCCAACATGGTATATTTTCATATCAAATGTTACATCTCTTTCCCTTTACTAACTATGTACGCATTTAGTTGTTAAAAACAGGTATACCCCTTTATTTCAAAAGAAAAATGTAGGAGGTGTTCTGTTTGTCCCTCCTTCAGCTGGGCTTTGCATAAATATGGAGAAACTGAGGCCGGCCGACTCTTAGAGTACCTAGCTAAAGTGGTGACCACAACAGAAACCACCATCGCCCCTTTTGGTAAGCTCCTTTAACAGGATATCTTTAATGCCCATTTTTGTAGCTTAGAACAGAGAGAAACAGCTACCTAAAAAGTGTATCAAATGCGGAGTTCATTTCGTTTTAGACTGGCGAGCAGGTTTTCCTCAAAAGCTCAGCAGCTTGTATCCGGCTAAATTAAGCCGGCGGTTTGCAAACCACCACAATTATGCGCACCTTCGAGAAGGTTAAATCATTCGCAGAGTCATGAAGGACGTATAGATTCAAAACTCAATTACACTAAAGGAAATCTGCATATAAGAGGGCTTTATTTTTCTTTATCTAAATATTACCTCAAAGCATTCAAGAGTCCTGTGCGAGTACTCACTTTGCAAGCATTTGTCTCATATTAGCACTTACCAGATGACTTTAAACTGCACAGCGTGTCTTTTCTTTAGATTAATCTCTACTGCACTAGGGACAGAACAATTTTATTAAATGTATGCATATAAAGAGCTGTGCATTCTATTTATGTATATGAACAAGAGAAAACTTTATAAGCTTTATTATTGCCTTCCTTTATCACACTACTGTCCATAACAAGAGATGGGGGGGACACTTAACAGCGCAACAGACAAGGGATACATGGATGGCCAGTCCATATCAAGCATACGACACACATAAACAAAAAACAGGACTGGATACAACAAAGGGGACTCCTCCTAAGCAGACCTACGTTTTATGAAAGGGGTCCCTTCACATTCCTCTCTTCCTAAGATGAAACTCATCTAGGTTTTATCTCTTTCTCTGTTTTAGTCACTGGATCATCAGATCTCTCTAAGGGAGAGATGGAGCCATAGCCCAGCCATCTCCTAAGGTTCCACCTCAGGGTCCCTATACATTTTATCTATTCTCCATTTAAACGAGGAGTTTCATTCTTACTTCCTTACCCCGAGGCCTGATGTCCAGTGTTACATTAGTTTCTTAAGTTATACGCTATAGCGAGAGAGGTAATCAACATTACCATGGGCACTACCCTTGTGATGTTTGATCGTGAACTAGTAGGGCTGTAAAGTAAGGTACCAGCACATGATCCTGGGGTTTTTATTGTTAATCACATGGATCCAACATAACAGATTATGATCGGTCCATATCTCAAATATGGTGCCTCATAGATAAAATGAAGGGCTTCCACAGCCCAACGTATTGCCAGGCATTCTTTGTCAATAGTGGAATATCTAGTTTCAAACAACATGAAGTCTTGCTGTATTCTGACAATTGCAGTTAGGTCCTGCCTTTCAACTGCCCCCGGAGAACAAAGGGTTAACTTTTCTATGCCTTGCATAGAATGTTCATCACCAGCTCGGTTGAAGCCTCTGCCTGTTGTTATTCGAACTACAACCATCAGATTCTTTACTCTGCCTCACTGAACAGTCGCTCCCGGAGATTTCTCCTGCTGCTCGGTTCAGAAGTCGGTTGAAGTGTCGGTTTTCGGTCGGTTTCTTCCGAATTGTTGTGTCCGCATAGTCGGTTCAAGTCTCTGTCTGTTGTACCGTGAGTACTAGATAGGTTTTTGTTCTGTTTTCTGTGTGAAACTTGTAAACTGTGGATCGGTTCGGTTGAACCGATCATTTTAAGGAAAATTTGTACTTTACTTTAGTGTATGGTTACCGGTCCGTATCGGTTCTAAAAAAAAACGGGTTTTTGTACTTTTTTTTCCAAGACCCATGACACGGTCAGGAACCGATAGGGGAGTCTTACCTGTCGGATTGCCGAAAAAAGGGTAAGTTTGGTTAGGTTGGCCATGTCTGAGAAACCCAAGAAAAAAAACCAGGCCCACTGGGTTTCAACACTGCAGTGTGTGTGGGGAGGTCTTTGCTAAGGCTGATCCCCACACCACCTGTGTTTATTGTCTGGGGCTTCACCACCTCGATTCAGACTGCCAAATTTGCAAAAATGTTCCCAAATCTACCCTGGAAAAGAGATTAGGTAGACTGAGGGAAAGGGAGGACGAGAAGTCTGCTGACCCGGATGGCCAGCCCGGTTCGGTTCCGACCGAACCAGAAGGAGTGCCCTCTGACCAGGGCGATACTTCTTCGGACAAAAGGAGAGCCGATTCCGAGGAATCGGTTCCGACAAAAAGAAAAGACAAATCGACCGGTTCAGATCCAGAATCTCATACTCCGACCGCCAATGAGATAGCCAAAGCGATTAGGATTATGGAATCGCTTCGATCGGTTCCAACTGAACCGGCACCATCTGGCAGGGGCTCAGTTCGGTCGGTTCCCCCGGTTCCGGATTATATCTTGGAAGAATTTTATGAACCGGAGTTTGAGGAGGAGGGAGAGTATGAGGATCATTATGGTGATGGTGGAAGTCTGGATGTGCCTATTGACCCGTACATCTCCCCAGACAGACCTTCAGGTGTTTCTCCTCCTAGGCTTTCTGAGTCCCCTTCACGCTACATGTTCTACAGAAAGGTGGCTGATACCCTCCAGCTTCCTGTGGAGGAGGCAGTGGAGGATCAGGAAGAGCCTGATTATGTTGAGATGATGGACATCTCAAGTCCAGGAGACTGTCTATTACCCTCCACACATCTTTTGGGAAACAGACACAAAAAATTCTTAAGTCTCCCAATTCTATACCTCCTGTGGACAGAAGAATGGACAAGAGGTACACTCTTTCAGGCTCAGATACGGAGTTCCTTTTTCAGCAATGCAGCCATGTTGAGGTTGTACAGGCTGCTGCCTGTGATGAGGCAAACATTCCCTTGGCATTACAACCCCCAGACAAGGACTCCAGGAAGATTGATGCCATGGCAAAGAAGCAGTACATGGCAGCATCTTTGGGACTCAGGCAGGCTAACTATATGGCCTATGGAGCCAGGTACCAGCAGTCCAGATGGGACACTGTACTGGCACTGGCTAAACAGGCTCCTACCCAGCTTGCCAGGAAGCTGGAGCAGGTGGCTGCCGATGGGATTGAGGCATCGAAAGTTCAGTTTTATGCTGCTGTAGACTCCAATGATGTATCATCGAGAGTCATGGCTACATCTGTGGCTCTTCAGAGAATGGCTTGGCTCAGATGTACTAGCCTCTTACAGGATACCCAGGCTAAGGCCATGGATTTTCCTGTAGTGGGTAATTCTCTGTTTGGGGAGCAGACAATTACATGAAGAAAATGGACGAATACAGGACCACTTACAGGAGTGCTCAGGCCAAAGAAAGGCAAGCAGCTCCTCAAAGGCAGCAGTCCAGGGGCAGGGGCAGGCCTTTTTACAAAGCTCAGGCCTCTTCTTCTTCTTTTTCGCAGAGGGGGTTCTTTAGAGGGAGAGGCAGAAGGGGGATGAGTAGGCCTGCATCCACCCCTCAGCCTAAAGCCCCTGCCAAGCAGACACCCTGATGGGTCTGCCCGGGTCGATTCTCCTATACCAGTAGGGGGCAGGCTGGCTTACTTTGTCCAGGACTGGATGTCTCTTACATCAGACAAGTGGGTCCTGGAAGTAGTAAGCCAGGGACTGGTTCTCAGCTTCAAAAAATTTCCCAAGATGAGAGCTAGATCTTTTCCACCTGCAAATCTCTCAGAGACCCTTGCCCTAGAGGCAGAGGTTTCTTCTCTTCTAGTTCTCAGAGCTATAAAGAGAGTTCCTACCCTACACTGGGGCAAAGGATTGTACTCCAGGTACTTCCTAACCCCCAAAAAGACAGGAGAGTGACGAGACCCATCCTGGACCCAAGATATCTGTACAAACATCTTTTAAAGCCAAAGTTCAAAATGGTAAATCTGGGAATTATCCTTCCCTCTCTAAGGCCAGGGGACTGGCTAGCCTCCCCTGGACCTCAAAGATGCCTACTTTCACATTCCCATCAGGTGCTCCCACAGAAAGTACCTCAGGTTCAAGTTGCCCTCAGGTCACTATCAGTTCAGAACAATGCCCTTTGGCCTAACATCAGCCCCAAGGGTCTTCACAAAGTGCCTGGCAGTAGTTGTTGCCTTCCTAAGAAGACAAAAGATTTCCATTTTCCCATACTTGGACGATTGGCTCATAGTAAGTCAGTCTCCAGACCAAGTCAAGTCACACCTGCAAGTGACCCAGCAACTGCTCACTTCTTTAGGATTCCTTCTCAATCTACCAAAGTCAGTTCTCGAACCAGTGCAGCTCCTCACCTTCATAGGTGCAGAACTGGATATGATAAAAGCAAGAGCCTTCCTTTCCCTGGAAAGGGCAAGGACCCTCATGGAACTGGCCTCTTCATTCAGCCTTCAGGTGTCTCGACCAGCAAGGCATTTCCTTCAGCTACTGGGCCACATGGCAGCTTCCACAGCAGTGGTCCAGGGCGCAACATTCCAAATGAGGGACATTCAGTTCCACTTAAGAGCTTTTTGGTCCCAAAGAAAGGATTCCCTTGCCAAACTAATTCCAGTGACTCGAACTCTGATCCAAGCCTTGCAGTGGTGGCAGGATCAGGACAATTTGAGGCAAGGGGTTCCATTTGTCACTCAGTCTCATTCAGTGGTCCTCACCACAGATGCTTCCCTGCTGGGCTGGGGAGCCCATTTGGGGGACCTTAACACCCAGGGACTGTGGTCACCTCAGGAATCTCTGCTTCACATCAATCTGTTGGAACTCAGAGCAGTGTTTCTGGCACTGCAAGCTTTTTCCTAATCTGTACAGAACAAGGTGGTTCAGGTCAGAACAGAGAACACCACCATGTGATACATCAGCAAGCAAGGAGACAGTCGATCTACGGCCTTGTGCACAGAAGCAATGAAGTTGTGGTCCCTGGCCTATTCCCTGCAAACCTCTCTGATGGCAGTTCACCTCCCAGGGAAGGACAATGTTCTAGCAGATGCACTGAGCAGAATAACCCAGGGCCATCACGAATGGGCCCTAGATCCCCTGATGTTGGAAGTGATTTTCTCAAGATGGGGCACTCCAGAGATAGATCTTTTTGCAGCCCCAGACAATCACCAACTTCTTCTCTTTTGTTGCAGACCCCCAGTCTTGGGCTCAGTCCCCCTGGATGCTCTGATTCTGAACTGGGAAGGGAAATTTCTGTATGCTTTTCCCCCCTTCCCTCTCCTGTTCAGAGTGTTAGTCAAGATAAGGTCACAACCCTGCAAAGTGATTCTGATTGCTTCAGACTGGGCCAGGCAGCCATGGTATCCCTTGTTGCTGTCCCTAGCAGTCCATCTTCTCCTGTCTCTTTCCAGGAATTACAACCTGTTAACATCCTCTCAGGGGAGGATTTGGTACCCGAATCTTCAGTCTCTCAATCTCAAGGCTTGGCTCTTCAAAGAGTTAGAGTTTGCAGAACTGCATCTTTCCCAAGGGGTTCTGGATATCCTTAAGGCTTCTCGAAAGCCTTCCACCAGAAAGACTTACAACTCGAAATGGAAAAATTCAGCATTTGGTGTTCTAAGAAGAATATTTCTCCAGACTCTGCTGAATTGCCTACGGTTCTGGATTATATGGTCCATCTTAATGGCCAAGGTCTCAGACCAGCTACCCTTAAGGTACACTTGGCAGCTGTTTCTGCTTCCTGTCTCTAGGCAAGTCTTCCTCTCTGTCATCCCATCCTGTATGCTGTAAGTTTTTCAAGGGATTGCGTCTCACCAATCCCCCCCCCCTTTAGGGATCCTGCTCCTGCTTGGTACCTTAATGTTTGCATTGCTCAGCTTATGCAACCACCTTTTGAGCCTTTGTCCTCAGCAGAGCTTAAGTACTTGACTTGGAAAACTGTGTTTTTGGTAGCCATTACTTTTGCCAGACGTATCAGTGAATTGCAATCCCTGTCAGTGGAATCTGATTTCATCTCTTTCCACAGAGATAAAGTGGTCCTTAGAACTAACAGAAAGTTCTTGCCTAAAGTGGTTTCAGAGTTCCACCTCAACCAGTCTATATCTCTCCCTGTTTCTTCACTGATCCTTCTTCCTCGGGAGAGAGGAGGCTACACAGTTTGGATGTTTAAAGAGCCCTTAGCTACTACATAGAGCGTACCAAGGGGCACAGGTTTGAATCCCTCCAGTTGTTCCTCACTTATGGAGAAGTTGGTAATGGCAAACCTGCCACTAAGAGATCTATTGCCAGGTGGATTGTTTCTTGTATACAATTCTGCTATGAAAAACTGGGTAAAACTCCACCCTCAGGCCTGAGGGCTCATTCCACAAGAGGTACAGCTGCTTTCCTGGCTGCTGCAAGGGATGTTTCTGTCTTAGAAATTTGTCAAGCAGCCACCTGGAAAACAGTCCATACTTTCACCAAGCATTACTCTTTGGATATCCAGGCTAAGAGTGATGCTCGGTTTGGCACAGCAGTACTTCAGAGCCTGTTTCCAAAGTAGGTTCTGTCCCTCCTCCATGGAGGTACTGCTTGGTAGTCTGCAATTGTCAGAATACAGCAAGACTTTATGTTGTTTGAAGAAAAAATTACTCACCTTAGTAATTATGTTTATTCTAGTGGAGTCTTGCTGTATTCTGACCTCCCCCCGCCTCCCCTCTCAGAACCTAGTTTTTGGGATGTGGGTGGGCAGGAGCAGTGTTGGCAACCTAGGGGTGTCCTTTTTACACCCTCTTTTTTGTTTGGGTGGAATGTTGTGTTATGGATGTGTTTTGGTTTTTGGGTTTCCTGACTTGAGTCTTCCTTTGAGAACCAAAAACATGATATATTTGCCAGTTGGCTAGTAAAAATTTTACAGTTTCTACACAGAACACCTAGTGAGTTTTTGCTTGTAAAGATCTGATAGTTGCAGTTCGAATAACAACAGGCAGAGGCTTCAATGGAGCTCGTGATGAACATTCTGTGCAAGGCATAGAAAAGTTAACCCTTTGTTCTCCGGGGCAGTTGAAAGGCAGGACCTAACTGCAATTGTCAGAATACAGCAAGACTCCACTAGAAAAAACATAATTACTAAGGTGAGTAATTTTTGCTTCTCTATCATGTAATTTTCGACTAATATAAATGATAGGATGTTCTTCATCCTGTTCTATCTGCGTGAGAACTGCCCCTATTCCACAATCGAATGCGTCAGTCTGCAATACGAAGGGCCAGGAAAAATCTGGTATTTTTAACACTGTAAAAGAGCATAATTTGGCTTTTATAGACTGAAAGGCATCTTCACACTCAGTAATCCATTTCTCTGTTTCAGATTTATGCTTTCTTGTTAACTCAGTAAGGGGATTGGCTAGGGTAGCAAAGGCTGGTAGAAAACAGCGATAGTAGCCTGCTAATCCTAAAAATTACCTCACATCTTTTTTTTTAATAGGTCGAGGAGTATTGGCTACTGCTTCAACCTTACTTTTTTCTGGTTTTACTTGCCCCTGCCCAATTTTAAAGCCCAAATAACTGGTATTTTGCATAGCCAGAGAACATTTCTCAGGATTAATAGTAAGCCCTGTAGTAATGGCCGACAATACCTGTGTCAGGTGATGTAAGTGGTCACTTCATGATGTACTAAACACAATTACATCATCCAAATAAGCTGCACTGAAGGTAACATGGGGAGCTAAGATCTTATCCGTCACCCTCTGAAACGTTGTGGGGGCACTGTGCAGGCCAAAAGGCATCACTGTGAAAAAAAATCCTAAGGGTGTGCTGAATGTGGTCTTATCTTTTGCTTTCTCATCCAAGGGTATTTGCCAATATCCCTTGGATAGGTCAAGTGTGCTAATGTACTGTGCTTTACATAAATGGTCCAAAATATCAGCAATCCGGGGCATGGGATAGCTGTCAAACTGTGAGATACTATTTAGGTGTCTGAAATCTAGATACAGCCTGACCCCCCCCCCTTCTTCTCCACTGCCACCATAGGGAAATTCCATTCACTTTTTGAAGATTCTATGATGTCTAGGTTTTGCATTTTCTTTAGTTCATTAATAACATCTGACCTCATCTTTTCAGGTGATCTATATGCCTTTTGTCTTATGGGTATTGTTTGATTTAAGATAATATTGTGAGTAACATTAAGGGCATTCCCTGGTGTCCCAGAAAATGTTCCCTTTTACATGTGTAGCACAGTCTGTAACTCAGCTAGCGGGAAAGGAGTTAAGTCGGGGTTGACAGTAACGTCAGCTAGTTCTCCAGGTTTTTCCAGTCTCTGATATGCAAGAGCCAGAGCACTATCTGTTTCCTCTGGGTGTATAAAGGCACATATGGGAGGGGAACTTTCTAACCAGGATTTTAGAAGATTTACATGGTAAATCTTCCTTTTGGATGCTTTGTCATAAACGGCTATTTCATAGGTCACAGGACCCATGAGTCTTAACACCTGATAGGGCCCTTGCCATTTCATATGGAGCTTATTTTCTGAGGAAGGTAGCAATAAGAGAACTTTATCTCCCTCTTTAAATTCTTTAGAACTAGCATCTTTGTCATACTGGTGTTTCTGAACCATTTGTTGCCTTCGATTTGTGTGTGCTTTTTGAACATAATCTGTTAACCTTTGACGCAACTGGCACATGTACTCAGTGGGTGTCATTCCTTTTGGTAGCTCACCTTCCTCCCACTGCTCTTTAATTATATCTAATGGCCCCCTTGGATTTCGGCCATAGAGCAGTTCAAAAGGGGAAAACCCTGTGGAAGATTGGGGTACCTCCCTATATGCGAACAATAAGTATGGCAGGTAGATATCCCAATTCTTTTCTTCTTCCTGCACATACTTTTGTAACATTTTTTTGAGAGTTTGGTTGAAACGCTGTACCAGACCATCAGTTTGGGGATGATGGGGTGTCGTGTGGATGCCAGTTATCCCCAAGGTCTGATAGAGCCGCTTCAACAATATAGAACAAAAATTGCTGCCTCGATCAGTTAATATCTCGCGTGGTATACCCACTCGACTAAAGATCTTGCCCAACTCCTCAGCAATTTTTGAAGCTGTTATACTTCGTGAGGGTATAGTTTCTGGGTATTTGGTAGTGTAATCACTAAGTGCTAGAATATACTTATTCCCTTTTGAACTCTTTGGTAGTGGCCCTGCAATATCCATTGCAATCCGGTCAAAGGGAGTAGTTATCAGAGGCAGTGGTCGTAGAGGTACTTTGTCCCGTCTGCAGTATGCAGCCACCTGTTCATGAATGCCAGGCCAAAAAAAAAAATGTAGATGACTCAGGGTTTAATCTCTACCCAGGTGCCCAGCCAAAGGGCTATCATGAGCCACCTCCAATAACTGTTGTCTATACACTTGAGGGACCATTAATTGTTTTACTTCTTTTCCAGTTTTAGGATTT
Source organism: Neoceratodus forsteri (assembly GCA_016271365.2). Classification (NCBI taxonomy): domain Eukaryota; kingdom Metazoa; phylum Chordata; order Ceratodontiformes; family Ceratodontidae; genus Neoceratodus; species Neoceratodus forsteri. Next base: position 110,118,587 of record JADMNL010000028.1, read on the forward strand.
GTACAACATCTATACATTAACTCTTTTTCTAGTTCATACTTATGTCCTAAAACAATACTCTCAGTATTCATACCCTGTGGGAAATAAGGTTGCAAGGTTAAATCCTCTTTCTGTACATCTTTAAACCTTTTTGTCTAAACAACTTTTGCTATAGTAGATATAGCATCTAATACATCATTTGTACAATTTGTTTTAGTCCATAGTAGATTCTCTTTTCTCCTTTGGTTCTTGGTTTTTCTATCCCTGCCAGGTTTCTCCATGACTTCATCTGCAAAGGGAAATACCTGTCCCAAAGTTTCTTTATGTGTTTGAGACCTGGTGACCATGGCACACATGTTAGAGGACAATAGAGATTCAAAGTCTGGATAATCATGTCCCAGCAGGATGGGAACTGGTAAATGAGGTACTAGTCCCACTTGTAACTGCTGGGTGTGACCTTGCACAGTCATTTTAACTTCCTGTAATGGATAATGATGTATTTATTTACTTGCTTTTGTTTACCAGGTAAGCACACTAGACAGCCAAGTGCCTATTTTCAGGAGCGACCCGGGAGGTTACAAAGGTAACAGATATAAGCAGTACAGGGAATAGTAACATCAGCCTTTGACAGAGCCAGAGGTAAACATACAACAACATCAAGCAATTGACAGATTCATAGATAGATAAATAACAAAAAATATGCAGTCAGTAACTTACAATCAGGGGTTCAGCCATAAATCCTAGGGAAGGGGAGGGGAGTGGATAGGTGGTTTAGGAGCAATGAGGGGCAAGGGGAAAAGTGGGAAGGGAATTTAATAAATAAACCCTCAGAGAGCAAACAGGGTAAAGAATGGGCCCGGCGCTCAGGGATAAATTAGCACAGCTTACTGATTTTAAGATCATCAGCAGAGGAAGTGCAGTTCGATAGAACAGGCTATCTCGCCCACCCAGCAGGTAAGGCAGAGAAAGAGGAGCCTCTGCCCTGGGTCTAGTTTGCACAGAGACAGTCAGAGTCCAATTTAAGGAAGCTCCACAGTGAGGCTTTAAAGCCAGGATGTGAGGTAGCGGAGCGGGTGATGGCAGGAAGGGAGTTCCACATTCTGGGCATGAAAGTAGCGAAAGCCTGGTCACCCGCAAGGGTGTGGGTTTTAGGGACCAGTAGGGCCTGTGAGTCTCTGGATCTCAAGTGGTAGGAGGAGGTTCCCTGAAGAAGGCATTTCGCGATTGCCTTCTTCGCGAGAGCAGAAGGGGTGGCGGTTCGGGCAATGTTGTCAATAATGTTGCCAATGACAAATGTGCGGTACTTATCAGGAGGGAGCCATTCCAGCCGTGAATATAGCTCACAGCTGTGTGTGAGGCTGTGGGCAGAGAGTGCAAATCGACACACGTTGTTATATGCAGTGTCCCATTTTGTGAGATTGGATTTCGGGACAGGGGCAAAGGTAACAAGGCCATAACAGAGTGTGGGAAGAAGGACCCCCCTAGCTAGTGCAAGTCGTGCAGCCTGGGTGAGACAGCTTTGAGCTCTATAAGCCAGTCCCAGTTTTCTGTTTGATGCCTTACATATGTTCTGAATATGCAGGGAGAGGTCAAGTGTAACGCCCAGGTACTTGACAGAGCTAACGACCCGTAAGAGGGCGCCATTGGCTCCAAGGATATTTAGGGGAGCTGGGCAGGATGAGGTCTTGGCTCTAGAACCAAAGAGCATAACCTGGGTCTTATTTAGGTTGATGGTCAGCTTGTGGCCCACGAGCCAGTTTTGAATGAGGTTGAAGTCCGAATTTAGCCTAGCAATAATGGTAGAGATGTCCTGAGAGCTAGCTAGGATGACGAGGTCGTCTGCGTATAGGGTGGAACACCCGTAGGCAGCGACAGCAGGCAGCTTATTTATAAATAGGGAAAACAGGAGGGGTCCTAGGACAGATCCCTGGGAACACCACAGTACACTGGGGAGTGGACAGATAGTGCTCTGTTGAAGTTAGTATATTGTTGCCTGCCGGAGGTAGTTTGAGAACCAGGCATGGGCGGGGGGCCCAGAGAGCATAGGGTGGCGCAGAGGAGCGAGTGGTCAACCCGATCAAAGGCTTTTGAGAGATCCACGAAGATAGCACCGGTCAATTTGTCTTGATCAGTAGCAGACCTAATCTCTGAGGTAACTACGGCAAGGGCAGTGGATGTACTGTGCCTTTTTCTAAAGCCATGTTGTGCTGGGGAGAGAAGTTCATAGGTCTGGAGGTGATGGGAGAACTGGGCAGCAACAGCCTTTTCGAGAAGCTTACCTAACATAGACAGGCTGACAATAGGGCGGTAGTTGCTGAGAACCTACGGATCACCTTGTTTGAGGACAGGTATGACCTTGGCCACTTTCCATACAGCGGGGATGGTACCCGAGATTAGAGAAGTGTTAAATAAGTGAGAGACAGGCCTGGCAAGGTGTGATGCCCCCAGGCGGAGCAGGTTAGGCTCGAGGCTGTCATGCCTGCCCTATTTTGAGGGGAGAGACCTGCGAGGAGCTTCTGGGTCTCCTTGATGGAGACCCGTTTTTAAGTAGAAGAGGGGTTTAGGGGTGTGCCGTCTCTGGGAGGGACCGGGACCCATGGGGTCAGAGGACTGGTAGGGGGGAGTAGAAGAGTCTGCGAACAAGGAGTTAAATGCATTAGCAATGGTAAGTGGGTTGTTGCAGTTAACCCCGCCAATATGCATATCTGTGACATGGACTCTAACGGACCCGCCAACTATGTTTTTGATGTTCTGCCAGAAGCTCCTCGGGTTTCTGGCAGAGGCTAGCAGAGCAGATTGACAATACACGCTCTTGGCTGTGCGGATGGCTTGTTTGCAGGAGTTTCTCAGTTGCCGATATGCTGTGAGGTCAGTATCATTGAGGGAGGCTTTATACTTTGCCCAACTTTTGTCCCTGTGTTTCATGAGGGAGAACAGGCTACCGTGAAGCCACTTTGTGACTGTGCCCCTTACTCTCCTTTTTGTGAGAGGGGCATGTTTATCTTGTAGGCGAGCGAACACAGCAAGAAAAAGGTCAAGAGCTTCTGAGGGGTCGCTGGTGGCAGTGACCAGGGAACAGTCCGCATGTTGAAGGTCCACTAGGAAGTCATTGACGTTGAATTTTGAGTAGTCCCTCATCGGGATAACTTTACGGGGGATTTGGGGAGGGGAGATGCCCCACGTGCAGAAGGTGGAGGGAATGATCCGAGATGACATCAGGGAGTATGCCAGAGGAGACTATCCTATCCGGCCTGTTACTCAGAACCCAGTCGATGAGGGATGACCTGTATGTATCCATGAATGCAGGTCACCCTAGTTGTTGGTCCTCCTAATCTGGGTAAATAGTTCAGGACATCACTTTGAACTAATGTCTGTCTACTACCAGAATCCAACAATCCTTGCACAGTTTTGCCCTTCCAAGGTTACTGGGGCGTTGTATATTGTCCCTAATTAGCCAGGGCCAAATGCGTTGGTTCACTTTTCTTTTTTGGGCAGAATCTTGCTATGTGCCCCTTCCCTTTACAGTCATGACAAATTATTTCCGGATTGTACCCTCTTCCTGGTTTAGGAGTTTGTTTAACCCCAGAGTTAGTACTATTCCCCCTGCCGTATGTGGTCTTACCGGTGTTTGATAGTTAGCAGTGGGTGATGTTCCTTACTGCCTATGGGGTTGGGCTGCCAGGTAGTCTTCAGCTAGTCGTATGGCCACATCAGATGCCTCAGGACGATGCTCCTTTACCCACAGTTGGACATCTTGGGGAAGTATCCAAATAAATTGTTCTATAATAATCACTTCCAGAATCTGGTCTAGTGTTCTCGTTGTAGGCTGTAGCCATTTCATACACAAGTCCTTAAGTTGGGTATAGGCATCTTGGGAGTTATCAGCAGTTTGAAATCTGTAGGAGCAAAATCTTTGCCTATAGGTTTCAGTATTAATATCATATCTTTTCAAGACAGCTGATTTCACTCTGTCATAATCATTAGTATAGTTTATGTCCACATGGCTATATGCTAGCTGGGCTTTCTCGGTTAAGTAAGGAGCTAGCCGTATAACCCATTGGTCCCGGGGCCACATGCAAGCAAGGGCTACCCTCTCAAAAGTCATTATATAGGCTTCAGTATCATCACTGTCTGATAATTTTACTAACTTGATATCCTTGTGTACACCACCAGGGGAAACATGGGGTTGATGAGCACCCATGGCTTGAATAGCCCATAAGGTATCTGTCCAGCGGGCTTCATTTTCTTTCCAGTTACTTTCCCTTTGTCTCTCTAGTTCCACCTGGCGTATACACACCCATCTGAGAAGATCCTGTGACTCCTGAGGGGGTTCTTCATCAGTAGATCTTCCTCCACTTGCCTGAGCCCCTATCTCTTCTCCCTCCTTTGGGTCTTCCATTTTGGGGTGAATCGGCAACACTGTTCTCTCTCTTTAGGTCTTACCACTAATGGTAATCCAGGCAATAACAGTATCTGGTATGTTGCTGCTACAGACTGTGTAGTCGTTGCTCCTGGAGGCCACGTCCCATCCGCTTTGTCCTGTGACATTGGCTATCCATCCAGGTCTTTTCCAGATCCTTTGTGGTGGGGTACGATGTTACCACCAGTATCCCACTTCTAAAACCATATGTGAAAGTCTTAAGTGGATCATTGATGGACACATCAGCCAAATATGCAGTTCAAAATAACTTCTTTTGTTTATTTAAAGAACAAAAGTTAAGCGGATTGGTATTGTCAAAATAAAGAAAATATAATAACTAAAACACGGCTTAACTTCAGCAAAATTAACGTAATAATCAAAAGGTCCAAATGACTAGAAAGCACTAGTCTCTCTCTCTCTCTCTCTCTCTCTCCCCTCCTCCCTCCTCCTCTCTCTCTCTCTCTCTCTCTCAGTGTTGCCCTTCAACACTCCAACCTGAATCTGATCTGACTAGGCTTCAGTTGTTACATAAATAGCCTGTCAGGGCTCAGGATTGGTTCAAATCACTTGTCATTCATGCTTTCCTTTTAACAAACATTTTACTTTCTTTTCAGCATGGTATATTTTCATGTCAAATGTTACATCTCTTTCCCTATACTAACTATGTACTCATTTAGTTGTCAAAAACAGGTATACCCCTTTATTACAAAAGAAAAATGTAGGAGGTGTTCTGTTTGTCCCTCCTTCAGCTGGGCTTTGCATAAATATGGAGAAACTGAGGCCGGACGGCTCTTAGAGCACCTAGCTGAAGTGGTGACCACAACAGAAACTACCATCGCCCCTTTTGGTAAGCTCGTTTAACAGGATATCTTTAATGCCCATTTTTGTAGCTTAGAACAAAGAGAACAGCTACCTAAAAAGTGTATCAAATGCAGAGTTCATTTCGTTTTAGACTGGCAAGCAGGTTTTCCTCAAAAGCTCAGCAGCTTGTATTCGTCTAAATTAAGCCGGCGGTTTGCAAACCGCCGCAATTATGCACACCATCGAGAAGGTTAAATCATTCGCACAGTCATGAAGAACGTATAGATCCAAAACTCAATTACACTAAAGGAAACCTGCATAAAAGAGGGCTTTATTTTATCTTTATCTAAATATTACCTCAAGGCATTCAAGAGTCCTGTACGAGTACTTAATTTGCAAGCATTTGACTCGTATTAGCACTTACCGTGAATAGCACTTACCAAATGACTAAACTGCACAGCGTGTCTTTTCTTTAGATGACTCTCCACTGCACTAGGGACAGAACAGTTTTATTAAATGTATGCATATAAAGAGCTGTGCATTCTATTTATATATATATGAACAACAGAAAAATGTATAAGCTTTATTATTGCCTTCCTTTATCATACTACTGTCCACAACAGGAGGAGGGGGGACACTTAACAGCGCAACAGACAGGGGACACATGGATGGCCAGTCCATGTCAAGCATACGATACACATAAACAAAAAACAGGACTGGATACAACAAAGGGGACTCCTCCTAAGCAGACCTACGGTTTATGAAGGGTGTCCCTTCATAGTGGGTACCACTTTGACGCCAAGGAATGCATTATTTGTTGGGGAACTAGGTATTGAAGGGTGTGGGAAGACAACTGGATATCATGGTCATTTTTTTTATGTTGGATGCTTGAACCTAGATGGCATGTGTGTACCATTTGATACCAGGAAACGTTTTGTATTTGGTAGCGCTTTGTATCGGAGGGTATGGGGAGCACCATGGGACACCAGGGAATGCTTCTAATATGGTGACATCTGGTACACCACCATACAAGCACTTTGTATCAGAGGGTATGGGGAGCACCATGGCACACCGGGGAATGCTTCTAATATGGTGGCATCTGGTACACCACCACACAGGAATGATTCCCCAGTGTCTGTGCCCCCCAATACCCTTTGATACAAAGCATTATCAAATAAAAAAACATTCCCTGGTATGAAGTGCTACACACATGCTATCCTAGTTCAGGCATCACAACATATAAAATGGTCCATGGTGTCCAGCTGTCCACCCGTGTCTTCGATACCTTACTTTACAACAAATAACGCATTCCCTGGACTCTTGTGGTACCCTTCCCCCATGGCATCCAGTACTAAACACAAACAGAAATATAGCATTCCCCACTTTCCATCAGTCACCTCCATGCCATCAAATACCAGGCACCATACCATCAGATAGCATGTGGGTACCACTTGATTCCAGGGAATGCATTAGTTGTTGTGGAGATAGGTATTGGAGGGTGTGGGTGGACAACTGGGCACCAGGGATGGTTATATGGGGAGGACCATGGGACAGTAGGGAATGCTTTTTTTATGGTGGTTTCTGGATCACCACACCACAAGAATCATTCCCTGCAACGCATAAAACCATCCCTGGTGTCCAGTTGTCTACCCATACCCTCCAGTACCTAGCTTCACAACAGATAGCACATTCCCTGGTGTCTTGTGGTACCCCATATGCCATCCAATACCAAACACAGAAAGAAATGCAGCATTTCCCCGTTTCCTTCAGTCACCTCCATGCCATCCAATATCAGCTAAGTCCCAGAATGACACACGTCCAACAACCCCACACATACACTGTAAATGACTGTGGCTAACATGGGGATGCTCTTCCTGTGTCCTCTGCAAGGCTCACACCATTGGTATTTCTGTCATGGGTCTCTATCTCCCTTTCTCATACGACCAATTGGGCTAATCTTGAAGGAGTTTGAAGCAAAACATGACTGCATCTGATGATGTTCTCCAGAATTCAGAGTGGAATTGGTGATCCTGTTGCTGTAGTAGTCACCGATCTTACTTCAAGAGGGTTCCTGCAGTAGGTCTTCACATGTAGGACTGCGCCCCCTGACATCAGGTTCAAACAGCAAACTTGTAGCTAGCAATCATCAGCGGGGACCACCCCCTGACGTCAGGTGACGCGATGTCAGCCCAACTATAAAAGGGGCGGTCCCACAAGGGAGACCCTCCACTTCCAGAACCACGAGTACCACTCTTACAGGTACTCCGTCCACTTTTGCGGGACGTCGCCTTTTCCCCTCCTGCCCGAGGTGTGGGCAGCGGGGGTTGCCTCTCTCGAGGTATCTGTCAGTACTCCCCCTCGTAGCACTGCCAATAAGTCGCCCTGCCGCTGGACGCCTGGCCCAGACTGATAAGCCTGACCGCGGTTCTTCTTCCACAGCCAACCCAGTCGCGACCGATAAGCTGGACGATGGACCCTCCATCAACCGCACAGCCAGATCTACTCTCCCGTTGGGCTCCCTTGAGGACCCCGACGCCGGGACAAGTGTGCTCATGGGGGACACTTCATCCCTGCCGGTCTCTACCCCCAGGGATTCGCCACCCGTTCCCGACCTTTCCCTTCTTTTGGGATCACTCCCAGACCTGTCATTGGGGTCTCTTCCAGAGCTTCCCCCTTCGCTTGGTTCTTTTCCACGCTGGATCTCCCCGGGGTCCACCGCGGACCGGATCTATTAGGTATGCAACCCCTTGGGATCCACAGGCTTCACGCTGATCCCTTGCTGCTGCCCAGCGGCTCAGCGCCTCCCGGCCAGGCCCTCCGGCCCTGTAGGACCCTCTGGCGGTTTCCCAGGGTCTGACCCCCATATTTCACCGCCAGGCAGCCCTCCGCCAGACCCTTCTCACCCGACGCCGGGCCTGGTGCCTCCAACGCTAAGCTACCCGACGCCCGGATACCCTACGCCTGGATATCCGTCATTAGGTTATCCCTCAGGGTTTGCAGGCTACCAATACCCCTACTGGCATCATCCTGCTTACCAACCCTTGGCCGGGTATCCTGGGTACCAGCCTCCTCCTCCACCAGCACCGCTGCCTGATTACGAATCTGTCCCAGCATGGTGGCAGGATGCTAGGACACAACTCCCTACATAACTTAGGCAGTCCCAGCCACTCAGAGGAATTCCTCTACCCAGAACACCACCCCCTCCTCCAGTTCCTATGGGATGTGCTGCGGGTTCTCTTCCAGTGGGCGACACCGGGATGGATCCTTCTCTTCCCAGTGGTTTGGAGCCCTCGGAATTGGATGAGGATTCCAATATCGACCTCTCCGAACCTCATTCACCGGTCGAACTCATTCAAAATAATCCCCAAAATCCACCCCAGAGGATCTTTCTTTTGGGGATCTCTTGAGAACTATTCAAACAGCAGGGGACTGGCCGTCTAAGGAGATAGACCCTCAGCGAAAAAGGCTGGCTGAACATTTGGACTTGTCCACCACAGACCCTCTACCCATCCCTTCTTGGATGGGCCCGCACGAGGATCTAGTTACTACAATATGGCAACAGCCGTCTTCCTTCCTGGCTGTTTCCAGGAAGGCTGACAGAATCTACTTCCCCCCGGAAGGGATCTCTCATCTGACGTCACACCCAAAAGCTGACTCTATGGTCATCATGGCTGCGCATGACCGCTCGGCTCAACCTGAACATTTGAGTTCCTCCCCACCAGACAAGGACTCAAGACAACTTGACCAGTTCGGTAGGAGGATCTACTCGTCCACCTCCTGTGCCATCCGGTCGCTGAACTACATGTCCCACATGGTGGCTTTTCAGAAGTCCTCTCTCACAGAACTAGAGAGGGACCTTAAGGCCATCTCAGACGAAAACCTCAGGGCTAAACTGCTGGACAAGGTTCGCATGAATAAATCTTCCTGCCGTCACGCACTCCGGGCCACTTATGATTCTGTGGACTCCGTGGCTCGGGCTGCGGCCTCGGAATCTGCCTTCGGTGCCTAGTATGGCTGCGCCTCGCAGGTTTGACACGGGATGTTCAGTCATCCCTTTTGGACGCACCTTTCAGGGGTTCCGTCCTCTTTGGCGGCGACACAAAAGACATTATTACAGGGCTGCAAGAGAACAGTAGGTCTCTTAGAGATGTACGCTCCATGTATCGGACGGGTCGAAAGAAACGGCCCTTTTGTCACCAGAGAAGATGGAACAAGAACCAGAACAAGCATCAAGGTAAAAGACGCGCCACTGGGAACCAAAGCTCCGCTCCCCTCAGCATCCTGACTCGCTTCCCCTCCTCCCACTCCCTCCGTCCCCCTCGGAGGAACCGGTAGGAGGGAGGTTCGGTCTCCACCTGGAGGGGTGGAAGTCCGTCACCGCAGATGTATGGGTTCTTCAGCTCATACAAAGAGGTCACTCGACTGAGTTCCTGGAGATTCCACCTTCAAACCCTCTGGGAAGGTCCTTTTACCTGTTGGGTCAGATCCCCATTGTCCACCAAGAGATCCAGGCCCTGCTACAAAACGCCTCCACAGAACCCATCCCTCCAAATCAACTAGTAAGGAGATTCTACTCCCATTTCTTCCTAGTCCCAAAAAAAAGACAGGGGATCTGTAACCTATTCTGGATCTCAGCATGCTCAACCTCTTTGTGGAGTACAAGAAGTTCCGCATGCTGACTCTTCAGGGACTCCTGCCCCTGCTCCCATCAAACACATGGCTGTGCTCCCTGGATATGCAGGATGCTTACCTTCCTATCACCATCCTCCCGGACCACCGCCGCATCCTTCGATTCTCCTTCCGTGAGAACCATTTCCAATTCAAGGCTCTCCCCTTTGGCCTGTCCTCAGCGCTCCGGGTTTTCACCAAGTGCCTAGCGGTGGTAGCGTCTTTTCTCCGCCGCAAGGGCATATATGTGTTCCCATACGTGGACAACTGGCTCTTTGCAGCCTCATCCCCGGACAGCCTGAAGGAGTCTCTCTCCTTCACTCTGGATCTGTTTCCCAGCTGGGCATCTCGGTCAGTCTCCTCAAGTCTCAGCTAGTACCCTCTCAGCACCTCCAGTTTATTGGAACAGTATTGGATGCAGTCCAGAGCAAGGCGTTTTTACCATTGGATCGAGCCAAGACCTTGGCTTCTCAGGTCACTTTGGTAGCCAAAGCTCAGTGGACCCCAGTGCACTCAGTGCTCCATCTTTTGGGTCTTATAGCAGCGGCCATTCCTACCGCCCCCCCTGGACAAACTGCACATGAGGGTTACCCAGTTGTCTCTTTGAGTCCAGTGGGATCAATGATCGGATGACATGAACCAGCTGGTCCTGATCTCCAACAGCCTTCAGAAAGACCACCTCTGGTGGCAAGACCTCACCAATTTGTTGGTGGGAGCCCCCTTCCACTCTCTGACTCTCTCCCAGACCCTCACCTTGGATACCTCCAATATGGGTTGGAGAGCCCATTTGGAGGATCACAGAACTCTATGTTCGTGGTCTCCTCAGGAGCAACATCTTCACATCAACATCCTGGAGACCAGAGCAGTATTCTACGCTCTCCAGGCCTTCCAGTCGTTACTGCTCCCGGGAACACTGCTGGTCCAGACAGACAACATGGCAACTGTCTGGTACCTCAACAAACAGGGAGGTACCCGGTTGTACCCTCTTTGCAGGGAAGCAATGAGAGTATGGTATTGGGCTATTCAGCACAGCCTGTTTCTGACAGCAGTCCACATACCAGGCGTGCACAACGTTCTGGCAGACAGTCTCAGCCAATCAGTAGCCAGGGCTCACGAGTGGGACCTAAAGCAGGAGGTAGTCGAAGACCTGTTTCTTCGGTGGGGTCGGCCAGACCTAGATCTGTTTGCTTCCCCATTCAATGCAAAACTACCCAACTTTTGCTCGCTCGTTCCCAGGCATGGTGCTTTTTGGCGAGACCCAGTGTCTCTTTCTTGGACAGGGACGTTTCTATACACGTTTCCTTCCTTTCCTCTCATTCAGAAGGTTCTGTTGAAACTCCAGGCTGAAGGCGCCCACTTGATTTTGATTGCCCCTCTGTGGCCCCAGCAAATTTGGTTCCCGCTGTTACAACAACTAGTTCTAGAACCGCCGGTCCTTCTCCCACTGTCTCACGACCTTCTGTCTCAGGAGCAAGGCACCCTGGTCCATCCGAGTCTTCAGTCTCTCCATCTTCATGCGTGGCACCTGTGGACATAGCGGTTTCTCCGCTATGGAGTTTCCTCTCAAGTTGCTCAGGTCCTGGTGGAAGCCAGAAAACCCTCTACCAGATCCACCTACGCCATGAAGTGGAAGAGATTTTCTTTCAGACAACATGAAGTCTTGCTATATTCAGTCATAATGCAGTTAGTCCCAGCACTTGAACTGCCGCGGAGAGGAAAGAGGTAACTCTATGCAGAAGCATAGAACGTTGAGCTCAAGCTCGGTTTTCAAACCTTTGTCTGTGGTACTTCCCAGTGTAACTGTCAGATTCTTTACTCCGCCTAACAGTGAAGTTGCTCCGGGAGATTTCCTCTGCTCAGTTCGGTAAAAGTAGAGCGTTCGGTTTAAACCGCATAATTTTTTGTTATTTTCAGATTTTCAGCCTCTGTCTATGGTACAGGTAGTGTGTAGATAGCTAGTGACTGTGTTTTATTTTGGTGAAAAAGTGGAAATTGTTCCTTTCTTCGGTTTCTTTCAGGTCGGTCCGGTTTGGAACCGACCTTGTTAATTTTAATTTTATTTTTTCTGGGCTTAGTGTGGTGTTCCGGTACCGATCGGTTTCAAAAGAACCGGACCTTTTGCTGGTTCTTTTAAAAAGTCCGTGATACGGTTTGTAACCAATCGGTTATTTTATTACCTGGCTTGAAAGCTGCAATAGGGTAATTTGTTAGGTTGGCCACGTCTGAGAAATCCAAGAAGAAAACTGGTCCCACTGGGTTTCAACACTGTACTGAGTGTGGGGAGGCCTTTGCTAAGGCTGACCCCCACCTCATCTGTGTTTATTGTCTTGGGTTTGACCACCTCAAGTCAAACTGCCAAATCTGTAAAAACTTTCCTAAATCCACTCTAGATAAAAGACTGAGTAGGCTGAAGGAAAGGGAGGCCGAGAAGTCCGTAGATCCGGATGGCCAGCCCGGTTCGGTTGCAGCCGAACCTGAGGAGGTACCTACTGACCTAGGCGATACCTCCTCGGGCAAAAGGAGAGCCGACCCCGAGGGGTCGGTTCCGTCAAAGAAGAAGCGTAAGTCTGCCGGTTCAGATCCTGTATCTCACTCTTCAACCACGGACGAAATAGCCAAAGCGATTAGTATTGTTCAATCACTTAGACTGGTTCCGTCCGAACCGGTACCTCTGGTTAGGCGGTCGGTTCTGTCTCCTCGGATTATGATCCAGACGCTTATTATGAGGAGTGGGAGGGAGACGAAGACTGTCCCGGCGATGATGATGACGATGACTGGGGGGGTCTGGATGTGCCCATTGAACCGGACATCTCCCCAGACAGGCCCTCAGGTGTCTCTCCTTCCAGGCTCTCTGAGTCCCCTTCACATTTTTTATTCTACAAAAAGGTGGCAGAAACCCTGCAGCTTCCCTTGGTTGAAGCTGCAGAGGAGGATGAAGAGCCTGATTTTGTGGAAATTATGGACATCCCAGAGTCCAAAAGACTGTCTATCCCTCTTCATAAATCCTTGGGGAAACAGACACACAAAATTTTACAAACTCCTATTTCAGTACATCCTGTGGATAAGAGAATGGACAGGAGTTATTTGTTATCAGGCTCAGCTGCGGCGTTCCTTTATAGTCATTGCAGCCATGTTGGGGTAGTGTAGGCTACAGCCTGTGACAGGGCTAACATTCCTTTGGCTTCACACACCCTGGATAAGGACTCCAGGAAAGTGGATGCCATGGCCAAAAAACAGTATTTGGCATCCTCTTTGGGACTCAGGCAGGCTACCTATATGGCCTACACAGCCAGGTACCAGAAATCCAGATGGGATACGGTTCTGGAACTGCCTAAACAGGCCTCTCCCCAGCTAGCCAAGGAGCTGGAGGGGGTGGCTGCTGATGGAATCGAGGCATCTAAACTGCAGTTTCATGCTGCTGTGGACTCCAGTGATGTGGCATCTAGAATCATGGCTACATCTGTGTCTCTCAGAATACATGCTTGGCTCAGATGTACTAGCCTTTCACAGGATACCCCAACTAAGGCCATGGATTTTCCTGTAGTAGATAACTCTCTGTTTGGGGAGCAGACAGAGGCTTACATGAAGAAAATGGATGAATACAGGACCACGTACAGGAGTGCATGGGCCAAGGAAAGGCATGCCACTTCGCACAAGCAGCAGTCTAGGGGCAGGCCCTTTCAAAGGCCTTTTTACCAAGCCCAGGCCTCCTCTCCCTTCTCACAGAGGGGGTTCTTCAGAGGGAGGGGCAGGAGGGGGGTGAGCAGGACTGCTCCCTCCTCCTCTCAGTCTAAGGCTCCTGCCAAGCAGACACCCTGATGTGTCAGCCCGGGTTGACTCCCTATTTCCAGTAGGAGGCAGGCTGGCTTACTACTTCCAGGCCTGGAAGTCTGTGACCTCAGACAAGCGGCTCCTGGAAGTAGTAAACCAAGGACTGGCCCTCAGCTTCAAATATTTTCCAAAAAAGAGGGCCAAGTCTTTTCCACCTGCATCAATCTCAGAAACCCTTGCCCTAGAGGAAGAGGTTTCCTCTCTTCTAGCTATCAGAGCTATAGAGAAAGTTCCCACTCAGCACAAGGGTAAAGGACTGTACTCCAGGTACTTCCTTACCCCAAAGAAAACAGGGGAGTGGCGACCCATCCTAGACCTAAAGTATTTGAACAAACATGTTTCAAAGCCCAAATTCAAAATGGTAACTCCAGGAATAATCCTTCCCTCTCTAAGGCCAGGGGATTGGCTAGCATCTCTGGACCTCAAGGATGCCTACTTCCATTTTACTATCAGCTGCTCCCACAGAAAGTACCTCAGGTTCAAGTTGCCTTCAGGCCATTACCAATTCAGAGCCATGCCATTCGGTCTAACATCAGCTCCAGGGGTGTTCACAAAGTGCCTTGCAGTAGTGGTGGCTTACCTCACAAGACAGGGTATCACCATCTTCCGTATCTGGACGACTAGCTCATTGTGGGTCAGTCATCTCTACAGGTCAAGTCAGCTCTACAAACCACCCAGGACCTACTCAGTTCCCTGGGGTTTCTTCTCAGTTTTCCAAAGTGTGTCCTCGAACCAGTTCAGCTTCTCACCTTCATAGGCATAGAGTTGGACACTGTACAAGCAAAAGCTTTCCTTCCTCTGGCAAGGGTGAAGGCCCTAGTGGATCTTGCTTCATCCTTTCGACCTCAGGTCTCCCGCCCAACATGACCGTTCCTCCAGCTCTTGGGCCACATGGCAGCTTCCACTGCAGTGGTGCAGGGAGCAAGGTTCCAGATGAAGGGCATTCAGTTTCACCTAAGGTCCTTCTGGTCTCAAAAGAAGGATTCACTTACCAAACTGATTCCAGTGACTCAGACTCTGGTCCAAGCTCTCCAGTGGTGGCTGGACCAGGACAACCTCATACAAGGGGTTCCATTTCTCCCTCAAGTCCCATCAGTAGTTCTAACTACGGATGCTTCTCTTCTAGGGTGGGGAGCCCACCTGGGAGCCCTGACAGCTCAAGGGGTCTGGTCTCCACAGGAGTCTTTCCTTCATATCAATCTCCTGGAGCTCAGGGCAGTTTTCCTAGCCCTTCAGAGCTTCTCAGACTCAGTCAAGGGCAAGATGGTCCAAGTCAGAACGGACACCACCACAATGTGGTACATCAACAAGCAGGGGGGCACTCGATCCTCGGCCTTGTGCACAGAAGCCATGAAGCTGTGGTCTCTGGCCTATTCTCTTCAGACTTCTCTGATAGCAGTTCACCTTCCAGGGAAGGACAGTGTACTAGCAGATGTTTTGAGCAGAATTTCTCAGGGTCATCACGAATGGTCCCTGGATCCTCATATCCTGAAGGTCATCTTCTCCAGGTGGGGCACTCCAGAGATAGATCTCTTTGCAGCACTGGACAATCATCAACTTCCTCTGTTTTGTTGCAGACCCCCAGTCCTGGGGATAGTTCCCCAAGATGCTCTCATTCTGGACTGGAACAGCATGTTTCTCTATGCCTTCCCTCCCTTCCCTCTGCTGTTCAGAGTTCTGATCAAGATCAGGACTCAATCCTGCACAATGATACTGGTGGTTCCAGATTGGGCCAGACAGCCTTGGTATCCTCTACTGCTGTCCGTGTCAGTGTCACCTCCCCTGTCTCTTCCCAGGACATACAATCTCCTGTCCTCCTCCCAGGGGCGGATCTGGTACCCCAATCTCCAGTCTCTCACTCAAGGCCTGGCTCTTGAAGAGTTAGAATATGCAGCACTACATCTCTCTCAGGGAGTTCTGGATATTCTGAAGGTCTCCAGGAAACCTTCCACTAGAAAAACTTACAACTCCAAATGGAAAAGGTTCAGTATTTGGTGCTCTCAGAAAGGCATCCTGCCTGATTCTGCAGACATTTCCACAACCTTAGACTATTGAGTTCATCTGAATGGTCTAGGCCTTAGGCCTGCCACTCTGAAGGTTCATCTAGCAGCTGTCTCTGCATTCCTCTCAGCAGGGAAGGGCTCTTCGCTGGCATCTCATCCTGTTTTCAGAAAGTTTTTCAAAGGTCTGGTTCACATTAACCCTCCCTTTAGGGAGTCCACTACACCTTGGGATCTTAATGTCTGCATAGCTCAGCTTATGCAGCCACCCTCTGAACCTCTGGCTTCGGCCGAATTGAAGTACTTGACTTAGAAAACTGTGTTCCTGGTAGCTATTACTTCTGCCAGGCGGATTAGTGAGTTACAGGCTCTGTCAGTTGAACCGGACTTCATCTCCTTCCATAGGGACAAAGTGGTCCTAAGAACCAATAGGAGGTTCTTGCCCAAAGTGGTATCGGATTTTCATCTGAACCAGTCTGTATCTCTCTCTCCTTGTGTTTTTCACTGACCATTCTTCTTCAGGTGAAAGAAGGTTACACAGTCTGGATGTTAAGAGGACCCTTAGTTACTACATTGAGCATACTAAGGCACATAGAAATGACTGTCTTCAATTGTTTCTCACTTATAGTGAAGTGGGGAAAGGTAAGCCTGCCACTAAAAGAACTATTGCCAAGTGGATTGTTTCTTGTATGCAATTGTGTTATGACAAGTTGGGTAGAACGCCCCCTTCAGGCCTGGGGGCTCACTCGACTAGGGGTACAGCTGCTTCTGTAGCTGCGGCTAGAAATATACCTTTGTTAGAGATCTGTAAAGCAGTCACCTGGAAAACAGTACCTACTTTCACCAAGCATTACTCCCTGGACATCCAGGCTAGGAGTGATGCTAGGTTTGGCACAGCAGTACTGCAGAGCCTCTTCCCAAAGTAGGTTCTGCATTCCCTCCTCCATAGGGAACTGCTTGGTAGTCTGCATTATGTCTGAATACAGCAAGACTTCATGTTGTTTGAAGAAAAAATTACTCACCATAGTAATGTTGTTTCTTCTAATGGAGTCTAGCTGTATTCAGACCCCCCTCCCCTCTCAGAACCTGGGTTTGGGAAGTGGGCTGGCAGGTACAGTGTTGCACCTCAGGGGTGTACCTTGTACCCTCCCTCTTGGGTGGGGTAGATGTTGTTATTTTTCTGGTGTTTTATACTTAAATATTGTCACTACCTTTCCTTCTTGGGTTCTTGACTTGAGTCTTCTGGGCCCAAAAATAATCTTTTGCCCTTTGGCTATATGTTTGAACAATTGCCATACTATAGTATATTAGTTAGTTTGCTCGTAAGAATCTGACGGTTACACTGGGAAGTACCACAGACAGAGGTTTGAAAACCGAGCTCGAGCTCAACGTTCTATGCTTTTACATAAAGTTAACTCTTTCCTCTCCGGGGCAGTTAAAGTACTGGGGCTAACTGCATTATGTCTGAATACAGCAAGACTCCATTAGAAGAAACAACATTACTATGGTGAGTAATTTTTTCATCTGGGCCACAGCCAGATGCTTGGACCCCTTTTCCTGCTTGACCTCTCGGGTGTTAGAGTACCTCTTACATCTTTCTGAGTTGGGTCTTAGTTACTCCTTTATTAAGGTCCACCTTTCTGCGGTGTCGGCCTACCACCTTCTGGTGGAGGGCAAAACCCTAGCACAACTAGAGGTTTTCAAAACTTTCGTGAAGAGTATCTTTCACATCAAACCTCCAGTCCGGAACCCCTGTCCTCCCTGGGATCTTAATTTTATGTTGGAGAAACTTACTTTGCTCCCTTTTGAACCGGCAGCAAGTTGTGATATGCCCTTCCTGTCCTGAAAGGCTGTTTTTGGTTGCAGTTACTTCAGCTTAAAGGGTCTCAGAGCTTAGGCCTTTGTTTGCAGAGAGCCTTATTTGATTTTCCACAAGGACCAGGTGGTCCTGAGAACTAATCCTTCTTTTCTTCTGAAAGTGGTTTCGGAGATGTCTCTCAACCAGAGTGTTAAACTGCCATCTATTTTCCTCAGCATTCCAACAGGGGGGAATATCTTTTGCACACCCTGGATGAGCATCGGATTTTAAGGTGCTATGCCTCCCGGACTAAGGAGGTTCAAAAGTCGAACCAACTCTTTGTGGCCTTTGCCTCCCAGTGCCAGGGCAAGGCCATCTCTAAACAGACTATTTCTAGGTGGCTGGCTAACTGTATTCACTACACTTACCAGAAATACGGAAAAACCCTTCCAGGGGCAGTTAAAGGCCAGTCCACCAGAAGCGTGGCCACTTTTACTGCTTTTTTCAGGAATGTGTCCACTGCGGAGATCTGTGCAGCAGTCCCTTGGTCTTCTGTCCACACCTTCACTAAGCCCTACAGTCTGGACATTGCCTCTAGGTGTCGAGCTGGTTTCGGCCTTACAGTTTTGCAAGGTCTTATGTCTTAAGGCAGATCCTTAGTTGGCAGACATCTTCCTCCTCCCGCGGAAACTTGTCTCCGACTCCTTGTTTTTGTTAGACTGTTTGGAATTCAGTCCTGTATGTGACGACCCACTGTAGGAACCCTCTCGAAGTAAGATATAGCAGTTACGTAAGAATTTACCGTAACAGTAGATCTTCGAGAGAGGTTCCTGCAGTTGGTCTAGTTTCCCACCCACCTTCCGCCAGCTCCTGGAAATTTTCCTTTTTTTTTATTCTGTGTAGTCCCCGGGTCTAGCCAGGGCACAGGGTCCCAGGAGTTGTTACTCCTGTCTTTCTGCTATCCTCTAGGTCTCCCGTGGAAAAGAACTGGAGGGCGGGCGTAGGACCGCCCCTTTTATAGTCGGGCTGACATTGCATCACCTGATGTCAGGGGGCGGTCCCCGCTAATGATTGCTAATTACAAGTTTACCATTCGAACCTGACGCCAGGGGGCACAGTCCTATATGTGAAGACCCACTGCAGGAACCTCTCTCGAAGATTTACTGTTATGGTAAATTCTTACGTAACTGCTATTTTTTTTTCTCAAATATCTGTGTTGTACACAGGTAGCAGTGCAATTGAGGATGGGCGGGTGGAGAACAAAAACAACAGTGAGACTTTGGTGATCTTGGAAGGAGGAACGGAGATGGTCTCAAACAAATGGCAAAGTGGTGGGGGGATGAATATGAAGCAGTTGCAGAACCAGTGCCGTGAATATCGTGGCCCATGGGGGGTAGGGATGGTTGCTGCCAGGTACCGTGTCCAGGTGCAAGAATTGCATACCGCGTGTGTGCAAAAAAAAAAAGAAAACTTCACTACAGGAAAAAAAAATCTATACCGGGCTAACACAGAAGATCCCTGCACACAATCGAGGTATGAAGTACCTGAACAACCAGTGCAAGAGAGACACAGTGCAATCTGAGGGCACATCGAGAAGCTCCACAACATCATAACAGAGGTCAGCAACATCAAAAAAGTCACCGCGGGAAACTACCTACAGTCTACAAAAGTTGTTTACCGTAGAAATGTTGATCGCGAACTGCGGTAAACAGAAATCGATGCCTGGAAGTGGGGATGCTCACTGAAGTAAGCGGCACAGATAATAATAAATGATACCATGGCAATAAGAATCTGTTTTAGCCAGGGTATCATTTATTATCTGTACTTATTACTTCAATGAACACCCCAACTGGCACGATTTCTATTTACCACGGTATGCAATCAGGTTTTCCATGTGGTGAACAACTTCTGTTACACAAACATTAGCAGCAGATTGTATTGAGAGGATTTACAAGTTGTTGGTTTTTTTTTTGTTTGCTGACGAGCCCCATTCGATTCTGCAAAACAGCGTAGCAGCAAAACAGCATAGAAATGAATTCGATGTGGAACACGACGCTGCAATACACAATCTATACGGAAAATACAAGCATAACATGGAACACGATACAAAGGGGTAAAACACTCAAAATAACTTTAGTCATAAACAAGTTAAAGAAAGTACAGAAACTAGCGTTTATTCACAGTCAGGCAGCATAGCCCATTACTCTGAGCCCATTGCAGCCACCGTGCTACAGAGACATTAGAAAGAAAACGATCATATATATCTACATATTTACATTTTACAGATTTAGAAAGTTTGTGAGACATATATATACACTTGCCTTTCAAAGTTGTAAGTACAGGAAAAGAAAATTAGGTGAAAACAGAGCATAGTGATCGTTTCAGTATCTTAATCAACTGTGAGCATGCGGTTCCAATTTGAGGATCTCAAAATGGACACTGAAAACGTGTTTTACAAACACTTTTCAAATGGAAATCCTAATCTTTTCAGCCAATCAATTAAAGTTTAACATGTTTATTACCATCTGTAATACTTTCATATGCTCTAAGATGACTGGCTGAAAAGATGTTGAGCTCCAAAGTGAGGACGTCCACAGACGTCTATAGGAGTGAGTGAGACGCATTACAGGATGTCTGCAGGCGCTATGGGAGTGACCAGTAGTGGATTATACTGCCGCCTACAGATTCTTTTAGAGTTAATGAAGAATGTGATATTTGTAAAACCTTCCCAGAGAAAGCAGTGGAGAAACGCCAGGAACGGCTTAAGAAAAAACTTCCTCCACCTAAGGGTCCCTCTGGCTCTGACCAGCCGATACCCTCTTTTGCTGTGGGTGAAACCACTTCAATAATCGCCACAACCCCTGAGATGGGTGACAAGGGCACTAAGAGGCTTGCTAAACTGGCTGACTCTCCGGTTCTCTCAAAAAAGACAAAGAAAACAAAGCACACAAAACCCCCAACTGAGAAAAAGGGGACTTCTATGGGTGCTCTAGTACTACCTTCTCCTCATGAAATTACTCAGGCCTTTAAAGCAGTCCAGGCCTTACAAGGTCTTTATCCCACTGGCTAGCTGCCACCTGCCCCAGTACCAGCTGGACAGACTGGCAGCACTGGTAAATCCTCTTTTACTGAGGAAGAAGATAATGATGAAGAAGAGTATGAAGGGGAACCCACTGAGCCTGAGGTCTACCCTGAGCAAGATTGTGGTTCACTTCCTAGAACCACTGAGGATTGTTCCTCACATTTTACTTTTGTGAGGAAAATGGCTGATGCCTTGGACATCACCACAAGAGAACAAATTAGGGATGAAGAAGAGGTGGAATATCTCGAAATGATGGTGTTAACACCCACAAAGACAGTCCTCTTGCCTGTCAAATTCTTCAAGAAGGATGCCTTGAAGATTTTACAAACCCCTAATTCAAACAACATGAAGTCTTGCTGTATTCTGACAATTGCAGTTAGGTCCTGCCTTTCAACTGCCCCGGAGAACATAGGTCTAACTTTTCTATGCATGGCATAGAATGTTCATCTCGAGCTCAGTTGAAGCCTCTGCCTGTTGTTATTCGAACTGCAACCGTCAAATTCTTTACTCCACCTCACTGAACAGTCGCTCCGGAGATTTCTCCTGCTGCTTGGTTCAAAGTCGGTTGAAGTGTCGGTTTTCTACCGAATTGTTGTTTCCCGCATAGTCGGTTCAAGTCTCTGTGGTACCGTGAGTACTAGATAGGTTTTTGTTCTGTTTTCTGTGTGGAACTTGTAAACTGTGGGCCGATCATTTTGAGGTAAAATTTGTACTTTACTTTAGTCTGTGGTTACCAGTCTGTGTCGATTCTAAAAAAAACGGGTTTTAGTACAGTTTTTTCTAAGACCCGTGACACGGTCAGGAACCAATAGGGGAGTCTTGCCTGGCGGATTGCCGAAAAAAGGGTAAGTTTGGTTAGGTTGGCCATGTCTGAGAAGCCCAAGAAAAAAAAACGGGCCCACTGGGTTTCAACACTGCAGTGTGTGTGGGGAGGTCTTTGCTAAGGCTGATCCCCACACCACCTGTGTTTATTGTCTGGGGTTTGACCACCTCGATTCAGACTGCCAAAGTTGCAAACATTTTCCCAAATCTACCCTGGAAAAGAGATTAGGTAGTCTGAGGGAAAGGGATGCCGAGAAGTCCGCTGACCCGGATGGCCAGCCCGGTTCGGTTCTGACCAAACCAGAAGGAGTGCCCTCTGACCAGGGCGATACTTCTTCGGGCAAAAGGAAAGCCGATTCCGAGGAATCGGTTCCGACAAAAAGAAAAAGAAAAGACAAATCGACCGGTTCGGATCCAGAATCTCATACTCCGACTGCCAATGAAATAGCCAAAGCGATTAGGATTATGGAATCGCATTCATCGGTTCCGACTGAACCGGCACCATTTGGCAGGGGCTCGGTTCGGTCGGTTCCCCCGGTTCCAGATTATACCCTAGAAGAATTTTATGAACCGGAGTTTGAGGAGGAGGGAGAGTATGAGGATGATTATGGTGATGGTGAAAGTCTGGATGTGCCTATTGACCCGGACATCTCCCCAGACAGACCTTCAGGTGTTTCTTCTCCTAGGCTTTCTGAGTCCCCTTCACACTACATGTTTTACAGAAAGGTGGCTGATACCCTCCAGCTTCCTGTGGAGGAGGCAGTAGAGGATCAGGAAGAGCCTCACTACGTAGAGATGATGGACATCCCAGAGTCCAGGAGACTGTCTATTCCCCTCCACAAATCTTTTGGGAAACAGACACAAAAAATTCTTAAGTCTCCCAATTCTATACCTCCTGTGAACAGAGGCTCAGATACGGAGTTCCTTTTTCAGCAATACAGCCATGTTGGGATTGTACGGGCTGCTGCCTGTGATAAGGCAAACATTCCCTTGGCATCACACCTTCCCCCCCCAGACAAGGATTCCAGGAAGATTGATGCTATGGCAAAGAAGCAGTACATGGCGGCATCTTTGGGACTCAGGCAGGCTAATTATATGGCCTATGCAGCCAGGTACCAGAAGTCCAGGTGGGATGCTGTACTGGCACTGGCTAAACAGGCCCCTACCCAGCTTGCCAAGGAGCTGGAGCAGGTGGCTGCTGATGGGATTGAGGCATCGAAAGTTCAGTTTCATGCTGCTGTAGACTCCAATGATGTATCATCAAGAGTCATGGCTACATCTGTGACTCTTCGGAGAATGACTTGGCTCAGATGTACTAGCCTCTCACAGGATACCCAGGCTAAGGCCATGGATTTTCCTGTAGTGGGTAATTCTCTGTTTGGAGAGCAGACAGAGAATTACATGAAGAAAATGGACGAGTACAGGACCACTTACAGGAGTGCTCAGGCCAAAGAAAGGCAAGCAGCTCCTCAAAGGCAGCAGTCCAGGGCAGGGGCAGGTCTTTCCAAAGGCCTTTTTACCAAGCACAGGCCTTTTTTTCTTCTTTTTCACAGGGGGGTTCTTTAGAGGGAGAGGCAGAAGGAGGATGAGCAAGCCTGCATCCACCCCTCAGCCTAAAGCCCCTGCCAAGCAGACACCCTGATGGGTCTGCCCGGGTCACTTCTCCTATACCAGTAGGGGGCAGGCTGGCTTACTTTGTCCAGGACTGGATGTCTGTTACATCAGACAAGTGGGTCCTGGAAGTAGTAAGCTAGGGACTGGTTCTCAGCTTCAAAAAATTTCCCAAGATGAGAGCCAGATCTTTTCCACCTGCAAATCTCTCAGAGACCCTTGCCCTAGAGGCAGAGGTTTCTTCTCTCCTAGCTCTCAGAGCTATAGAGAGAGTTCCTACCCTACACTGGGGCAAAGGATTGTACTCCAGGTACTTCCTAACCCCCAAAATGACAGGAGAGTGGCGACCCATCCTGGACTTAAGATATTTGAACAAACATCTTTTAAAGCCAAAATTCAAAATGGCAACTCTGGGAATTATCCTTCCCTCTTCAAGTCCATGGGACTGGCTAGCCTCCCTGGACCTCAAAGATGCCTACTTTCACATTCCCATCAGGTGCTCCCACAGAAAGTACCTCAGGTTCAAGTTACCCTCAGGCCACTATCAGTTCAGAGCAATACCCTTTGGCCTAACATCAGCTCCAAGGGTCTTCACAAAGTGCCTGGCAGTAGTTGTTGCCTTCCTAAGAAGACAAAAGATTTCCATTTTCCCGTACTTAGACGACTGGCTCATAGTAGGTCAGTCTCCAGACCAAGTCAAGTGACCCAGCAAGTGCTCACTTCTTTAGGATTCCTTCTCAATCTACCAAAGTCAGTTCTCGAACTAGTGCAGCTCCTCACCTTCATAGGTGCAGAACTGGATACGATAAAAGCAAGAGCCTTCCTTTCCCTGGAAAGGGCAAGGACCCTCATGGAACTGGCCTCTTCATTCAGCCTTCAGGTGTCTCGACCAGCAAGGCATTTCCTTCAGCTACTGGGCCACATGGCAGCTTCCACAGCAGTGGTCCAGGGCGCAAGATTCCAAATGAGGGACATTCAGTTCCACTTAAGAGCTTTTTGGTCCCAAAGAAAGGATTCCCTTACCAAACTAATTCCAGTGACTCAAACTCTGATCAAAGCCCTGCAGTGGTGGCAGGACCAGGACAATTTGAGGAAAGGGGTTCCATTTGTCACGCAGTCTCATTCAGTGGTCCTCACCACAGATGCTTCCCTGCTGGGCTGGGGAGCCCATTTGGGGGAACTTACCACCCAGGGATTGTAGTCGCCTCAGGAATCTCTGCTTCACATCAATCTCTTGGATCTCAGAGCAGTGTTTCCGGCACTGCAAGCTTTTTCCAACTCTGTACAGAACAAGGTGGTTCAGGTCAGGACAGACAACACCACCACCATGTGGTACATCAACAAGCAAGGAGGCACTTGATCTTCGGCCTTGTGCACAGAAGCAATGAAGTTGTGGTCCCTGGCCTATTCCCTGCAAACCTCTCTGATAGCAGTTCACCTCCCAGGGAAGGACAATGTCCTAGCAGATGCACTGAGCAGAATATCCCAGGGCTGTCACGAATGGGCCCTAGATCCCCTGGTTTTTAAAGTGATTTTCTCAAGATGGGGCACTCCAGAGATAGATCTTTTTGCAGCCCCAGACAATCACCAACTTCCTCTCTTTTGTTGCAGACCTCCAGTCTTGGGCTCAGTCCCCCTGGATGCTCTGATTCTGAATTGGGAAGGGAAATTTCTGTATACTTTTCCCCCTTCCCTCTCCTGTTCAGAGTGTTAGTCAAGATAAGGTCACAACCATGCAAAGTGATTCTGATTGCTCCAGACTGG
Organism: Neoceratodus forsteri; assembly: GCA_016271365.2. Lineage (NCBI taxonomy): Eukaryota > Metazoa > Chordata > Ceratodontiformes > Ceratodontidae > Neoceratodus > Neoceratodus forsteri. The sequence continues at coordinate 110,143,363 of JADMNL010000028.1, forward strand.
GCCAGGCAGCCATGGTATTCCTTGTTGCTGTCCCTAACAGTCCATCTTCCCCTGTCTCTTCCCAGTAATTACAACATGTTAACATCCTCTCAGGGGAGGATTTGGTACCCGAATCTTCAGTCTCTCAATCTCAAGGCTTGGCTCTTGAAGAGTTAGAGTTTGCAGATCTGCATCTTCCCAGTGGGTTCTGCACATCCTTAAGGCTTCTCGAAAGCCTTCCACCAGAAAGACTTACAACTCCAAATGGAAAAGATTCAGCATTTGGTGTTCTAAGAAGAATATTACTCCAGACTCTGCTGAATTGCCTACGGTTCTGGATTATATGGTCCATCTTAATGGCCTAGGTCTCAGACCAGCTACTCTCAAGGTACACTTGGCAGCTGTGTCTGCTTTCCTGTCTCTAGGCAAGTCTTCCTCTCTGTCATCCCATCCTGTATTCTGTAAGTTTTTCAAGGGATTGCTTCACACCATTCCCCCCTTTAGCGATCCTGCTCCTGCTTGGGATCTTAATGTTTGCATTGCTCAGCTTATGCAACCCCCTTTTGAGCCTTTGTCCTCAGCAGAGCTTAAGTACTTGACTTGGAAAACTGTGTTTTTGGTAGCCATTACTTCTGCCAGACGTATCAGTGAATTGCAATCCCTGTCAGTGGAATCTGATTTCATCTCTTTTCACAGAGATAAAGTGGTCCTTAGAACTAACAGAAAGTTCTTGCCTAAAGTGGTTTCAGATTTCCACCTCAACCAGTCTATATCTCTCCCTGTTTTCTTCACTGATCATTCTTCCTCGGGAGAGAGGAGGTTACACAGTTTGAATGTTAAAAGAGCCCTTAGCTACTACATAGAGCGTACCAAGGGGCACAGGTTTGAATCCCTCCAGTTGTTCCTCACTTATGGAGAAGTTGGAAAGGGAAAACCTGCCACTAAGAGATCTATTGCCAGGTGGATTGTCTCTTGTATTCAATTCTGCTATGAAAAACTGGGTAGAACTCCACCCTCAGGCCTGAGGGCTCATTCCAGAAGAGGTACAGCTGCTTCCCTCGCTGCTGCCAGGGATATCCCTCTTTTAAATATTTGTCAAGCAGCCACCTGGAAAACTGTCCATACTTTCACCAAGCATTACTTTCTGGATATCCAGGCTAGGAGTGATGCTCGGTTTGGCACAACAGTACTGCAGAGCCTGTTTCCAAAGTAGGTTCTGTCCCTCCTTCATGGAGGTACTGCTTGATAGTCTGCAATTGTCAGAATACAGCAAGACTTCATGTTGTTTGAAGAAAAAATTACTCACCTTAGTAATTATGTTTCTTCTAGTGGAGTCTTGCTGTATTCTGACCCAGAACCTAGTTTCTGGGATGTGGCTGGGCAGGAGCAGTGTTGGCACCCTAGGGGTGCCCCTTTTACACCCTCTTTTTTCTTTGAGTGGAAAGTTGTTTCATTTGATTGGTTTTGGTTTTTGGGTTTCTGACTTGAGTCTTCCTTTGAGAACCAAAAACAGTATAATTTTGCCAGTTGGCTAGTAAAAATGTTACAGTTTCCACACAGAACACCTAGTGAGTTTTTGCTGGTAAAGATCTGACAGTTGCAGTTCGAATAACAACAGGCAGAGGCTTCAACTGAGCTCGAGATTAACATTCTATGCCATGCATAGAAAAATTAACCCTATGTTCTTCAGGGCAGTTGAAAGGCAGGACCTTACTGCAATTGTCAGAATACAGCAAGACTCCACTAGAAGAAACATAATTACTAAGGTGAGTAATTTTTTCTTCTGTCCCCCCTCTTGATAAGAGGCTGGATAAGAAGTACCAGTTGGAAAGGGAAGGGGCAGAGTTTCTGTTTTCCCACCCTGACCACCAGGGTGTGGTGCAGGCAGCTGCCTGTGACAAGGCTAGGGTGCCTTTGGCTTCTCATCCACTGGATAAGGAGTCCAGCAAGATTGACAGTATGGCCAAAATAGGATACCTGTCAACTTCTTTGGCTAATAGGCAAATTTCCAGGCATACGCTGCCCAGTACTAGAAGTCCTTATGGCAGTCTGTATTGGCCATGGCACAAAAAGCCCTTTTACCCTTGCCTGATGACCTGGCAGAAACTGCCACATTTGGCTTAGAGGCAGCCAAGTATCAGTTCTGAACGGCTGCTGATACCAATGACACGGCAGCCAGATGGATGGCAAACACTGTAGAGAAGGTTTGCCTGGCTAAGAGCTACAAATCTTATCCAAGATACCCAAACAAAGGCTCTAGACTTCCCCTTGGAGGGAAATTCACTTTTTGGTGAATCAGCAATGGCTTATATGAAGAAAGTGGATGAATACAAAGCCATCTTCAAGAGTAACTCTGCTAAGGAGAAAGCCTCTCCATCCACCAGACCCTATGGAAGGGGCGGCAGAGACATGTCCTTTCATACTAAGCCCTTTTTCCAGCCAATGGCTGCACCCCAATACCAACAGCACCCCCAGCAAAGGGTACTTTAGAGGTGGGGGCAGAAGGGGTTCCAGGTGGGGATCTCAAACCCAGCCTTAACCCCAAATCAAGCAAACACCCTGACATGTCTTCACAGGCCGCCTCCTCTCTACCTGTTGAAGGAAGACTGTTTCACTACCTCCAGGCTTGGCAAAGGATCACCACAGACAAGTGGGTCCTGGAAGAAGTGTGTCAAGGACTGTCTCTGAATTTAAAATCCCTTCCTCTTCTCAGAACCGGGGTGTTCAGTTCACCCTCCCTCGCAGAAAAGAAGCTGCTGAAGCAGAGGTGCGAAACCTGCTGCTGTCAAGGGCAGTGGAACCCGTCCCAGCTCAGCAGAGAGTACTTCCTTACCACAAAGAAAAATGGGGAGTGGTAGCCTATCTTGGACCTCAGGGTACTAAAGAAGCATTTGAAAAAAAACAAAGTTCAAAATGGTAACTTTGGCACTGATTCTGCCAGCACTCCAAAAAGGAGACTGGTTGGCATCACTGGACCTAAACGATGCCAATTTCAGCATCCCCATAAGGGAGTCTCACAGAAAATATCTCTGGTTCAGACTCCCATCAGGTCACTATCAGTTTTCAACCCTGCCATTTGGCCTAACTTCGGCCCCAAGGGTATTCACAAAATGCTTAGCCGTGGTTATGGCACACCTTCGAAGACAGGGTGTCATGGTGTTCTCATATTTGGATGACTGGCTAGTAGCAGCAAAATCACTAGACCAGGTCAGATAGCATCTGCAGACTACCCAGGAGCTTCTGGAGTTCCTGATAAATCACACAAAATCAGTCCTCCTACCTGCACAGCAATTGCAGTTCATAGGAGCAGAGATCAACACCCTGCAAGGCAGGGCCTACCTGCCTCTGGACAGGGTAAGAAATCTCCAGCTGATTGCAAACTCATTCAGCCTGCACGAGAGAAAAACTGCAAGGCAGTTCCTGCAACTCCTGGGCCATATGGCTGCAGCCACAGGCACAGTCCTAGGATCCAGGTTCCAAATGATAGACATCCAGTTCCACCTGAGGGTACACTGGTGCCAGAGAAGAGATTCCCTCTCAAAAATGATTGCAGTAATAAAAACTTTGTTACAAGCACTTCAGTGGTGGAAAGAGGACTCCAACCTGAGGGAAGGGGTTCCTTTCCAACAAGAGTCCCCATCAGTTCTCACAACAGATGCATCTCTACTGGGGTGAGGTGCCCATGTAGGGGACCACACAACTCAGGGCACTTGGTCAAGTGCAGAGTCACTCCAGCATATAAACTTGCTGAAACTCAGAGCAGTGTTTTTGGCACTAAAAGCCTTCACAACACTGGTTCAAGGGAAGGTGGTATAAGTCAGAACAGACAGTACCACCACAATGTGCTACATAAACAAGCAGGGAGGCACCAGGTCAGGTCCTCTCTGCACAGATGCCATGCAAATTTTGAGCCTGGCTTACTCCTTGGGAGTTTCCCTACAGGCTGATCATATGCCAGCAGAGGACAACACCCTAGCAGATGCTCTGAGTCGAATCATCCAGGCCCATCACGAATGGGCCCTAAACAGGCAAGTGGTGGAAGTAATCTTCAGGAGGTGGGACATCCCAGAGATAGACTTGTTCGCATCCCAACAGAACCACCACCTGCCACAGTACTGTTGCAGAGCACCAGATGGGGGCACACTACTCCTGGATGCTCTGGCTTTGGACTGGTCAGGGAAACACCTGCATGCTTTTCCTCGCTTCCCTCTGGTGTACAGGATATTGCTCAAGCTCAGGTCCCAGTCAGCATCAGTGATCTTGATAGCTCCAGACTGGCCCAGGCAGCCATGGTACTCTCTTCTGCTCTCCATGTCCATAGCCGAGCCAATACTCCTTCGGAGGCACAATCTGTCAACCTCCAGCCAGGGGAGACTCCTGTATCTGAATCTCAGGTCTCTCAGTCAGCTCTTGGAAGACCTAGAATATCCAGGTTTACACCTCTCTGAAGCTGTTTTGGATATCCTAAGATGTTACAAGAGGCCTTCCACTAAGAAAACCTATACTTCAAAATGGAAACGGTTTTCTGTTTGGTGCTCAGCCAGGGAGCTGGTACCAACACAGGCTGGAATTCCAGCTATTCTTCATTACCTCTCTTATTTACATTCCCTTAGATTGCAGCCCAGTACCCCCAAGGTCCACCTGGCTGCAGCATCCATTTACATTTCTGCTGGGAGAAATGTGACAATAGCTTCAGACCCTATCTTTAGGAGGTTCTTCAAGGGCTTGACCCATCTGCATCCCCCTCATAGGGAACTGGTGCCAGCATGGGATCTCAGTGTGTGCATAGCTAAGCTCATAGGACCTCCTTTTGAGCCCATGTCCTCTGCTCGTCTGAAATGTGTCACTTGGAAAACAGTTTTCCTAGTGTCAATGACTTTTGCAAGAAGAATCCGTGAGCTTCAGGCTCCCTGCATTGAACAGGACTACATTTCATTCCATAGGGATAAAGTGGTCCTGAGGACAAACAGGAAATTTCTCCCTATAGTGGTTTCTGATTTCCACCTGAACCAATCCATTACCCTACCTGTCTTTTTCACTGAGCACTCCATTTCTGGTGAAAGAAGACTTCACAGTCTGGATGTCAAGAGAGCTCTCAGCTACTACATGACAGCCGCTAAGGACCACAGGCAGGACAGAAAACAGCTCTTCCTGACTTATGGGGCTGTGTGAAAGGGTAACCCAGCATCAAAAAGGTCAATTTCTCGATGGATAGTCCAGTGTATCCAGTTCTGTTACACTATAGCTGGAAGGGAACCCCCAACAAGACTGAGGGTCCATTCCACAAGAGGGACAGCTGCTACCTTAGCAGCTGTTAGGGATGTTCCACTAGTGGATGTCTGTAAAGCAGCTACCTGGAAGACAGTACACACCTTTACAAAGTATTACAACCTGGATATTCAGTCCAGGGGTGATGCTAGGTTTGGCACAGCAGTCCTGCAAAATGTGTTTCCAAAATAAGGTTCAATAAATCAAGATTTATTTATATTAGCGCTTTTCAGAAATCAAAGCGCAGGTGCATAATAAAACAATCAATGACATAAATTTAAAACTAAAAATAATTAATACAACATACATGCCCACCTCCAAAGGTACTGCTTCGTAGTCTGCAGAAAGTTAGGAATACCTGAGTATTACTGGGGTTAGAAGAAAAAAATTACTTTACCATAATAATCTTGTTTCTTCCCAGTGATACTCAGGTATTCATAACTTCCCACCCTGCCTCCCCTTCTAGAACCTTTAGACTCTGCACTCCTGCATACTGTGTTCTCAGGGGTATACATGCCACTTCCTGGCACAATTTGGGTAAACAAGGTTCATGTTGTATTTTCCCCTCTCTTCCAGGTGACTCTGACATTTTTGGGGGGATCTGTTGTTTCCCCCCCCCTCCAGTTGGAGGGTTTATTTAGGGGGTTATGGGTTTAACTATTATCAATTTTTATTATTATTTATTACTAATACTATTCAGTATTCATAGTTCTTTGGAGCCTGCCATTCCAGGCATCCAAGAAATCGGAGGGGTTTTAGAACTAAGGCAGTTAGTTCAAGGCAGCATTTGAATAGTTGTCACGTGCAAAGAGTTCCATCCTTTGCATGTGTTCTATCCTCTCCGGGCAGTTCTGGCTTAAAGGTAAACTGCAGAAAGTTATGGATACCTGGGAAGAAACAAGATTACGATGGTAAGTAAGTTTTTCTTCTGGCATAGCCCATACGGCGCACATTGGAAATACTGTAAACCATTAGTGAATAAAAGATTAAAATGCAAATAATCATGAATACGTTGTATAAAAATATCTTCAGGCTCAGTGTCCAGCACTGAAATGCATTGTCAGAAGCATCTAAGGGTGAAAAATGGGGGAAAGTACATTCTTACTAATTGCTGCTGGCACATCTGCTTTGTTATAGCACATCCATAAAGAAGTCGAGTCCTTCAGTTTGCTGGATCTTTGCAGAAACAATAACCGAAAACAAGCAGCTGCCAAGTTCTACAGTTTTCTGGTGTTAAAAAAGCACTTGGTCATTGAACTCCACCAAGACGAACCTTATGCTGACATCATTGCAACCCCAGGACCAAGGTTTCACACAGTCTAGTTTTGAAGGTTACTGTGGCTGAGGAGATACAAAACTTTCCATCCGAATTTGTTCGGACTGTAATCTCAATCATATTTTTTGCTGACGGTGACAGATTTCTTTCTGAAATGAAGTGAGCGTTCAATTACCTCCATTTTTTGGAAGTTGAGATTGACAGTCCAGCTGAGGCAATCATACCATATATTTTTGTTATGGCTTCTTGACCAAAGGATCTAGTCCAGTCTATTAAAAACAGCGTTTTTTTATTTTGTCTAACTTGACAATATAAACTCTGTTTATTTTAAAGTTCTTTAAAGGGGAATCCTGACCTCACCTGCAGTAATGCTGTGGGGCCTTTAGGTCCCAATTAAAAAAAAAAAAAAAAAACTCATTAGGAGATATATATATTTTATTTTATTTTTTTATAGTGCAGTCATGCTGCACTCCTTCACACTAATGCTGGCTAAAGTGACTTGCTGGCACATAGACATCCCTCGCAGCTCAGTCAGTCAGTCACGTCGTCAGAGGGCTGGCCGCATGGAACACTAGGAAGGACAGTTTAACATGGCAGGCAGAGGATTGCAGGATCAACCAGAAAAGAAATTAAATTACAAGCCAGTAAGTAAATTTAAAAAAAATGATCTCCTAATGTTTTTTTCTTAATTGGGATCTAAAGATCCCACAGCATTACTGCAGGGGAGGTGAGGATTCCACTTTAAATAAGAAAAGGAGAACACAGTATGTAGTTCTTCACATGTGCATGTTCATTGTCAACAAAAGCAACTATATAAAAAAATATATAGAAGTCTTTAGATTTTTTTTACACTGCTGGCTGTTATTTGAGAACTCAGTTATGAGTTTTGGTGGTTTCTGGCTGTTACAGAACAAGAACAGTGTTCTTGATCATCAGTTGTTGTTTTAGTGTACTGGTCATCCTGTTCTGAAAGTGGCTACTGACTATAATTTTCTGGAACTCATTATTTTGTTTCTGTGTATGTTGACAGTAGTTATCAGCAGACTGGAAAAACTGTTGGACTTGAAGCAGTTTTTTTTCAATGTTCTTGGAGTGCATCGGGAAGTAATAACTTGTGTTTGGTAAACTGCTTTAGCAGTTGTTTTATTTTCATTTCTCCTTTCTGTAACTAGCGTAAATGATGACTTTGCAATTTATTCCATTATGAGCGTCACGGTTATTAGTGCTCTGCAACTACATTTAAAAGAAAAATGATTAATATGTATATACCAAATGAAAAAAAATATTTTTTCACTCTGGAATTGCATCTTTTTTATGTTGGCATGTTTCATATTAAAGTAGTTTCTGAACAAAGTTTATTCTGCTGTCTTAAACTAGTAATAAAACTGTATATTTTATGTGGATGACAGTTATTTCAAAAGCTTAAAAATGAAATCAGATAAGTAGTTTGAGTTTGTTTTTGTGTGCACCTCTGAAAACTTCACACATTCTTTAAAGCCCAAATCCCAGTGCAGGGCATCATGGACATGCAGACCCTTGTGCAAGGCAGGCTGACAATTTGGGTATTTCTGTAGTGCTCCACATTGTCAATGGGATTCATCACAAATGGATAACATGCATCCCTACTAGGGGAAATGGCACAACCCAAGGCTGTAACCAGCATAGAATCCTGGGCACATGAACATTCCAGACAGTAGCAACTCTCTGGTCGTTGCTGTGCCATCGTAGGGGAAGCAGCATAGGAAATTCCCTGTAGAAAAATTTGTTTTTACTTTGGTTTCTTTTTTTTTTTTTTTTTTTTTTTTGTGTAACAATTTTATTTGCATTTCCAAACACTTACAACCAAACAAATGAAAGACTCACTTCGCCACAGGCCAGAAGCCATAAAAGGCTAACAGCTTTTCTACTCATCACAGTGTTAAGTATACATTTAGCCTTTTGAAATACTTAAGATAAAACTCAGCATCCAGTGGCACATACCATTTCCATTTCTATATTAAAAAAAAAACCCAAACCCCTACCCCCCAACCCGAAACCAATTTAAACCAGAATCATTTCATTAACTATTTACAATGATCCACATTCACCAGCACATAAATACTGCAGAAGTTAGTAAGAATCCTCATTAGGTTACCAAGACATTGAAGAAGTTAATCCCACGGGTACAGGTCACATGTATTGTAAGGGGCGCTATTTGGGGTCGCATGATGCCCTACAAAGGACACCATCTAGTTGTTCACATTTTTCCACCCCTTCCTTCTCTATACCCTCCAGTCCTGCTGGGAAAGAGCCGAGAGGAGCGGGTTCCATACAACTCCAAAGATCTCTTCTCTTCTTGGATCTGATAAGCCCTCCTCCATAGCCATAGCTGATGCTGCCAGGGCTTTCCATTGAGTGAGAGAGGATCTTTGCAGAAACCAAGTGTTTAAGATACACTGCCTGGCAATTGCTAAGGCCCCCCTAACCACTTCCTGTGCATACCTCCATCGCCCCCCTCCACCCATTCAATTCCAAATAATATATCTATCGGGTGCAAGGTTATCCCAGCACCCGCTTTCTCGTTTAAGAATTCCACCACCTCCTTCCAGAAGCTCTGTAATCGGGGACACCTCCAGAAACAGTGAAAGTATGTGCCCATCTCCTTATTACACCGAGGGCATACTTCTGAGATCTCCGGACGGCTTTTGTGGACCATGACCGGAGGGTAGAAGAGCCTGTGGACAAACTTGTAGGCCGACTCCTTGTATTTATTTGATAACAGTAGGCCCATATGCGTTTCGACAATTAACTCCCAATTTGAGTCTGAGATTTCGACCCCAAGGTCCCTCTCCCACTGCATTTCCTACTCAAACTATCCCTATCAGTCCTTCCTCAGGATCCGTCACGCGCCTATTATTCCTTTAGGGTTACCCGGCCTGGCAAATCACCCTCCAAGTTCATCTGCCGTGACAGGCTGAGAGCCTGGTTCCCCAGTCTACGAGCAAAATCTCTTGCCTGCAGGAATCTGAATGTATGACTGCCCGGGATCCCCATCTTGTCCTTAGCTCCTCAAGGAGGAGACATGCGGACCCTTATACAGGTCCCTCACACACTGAATGCCTCTTTCCTCCCATACTCTAAAGCCCAGGTCCTCAAGTCCAGGCAAAAAAAGAGGATTGCCACTCAGGGGAAGGAGTAACGTCTCCACCTTGTCATCCCCCACCCTTGCCCTTATCTGTTCCCACCCCTCCAGGGTCCATGTAACCATCAGGCTGGGGCTTGGATGGTGTGAGTATGCCCTTCTACCTCCCTTCCTCAGAAAGGCTGAAAGCCGGCCCTTCACCCCCTCCCCCTCCAGGTCTAGCCAGCTTGCTGCCTCCGGCCGCGTCACCCAATCTTTAATTATCCTTGCCTGTGAGGCTAAAAAATAACTTTTAACATCTGGAAAGCCTAGCCCCCCTCTTCTTGTCTCTAATTTCAGTCTCTGCAGGCTGATTCTGGGCTTCTTCCCTTGCCAGAGATACCCGGAGAATCCCCTGTCCAGTCTCTTCATATACTTTTTGGTGACACCCAAAGGAAGCATCTGTAAATAATATAAAATCCTGGGCAGGATATTCATTTTTATGATGTTCATCCGGCCTAACCATGACACCGGGTATGCCCTCCACCTTTTCATGTCCCTTAGCACTTCCTCAATCATGAGTGTATAATTCAATCTATATAAATCAGCTAATGATCTTCCAATACTAACCCCAGATATTTCAAGCTCCTTTCACCTCCATGAGTCCCATTTTTGTAAGTCTACGGCTGTCCTCCACCAAGACACATTGCCTCAGATTTTGTCAGGTTTATTTTGTAACCAGAGAACAGTGAAAAGCTTTCAATTAAATTCTAGCACAGTAGGCAAGGATTCTTCTATCTGACTCAGGTACAACACCATATCGTCAGCATATAGGATAACTTATGCTGCCGTCCCCCCCACACCCAGAACTCCCTTCACCCTCTCACATTGTCTAATGGCTACAGCCAAGGGCTCCAAGGCGAGGTCAAATAGCAAAGGAGAGAGAGGCATCCCTGCCAGGCCCCTAAAGAGTTCAAAACTTCAGAAAGGCCACCATTCACCACCACCGCCTTTGGTGACCGTACAAGGCACCTACCATGTTGAGAAACCCTGACCAAGCTCCATATCGCCTCAAGGCCTCCATCATATATTCCCACCAATCCGGTCAACGATTTCGCCCAGGCCACACCAAAGTGGGCCCTGGATGCCGAGAAGAAACATGCACCACATTCAGCAATCTCCGGACATTGATATGAGTGCCTCCCTTTTATGAAACCAGTTTGATCTGGGTCCACCAGGCCAGACATCAGTGTCTCGAGTCTGCCTGCCAGAACCTTCGCATATATCTTGGCGTCCACATTCAGTAATGAAATAGGGCGGTAGGCGGCACACTCCCTGGGGTCTTTACCCTGCTTAGGGATCACATATATAGTCGCCATATCCATAGATGGTGGCAGGGATGCCCCCTCCCTAGTACCTCTATATACTTCCCAGAGCAGATCCACTACCTGATGGCCCACTGTCTTATAAAATTCAATGGGAAGCCCATCTGGGCCAGCTGCTTTACCCGACCTAATACCCTTGATGGCCTTCCCTATTTCCTCCTTAGTAATATTAGCCTCAAGAGCTTTTCTTTGCTGTTCAGATAGCTGCCTTAACCTAATCCCGTCCAGGAACTGTTCCATCTTGCCCTGGTCCCTTCTGCCTCTTTTGATATAGCTTACTGTAAAATTCCCGGAATCTTTCCCCTAATGACCTGGGGTCCTCGTTACATTCCCATGCCTGTTCTTATTTCCAGTACCTGGCTTTCCCCTTCTGCCTTTAATCAATTAACAAGAAGGGCCAGGCTTGTTCCCCATTCATAAAATCTCTGCTTCACTAACCATAATCGTCCCTTTGCCTGCTCCTCAAGAATGTTATTCAGCTCTCCTCTAGCAGCCGCCAGCTCCGGTTCACTGGCTACAACCCCTTTGAGTACCTGACCTCCAGATCCTTGACCTTGGAATAGGGTCTCATATTTCCTATTTCTTTCTTTTTGTACCCGACACAAAGCCAATAATAGCTCCTCTCAGGTAGGCCTTCCCCGCGTCCCATAGGATTTGTGGAGAGGGAGCCGTTTCCTTATTCAGGTCTACATATCTCTTCACCTGTGCATCCAGAAATTCCCTAAATTTCTCATTCCCCATCAGGTATGAGGGGAACCACCACATATTTAACCTCTCCCTTAAACCTTCCATTTCTATCGTCATAGTGACCATGGCGTGATCAGATATATGGATAGGTTCATGTTGCGCCTCAACCACCTTTTGATACCACCCCCCCATGTAGATATGATCTATCCTCGACCAGGTCTTGTGGGGATTAGAGAAAAGGTATATTCTCTTATTTTTGGATTCAGCCGCTCATAATGCCTATTAAGTCCAGATCCAGCAGACCCTCTCTCAGTCCTTAAAAATTTGCCCCTTTGCCCCTACCCTTGAGTGATCCAACACCGTGTCAGGGGTACAGTTGAAGTCTCCCCAGAATTAACCCTTAAATTATTCTTTTCGCCATCACTGTCAACATATGCCTGTAAAACTGGGGCTCAGTAACTGCAGGGGCATATACACTCCCAAACGTAATCGGAGTTCCTCCCAGCATCCCCTCCACAAACACATATCTGCCTTCCCTCCTGTCAGACACTGTTCTAGTTACCTGAAAGGGGAGATCCTTATGTATAAGCACTGCGACCCCCCTCTTACACGAGGAGAAAGAAGCTGCATACACTTCCCCTACCCAGTTCCTAACTAGCTTTCTATGTTCCGACGGAGTCAAGTGGGTTTCCTGTAAAAGGCCTACCTGCGCTCCCACCCTCCTTAAAGCAGTAAGAAGCAGGGTCCTCTTAATAGGGGACGATACACCTCGAACGTTCCAGGACACTACTTTTACTTTAGGTTTGGGAGCCATCACCCCTGCAGACTTCTTATTACCCCTTTCCTTCCCCCCCTCCACTTTACTCTCGGCCCTCCCTATCTCATAACCTGGTAATTTTTTTCAATGTGACCTGTGGATCGAAAACAACAATGTTTAACACAACAACCCCCCCAACCAACAGATAAACCCCACAACTTATTTACAGTGTACCCCAGATCGAGCCCATACAAGGCGTGTAAACTTGCTCGCCAGTATGTCCCCCCAGAAGCAAAGCAGGGCTTGAACCATAGAAAAATGAAAATTTCTACGCTCAACCTTCCCCCAGGCATCTGAGAAACATCTTTCCGCCACATAAATTCATATCCACACATGAACACAGGTCTGCCTCCCCAAGCTGTGGAGCCACCTTTTAATTAGGAGGAAATCTAGCGAGTTCTTTAAGAGCCCCACACTCTCACAGACCCCTCAATAGACCATCGCTGATCCTTGTCCCTTTAAGTGCCCAGCTCCTCCAGAGTACCTCTCTGACAGAGCCGCACCCGTGAGGGTCCCCAAGTTAGCCTCGCACCCAAGTGTCGACGCAGGTCTCCCTCGAAACCCCTCGCGGCTATTCCTCCAAAGTCATGTCCTACGCCCACAGTTTCATGAACAGTTCCGTATGGTGGGGTAGGCACCAAACATAGCCATATATCTTGTAGGATATCAAACCCGAGTAAGTCTCAAATGTAAAGTCAATCACCCGACCTCCAGTAAAGCACTGCTGGCCACCACGCTCCTTGTAGATTCAGAAGATGAGAAAAGACAAGAAAAGATAAACACCGGACACCTCCCTGGTTACCCCATTTTCTTTTGGAGCTCCACGACAAAGCTCTTCGCCTTCTCCACTTCCCAAAAGCTGTAGGTGGCCCCCTCATGCTTAATTTTCAGTATGGCTGGGAACACCATGAACCAGTCCAGGCCCAGCCTCTGGCACGTCACGATCACATCATTAAATTCTCTTCTCTTTCTGCCAATTCGAGGTGAATAATCCTGGGAGATGAATAAACGTACCCCCTCATACTGAAGCTCAGGGAGAGATTTATAAGCACGCCACATTTCTTGCCTGTCCTGATGATTATGGAATCGTATGATCACTTGTCTAGGTGGCTGGCCATTCTGTGGCTTGGGCAGGACCGCCCGATGTGCTCGCTCTAGTTTCAAACTTCCTCATTTTGGCTGCATTCCTAGGAGCTTGGGCAGGGTTTTGGCACAGAAGCCCAGGATATCGGGGCCTTCCTTACCCTCAGGTAATCCCCTTAGCCTCAAATTATCCCTCCTTAGATAATTCTCTTGATAATCCAGCGCCTCCCTCATCTCGGCCACTTGTTTCTCCAGCTCGGTGATCCGTCTGCCCAGAGGATTCAATTCATCTTCAGCTGTTGCGATTCGGCCCTCCAGCTCCTCAACCCTCTCATTTTGCCTCTCCGTCTGCGCTTCCACAAGTGCGAGCCTCCCCTCGATTTTATTTTCAAGGCTCTCTAACTTGGGCGCGAGTGCTGCCATGAGCTGATCTTTCAGCTCGCGCCCCAGAGCCGACATCTCTGCTGCCGAGAGGAGATCGGCCTGGCAGAAACTCATTGCAGGCCCCGTCGCGGCCTTTCTACTGCCTTTGGCCGGTGTTTTTTGGGTCTTTGCTGCCGTGGTGACCACGAATTCATCCATTCTGCCTTCCGGTGCTTTCGGGTACCGTTAACCGGGTGTCCACTGCGCTTATACGGCGGTTTTTCAGCAAGAATTAAGCCCAACGGAGGGAGCACGAAAAAGGCACGTCCTCACTCCATCTCGCGGTCACGTGACCCCGGTTTCTCTTTTTTAACTCAGCTTTATTATTCACTTTCAAGTACATACAATATCCATCCTCTTGATAAGAAATTATACAGTATTCATCGCATTGACATTGTCAGGGTACAGATTATTATGGTTCTATGAGAATGTCGTCTTCAAGAAAATTGACTATCAGCATACTACCATTATATAGAATCACTGGAACTTTAATACTAATGAAACTGTAAACGAGATTCAACCACAGTTTTAATTCATAGCAACTTGAAATAGGAAACGATTTCTTATGTTTTTAACTGTTGAATAATAAATACTAGACCGTGGCCTGTGTGTGTGTGTTTTGTGGTGTTTTTATGTTTACATTGCACATATCAGTTCATGGCCATTATGTTGTCAGACCATCGAGTTGACAGTCTGTGTTTTTGTATCTGGTGTCTGCACATGTCAAGTTTAGCAAAGTACACGTCACAGACTTTCGATACAGCCTACTGTTAGTTGAAGTACTTAACTAGTAAACACTATGCCATCCAGTACTGCAATACTGTCATTTCTTTTTTTCAAATTCTCAAATCTTTATTGAATTTTATAAAATACAAAAGAAATGCAGGGAAAAGAATATACAATATACAGTGAGTAAACATATGTTGGACAGCACCCCAATTACAAATGACTGCAAAATAAACAAAACGGAAGAGATTCACAAAAAAAAAACATCCCCGGTACCACCTCTAAAGAAGCGCTCCCATCCCCCCAGGAGACCTAAATATCTTACTCAAGAGAACAGTGTATATTTGATGAATTCAGAGTAAAGGTTAGTCACCTAATGGACACCCTACTAACGTAACCTGGTGGGACAGACACAGCGCCCTCCACCAATCACTCGGCATACACGTTTTGTATAAGTGTTACTTCTGCAGGGGAAAAGGTATTTATTTACTTCCTCGGGGATGCCTAACTTATCCAGCTTCTTCAGTGAAACCGTGCTGCACCCTCTTCTGCCATGGAAGCACGTTAACATACCTTTTGTGCCTTCTGGGGATCAGCAGTCTCGGAAGCGCTTCAGTCTTTTCTGTTGTGGCTGACAGTCGCTTGTATCTTCACTCCTGGATCCTATCTTGAACTGCATTGGGACAGGCACCGGAAAAATCTAGATTTGGATTCTCAAGTGTCGCACTGCCCAAGGCCAGCGGTCTTTTGCAGGTAGAGCCCCTAAGATGCTTAACTCCCTGGGCAGCGAATTCACCAACTTAGGCAACCTCTGCTCGTTCAAACACAAGCTACATCAAACGCTTGTGTCCAGAGCCACCTGTGACTGTTTCTCCTAACCTCCCTGGTAGTCGCTTCTGTTCTTCGCACCTCTCTACTATCACCACCTCTGCCTGCCACCACCCTCCCCATATCTACCCCTGCCTCTCTTCCCTAGCCCTGGTCCACCACCTTCCTCTCTTACCCTCCTTCAGCTCCCTTCCTCTTTCTCTTTTCTAATCTGCTCACCCCACCCACTGTTGCACTTGTTCCCCGATCCTTGCCTCCCACCCACCTCTCCTTCTACCTCCCTCTCAGTTACATCTTTACACCCACTCTCTCTTCCACTTTCCTGCGCTAACTGGCACAATTGGCAGCAACTCAGTTTTTCCACTCTGCCTTTCCCTTAGACAATGCCCTTCTGGCAGCTTTAATTCATGTAAATATTATTTGTTGTGACTCATCATTCTTAAATGTATGCCTGATTGTGTTGTTCTGTTATTTATATTACCTGCAGCTTTTAGACCATGTATACCCTTTACTGAATTTTGTATTCAAACTGCTTGCCTGCTAATCTCACACAAACTGTACTTCTATTCTTTGTATACTAACGTGGAACCTTTTTAAAAGAGCCATTGGCTCAAAGGTATTTATCCGAAATTGTAATAAATAAACAATGCGAGGGAGATGGTCAAAGACTCCTTTCGTTGTTGCCCCCCCCAACCTCAGCAAATGTGGCCCCTTGAATAAACACCATGCCAACTGCAGACAAGCTGCCACTCCATAGCCTGCTTAATTCTCAAGTGTAGCGTTGAGTACTTTCACCTTGTTTTGTTTTTAGTTGTCGACATCGTTACGTCCAGTTTATGGCCTAGTTCTAGTAAGTCTTAAGACGGGGCATGCTCCCATGCGTCGGTGCCCCTGTGGCAAGCCGACTACCATAACGGACCACCATGACTGTTATCTCACCTGCCTGGGTCTGTCTCACAACATAGATGCCTCAAGCCATAGCTTCTCCATGGACCGCCTGTCCTCGAAATCCGCGGGTTAAGGTGAGTCAGAAACCTCCCACCTTCGGAGGGCGGCGCCATTCTCGGGACGCCAAGGTCAGGTCACTGGGCTCTCCCCCCAGGTTTCTCCCCAATACTATACATACCAAGAGAGAGTAGGCCTCTGCTGCTTATAGTCTCGCAGGGATGGGAGATCTGCGCAAGGGGTCGGTGGGTGGGACAGTCAGCCTCCTCCAGGGGGTCGGATGAGCACCCCTCGCAATCCATCGCCTACTTGGGGGCACAGATGCCCCCTGTTGCCGCAGCTATATGCTGGGTCCAAACCAGTGGAGCCCTCTGTGTCACCTTCTGGCGCCACTTTGGCTCCCAACACCACCCTCGGTGTCAGTAAGCGAAGCGATGCCAGTGTCGGCGCTGAAACATAGAATCTGATCAGATGGCAGATAAGGACCACTTGGCCCACCTAGTCTGTCCATTTCCCTACCTAACGGATAAGCTGCAGATCCTAGTTAACCAACAGCGTACTTCCTCCTATCCCCCACTAGAATTGCCTTATGTCTGTCCCATGCATTCTTGAATTCCCCCACTGTTTTTGACTCTACGACCTCCTCAGGAAGGCTGTTCCATGCATCTACAACCCTCTCTGTGAAGAAATACTTCCTCACATTACCTCTGAGCCATCCCCCCATTATCTTCAAATTGTGCCCTCTTGTTCTTACACATCTCTTTTCCTGAAAGATGCTACCCTCTTGGACTTTGTTGATTCCCTTGAGGTATTTGAGAGTTTCTATCATGTCCCCCCTCTCCCTCCTTTCCTCGAAGCTATACATCTTAAGCTCCTTTAGTCTTTCTTCATATGTCTTCTGGTGCAGACCCTGCACCATTTTAGTTGCTCTCCTCTGGACAGCCTCCACCCTGTCTGTGTCTTTGCGGAGATGAGGGTCTCCAGAACTGTACACAGTACTCCAGATGTGGTCTTACCAACTGTCTGTACAGAGGGACAACAACTTCCTGTTTTCTACTGGTCATGCCTCTCTCTGTGCATCCCAGTATCCCCCCAGCCCTCCTTACTGCCTTCTTACATTGCTGGCCCACCTTTAGGTCATCTGATATGACGACCTCCCAGGTCCCTTTCCATTTTTTTGTTGTCAGTATCTCACCCCCCCCCCGCCCATTGTGTACTCTTCCCCTGGGTTTTTGTTTCCCAGGTGCATTACTTTGCACTTCTTTGCGTTGAATCTAAGCTGCCATACATTTGACCATTCCTCCAACCTTGCCAAGTCCCTTTCCATCCTTTCCACCCCACTTTGCGTTTCAACCCTGTTGCAGATCTTTGTGTCATCTGCAAAGAGACATACTTTTCCTTCCAGTCCTTCTGCAATGTCACTTATAAAGACATTAAAAAAGGACCAGCCCCAGTACTGAACCCTGCGGTACCCCACTAGTAACCCCCCTTTCTTCACTGTGGACTCCATTTACTATTACTCTCTGTGTCCTGTTGTCCAGCCAGTGTTTTACTCAGGCTACCACCCTGGGACCCATTCCCAGGCTAGCTAATTTGTTTATTAATCTTTTTGTACGAGATTGTGTCAGATGCTTTGCTAAAGTCTAGGTAGGCCATGTCCACAGCCCCTCCCTGGTCTACTACTTTGGTAACCCAGTCAAAGAAATCAATTAGATTTGTCTGACATGACCTTCCTGCTGTGAATCCATGCTGCCTTGGGTCCTGTGCCCCACTAGCCTCTAAGTACTCAACAGTTCTTTCCTTCAGAAGTGATTCCATCATTTTCCCTACCACTGAGGTTAAACTGATAGGTCTGTAGTTTCCTGCCTCTGTCTTTCTCCCATTTTTGTGAAGGGGAATCACATCTGCCCTCCTCCAGTCCTCAGGTACCACACCATCCTCCCATGATTTATTAAAAAGGGTAGTCAGTGGTGTTACTAGTTCTTCCCTTAGTTCTTTAAGAATTCTGGGATGAATCCCATCAGGCCCCATTGCTTTATCCACCTTCAGTTTTAGGAGTTCTTTCAGAACCCTTTCTTCTGTGAAAGGACTAATATCAACCTCCCTATCTAGAGTGCTTCTGTTGACTGGATTAGATATCTCCCCCGCTCTTCCATTGTGAATACTGAGCAGAAGTATTCGTTCAGTATCCCTGCTTTTTCACTGTCGCTCTCTGCCCAACCACCTTCCTCTTTATTCAGCCTTGGTATCCCTGCCTTAGTCTTTCTTTGCTCCCTAATGTACCTATAAAAGGTTTTATCCCCCTTCTTAACTGAGTTGACTATCTTTTCCTCAGTTTGGGCCTTTGCTATTCTGCTGCCTTCCCTGCTTCCTTCTGCTTTAACTGGTACAGTTCTCTGTCCTGCTTTTCTGTGTTTCCTTTTACTTCCTGAATGCTATCTTTTTCTCCCTAACCTTCCCCGCCACTTCTTTTGAGAACCATAGTGTTTTTTTCTTTCGTTTTGATTTGTTTATTTGCTTCACACAAAGGCTTGTTGCCTCTGTAATGGTGGTTTTGATGTTTTCCCATTGTTGCTCCACCCCACCTTCTTGCCTATTTGCTAGTGCTTTTCTGAGGCACTCTCCCATTTTGACAAAATCAGCCGTCCTGAAGTCCAGTACTTTCACTTTTGTATGGCTTGACTCTACAGCTAAGTTTATCGTGAACTACACTGTTTGGTGGTGCTTGTTCCCACATGGCTACCCACTTCTAGATCTGAGATCCTCTCTTTGTCCCCATTTGAGAGTACCAGGTCTAAGATTGCTCCCTCCCGAGTGGGTTCCAAAACCAGCTGTCTGAGGCATGCCCCCTGTAGGGCATCGAGAATGGCCCTGCTCTTCGATGTGGCTGCAGCAAAGGTGCTCCAGTTAACATCTGGCATGTTCAGGTCCCCATCAGCAATATCCCCTTTCAAACAACATGAAGTCTTGCTGTATTCTGACATATTGCAGTTAGCTCCAGCTCTTGAACTGCCCCGGAGAGTGAAGGGTTAAATTCTATGCCAGGCATAGAACGTTGGGCTCGAGCTCAGTTGAAAACTCTGTCTGTGTCCTTTTGAAACCAAACCATCAGATTCTTTACTCCACCTCACTGAACAGTCACTCTGGAGATTTTTCCTTCTGCTCGGTTCTATCGCGGTTAAAGTTTTGGTTTTAGTCCAATTTTCATTCCGTTTTTCAGTTCTAGACTCTGTTTGTGGTACTGTAAGTACTTAGATGAGTAGCTGTTGTGTGGAAATTGTGAAATTTTCCGATCGGTTCAGCTGAGCCGATCTTGTAGTAAGATCTTGAAAAAGAAAAAGTTAGTGTGTGGTTACTGGTCCATATCGGTTTTTAAAAAAAAACCCGTAATTTTAGCATTTTTTTCCATCATCCGTGACACGGTGAGAAACCGATCGGGGAGTCTTGCCTGGTGGTTGCCATATAAAGGGTAAGTTGGTTAGGTTGGCCATGTCTGAGAAACCCAAGAAAAAAACCCGGGCCCACCGGGTTTCAACACTGCAGTGTGTGTGGGGAGGTCTTTGCTAAAGCCGATCCCCACACCACCTGTGTTTACTGTCTGGGGTTTGACCACCTCGATTCAGACTGCCAAATTTGTAAGAATTTCCCTAAGTCTACCATGGAGAAAAGGTTAGGTAGACTTAGGGATAAGGAGGCCAAGAAATCCGCTGACCCGGAAGGCCAGCCCGGTTCGGTTCCTACCGAACCAGAAGAAGTGCCCTCTGACCAGGGCGATACTTCTTCGGGCAAGAGGAGAGCCGATCCTGAGGGATCGGTTCCTACAAAAAGAAAACGAAAGGATAAATCGGCCGGTTCGGATCCAGAGCTGCATGTTCCGACAGCCAAAGAAATAGCCATAGCGATTCGGATTGTGGAATCGCTTCGTCTGGTTCCGACCTATCCGGCGCCTTCTGGCAGGGGTTCAGTTCGGTCGGTTCCCCCGGTTCAGGATTATTCCCCTGAAGATTTTTACGAACTGGAGTTTGATGAGGAGGGGGATTTTGAAGATGATCACGACGGTGAAAGTTGGGCTGTGCCTGTGGAACCGGACATCTCCCCAGACAGACCTTCTGGTGTTTCCCCCTCCTAGGCTTTCTGAGCCCCTCCCCACTTTCTGTTCTACAGAAAAGTGGCTCAAACCCTCCAGCTTCCTATTGAGGAGGCTGTAGAGGATCAAGAGGAGCCTGACTTCATAGAGATGATGGACATCCCAGAGTCCAAGAGACTGTCTGTTCCCCTTCATAGGTCATTTGGGAAAAGGACACAAAAAATTCTTAGGTCTCCCAACTCTGTACCTCCTGTTGACAAGAGAATGGACAAGAGGTACACCTTGTCAGGCTCAGATACGGAATTTCTTTACCAGCAATGCAGCCATGTTGGGGTAGTGCAGGCTGCTACCTGTGACAAGGCAAACATCCCCTTGACTTCACACCCCCCAGACAAAGATTCCAGGAAGATAGATGCCATGGCAAAGAAACAGTACTTGGCATCATCTTTGGGACTCAGGCAGGCTAATTATATGGCCTATACAGCCAGGTACCAGAAGTCCAGGTGGGACACTACTGGCATTGGCTAAACAGGCCTCCCCCCAACTAGCCAAGGAGCTGGAGGGGGTGGCTGCTGATGGGATTGAGGCATCAAAGGTGCAATTTCATGCTGCTGTGGACTCCAATGATGTGTCATCAAGAGTCATGGCTACATCTGTGGCTCTTCGGAGAATGGCCTGGCTCAGATGTACTAGCCATTTGCAGGACACCCAGGCTAAGGCCATGGATTTCCCTGTAGTGGGTAATTCTCTGTTTGGGGAGCAGACAGAGAATTACATGAAGAAAATGGATGAGTACAGGACCACTTATAGGAGTGCCCAGGTCAAGGAGAGGCAGGCAACTCCTCAGAGGCAGCAAGCCTGGGGCAGGGGCAGGCCTTTTCACAGACCTTTCTACCAGTCGCAGGCCTCCTCTTCCTTTTCTCAGAGGGGGTTCTTCAGAGGGAGAGGCAGAAAGGGGATGAGCAGGGCTGCATCCACCCCTCAGCCTAAGGCTCCTGCCAAGCAAACACCCTGATGTGTCAGCCCGGATCGACTCCCCCATTCCAGTAGGAGGCAGGCTGGCTTACTTTGTCCAGGACTGGATGTCTGTTACCTCAGACAAGTGGGTCCTGGAGGTTGTAAGCCAGGGGCTGGTTCTCAGTTTCAAAAGTCTTCCGAAACTGAGACCCAGATCCTTTCCACCTGCAAATACTTCAGAAACCCTTGCTCTAGAGGCAGAGGTTTTGTCTCTACTGGCTTTAAAGGCCATAGAGAGAGAGTTTCAACTCCATACAGGGGCAAAGGTCTGTACTCTAGGTACTTTCTTTACCCCAAAAAAGACAGGGGAGTGGCAACCCATGCTAGATCTAAGATACCTAAACAAGCACCTAGTAAAGCCAAATTCAAGATGATGACTCTGGGAACAATTCTTCCCTCTCTGAGGCCAGAAGACTGGCTAGTCTCCTTGGACCTCAAGGATGCCTATCTTCACATTCCCATCAGGTGCTTCCACAGAAAGTACCTCAGGTTCGAATTGCCCTCAGGCCATTATCAGTTCAGAGCAATGCCCTTCGGTCTAACCTCAGCTCCAAGGGTATTTACAAAGTGCCTAGCAGTAGTGGTGGCCTTTTTAAGAAGGAAAAGGATCTCTATTTTTCCATATCTGGATGACTCGGCTTGGTGGGCCAGTCTTCAGACCAAGTCAAGTCAGATCTGCAGCTTACCTAGAAAGTTCTCACTTCCCTGGGGTTCCTTCTCAGTCTTCCCAAGTCAGTTCTCGAACCAGTACAGCTCCTCACTTTTATAGGAGCAGAGCTGGACACTCTCAAGGCAAGAGCCTTCCTTCCTTTGGAAAGGGCAAAAGCCATCTTTCAGCTGGCCTCTTCCTTTCTCCCTCTGGTTTCTCGACCAGCAAGGCATTTTCTGCAGCTTCTGGGCCACATGGCAGCTTCCACAGCAGTGGTCAAAGGGGCCAGGTTTCAGATGAGGGACATCCATCTGAGAACCTTTTGGTCCCAGTGGAAAGATCCTCTTACCAAGCTAGTTCCTGTTACTCAGACTTTAATTCAGGCCCTTCAGTGGTGGCAGGACCTGGACAATCTGAGGCAAGGTGTTCCATTTGTCTCTCAGACTCACTCTGTGATTCTTACCACAGATGCTTCCCTTTTGGGGTGGGGAGCCCATCTGGGGGTTCTCACGGCCCAGGAACTGTGGTCCCCTCAGGAATCCCTTCTTCACATCAACCTTCTGGAGCTCAGGGCAGTACTTCTTGCTCTACAAGCTTTCTGTCAGTCAATACAGAACAAGGTGGTTCAGGTCAGGACGGACAACACTACCACCATGTGGTATATCAACAAGCAGGGAGGCATTCGGTCCATGGCCTTGTGCACAGAGGCCATAAGGGTACGGTCCCTGGCTTATTCCCTGCAGACCTCTCTAGTAGCGGTCCGTCTCCCAGGAAAGGACAATGTGATAGTGGATGCATTGAGCAGGATTTCCCAGGGCCATCACAAATGGTCTCTGGATCCTTTGGTGTTGAAGGTGATCTTCTCAAGGTGGGGCAATCCAGAGATAGATCTCTTTGCAGCCCCAGACAATCACCAACTTCCTCTGTTTTGTTGCAGACCCCCAGTCTTGGGTTCAGTCCCTCTGGATGCTCTGATTTTGAACGGGGAAGGGAAGTTTCTGTATGCCTTCCCTCATTTTCCTCTGTTGTTCAGGGTTCTAGTTAAGGTAAGGTCACAACCATGCAAAGTGATTCTTATTGCTCCAGACTGGGCCAGGCAGCCTTGGTACCCCCTGCTGCTGTCCTTAGCAGTCCATCTTCCCCTGTTTCTTCCCAGGAATTACAATTTGCTAACCTCCTCTCAGGGGAGGATTTGTTACCCCAATCTCAAGGCATGGCTCTTGAAGACTTAGAGTATGCAGATTTACATCTGTCCCAAGGGGTTCTGGAGATCCTCAAGGCTTCTCGAAAGCCTGCCACAAGAAAAACCTACAACTCCAAATAGAAAAGGTTCAGTATTTGGTGTTCCAAGAAGCACGTTTCCCCAGACACTGCTGACTTGTCTACAGTTCTGGATTACACAGTTTACCTTACTGGCCTAGGCCTCAAACCAGCTACTCTCAAAGTTCATTTGTCAGCTAATGTATTTCTGCTTTCCTGTCAGTGGGGAAATCTTCCTCTCTGTCATCTCACCCTGTATTCTGTAAATTTTTCAAAGGATTGCTTCATACCAATCCCCCTTTTAGGGGTCCTGCTCCTGCCTGGGATTTGAATATTTGTATTGCTCAGCTGATGCAACCCCCCTTCGAGCCTATGTCCTCAGCAGAGCTCAAGTATTAGACTTGGAAAACTGTGTTTTTGGTTGCCGTTACTTCTGCCAGACGTATCAGTGAATTGCAAGCGCTGTCAGTGGAGCCTGACTTCATCTATTTCCATAGAGATAAGGTGGTCCTTAGAACCAATAGAAGGTTCCTACCTAAAGTGGTTTCTCATTTCCACTTAAACCAGTCTGTCTCTTCCTGTGTTCTTCACTGATCACACCTCCTCAGGGGAACGGAGGCTACACAGTTTAGATGTTAAAAGGGCCCTTAGTCACTACATAGAATGTACAAGGGGTCACAGGTTTGACTTCCTCCAGCTGTTCCTCACTTATGGGGAAGTAGGTAAGGGAAAACCTGCCACCAAGAGAACCATTGCCAGGTAGATTGTGTCCTGCATTCAATTCTGCTATGAAAAACTACACCCTCAGGCCTGAGGACTCATTCCACTAGAGGTACAGCTGCATCTCTGGCTGCAGCTAGGAATATCCCCTTGTTAGAAGTCTGTCAAGCAGCCACCTGGAAAACAGTTCATACCTTCACCAAGCATTACTCTCTGGATATCCAGGCTAGGAGTGATGCTAGGTTTGGCACAGCAGTGCTTCAGAGCCTATTCCCAAAGTAGGTTCTGTCCCTCCTCCTTGGAGGTACTGCTTGGTAGTCTGCAATATGTCAGAATACAGCAAGACTTCATGTTGTTTGAAGAAAAAAATGACTCACCTTAGTAATTGCGTTTCTTCTAATGGAGCCTTGCTGTATTCTGACCTCCCTCCCTGCCTCCCCTCTCAGAACCTGTTTTTGGGAAGTGGGTGGGCAGGTGCAGTGTTGCACCACAGGGGTGTCTTTATCCCATTCCTGTTGTGTTGGGTGCTTTGTATTTGTTTAAGAGTTTTTAGTTCTTATTACCTGGTATTGGTTCTTTGGGTTTCCTGACTTGAGTCTTTTGGGGAATCCAAAGTCTTTGTTGCCAGTTGGCTACTAGGAGTTTTTTACAATTTCCGCATTATTTAGTCGGTGAGTTTTAGCTCGTAAGAATCTAACGGTTTGGTTTCAGAAGGACACAGACAGAGTTTTCAACCGAGCTTCAGCCCAACGTTCTATGCCTGGCATAGAATTTAACTGTTCACTCTCTGGGGCAGTTCAAGAGCTGGAGCTAACTGCAGTATGTCAGAATACAGCAAGACTCCATTAGAAGAAACACAATTACTAAGGTGAGTAATTTTTTCTTCTCTGCCATCCTAAGGATGCCTTCTATCATTTCCTTGTCCATTTCCTCCCCCTGAGACGGGGGGAGTCTGTATACAACCCTTGTGCAGATTGTGGTGCCATTTCCAGTCTCCAGAGTGACCCACAGTGCTTCCTCTCCTCCCTGTTTACCCTTTAGTTCTGTTGCTTTGATCCCTTCCCTTACATAGAGAGCTATTCCTCCTCCTCCTGTACCCTCCCTGTCCCTCCTGTAGATTGTGTACCCTGGTATGTTGACATCCCAGTCATGGTTCTCTGTGTACCATGTTTCTGTGACTGCCACAATATCCAGGCATCCCTTTTCCATCAAGGCCACCATTTCAGGGAGCTTTTTACTTAGACTATGGGCATTGGTGCTCATTACCCTCCATTTTTTTATGGCCTTATTTCTTTTTGCTCCATCCCTGTCCTTGCTGCCTTTGTCTTTTTCTCCATTTACCCCTGCCCTTCTCCCTATTGACTGCCTGGATCCCCTTTCGACACCATTTGCATTGCCGGGAGAGGGAGGGTCTCTGGGGTAGCTTCCTTAGAGATCTCCTTGATCTCCTCTTCTTCAGAGGAGGATATCCCAACTGACTGCCCTGCTCCCCGAAGCCTCAGTACTCTCCCCCCAGCCTTAGGACCTCCAGTACGTTGAGTCAGCTACCACCACTTCCAGGGCCGTCCTAGGGGCCACCACCTCTGCATCCTCCTGTGCCGCCTGCAGTTCCGGGGCCATTTCTGGCATCAGGGAGGGGGTGGGCACTGAGGGCAGCACTAGGTTGGGGTCCAGTGCCGGGTTTCATTCCAGCGCTGTTGGTGGGGCCAGATCGAACCCTGGCGATGGGGCAGGTCTCGGAGTGAGTCTGGCAGGTTAACGGTGCTGCTGCCTTGATACCCCCGACTTCAGGTACTAGGGTCCTCCTGAGGAGCAGGTCCCTGTCAGGAGAGGGGGTATGGAGGTCAAGGTTGGTGCGGAGGATAGTTTGCAGAGCAGCTGGGGGCTCTGCGAGGAGCCAAAGTGCTGACCTGACCCTCCTGTCCAAAACTGGCAGGGTCTGCAGTTGGTGGGGTCAGGGCCACCCACAGGGGCCAGACTGGCTCCGATTGTCTCACCTGTGGGGTTCCCCACTAGGGCACCACCCCTGTCAGGTTGGGCAGCCACCGGTGGGCGGATTGCACGGACCCCTCCCTGAGGAGGGGTTCCCTGCTCACCACTGCAGCCCTAGCAGAGGACCTACTCTGGCCCATCAAGGATCTTCTCTCCCCCCCCAGGCCCCTTTGATCCTACTGGGCCCATGACCTTGGAACAGTTCAGGGCATTGGCGGCTGCATTCCTTAGGTACCTGAGGGCCCTGGATGAGGTCATCTTTAGACTTGAACATTAGCCTTGCCGATCCCTGAATCAAGCTTCTCAGCCTCTTCCCCCTCTGAGGAAGGAGGACTCCTCCATCCGTCGTCTGACGCTGATCTCACTAGCTATCAGCGGTTCCTTTCAGGGATGCTGGAGGAGCTCCACATTTCCCATTTTGCAAGCTGCAATCCTGCCCATGTAATACGAGCATTTCTTGAGGAATACAGTGCTGACAATCTTGTCATCCCTCCGTAGCCTCAACACTTCATGGAACCGTGTCACAGAGTCTGCATCGTCCCTCTGCCCTTTCTCCAGCCCCGAGGGACTGTCAGTGCAGGGATTGTGCAGCCCTGGGGTCTCCAGGTGCTATGATCCACCCCTATTTGGGAGTGGAGCTCCTGGACACCCCTTCTGAGCATCGTCACTCTGTGGGCACGCGGCCCTCCCCGAGTCCAACTTGGCTGAGTTTGGCCACTGGGGTGAAGAGCCTTCTCAGCAGCGCATCTTCTCCTGTGCATCTCGGTGCACTAGGCTACCTACACCAGGCACCTTTGGGTGATGCTTGGACAACTCCTGGCATCTATGCCCGATTCATATGCTACTAGGCAGACCATCAGCCTTTCTGCCCGTGGTCTGGAACTAGCGAGGCACCAATCAAGGTGATGCCAATGAGGTAGTTTCCAGACTGGCAGAAACTTCAGTCTTCATCAGGTGGATGATGTGGCCTCGCCTTTCAAGGTTATCACCCCTGGCCTGGCGTAGGGTGATTGCCTGTCCATTCCAGGTGGCCCACTTTTTCTCCCACATGGTGAGGCATAAGTTAGTGGGGCGCCTTCCATCTCCCAGGCATCCGGAGTCTCCACCTCGCCCTGACCAATCTCGGGCCTTGCCAGGGCCATGAAGGAGCTCTGCCTCCTTGTGTTTTCCCCCACAGGAGGCTGGGGAAGACTTTCTTCCCTCAGGGAGGTGCTAGCGCCATCTAGGTGGTGCTTGGTACTCACCCACCAGTAATGAATGGTGAAGATTGATCTATGGAAGATGTGAAAATTACATACTCACCGTCTTGATCCTCTAAGATATCTGAACCATTCTTTACAGCTTCTCGCCTACCTTCCCCTCATGGCCAGACCGCTGAGTGGTGCCAACTCCTTTTTGACCTTCTTCCTTCTCTGGGGCAATGCTTACTGCCACCTCCTAGCACTGAATCCTTCTCCTGAGGCTCTTATTGTGTGCTTCTAGGGACAGAGCAAGCAGGGACGCATTGCCTTCTCTAGTGTGGGCCCCGTGACTCGAGTTGTCTGTGAAATAGAGGTTCTAGGGACATGGATATGTTGTTCATCCACACTGTCTGGCAGGTTCCTTGCCGCTTTAAATCTTGCCGAAAGGTCTTCAAGCTGGCTCCTCCCACCCACCCAGGTGGTAAAACTCTCGGCTCCGCCCCATGACGCCTGATCTTCCTTACCGCTTGGAAGCTCAGGTTCCCTCCTTAACACTCTGCGTGTAGACTGGATCCTAATCTTTCGGTTCACCCAAAACTTATTTTAAAATTTTCAAGACTTCGGTCAAGTTTCTCCCTCACGGTTGCAATGGACAAATCGACTCCCGGATTTCGGTGGTACCGTTGTGGGCAGACGATGTCCAGGACAGACCCGCACTCCGTCGTCCTACCTCGACCTAGAACCACGACCCACGAGCCTCTGGTCATGCCGTTCGTTTTCCATTGGCGTCCTGGAAGATTCGCTGCCCGTTACAGCTTGGGCTCCCCGAGAAGCGCTACCCACCGGTTAAGTCGAAGGAGGCCCGTTGGGCGGTTACCGTGGTGGCTGGCTTGGCTGAGCAACTTGAGCAGATGATCGCCCTCGAGGAGGAGGCGGCACAGGCCCCATCATCCGCTTCCTCGGTCACGGCATTTATCCCGCTCTCACTGGGTACCTCGTATTCAGCTTCTTTCAAGGAGCTTTGCCAGTCCCTTTCCACGAAGGGAGAGGGTCCATCAGGACATTCCTCTCGGTCCAAAAAGAAGGACTCAAAGGGTAAGTCCCATCATTGGCATTCGTGGGAGCGGGAGAGGTCCCCTTCCCCGGACAGTCGACATTCGACTTCTAAGGCCGCTGGCTTCATGGCGTCCCCATCAAGCCAGCCGGCCGAGACACCCGTCGACGCAGTCGAAATTTTTCTCGACCCGTCGGACGGGCTGTCGACTGGTGAAGCCGACAGCCCTTCTTTAGCGGTTCCCCCGGTGAAGACCGAGGACTTGCCTGCGCCTCCGGTGCCACAGTCCCCAGTTAAGGCTTCCGCGCCGAGGGAAGAGCGGGTGTCCCCGGCCCCTTCCCAGACCCGTCCTCGGAAACGCCGAGGATCTCGGTCTCGGACATCGTCTCGGTCCAGCCGAACCCACCGACATTGGTGGTCTCGGCACCGAGTGAAGCGGCACCGCCGCTTGTCCTTGTCTTCTTCCTCGGAAGAGGAGAGGCTTCGGCGCAAATTGCGTCAACGCTACGAGGACCTGATGTGGCAGCAGTTACTTCTGTCCGGGAACAAGCCGACGCCGTCGCCTTCCCCGGCCATCAAGTGGCTGTCACCCGAGCGGCCGAAACAACCCCCTCGCTGTAGCCGAGGTGCCCAAGCCTGGGCCGGTTGTTCGCCGAAACCAGCTGCCCCACCGATTGTGGTGGAACCTCCGCCTCCACAACCGAAATCGGGGGCGCCGACCAAGGACTCTCAGTCAGGTCAGGGCCTGCCCCACAGGTTGTCGGTCACCCTCACTCCCGACCGTCCTCGGCAGGTGGAGGGTGGCTCAGGCCCCAGGCAGCTCTTCGTGGACTCCTCGGAGTCCGACGACGACTCCTCCCTGTTCTCCAGGCCCATTGACCTGGAGTCCTCCGAGGCAGTCAATGGACAGCCCATCGTCCTTCATGGGTTTGCTTCGGCTCATCTCGGAGTCCACCGGGATGCAGCTTGAGCCCATATCCAAGCGGGCCAAGTATCCCCTGACGGAGATACTGGACCGAGGGGATTCACCCACGGAGGTCTTTCCAGTGGCTGAAGCCATTGTTGGCTCAGCCTTGGAGCTCTGGCAGCAGCCTGCTTCCTGTCCTGCGCCTTCGGCCAGGATGGCCAGGAAGTATGCAGTCCCTACCAGCTCTTTGCCCGGTTTTTCGGAACACCCCTCTTCCGAGGGGTTGGTCACCGACAGCGTTTTCCGGCGTTCCAGGAACTCTAGGGATGTGGACAAGCCCCCTGACAAGGAGTCCAAAAAGCTGAACTATGCCGGGCACAAGGTGTATGCTGCGTCCTCCCTTGGCCTCCTCCAGGCCAGCTCGACCGTGCTGATGGCACTTCTCCCACGCCCTCATGGGCTCCCTGGATGAGGTCCAGCAGGTACGGGACCAGGGTAGGGCAGTGGCTAAGCAGCAGCTCCAAACGGCTCTGGACATTGGAGACTCCTGTGCCAGATCGGTTGCGGCCGCGGTGGCCATGCGCCGCAGGGCATGGCTGAGGATATCCACCTTCACGGCGGATACCCAGCACAAACTGGCGGATGTCCCTTCTTGGGGACTGACCTCTCGGCCCTGAAGTGGAAGGTCACCTCCAGCAGATCGAAAAGTCCAATGCCACTCTGGACTCGGTCACCTCCAGAAAAGGACAAAGGCGCCGACAGCAGCAGCACAAGTCCTTTCGTCCTTCTGCCTCCGCGCACATCCGCC
This sequence comes from Neoceratodus forsteri, assembly GCA_016271365.2. Taxonomy (NCBI): domain Eukaryota; kingdom Metazoa; phylum Chordata; order Ceratodontiformes; family Ceratodontidae; genus Neoceratodus; species Neoceratodus forsteri. The sequence goes on from JADMNL010000028.1 coordinate 110,173,555, forward strand.
CAACAGCACCAGCACCAGGGCCAGCAGGCTCGCACTTGGCATCCCAAACCCAAGCCCGCGGCTTCCTCCAACAGGAAGCAGGGAGGTAAAGGCCCAGGAGGTCCCTCGGCCAGTCCCCTCTCTAAGTCTGCCCAGTGATGGGTTGAGGGGTGTCGCTCCCAGCCTCGTCACTCCCCCTGGGTTCCCCCTGTGGGCGGACGGCTCCGCCACTTCCTTTCCGCTTGGTCCATTATCACTACGGACCATTGGGTTTTGGAGGTGGTAGGAAAGGGCCTGCCCTGGAGTTCAAGCAGGCCCTGCCCTTCCAGTCGTCACTCTCAGGGGCTATGGGGTCCTGACTTCTTTGTCGGCTCTCAAGCCGATATTGCCCTGCTCTCGAAAAGAGGTGATCAGGAAGGTGGCGGATCCTCCTCCAAACCCGGGTTTATGTCCAGGTACTTCCTGGTCCCAAAATGGAGGGGGGCTGGCGCCCCATTCTCGACCTGCACGACCTGAACAGGTTCCTAAGGTCTCGGACTTTCAGGATGGTCACTCTGGCTCAGATGATCCCATCCTTGGAACGAGGCATGTGGTTCTGTTCTCTGGACCTTCAGGATGCATTCTTTCATGTCCCAATCCATCCGTCCCACCAGAGATTCCTCCGCTTCAGAGCAGAGGGATCCCTTTACGAGTTCCGGGCCATGCCCTTCGGCCTTTCCCCTAGCTCTCAGTGTCTTCACCAAATGCATGGCAGTGGTGACAGCATTGCTGCGGCAACGAAGGGTCCGGGTATACCCCTACCTGGGAGACTGACTGATTGCAGCCCCCTCCAGAGCGGAGGTGGAGCGGTCCAGAGATCTGGCCCTCCAGGTTTGCTCTCAGGTTGGCCTCCTCATCAACGAGGCCAAGTCAGAACTCGTGCCAAAGCAGGTGATACAGTTCATCGGGGCAGAGCTCGACTCTTTACGAGCCAGAGCACGGCTCTCGGTGGACAGGGCCAAGGTTCTTTCCTCCTTTGCCCAATCATTTCAGGTTGGGCAATCGCGCCCTGCCCGGGACTTCCTGCGCCTCCTGGGCCTCATGGCGGCCTGCACCAGCGTGGTCCATTGGGCCCGCTGGTACACGCATCCCCTTCAATGGGGACTGGCCAGCCAGTGGTCACAGCACTTCGATCCTCTGGATCAGCTAGTGACAGTGACCCAGGGGATGTGGAACACTTTCCAGTGGTGGACCGTTCCAGCACATCTGCAGGAGGGCATCCCGTTTATCCGCCCCCAGCCGATGGTCTCTCTAGCGACCGATGCCTCTCTGATGGGTTGGGGTGCCCATCTGGGGGAGCACAGAACACATGGCCTCTGGTCCCCTCAGGAGTCCCGATGCCATATCAACCTGCTGGAGCATCGAGCGGTTCATCTAGCCCTCACCGCCTTCGCTCCGTTTATACGGGGTCAAGTGGTTCAGGTCCAGATGGACAATACCACGACCACGAACTACCTAAACTGCCAGGGCAGGACGCGCTCCATGCCTCTGTGCAGGGATGCTCTCCGCATTTGGTCTCTCCTGCGCAGCCTGAAGGCAGATCTCCTCACCATTCATGTGGCAGGAGCCTCCAACACCCTGGCCGATGCCCTAAGCCGGATAGGGGCTGCGTCTCACGAGTGGTCTCTCCTGCCGGAGGTAGTACAAGATGTCTTCTCCCACTGGGGCACGCCTAAGGCGGACCTGCTTGCCTCCAGGGAGAATGTGAAGCTGAGACTGTTTAATGCCGGCCCCCCTCAGCAGGGCTCACTGCAGGGGGATGCCTTCTCGAGACCGTGGACCCCGGGCCTCTTCTACGCCTTTCCCCCATTTCTCTTGATCCACAAGGTGCTTCTCAAGGTGAGGAGGGACAAGGCGCAGGTGATTCTGGTAGCCCCAGACTGGCCCCACCAGTTCTGATATCCAGATCTCCTCAGTCTCAGCTCCAGGCTCCCGAGGCGGCTTCCAGCCCGCCCGGACCTGATCTCAGTCAATCAGTGGAAGGTATTCCATCCGGACCTTCAATCCCTGCACCTGGCGGCCTGGTTCCTGAGTGGCTAGAGTTCCAGGCCTTGGGTCTTTCCGACAAGGTCGTCAACGTCATTGAGGCATCCCGTAAGGAGTCGACCAGAAAATGCGCCTTCAAATGGAAGAGATTCTCCATTTGGTGTCAGGGCAAGGGCCTGGACCCTTCCTCCTGTTCCTTGGCAAGCATTCTGGACTACCTGTCGTCCCTTTCTCAGCAAGGGCTTCGGTCGATGACCCTTAAGGTGCACCTGGCAGCCATCTCTGCTTACCGGGCGCTGGCCGGGAAGCAGTCGGTGGCGCAGGAGACGGTGGTCGGGCGCTTTTTCAAAGGCTTTGATCACATATCCCCTCCGGTGCGGGAACCTCCACCTCCGTGGGATCTACTGCTGGTATTGGCTAAGCTCATGGGCAAGTCATTCGAACCAATGCACAGGTGTGACATCTCTCACCTTTCGTGGAAGAACGCCTTCTTTGTGGCTATCACGTCAGCCAGAAGGATGGGAGAGCTCCAGGCACTTTCCATCGAGTCTCCTTATCTGGTCTTCCACAGGGACAAGGTTGTCTTGCGCCCCCACCCGAAATTCCTTCCGAAGGTGGTGTCAGAGTTTCACTTTAACCAGGTGTTGACTCTGCCGGTGTTCTACCCCAATCACACCTCGGAGGCCGAATATAGGCTCCATACTTTGGACCCTAGAAAGCGCTCGCTTATTATAAGGAGCGGACGGCTGAAGTTCGGGGAGAGGTTCGCCAGCTGTTTGTCACCTACGCTGAAGCCGCATCTGGCAGACCTGCAGCCAAGCGGATGATAGGCAGGTGGGTCACCTCCTGCATAGATCTCTGCTATAGGTTGGCGGGCATGGAGCCTCCCAGAGGGATTAGAGCTCATTCTACCCGCCATACCGCTGCATCGGTGGCTGCTTCCAGGGATGTCCCTATCCAGGAAATCTGCAGGGCTGCTACCTGGAAGTCAGCACACACCTTCATCACCCACTACCACATCGACCTTGAGTCACGCCGGGATGCTGGTTTTGGGGCCTCGGTTCTCCAGTCATTATTCCCTAAGTAGGAGGTGTGCGCCTTGCCTCCCTCCTCCCGGAGAACTGCTAGGGGTCTGCCAGACAGTGTGGATGAACAACATATCCATGTCCCTAGAAATACAGGTTGCTCACCTGTAACAGGAGTTCTAGGAATGGTATATGTTGTTCATCCACACGACCCACCCAACCTCCCCGGCTTCGACACACAACCTGGCTTCCAGCGGGCTAGATCTGGCGTCATGGGGCGGAGCCGAGAGTTTTACCACCCGGGTGGGTGGGAGGAGCCAGCTTGAAGACCTTCCGGCAAGATTTAAAGTGGCAAAGAACCTGCCAGACAGTGTGGATGAACAACATATACCATTCCTAGAACTCCTGTTACAGGTGAGTAACCTGTATATTCCTACCATCTTGGTTAGCAGCATGCAGATGTTTCTCCCAGTGCTCCAGATTGGATATCCATTTTGCTGTTTCTAACCCCAGTAATACTCAAGTATTCATAACTTTATGCAGTAAGCCCTTTAGGTAGGAGTGCCTGGAGAGAATAGAACATATGCAAATGATGGAATCATCTGCACGTGACAACTTTTCAAATGCTGCTGTATACTAACTGCCAGTGTTCTAAACTTCCTCAGATTTTACTCTCCGCCTGAACAGTCTGATCGATCGGATTGTCGCTCTTCAATAAACTGTTTGACATGAAGAAACTTATAAAAAATATATAAGTATTGTTTCTATTTCATTTGCTGCCTTATATTAATTGTTTACTGTAGTTAAACTTAGTTTTTGTAGACATTTAGTTGTTTTGCTGGTTCCTCTCAGTTCGCAATAACTGGGAGGGAACCAGGTTAGATTTTCATATTTTGTGGTTTTCCTGACAAAAAAAACATTTTATTTTTGCTTAAAATTTAGTTTAAAATTGTTTTTTTGTAACCGTTGTTTTTGATTACTGAACCACTAGGAACGGTTCCAAATTTTTTATCGGTTCAGTTCCTTTGGTTCCGGAATCGACCGCAAGTGTTATTATTTAAATCTTCTTTACTTAGCGGTTGTCTTTTTTTATTGGTTCAATGGCAGAAAAACGGAAGAAAAAGACCGGTGAGCCCAGTTTTAAAAATTGTACACAGTGTGGGGACGTTTTTGCCAAGGCAGATAAGCATACTGTGTGTGGCTTGTCTTGGATATAAGCATCTTAAAGAGGATTGTCAAATCTGCCTGACATTCCCTCAAACAAAATATTGAAAAATGCCTGGAACGGCTGAAAAAGAAACTCCCCAAGGGTCCCTCTGGCTCTGACCAGCCAATACCCTCTGTTGTGGCTGAACCCACATCTGTTGCTACTTCCACCCCTAAGACGGGTGATAAAGCTACTAAGAGGATTTCTGAACCAGCTAACTCCTCAGTTCCCTCTAAAAAAAGCACAAAAGCTAAAGCATACAGAACCCCCAAATACTGATATGGGGACTTTTGTACCTGCTAATATCATGCCGACTCCTCAAGAGACTGCACAGGCTTTTAAAGTCATTCATGCACTGCATGGCTTAGTGCCTTCTGCCCAGCAACCATCTGCTCCAGCAGGACAGCCTGGCAGAATTCCCCTTCTTGAAGAAGAGTAATACAGTGAACATGAGGAGGAGGATGAAGGGGAATCCATCCTACCTGAGGTATCCCCGGAACAAGAATTTGGTTCACCCCCTAGAACATCTGAAGAGTTTTCTTCTCATTTCACTTTCGTGAGAAAAATGGCAGATGCCCTAGACATCTCCACAAGAGAAAAAGTGGAGGATGAGGAGGAAATAGAGTATCTGGAGATGATGGGTTTGACTCCCACCAAGGCCCTTCTCCTCTCTGTGAACAAATTCTTTAAAAAAAGATGCTCTAAAATTGTTGCAAACCCCGAATTCTGTGCCCCCTCTGGAAAGGAGGATGGACAAGAAATACCAGTTAAAGAGGGAAGGAGCAGAGTTCCTTTTTTTCCCATCCATATCATCAAGGGGTCATTCAACAAGCAGCCTGTGATAAGGCTAGAGTCCCTCTGGCATCCCACCCACCAGATAAGGACTCTATAGAAAAATAGATAGGATGGGTAGGAAGGGGTACCTGTCAGACTCTCTAGCCATACGACAGGCTAACTTCCAGGTCTATGCTGCCCAGTACCAAAAGTCTCTGTGGCAGTCAGTTTTGGCCATCTCTCAGAAAGCTCCCTCACTCCTATCTGACGACCTAGTGGAGACAGCTAGATTTGGGCTAGAGGCAGCTAAGTACCAATTCCAGATGGCTGCTGATACCAACAACACTGCAGCCAGATGGATGGCAATTACGGTAGCCCAGAGGAGATTTGCTTGGCTGAGAGCCACAAATCTTACTGCTGATACTCAGTCTAAGGCCCTGGATTTCCCTCTAGCGGGAAATGCGCTTTTCGGAGAATCTACAGTGGCATACATGAAAAAGGTGGATGAGTATAAGGCCATATACAGAAACAACTCTAGTAGAGAGAGAGAGCTTCTCCATCCGCCAGGCCTTATGGAAGGGGAGGCTGGGGCAGGTCCTTCCACACCAGGTCCTTTTTCTAGCCAGTGGCCACATCCCAGTATCAACAATACCCACAGCAGAGATATTTTAGGGGCAGGGGTCGAAGGGGTTCTAGGCGTGGATCTCAAGCACAGCCTCAACCCCAAGCCAAGCCGACCCCCTGAAGTACAGGCCGCCTCCTCACTCCCTGTCGGAGGCAGACTTTCCCACTTTCTCTAGGCTTGGCTGAACATCACCATAGACAAGTGGGTCCTGGAGGTAGTGGGTCAGGATCTGTCTCTGGCTTTCAAATCCCTTCCTCCTCTAGCAGCCAGGGATTTCAGTACACCTTCCCTGGCAGAAAAGAGCCTGCTGGAGGCAGAGGTCCAGAAACTGTTACTTTTAAAAGCAGTGGAACCTGTCCCAAGCTTACTGAGAGGAAGGGGCTTTTACTCCAGATACTTCCTCACCACAAAGAAAAGTGGGGAGTGGCGGCCTCTGTTGAATCTCAGAGCCTTAACAGGCATCTGAAAAGCCAAAGTTCAAAATGGTAACTTTGGCATTGATTCTGTCAACAATCCAGAAAGGGGATTGGTTGGCATCACTGGACTTAAAAGACACCTATTTCCACATTCCCATAAGGCAATCTCACAGAAAATATCTCAGGTTCAGAGTCCATTCAGGCCACTATCAGTTTTCAACCCTGCCTTTTGGCCTTTCTTCGGGCCCAAGGGTTTTTACAAAGTGCCTAGTACCGGTGGTAGCACACCTTCGAAGACGGGATGTGACAGTTTTTCTGTATCTGGACGACTGGCTGGTAGTGGGCAAGTCACCACAGCAGGTCACTCAGTATCTAAGCCTTACCCAAGGACTGCTGGAATCCTTGGGGTTCATCATCAATCACAAAAAGTCAGTCCTCATTCCTGCACAAAAGTTGCAGTTCATAGTGGCAGAGATAGACACCTTGCAGGGCAGGGCCTGCCTCCCTCTGGACAGAATCAGAAATCTTCAGCTAGTGGCAAATTCATTCACCCTGAACAAGAGCAAGACCGTTCTTGCAACTCCTGGGTCATATGGCTGCATCCACAGCCACAGTGCTGGGTTCAAGGTTTCAAACGAGGGACACCCAGTTCCACCTCAGTGCTCACTGGAGTCAAAGAAAAGATTCTCTCTCAAAACCCATTCCGGTCACAAGAACTTTGCTGCAAGCTTTGCAGTGGTGGAAAGAAGTACCCAATTTAAGGGAAGGAGTTCCCTTTCGGAAAGAATATCCCTCAGTTGTTCTCACAACAGATGCATCCCTACAGGGTTGGGACGCCCATTTGGGAGACCATACAACCCAGAGTACCTGGTCAACCACAGAGTCCCTCCAGCACATGTACCTGTTGGAACTCAGAGCTGTTTTTCTGGCTCTGAAAACCTTTTCAGGACTGGTACAGTCAAAGGTGGTACAGATCAGAACAGACAATACCACCACAATGTACTACATCAACAAACAAGGAGGCACCAGGTCAGGGCCCCTTTGCACAGAGGCCATGAAAATTTGTACCTTGGCGCACTCTTTGGGAGTTTGCCAGCAGGCAATCCATCTACCTGGAAAGGACAATACCTTGGCAGATGCCTTAAGTTGAATCAACCAGGCCCATCACGAATGGACTCTGAACAAACAGGTGGTAGAAATAATTTTCCGAAGGTGGGGCACTCCAGGGGTGGACTTGTTTGCATCCCACCAGGACCACCGCTTGCCACAGTACCACTGCAGAGCACCAGATCAGGGTACTCTGCCCCTGGATGCCCTAACTCTAGATTGGTCAGGGAGGTTCCTGTACGCTTTCCCCTGGTTTTCAGGGTGTTATGCAAGCTCGGGTCCTACTCAACATCTCTAATCCTAATAGCCCCAGATTGGCCCAGGCAGCCATGGTACTCTCTAATGCTCTCCATGTCTGTGGCCAAACCAATACGACTCCATCTGAGGCACAACCTATTGACCTCCAACCATGGGACCCTGTTATACCGGAACCTCAAGTCCCTCAGCCTCAAAGCTTGGTTCTTGAGGAATTGGGAATCTCTGAATCAGTGCTTCATATTCTGAGGGGTTATATGAAACTTTCTACTAAGAAAACTTATTCTTCAAAATGGAAAAGGTTTTCAATCTGGTGTTCGACAAAAGATTTGATTCCATTAATGGCTGGTTTCCCAGCTGTCTTGGATTACCTCTCTCATTTACACTCTGTGGGTCTACAACCCAGTTCACTCAAAGTACACCTTGCAGCACTGTCTGCATACATTTCTGCTGGTGCCATGGTAACACTAGTTTCAGACCCCGTTTTTAGGAGGTTCTTCGAGGGTTTGGCCCATTTGCACTCCCCTCACAGGGCACCTGTGCCAGCATGGGACCTTAATGTTTGTATAGCCAAGCTCATGGGGCCTCCCTTTGAGCCTTTGGCTACAGCTCACCTTAAATATGTCACTTGGAAAACAGTTTTCCTAGTGGCAATGACTTTTGTAAGAATAATAAGTGAGCTCGAGGCTCTTTCTGTGGAGCAGGATTATATCTCTTTTCACAGAGATAAGGTAGTTCTAAGAACAAATAGAAAATTCCTACCAAAGGTAGTCTCTGATTTTCATCTTAACCGTTCCATTACCCTACCTGTCTTTTTCACAGAGCACTCCACTTCTGGTGAAAGGAGATTTCATAGTCTGGATGTAAAGAGAGCTCTCAGTTATTACATTACAGCCACTAAGGACCATAGGCAGGATAGGAAACAGTTGATCTTACTTCAAGAGGGCTCTTGCAGTAGGTATTTACATACTGTATAGGACTGACCTGGCAGGCGTCAGGACCCCACAGAAAAATCTCTAGCCAGCAGTCTCTGGCCGGGGACCGCCCCCACGTCAGGTGACCGACATCAGTATAAAGGGACGGTCCCCCACGCCCGCCTTCCAGTTCTTTCCCGCCGTCGACTTGTGAAAGTTCCTTGCGGTAGAGTTCGTCGCTCGTCAGTCTTTCATTGGATCAGTTCTCGAACTTTTGACTGATTTTTCAATATTTTTTCTACTATTTCATTAATATTACGTCGTGTATGTCATCCCCAACGCCTTCCTAATCGCCTAAAAATAAGTGCGACTCATGCGGTTCCCAGCTGCTGCATAAGGACGGTCACTCCCTGTGCCTCTTCTACCTAGGCCCGGATCATCCTGTGGAGAAGTGTCAGCATTGCCAGAAATTTCATTCAGCCACCCAAAAACAGAGGCAGCAGTCCCTGGAGGCCCATATCTTGAAGAAAAGGATGGCATCCATGGAGAAGGAGTTAAAGAAGTTGAGGCAGGCTTCCACTTCCCCCGAAGGCCATAAGAAGAAGAAGCACTGAGATCGGAACTCGACCTCCATGGACTCTGCGACTCCGGCTGGAGTCGTGGTCCTAAAGGTAACGTCCCCCCCTAGGAAACCGATCCTCGACGACCATCTTGGCGGTGTCCAAGAAGGTGTCGCCCCTCCTGTCAGGCTCATGCTCTGGCCCTTTGGGTTCCTCCGGGGTAAAAGAAGGCAGCGACTTCGCGACCTCCAGGGTTCGAGCGAGTCCGCTATGTCAGACACCAGTCCAACCGACGTCTGCCCGGGCAAGGCTGGTAAGCCACTGGCTCCTTGGAGGCGACGACAGTCGTTCGTTCGCCCGACAAGGTCGCGTCCCCAGCGCGGCCTTCCTCGGACAGGGGATCCGATAAGTCGGACTTCGGCTCCTCCGACACCCGCCCAGATCCAGCTGATAAGCTGGACGTCGGCTCCTCCTCCGACCACCCAGCCAAGGAGCCTGCGCCGGATCCCTTCAACAAATCCGACACTCCAGGCTCCCTGCAATGCTTGCCGTTGCCTACTGAGGTTCCTGCGTCCCCTCTGTTAGACCCCGGGAAAAGCAGCCCTCCTTGCCTGGTTGTCACGGAGGACCTGGGTACGCTGCCATCAGGGCCCCCTCCTACTGGGCTAGACACCCTGACGCTGGCTCCGACACCGGCTTACCCGACACCAGCCGACATTCCTTTACCAGATGACGTTCCTACGCCGGGCCCGATGCCCACAGGGCCAGCTTTACCTGGCCCACCTGCTGGGCCTCTGCCAGGTCCCTCCGCTCCACCAGAGCCCCTGGCTCCCGGGTATCCGACACCTCTTAATCTGGTGCCGCCTTACCTGGTGCCACAGTATCCAACGCTGCAGTACTCAGTGCCTCAATACTCGACACCGGGCTTCCCACCATCGGGTTACAGATACTCGCCTTACGGATATCCCCAGTATCTGTATCCCCCTCCTCCGCCGCCCCCACAGCCGCCGGCAGATTTGAAGGAGACTCTAGCTGCCTGGTGGGCTGAGGCCAAGGCTCACCAGAGAAGTAGAGAGCCGTCTACCGGTGCCGGACCCTGTGCAGGATCCCCTTCTCCGGAGACGAGAGACTCCTTCCCCCTTACCCAACACCAGAGGTGAACCCTCAGGTGCCGGGTTGGGGAGGACATGCTTCCCAGAGGGCTTCCCAAAGGGACCGTTCCTGCCCCGCGTCAGGAGGAGTCTTTCTCTTCTACATTGGAGACCTCTGTATCAGATTCAGGGGGATGCTCCGAACCGGATGACGAGCCCCGGACTCCAGATCGCCCCAGGCCAAGGACTCCTCCAAAGTCTCCTCTGGCGGATCCTTCTTTTCTGGAATTATTGAGAAAAATCCAGGAAGTTCATCAGTGGCAGTCTTTGGAGCCAGATCCACAGCGTAAAATGCTTACTGCCTACTTGGATCTGCCCGAGACCAATCCGACATTGAATCCACCCTGGATAGAGTCTCACGCAGATCTTGTTTCCACTGTTTGGAAACAATCATCTGCGTTAGCCCCCCTTCCGAGGAAGGCAGATCGGCTATACCAGGCTCCAGAGGTAGTAGGTTCGTTGAATCTACACCCCAGAGCGGACTTGGTCATGATTAGCGCCGCTCACAGCCGATCTGCTAACCCCAAGCTTCTCAGCTCGTCTCCACCTGACAAGGATTCTCGACTTCTGGACCAATATGGGAGGAAGGTCTATGCATCTTCTACCTTAGGTATTAGGGCTCTGAATTATGTAGCTCATATGGGGGACTACCTGAAGACCATCCTGAGTCAGGTGGAATCAAAGTTGGACTCCCTTCCTGAGTCCCAGACGAAACAGGAAGTGACAGATCTTGTCCATTCGGCCAGTCGGCACATGCTCTGTGCCACCTGCGACGCAGTGGACGCAGCTGAACGGAGTTCGGCTTTCGCTGTGGGTCTTCGGCATCTTGCCTGGCTCTGGGTGTCAGGTTTGGCCCCAGGAGTGTAATCCGCAATTCAGGATGTGCCCTTCAGGGGTTTGGTGGTGTTCGGCGGTGATGTCAAGGACATCATAACCGACCTGCAAGAGAAGGGCACTGCACTTAAGTCCATGGACTCTTTGTACACACCCCCTCAGGGGCAGTGGCACCCTTTTCATCGCCGTAGCTAACAAAAATGAAAACCACAGGTCAAGTGGGCGAACAAGCGTCTGGCCCCTCCAGCAACCAAGACTCCCCCACCCAAAAAAGCAGCGGGAGCCTCGGCTGCTGTGATGCCTCAGGCCTCCTGACTCCTTGCCTCTCCCACAGCCTCTGGACTCGCCAGAGGAACCAGTAGGAGGGAGGTTCTCCTTCCATCTACCGGGTTGGGAGAGGATAACATCGGATGCTTGGGTGCTACCGCTGATCACGTCAGGACACTCAATAGAGTTTCTTCAGAAACGGCCCTGAAGACCACCACCCCAGTTTTCTTACTCCCCGGAACACCTTCCTCTGGTCCTAGAAGAAATCACCTCCCTTCTCTCTAAGGCGGCAATAGAACCAATTCACAACCACTTTTGGGGGACATGTTACTATTCCTATTTCTTTCTAGTTCCAAAGAAAACGGGAGATGTGAGGCCTATCTTGGATATCTGTTCCCTGAGCATGTTTATGGAGTACAAACGCTTCAGAAAGCTCTCCCTGCAGAGCCTTCTTCCTCTCCTTCAGCTGTGACTGTGGCTATGCGCTTTGGATATGCAGGATGCTTACCTGCATATCCCATATGCCCTTCACACCGCAAATTTCTCCAATTTTGTTTCCAGGGGGGCCACTATCAGTTCAAGGCCCTCCCATTTGGTCTTTTCTTGGCCCCCCCAAGTGTTTACCAAATGCCTGTCTGTGGTAGCAGCCCACCTGCGTACCCAGGGAGTGCAGGTATTCCCATACCTGGATGATTGGCTCACGGCGGCCCCATCCAGGGAGGAACTTCTGCACTCCCTCTCCCTCACCCTGCAGGTTTTTACCAGCCTGGGTATCATCATCAACCAGGCAAAGTCCCATTTGGTCCCTTACCAAAGGCTTCAGTTTATGGGACGATCCTGGAGATGACCATCGGCAAAGCCTTTTTGCCTCTGGACAGGGTGGACACCTTTCAGACTCAGTCACACCTTTTGTCCAGTCGCAGAAGGGTCGGAGCCAGGTCAGTCCTTCGCCTACTCGGGCTAATAGCAGCTGCCATTCTGACAGTCCCACACGCTCGGCTCCATATGAGGATCTGTCAATGGACACTTTGGTCTCAGCGGGATCAAACACTGGACAACATAGACCAGGAGGTTCTATTTCCGATCCCATGATCAGGGACTTGCAGTGGTGGATGTGCAAGAGAACCTTTGCCAGGGAGTTCACTTCAATGTCGAATCCCCCTCCCAGACATTGACAACAGATGCCTCAGGAGAGGGTTGGGGAGCCCACCTCGGGTCTCACAAGACTCAGGGCAGCTGGTCCACGTTCGAACAAAATCTGCACATAAATCTGCTCGAACTCAGAGCAGTCCTGTATGCCCTCCAGGCCGTACACTCCTTCATACTTCCCAGTCCTCTAACCATACAGACAGACAACATTTGTGTGGTCTGGTATATCAACAAGCAGGGAGGAACGCATTCCTACCCCTTGTGCCGGGAAGCAGTGAGAATATGGAGCTGGGCTACCCAACACAACCTTCACCTGATGGCTGTTCACGTTCTGGGAGTAGAAAACACTCTGGCGGACCACCTCAGTCAGTCCTCAGCCAGGGTCCATGAACGGGAACTGGATCAAAAAGTATTAGACGACATCTTCCTGCTTTGGGGAACCTCTCAGGTAGACCTGTTTGCGTCTCCTCAAAATGCAAAACTTCCCACCTTCTACTCACTCGCTCCAGGGCAAGACATTTTCTGTCGGGTCACTCTGTCTCTCGCTTGGAGGAACAGATTCGTCTATGCCTTCCGTCCAATTCCCTTAATTCTGAGGGTCCTGCACAAGCTCAGAACAGAGGGAGCACGAATGATTCTCATTGCTCCATTCTGGCCCAGGCAAGTTTGGTTCTCTCTTCTGCAACAATTTTCAGAGGAACCTCCGATTCCTCTTCCTCTGTCGCAACACTTGTTGACCCAGGATCGGGGGACCCTTGTTGATCCAGGCCTCAGATCCCTTCATTTGCATGCGTGGCTCCTGCAGAAGTAGCTAAAGCCTGCTTCGGGGTTTCTCCGCTCGTAGCAGGCATTTTGGTGGAGGCCAGAAAGTCTTCCACCAGGTCCACATATGCCATGAAGTGGAAACGATTCTCTATTTGGGCCACGTCAAAGGACTTTGAGCCTTTCTCTTGCCCAGTTAATAGGATCCTGGACTACATGCGTCATCACTTCGATCTGGGTCTCAGCCATTCCTTTTTAAAGGCCCACATGGCTGTGATTTCAGCCTACCATGTTCCCTTCGGAGACAGGACGTTCACTCAGTTGGAAGTCTCTAAGACTTTCCTCAGAGGGGTTCTCCATTTGAGACCCCCCCCATCCGCGTTCCTGCTCCTCCTTGGGACTTGAATTTTGTTCTAGAGAAGCTTACTCTGCCCCCTTTCGAGACGGCAGCCTCGGCAGATTTGAAGTTCCTTTCTTGGAAGACTCTCTTCCTAGTGGCCATTACTTCAGCTCAACGAATTTCCAAGCTTCAGGCCTTAATGTGCAAAATCCCGTATTTGTTTTTTCAAAAGGAACGTGTGGCTCTGCGCAAGAACCCTAAGTTTCTCCCTAAGATGGTGGCGGAATCTACGCTGAATTAATCCATTGAGCTATCTGCTTTCTTTACGCAGAACTCCAATCAAGGGGAGTGCCTCTTGCATACTTTGGATGTTCATAGAGCTCTGAGATACTATACCACTAGGACTAAGGATCTCAGATCTGATCAGCTTTTTGTCTCATTTGCTTGCAAAAGAGAGGGCAGTGCTGTTTCCAAGCAATGCCTATCTAAATGGTTGGCTCATTGTATCACTTTCTGTTACGACAAGTACAACAAGCCCCTGCTGGGTCAAGTCAGAGGCCACTCCACTAGAGGGGTAGCTGCCTCTGCTGCTTGTTTTAAGAATGTGTCAGCTGCAGACATCTGCGCAGCCATGACTTGGACTTCTGTCCATACCTTTATGAAATGCTACAGTTTGGACATTACCTCTCGCCGTAGAGCAGGCTTCGGGCTGGCTGTGCTGCAAGGTCTTCTTTCATAAGACCAGTTCAGCCGGAGGTTCCATTTTTATGGGTAGTTTTCTTCCTCCCGAGTGCTTTTCCTTGGTCCAGACTGCTTGGGATTCAGTCCTATATGTAAATACCTACTACAAGAGCCCTCTCGAAGTAAGATAGTATAATTACGTGAGAACTTACCGTAACAGTAGATCTTCGAGAGAGGCTCTTGCAGTAGGTATTGCCTTCCTGCCCTCCATCCCCCTTAGCTTTTTTAGCTCTTTTTCCAGAAAGGAAAACATCCACTTCTCTCTCATCTTGCCTTTTTTGGCCCTTGACGGGAAAGAACTGGAAGGCGGACATGGGGGACTTCCCCTTTATACTGACGTCATATGATGTTGGTCACCTGACGTGGGGGCGGTCCCCCACCAGAGACTGCTAGCTAGAGATTTTTCCGTGGGGTCCTGACGCCTGCCAGGTCAGTCCTATATGTAAATACCTACTGCAAGAGCCTCTCTCGAAGATCTACTGTTACGGTAAGTTCTTGCGTAACTGTACTTTTCTGACCTATGGGGATGTGGGAAAAGGTAATCCAGCTTCTAAGAGATCTATTTCTCGCTGGATAGTCCAGTGTATTCAATTCTGCTATACAAAAGCTAGTAGGGAGCCCCCAACAGGGTTGAGGATGCATTCCACCAGGGCAACAGCTGCTACTCTGGCAGCTGCGAGAGATGTTCCACTGGTTGATATCTGTAAAGGAGCTACCTGGAAAACAGTACACACCTTTACAAAGCATTACAATTTGGATATCCAGTCTTGAAGTGATGCTAGGTTTGGCACAGCAGTCCTGCAAAGTCTATTTCCTAAATAAATGTTCTGTGCCCACCTCCAGTGGCACTGCTTTGTAATCTGCAGAAAGTTATGAATACCTGAGTATTACTGGGGTTAGAAGAAAAAAATACTCACCTTAGTAACCTTGATTCTTCCCAGTGATACTCAGGTATTCATAACTTCCCACCCTACCTCCCCTTCCAGAACTCAAGCCTCTGCACTCCCGCATAAGGGTACATCACTATGACTATATATACGTTGCCACATAGTGGTACAAGTTGGTAAACAAGGCTTATGGTCTTTACCCTTCTTCAGGTGTTTCTGACATTCTGGGTTCTTTCAAATTTGTGTGTTTTCTCCAGTTGGAAGTTTTTTTTTATTAAAAATGGGGGTTGTTTTTGAATTTTATTCTCTAATCATAAAAACTTGTAGTGTTTTGCTTCAGGGCTTTGCCTATTCAGGCTCCTAGGAAATCTGAGGAAGTTTAGAACAGTGGCAGTTAGTATAGGGCAGCATTTGAAAAGTTGTCACGTGCAGATGATTCCGTCATTTACATAAGTTCTATTCTCTCCGAGCAGTCCTACCTAAAGGGCTTACTGCAGAAAGTTATGAACACCTGAGCATCACTGGGAAGAAACAAGATTACTAAGGTGAGTAATTTTTTCTTCCATTGTGCTAAACTTCTGTTGTGCCTTGTTTTGTGCAGCTTTCAAAGGCTTGCCTCTTGGCAGACCTCGAGTCCCTATTCTTCAGCTTCTCGAGTTGGGGGGGCCTCATATCTTCACTTCCTCCATTTTTCCTCCTCCTTCGGCATCCCAGGTTCCCTGGATTAGTGATACAGGCAGAGTCCCCATGGACCTCCCTCATCCAGGGATTCTCTGCTCCCTTCTCTCATTTGGAGGGCTTAGACTTTCTTACCCCCCACCACTTTTCTTAGTGGTGATGGGGGTTTCCGAGCGGATATGTCTTCTGGCTGAAAAGCATACTTGTCAACTTCTAGACCAGGTAAATCTTCATGTCCATAGGGATTCTGCCTCAAGGGTGATCTCTCACCCCTCCAAAGGGAGGGAGAGGAACTCTTCATGGAATTGCTACCTAGCTATCCTGAAGGAGAGGCTGGTAGCCCTCCTAGAGGCCAAAGGACTACGGGACAGCAGACAGCATGGCTTCATACGGGGCAGATCCTGCCAAACCAACCTGGTGGAGTTCTATGACTGGGTAACTAGGCAACTGGACAGGGGCCATGCAGTGGATGTCCTGTATCTGGACTTCAGTAAGGCATTCGACTCGGTGCTGCATGGAAGGCTGAGAAGTAAGTTAGTAGGCACAGGGGGGTGCAAAGCTGGTGAGATGGGTAGGAGAACTGGCTTCAGGAAGGCAACAGAGGGTGGTGGTGGGTGGGAGCTCACACCCAAGGGTAGTGACAAGTGGTGTTCCACAGGGCTCGTGTTGGGGCCAGTGTTGTTTGGGATATTCATTGCAGACATATCATTGGACATCAAGCGAGATCAGTCTGTTGCTGATGATACCAAGGTAGGAGTGGTGGTGGATGACCTAGGGGAATGGCAGGGGTTGCAGGATGATCTGGCAAAGCTTGAAACCTGGTCAGACACCTGGCAACTGGGGTTGAATGCCAAAAAGTGCAAGGTGCTGCATTTTGGGATAAAGAACCCAAGGAGGAGTTACCAGTTGAGGAGTGCAGCTAGCCCAGACAGAGGAGGAGAAGGATCTGGGGTGCTCATTACAGGGTCAATGAACAACTCGGCACAATGTAAGAAAGGCAGCTGCAAGGCCAACAAAATGCTGGGTTACATTGCAGGGGTATATCTTCGAGGAGGAGGAGGTGATTCTGCCACTGTATAGGTCATTAGTTAGACCGCACCTGGGTACTGCGTGCAGTACTGGTGCCTGTCTGAAGAGGGACATTAAGTTACTGGAGGGGGTGCAGTGCAGGGCGACAAAGATGATCAAGGGGCTGGGGAACTTATCATACGAGAGGAGGCTGAGGGAGTTGAACATGTACTCGCTGGAGGAGAGGAGGGACAGGGGGGACATGATTGAAACCTTTAAGTACATGAAAGGAATAAACAAAACAGGTACAGAGGGGCTGTTCAAAGTAAGGAAGGGGAGGGGCACCAAGGGCCATGATATGAGACTGGAGGGAGGGAGGAAGGTTCAGTAGGGAGATGAGGAGACACTTTTTTACAGAGAGGGTGGTGGCTGAGTGGAATGCGTTACCTGCAGAAGTGGTATCCAGTAGAACAGTGGACTGCTTCAAAAAAGGATGGGACAGGACAAGGGGGAGGGTCAATGAAGGGGAACGGTGGAAGGGAGGGGCAGCTGCAGAATAAGGGATGCTAGCTGCACATTCAAGCAGACTTGATAGACCTCTAGGCCTTTATCTGCTGGCAAATTTTGTATGTAGCTTTGGGCCGAGTCTTTTCCCAAAAAAAAGACAGGTGAATGGGGCAGAGAACTCGTGTTCTACTTCTCTCTGGCAGAGAACCAACTCTACCTCTTAACTCCCTATTAGCACCTTCTCTCTAAAGCGGCTCCTGGGACTTTTCTTCTCTCAGCCATTCCTTGAGGTCATTCCTATGTACAGCTAGACCCAGTTTTTGCCTGCCCTTATAGGAATGTTGCTCTCATCCCTCTTTAAGGGTTATGAAGCTCAGTTCCTCCCCCTTTTTCTCTCCCTTCTTTCTCTTTGGCCTGCCCAGAACCTCCCTAGAGTCCCTACCTCTCCCTTCTGTGGTCAGCCTTAGAGTTTAATTTTATATTTTTTCCTATCCCTTGGGCTCCCTTGCTCCATCCTCCCCTTTTCTCTGTGTCTAACTTTCCTCTTCAGCGAGCTGAACTGAGGAGGTTGGGGGGCCGGTGTCAGTTACTGGCCAGCCCACAAGCGCCATGTAGTATGTCAGCCTCAAGGGTGGCGCAGTCTCCAACGTTGGCACCCTCCTCCTGAAAAGCTTAAAACTATATGCTCCCACAGGGTCTGGCGCCTCCAGCTTATACCCACCAGATATCTTGAGGATCAAGAATTATGGTAAGTACTTAATTTTCACTTTCTTTCTTAAGTGGTGTCGGAGTTTGCTCTGAATCCAATCCATCCACCTCCCTGTTTATTTTCCCGCACATGCCAATTCAGGGGAAGCATTGCTCCATACTTCGGATGCGCATAGAATTTTCAAGTACAATACACACCATACTAAGAACTGCAGAAAATCCTCTTAGTAGTTTATTTCTTTCGTCCCTAGCAGAGAGGGTGCTCCAGTATCTAAACAGCTTTTCCAAATGGTTGGCTAACTGTATTATTTTTTGTTACAGGAAGTACGGTAAGGAACTTACTTGCTGTGGTTCATGGCCATTCAACTAGAGGCGTGCCGACTTCTGTTGCCTGTTTTAGGAATGTACCAGCCGCAGAAATTTGTGATGCTGCCACTTAGAGTACTATCCATACTTTCACCAAGCACTACAGTCCAGACATTGCCTCCAGAAGAAGAGCAGGCTATTGGCCTGGCTGTGCTTCAGGGCCTTCTCTCTTAGACCTCTGGCCTCCTGTCACCCAAACTTTCTTGTGCTGAGCACTGCTTAGGACTCATTCCATAGGTGTGACCTGATGACTGAGATATCCCCGAAGAACAGTTACGTAAGAACTTACCATAACAGTAGATCTTCGAGGGAATCTGTCATCAGGTCATGCCGTCCTTACATCCCCCTTTCTCTCTCTCTCTCTCCAGCTCAACTGCCTGGTTGCTCCAGCCTTTTTGTTAGGGGGCACCTTCTCTTGCACCTCGGTTCCCTAGTGGGACTCCTGACTCCTATGACCTCTGACTTGGGAAAGAACTGAGGAGGGAGCGAGGCTGCCCACGCTTGTATAGGGCTGTGACGTCTGAGCGTTATGTCTGCTTACGCAGTCCCTACTAGACTGCTGCAGAAAAGCTTCCATGGGATCCTAGTGCCTGATAGCTAAGTTCTATAGGTGTGACCTGATGACAGAGATTCCCTCCAAGATCTACTGTTACAGTAAGTTCTTACATAATTGTTCTATGTATCTGAAAGAGCAGACAGTATCCTATCTTAAAGTGAGTGCCACCAGAAGATATGCTGCAGGGAATCTTCAGGGACAGACCGGTGAATATTTATAAGGGATGTAACAGCTAGGATGCAACCACCGTTAATCACATCACTTTGCAGCCATAGGTAGGAACTGGGTCATCTCAGTGCCTCAGAGAATAGGGTCCTAGTGCAAGCACTGATATCTTTCAGGCCTGAAGACATATATCCAAAGATGATTATAGAACGGAAGGAGGCTTTGAAGGTGACGATTTCCCATAATGCCACGGTTAAGGTATCGAGTGTGATTCAAGAATGTGGTCCAGTCCGATCAATATGGTGCTGGCTGATTGACAGTGACATTCCACTGGGTAGGATCGTTCGGCAGGGCAGGTACCCCTGATCTAGTGGGTCTGGCTGTGGTACCAAACATGTACAAGTAGGGGCCCAGGATCCCTAGAGTGCCTGGATATGGTGGCAGAGGCAAGACTGGTGGTTCATGCTAAAACAGTAATGATTCTGGATAACAGAGGGACTGGCCAGTGTTCTTTTTAGCCCCGACAATAGACCAGTGAAGCGGATTCACACCCAAGCTATTTACAGATAGGTACTACATAAAGGGAAATGGAGAAACCCTTTTCTGGCTATTATGCCACTCTCGGATGCAGGAATTGGAGAGTCCATAGTGTCAAATGAGGTCCAGGGACCCTAAGGAGAACTGCAAGCTGTGGACCTTGAGAACTACTATAATAAAAAATGTGTAACAAATTTCAGGAGCCTCTGTGCTCCAGGTCACATAAAAAGTCTGTACCTAAATGAACTGCTATGAAATCAGCCCAGAAAAGATCAAAGATGAATTATCACTCTGGATGCTCAGCTACTATTTCCAACCTTGTGTTACAAAGAACCATACTAAGATAGGAAAGAAGCAAAAAAGGCTGCAAGGCCCGTGGAGCTTCATGCCTTACATATAATAGTTAAAAGTGGATCCTGATCTCGTATAACTATCTAGTCTATTTTTAAAGATGGTCTTGTGTTTACTAACAACGATATCCAGGGGCAACATATTCCAAGGCTTGACCACTCTCTGAGAGAAGAAGTAAGCCCTTTTTTTTTTGTCTTCTGTATGTTTCTGGCAAGCTGTAATGGGTGACCTCTAGTATTATCCTGAACCTGCTTGAAATCAAGGCCGCATGCTGTTGATAAATAAGGATCTTGAATAATGTCCCATGTGAATAGGAGATCACCTCTGATTCTCTGATCCTCCAGTGACATTAAGTTAAATTTGGACAATCTATCCTCATATGACAGAGCCTTGTTAGACACAACAGACTTAGTTACTCTTCTCTATACCTTTTCAATTCTAGCTATGTCCTTTCATTTAAAAGGACTCCATAGTTGTGAAATTAAGTCGAAGTGGGGTCTTACATAAGCTTTGTACAAGGGCAACAAAATATCAGGGTCTTTAGATGTAATATTGTGACGTATAATCCATCATATCTTATTAGTCTTACTAATAGTGTTGGTAATATGAATATCGAATTTCAAAGACAGATTGACCGTAATCCCCAAATCTCTCTCACTTTCTTTGCTAATTAATATTTTACCATAAAGAAAGTATTGTTTTGTAATACTGTTCTTTCCAAAATGCAGAACACTGCATTTGGATGGATTAAAGAGTAGATTCCATTTTATAGACCAGTCCTCTAATTTACTCAGATCCTCCTGAATAATTGTCTGGTCTTCAGAGGTCACACATAAATTGGTGATTTTACAATCATCTGCATATTTGACGATGTTGCTTTGGATGTTATTAGATAAATCAGATGCGAATATTTGGAAAATTATTGGTGCCAGAATGGATCCCTGAGGGACCCCACTCTCCACCTTTTTCCAATTAGAAGTATGACCATCAATAATCACTCTTAGCCTCCTATCAGACAGCCAATTTGAGATCCATTGGATATATATGTGTTTAATGTTACACAACTGCAGCTTCTGAATTAGAGCCCAATGAAGAGCAGAATCAAAGGCTTTTTTTAAAATTGGATAGAATAACATCAGAAGATTTGCCTTTGTCTAAGTTCTCACTTACTAAATTATAAAAGCTCACCAGATTTGTAGTGCATGAACGCCCTTTTATAAACCCATGCTGGGATTTATCTAGTCCTGTCATAACTAAGGACAGTTCGTCCTTAATTATAGGTTCCAGCATTTTACAGAAAATAGATGTTAAACTAATAGGATGATAGTTGTCCGGTGAACTCTTAATGCCCTGTTTAAATAATGGAATAACATTTGCTTGCTTCCATCCAGAAAGCACAGTACCTGTATTTAGAATTTTGTCAAACAGAATTTTAAGAGGTGCACAAAGATGGTCCATCATTACCCATATTAGATTCCTAGAAAAGCCATCAGGGCCAGCCGGAAGAACCATTTTTTATCTCTTTTAATTAGTTTTAATAATATCTAAGGAAATATCTACATTATGAGATGAAAGGCAATCTGGAACTATATAACTACCAGTATTAGTGTCAGAGGTAAATACTTTGCAGAAGTGTGAGTTAAAAAATTTGGCCATTTCTTTTGGGTGTTGATAAACAAGAGTCAGCAGTGATTGTGTCACTAATCTCTGTGTCAGTGAAAGCTTGGAAAAAGTGTGGCAGCTGTGCTATAATTGTTTGCAAGAGGCCCTCGGCAAGCCGTAACATCAGTACACCCCTAGGCATGGTGATCGCCCTGGGCCATGTGCAACCCCATCAGTGCATACAAGGAATTGGTTGGTAAGCCAGAGGTGTAAGTGCAGGTACATAGCTCAGGGTGAAACAGAAAAACACAGTGGGCTAGCGTGAAGGAAATGTGCAGTGCTGTAGTTAATAAAGTCACAATGTAAACACAGAAACCAACATCCGTGAGTGCTGGTTTCTGTGTTGCATATCTTGGGGAGGGTGGGTGGCACAGTGGGTTACTGAATATATCTCAAGGTGAATTAGTGGACTTCAGTGACATTACTGCCTCTGATGGTTGGTTGTAAGTAGAGCTCTTCTTCAGAAATGGTGAATAACCTTGCAAATTCAACTACTCATAAAGAAAATCCAAATATCCCCAAGGTACTTACTAAGAACTTTAGATGGAGAAACTGGGGACACCCAGAATCCACCAGGGAAAGAGAACTGAACAGGATTGCAAACTTCGGATATAGAGCGAGGTCTGTGTTCCTCTACCTAGGCATGCTCAAAACATGGCTCCCCCTCTAACCTGATCAAACATTCCAAGGAGGGCAAAAACTTGAGAATATTGTCTGGAAGATTTGTACCTTCAAAAAAGTAGCAACACAAAACTTTTGAATCTTTATGTAGTAAAGTTTCAGCACTAGAATACTGTACATATTGATGAAACTGATCATCAGCTTTTTACTACCGACTCTTGTACATAAACCCCTAAAAGTTACAGTTCTTCATCTATATGATCAACAAAAATTGTTTGACAAGCTGGAGGATTTCTAATACCGAACCCGATGTACTGACTTCCATATATGGTTCAGGGCCTACAACACAAGCCCTATCAAGAGAGACTACAAGAACTCGGCATGTACACACTGGGGGGGGGCAGAAACAAAGTCAATACTGAGGGCTTGTTTAACATAAAGGGTGCAGGGATAACAAGGGAACATCAGCTAAAGTTGGAGGGAGGATTTATAAGAGATGCAGGGAGGCATTTCTTCACCAAAAGGGTTGTCTTGGGATGGAATAAGCTTCCGGAGGTGTTGGTTTCAGCCAATACTGTGAGAAGCTTTAAAAGAGGATAGGATAAGCTTATCAAGAACATTACAATGAAGAAGGGGGATGGTGGAAGCGGAGGGAGGGAAATTTGGGGCAGGGTGTGAAGGGGAAGAGGGGCAGCTCTGCTGAAATCTCACAGCTGAGCTGCAGTCTCAAGCAGACTAGACAGACCATAATGGCCTGTCTTATCTGTGTCAGTCTTCACCATTCATCACTGGTGGGTTCTGGCTGGAGGATCAGGTCCCCGCAGGAGCCTTTTTTTTTTTTTTTGCAAGGGGGAGGATTCGACATCAGGACAGTGCCACCCGCAAAGCTGACGTATTGCGTGGCACTCGCGGGTTGGCCAGTAACTGACACCAACCCCTCCCCAGTCCCAGTTCTGTTTCTCCCACCATCGAGTGAGGACCTCATATATGAAGCATTTTTTCTAGTGCATCAGTGGCCTAGTCCGTTGGCTCCATTCGTCCTAGTTCTGCTCTGCTATGTCCTCAGTGCCGTCAAAACCGATAAGACCTTTCCTTTTATTTCGATGACGCCAAGTGTCTTTGTTTTGTTTATTGTGTTTTCCATCAGTCATGTCTCGTTCAGGGGACAAAAAGAAACTTCCCAAGGCGGATCAGCCTTCTATGTGGCGGTGTCCCTGCAGCCGACTTCATTCCGTCACGGACTAGCATGACTGATGCTTGACCTGTTTGGGTCCTAACCATGACATGGATCACTGCGATGCCTGTTTTTCCATGGACCATCGAGTTCTGGAATCATGCGTGTTCAAAGTTGGACGTGCACTGCCAACTTTCAGGGGACAGGCTTGTACTCGGGGATGCCAAATGCAGGGTTCTTGCCCTTTCCTCCGGGTCCCCTCCTGGTCCTATACGGCCTGTGGAAGAGGGGGTTTCTGCCCTTCCTAGCTTTGCCTTGTTGGAAACCCCTTCCACGGTGCAGGAGGCCAGGCCTGACTCCCACAGGGGTCAGGTGGGAGGCACCATCCTGGCAGTTGCCTCCTCAGAGGTGAGGGCTACCCCGGCATCACGGCCTGGGGTCTCTGGGCCCGGTCCAGCGTCATCCTCTGCACCAGCCTGCCAGTGCCACCTTGGCGCTGGGGATCAGTGCAGCGGCGTGGCGCCAGCCTCCTGCGCTGCTTCTCACTCCGCCATTTGCGGCACCGGGTACAGTGGCGGCATTGTGGGCAGCACAGGGCCACCTCATGGTGCCGTGGGTGAGAGGGATCAAGGAGTGGTTTGGGTCTGGGCCTCCTCAGAGAAGGATGATTTGGCGGCCAACACAGACTGGCTCTCGGAATCCTTCGGTTCCTCAACCCAGCGCTTTGGCTCTGGTTCAGCCCCCTCCCTTGGAGTCAGCAGCTACCACTGGATATGGTGTCTGTGGTCCCGACCAGTCCTCAGGTGCTCTGAGGGGGCACTAGGGGAGATACCAGAGATGGCAGTTCGCCTGCTCCCTCGGGAGGTGTACTCCTTCCTGGAGCTGCTCAGGTTGGCCCCTCTTTTGGGCCAACTGGAGCACCTTAGGCAGGGAAGGGCGGTGGCCCAGTGGCTGTCTCTCAGGAGTCAGCCACGAGGTTCATACTGCCTCAGCTGAGCCTGAGGAAGAGGGCTCTCTCTGAGTCTGAGGGGTTGAGGGGACAGGCTCAGGGGCAGCACCCTTCCCTGGGAGCTTGCAGGGGCCCGGGAAGGAGTCGCAGTGCTAATCCTGTTTTCTCCCATGATGTCTCCCCAGGACAGCCCTCATCTTTGGAGGCTAGGGGCCGCCCTTCTGGGCTCACGTGGCTCCAGTCGCCTCTCAGTAGGGGGGTTTCACTTCGGGCCCAGTCCTGGCCATTCCAGCTCAGTTGAGCGGCCACTGACTGCTGAGACCAGCGGGTCTTCTCCTCCCCTGAGATCTCCCATACAGTCTCCCAGCCTTGGCAGAGGTTACGCTTCTCCTCAGAGGTGTCTGGCCCCCTTACCTCTGCCGACCCCTCCCTCACTCCCAGGCCATGCCAGTCCTACGGGACTTCTCACCTGGGAGCAGTTCAAGTCTACGGCTGCACTTTTCCCTGCCTACTACAGGTCCGTGGACGAGGAGGTGTTCCACCATTCCTCGGTGCTACCCATGCCTGACTCTCTGGGCTTGTCAGCTCCCTCTTCTTCCTCCTCTGAGGGAGAGGAGTCTTCTGTCCACCTATCCCCCCAGTTGATTTGTCTAGTTATCAGCGCTTCCTTTTGTGGCTGCTTGATGAGCTTCACATCTCCACTTTAGGCAGTCACAAATCTGACCGGACGGCACGTACCTTTCTAGGGGAGTTCAATGCGGCCAACCTGTTGATTCTCACCCCAGATATACTCCAATATTCCTAACTCTTCTGCAGTGTGCCTTTAAGCCAGATCTGCCTGGAGATAGAACGTTATGCTAATGATGGAATCATTGGCATGTGCCACTGCCGCCCTTATCTAGTGTTTATTTTGGTAACCGTTAGTATTTTTAGGTAAATTACGTTGTTTTTCTTGGTTTCTCACAGTTCAGTATAACCAGTGAGAAACCAAGGTTTTTCTTAGCCTTAGTGGGGTTTTTTTTCCCGCTAGTTTACTTTTATTTTACGTAAAAATTATTTTATTTATGTAACCACTAGTCTCGGTTACTGAACCGCTAATCCCAGTTCCTTTTTTCATCAGTTCCCGGTTCCGCTCGGTTCTCTGATCGGTTCCTGAACCGACCGCAACTGATAGATTGTTTTAAAAATTCTTTAAAATTATATATTTTATTGCGATTGCAGTTTTTCTTCTACTATGTCAGAAAAAACAAAGAAAAAGACAGATGAACCCGGTTTCAAAAACTGCATGGAGTGTGGAGAGGTCTTTGCCTAGGCAGATAAACACAGTTCTTGTGTCGTCTGCCTTGGTTTTGACCATTTAAATGTAGATTGTGAAGTATGCAAAACTTTTCCTGAGAAGACGCTTGAAAAACGTCTGGAAAGGTTGAAAAAGAAAGTACCTCTTCCTAAGGGTCCCTCTGGCTCTGACCACCTGATACCCTCTGGGGCTGTGGGTGAAACCACAGTACCCATTACTTCTACCCCGATACGGGTACAGAAAGATTGGCTGAACCAGCTAGCTCTCCGGTTCCAGCAAAAAACACTAAAAAGACAAAGCACACTGAACCTCCTGTTGGTCAGCCTAAGGGGACTTCTGTGATGCCGCCTGCCATGCCTTCTCCTCTAGAAATAGCACAGGCTTTTAAAATTCTGCAAGCCTTGCAAGGTCTGCTGCCTGCGAACCTGCAGCCCCCAGTTCAGACCCCTGTTGCTTCCAGCCAATCTTTTCAGGAAGATTTTGCTGAGGAGGAAGAGCCTATTGAGCCTGAGGTCTCCCCTGAACAGGAGTTTGGCTCTCCCCCCAGGTCTTCTGAGGAGTACTCTTCACATTTTTCCTTTGTAAGGAAAATTGTGGATGCTTTGGACATCTCTACCACAGAGGTGGTAGAGGATGAGGAGGAAGCTGAATATCTTAATAATGGGGTTAACACCCACCAAAAAGCTGTTGCTCCCAGTTAATAAGTTTTTTAAAAGGGATGCTCTCGAGCTCCTCCAGACACCTGGGTCTGTCCCTCCTTTGTATAAAAGGTTGTATAAAAAAATACCAGCTTGACAGGGAAGGGGCTGAATTTCTTTATGCATACCCTGACCACCAGGGGGTGGTGCAAGCTGCTGCTTGTGACAAGGCAAAAGTCCCTCCGGTCTCTCACCCTCCAGAGAAGAACTGTCGCAAAATGGACAGTATGGCCAAGAAGGGCTGTTTGTTAGCCTCCCTGGCCATCAGGCAGGCTAATTCCCAGGCATATGCAGCTCAATACCAGAAGACTTTCAGGCAATCTATGCCGGCTATGGCTGATAAAGTTCCATCCACCTTTTCTGCAGACCTAGCTGAAACTGCTAGGTTTGGCATGGAAACTGCCAAATACCAGTTTCAGATGCCAGCAACACTGCTGCCAGGTGGATGGCTAATACCATTGCTCAAAGGAAGTTTGCATGGTTGAGAGCCACAAACCTCACATAGGACACTCAGAATAAGGCCCTGGATTTCCTGTGGAAGGTAACTTCATTTTTGGGAGTCACACAGAGGCCTATATGAAAAAGGTGGACGAATATAAAACCACCTTTAGGAGCAGTTCTGCCAAAGAAAAGGCTACTTCCTCCACAAGCCCCTACAGTAGGGGAGGCAGGAGCAGACAGTTTACCAGGTCGTGGCTGTACCTCAATACCCCCAGCAAGGATATTTTAGAGGTCAGGGCAGGAGGGGTTTCAGACGTGGCTCCCACTCTCAGCCCCAAGCCAAGCAGGATCCCTGACTTGCTCTCTCAGGCCGCCTCCCCTCTTCCAAGGGGGCAGGCTGGCCCATTATTTCTAGGCCTGGAAAAATATCACCACAGACAGGTGAGTTCTGGAGATAATGGGTCAGGGACTGTCCCTAAGTTTCAAGTCCTTCCCCTCAAAAAACAAGAGCTTTCAAACCAGCATCCTTTCTGGAGAGAAAGCTATTGGAAAAAAAGGTTTGGAACCTGCTGTTGCTAAAAGCAGTGGAACCAGTGCCTCCACAGCACAGGGGAAAAGGGCTTTACTCAAGATATTTCCTTACACCAAAGAAAAAAGGGGAGTTGCGGCCTATCTTAGACCTAAGGATCCTCAACAGGCACTTAACAAAACCAAAATTCAAAATGGTGACACTGTCTCTGATTCTGCCCGTACTCCAAAAAGGGGACTGACTGGCATCCCTGGACCTAAAAGATGCTTATTTCCACATCCCCATAAGGGAGTCTCACAGAATGCATCTCAGATTCAGACTCCCTTCAGGTCACATCAGTTCTCAGCCCTGACATTCGGTCTCACCTCGGCTCCAAGGGTGTTCACAAAGTGGCAGTAGTGGTGGCACACTTATAAAGGCAAGGTGTCACAGTGTTTCCCTACCTGAACAACTGGCTAGTGGTGGGAAAGTCTCCACAGCAGTTAAGGGAGCACTTGCAGCTCACCTTGCAATTTCTGGAGTCCTTGGGGTTCTTGCTAAATTTAGAAAAGTCAGTTCTTCTTCCCACACAAATTCTGCAATTCATAGGAGCAGAACTAAATACCAAAAAGGGCAGAGCTTTCCTGGACAAGGTAAAAAGCATCTTAACAACTAGCAGGTTCTTTCAAGCTGAATGGGCCAAGAACTGCAAGGCAATTTCTTCAACTCCTGGGACACATGGCAGCTGCCACAGGCACAGTCATGGGTTCCAGGTTTCAGATGAGAGACATTCAATTCCACTTAAGGGCTCATTGGTCTCAGAGAAAGGATCTCCTTTCAAAATTGGTCCCAGTAACGAACACATTCATCCGGGCCCTCCAGTGGTGGAAGGAGGAAGCCAACCTCAGAGAAGGGGTCCCCTTCCAAAGGGAACTTCCCTCCGTAATTCTCACAGAAGATGCATCGCTGTTAGGATGGGGGGTCAGTCTGGCAGAGCACACTACCCAGGGCACTTGGTCAAGTGCAGAGCCTCTCCTGTATATCAGTCTGTTGGAGCTCAGGGCAGTGTTTCTGGCAATGCAAGTTTTCACACCACTGATACAGGGGAAGGTGGTACAAGTCAGAACAGACAATACCACCACCATGTATTACATAAACAAGCAAGGGGGAACAAAGTCAAGTCTTCTTTGCACAGAAGCAGTGCGACTCTGGACCTCGACATACTCTCTAGGAGTCTCTCTACAGGCTATTCATCTGCCAGGCAAGGACAATGTTTTGGCAGATGCCCTAAGTCGAATCAGCCAGGCCCATCACGAATGGTCCCTGAACAGGTAGGTAGTGCAAACCATATTCAGAAGGTGGGGCACTCCAGAGATAGATCTCTTTGCTTCCCACCAGTCACCACCTCCCACAGTACTGTTGCAGGCCTCCAGCAGTGGGCTCAGTTCCCCTGGATGCTCTCATTCTGGACTGGTCAGGAAAGTACCTGTATGCCTTTTCTCCATTTCCTCTGGTGTACAGGGTGTAGTGCTCAAGCTCAGGCTTCAGTCAGCCACAATACTGGTAGCCCCAGACTGGGCCAGACAGCCATGGTATTCCCTACTGCTTTCTATGTCAGTGGACAAACCAATACACCTTCCCAGGAGGCTCAATCTGCTAACCTCCAATCAGGGGAGGCTCCTATACCCGAACCTCAAGTCACTCAGACTTAAAGCTTGGCTCTTGAGGACCTAGAATACGCTGCCTTACATCTCTCTGAAGGGGTCATGGATGTTTTAAGGAGGTATAGGAAACCCTCTACTAAGAAAATCTATGCTGCAAAATGGAAAACGTTTTCTATTTGGTGTTCCACCAGGTACATAGTGCCAGCACAGGCAGGAGTGCCATTTGTGCTGGACTATCTGGTTTACTTGCATTCTTTGGGATTGCAGTCCTCTACACTGAAGATCCATTTGGCTTCAGTCTCTGCTTATACCTCAG
This sequence comes from Neoceratodus forsteri, assembly GCA_016271365.2. Classification (NCBI taxonomy): domain Eukaryota; kingdom Metazoa; phylum Chordata; order Ceratodontiformes; family Ceratodontidae; genus Neoceratodus; species Neoceratodus forsteri. The sequence goes on from JADMNL010000028.1 coordinate 110,202,779, forward strand.
CAGGTAAAACTACCTATATTGGCATCGAACCCCATCTTTAAAAGGTTTTTTAAGGGTCTGTCTCACTTGCACCCATCATTCAGAGAACCGGTTCCAGCGTGGGATCTCAACATTTGTATTGCTAACCTCATGGGTCCCCCATTTGAGCCCATGTCTTCAGTACCCCTGAAGTATGTTAATGGAAAACAGTATTTCTGGTAGCTATCACTTCAGCCAGACGAATCAGTGAACTTCAGGCCCTATGCATTGAGCAGGACTACATCTCCTTTCACAGGGATAAAGTTGTCCTTAAAACTAATAGGAAATTCCTTCCTAGAGTGGTTTCTGACTTTCATCTAAACCAAACTGTCACTCTGCCAGTGTTTTTCACTGAGCATTCTTCTGGTGAACATAGATTGCATATTCTTGATATCAAGAGAGCTTTGAGCTACTACATGACCGCTACTAAGCCCCACATGCAGGACAAGACACAGCTTTTCCTCACTTATGGGGATAAGGGAAAGGGTAAGCCAGCATCTAAAAGGTTCATTTCTCGCTGGATTGTTCCATGTATTCAATTTTTTTATTCCAAAGCGGGCAAAGAAGCCCCAGAAGGGCTCAGAGCCCATTCCACAAGAGGGACAGCTGCTACACTGGCAGCTGCCAGGGATGTCCCTTTGCTGGATATCTGTAAAGCAGCTACCTGGAGTACAGTTCACATATTTACCAAACATTACAGCTTGGATATGCAGGCTAGGGCTGATGCCAGGTTTGGTACAGCTGTCCTGCAGAGCCTGTTTCCAAAATAGGTTCTGTTCCCGCCTCCAAAGGTAATGCTTCTTAGTCTGCAGAAGAGTTAGGGATATTGGAGTATTCCTGGGGCGAGAAAAAAAAGTTACTTACTATAGTAATCTTGTTTCTCCCAGGGGATACTCCAATATTCATAACTCTCCCACCTTGCCTCCCCTACCAGAACCATGCTGTACCTTTAGGGTAAGTATGCCACATTCTGGCTTTTATTGAAACTAGTTTCAGTGGTTTTTCTCCTGTTGGGTGATTCTAACATTGGAGACTGTATTGTTTATGAATATATTTAAACATTTTTCTTCCTCCAGTTGGAGGCTGGTTGTGGGACTTCTGAATTCTAAATCTTAATGATTTATAAATCTTTTGGGCCCTGTCTTTACAGACATCCACAAAATCTGAGGGTTAGAATGTAGGCAGTTGATAGGTGGCAGCATTTGAAAAAGTGACACATGCCAATGATTCCATCATTAGCATAACATTCTATCTCCAGGTAGAGCTGGCTTAAAGGCACACTGCAGAAGAGTTATTAATATTGGAGTATCCCCTGGGAGAAACAAGGTTACTATGGTAAGTAACATTTTCTTCCTGCCTGGCCTTCTCCCTTCAGGGAAGCGTCATACTACGCCTGGCGAACTCCCTCAACCCTTGCACCAGCCACGAGGGACTTCCGCCAGAGGTATTGTGCACCCACCCCTAGGGTCCCCAGGAGCCTTGGCTCACCCTCTGGGCGTGACTCTCCTGGACACACCCTCTGGGCATAGATGCCCAAGGCGTGACCGACTTCCGGAGTCAGATTCTGCTGAATTTGGTTTTTGTGGAGGAGGACTTTCCTTACGGCACGTCTCCAGTTGTCCATCTCAGCTCATCTCTTCAGGCCCATCATGCTGTCTACAACAGGCACTTATGGTCTCTGCTAGGACAGATCTTAGTCTGAACTATTCAATGGAGGTAATACTTTTTCTACCATAACTTGAGATATAAGGCATAGGATGCTGAAATAGGCCTTTATCAACATTGAATCAGAGTGGCTTCAGCTTTTGGAACAGTTATTGCCTTATGAGACTGAATCACATTAATCGGCTCCTTATCAGGTGACCTTGTTGTTATTATGCATGGATGTGGAAGTATCCTCCATTAAAATGCTGGGACATGAACCTTATGGCAAGCTGCATGGTCAAGTGACTGAAATAATTAAGTAATTATGCACTTTGCTAATTGTTTTATCCTATTCTGGGATTATTTCCCTAAAGTTTCCTTTTTATGTTTGCTTGCACGCATGTGCAAGAAACATAGTGCCATCATCCGAGTTTTCATAGGTGTGGCACCCTGTTTTCCAGTGCAGTCAGTGTGTTTGCAGGCGTGGCCACAGTTCATCAATGAATGCTGCAGCTGTCTATGACAGCAGTTGAAAATGCAGTGCCGTACAGTTGAAAGGGAGAGCTCCGCTTCAGTGAGCAGCGATAAGATGCGTGCTCATGCGCTCCACCCACACACACGCATTTTGCGTGCTCATGCGTCCCTCCCCCCACGCACACACTGTATGGCCTACGTGTAATCCCCCATCGGCTCTGCCACGCTCCCCCCAATAGAGTTCCAGGTGCCACGCTGGGAGCCCACCCCAGCGTGACAACAGTCCATATGACCGGGGGTGCCCAATCCCCCATCGGTTCCACTGCCCCACAAACAGCCCTCCAGCTGCCATGGTCGTCTAAGAAAAAAAAAAACTGCAAGAAAAAACCTTCCCTCGCTGACTGTCCTGACCCCGCCCCCCACCCAAGCCCACCCTCTGCCACTCCTGCCTCCCTCACCCTATACTTACCTCCGAAGTCCAGTGCGACGATCTTCGTGGACCGGAACACGCCTGCACTCTTCAAAGCTGACCGCGAACTGAGGAAATGCCGTGAGCTGTATAATGGAATAAATAGGGTTTTTCAACTTTGGTGCATATCTCAGGCATTTTTGGGAACTTTTTCACCAAATTTTCAATATGGGGGTTGTGGGACCCCACCTCATGAATTCTGTCACTGTCATTTTGTTAATTGGCCCGGAAAGGTGATTTCGCGGTCACTGTGCAGAACCACCTTTCGGGACCGATTTATGAAACGACAGTGTCACAGTTCATGAGGTAGGTCCCCAAAAACCCTATGTTGAAAATGTGGTGAAACAGTTCCCAAAAATGACTGTTTTACTAGCATGCGTTGCGCTGTTCCTATGCACGCTGGTAAGTTTGCAAATTTTCAATATTTTCACTCCAGATTTTCAACATTGTCATTTTACCACACCTCCTTATGAGCAGTACAGCTGTCATTTTTCACATCTTGCCCAAAATGTGTTTCCGCGCATGTAGATCACAATGGCGCAGTCAGTGTGCGAAATCAATGTTTGGGACAGAGTAAGAATATCACAGTGATACTGTATATGAGCAGAGGTGTCAAAATGGCTATGTTAAAAATTTGGTGAAAAAATTCCCCAAAATGACTGTGTTACGAGCGACCATTGCACAGTTTCCACGCACCCTCATAAGATCATGGATTTCTAATATTTTCATTCCAGATTTTCACCACTGGCATTTTTTCCACACTTCCTTATGAACAGTACAGCTGTCATTTTTCACATCATGGCCGAAATGTGTTTTCGCACTTCCAGCGCAGAAATGTGTGGTCGCTATGGGAAATCACTGTTCGGGACAGATTAAGAAAATCACAGTGACACTGTTCATGAGTGGAGGTTCCAGAATGCCTGTGTTGACAATGTGCTGTAAAAATCCCCAAACTAATTGCATTACGAGTTGATTTAGCAGTTTCTCATGCGCGTCAAATGACTTCAATTTTTTATATTTTCACTGCAGATTTTCAACATTGCCATTTTTGCACCTCCCCATGAACAGTACAGCTGTCATTTTTCACATCCTGTTCTAAATGTGTTTTCGCACCTGTGGTGCCAAATGGCGTAGTCGCTGTGCAAAAATCAGCTTTCGGCTAACGAACTGATACTGCCACTGTTCATAAGGTGGGGGTCACAAAAAATCCATGTTGAAAATTTGAAGTAAAAATGCCAACGAATGCCTGAGGCGTTAGGGTTCCTGACCATAACGCACCACCCTGTAGAGATTGACAGGCATCAGGGGTGTGACTTGGGATTCTTGCATAATGCTCATATCATTCCACACCCTGCAGCCAGTGAGAGGCAGTGAGGTGTGCCTTGGACTCTTTGGCCCCAAAGTTCACTCCATTCTCCTATACAGCACCCATCTCACCATATTTCCTGATGGAATGGGGTGAGCATAAGGGCCAAAGACCCCAAGGCACACCGTGACACTTGTCGGTGTCTGCAGGGTAGGGTGTGGCAAAATGGTGTGGCCTTTATGCCTGACGACCAGAAGGCACACCCCAATGCCTGTCAGTCTCTGCAGGGTGGTGGCGGGGTTGGCTTCAGTTCAATACTTCACTGCCATTCCTATTATGCAGCTCTCTAACTCCTACACTGCCAAAGCCAGCAAGCAAACATTCGGCATTGACAAATGCTTGTTTTATTTTACTGTGAGATTATGTTTTCTAAATCAAGTTCAGCAAATAACTAAATTATAAATATCTATCGAAGCCAGCCTGGTGGTGCAGAGGGCTGAGGCGCTGGCGCCTTACCTCGAGCCACGCCAGCGACCCAGGTTCGGGAACAGACTTGGGATGCCGGGGCTGGCAGGGGAAGGAGAGGATGAGCGTCTGTAAAGACTGCTCTCCTCTCCTGGGGTGGGTAGTGGGGAGGCGTCACCTTGCAGCGACCTCTGGCGGAGACGGGGGAAGTGGAGATGAAATGCAAGGGAATGTCACCAGAAAAACAGAAAATGGCTCTGCATTCAGCTGGATGATGGCCGCCTGGCAATATGAGGCCATCAATGTCCCAGAGCTCCCGGTCCCTCAGCAGTTCCCCAGGACCAAGTATTGTGCTAGCACTGCCTCTGGTGCCTTCCCCTTTGGAGGAGGGGGACCCACCCGGCGAAGGGTTACGTCTGGGTTACCTTGGGGATGACTGCAGTATGAGGGTCGGGGCTTGGGAACAAGACGGATCAGATGCCGCCTTGGCACAGCCTGAAGGAGTGGCTGAGGCGGTAGCACGTAGGGAAGGAAAAAGAAATAACACAAAAATAAATAAATTTCTAGCTTGCAGACGTGAAACCTATTATAGATTTTAAGTGTTATGAACTGCTAATATAGGTGGATTTAAGCCTTATATGTGTTTCACTGTATTGATTAGAGAGACAGCTAGAATATAAGAATTGTGGTGGACTTTTTGGTGCTTTGCCGGTGTGTCCTTGGCGCAGTGAATTGTTTGCTAGATGTTGGCAAGACACTTAAACTTTATGATGGCTGGGCGTGTCATGACTGTTAGATGCAGTGGCCATCAGAAAAAAATTGAAGTAAAAGTGGCAGTGAGTTTTAGCGAGCGGGCAGTCAGGGAACTGCCATTATACAGTTGCTGGAGTTTATTAAAAAAGTGAACTTTTTTTTTTTGTTAAGTTTGAAATAAAAGAGTGCCACATTGTTTCATTTGCTTTATGGCTCAGGTTACATCCATTTGGGGAGAGTGAACAAATGAGTGGAGCTGTCTTTATAGAGAGCGACCCTGAGTGCAGCTTGAGCCTAGTTCTTGAGCCTAGAAGAAGTAAAAAAGAAAACAGTAGTTTAAATCAGTGAGTGGAGGAGCAGGAATGAATAGGAGTAAGAGAAGACAAAAAATCACTTCAGTAATGGTGTATGTGAGAGGTCGATGGGGAATGAGGGGGGTGACTGGCTACTAAAAGTGAAAGTATGGAAGTAGTACCTGTAGGTGGCTGGTGGGGTAGGGCAGTGACAAACTCACCAGATGTAAAATTTGCTATGACTTACTTACTAGATGAGGGTCGATCAAAAAGTTTGTGGCCTGGCACAGAAAGACATACGCTATGAACCTAGTATTATTTCCAATGTATAGTTACACTAATATGAATAGAATATGAACTATTGGTATAATGATCAAATGATCTTACTTCAGGAGGGCTCTTGCAGTAGGTACTAACCAATAGGACTAAACCAGCAGGTGTCAGGACCTCACGGAAAATCTAGCCCTCCAGTTCTTTCCCGCTGTTGCCTCCAACTCAGTCGCCTCATGGAAGATCAGCGCTGCTAGCATTGTGATTTTATTGAGTATTACTCTTTTTTTCCAAATTCTTTAATTTCTTCGTTTCAGTCTCCAACATCGGCTGTGCATGTCGTTTCCTATGCCTTCCGAGTTACATAAAAAAAGTGCAATTCCTGCGGGTCACAACTACCGCAGAAGGACGGCCATTCCCTGTGCCTCTTTTGCCTAGGCCTGGACCACTGCGTGGAATAGTGTGATCACTGCCACAAATTCAACTCCACTACCCAAAAAAGAAGGCAGCAGACCCAGGAAGCCCATATTTTAAAACAAAAGATGGCCTCCTTGGAGAAGGAGTTGAAGAAACTCAGATGTTAGTCTCTCCCGAGGGGCACCATCGAAAGAAGAAGGACAAAGAGAAGCACAGGGACCAGGACACTCCCTCCACAGCCCCGCAGACTCTGGCTGGGGTCACAGTTCTTACAGTTTCTTCCCTTCCGGGGGTTTCCACTCCAGTGGCCACCTTGGTGGTATCTGGACATGTGATGGCCCCCCCATTTGACTCATGTTCGGGTCCGATGGCAGCCTCTGGGGTAAAGGAGGCCTCCACCCCCTCTTCGGCTACCAGTACATAGCCCAGCGTTGAGGGTAGGTCCGGTAAGTCAGGCTCTGGCTCTGCTGCTTCCTGCCCAGACAAGGCTGATAAGTCGCACGTTGGGTGCGACGAGCGCCTGCCAGCATTCCCCCGTTGAGCCTTGACAGCTCACCTGACATCCGAGTTCGCCGCAGGGGCCTTCTCGGCCACAGCTGTTGGAGGCTTCTCTGACCCCTCCTCCACTGGAGCCCGCTCCCCTTTCCCCTCCAGGGGACGAGGATCAGGGGTCGCCTCCGCCGTCGGGGGTCCCTCCCCCGGTGCCAGTGCCTCCGACGCCGGTCACTCCGGCGCCGCCTTCCAGGAATCTGGTGACCAGCCTTCAGGCCCTCCCCATGGGCTTTTAGAGGCAGGGGACCCGTTCCCCCCTTCTGGGTCATCCTTCCCATCCCCTCCGCCCACTGGGCCGATGCCTGGTCCATTGGCTCCTCTGGCAGGGCCAGTGGGATATCCGACACTGGGCTACCCGATGCCGCATTTTCCAATGCCGTACCTGACGCCACAATACCCAACACCACACTACCCAACGCCTGCTTATCCTGGCCTGGGTTTCCCACCGTCGGATTGTGGTTACCCTTACTTCTCATACCCGGGTTACCCCCGCCTCCCCCGCCTTCTCCCCAGGTGGACCTTAGGGAGGTTTTATCCACCTGGTGGGCCGAAGCCAGGTCCCAGCTGATGTCAGAGCTGGACCAATATCACTTGACGCTTGTCCCAGCGCCGGACCAGGGACATCCACCTCAAGGGCTTCCTTCTATGGACCCCATTCCTACTCCAGGTCTGCCTGCAGGCAAGCCTTCTAGGGAGTATACCTGCCCTTTGGATACCTCCATTCCAGTGGACCTCCCTTTGCCCTGCAGGGATACTGCCAGCTGTTGTGAGTCTTCCAACTCTGACGATTACTACCCCTCGGGCCCAGATGAGGAGCTGTGCACCCCTGAGGCTTCCAAACCAAAGGATTCCCTGAAGTCTTCTCCAGAGGATCCCTTATTTCTAGAGTTGCTCCAAAAAATGCAGCCTGCTTATTGTCACAAAATCGCTCAGCCGGTCAGTCCTCTACTCCCAAAGTGCCGACCTCTGAGCGTATGTTTTGTGTACAGTGAACAGAACAAGGTAACCCTCTTGTCTGTTTTGTGGGTTCAGGTCACCTTAGTCTCAAGCTCTGGAGGGATTCAAACTGATAACCTCTTGTTAGCATACCCAATTATCAGGCTCAGATAATTCTATCTTCGGGGGGGGCAGATATCTTTGCCTACAGGCACCCAACCAGGTCTTTCAAATGAACCCTTAGAACACTATGCAATACTTTAGATAACTCTATCCATTTCCCAGTTTGGTATACAATAAGCCCATACACAGTGTTACTTATAACCTTTAAAAGCTGCACTTAAAATAAAAAGAAATGTCAAGGCACTCCATGCAGTTTCCGTATGTAAAATATACATTTAGTTTAAAAATATCAAAACAGAACAATAATTACAGAACAAAATATATCCCAGCACATACAGTCTTAAAACAAATAGGTTTAAAGTGCAAGTTTCTACAATACATACATTCGGACTGGTCTAATCTTACTCTCTTTCAGTGCTGTGATGATTCTCCCTCAGTCAGACAATTTTGTCTTGTGTGTTCTGTCCAGGTTCTCTCAGTAATTAAACACAGTTCTGAGCCAGCCTTCTCATGAGGTCACTAACTCCGCCTTGGTGTAACAACATCTATATTTTATCTCACAGGATGTCCAAATAAAATATTTAAAAAACATAATAGGTGACCTCACTGCCATTGCTCCCTCAGGTTAACCAGACCAAACTGGTTTGTGCTCTGCTGCACATACATCTCAAAAGTTTCTTTGATCTAAGTCACTGTATTCAAGCAAAAGTGTATTTGCCTCTTTAATCCCATCTGGACCTTGGAATCTACACCTCAAAGGTCTCTCTGATGTAATTCAAGGGTTCCCCGGGAAAGTATATTGGACCTTCCAAATTTGTCTGGGTCCTCCCTGGCTCAGACATCAACCTCTCTTCAATGTCCATTCTGGCTTCTCTCTGACACCCCTCCCTCTCAAGTTCTATTGTAAGTCAAAGGATTTTCCCTGAGGGAATTATGAATGGCTAATCTTATTTCCATGGATGAAAGCAAATTGACAAGGTAATTGCACCCCAGATATCTGCAGTTTAGCTATGTCCTGTCCTATGAACTTTTCCCTGGGGGGTCTTGATGTGTCAGTTCAGCAAGACTGTGGGTCTTCTGACTGCCCTTCCCATCACATATTTTATATGTAATAAAAAAAATTTAGATACAGCACTCAGAGCTGGCTTTCTACGTCACAATTATGACTGGAAATTGGTCGAACAGGACGTGCAACACCAAAGGCTGGCGGAGCACTTAGACCTGGCTGAGGCTTCTCCCACCCTTATTCCCCCTTGGTTGGAGCCTCATGAGGACCTTGTAACCACTATCTGGAAACAACCATCCTCCCTGGCCACTTTGGCTCGTAAGGCGGACAGATTGTACCAATCCCCAGAGGGCAAGGACTTTTTAAGTCTTCAACCAAAAGCTGATTCTGTGGTGATCAGTGCTGCACATGACAGGACCACCAATCCTAAGCATCTTAGCTCCACTCCTCTGGATAAAGAGTCTAAGACCATGGACCAGTACGGTTGAAAGATTTTTTCTTCCTCCACCCTGGGGATGAGAGACCTTAATTATGTGGGCCACATGGGGGATTACCAGAAATCTGTTTTAGAGCAGATCTCCTCCAAAATAGATGCCCTTCCAGACTCCTCTGTTAAACAGGAACTGGATGAACTTGTTCATTCTGCCAGATCCGCATGTCGCCACATGCTTTGCGCCACTTACGATGCAGTGGATTCGGTAGGACGTACCTCTGCCTTTGCTACTGACCTTGACAGGCACTCCTGACTGCGGCTGTCAGGTCTGGCCCCTGAGGTCCAGTCAGCCATCATGGATGCCCCTTTTAGAGGGTCAGTCCTGTTCGGTGGGGATACTAAAGATATTATCACCAACTTACAGGATAAGGTGCAGGTCCTGAGGTGTGTACAATCTATGTACCACAGACCTCAAGGCCAGAAATTATCCTTTTAGAGGCAGTCTAAATGGCAACCTAAGGTGCAGTCCCATCATTGCCATAAATGAGGGGCTGCCTCAGCAGTGAAAGCTCCTCCAGCCAAGGTTCATAGAGCTGCAGGTGCTCCCGCTGCCGCCCTGCCCACCACCTCCTGACTCATTGCTTCTCCCTCTCCGTCTGGACGTCTCTCCAGTGGAGCTGGTAGACGGTCGATTCTCTCGTCACCTTCCAGAATGAGAGAGGATAACGACAGACTCTTGGGTGCTCCAACTAATTGCTCAAGGGCACTCCATAGAGTTCTCTCAGCCACCCACTCACAGACTCCCTCCCAGCTCTTCTTATCCTCCAAACCATCTTTCTTTGGTTCAGGAGGAGATGAATGCTCTCCTGCTGAAAGAAGCCCTGGAACTTGTCCCATATCAGTTCCACGGGACAGGCTATTATTCCCACTTTTTCTTGGTCCCCAAGAAGACGGGCGACCTGAGGCCCATTTTGGACCTCAGCTCCCTCAATCTTCTGGTGACTTACAAGAGGTTCAGAATGCTCTCCCTCCCAAGCCTTCTACCTCTTCTAAGAGTGGGTCAGTGGCTCTGCACCCTGGACATGCAGGACGATTACTTGAATATTCTGATCCACCCTGCCCATCGCAGGTTCCTCCGATTCTGCTTCCAGGAGGAGAACTTTCAGTTTTGGGCCCTTCCATTCAGCCTTTCTTCAGCACCCCAGGTGTTCATTAAGTGTTTAGCAGTAGTGGCAGTCTACCTGCGCACACAGGGGGTCTAGGTTTTCCCTTATTTGGATGACTGGCTGATTGTGGCTCCCTCCCAGGAGGATCTGTGCCATTCCCTTACCCTTATCCTGGAGACTTTCTCCAGGCTGGGTATTACAATCAATCTAGCCAAATCTCATTTGGTTTCCGTTCAACACTTACAGTTCTTTGGGGCAGTGTTGAATACCCAGCTGGGCAAAGCATTCCTAGTGTACCTTCAGACTGAATTGAGACCTTACTTCGGCAAACTCGATTTCTGATCTCGCAGAGACATGTCCCCACCAGGACGGTCCTCCATCTCCTCGGTCTTATGGCGGCTGCCATTCCTATGGTCCCCTTTGCCAGGCTGCTCATGAGGATTTTCCAATGGACCCTCAAAGCTCAGTGGGACCAGACAGTGGATGATCTGGATCGAGAGGTCCTTATCTCTGACCCCATGATCAGGGATCTGCAATGGTGGTTGCTTCCGGAGAACCTCTCCCGGGGAATGCTGTTTTGGCTCAAGCTCCCCTCCCAGAACTTGATGACAGATGCCTCAGGAACCGGGCGGGGGGGCCATCTTGGATCCTATCGGACTCAGGGAAACTGGTCACCAGAGGAATCTTGGCTGCACATCACTGTGCTTGAGATGAGGCCGGTCCTGTATGCCATTCAGGTCTTTCAATCCCTCATCCTTCCGGGCCCCCTGATGGTACACTCAGATAACGTGTATTGGCTGGTACCTCAACAAACAGGGGGGGACTCGATTCTACCCACTATGTCAGGAGGCAATGAGAGTCTGGGACAGAGCTGTTCAGCTCGGCCCTCACTTGACAGGGCTTCATGTGCCAGGTGTTCATAAGTCCTTGGCAGACGCCCTCAGTCATTCCACGGCGAGAGCGCACCAGTGGGAGTTAAAACAGGACGTTGTAAATGCTCTGTTCTCCTGTTGGGGAATGCCTCAGATTGATCTGTTCACATTCCCATCAAACGCATGACTTCCCGCCTTTATTTCGCTGCTCCAGGGCGAGAAGTTTTTTGGCAGGATGCGCTGTCTCTGTCTTGGAGTGGCAGGTTAGTTTATGCCTTCCCTCCAATTCCGCTGATACCGAGAGTTCTACACAAGCTCTGGGTGGAGTGTGCGCGAGTGATTCTCATCGCCCCTTTTGGCCGAGACAAGTCTGGTTCTGTCTTCTGCAGCAACTTTCAGAAGAACCAGCTCTTCCACTCCCATTTTCCCAGGATCTGTTGACTCAGGATCAAGGGACCCTTTTGCATCCAGGTCTCAAGTCCCTTCATCTGCATGCTTGGCTCCTGCAGACTTTGCAGCTTCCCACTTTGGGGTCTCTCCAGGGGTAGCCCATATCCTGGTAGAGGCCAGGAAGCCTTCTACCAGGTCAACTTATGCTAAGAAGTGGAAGCGCTTTTCTATCTGGGCTGAATCCTAGTCTCTGGAACTCTTTTCCTGCCCCGTGGCCAGGATACTGGATTATCTCAAGTATCTGTTCAACCTGGGTCTTAGTTACTCCTCCTTGAAGGTTCACCTCTCGGCCATTTCCGCGCCTATCATCTCCCTCTGGGAGACAAATCGGTGGCGCAACTTCAGGTCTCCAAGACTTTTCTCAAGGGAGTCCTTCATTTGAAGCCCCCCTTACGCAATCCAGCCCCCCCTCCCCCTGTGGGACCTTAACTTTATTCTGGACAAACTCTCGCCGTCTCCTTTTGAGTCAGCAGCGGAGGCAGATCTGCATTTTTTGTCTTGGAGGACCTTGTTTCTTGTGTCTATCACCTCCACTCAGAGAATTTGCGAGCTTCAGGCGTTGGATATGCCGTGTTACCTATCTGATTTTTTCATAGGGACAGGGTGGCCATGAGGACTAACCCAAAGTTCCTTCCCAACGTTGTGGCAAAATCCACTCTCAATCAATTGATTGAGCTTCCAGTGTTCTTTCTGGAGTATTCCAACAGGGGAGAGCACTCTCTTCAAACAACATGAAGTCTTGCTGTATTCTGACTATTGCAGTGATATCCAACCTTTGAACTGCCCCGGAGAGGAAAGAGTTAACTTTCCATGCAAGGCATGGAACGCTGAGCTTGAGCTTGGTTGAGACTCTGTCTGTTGTTGTTTGAACCCAAACCTCCAGATTCTTTACTCCGCTTCACTGAACAGTCGCGGAGATTTCTCCTTCGCTCGGTTCAATTTAGTCGGTTAAAGTGTCGTTTTTTCCCTCGGTTTCAACCAAATTTCTTCCATCTAACCTGTCGGTTCAGTCTCTGTCTGTGGTACCGTGAGTACTAGATAGGTTTATTATTATTAGTTTCTGTGTGGAACTTGTAAACATCGGATCGGCTTGGTTTGAACCGATCAGGTTTGTAAAAAAAAGTTTGTTCTGCTTTTTAGAGTGTGGTAACCGGTCCTTATCGGTTCTAAAAAAAACGGATTTCATTACGTTTTTTTCACGACCAATCAACACGGTCAGGAACCAATAAGGTGTCTTGCCTGACGGATTGCCAAAAAAGGGTAAGTTTGGTTAGGACTGGCCATGTCTGAGAAGCCAAGAGAAAAACCGGGCCCACTGGGTTTCAACACTAGTATGTGTGGGAAGCCTTTGCTAAGGCTGACCCCACACTACCTGTGTTTATTGTCTGTGTTGACCACCTTGATTCAGACTGCCAGATTTGCAAAGTTCCTACAGCTACCCTGGAAAAGAGAGTAGGTAGGCTGAGGGAAAGGGAGGCCAAAAGTCCGCTGACCCGGATGGCCAGCCCAGTTAGGTTCCAACCGAACCAGAAGGAGTGCCCTCTGACCAGGGCGAAACTTCTTCGGGCAAAAGGAGAACCGACTCTGAGGAGTTGGTTCCAGTTAAAAGAAAAAGAAGGGATACGTCAGCCAGTTCAGATCCACAAGTTCTTTCTCCGACCGCTGATGAAATAGCCAAAGCGATAAGGATTGTGCAATCGCTAACTCCAGTTCCGACCAAACCGGCACCATCGGTTAGCGGCTCGGTTTGGTCGGTTCATCCGGTTCCGGATTATAATTTAGAGGATTTTTATGAACCGGAGGAGGAGGAGGGAGAGTATGAGGATAGTGATGGTGATTATGAAAGTCTGGATGTGCCCATTGACCCGGACATCTCCCCAGACAGACCTTCAGGTGTTTCTCCTCCTAGGCTTTCTGAGTCCCCTTCCCACTTTATGTTTTACAAAAAAGTGGCTGAAACTCTCCAGCTTCCTATGGAGGAAGCAGTAGAGGATCAGAAGGAGCCTGATTATGTTGAAATGATGGACATCCCAGAGTCCAGGAGACTGTCTATTCCTCTTCATAAGTCTTTTGGGAAACAGACATTTAAAATTGTAAAGACTCCTAATTCTATACCTCCTGTGGACAGAAGAATGGACAAGAGGTATACTCTGTCAGGCTCAGATACGGAGTTCCTTTCCCAGCAATGCAGCCATGTTGGGGTAGTGCAGGCTGCTGCCTGTGATAAGGCAAATATACCCTTGGCTTCACACACCCCAGATAAGAACTCCAGGAGGATTGATGCCATGGCAAAGAAACAGTACATGGCAGCATATTTGGGACTCAGGCAGGCTAATTATATGGCCTACACAGCTAGATACCAGAAGTCTAGATGGGACACTGTGATGGCTCTAGCTAAACAGGTCCCTGGCCAGCTTGCCAAGGAGCTGGAGCAGGAGGCTGCAGATGGTATTGAGGCATCCAAGGTGCAATTTCATGCTGCAGTGGACTCCAATGATGTTTCATCTAGAGTCATGGCTACTTCTGTGGCCCTTCGTAGGATGGCTTGGCTCAGATGTACTAGCCTGTCACAGGATACCCAGACTAAGGCCATGGATTTTCCTGTTATTGGTAATTCTCTATTTGGGGAGCAGACAGAGAACTACATGAAGAAAATGGATGAGTACAGGACCACCTATAGGAGTGCTCAGGCCAAAGAAAGGCAAGTCACTTCCCAGAGGTAGCATTCCAGGGGCAGGGGCAGGCCTTTTCATAGGCCTTTCTACCAAGCCCAGGCCTCCTCTTCCGCCTTTGCCCAGAAGGGGTTCTTCAGAGGGAGAGGCAGACGGGGTATAAGCAGGCCTGCTACCACCCCTCAGCCTAAAGCCCCTGCCAAACAGGCACCCTGATGGGTTTGCCCAGGCCGATTCTCCACTACCGGTAGGGGGCAGGCTGGCTTACTTTGTCCAGGACTGGATGTCTTTAACGTCAGACAAATGGGTCCTGGAAGTAGCAAGCCAGGGACTGGTTCTCAGCTTCAAATAATTTCCCAAGATGAGAACCAGATCCTTTCCACCTGAAAATCCTTCAGAGGCCCTTGCCCTAGAGGCAGAGGTCTCTTCCCTCTTGGCTCTCAGAGCCATAGAAAGGGTTCCACCCCTACACAAGAGAAAAGGATTGTACTCCAGGTACTTCCTAACCCCCAAAAAGACAGGAAAATGGCAGCCCATCCTGGATCTCAGATATTTAAACAAGCACCTTTTAAAGCCAAAGTTCAAAATGGTGACTCTGGGAATAATTCTACCCTCTCTAAGGCCAGGGGACTGGCTAGTCTCCCTGGACCTCAAGGATGCCTATTTCCACATTCTCATCAGATGCTCCCATAGAAAGTACCTCAGGTTCGAGTTGCCCTCAGGCCACTATCAATTCAGAGCAATGCCCTTTGGCCTAACATCAGCTCCAAGGGTGTTCACAAATGCCTGGCAGTAGCGGTTGCTTTCCTAAGGAAAAAAAATATCTCCATCTTTCCATACCTGGACAACTGGCTCATAGTGGGTCAGTCTCCAGACCAAGTCAAGTCACATCTACAGATAACTCGGCAACTGCTCACTTCTCTAGGATTCCTCCTGAATCTTTCAAAGTCAGTTCTAGAGCCAGTGTGGCTCCTCACCTTCATAGGGGCGAAGCTGGATACAATAAGAGCAAGAGCCTTCCTTCCCCTGGACAGGGCAAGGACCCTTGTGACACTGGCCTCTTCATTCACCCTTCAGGTGTCTCGACCAGCAAGGCATTTTCTGCAGCTCCTGGGCCACATGGCTGCCTCTACGGCAGTGGTCCAAGGAGCAAGATTTCAGATGAGGGACATTCAGTTCCACTTAAGAGCCTTCTGGTCTCAGAGAAAGGATTCTCTGACCAAGCTAATCCCAGTGACTCGAACCCTGATCCAGGCTTTGCAATGGTGGCAGGATCAGGACAACCTAAGACAAGGAGTTCCCTTTGTCACTCAATCTCATTCTCTAATCCGTACCCCAGATGCCTCCCTCTTGGGCTGGGGAGCCCACTTGGGGGATCTGATCACCCAAGGGTTGTGGTCACTTCAAGAATCTCTGCTTCACATCAACCTCTTAGAACTCAGAGCAGTGTTTCTAGCACTTCAAGTTTTTTCCAAGTCTGTTCAGAACAAAGTAGTTCAGATCTGGACAGACAATACCACCACAATGTGGTACATCAACAAGCAAGGGGGCACTCAGTCTATGGCCTTGTGCACGGAAGCAATGAAGTTGTGGTCTTTGGCCTATTCCCTGAACACCTCTCTGATAGCAATGCACCTCCCAGGGAAGGACAATGTCCTGGCAGATGCTCTCAGCAGGATATCTCAGGGCCATCACGAATGGTCCCTAGATCCCCTAATTTTAAAGGTGATCTTCTCCAGATGGGGCACTCCACAGATAGATCTTTTTGCAGCCCCAGACAATCACCAACTTCCTCTTTTTTGCTGCAGACCCCCAGTGTTGGGCTCAGTCCCCCTGGATGCTCTGGTTCTCAATTGGGAAGGGAAATTCCTGTATGCTTTCCCCCCTTCCCTCTCCTGTTCAAGGTACTAGTCAAAATCAGGTCTCAACCCTGCAAAGTGATTCTGATTGCTCCAGACTGGGCCAGACAGCCCTGGTACCTTCTCTTGCTGTCCTTAGCAGTCCACCTTCCCCTGTCTCTTCCCAGGAATTACAACCTGTTAACATGTTCTCAGGGGAGGGTTTGGTATCCGAATCTCAAATCTCTCTATCTCAAGGCCTGGCTCTTGAAGAGTTAGAGTTTGCTGATTTGCACCTCTCTCAAGGTGTTCTGGATATTCTAAAGGCATCTTGAAAGCCTTCCACCAGAAAAACTTACAACTCCAAATGGAAAAGGTTTACTATTTGGTGCTCTGGGAAGCATATTTCACCAGAGTCTGCTGGGTTGCCTACAGTCCTGGACTATATGGTTCATCTCAATAGCTTGGGACTCAGACCAGCTACACTTAGAATGCATCTGGCAGCTGTCTCTGCCTTCTTGTCAGCAGGCAAGCCCTCTTCCCTTTCAGCTCATCCTGTATTTTGTAAATTCTTCAAAGGATTGCTGCATACCAATCCTCCCTTCAGGGACCCTGCCCCTGCTTGGGACCTTAATGTTTGCATTGATCAGCTTATGCAACCCCCTTTTGAGCCTTTGTCTTCAGCAGAGCTTAAGTACTTGACTTGGAAAACTGTGTTCTTGGTAGCCATTACTTCTGTCAGATGCATAAGTGAGTTACAGGCCCTGTCAGTGGAGCCTGATTTTATCTCCTTCCATAGAGATAAGGTGGTCCTCAGGACTAATAGGAAGTTTTTGCCTAAAGTGGTTTCAGATTTCCACCTTAATCAGTCTATGTCTCTTACTGTTTTCTTCACTGACCATTCCTCCTCTGGGGAGAGGAGGCTACACAGCCTGGATGTGAAAAGGGCCCTTAGCTACTACATAGGGTCACCAGCTAATACCAAGGGTTACAGGTTTGACTCCCTCCAATTGTTACTCACTTATGGTGAGGTTGGTAAGGGAAAACCTGCCACTAAGAGATCTATTGCCAGGTGGATTGTTTCTTGTATACAATTCTGCTATGAAAAATTAGGCAGAATCCCACCCTTAGGCCTGAGGGCTCACTCTGCTAGAGGTACAGCTACTTCTCTGGCTGCTGCCAGGGATATTCCTATCTTAGAGATTTGTCAAGCAGCCACCTGGAAAACTATACATACTTTCACCAAGCATTACTCTCTGGATATCCAGGCTAGGAGTGATGCTCGGTTTGGCACAGCAGTGCTTCAGAGCTTGTTCCCAAAGTAGGTTCTGTCCCTCCTCCATGGAGGTACTGCTTGGTAGTTTGCAATAGTCAGAATACAGCAAGACTTCATGTTGTTTGAAGAAAAAATTACTCACCTTAGTAATGTTTCTTCTAATGGAGTCTTGCTGTATTCTTCCCCCCGCCTCCCTCTCAGAACCTGGGTTTTGGATGTGGGTGGGCAGGAACAGTGTTGGCACCCTAGAGGTGCCCCCCCTTTCTCTCGCCTCTTATTTTGGGTGTGTGTTGTGTTTTGTTTTTGGGTTTCCTGACTTGAGTCTTTGCCTTGGAACCAAAAACTTTTATTAAATTTAGTTGCCAGTTGGCTAGTGTGAGTTTACAGTTTCCACACAGGACGCCCAGTGAGTATAGCTCGTAAAGATCTGGTGGTTTGGGTTCAAACAACAACAGACAGAGTTTCAACCGAGCTCGAGCTCAGCGTTCCATGCCTTGCATGGAAAGTTAACTCTTTCCTCTCCGGGGCAGTTCAAAGGTTGGATATCACTGCAATAGTCAGAATACAGCAAGACTCCATTAGAAGAAGCAACATTACTAAGGTGAGTAATTTTTTCTTCATACTTTGGACATGCATAGAATCTTGAGGTATTACACCAACCAAACCAAGGAGCATAGGAAAATGGACCAATTGTTCGTTTCCTTTGCTCCAAAGAAGGAGGGTTACGCCATCTCCAAACAGTGTCTCTCCAAATGGTTGGCCAACTGTATTACCTTCTGTTACAACAAATACAACAGGCCTCTTCCAGGCCAAGTGAAAGGTCATTCTACCGGGGGCATGGCGGCTTCGGCCGCATGCTTCAGAGGCATCTCAGCTGCAGAGATCTGCGCTGCTGCTACTTGGACTTCCGTCCATACTTTTACCAGGCATTATAGCTTGGATGTTGCCTCATGCCGCAGAGCGGGGTTTGGCCTGGTGGTCCTGCAGGGCATCTTGTCGTAAGACATTTTTTGCCAGGCCTTTAGTGGACAGTTTTTTTTTTTATGTCCTCCTTCCTGATTTCTTTGTCCAGAACTGCTTGGGACTCAGTCCTATTGGTTATTAACTACTGCAAGAGCCGTCTCGAAGTAAGATAGTACAGTTACGTTAGAACTTACCGTAACAGTAGATCTTCGAGAGAGGCTCTTGCAGTAGGTACTGCTTTCCCTCCCTCTGTTCCCCTGAGTTTCTTCTCTCTTGTCTTTAGGGGCCTTTCTTTACTCCTGTCACGCCTTTGAGCCTCGCGGAGAATTGGAGAGTGCAGGGACCGCCTTTATCTGACACACACTGACGCCGGTCAGTTGACCCCAGGGGCGGTCCCCGACAGGTACTGCTAACTAGAAGATTTTCTGTGGGGTCCTGACACCTGCCGGCTTAGTCCTATTGGTTAGTACCTACTGCAAGAGCCTTTCTCAAAAATCTACTGTTATGGTAAGTTCTTATGTAACTGTACTTTTTCTGCCGTAGGTGCATGCTGGACAAAGTTCGATAGGTAACAATCATTTGAGAATGGAGAAAACTAACACCAGAGCAATCATTAAGTGTCTCCATAGCAAAGGAATGACTCCAATGCAAATCCATGAGAATATGGTCACACACTTGGGACCGAAGCCCTTTCATGTTCAGCTGCCAAGAAATGGGCTGCTGAATTTAAGTGTGGCAGAAGAAGTGTTGAAGATGACCCCAGGTCAGGGTGCCTAAGGGAGGTAACCACTGAGGAGAACATTGATGCAGTCCATCAAATAGTGATGAAAGACAGATGGGTAACTATACAGTATGTAGCCAGCACATTGGGCATCAGTTCTGGGGCAATACAATCAATCTTGACTGAAAACCTGGGCATGGGACTTACAGTTCCGCCACGGAAAGCTAGGCAGCTTAGCAATACAGCTCCCTCCTTCACTTTTTCGAAATATAATTCATCGTTACCTCCTTTAACATAAAAATGGAGAAGTTAACAAAATAAACGCGTAAGAAGGACAGGGGAGGATCTATAAGGGGAAAATCCTCTCCCAAACCACAGGATGCAGATCGATCCCTTGCTGATCACAGGCGACAAGGCCGCAGTTGTTCCCCGAGCAGCACCCGGGGCTCAGAATACGATACGGAAGGAGAAACGGATCGACTCACACGCTCTCGGTATGAAGCAATACTCCAAGAGATATGTAGCTCAAGAGCGGAAACGAAAAAGGACTTACAAAATCTGTCACAGCAAATAAGTAAAATTGATAGTAGACTGGAGGAGGCTGAAACAAGAATTACAACAGTGGAGGATGTGACGATTCATCTGAATCAAGCAGTCGGGGCTCTAATGCAGCAAACCTTGGCACTGCAGGCGAAAACCATAGGTTTGGAGAGCCGGTCCAGATGAAATAATCTCCGCCTGTACGGGTTAAAAGAGGGATCTGAGATAGCCCCAATGTCAGCTTTCCTAGAGAACCTCCTAAGAGAAGTGTTGGAACTACCCCCGAACTACAACCTTACAATAGAGCGTGCACACCGATCACTGATGCAAAAACCACAGGAATCCAAGGTGAGACCACGGTTGGTGATATTCATGGTAGCTAGCTATAAAATAAAGGAGGACCTGTTGAGAAGAGCTTGGTCCAAAAAAGATTTAACACACCTGTACTCAAAACTCTCACTGGATCACGATTATCCGACAGAAATAGTGCAAGCCCGACAACAATATGCCCCAATTCTCCGTATATTAAAAGAAAGGGGAGTTTGTTTCCAAACTCCCTTCCCAGCCAAGCTGCGCATTTTCTGGACAGAGGGTACCCAACTTTACAACACACCACAAAAAGCGGCTGAAGCCCTAAAGCAGAAGGGGATTCAATTAAAGGCAGAAGACATGGAACGACTGGATAAAGGCAGGGGATGGCACACGGAATGGTTTCAGAGTGCACCACAGCGTCGGGGAATGTCCCCGCTAAAGACCGTGCGAGAGGCCTGTGCAAAACTGAAGAATATGATGCAATTTACAAGCAAACGAGCGATCATACCGAGCTCTGCAACGGAGGGTTGAAGAAAATGAATCGCCCAAGTAAGAACAGTCCATTACAGTAATTAATATGAGAACCAAACTCCCGTAAACGGGGATATTTGAAGGATCTTGTTTCCTTATTGACAAGGCAGAGGATTGAAAGCAAACACATACTTCGCTAAGGCGGTCTGAAAAATAGTAATCCTGACTGTGTATATGGTTCAGAGAGATTAGGGACTAACAAGTGGGTGAATGAAGCAGGACTTGAACAAGCTGCCTAGAGGCTCACTGTTCTCTTCAAGAGAGACATTGAAAGACTGGTTTACAAATGCCCCCCCTGCTTCCAAGTTAAAGGAGGAGATGGGGAAAACATGTTACTCCCTAAAAGCATGACAAACTCAACTGAATACTGTGTAAAAAATGGGAGAACACATAATTGGACTCTTTGTCTTTTTTTCTTTATTTTTTTATCACTTGCTCCCCTTTCTTTATTCTTTTGAGGGTATTAAGCGAGGGGGGGGGGAGTGATCTACCTTAATAAAGAAAGTTGCAAAGGACTGCCTGGCTGGCTTGAGGCGACACGAAATTATAGAGTGCCTACTAGTTTAGGGCTCTAAGAGGAGAGACTCCATAGAAACGGGGAAACGACTTCTCTTAGCTGTCTACTCCACAAAAACGAGCAGACAGACCTAGGGACCTACTGTGTTGGGTTCCCCCACCTTGGGAGTAACAAAGTTCATAAATATTATATTAAAGCAGAACGTTATTCTGCTAAGTTTAAGTTGGCAAATGTTGACGAAACAAGTTATGTTGCTGTTTTTAAAAGTTAAAATTTTAGTATATAGAAAGCATCACAGAATGTAGACGACTAGAAAAATGTCTACTAATTATAGTGGAGTGGAAAAAAAAGAAGAGAAAGAACTAAGGGTGGTAACTGTTCTGCCTAATGGATAAAGCAACATTGATTTGTTCATATAATGTGAATGGGTTGACCAACCCAATTAAATGGAGCAAGATACTTGCTTCACTGAGAAAGATCTCTCCTGACTTTGTCCTTTTGCAGGAAACGCATCTCTCCCCTCAAGAACATATTAAACTGGGGAAATTGGGCTTTAATTTTGAATTTAGTGCTTCCTATCGTAAAGGCAGGCAAAGAGGTGTCTCTATTTTAATACCTAAGAAGACAATATTTGAACCTATAGACAAAGTAGTGGACAAGGAGTGGAGATATGTGTTTCTTAAGGGACTTTTTGGTTCGCCATTCCTGGTTTATAGTACCATACGTTTAAGGCTGCAGGAATGGGCAGAGGGAACAGTGGTGGTGGTGGGGGGGATTTCAACATAGTGTTGAACTCACAATTAGATAGTACTTCCCAATGAGTGCACAGGGATAAAGCAACCAGTAAGAAAATAATTAAGCTCCTAGAAGAGATAGGGTACATTGATGTGTGGAGACAAACTCACGGAAAACAAAAAACTTTACCTGCTACTCTCCACCTTACAAAATCTATTCCAGACTGGATTATTTCTTCCTGCCTAAGGAAGCGAAGGGAAAAATCTGGGACAACTGGATAGGAGACCTGACCCTATCAGATCATGCTCCTATTTTCCTTAAAATAGCTCTGGGGGACTTCCAAAAAAGAACATTCTGGAGACTAAATGTTTCCCTCCTCCAGGATAAGAAAGTCAAGCAGCAGCTGACAGAAACTATTAAACGGGCTCTGAGAGATAATACTTCCCAGGAGGTATCAACAGCCCTACAATGGGACACGACCAAAGCAATACTGCGAGGGAAATTGATGTCAATATCTGCATGTAAAAAAAAAACAGACAAAAAAATAGAGGGTTTGCAATTGGAGATAGCTAAATTGGAAACAGACCTGAAAAAGAAATATGATAGACAGGGATTTAAAACATTAACCCACCTTAAGAAAGAACTGAATGAGACCCTAGAATACTATATAGAACAAAAAGTACTCTTTCTCAGACAACAATATTATGAAGGAGGACCGAGAGCCTCTCGCTTATTAGCTGCAAAGTTACGTATACAAAGAGCCAGAGCCCATATAGTAGCATTGAACCACCCATATACCCAAGAAAAACAACAAAAAAAGCAGGACATAGTGGAAGCTTTCAGGGATTATTATAAAAAATTATATAAGCCCGAACCAGATAGATATGGAGCATTACTTGGAAGGTATCACACTGCCTAAGATTTCCAACCTATTAGGTCAGCAATTGATAAAGCCAATAACTAAAGACGAATTGAAGGCTGAAATTGCCCATTTAAAAAATGGTAAGTGCCCAGGAACTGACGGTTATTCAGCAGAGATATATAATCAGTTCCAAACACAGCTTTCCCCAGTATTGCTTAAGGTTTTCAACGAGGTGATGGCTTCTGACGGACCCCCACTAGAGTCCTGGTCACAGGCCATTATCTCCGTTGTACCAAAACCAGGAAAAGACCCTAAACTCTGTCCCTCCTATCACCCCATTTCCATATTAAATACTGATTATAAGTTATTCATGGCAATACTGGTGTGCAGATTGCAGAATAGCCTACCTCAGCTGATCCATTTTGATCAAGCAGGATTCATTCCTGGGAGACAGGCCCAGGATAACCTTAGGAGGACAACTCATATTATAGACCATGTCACTAAATCTCATCAATCTGCAGTTCTTCTCAGCCTAGACACTGAGAAAGCATTTGATAAAGTCTCTTGGACTTTTCTTAGAGCGGTCCTAAACAGGTATGGATTCCCAGAACAGTTTATAGCTTTAATAATGAAAATATATAAAACACCTAAAGGCTTTGTTCGAGCAAATGGCCATCACTCCCAGAAGTTCACCCTAGAAAGAGGCACCCGACAGGGATGCCCACTCTCTCCACTATTGTTTGCGTTATATTTAGAACCATTGGCCCAGGGAATTAGGGACAATCCAAACATAAAGGGAATTCAGTTAGGGGGTACACAGCAAAAGTTGGCCCTTTATGCGGACGACATTCTGCTTTATCTGACTTCACCGGAGGAAACTATTCCAATACTACTTCAACATCTCCAAGAATTTACAAAGTTCTCAGGATATACATTAAATACCACGAAAACCGAAGTATTAATATTTAATTTTCACCCTTCCACGGACCGTAAAAGAGTATGCCCCATGAGATGGGGAAATGTCGGCAGTGCAGTATGTAGGGATTTAGTTAACTACAAAAATAATAGAACTAGCCCAGCTTAACCATACCCCATTAGTGAGGCAAATAGTAGATGACATACAGAGATAGTCCTTACTTCCTGTGTCACTACACTTGAGAATTCAGGCGGTTAAGGTGAATGTGCTGCCACGTTTCCTTTTCCTTTTTTAGTGTGTCCCAAGTAGGATACATCTGGGACAGATAAGGAAATGGCAGAGTATGATTCTAAATTACATATGGCACAACAAAAAACCAAGAATAAGAAAACAAACTCTATATTGGACTAAAAGGGAAGGGGGACTGGTGGTCCCTCTCCCTATGGGATACTGGATAGCAACCCAAACAAGAATAGTACTGCTCTTGCAACATCAGACATATACAGCGAGATGGAAAGATATTGATATCAATATCCCTTTGAAGCCATCTGTACAAGCACAGAGCATCACCCGAAATCCTAAAGAAAGTTGGATCCTTACAGCTTACACGAGGACGCAAAACGCTTTGTTAGGATACAGAATGGGTATTTCAAAGGGATTAATGCGTATATTTAACTGGAAGTACCAATGGTGGACCACAGATTTAGTAAGGTTCCCGGCAGTGGATGACCCCTGGTATAAAAGACAAGAACACCTAAAATGTTGGGCCCCTTGGCAGTTTCTTAACGGGGAAAGAGTTTTATCATTTGAGGAAGCACAAAATAAGTTTGGGTGGAATGCAGGAGAATTGTTACATTATTATCAGATAAGAGATTTTATAAGTGAGCAACTTAATGGTGCTCTAATGAAATTTAAAGGAATACCTGGACCAGAAGTCTTTGAGGCTATATGGAAATCAGATAGAGGGAAAAAGGCAATAACAATATATCAAAATTACCTCAGGGACTTGCAATATTCTACAGACTATATTAGAATTAAATGGGAGCAAGATCTCAACTTTATAATAAATGAGGTGGAGTGGTCCAAAATATGGCAAAACACATGGCGGGTTTCTTCCTCACCTCAATGGCGTGAGTTCGCCTGGAAACTGAAAGTACGGTACTTTACAGTACTGGCCCAAGTAGCAAAATGGCAAACAAACATCTCTGGCCATTGTTGGACGAATTGCGAGGAAACAATAGCCACATAGGCACACATATTTTGGAAATGCCCTATCCTGATCGAATTCTGGCGAGAGATAGGACAAAGGATTCAAGCTATCTTCTCTCTGACAGAACCGTTGGGCCCTGAACATATACTTTTGGGCCTATACCCTACTGGGGTTAAAGGGGCTGAGGCCAGACATCTTTGGAATATTTTAACAGTGACAGCCTGCAAATTAATCACAAGGAAATGGTTTTCAATCTCGCCCCCGACTATAAAGGAGTGGTTAGAATTAGTAGGGACAGTTAAGCAGTATGAGAGAATTACTTTCTCCCTCAGACAGACTATGCCCCAATATTTAAACAGATGGACAAGATGGAACCTTGCCATGGACACTGAATAGAGAAGGCCACACATATGATCTAAGGTCAGGAAATGATGCCAGTGGTTGTGATTCCCCCACACACACTTTCTCTTTAAATAAATAAAAGCAATACATTGTTGGGATGGCCATGAGTAAACTAACAATAAAAGACAGAACAACAAAAATATAAGAAGAAAGGTTTATTGTTAGTAAATGAAGTGGGGTCCATGATTTAGGACATTCCGCTTATGTCTCTGCGACTGGGAGGGAGGCAGGAACTGAAATAAAATGGGAATAAAAGAAGAGGAGAGAAGATAACTTAGTAGACATGATTTGATGATACAAAATTTCTGGTGGTAGTCATCTCGGAATGAACCTGTGAAGAATAGAGAAATAAATTAGCTTTTGCAAGTGGTAAAAATGCATTAACAGTGTAATAAAATAAGGCATGTTATAGCAAAACAAATACATAGATGCTAAATGAAGTTGATTGTAAAATATTTTTTTCTTTTTTTCTTCCATTTTTTTTTCTCATTATTGTTCTATTGTTCATGACATGGAGAACAAAATGATGTAAATGAAACCAAAATTGATGGTTATATTGGAGGTAAATAAAGATATGAAGTATAAAAAAAAGAAAACCTGGGCATGAGCAAAGTGCCAGCAAGATGGGTGCCATGAATGTGACACCCAATCAGAAACAAGCCAGAATGGATATTTCAAGCCAACGTCTTGTGCAATACAAGAGGGATCCAGCAAACTTTATCAGTCCTATTGTAACAATGGATGAAACCTGGGTTCACCATTTTGATCCAGAATCTAGTCAACAAAGCAAACAGTGAAAACATTAAGTATCTTCAATGCCAAAGAGGTTCAAGTAGGCCGCCTCAAGGGACAACATTGTGGCCTCGGTCTTTTGGGACTCTGAAGGTGTGATCTTAATAGATTATCTTGAAACAGGAAAGACAATAACTGGTGAGTACTGTGTTGCACAAGCTGAGAGAAGTCATCAAAGCCAAATACTGTGGAAAATTGAAGTGAGGTGTTTTTCTCCTGCAGCTGCAAGACCGTGCTTCACCCCACACAGCACAGGTTGCAGTGGCTGCTGCAACAGAATGTGGGTATGAACTGCTTAAAACAACATGAAGTCTTGCTGTATTCTGACTATATGCAGTTAGCCCCAGCACTTGAACTGCTCCGGACAGTAAAGGTTTAACTCTATGCCAAGGCATAGAACATTGAGCTCAAGCTCGATTTTCAAACCTCTGTCTGTGGTACTCTGCAGTGTAACCGTCAGATTTCTTACTCCGCCTAACTGTGAAGTCGCTCTGAAGAGTCCTTCTGCACTTCGGTCTGGTACAAGTTTGAAACGGTCGGTTTATTCAACCGCTTTCTCATTTTTTCGGTATTCTCACCTCTGTCATGGTACAGTAAGTGGTAGTTTAGTAGGTAGTATGGATTTACTGATACAAATTGTTTTTTCTTCGGTTCTCTCCCGTTCAGTTCGGTTGGGAACCGAAATCAATTCCTAATTGTTTGTTTTGTGTTATTTCCATGATATTTTAGTGGTTTCCTGTACTTATCGGTTCCTAAAAAAATCCGGCATTTTATTGGATTTTTTTAATTGACCCGTGACACAGTTGGAACCGATAAGTGTGTGTGTTGCCTGGCTTAACGCTGTGAAGCGTAACTTTTTTGAATCCAGCATGTCTGAGAAACCCAAAAAGAAAACCAGTCCCACTGGGTTTCAGCACTGTACCGAGTGTGGGGAGGCCTTTGCTAAGTCTGATCCTCATCTCGTCTGTGTGTATTGTCTGCAGTTTGACCACCTCAAAGAAGACTACCACATTTGTAAAAACTTTCCTAAAGCCACTTTAGAAAAACGTTTAAGTAGGCTAAGGGAAAGGGAGGCCGAGAAGTCCGCTGACCTGGATGGCCAGCCCAGTTCGGTTGCGACCGAATCTGAAGAGGTGCCCACTGACCTGGGCGATACCTCTTCGGCCAAAAAGAGAGCCGACTTTTCGGATTTGGTTCCGTCGAAAAGGAAACTCAAGTCAGCCGGTTCAAGTCCTACTCCCCATGTTCCAACCGCTGAAGAGATAATGAAAGTGATTACAGTAGTCTAGTTGATTTGCCTGGTTCTGACTGAACCAACATCGGTGCAAAGGTGATCGGTTCGATTGGAAATAGTTGCTTCTGATATAGATCTTGAAGCATTCCATGAGGGTGATTGGGAGGAGGAAGAAGATTATGATGAAGGTGAGTTTGAAAGCCTAGATGAGCCAGTAGAGCCTGACATCTCCCCAGACAGGCCTTCCTCCCCGGCTTTCTGAGTCCCATTCCCATTTCTTGTTTTACAAGAAAGTGATAGACTCCTCAGCTTTCTGTGGAAAAGGCTGAAC
Organism: Neoceratodus forsteri; assembly: GCA_016271365.2. Classification (NCBI taxonomy): domain Eukaryota; kingdom Metazoa; phylum Chordata; order Ceratodontiformes; family Ceratodontidae; genus Neoceratodus; species Neoceratodus forsteri. The sequence goes on from JADMNL010000028.1 coordinate 110,230,278, forward strand.
AGGATCAGGAGGAGCCTGACTATGTGGAGATGATGGATGTTCCAGAGCCAAAGAGAGTGTCTATCCCTTTACATAAATCCCTGGGGAAACGGACATAGAAACTTATGCAGGTTTCCACATCTGTCCCTCCTGTGGATAAAAAAAATGGACAGGAGGTATGCTTTGTCAGGTCCTGGGACGGAATTCCTTTCAACTCATTGCAGCCATGTTGGGGTAGTGCAAGCTGCAGCCTGTGACAGGGCTAACATTCTCCAGGCATCTCACCCCCCAGATAAGGATTCCAGGAAATAGGATGCCATGGTCAAGAAGCAGTACTTGGCATCCTCTTTGGGACTCAGGCAGTCAAATTACATGGCATATACAGCCAGGTACACACAAAAACTCCTGCACCACTCACTGCAGTGAAGGACAAATAAGGCCCAAAAAACAAACCACTCAACAGGAAAATTGCATGTTGACAAATAATTTGTTTTATTCAGTACTTACACGCATAAAAAACAGTCAGAGAGACACCAAAGGGACTGCCTGATGATGCTCTGAAGCAAAACCGGTAAGAGGCTTGTAGATCTCATCTTTGCCCCTTTTTGTAGAAGGCATTTGGTGTCTCTCTGACTGTTTTTTATTTGTGTAAGTACTGAATAAAACTTAGATTATTTGTCAACATGCAATTTGCCTGTTGAGTGGTTTGTTTTTTGGGCCTTATTTGTCCTTCACTGCAGTGAGTAGTGCTGCAGGTTTTGTGTGTGGTTGGCTTATACACTCACTAGCACACTCGGCCGGGTGGGGCGGCTTTTTTTCTTTGGTTTGGATATACAGCCAGGTACCAGAAGTCTATGTGGGATACGGTTCTGGAGCTGGCTAAGAATGCCCCTCCTCAGCTGGCCAAGGAGCTGGAGCAGGTGGCTGTGGATGGTATTGAGGCATCCAAAGTGCAATTTCATGCTGCTGTAGACTCGAATGATGTACATTCCAGGGTCATGGCTACATCTGTCGCCATGAGGAGGTTTGCTTGGCTTAGGTGTACCAATCTTTCACAGGATACCCAGGCTAAGGCCATGAATTTTCCTGTAACTGGAAATTCTCAGTTTGGGCAGCAAACAGAGAATTACATGAAGAGGATGGATGAGTACAGGACCACCTACAGGAGTGCTGTAATCAAAGAAAAGCAGGCCACTCCTCAAAGGCAGCAATTTAGGGCTGGCAGGGGCAGGCCTTTTCACAGGCCTTTTAACCAAGCTCAGGCCTCCTTCTCTTCTTTCCAGCAGAGGGGGTTCTTTAGGGGAAGAGGCAGATGAGGGATGACCAGGACCCCATCATCCACTCAGTCTAAGCCCCCTGCCAAACAGACATCCTGAGGTGTCGGTCAGGGGTGCCTCCCCAGTTCCAGTAGGGGGCAGGCTGGCTCACTACTTCCAGGCCTGGAAGTTTATTACTTCAGACAAATGGATCCTGGAAGTAGTGAGCCAGAGACTTGCTCTCAGTTTTAAAAGGTTCCCAAAAATGAGAGCAACGTCTTTCAGTCCTCCCTCTCCCTTGGTGATAAAGGCCTTAGAGGCAGAAGTCTCCTCTCTACTTCTTCTTCAGGCAGTAGAGAAGGTACCTACTTCTCACAGGGGAAAAGGACTGTATTCCATATACTTCCTTACCCCAAAAAAGACAGAGGAGTGGCGACCCATCCTAGATTTAAGATACCTGAACAAACATTTAACAAAACCAAAATTCAAGATGGTGACTGGGGGAGTAATTCTTCCCTCTCTGAGACCAGGAGACTGGCTAGCCTCCCTGGATCTCAAGGATCCCTACTTCCACATACCTATCAGACATTCCCACAGAAAGTACCTCAGGTTCGAGTTGCCCTCAGGTCATTACCAGTTCAGAGCAATGCCTTTCGGCCTAACATCTGCTCCGAGGGTGTTCACCAAGTGTCTAGCAGTAGTGGTGGTATTCCTCAGGAGACAGGGTATCCTTCTGTTCCCATACCTGGACGACTGGCTCATTGTGGGTCAGACCTCAGACCAAGACAAGTCAACCCTAGAGGTCATTCAAAAACTTCTAGACTCCTTTGGATTCATTCTGAACCTAGAAAGGTCTGTTCTGGACCAGCTCAGCTCCTCATTTTTATAGGGGTGGAACTAGACACTATCAAGGCGAGGGCATGTCTCCCTCTTCCAAGGGTACGGTCCCTCATCATTCTGGTGTCCTCTTTTCATCCTCTAGTATCTCATCCAGCCAGACACTTTCTACAGTTGTTGGGCCACATGGCAGCCTCCACAGCAGTGGTGCAAGGAGCAAGGTTTCAGATGAGAGGTATTCAATTTCATCTCAGATCTTATTGGTGTCAGAAAAAAGATCCCCTCTCCAAATTGGTTTCAGTGTCCCACACTCTAGTTCAAGCCCTCCAGTGGTGGCTAGAGGAGGACAATCTTCGACAAGGTGTTCCCTTTCTCAGTCAGGCTCCTTCAGTGATTCTCACCACAGAAGCCTCTTTATTGGGTTGAGGGGCCCACTTGGACCAGCTTACAGCTTAGGGAACCTGGTCTCATCAGGAGTCTCTTCTACACATAAACCTCCTGGAACTCAGAGCTGTCTTTCTAGCATTTCAGACATTCTCAACCTCCATTCAAGGGAAAGTGGTTCAGGTCAGGACAGACAATACCATAACCATGTGGCACATCGACAAGCAGGGAGGCACTCGGTCCTAGGCCTTGTGCACAGAAGCCATGAAATTATGGTCTCTAGCTTATTCCCTTCAGGCTTCCCTAATGGCTGTGCATCTTCCAGGGAAGGACGACATTTTAGCAGATGCTCTCAGCAGGATTTCTCAGGGTCACCACGAATGGACCCTGAATCCTCTAATTCTTCAGGTAATTTTCAAGAGGTGGAAAACTAGATTTAGTATTTTCCGTATTGGTCCTTGCAAGTATAGATCCAGAAGCAAATGATTCGATACCTTTTAATGGACCAACATAGATGTATTTTGTTCTTGTTGTTACATCTATGTTGGTCCATTAAAAGGTATCGAATCATTTGCTTCTGGATCTTTTCAAGTGGTGGTGAACTCCAGGGATAGATCTCTTTGCAGCCCCGAACTATCACCAACTTCCTTTCTTTTGTTGCAGACCTCCTCTCCTGGGGTCTGTCCCTCAGGATGCTCTTTTGTTGAACTGGACAAGTAGGTTTCTATATGCATTTCCTCCTTTTCCTCTGATATTCAGGGTCCTGATCAAGATCAGGTCTCAGCCTTGCAATGTGATTCTGGTGGCCCCAGACTGGGCCAGACAGCCTTGGTACCATCTACTATTGTCAATGTCAGTGACAGTGCCTCTGTGTCTTCCCAGACAGTTCAATCTCCTCACCTCCTCAAAGGGGAGGATTCTGTATCCCAACCTTCAGACTCTCCGGCTCAAAGCCTGGTTCTTGAAGAGCTAGAATATGCAAGCCTGCATCTTTCCCAATCAGTCTTGGACATTTTAAAGGTTAGTAGGAAACCTGCTACTAGAAAGACTTACAACTCCAAATGGAAGAGATTTGGGTTTTGGTGTTCTCAGAGGCATATCCAGCCAGAGTCAGCTGATATTGCAACTGCTTTGGATTATTTAGTGCATCTTGACAGTTTAGACCTCAGGCCTACCACTCTCAAGGTACATTTGGCAGCTATTTCTGCCTTTCTTTCTGCTGGGAAGGGCTCTTCCCTAGCATTTCATCCAGTTTTCAAGAAAATTTTCAAAGGTTTAGTACATATTAATCCTCCCTTTCGGGAACCTACTCCTTCTTGGGACCTGAATATCTATATTGCACAGCTTATGCAGCCCCCTTTTGAACCTCTGTCATCAGCTGAGCTGAAGTACTTGACTTGGAAAACCGTATTCCTGGTAGCCATTACTTCTGCCAGGAGAATCAGTGAATTACAGGCCTTATCATTGGAACCCAACTTCATTTCATTTCACAGGGATAAGGTGGTCCTTTGAACCAACAGAACATTTCTTCCCAAGGTGGTATTAGACTTTCATTTAAATCAGTCTGTGTCATTGCTTGTATTCTTCACTGACCATTCTTCCTCTGGGGAGAGAAGATTACACAGTCTTGATGTGAAAATGGCCCTCAGTTACTATGTGGAGCACACTAAGGCCCATAGAAATGACTGTTCTCAGTTGTTTCTCACTTATGGAGAAGTAGGAAAGGGTAAACCTGCCACCGAGAGAACTATTGTCAGGTGGATTGTCTCCTGTATCCAGTTCTGCTATTCAGAGTTTGGGAAAGAGCCTTCCTCAGGCCTGAGGGCTCACTCTACCAGGGGTACAGCTGCTTTGGTTGCAGCAGCTAGAGATATACCTTTAGTGGAAATCTGTAAAGCAGCCACCTGGAAAACTGTTCACACATTTACCAAGCACTAGTCTCTTTACATTCAGTTAAGAAGTGATGCTAGGTTTGCCACAGCTGTGCTGCAGAGCTTGTTCCCAAAATAGGTTCTGTGACTCCCTCCTCCAAGGGGGTACTGCTTGGTAGTCTGCATATAGTCAGAATACAGCAAGACTTCATGTTGCCTGAAGAAAAATTACTCGCCATAGTAATGTTGTTTCTTCTAATGTAGTCTTGCTGTGTTCCAACCTACCCCCCCCCGGAACCTACTCATTTTGGGATGTGGTCTGGCAAGCAGAGTGCTGCACCCCAGAGGTGTACTTGGCATACCTTATTTTGTTAAGGGTTTTCTGTTTTTTATTATGAATACATTGGTTGTTTCACTACCTGTTTAGATTCTTTTTGGGGTTCTCGATTTGAGTCTTTTGACCCTAAAGATATGTTATTGCCATTTGGCACAAAAATTTTAAGAAATAATTTCTACTTTGTTAGCTAGTTAGTATAGTGCTCATAAGAATCTGACGGTTACACTGCAGAGCACCACAGACAGAGGTTTAAAAACCGAGCTCGAGCTCAACGTTCTATGCCTTGGCATAGAGTTAACCCTTTACACTCTGGAGCAGTTCAAGTGCTGGAGCTAACTGCATATAGTCAGAATACAGCAAGACTCCATTAGAAGAAACAACATTACTATGGTGAGTAATTTTTTCTTTCCTCACTAACACTTCCCACCAGATCTTGCTCCTTCAGACTTCTCCCTGTTCCCAAAACTGAAGGCTGAACTCTGTGGAAAGAGATTTGCTAATGATGAAGAGGTGACAGCTGCTGTGGAGGGGTTTCTGTGGGGCCAAGACATAGAATTCTACTGTGAGGGGATAACAATGCTAGAACAACACTGGACTAAGTGTATTGAACTGAAAAGTGACTATGTTGATAATAACATAATACAAGGTTCATAGTGCATTTCTTTCTGTGTCAGGCCACAAAATGTATGAATGTAGGATTCTACATTTATGCATATAGTTGCTCTAAGACGGTGGGCAGTTTTAAGAAGGGATGGGACAAAGTCGGGGAAGGTCGCCAATGAGACACTGGGGAAGGGGTAACAGCTAGTACGGGCATGAAATTGGATATGCAGGTAGGAGAGGGGGGAGCAGCTGCAGTGTAACAGACTGCTAGCTGCAGACTAGATAGACCATCAGGCCTGTATCTGCTGGCATTCTTCGTATGTTCGTTGTGAGCATATTTCGGGGCAGATGTCAGTGATAGTTTTGCTTTCTGGGAACCTAGAGTGAGGATATTGAAATATCCTCACTCTAGGTCCAAAATATGCATATAATAGGTCCTGATTGGTTCATTCAGAACTCATTTGAATGTTCGGCCTCAGTAGCGGTACTAACTGCATTCAAATGCAAATAACTTTAAAATGAAAAATGATAGCATGGTACTGTGAGCAAGAAAGTTGTTCAGCAAAAAAATATCTACAAAATGAGTGGTGTTTCATTTATGGTTAACTTTTTTTCATAATTAGCAAATAAATAGCAGAACATGCTATTTGTTTTTCACTTTTTCAACAAACGTGAATAACTTTAAAATGAAAAAATGATAGCATGGTACTGTGAGCATAAAATTTGTTCAGCACAAAAATATCTACAAAAAGAGTGGTATTTCATTTATAGATACCTTTTAGGTTTTTTTTTTATAATTGGCAGAAAATTCAAAAAGTGTTCACTTTTTGCAGCAAACAAATGCAAATAACTTTAAAATGAAAAAATTATAACATACTTGGAGTGCCAAACTTGATCAGGACAAAAATATCTACAATATGAGTGGCATTTTATTTATAGATACCTTTTAGATTTTTTTTATAATCAGCAAAAAATGGCAAGAAATTCAACTTTTATTCACTTTTTTGGAGGAATGGCATAAATGGAATACGCAACCCCCATACTGAAAATATTGTTGATATTTTTTGTTCTTGTGCCAGTTGACCCAATGACATCACTCGTGGATTCACCACTCGTGATGTTATCGAGTCAGTTAGCACTCAAACAAAACATATCGACAACATTTCCAGTATTGGGGGGTGCATATCAATTATTTATCACACTGTGTTTGTCTTCACATCTGTTGCATAACTGATACACAGTGGAGACCTGTGTGATAAATTATTTATCAATACAAGTGCTGCTTGACCTCTGGTAACCTTATGAGTGGTATAAATGGCATGAGTATAGATAAATCATTTATCACACAGTGTCTCATCTGCATATTTCATTTATGCAGTAGGGTAGGACCTTGTGTGATAGATTTTTTTTTAGCTCTTTTTAAATATTAATTATAAAAATTTGTGAGTTTTTTTTTTTTGAACTAGTTGTTTTGGGCATCCCCCTATCCTGGTTGCCATAGCTGGTGTCATGGACGCGATATCCTGATGACAAGATGACATTGCAACGTGGCAGTTCATTCTTGCTGCAGAATGCCGCAGAAATTACAAACCACCGCCGCAGAAGTTCTGTGGCAAATGGTAACCCTGCCACAGAATTTGCTCTTAAAGTGCCGCAGAAAAATCGGGGTCTTGTCCTTGACTCTACTAATAAATAAGCTATGTATTCAGTTATAGTGAATTGTATAGGGGAATGTATTTTTATGTTCATGCTAGCGAACATAATTTTATATTGTGACATCCACAGTCAAAGCAAATTATTTCCATAATTTTTTTGGTTTTTTTACAGGATAGTATTATTCCAGACCTATGGTTTCAGTATTGGTTTGCATGAGAAAGATTAACAGAAAATCTTACTGAATGTATCAGTATTTTCACTGTTCAGTAACAAACAACCCCACTGTCACAAACTCACTCCACAGGTCAGGCCCTCTGCTCCCACAGTGCCAACCTCCGAGTGCAATAGTGTGAACAGGTAACAGGCAGGGTAACCTCCTGTCTGCCTTTGGGTCTGAATCACTTTTAGCCTCAAGTTCTGGCGGATTCAAACAGTGAACCTTATGCTAGCATACCCAAATGTACAGTCTCCGATAATATTCTCTTTAGGGGGAATACAATATATCTTTAGCCTAAAGGCACCTAACCAGGAATCCAAAATGAACCCTTAAAACTCTATAAGAGACCTTGGGTATATTCTTACCTTTTCAAACTTAGCAACACCATCAAGCCTTTTTAACCATTGTCAGATTTAAACATATAGGCACAACACATGCAAAAAGAAGAAAACTGGGAAGACACAGGCAGTATCTTAAGAAAATGGTATTTTACTAAAAATATGAAAATAAGTAAAATAATATACAAAATAAATATCAAGAGCTTACAATCTCAAAAGAACATGGGAAAAGTTACAGAATAAAACTCCTACCACAATACATTTAGATCTTTTCTATCTAATGTATTACCACTGTAAGTGCGTTTAAAGTTAAATGTCAGAGAACTTTGTTTCTTCAGAGCCCAAGAGGATACCACCTATTTCAGATATACTGATACATTTTCAACTCTATTTCCACACCCACGTGATGAGTCATCTAGCTCCTTCTTTTAGAATATAAAATTACAAACATGATTTCCTACCAGGACGTATGTTAAATAATGTGACATCAGAAAAAAAAAACACCTTTCCTAAATATGATCTCCTTTAATTAAATATTTTTCTTTGATCTTAGCAATCCCAGCATTTGTCATTTAGGTGTTAAACTTGATAGGAACAGCCAAATTACCCTTTCTTTCCTGACATTATAATAACTTTTGATTTTGTTTCAACTTCAAAAGCCTGAGCATGTCATAACAAGGTAATAAAATGCCATTTCTTTAAGGAAGTCTTATTTACAGGAATCTCCTGGTCAGTCTAATACATTCTGTGATTTCAGTTGCTGACCTTGTAATTTAAACGCCAAATCTCTCCCACTGAAATGGTCATACACAGACTATGTATTTATAATACCAATATCATACAATAATCATAACCAGCTGGCCAAGCGACACAATCCTCCCCACCTAGACTGAATGTGGGGACTCTATCCCCTGCATGGGATGAGCTCCCTAAGTCAGTTCACTCCTCATATAGACGCAACAAGCCATCTGCGTTCTGATTGGTTGCTCCAGCCCTATGCAAGATTGTCATGTCATACCCTTGTAAGGCAAGACTCCATCTTAATAGTCTACCATTCGTTTGTCCCATTAGTGTCAGCCAAACCAGGGGTTGTGGTCAGTTTGTACCTCAAAATGCTGCCCATATAAGTATGGCTCTTGCTCCTTTAGGGCCCACACCATGACAAGACGCTCTTTTTTCCACAGTAGAGTATGCCTGCTCCCTGGGAAGTAACTTTTTACTCAGGTACACTACAGGGTGATCATTGCCTTGGTTGGATGTGTGGCTCAGCACTGCCCCAATACCCACGTCTGAGGCATCAGTCTGGACTATAAAGGGTCTGAGTCAATACAGGAGCACTGCACAGTGCCTCCTTCATTCTGGGAAAGGCTTTTTCACAGGTTGGTTCCCAGGTAATTTTCCTAGGTATCCTTTTCTTTACCAAGTCAGATAGGGGAGCAGCCAGGGCACTGTAATTGGGTAGAAATTTTCTGTAGTACCCTGCTGTCCCTAGAAAACTCCTGATCTGCTTCTGCGTTTCTGGTCTGGGCCATGCCTTGATCACCTCTATTTTTACTTGGTTAGGATGGAGCTGTCCCTGGCCTACAACATGTCTGAGGTATTCCACTTCAGCCATGGCCACCTGGCACTTCTCAGCTTTGACTGTGAGCCCAGCCCTCTGTATCCTGCTCAGCACTTCCCTAAGGTGGGACAGGTGTTCCTCCCAGCTGGCACTAAAGATGGCAATGTCATCCAGGTATGCCATGGCGTACTTCTCAGCACCATTTAACACCTGGTTCACCAACCTTTGGAAAGTGGCCAGGGCGTTCTTCATTCCGAAAGGCATTACTTTAAATTCAAATAAGCCTATCGGAATGATGAAGGCCAACCTCTCCCTAGCTCTGTCAGTTAACTCTACCTGCCAATACCACTTTGTCAGGTCAGTAGTCATAACGTAGGTCACCCCTCCCAACTTGTCCAAGAGTTTGTCCGTCCAGGGTATCAGGTGGGCATCTGACTTCGTGACTGCATTTAGTCCATGATAGTCCACACAAAAAAGAGTAGAGCCATCTGGCTTGGGCACAAGGACTACGGGTGAGGCCCAGGGGCTGTGGGATCGCTGGATTACCCCTAAATCCAGTATTTCCTCCACCTCCCTTCTAATGTCTTTTTTTTGACAGCCTCTGACACCCGATATGCTGCCGCCGTATGGGCGTCTGTGTCCCTGTCCATACATCATGCGTCGCTAAAGGGGTTAGTCCAGGCTTGGCAGGAAACAGTGGGGCAAAGTCTGCTAAAACCTCCCTTACTTCCTGGATCTTGTCCAGGGCCAGCTGGGGTGACAATTTAACTGCCTCCACAGAGGACTCCCACTTGCTTTCTTCCGGCAAGTCCAGAAGGGGGTCTCCTTCGTCCATACCCTCCCCAAGGCTACACACTGCAAACACTATGTCAGCCCTATTAGCATATGGCTTCATCATGTTGACATGGTACATTCTTTCTGCATGTCTTCTGTCAGGTAATTCTATGATATAGTTCACGTCATTTACCTTTCTGACCACTTTGCATGGTCCTGCCCACTCAGCATGCAGCTTGTCTTTCCAGACCGGAATGAGGACCATGACTTCCTGACCCACCATGTACAAGTGAGCTCTGGCTCTGTGGTCATACCACACTTTTTGTTTCTGTTGGGCAGCTGCTAGGTTGTTCTGGGCTGTCCCCATAAGCTCCTTCAGCCTTTCCCTAAACCTAAGGACATAATGCACTATAGGAGTTCTCGGGGTGGCATACTTGCCTTCCCAGTCCTCCCGGATCAAGTCTAGGGCCTCACATACCTGGCGTCCATATAAGAACTCGAAGGGGGAAAAACCGGTCGACTCTTGGGGCACTTCCCTGTATGCAAACAACAGGTGGGGAAGGTATTTCTCCCAGTCTCTCCCATGCTGTTGACCTGCAATACTCTTTCACCTGTTGGGTTAAATTGGGCCAATAGAAATTCTGGGCCAACCACTGTGTAGTGCGCATGATTCCCAGATGAGCAGACAAGGGAATATCATGTGCAATCTTGAGCAACTGCTCATGGTATCCCTGGGGAACGACAAGCTGGCTGCCTACCACCCCTCCCTCTGTTTTAGCATCCTGCGTGTACAGTAGTCCATTGTCCCAATAAACTCAGTGTTTACCGTCACCTCCCTGTGCTTCGTCACAGTCTGCCCAAGCCTTCAGCTTCTCTAGACTAGGGTCACTTTTCTGAGCAGCTGCAAACTCCTGACACATTCCCACAGCATGGGACAGGTTCCCTTCAGTATCTAAACTAAGGTCCCTAGCTCTAGCATCAGGGCATTCAGGATCACTGCCATCCCTAGCCCTCTGACAATGAGTCACCCCTCCTTCTTTGGAGTAACCCTCCGTAGTTGTTTGGTTAACTGCAACCAGGGGAATTTCTACCCCCCTTTCATTAGCCTCCATATCAGGAGACCCAGGCTGGGGATCCAGCCTCCCAGTGGTTTCCACAGTGGCTTCTATAGGGTCCAGGGAACTACAATTTTCTCTTGCCGCTTGGCTACGGGTAACTTCACATACCATCCCCTGTTGGAGATTGTTGCCAAGGATGACATCAACTGCTGAATTTTCGGCTACAGCAACCTGTTGCACAGTTCCCCCTGTTTCACCCCAGTCTAGGAGAACACTAGCAAGTGGCAATGTTTTCTCCTCCCCAGTGAACCCTTGTACAGTTACAAATGTATTGGGTATTCAAACCACATGAAGTCTTGCTGTATTCTGACTATTGCAGTTAGGTCCTGCCTTTCAACTGCCCTGGAGAACAAAGAGTTAAACTTTCCATGGCCAGCATGGAATGTTCACCGCTAGCTTGGTTGAAGCCCCTGTCTGCTGCTGTTTAAACTCCAACCGTCAGATTTTTTACTCTGTCTCACTGAACAGTCGCTCCAGAGATTTCTCCTTTGCTCAGTTCAAAAAAGTCAGTTAAAGTGTCGTTTTTCGCTCGGTTCTACTGAATTTCTGCTACTGAATCTGTCGATTTAAGTCTCTGTCTGATGTACCGTGAGTACTAGATAGGTTTTGCATTTAGTTTCTGTGTGGAACTTGTAAATGTCGGATCGGTTCAGCTGAATTGATCAGTTTAGGTAAAAAAAGTTTGTGAATTTACTTAGAGTGTGGTAACCGGTCCATATTGGTTAAAAAAAAAACAGAATTTATTACGTTTTTTTCCAAGACCCGTAACATGGTCAGGAACCGATAGGGGAGTCTTGCCTGGTGGATTGCGGAAAAAAGGGTACATTTTTGATAGGATTGGCCATGTCTGAGAAACCCAAGAAAAAGAACGGGCCCACTGGGTTTCAACACTGCAGTGTGTGTGGGGAAGCCTTTGCTAAGGCTGATCCCCACACCACCTGTGTTTATTGTCTGGGGTTTGACCACCTCGATTCAGACTGCCAAATTTGTAAGAATTTTCCCAAAGCTACCCTGGATAAGAGAGTAGGTAGACTGAGGGAAAGGGAGGCCGAGAAGACCGCTGACCCAGATGGCCAGCCCGGTTCGGTTCCGACCGAACTAGAAGGAGTGCCCTCTGACCAGGGTGATACTTCTTCAGGCAAGAGGAGAGCCGATTCTGAGGAGTCAGTTCCGGTTAAAAGAAAAAGAAAAGATAAATCGTCCGGTTCGGATCCAGAAATTCATACTCCGACCGCTGATGAGATAGCCAAGGCGATAAGAATAGTGCAATTGCTTACTTCAGTTCCGGCCGAACCGGCACCATCTGGCAGCGGTTCGGTCGGTTCCCCTGGTTCCGGATTACACCTCAGAAGAATTTTATGAACCAGATGAGAAGGAGGGAGAGTATGAGGATGATGATGGTGATTATGAAAGTCTGGATGTGCCTATTGACCCGGACATCTCCCCAGACAGACCTTCAGGTGTTTCTCCTCCTAGGCTTTCTGAGTCCCCTTCCCACTTTATGTTTTATAAAAAAGTGGCTGAAACCCTCCAACTTCCAATGGAAAAAGCAGTAGAGGATCAGGAGGAGCCTGATTCTGTTGAAATGATGGACATCCCAGAGTCCAGGAGGCTGTCTGTTCCCCTCCATAAATCTTTTGGGAAACAGACAAATAAAATTCTTAAGACTCCTAACTCCATACCTCCTGTGGACAGACAAATGGACAAGAGGTATACTCTTTCAGGCTCAGACATGGAGTTCCTTTCTCAGCAATGTAGCCATGTTGGGGTAGTGCAGGCTGCTGCCTGTGATAAGGCAAATATCCCCTTGGCATCACACCCCCCAGATAAGGATTCCAGGAGGATTGATGCCATGGCAAAGAAACAGTACATGGCAGCATCTTTGGGACTCAGGCAGGCTAACTATATGGCCTACACAGCTAGATACTGGAAGTCCAGATGGGACACTGTGCTGGCTCTGCTAAACAGGCCACTGACCAGCTTGCCAAGGAGTTGGAACAGGTGGCTGCAGATGGGACTGAGGCATCCAAGGTGCAATTTCATGCTGCTGTGGACTCCAATGATGTTTCATCAAGAGTCATGGCTACATCTGTGGCCCTTCAGAGGATGGCTTGGCTCAGATGTATTAGCCTATCACAGGATACCCAGGCTAAGGCCATGGAGTTCCCTGTTATTGGTAATTCTCTGTTTGGGGAGCAGACAGAGAACTACATGAAAAAGATGGACGAGTACAGGACCACCTACAGGAGTGCTCAGGCCAAAGAAAGGCAAGCCACTCCTCAAAGGCAGCAGTCCAGGGGCAGGGCAGGCCTTTTCAAAGGCCTTTTTACCAAGCCCAGGCCTCTTCTTCTTCTTATGCTCAGAGGGGCTCTTCAGAGGAGAGGCAGACAGGGAATGAGCAGGCCTGCATCCACCCCTCAGCCTAAAACCCCTGCCAAGCAGACACCCTGATGGGTCTGCCCAGGCTGATTCTCCAATACCTGTAGGGGGCAGACTGGCTTACTTTGTCCAGGACTGGAAGTCTCTGACATCAGACAAGTGGGTCCTGGAAGTAGTAAGCCAGGGACTGGTTCTCAGCTTCAGAAAATTTCCCAAGATGAGAACCAGATCTTTTCCACCTGCAAATCCATCAGAGACCCTTGCCCTAGAGGCAGAGGTTTCTTCCCTCCTGGCTCTCAGAGCCATAGAGAGGGTTCCCACCCTACACAAGGGCAAAGGATTGTACTCCAGGTACTTCCTAACCCCCAAAAAGACAGGAGAATGGCGTCCCATCCTGGACCTAAGATACTGTATCTGAACAAGCACCTTTTAAAACCAAAGTTCAAAATGGTGACTCTGGGAATAATCCTTCCCTCTCTAAGGCCAGGGGACTGGCTAGCCTCCCTGGACCTCAAAGATGCCTGTTTTCACATTCCCATCAGGTGCTCCCACAGAAAGTACCTCAGGTTCGAGTTGCCCTCAGGCCACTATCAATTCAGAGCAATGCTCTTTGGCCTAACATCAGCCCCAAGGGGTTTTCACAAAGTGCCTGGCAGTAGTGGTTGCTTTCCTAAGGAGAAAAAAAGATCTCCATCTTCCCATACTTGGACGACTGGCTCATAGTGGGTCAGTCTCCAGACCCAGTCAAGTCACGTTTGCAAATAACTCAGCAAGTGCTTACTTCCTTAGGATTCCTCCTCAACCTTCCAAAGTCAGTTCTCGAGCCAGTACAGCTCCTCACCTTCATAGGGGCGGAGCTGGATACAGTAAGGGCAAGAGCCTTCCATCCTCTGGACAGGGCAAGGACCCTTGTGGAACTGGCCTCTTCATTCACCCTACAGGTGTCTCAACCAGCAAGGCACTTCCTTCAGCTTCTGGGCCACATGGCAGCCTCCACAGCAGTGGTCCAGGGAGCAAGATTCCAGATGAGGGACATTCAGTTCCACTTCAGAGCCTTCTGATCCCAAATAAAGGATTCCCTTACCAAACTAGTCCCAGTGACTCGAACCCTGATCCAGGCTTTGCAATGGTGGCAGGATCAGGACAATTTGAGACAAGGAGTTCCTTTTGTCACTCAGTCTCAATCAGTGATACTCACCACAGATGCCTCCCTACTGGGCTGGGGAGTCCACCTGGGGGATCTTACCACCCAAGGGCTGTGGTCACCTCAAGAATCTCTGCTTCACATCAGTCTCTTGGAACTCAGAGCAGTGTTTCTGGCACTGCATGCCTTTTCCAAATCTGTACAGAACAAGGTGGTCCAGATCAGAACAGACAACACCACCACAATGTGGTACATCAACAAGCAAGGAGGCACTCGGTCTACGGCCTTGTAAACTGAGGCAATGAAGTCGCGGTCCCTGGCCTATTCCCAGCAAACCTCTCTGATAGCAGTTCACCTCCCAGGGAAGGACAATGTCCTAGCAGATGGTCTCAGCAGTATATCCCAGGGCCATCATGAATGGACCCTAGATCCCCTAGTTTTGAAAGTGATTTTCTCGAGACGGGGCACTCCACAAATAGATCTTTTTGCAGCCCCAGACAATCACCAACTTCCTCTCGTTTGTTGCAGACCCCCAGTCTTGGGCCCAGTCCCCCTGGATGCTCTGATTCTGAATTGGGAAGGGAAATTTCTGTATGCTTTTCCCCCCTTCCCTCTCCTGTTCAAGGTGCTAGTCAAGATAAGGTCACAACCATGCAAAGTGATTCTGATTGCTCCAGACTGGGCCAGATAGCCCTGGTACCCCCTGTTGCTGTCCTTAGCAGTCCACCTTCCCCCGTTTCTTCCCAGGAATTACAACCTGTTGACATCCTCTCAGGGGAGGATTTGGTACCCAAATCTCAGGTCTCTCAATCTCAAGGCATGGCTCTTGAAGAGTTAGAGTTTGCTGATCTGCATCTTTCTCGAGGGGTTCTGGATATCCTTAAGGCTTCTCGAAAGCCTTCCACTAGAAAGACTTACAATTCCAAATGGAAACGGTTCACTATTTGGTGTTCTCATAAGGATATTTCTCCAGAATCTGCTGAGTTGCCTACGGTTCTGGACTATATTGTCCATCTCAATGGCCTAGGCCTTAGGCCAGCCACACTCTTAAAGTGCATTTGGCAGCTGTTTCTGCCTTCTTGTCAATAGGCAAGCCCTTTCCTCTGTCAGTCCATCCTGTGTTTTGTAAGTTCTTCAAGGGATTGCTGCACACCAATCCCCCCTTTAGGGACCCTGCTCCTGCTTGGGACCTTAATGTCTGCATTGCTCAGCTTATGCAACCACCCTTTGAGCCTTTGTCCTCTGCAGAGCTTAAGTACTTGACTTGGAAAACTGTGTTTTTTGGTAGCCATTACCTCTGCCAGGCGTATCAGTGAATTGCAAGCCCTGTCAGTGGAGCCTGATTTCATCTCTTTCCATAGAGATAAAGTGGTCCTAAGAACTAACAGGAAGTTTTTGCCTAAGGTGGTTTCAGATTTCCACCTTAAACAGTCTATGTCTCTCCCTGTTTTCTTCACTGACCATTCCTCCTCTGGAGAGAGGAGGCTGCACAGCATGGATGTTAAAAGGGCCCTCAGCTACTACATAGAGCGCACCAAGGGTCACAGGTTTGAGTCCCTCTAATTGTTCCTCACATATGGAGAGGGTTGGTAAGGGCAAACCTGCCACTAAGAGATCTATTGCCAGGTGGATTGTTTCTTGTATACAATTCTGCTATGAAAAACTGGGTGAACTCCACCCTCAGGCCTGAGGGCTCACTCTACTAGAGGTACAGCTGCTTCCCTGGCTGCTGCCAGGGATATTCCTATCTTAGAAATTTGTCAAGCAGCCACCTGGAAAACAGTCCATACATTCACCAAGCATTACTCTCTGGATGTCCAGGCTAGGAGTGATGCTCAGTTTGGCACAGCAGTACTTCAGAGCCTGTTTCCAAAGTAGGTTCTGTCCCTCCTCCATGGTGGTACTGCTTGGTAGTCTGCAATAGTCAGAATACAGCAAGACTTCATGTTGTTTGAAGAAAAAATTACTCACCTTAGTAATGTTGTTTCTTCTAATGGAGTCTTGCTGTATTCTGACCTCCCCCCCGCCTCCCCTCTCAGAACCTGGTTTTTGAGGTGTGGGTGGGCAGAAGCAGTGTTGGCACCCTAGGGGTGTCCCTTTTTCACCCTCCTTTATTTTGGGTGGGTGTTGTGTTTTGGGATGCGTTTTTTTGGGGTTTCCTGACTTGAGTCTTTGCTTTGAAACCAAAAAACCCTTTTATATAAATTTAGTTGCCAGTTGGCTAGTGTGAGTTTTACAGTTTCCACACAGAACTTCTAGTGAGTATTGCTCGTAAAGATCTGACGGTTGGAGTTTAAACAACAGCAGACAGGGGCTTCAACCGAGCTTGCGGTGAACATTCCATGCTGGCCATGGAAAGTTTAACTCTTTGTTCTCCGGGGCAGTTGAAAGGCAGGACCTAACTGCAATAGTCAGAATACAGCAAGACTCCATTAGAAGAAACAACATTAGTAAGGTGAGTCATTTTTTCTTAGCTGACTAGGCTCTAGCAGATCCCCTTTTACCAATGTCAGGGATGCCCCTGTGCCACTTAACCCTTGTGCCTGTACTCCATTCACAGTGACTGGGTGCATGTGTTCCCTCATGTTTACAGGCATGCTTTCAAGGACATACAAACAACCCACTTTTTTCCTAGTACTACTCTGTGCACTATTTGTCGTTTTGGGAAACTGTGTGACAATATGCTCAGCTTCTTTGCAAACCCAACATTCGTTTCTTTTCTCAGAAAAATCTTTTCTTTGAAACCTGGGGCTAACTGGTTTCAGTGGAGGCAATGAGGGTTTTAGCTGCCCTGAAAGTGTGCTTTTCCCTTTCTGCGCTGCCACCCCTTCCCTATTTGCTCTCAGAGCAGGTCTGCTCTTGGCATAGCAGTGCAATAGTTTCGCAGCCTCTTGTACTGTTTTGGGATCTCGGTCCTCCAGCCAGGTTTTCAGCTCTGCTGGGCATGCCCAAAAAAACTGCTCTAACAATGTAGCATTTTCAGTTTTATAAGTGCAGCTTTAAGTTTGCTGTAAACTTTGTTCAGCTTAGGTGCAGTGTAGGTGGGCAGTTAAATACATGAAGTATACACTGGCAATCATAAGAAATAGTAATGGTCTTTATTTGCATATATACAAAAGTGTTGGATTTATATTTAAAAGTCCCAGTTCTGAAACATACATGACAGAATGACTATCAAAATTAATTATGTCAATCTGATGCAGAAAAAATTGGAAATATCAGAATGAATACATTTTAAAGATCTCTATAATGTATATCTTGTTGTTAAAAAAGGTTGGCAATAGTAAAAGCCAGTACAGCGAGACACATGGGTGTGAAGAGTGACACCACTAAACTGTTAGAGATACTTGATGACTACGAGAGTGGCCTAGCTGTCTACAGCTCCAATACTGACACAGCGCTCCAGTGCCTCTCAACAGCCTTAAACAAAGCCTGCCACCTGTTCACTAATGCCCCAAAACTCACCCCCACCGGTGACGCTTTATGCATGATCGGGCTGTCTTCAGTTGAAGGACAGAATACTTTCAAACCTGCCTACTTGCAAAAAAGGTCTCACTAAACTTATTTCCTCAAGGAGATCTTTGAGTGGGAGCTCTTGCAGCAGGCTATTATCGTTAGGACTATGCCACAGGCACTGGGATCCACCAGAAAACTCTTAGCTAGCAGGGTCCGCCCCAACGTCGGCTCCGCCCCGACCTTAGCCAGTGATACAAAAGGGGGCAGACCCCGGACCCACCTCAGTTCTTTTCTTGCCACAATCCCGCTCTCAACGGTTGCCCTGAGATCGTTGTCTAGCAGTCAGCAAAGTTTATTCGTTAGCTTTCTCTTGTTTCTTGTGAATGTCATCGTATGCCATCTCCATCGTCAGCGTCTTCAGGACCAAAGAAGACCAAGTGTTCCTGCGGTCACCAGATCCCTTCCAAGGATTCGCACCAGGCCTGCGTCTTCTGCCTAGTCCCGTACCACGACACCCAGGGTTGCGAGATCTGCTGCAGCTTTACCAGCAGGATGAGGATTTGATGCCTGAAGGCCCACCTTCTTGAAAAGCAGGTTGCAGTTATGCAGAGCTCTCAAGGGGAGAAGTCCAAGGATAAGTCGCATAAGTCCCGTGACAGGGACTAGAGTCGGTCCCGCTCGTGTTCTCCCCACCAGAAGGCCTCCTCTTCAGGCTTAGGCGATTCGGAGCATTCCCGCTTGCACTTGCATGGATCCTCAGGGCATGCCAAGACCCCGGCATCGGTTGGTGCCAAGCAAAGCTCAGCCTCTCAACCGACACCACCTTCGAAGGTGAAGGTTGCACCCTTACGGCCCCCCCTCCACCTCGGGTGCTAATTCCTTGGCTCCTTCCCCGGCGCTTGCCTTGGTCTGCCAAAGAAAGCCTCTGTGTTGGCTGTCCCCGGGACTCCGGGTAAGACCTCCTCTAAAGATCAGGAACCTCCTGCCAAGCAAGAATACCTCGATTTCCCGCCCTTCAAAGTTGCTCCCAGCGGCGACGGACCCAGCATCAGTCCAGCTGGGAGGCCATAAGCCGGCCTCAGGCTTGAACCCCGATCGTTCGCCAGAGAAGGCGACACCAGAGGCAGTCCGGTCGCCAGTTCGGAGAGCCTCCACCCCAGAGGATAAGTCGGATGGCTCTCCCGTCAGGATCTTCCTGACCTGCCTTCCTCTCCCATTCTGCAGGATCAGCCGGACAAGCCTAGCTCGCCATTGTGGTTCCGTGGCAGCACAGTTCAACAGAGAGGAGCTCACCGAGCTGTTTCAGTTCTGGTGGAGCAAGGTGAAGCAAGATGTTTTGCCACTGAAGCCGGACCCTGTCCCGGTCCCAGACAAGTCGGGGGACAGAAGTAGGAAGGTCAGCCCATCCTCTCCAGAAAAATCTGCTTCTCTGGATAAGGAGAAACCTTTGGGGCCACTCTCACCGGCGGTTAGCCACAGCCATTCAAGGTCCAAGGGCCACCAGCGCCAGTCAAGATCTACCGGCCACTGCCATTCCTCTTACAGGAGGCGGTTTCCTGGTTGACATTAGTCGGGTAGTCTGCAGAGGCACTCAGCCAGCCAGCATCGGGCTGATAGCCATCGCTGGTCCTAAAGTCATCCCTGGTTCATCGTCGGTCCCATAGCCAATCTTGGCCAAGCAATAGGCAGCATTCTAGGAACAGAAGCCTCTCCAGGTGTAGGTCAGCTTCTCCCCTTTCTGAGGGACACAGGTCATCTTACAGCTCTGAAGGATCTGACCAGTCCCTCTCTAGAGAGAGAGAGTGTCCCCCAATGGGAAGGACACCCCCCAGTCACGTCCAGACGATCCAACCTTCATGGACATCATGAGGCACATCCAAGCCTCCAGTGGGTGGGAGCCGGAGGACTTGGATCCAGAACACCGGAGGTTGGCCAAGTACCTGAGGCAGAAGGAGCCAAAACCTTTAATGGTCCCTCCTCTCGTGGATACCTTCCAGGACCTGACCAGGCTTACCTGGAGGCATCCAGCCACTACTCCGGCAGTTCTGAAAAAGTCAGATAGGCTTTACAGAGCGCCGAGGGAGGAGCCTTTTCTGGTGGAACACCCTCAGGTAGACTCCATGGTCATCACAGCTGCTCATGACAAGTCAAAACAGCTGAAGCACCTTAGTTTGCAGCCTCCAGATGCAAAGTCCAGGTATCTGTACCAGGTGGGCAAGAAGGTCTACTCTGCTTCCACCTGCTCCATAAGGTCCCTTAACTTCCTAACACACATGGTCCAGTACCAGAACGCGTTATGGGAGAAGGGCCAGGAAGTTGCTCAAGCCTTGCCAGACTCGGCGCAGAAGACCAAGCTGCTGGAAATCCTAAAATCAGGCTCGGACGTTGGCACTCATGTTTTGAGGGCCTCGTATGATACTGCGGATACTGCTTCTAAGGCTGCGGCATCCAGCGTTTGCCTTAGATGTCACGCCTGGCTTAGAGTCTCCGGATTCTCCCAGGATCTGCAGTCCGTAATCAAGGATCTCCCATTCCAAGGTTCTGTCCTGTTCGGGGAGGACACTGAGACGCTGATCTCTCATCTGCAGGAGTCTGGGAAGTCTATTTGGTCCGTTCAGAAATTGTACAAGGGGGACCAAAAGACATTTTGGAAGAGGTCATTTCATAAGCCCTCAGATCAAAACACCTATGGTCAGTTTTCACAGAGAGGCGGCTTCAAAAGGAAGGCCACAACCCAGTCTGCCAGGAGCACTCCTTCCAGAGGCCCAAAGTCCTCCCAGCCCTCTCTGCCGACTCCCGGAGCTTCCCAGTGACTCCCTACTGACCCCCCTCCTTCGGCAGAGGCCATGGGGGAGGCAGTAGGGGATCACTTCTCCCTCTATCTGGAGGGTTGGAGCAGAATCACATCGGACCTCTGGGTCCTGAATCTAGTAAGGAGAGGGCATACTTTGGAGTTCACACACGTCCCTCCAGAAAACCCACCAAGGTCCTCACATTATTCTCCTTCACATGTCCCATTAATAGAAGGAGAAATACAGACCCTACTGCAGAAATGAGTGGTAGAGCCAGTCCCCCGGGGGCAACGGGAAAGGTTTCTATTCCCACTTCTTCCTGGTCCCAAAGAAGACCGAAGATCTGCGGCCCATCCTGGACCTCAGCTTTTTGAATCGCTTTATAGAATACAAGCGGTTCAGGATGGTGACGCTTCCTGGCCTCATTCCCCTGTTGCATCAGGGGGATTGGCTTTGTTCCCTGGACATGCAGGATGCTTACGTGCATATAGGGGTCTACCCTCCCCATTGGAAGTTTCTGGGTTCCGCTTCCAGGGAGACATTATCAATTCAGGGTCTTACCGTTCGGCCTCTATTCCACTCCTCAGGTCTTCACCAAATGCCTAGCAGTGGCGGCTGCGGCTCTCAGACGCAAGGGCCATTATGTCTTCCGTTACCTAGATGATTGGCTCCTGGCAGCTCCCTCAAGAGCGCTTCTTCTACACACTCTTGGAGACACCTTTACTCTTTTCCGAGAGTTGGGGATCTCTCTGAATCTTCCAAAGTCATCCCCAGAGCCCAGTCGACTTCTTTTCATAGGAGAAGTCCTGGACACGGTTCAGGGTATGACCTTCCTCCCATAGGACAGGGGAGATCGTCTAAGGGCAGTGGTCCAAACTGTATCCATGGCCCCAATGGTCCAGGCCAGGACTTTCCTCAGGCTTCTGGGACATATGGCGATGGCCATCCCTACAGTCCCCATGGCCTGCCTCCACATGATGGTCCCACAGTGGATGCTCAGGGCGCAGTGGGACCAGAGGTCCAATGGTCTAGATCAGTTGGTCAGGATCTTGGACCCGGACAAAAGAACACTCTCTTGGTAACTGGACCGTTCCAACCTGGAATGAGGGGTCCCCTTTTGGCAGGAGCCCCCGACCCAGATTCTAACTACGGATGCCTCCAGGCTCAGTTGGGGTGCTCATCCAGGAGACAGTCAGACTCAAGGAGCATGGTCTCCAGAAGAGCGTCAACTCCATATCAACGTCCTGGAAATGCGGGCAGCCCTGAACACCTTAAGGACATTTCAAGCAGACCTCATGCCAGGCTCTCTTCTTTTCCAGATGGTCAATACAGCCATAGTGTTCTGTCAACAAGCAAGGGGGCACACTGCTACCTCCTCTGCAGGGAGGTGATGAGAGTTTAGTATTGGGCCCTGGAGCATCATCTGAGTCTCGCTGCGGTTCATGTTCCAGGCATCCAAAACATCTTGGCTGACAGCCTAAGCTGGTCTTGGTCCAAGGCGCATGAGTGGGAGTTACTTCAGTCAGTAGTGGACCAGCTCTTCGACACATGGGGTAACCCAGAGCTGGACCTCTTTGCATCCCCACACAACGCCAAACTGCCCAGTTTTTGCTCACGAGAGTCCGCGCCTGGTGTTTTCTGGCCAGATGCATTGTCCCTCTGTTGGACAGGGAGGTTTCTGTACGCTTTCCCTCCCTTTCCACTGATTCACATGATCCTCCTGAAGCTCCAGGCTGAGGGGGCTCGAATGATTCTCGTTGCCCCACTCTGGCCTCGGCAGATTTGGTTCCCACTGCTTCAGCAGCTGGCAATGGAGCCTTCAATTCAGCTGCCTCTGAGCTCGCACCTGTTATCCCAGGATCAGGAAACTTTGGTTCATCTGGACCTCAAGTCCCTGCATCTTCATGCTTGGCTCCTGCAGACATAGCCAGATCCCAGTATGGGGTCTCCCATGAGGTGGCAGACATTCTCATCTCTGTGAGAAAGCCCTCAACTCATTCCACTTATGCTATGAAGTGGAAACGCTTATGTCTTTGGGCTTCGTCAAGTCACTTAGAACCCCTTTCCTGCCCGGTGAACTCGGTTCTTCAGTATCTCCTTTCCTTACTGAACCAAGGCTTGAGCTACTCCTCCATTAAGGTGCATTTATCAGCAGTTTCAGTATACCATATGCTGGTGAAGGGTAAAATGTTAGCCCAGCTGGACGTGCCCTATACTTTTTTAAGGGGCATTTTGCACATTAAGCCTCCCATCTGAGATCCAGTACTCCCCTGGGATCTCCTCTTTATGCTGGAGAAGCTTCCCCTTCCCCTTTTTGAGCCTGTCGCAGATTGCGAGCTACACTTCCTTTCCTGGAAAGTGTCCTTTTTAGTTGCAGTCACTTCCGCTCGGAGGGTTTCCGAGCTTCAGGCCCTGATTTGTAAGGAGCCTTATTTAGTTTTTTTATAGGTATAGAGTCTCCCTAAGGACAAATCTTAAGTTTCTTCCTAAAGTGGTTTCAGAGTTGACACTGAATCAAGATGTCAACCTTCCAGTATATTACGGGCATTGAGGTATTATCTCACGTGCACTGCTCCTCACCGCAAGACGGAGCAGCTCTTTGTCGCTTTTGTGCCCCACTGCATAGGTATAACAGTGTCAAAACAGACTATTTCCAGATGGCTGGTTAGTTGTATTATTTACTGTTACAAGTACAACAAGACCCTTCCAGGTTCAGTCAGAGGTCATTCTACCAGGGGAGTGTCCACTTCTTTTGCAACTTTGTGGAATGTCTCCACTGGGGACATCTGCGCAGTGGCTACTTAGAGTTCAGTGCATACTTTCGTTAGACACTACAGTTTGTACATTGCTTCTAGGCATAGGGCCGGGTTCAGCCTAGCAGTCCTTAAGGGCCTTCTTTCTTAGAGTGCTTAGTCAGCACTGCTGCATTCAGCCACCTCCCTTATCTCCTGTTGCTCCTTTTCGCAGGACTGCTTGGGACTCAGTCCAAATGGCAATAGCCTGCTGTAAGAGCTCCCATTCGAAGTAGAATAGTACAGTTACATAAGGACTTACCATAACAGTAGATCTTCGAGAAGAGCTCTTGCAGCAGGTGTTATTCTACCGCCCTCTTTCCCCTTGGTGAGCTGCATTGCATCCTTTTTCGGCAAGCTTCCGCATGGTACACCTGCCTGAGCCTGTTCACAGGTCTCCGGCGGGTGAACTGAGGTGGGGCTGGGGACCACTCCCTTTTGTACCAATGGCTGATGACGGGGCGGATCCAGCGTCGGGGGTGGCCCCCACTGGACACTGCTAGCTAAGAGTTTTCCGGTGGGTCTTAGTGCCTGTGGCATAGTCCTGATGGTAATAGCCTGGTGCAAGAGCTCCTCTCGAAGATCTACTGTTACAGTAAGTTCTTATGTAACTGTACTTTCTGAGCCTTCTTTCACCACCTATACATGCCAGGCACACCAGGAACTCGATTACACAAGTATTCCATGTGCCCAGGTGCCACACAACTATGGCCAAGTGATTCTCTGCTCACCGGGACCCTCTGTGGACAGATGGTGTACCACCTGACATAGCAGGAGCCACAACCCTTGGTTACTTTAAGCGCAAACTCTGTCAGCACCTCACCGACAGTAGTACCTGCCCCCGCTAGTCTGCACCCACAGCTTTAGTATGCCTCAGCACTTCCAACTCCGGACCCGTCAAGTTAAGTCTTTGCCCAAACACTTGCCTCCTACCCCTTTTGCCCTAGCACTTGTCTCACACCCCCACCCCTTGGCTCTTTTCTTTCCTTCTGCCCTTCCTATCCCCACTCCCACTGCCTCTCCCTACCTCGCCCTAACAGTCTGTCTCTGCCGCGCTCTCTTCCGCAGGACGCTGACATACCATGTACTATGCCTTAGCACAATTTGCGTAACTGTTTGTCATTGCAACCCAAGTACTGTTGAATTTTTTTGGTACTCTGTATGTATAATTTACTGTAACTATATTGTGTCTTCTTGTGTTAATGTATCTGACATGGAACCTCTCAACAAGCATCTGCTCATAGGTGTCATCCAAGATTTCAATAAATAAAAATAAACATAAATGGGAGTGTGAGTGGTGCCAGCGGATTGCCAGGTGGCTGGACACTGTGATGTGTGTGTTTGTGTGTGTGTGTGGGGGTTGACAACATATTTCTTTAAAAAAGACTTGTTGAGGGGAAAATTCTATAAGTGTTGTCTGTGGGCACAGTATTTGGATTGGGTCATGGCATTGCCCTGCACGCTTGACTACAGCAATTGCGTGCTGTGACCTTGTTCCAGTGGGTTCATCCCAGTTAGACACTCTCTGGCTGCTATAATAGATATGTGCATCATGCCACCATCACTAGGGTGACTCCTCCTGAAATAACAAGCAGCAGTATTTGCATAAGATGCTATCGGGTGACAGCACTTCTCTGTGAACATAATACACCTCTTCGTTTCACTGCCACGGACAGAAATTATGAATAGAGCATCGGAATTGTAATTTCTTCAAGGATATCTCTTTCATCAGGCCACACCTATGGAACATATTGCCGCCAGGCACTAGGACCACACAGAAAGCTTAATAAGCAGTCAGCCAGGGGCCACCCATGAGGATGTCAGGTGGCAGCATATATATTAGCATGGGTGGCCCCATCTCTCCTCAATTTCTTTCCCACCATTGCTCAACTCATTTGCACCGTGACCTCCATGGAAATGCCACTGTAAGGCTGCTTTATTTCTTTGTATTAAACTAATCACTTTTAGAGCGATTGTTTGATGGCTTATATGTTGTCCAAAGACCCATCAAAGTTGTTTGGGTATTGTGAGTGTGGTATAAAGATCTACACCGGTGACTCCAATGATGTCTGCATTTGCTGCCTAGGCCTAGACCACCACATGAAGGCCTGCAGTGTGTGCCTGGATTTGAATGCTGCTTTAGGTGATGCTGCCAGTAAGCCCTAGAAAAGCACCTGCTGGAGCAGACCGATGGTGTGCATTAAATTCAAGTTTCACACACTTCCCCATCTTTTAGTTTATATAATAACTGGTCAGCAATTTTTTCGGCCTTACTCCTGTGTGTCTGTGTCTCATACACACATACCCACACAGTCTCCCTCCTTTTCGTCAGTTACCATGTTGTTGTTTATTTTTCTTTCTTTTCTAGCTTTTTTTTAAGTTGCAGTTTGGAATCGCGATCATGATCGCGCTTAACTTGAACTGCAAGCAATCAGCCATGGCCCCATTCCTGGTCTCGGTGTGCATAGCCTGAAGCAGGCGAACAATAGATCAACCAGATACAGCTTTTTTTTTTATTTAATAACAGGATCAACCAGCTAGATTGTAAGAAAAAATGACAATAAGAAAGAGATCAGTCATGCGCTGGCAGCTCCTCGATAACAGAGATACAGTCTCTGTGTTTGTGGAACCGTTCAGCCTACCCACATAAAGGAGAGCCAATGAAGGGGCGCCAGATTTTGAGTGACAGGGCGTGTGCTGACTGTAATAACCTGTGGGTTATTACAGCGAATATCAACTGGCTGAGCCTAAAGAAAAAATTGCTCGCCAGTTATTATTTTATTATTTTCTGGCTTTTAGCTTTGCTCCAAGATCCACCAAAAATCTCTTGAGAGCCATGTATTGGCCACCACTGGTCTAGGCTGAATCAGTCTGTCTAAGCTACATCTTGCAAGAGTTGCCGGGCAAATGTCAGAAAAAAATTAAATAAAAATGACTGTGCTTGTGATTTTGACATAATTTCAACAGACAGAGCCTTATTGATATGAATTTGGTTACATTGTACTCTTTAGCTAAAAAAATTACAAATGTTCAAGTTAAATATATAGGGGATATGTTATGTGTGTGTGTCATATGACTTTTATCTTCCTGAGAAGTCTGTGACCTTTTGACCGCTCACGAGTGGCCTGTCCCTGCAGCCCTCACTGTTAGATGACTGTTTCGTCTGGCTTTTTTTGGGCTGCCCAGTTGCTCAGGACCAGCTGGTCTGGTACTTGAATGCCCACAGGGCCATTTCAGCGGCAGCGGGCTCAGAGTTGCAACTTTTGCGCTTGAAGCGATGGCAGCCCAGGTCTCGGCGGGCTCCATTTCAGTTCCCGCATTGCTCCCAGGAATATTGGGGGCTTTGCATGCTGGAGCTTCTTGGAACTTGTGTCAGTCCCTTCCTACCTTCAGGGAGGGTTCTTCCTGGGGGTCTTTTCTATCCAGGTCGTCATCTTCTATGAAGTTCAGTCACAAGTCGTGGGACCAGGAGTGGGCTTGCTCCTCCCACCCCCATGACTGAGTCTGGCTCGATGGCTGTTGAGCCATCATCTTCGGCCAACCCTCCTGGAGTTCCTGTCCCAGCTACAGGTCTGACAGGCTTGCCGGCTGACACATGGGCCATCTTCTCAGCCGAGAGTTTTCTCTACCCTGGTGGCCCACTGCTGGAGGTCGAGGTTGTCTCTCACTTTCAGACTCCAGTCCTCTTGACTGTCCTTTTGCAGGGCTGGTTGCATGAGCCATCTCGGCTATCGCTCTTCGGGAGCTTGCCCCTCATGAGTCCCATGGGCTCAGGTCCGTGCTTCAGACATGGTTCCTCTCCCCACGTCTTCTCCCTGATGACCCTATTGTTGGTGGTGGATGCCACAGTCAAGGGGTCGGTCCCACTGGAGATCAGGATCTCAGTCATCTTGGTGTTCCTGCTCTCAGCCATCTACTCAGAAGTACCATCAACACTACTCCATCTTCTCGTCTTCAGGTGAGGGTAGGCTCCACCACGGCTTGTAGTGTTGTTATGAGGACCTGATGTGGTCCAGTGGCTCCTTTGGTCACGGTTGTGCCACCTCATAGGGGCTGGTGCTCCCCTCAGTCGGCAACACCATGGCCTTTCTGGCTTTGCCCCAGCGGTGCCGATGTCGGCTTTTCTTGCCATCTGGGAGGAGCCCCTGTCTCTAAATGCCCCATCCCAGGCTGCCGTCCAATCCTGGCTTCCCCAACCAGCTGTCCATAAAGACTTCTGTCAAGGGAGGTGTCAATGGATCTCTGAGTTCTGGGTCCTCCTCCATATTTCCACTTGAGCTACAGGGTTGCTTAGGAGTCCATTAACAGGTGACTTCCTTGGTGGCATGAGTCATTGCTGGTCCCACTCAAGAGCTTCGCCATGGTCCAGCCTCTTGCCCAGTGCCATTGGGCTGTATAGTCTGCAGCTCTGCAGCACCTGCTGGGCCCTTCCCAGGCCATCCTTCGGCCAAAGGACTGGGGTGCAGGTTCAGGTTTTCAGTGAATGGGCTCTGTTGGGGTGTCACCACTTCCCTACCACAGAATGGAGGGACCGGGCGGCATCACTATTATCTGCTGCCCTCTCCGTTGGTCTCTGGTGGGCATGCTTTGCCATGCTGCCGGCCTTCTTACCCATGTCTCATGGGTCATTGGACCCACCTCCCTGTGGATCTGCGGTTGGCAGTTTGGATAGTCCCAGTCCAGGTCTGTTAGGTTGCTAAGCTCTGGCTCCAACTAGCCTTGGGCATCAGTGACCCAGGCACCCGGTCCTTGGCCAACACATCCCCGGGTGGAGTGGGCCTTGGACAGGGATTTCCACCTTTCCAGCAGCTCCCAACTTTCATTGGCGGTGGTTCCCTTCTGGGTCCCAGCCAGTCTGGGTGGGGGATGGCTGGTTCTTTCATTACTAGGGTGTTGTCCTGGGCCACCTCAGCTTTTGTTTCACTCTCTCAGATGAAACCAATGAGCCAGGCGTGCACCCTGTTGTTTTGGGCGCACCCAGCCCAACAGTCCCAGCCACTGCAGCCGCTCTTGGAGCCATCCAAGTTCTGGCACCCTGTGCCTCTGCCCTCCACCTCAGCCCTCTGCCTCCTGCCTTCAAGAAGCCTGGCAGTCAAGGTGGCTGTGCTTCTCTGACTTCGAGGCCCAGGTCTTCACTTAGGCTGCTCAGCGATGGGTCACAGGGTGTCTCCTTTACCCCATCCTGTCTCAACCTTTGGTCCCCACGAGGTCAGCTTTGCTGTCTTGAGTATGTCTGGTTCGTCCTTCTATCAGCTGCCTGGGCACTCGATGTGCTGGCCAGTGGTCTGCCTCTAGACTTCAAGGCTATCCCACCCTACCAAGCCATGCCTCACAAGGGGCCGGGGTATCTCCAGACCTGCTGTCGGCCCTCTGGGGGGACATTGCTCAGCCTCTTCAGCTGAAGCTGTAGCCATGTCTCAGACACTCTGGCTGGACAGGACTTCATTTTTAGATACTTCTGTTCCCCCATCCCTGGACCAGGGCATGGGACTCTGCTCTCTCGACCTCTGGGATATCCCAGTTCTCCTTTACCCCTAGCGGGTCATTTGGTTCTGGATTGATGGGGTACCTTTGAGTTCAGAGTGATGCCATTCGGCCTCTCCTAGGCCCTTAGGATCTTTGCCGAGTGTGTGACAGTGATGGCACCATTCCTGTGGTGCCAAGGGGTCTGGGTATACCTCTGCCTGGAATGCTGGCTGTTCGCCAGTTCCTCTCAAGGTGATGTGGAGTGGTCTAGGGCTCTGGCCCTCCATGCTTGCTCGGCCTTGGGCCTTCTGGTCCTCCTGCCCCAGTCGGAACTCCACCCCTTCATGGATGCCCACTTCTTTGGGTGACTGCCCTTGGGCTCTGGCCCAACTCCCTGAGATCCAGGTGATGGATCTTTCCTCCTTTGCCTGATCATTTTCAGTTGGGTATTCACGCCCTGCCAGGAATTTTTTGATGGCCGCTGAGGTGCCTGGCATCCTTAACTAGTGTGGACCAGTGGGTCAGCTGATGGTTGCACCCCCCCCCCGTAGTGAGGGGTTGCCCACCAGTGGTCTCTGTGCCTCGGGCCCCTGGAACAACACCTGCAGTGGGGAGTCCCTGTTCGACTTCCTAGAGCTGACTTTCACTCGGATGACAGCATCTCTGGTGGGATGGGATGTACCCCTGGGAACCCTCTGGGACCTTAGGCTCTGGCCGTAGCCCCTGGGTTCCTTCCCCACTTCCACAGGTTGGAGTTCAGGGCAGTGTGTCTGACTCTGTCAGCCTTCACTCCATCTGTGGAGCTCTGGTCGTGCTGATCCAGGCGGACAGCTCCCTGACCCTGTACTACTTACCCAGGTGGGCCCCCCTTTTGGTCGGGGTTCCTCCACACCTGGACTATCATGTGCAGCCTGACCACCACTGTTCTGGTGATCCATAGGGCCAGTACCTTCATCCAGCTAGCGGATGCCCTTGGCCACATGGCGAGGCATCTTATGAGTTTTTTTCTACCCTAGGGCGTGGTGTATCACCTGTTCTCTCAGTGGGGCCCTCTCCCGGTCTACGCATTTGCTTCTCCAGCTGGGGCTGTTCTGTGCACACTCTCCACAATGCTGATCACTGTTAGGGGATGCCTTTGCGAGGCCCTAGTTCCCGGGCCTCCTGTCCACCTTCCCTCCCTTCCCTTCCGCAAGGCATTGGTCAGGGTGCAGAGGTTCCTGGTGGCCAAGATTGGCTGCACTGGTTCTGGTGCCAGCTGTCCTCAGCTTCAGCAACAGCAGCCCTCCAAGGTGCTTTCGTCTGCGTGCAGATCTGCTCTTTTGCCTTCATGGGATGGTTGTGTAGGTTCTCTGGCCCCTGCAGCTGGCAGCCTGGTACTTGAGCAGCTAGAGTTCCAGACTTGGGGTCTCCCCAATGAGATCCTTCATGCTGTAACAGCCTCTTGGAAGGTGTTGTCTTGCCAGCGCTATGCCTTCCGGTGGAGGTGCATTTCCCCTTGGGACTGGGGCGGGGAACCCCCTTCCATCCTGCTCCAGGGCTAGCATTCTGGCTTCTTGTAGTCCTTCTCTCTGTTGGGCCTGAGGACGACAACCCTCCAAGAGCTCCTAGTTCCCACCTGGGTGTACTAGATGCAATCTGTTATGCTGATGGTGGTGCAGGAAAGAAGTGGTCTGGCACTTCTTTATGGGCCTGGTCTACCTGTCCCCCTTGGTGTGTGAAACACTATCACCTTGGGACTTGTTGCTAGTACTGGCACTGCTCATGGGCAAGCCATTCAAACCAGTGCTCAGGTGTGCGAGGCCACACCTGTCGTGGAAGACTGCCTTCTTGGTGGCTGCTTTCTCCACCAAAGGGATCAGTGAGCTCTGGTTCCATGTCATAATAGTGAAGGAAACACAGCAACTACCATCACAGTGAGTGTACAACGCCAAAAACAAAAAAAGGCATTGTGCACTACACCAATTGCAAACACAGTGAAAAATACACTGATACGGGAGAAAATATTTTTCAAACAACATGAAGTCTTGCTGAATTCAGACATAATGCAGTTAGCACTTGAACTGCCCCAGAAAGGAAAGAGTTAACTCCATGCAGAAGCATGGAACATTGAGCTTGAGCTCAGTTTTCAAACCTCTGTCTGTGGTACTTACCAATGCAACCGTCAGATTCTTTACTCCGCCTAACAATGAAGTCACTCCAGAGATTCATCTGCTCGGTTCGGTAAAAATAAAGCATTTGGTTTAAAACTTGTTCTTTATTGTTTTTCCGGATTTCCAGCCTCAGTCTACGGTACCGGTAGTGTGGTAGATAGGTAGTGACTGTATTTTATTTTAAATAACTTGTGGAAATTGTTGGTTTCTTCGGTTTCTTCCCGGTTGGTCTGGTTAGCAACCGACCTTGTGTTTCTTTCTAATTTTAAATTTGTTATTTTAGAGTGGTGTTCCGGTACCGATCGGTTTCAAAAGAACCAGGCTTTTTCTCAGTTCTTTTCCAAACCCGGGACACGGTTGTTACCAATCGGTTGGTATTACCTGGCTTGAACGCTTCTATAGGGTAACTTTGGTAGGTTGGCCATGTCTGAGAAACCCAAAAGGAAAACCGGTCCCACTAAGTTTCAACAATGTACTGAGTGTGGGGAGGCCTTTGCCAAGGCCGACCCCCACCTCATCTGTGTTTATTGTCTGGGGTTTGACCACCTCCAGTCAGACTGCCAAATTTGCAAAAACTTTCCTAAAACCACTCTAGAAAAAAGACTGAGTAGGTTGAAGGAAAGGGAGGCCGAGAAGTCTGTAGACCTGGATGGCCAGCCCGGTTCGGTTACTGCCGAAACTGAGGAGTTACCTACTGACCTAGGCGATACCTCCTCAGGCAAAAGAAGAGCTGACTCTGAGGGGTCAGTTCCATCAAAAAAGAAATGGAAGTCCGCCGGTTCGGATCCAGTACCGCTTACTTCAACCGCGGACGAGATACCAAAGCGATTAGTATTGTCCAATCGCTTCATCTGGTTCCGTCCAAACCGATGCCACCGGTTAGGCAGTCAGTTCGGTCAGAACCGGCTCCTTTGGATTATGATCCAGATGCTTTCTTTGAGGAGTGGGAGGGAGATGAAGACTATCCCGACGATGGCTACAACAGTGGGGGTCTGGATGTGCCCACTGAACCGGACATCTCCCCAGACAGACCCTCTGATGTCTCCCCTCCCAGGCTTTCTGAGCCCCCTTCTCACTTCTTGTTTTACAAGAAGGTGGCTGAAACCCTCCAGCTCCCTTTGGTTGAAGCTGCTGAGGTGGAAGAAGAGCCTGATTTTGTGGAGATGATGGACATCCCAGAGTCCAAAAGGTTGTCTATTCTCCTTCACAGGTCCTTGGAGAAACAGACACAAAACATTCTACAGACTCCTAACTCTTTACCTCCTGTAGATAAAAGAATAGACAGGAGATACATGTTATCGGGCTCAGCTGCGAAGTTCCTTTATTCACATAGTAGCCATGTTGGGGTAGTGCAGGCTGCAGCCTGTGACAGGGCAAACATTCCTTTGGCTTCAAACCCCCCAGACAAGGACTCCAGGAAAGTCAATGCCATGGCCAAGAAACTATACTTGGCATCCTCTTTGGGACTCAGGCAGGCAAATTATATGGCCTATACAGCCAGGTACCAGAAGTCCAGGTGGGATACGGTTCTGGAACTGGTTAAAAAGGCCTCCCCCCACCTAGACAAAGAGCTGGAGGTGGCTGTGGATGGAATTGAGGCATCCAAAGTACAATTTCACACTTCTATCGACTCCAACGATGTGGCATCCAGAGTCATGGCTACATCTGTGTCTCTCAGAAGGCATGCTTGGCTCAGATGTACTAGCCTGTCACAGGATGCCCAGTCTAAGGCTATGGATTTTTCTGTAGTTGGTAACTCTCTGTTTGGGGAGCAGACAGAGGCTTAAATGAAAAAAATGGACGAATATAGAACCACTTACAGGAGTGCACAGGCCAAGGAAAGGAAAGCCACTCCTCAGAAGCAGCAGTCCAGGGACGGGGTGGGCCTTTTCACAGGCCTTTTGACCAAGCCAAGCCTCCTCATCTTACCCACAAAGGGGGTATTTCTGAGGAAGGGGTAGAAGGGGGATGAGCAGGGCTGCTTCTTCCTCCCAATCTAAGGCTCCTGCCAAGCAGATACCCTGAGGTGTCAGCCCAGGTCGACTCTCCAATCCCAGTAGGAGGCAGGCTGGCTTACTACTTTTAGGCCTAGAAGTCTGTTACCTCAGACAAGTGGGTCCTGGAAGTAGTAAGCCAGGGACTAGCCCTCAGCTTCAAAAGGTACCTAAAAAGGAGGGCCAAGTCTTTTCCACCTGCATCAGTTTCAGAAACCCTTGCCCTAGAGGCAGAGGTTTCCTCTCTCCTGGCTCTCAGATCTGTAGAGAAGGTTTCTACTCAACACAGGGGAAAAGGCCTGTACTCCAGGAACTTTCTGTCCTCAAAGAAAACTGGGGAGTGGCGACCCATCCTAGATCTAAGGTATCTGAACAAACACATTTCAAAACCCAAATTCAAAATGGTAACTCTGGGAATAATCCTTCCCTCTTTAAGGCCAGGAGATTGGCTAGCATCACTGGACCTCAAGGATGCCTACTTCCATATCCCTATAAGGTGCTCCCACAGAAAATACCTCAGGTTTTAGTTACCTTCAGGCCATTATCAGTTCAAGGCCATGCCTTTTGGCCCTAACATCAGCTCCAAGGGTGTTCACAAAGTGCCTTGCAATAGTGGTGGCTTACCTTAGAAGACAGGGTATCACCATTTTTCCATATCTGGACGACTGGCTCCTAGTAGGGCAGTCTTCAGACCAGGTCAGGTCAGCTCTGCAAACCACTCAATACTTGCTCAGTTCCCTGGGGTTTCTTCTCAATCTGCCAAAATCTGTCCTTGAACCAGTATAGCTTCTCATCTTCATGGGGTGGAATTGGATACTACCCAAGCAAAAGCTTTCCTTCCTCTGGCAAGGGTGAAGGCCTTAGTAGACCTCGCTTCCTCCTTTTCGGCCTCAGGTTTCTCTTCCAGCGAGACAGTTCCTCCAACTCCTGGGCCACATGGCAGCCTCCACTGCAGTGGTTCAAGGAACCAGATTTCAGATGTGGGACATTCAGTTCCATCTAAGGTCCTTTTGGTCACAGAGAACAGATTCTCTCACCAAACTGATTCCAGTGACCCAAACTCTGGTCCAGGCTCTCCAGTGGTGGCTTGACCAGGACAACCTCAGACAAGGGGTTCCATTTCTCCCTCAACTTCCATCAGTAGTACTGACTACGGATGCTTCTCTCCTAGGCTGGGGAGCCCACCTGGGAGCCCTAACAGCTCAGAGGATCTGGTCCCCTCAGGAGTCTCTTCTTCATATCAACCTCCTTCAGACCTTTTCAGAGTCAGTCAAAGGCAAGGTGGTCCAAGTCAGGACAAACACTACCACAATGTGGTACATCAACAAGCAGGGAGGCACTCGGTCCACGGCCTTGTGCATAGAGGCCATGAAGATTTGGTCTCTGGCCTATTCCCTTCAGACTTCCCTGGTAGCAGTTCATCTTCCAGGGAAGGACAATGTGCTGGCAGATGCCCTGAGCAGGATTTCACAGGGGCATCACGAATGGTCCTTGAATCCTCACATTCTGAGGATCATTTTCTCCAAGTGGGGCATTCCAGATATATATCTATTTGCAGCACCAGACAATCATCAACTTCCTCTGTTTTGCTGCAGACCTCCAGTCCTGGGGACAGTTCCCCAGGATGCCCTCATTCTGAACTGGAAGGGCAGGTTTCTCTGTGCCTTCCCTCCTTTCCTTCTCCTGTTCAGAGTTCTGATCAAGATAACAACTCAACCCTGCACGGTGATACTGGTGGCTCCAGATTGGGCCAGACAACCCTGGTATCCTCTACTGCTGTCCTTGGCTGTCTCACATCCCCTGTCTCTTCCCAGGAGATACAATCTTCTCTTCTCCTCCCAGGGGTAGATCTGGTACCCCAATCTCCAGTCTCTCAACCTCAAGGCCTGGCTCTTGAAGAGTTAGAATATGCAGCTCTACATCTCTCTCAGGGAGTTCTGGATATTCTGAAGGTCTCCAGGAAACCATCCACTAGAAAAACTTACAATTCCAAATGGAATAGGTTCAGTATTTGGTGCTCTCAGAAAGGTATTGTGCCTGATTCTGCAGGCATTTCCACAACCTTAGATTATCTAGCTCATTTGAATAGTCTAGGCCTTAGGCCTGCCACTCTGAAGGTTCATCTAGCAGCTGTCTATGCATTCCATTCGGCAGGGAATGCCTATCCAAATGGTTAGCTCATTGCATCACTTTCTGTTATGACAAGTACAACAAGACCCTGCCCGGTTCAAGTAAGAGGCCACTCCACCAGGGGAGTCGCTGCCTCAGCGGCTTGTTTCAAGAATGTGTCAGCGGCAGACATCTGTGCTGCCGCTTGCTGGACCTCCGTCCATACCTTTACAAAACACTACAGTTTAGATATTGCTTCTCGCCGTAGAGCAGGCTTCGGGCTGGCTGTCCTGCAAGGCCTCCTATCTTAAGGCGTGCACAACTAGAGGTTCTACTTGGAGTAGATTTCCTCCTCCTGGGTGCTTCTCCTTGTTCCAGACTGCTTGGGACTCAGTCCTATATGCAATTACCTACAGCAAGAGCCCTCTCGAAGTAAGATAGTACAGTTACGTAAGAACTTACCATAACAGTAGATCTTCGAGAGAGGCTCTTGCAGTAGGTACTACCTTCCTGCCCTCCATCCCCCTAAGCTTTTTCAGCTCCTTTTCCATTGAGGGAAATATCCGCTCCTCTCTTGTCTGGCCTCTTTTGGCCTGTGGCGGGAAAGAACTGGAAGTTGGGCGTCAGGGACTGCCTCTTTATACCTACGTCTCCTGACGCCGGTCATCTGACGTGGGAGCGGGCCCTCGCCAGGGACTGCTAGCTAGAAATGTTTCCTTGGGGTCCTGCCAGCTGCCGACATCAGTCCTATATGTAATTACCTACTGCAGGAGCCTCTCTCGAAGATCTATTGTTACGGGAAGTTCTTACATAACTGTACTTTCCTGGTAGCTATTACTTCTGCCAAGCGGATTAGTGAATTACAGGCCCTGTCAGTTGAACCTGACTTCATATCCTTCCACAGGGATAAAGTGGTCCTAAGAACTAATAGGAGGTTCTTGCCTAAAGTGGTATCGGATTTTGACCTAAACCAGTCTATGTCTCTTCCTGTATTTTTCACTGACCATTCTTCCCCAGGGGAAAGAAGATTATAGTTTGGATGTTAAAAGGGCACTTAGCTACTACATAGAGCATACTAAGGCACACAGAAATGACTGTCTTCAATTGTTCCTCACCAATGGTGAAGTGGGGAAAGGTAAGTCTGCCACTAAGATAACTATTGCCAGGTGGATTGTTTCCTGTATACAATTTTGCTATGACAAATTGGTAGAACACCCCCTTCAGGCCTGAGGGCTCACTCGACTAGGGGTACAGCTGCTACTCTAGCTGCAGCCAGAGATATACCCTTGTTAGAGATCTGTAAAGCAGCCACCTGGAAAACAGTACATACATTCACCAAGCATTACTCTCTGGACATCCAGGCTAGGAGTGATGCTAGGTTTGGAACAGCAGTACTGTAGAACCTGTTCCCAAAGTAGGTTCTGCATTCCCTCCTCCATAGGGAACTGCTTGGTAGTCTGCATTATGTCTGAATACAGCAAGACTTCATGTTGTTTGAAGAAAAAAATACTCACCATAGTAATGTTGTTTCTTCTAATGGAGTCTTCCTGTATTCAGACCTCCCCCCTGCCTCCCCTCTCTGAACCTGTTTTTGGGAAGTGGGTTGGCAGGCACAATGTTGCACCTAAGGGGTGTACCTTGTACCCTCCCTCTTGGTGGGGTAACTGTTATGTTTTTCCTTCTTGTGTTGCATAGTTTGAATTGTCACTACCTTATTTCTTCTTGGGTTCTTGACTTGAGTCTTTTTTGGACCCCAAAAAGTATTTTGCCTTTTGGCTATGTGTTCAAACAATTTCCACATTTTAGTGTTAAGTTGCTGGTAAGAATTTGATGGTTGCACTGGTAAGTACCACAGACAGAGGTTAGAAAACCGAGCTCAAGCGCAACGTTCCATGCTTCTGCATGGAGTTAACTCTTTCCTCTCCGTGGCAGTTAAAGTGCTGGGGCTAGCTGCATTATGTCTGAATACAGCAAGACTCCAATAGAAGAAACAACATTACTATGATGAGTAATTTTTTCTTACTTACTTTCATCACTGCGCCCCCCTATATTATTATAAACAACTCCGGGGGGACACATAGCAGGAAGGGGGAGAAACTCAAAGGGGGACACAACTTGGGGACAGAGAACCTTGGGGGGGCAACCTGGGGGGTTGGTGGAACAACATTGAGGGAACAGAATGACAAAGATCGCAAAATAAAAAATGACACAACCTCCCCCCCAACGTAAAACAAAAAGTATAGCACGCCCATACCTGAACCCGAGTCCACCAGCATTGCAGACCGTGACCCTAACCACCACGCCATCGGAGCAGCTCAGCAACCGTCCTCCAACAAATCCCCATATCCTAATCTCCCTAACAATGCCTTGCTACCTGCTCACTATTTCTTCACTATATCCTCACTGTCCTCTCACAGTCGATGTCCTATCAAGCACTCAAATTGAGTCGCTCAATTTGAGTCACTCAAATCACAGGATATCGTGAGTTCTGGGTGCTCTCTGTGGAGTCTCCATTCTTGGTTTTCCATGGGGACATACTATCCTCTGCCACCACCCCCCCCCCACTGCAGTTCCTTCCAAGGGTTGTTTGAAAGTCCCCTTCTTCAGGTGGTCCTTATATCAGTGTGCCTCACTGCTTCACCACAGAGGCCAAGCACAGACTCCACATGCTGGTCCTGTGGCATGCCCTCATTCTTTCATGGAGCACTTCAGCTGGAACTTGGAGAATGGTTCACCAGCTCCTTTGCCTCTTATGCTGGAGCCGCACCTGGCAGACTTGCAGCTAGACAGAAGATTGGCAGGTGTTTGTATTCTACTTCGCCCTCTGCTTAGGTTGGCTGGTAGGGAGCCTCCATAAGACATACCACTGCCAAGGGGCTGCCTCCAGAAACATCCTTATCCAGGAAATCTGAAGGACAGTTCCTTGTGGTCAGTTCACACCTTCATCTCCCCCTACCGCATCGACCTTGAGTCATGCTGGGATGTTGGTTTTCGGATCTCAGTTCTCCGCTTCTTTCTTTCTTCAGTAGGGGTGTGTGCCTTGCCCCCTCCTCCCAGAGAAATGCTAGGAGTCTGCCAAAGTGTGCATAGTGCACTATATCCACGTCCCTAGAATGAGTGTTATTCACCTGTAACCATTGTTGTAGGAGTGGTGCAGAACCACACAACTCACCTGACCTCCCCAGGCAAATGGCACACAGATCCCTGCTTCCAGCGTGCAAGACCTGATGTCCTGGGGCAGAGCCAAGGAGGATACCACCCAGGTGAGTGGAAGGAGCTGAGCTTGAAGACATTCCAGTAGAATTTAAAGGGAACGGAAGACTGCCAAAGTGTGGATGTGCACCATATACCACTCCTAGAACTATGGTTACAGATGAGTAACTCTCATTTCTTAATCCTGTGCTGAGAGCTTGTCTGAGCTACAGTTGAGAGAATCAGCAGCAGCCATAGCAGTGTTTGGATACAGGATGTTGACAGAAGTAGATGTTAACTGCTCTGTTCAGCAC
This sequence comes from Neoceratodus forsteri, assembly GCA_016271365.2. Lineage (NCBI taxonomy): Eukaryota > Metazoa > Chordata > Ceratodontiformes > Ceratodontidae > Neoceratodus > Neoceratodus forsteri. The sequence continues at coordinate 110,268,997 of JADMNL010000028.1, forward strand.
ACACTTGTCCTGAGATCAGTTTGGCGCTGCTCTGCAACAGCTCTGATGAAGGTATTGTATTAAACAAAACAAAAAAATTACAAACAGCAAATGAGTAGAATAATACACCAATAATAAAAAAATGAACAAATAGACCACACATATTTACGTTTTGGTTAAGGAAAACAGTATTTATTTCCTATCCTCTGTAACACCATCACCGCCATCGACTACTGTTTTCAAGCCCATTACGAGTGGTAGAATGCAGCCTGGTAACAGTGAGCCTTAATGGTGTTTACCTAGGGTCAAGATTGACCTAAACTTCCATCTAACCTGACCCAGCAATAGGTGCAACTCCTGATGATGCAGGTGGTGTAACATCCAGCGGTCATCCCACCAGCAATATCTCCGTGACCAATTTATGTGAAGCTGCTTCCCCCTTAGCTACAAGAGGGTGCATCTTTAAGATTCTAGGCCAGAGAGCCGGCCTGCCAGCGCAGCAGTAGGGCTACTGCTTGTGGCACCAGCGACCCGGGTTCGGGAACGGACTTGGGCAGCTGGAGGGCTGGCTGGGGGGGGAGGATTGAGCGCCCAGTGGCTGCTCTCCTCCTCCGGGTGGGGTGGGATGCAAGTCCCGCTGCTATACTGCTACCTGGGTGACCACAGGTGGAGGTGCAGCGAGACTATGCACAGCAGGGTGGGAGGACGCCTGCCGGGAGCCAGAGCGTCAGCACACCACGATGTGCTCCGCCCCTAGGCTTCCCTAGCGCGTGGACGTCCTGAGGGCAGGGAGACAAGAAAAGCAGAAAAACTCTGCACCAGGCTCCCGTAGACGGGACCCGGTCGACCCGAGAACACCCATAACCAGGCTCTGTAGAAGGGGCTGGCGAGGCCTTCCGATGCAGACTTAAGGAGCAGGAGAGGACTGGGGGAAGCTCCTCTCCACCCTGCCCGGGGGGCAAACCGAGGCAGGATGGGGACAGCCTTGCCAGTACCCAGAGGGAGGTACCTGGGGCGGGACTACGGGAGCGTACACGACCTAGGGATCCCAGAAGAAAAGGGATCCTGGTGCAGCGAGGAGGTGCAGGTAAAAAAAAAAAGATTCCAGGCTGGAGTTGGGACTTCCAAAGCTTTGGTCAGTGGTCGTTATCCCATCAGAAAGGGTCACCCTTACTCCTGAATGATGACTGGAGCCTTTGTTTCCGAACTAAGGGGCCTCCTTGATGTTGTCATCCCAATGTTGACAGGACGTCAACTCCTTGGACAGCCACTGCACACCAGGGGACTTGGCCTTCTTCTCAGCCTTGCTGCAGCACGTCTGTAGCCCTGGACACTATCTTGAAGGAAGTCCAGAAGCAAGAGACCTACCCCCTTATGGATATCTTAGAACAGGATTAATCACTGGGGGGAGGGAAGGGGTTGTTCCTTGTTGTTTAAGCTAAGCTGAGCCTGGCTTTCTGTGTTTGGCAATGCCTGGCCTCATGGCAAGCACCTTGGTGCTATGGGTGGGTTATACAGCTTTTCGGAGCACCCATCATCTGAGGGCTTTTTGGCTGACACAGTCTTCCACAAGACTACAGTGCAGAGCAAGTCAGACAAGCCACCTGACAAGGAGTCCAAGAAATAAGACTTCCTTGGTCAAACAGTATATGTAACTGCCTCCCTGTGGCTCAGGCAGGCCAGTTAGGCAATTTTAATGTCCAGGTTCAGTAATAAGCTTTTCGATGCACTCACCGACGTGATTCCTCTGCTTCCTGCAGACAGACCTGGGCTTGTCTCTCCAAGAACCAATTGTAAAGTATACTGGATTCAGCTGGTAGTTCGGCTTACACAATGGCAGGAGCAGTGACCATGCACAAACTGGCCTGGCTGCATGTCTTTCCATTCACACTGTAGATCCAGTGTAAGCTGCCAGATTTTCCCCTCTTGGGCATGACCTCTTTTTCCTGGGGAGGGGACCAACTTACCTGCATTGAGAAATGCACTATCACCTGGACTCTGTGACTTTGGATACAGCCATCCAAGCAGCAGGGCTACTTTCAAAGTAACTGTTGTGGCCCTGGATAGCAGCAGCATCTTGTACAACAGCAGTACAATCTGGCAGTCAAGGTCAGTGAGGGGGGGCAGTGGTGCTTCTGGTGTCCTGTCCTCCAGGGACCCCTCCAAGGGTAAAAATTGAGGTACTGAGAGGTGACTTTCCTCCACCCTCATTGATCCTGCCACAGCTCCCAGTTGAATCAACTCCCACTTCATATCACAGTGGTCCTCCATCCCATCTGACAAGTGGGTCCTGGAGGTTGTGGTTTTGGGACTGTCTCTGGAATCAAGATGCCCCCTCTGTCGACCCAGAGCACCATGGGAGTCAGTGGTGTCCATGGACACTGCCTGAACTGTGAAGCAAAGACACTAAGCTCACAGAGTGCTGTGCGAGCAAGTCTGTCCTGAGCACCTTGGCCTCACAGGGGTTCATGTCACATTATTGTTTAGTGCCAAGACAGATGGGAGACTATTGCTCTATTCTCGACCTGCATGTCCTAGATATGTTTTTATACAGAATGCTTTCTAAAGAAAAGCAAACAAATAAAACAGGTGAAAAGCCAGAGGGAACACTCAACAGAGACCTGACATCTGTACTTGATGGCGAGAGAAAAAGAACTGAAGATGAAGGGGACCAACCCACCTTATGTAGTTGAAGCCACAGAGGGGATAAGTCCAACTAGCATAAAGTGGGTGGCCCCAGCTATGGAAAAAGTCCCTGTAGAGTCCATGTGCCCGATGACTTTAGTCCAGTGTATTATGACTCTGTGGAGGAAATCCACTAGAAGAGCTACCATTACTGGGAAGTAATGTACCTTCCTACTACTAGTATTCAGTTCACATCCACACGACCCACCTGACTTCCCCTGGCAAGGTTTGCTCTGGATTCCTGTTCAAGCATGCCAATCTAAGGGCAAAGGGGGTGGAGCCAAAGGACCACATGGCTGGGTGGTAAGAGGGGTCAAGCTTGAAGTCTGTTCTGGTGAGCATGCCCAGTGGAAGACTACCTAAGTGTGGATGTGAACTCAATACTAGCTGTGGAACTATGGTTACAAGTAAGTAACCTCTTTTTAGAGTATGTTTAAAAGCACTCGGCGCATGCACCTCATGCCTATAACACACCCGAGGCGTGTGATTATTGGCCCATAATTATATACCCAGATGCGTCTTATTGCATGCTTAAAAAGAGCAGGGGACTACGCCCCATCCCAGTGCACATTCCCCGTTTCTATAAAGCGGACCATAATGAGTTCATCGTAATTGTATGGGGGGGTGTTATTTTGTGCTTGGGGGCTGCTCTGTTTCTCTGCATACTGTTTATGTTTATCAGGGAAAGTAGCCACTGAGCCAAAGCTTATTTCCAGTGGCATCCCATGGGCAATTTTGAATACATGTTACAAGTTAATTTAAACAACAATTACAACTCATTCCATCCCAGAGTATACGTACAAGTCAAAACATTCCATGCTTAAACTTATTCAGCTGACATCCACACATCAGTACAGTTACTGACACACAGTTATAGTTGAGCATAAAACTACTTCAAGCTACAGGTATGCAGAAGAATGCTACTTGGTCGGTTGGTCCAAACTTTATAAACAGCAATAATCAGCAACAGTGGTGAAACTGTGAAACTAAGGAAACTAGCCAGGTTTTTCTTTTGTGTGTTATCTTTTTACCCCACCGACACACTCCGGAGTCCGCCTCTCCTTCGGGTCTCCTAGTCTCCACCAACCTCCGGCAGTCCTCTTCAGGAGTTCTCCCTCCACATATTTGCAGCTAACCCCCGAGTTCTGTCCCGGTATATCCCATTGCCGGGCGGGTCCCCCTCCTTCGAGGGGGAAGGCACCGGGGAGGAGGGAACCCAGCACACTGTTATTTTTACTGCCCCGAGGGTGCTGCTGTGGGGAACTGCTACATAGCGGGGCTGTCCCTAACCCATCCCAGGAGAGGACAGCAGTCCTCCGGACGCTCAATCCTCTCCTTCCCTGCCAGCCCATGGTGCCCGAGTCCGTTCCTGAACCCAGGTTGCTGGCGTGGCTCGAGGTGTGGCATCCAGCGCCTCAACCCTCTGCGCCAGCTGGCCAGTTTTTTAATGCAGCATGCACTACTAAAATCTAGCTCATTGCTTTGTAAGACAATTTGAGATAAGTCATTAAAATCAAATTTTATTTTATTGTGCACTTTTCTGTCAGCTTCTCTTTATGTCACCCTTTTATTTCCTGCTGTGTCCAGGACCTTCCTCAGGCTGTCACAGGTACACTTTCTGTCCAGGATAATCACTTGTATATCCAAGGGACCTCTCTCTTCTAAGCCTCTGCTGGCCTTTCCTCCCCACAGTGAAGCCCACTAGGACCCAGTGCTACTAGCTTGGGCAGGGATCCAGTGAGGCCCCACCATGCTAAGACAGTGTGGCTCCCACTTGTGCTGCACTACCGGCATAGCAAGCGCTTTCTATCTGCACCTCTGCCTGTGGTCACTCAGGTGGTGGTATTGCAGTGGGTGTCACTGCCCACCATGGAGGAGAGCATCCCCCGGGACACTTAGTCTTCCTCTTGCCTTGTTTCATCTGTGCCCCAGGCTCATGGACACAGAGCCATGTCAACCTTGTTTTACATGCAGAGATGGGTATAAATCTGAGTGTTGCTAGCTGGGCTACTTTGTACTTGGATCCTAAGAATTATTAAACAGGATCGCTGCAAACCGAACAAAGTTGCTTTTACAGTATGTTTTACATAAAAAAGGAACTTTGCTCACTAGTAAAAAGCAGATTTCTAGGCCAGCCCTTTGGTGCAGTGGCAGAGCTTCAAGAACGGCTGGGTGGAGGAGGACTGAGCATCCCACTGGATGCTGTTCTCCAGAACAGTAGGGTTGCAAGCTTCGATGCAGTACCACCACCTAGATGACCAAGGGTGGCAGTGTTGTTGGAGTGGCAAGCAAAAGGGAGGATGCCAGCTGCATTAAAGTGTGAGCATGCCTTGCAGGTGTGGCTTTCATGACTTTGGCGCCCTTTGGCCTACCAACCTGGGATCAGGGTCAGAAAGTGTTTTGCAGCTGTCCCATTGAAATGCATTGGGGAGCTGGGATTTGCCTTTTTATGGCTGTCAGTGAGTGGTTTGTGCCTTGCTACCGCTCCTTGCAGTTGTCTGTTATGCTTTGCTAACTTTCTATTCACTGCAGAGGAGGATAGCGCATGAGAATTTGTTGAGCAAGTGGTGACTGTCTCATGCATGTGTAGTGCAGCTGGCCTAGACAACGAAGTACTTGGGTTGTTTAGCCTAGCCCCTTCCCTGCCATGATGACAAGTATGACAGTTAATGAGCTCAGAGAGTACTAATGAACTCAGTCTGCACAACTGTTTGACCATTTAAAACGGAGAGATTGCATGTTACTAAATTATTGCAAGGCAAAAGGACAAAAAGTAAAGCTGTGGCACCATTTGATGCTTGTAGGAATTAGGAATTACCTTTCCCAGCCTCTTGGTGTCCTGAAAAACAGCCGAGTTTCCAGTCACTCCAAGTAGCCTGGCCAAGGATTGGAAAGACATGAGGGGAGATCAGTTGCTGAAGCAAGAGGGAGCCATGGAGAAGCAGTTTGAAAAACAACTCTTCGCCAACATAAAAAGTGTAATCTTTTCACCATGCTTCCTTACAAGGAGATACAATTTCCAGCCAAACATATCCCATTACTCACATTACTATTACACTGAAAACTGCCAGTGCAAGATGAGCTGGTACCCAAGCTCATCAGGGAATAAGTAAAATCTGTCCTCCCCCTAACTACCTGACAGGTCTGGTGCCTTTCAAAGCACAGGAGTTAGATTCTGGTACTGCACAGACTGTAGAATAACACAGTTTAGTTTTAAATCATGATTTTCATACTCACTGTATACTAAAGTGTTTTACAAGGTAATGGAGTTGCATAGTGGCAGCATAGGGAATGTAGAATAGAATAAAATTCCTAGTGCCCAACCTGGCCCAATGGGGAATAACAGAAAATCTGACTCCCTTCACCAACTGTCTGATGGGACTGATACCCAACCCAGCCTGTCAGGAGACAACAAAAAAATCTACCCCCCCCCCCAACTACCTATCAAGTCCAGGCACCAACCCAGCACATCATGGAATAAAAAAAAAAAAAATTCCCCCCTTCCGCCAACAACCTGACGGGTCCTGTATCCAACCCAGCCTGTCAAGGAATAAAAAGAAATATGTACCCTGCTGCTGCTGCTGGTGAGGTTGGGCCTCTGTGTCACTTCAAACCTAGAGCACTCTAGCGTTAGATTCTGGTAGTGCAGGGACTGTAGATAATAATAAAATTAGGTTTTAAATAATGACTTTTATACATACTATATCCCAAAGTGTTTTACAAGGCACAGGAGTTCCATACTGACAGTGCAATGAATGTAGAATAGAAAATAATTTCTGGTGCCCAGCCTGGCCTGACAGGGAATTAAAAAAAAAACCTGGCCTCATCTGACAACTATCTAATGGTCCAGTGACTAGCCCAGCCCATCAGAGAATAAAAATAATCTGTCCTACTTCCCCCACTAAGCTGATGGGTCTAATGTCCAACACAACCCTTCAGGGAGTAAAACAAGTCCATCCTCACCGACCTGACAGATCCAGTGCCCAACCTGACCTACCGACATAAAAAATAAAAAAATCCTCTCTCCCAAACTGCTTGATGGCTCTGGTACGCAACCCAGCGAATGAGGGAATAAGAAAATATGTCCCCATCCCTCCAATAACCTGACAGATCCATTGCCCGATGCAGCCCATCAAGGAATAAAATAAAAAAATCAGTCCACCTCCCTCAAACTGTCTGAAAGGTTCAGAGCCCAAACCTGGCCCATCAGAGAATTAAAAACAAGAACTGGCAATAGGCTCGCCATCAAGAAAGCTCACCAAACACTTGGCATGTTCCACAGGATGAAGCAGTTCCTTAACAAATAATCCAAGTCCCGCCTAGTTTCCACATTCCTTCTCCCTTTGTTTGACTATGGTGCTCTTGTCTACTTCCCTCACCTCTCAATTAAAAATGTCTCTAGGCTACGTAGCTCCTACCATAACGTGATCCATTTTGCCTCTGGCCTCCCAAGACTCACTCACCATTGTGACCATTACAGAATCTCCAGCTGGCCCTCTTTGGAGACCCGAGTCAACTGCAAAATTTCCATCTTCTTCTACAAACTCTCCCGTGGTCTCCTCCCTGACTGTATCAGTTCCCTCTTCCAAACAGCAGCTCACCCCAGGGCCACGAGACGGTCCTTCTCCGTCCCCTTCTGTCACACCTCTCATGACCAAAAAACTCTCTCCTTCCTGGGCCCAAAACTCTTCAACTCTCTCCCCTCTGAACTCAAACTCTGTCCCTCTACCACCTCCTTCAAACACAACATTAGGATTCACCTCTCCCTCTCCTCCTCCTCCTGCAGTTGTTCCCTGGCCTGACAGTTCTTTCTTCCTTTCCTCTTCTAATCTCTCACATGCTATTTCATTCTCGTGGCAAATAATATCTAAAAAGTAAAAACTTGTCCTCCAGCCATGCACTTTCTCCTGAGCACTTATCTGCACTAATTTATAATCTGATGTCTCTTTTATGTTACTAATTGTCCACCTTTATCATTTGTGTTTACTGTTTATTCTCTTTTTACATAATTATCTTTGGAAATTTTTGTTTACTTTTCCTTTTTTTTTCTTTTAAACTGGATGCATGTGAAAATGGGCAGTTATGCTCACATGCCTTTCCAGTATAACTAATAAAGTAAAATGAAATTAATTAAATCAACTCTTTATAAAATAGCGCTATTCCCCAAAGGATCATAGTGACAGTACAATAAATAATAAAGTCCCAGCTAAAACTCCATGATTGTAATAAAACATCTATAGCAAACTTTTATGACACCAGGAAATGCAAGATTAAACAAATAAGTTTTCAGTGCAGATTTAAAACACTCCACCATCAGGCACTGTCTTATCCAATGAGGTAAAGAATTCCATAGGGAAGGTGCCACAAATTTAAATGCTCGGGTTGCAGATGACCTCAGACAAGCCTACCGCCATGCATCCGCCCGGTCACAAACCCTCATGGCTGTGGCTCCCCCACATTAGCCGCCTTCCCGGGACCCCCTGGATTGCCCCCCAGGGTGGAGTCGTGGCATCCGGCCCTAAGGTGCCACGAGTGACGGGATAGGGCAGGAGTCAGCCTGGGGGAGCCGAGTGCAGCCGGGGCAGGCTTTATAGAGGTGGCAGGTGGGCAGGATTTTCCCTGTTTTCATGGGGGATGGGAGCGTGCAATGACGCCAGCGTCTGTCCCACCCCCTGTGCTCCTTGTTGGCACCGTCTGCTGTGGGACCCCCTGGCCTCTGCCAGGGGTCCCCCTTGCACTGGCGACATCCCACGCCCCCCCCCCGGAGAAGGAGAGCAGTCCATGGGACACTCAATCCAACTCCCCCTGGCCTGCCCACCAACGCTCCAACGACCCAGGTCCATTACCGAACCCAGGTCACCGGCATTGCAAGCAGAAATCCAACCACTGCGCCAACAGGCCGGTGCTAACCTTGAGAATCTCTAGCAGTCCCTCTTCGGTGGAGTGGAGTGGTGGGGGGGCAGTAAGGATGAAGAAGCTCTTAAAGATAGCTCAGACCCTGTCCATATAAGATCTTGTAGGTCAACAAGCCGACCTTAAAGGTGATCCGCCATTGAATAGGCAGCCAGTGCATGTCGCGCATCACCGGTGTGACATGGCAACCTCGCAGTAGCCCAGTCAACAGCCTAGCTGCTGCATTCTGCACCAGCCTCAAGCAGCGGATATCAACCCCTGGTAGCCCTAGGTAAAGGGAATTACAGTAATCTGGCACCCTCCATCAACAACCTGACAAGGTCTAGTGCCCAACCTGACCTGTCAGGAAATAAAACAAGCATTTGTCAATGCCAAATGTTTGCTTGCTGGCATTGGCATTGGTAGTGTAGAAGTTACAGAGCTGCATAATAGGAATGGCAGCGAAGTATTGAACTGAAGCCAACCCCACCACCACCCTGCAGAGAGTGACAGGCATTGGGGTGTGCCTTTGGGTCATCAGGCATAACGACCACGCCATTTCACCACACCCCACCCTGCAGACACTGACAAGTGTCACGGTGTGCCTTGGGGTCTTTGGCCCTTATGCACACCCCATTCCATCAAGAAATACGGTAAGATGGGTGTGGTATAGGAGAATGGGGTGAAGTTTGGGGCCGAAGAGTCTGAGGCACACCTTGATGCCTTTCACTGGCTGCAGGGTGTTGGTGGGGGTGGAATGGTATGAGCATTACAGGCAAGAATCCCAAGTCACACCCCTGATGCCTGTCATTCTCTACAGGGTGGGACATTATGGCTGGAAACCCTAACACCTCAAGCATTCGTTGGTATTTTCACTGCAAATTTTCAACATGTTTTTTTTGTGACCCCCACCTCATGAACAGTGGCAATATCAGTTTGTTAGCCGAAAACTGCTTTTGCACAGCTACTACAGCATTTGGCACCACAGGAGCGAAAACACATTCCGAACAGGATGTGAAAAATGACAGTGGTACTGTTCATGGGGACGTGTAAGAAATGGCAATGTTGAAAATCTGCTGTGAAAATATTAAAAAAACTGGTGCAGTCACGAGCATGTGTAGAAACTGCATCGCACACCCATAATGTAACTAGTTTGGGGATTTTTTTACAGCAGATTGTTAACACAGGCATTTTGGGACCTCTGATCTTGAACAGTGTCAGTGTGATTTTCTTTATCTGTCCCGAACAATGATTTCCCACAGCGACCACGCATTTCTGCACTGAAAGTGCGAAAACACATTTAGGCCATGTTGTGGAAAATGACAGCTGTACTGTTCATAAGGAGGTGGGGAAAAATGCCACTGGTGAAAATCTGGACTGAAAATATTACAAATTCATGAACTTACGAGGGTGCGTGGAAACTGTGCAATGCTCACTCGTAACACTGTCATTTTATGGAGTTTTGTCACCAAATTTTCAACATAGCCATTTTAAGAACTCTGCTGATGACCAGTGTCACTGTGATTTTCTTAATCTGTCCCAAACATTGTGTTCGCACACCGACTGTACCATTTTGCCCTACATGTGCGGAAACACATTTTGGGCAAGATGTGAAAAATGGTAGCTGTACTACTCATAAGGAAGTGCGGTAAAATAGCACTGTTGAAAATCTGGTGTGCAGATATTACAAATTCGCAAACTTGCCAGTGTGCGTAGGAACTGCGCAATGTGTGCTTCTAAAACAGTCATTTTTGGGAATTTTTTTCACCAAATTTTCAACATAGCCATTTTAACACCTCTGTTCATGACCAGTGTCACTGTGATTTTCTTAATGTGTCCCATACATTGATTTCGCACACCGACTGCGCCATTGTTAGCTACCTGGGCGGAAACACGTTGTGGGTGAGATGTGAAAAATTACAGCTGTACTGCTCATAAAGAGGTGTGGTAAAATGGCAATGTTGAAAATCTGGAGTGAAAATATTGAAAATTTGCAAACTTACGAGTGTGCGTAGGAACTCTGAATCACATGCTCGTAAAACAGTCATTTTTAAGAATGTTTCCACCAAATTTTCAAAATAGGCTTTTTGAGAGCCCACCTTATGAACACTTGCAGTGTCGTTTCGTTAATCGGTCCTGAAAGGTGATTTCGTGCAGTGACTGCGAAATCACCCTTCGGGCCTGATTAACGCCATGACAGTGACAGCATTCATGAGAAGGGGTCCCAAAAACCCGATGTTGAAAATTTGGTGCAAAAATTCCAAAAAATGCCCGAGATATGCAGCAAAGTTGAAAAAACCCGATCTATTACATTATACAGCTTACGGGCATTTCCTCAGTTCGCGGTCGGCTTTGAAGAGTGCAGACGTGTTCCCGGTCCACCGAAGATCGTCGTACGGACTCCGAAGATAAGTATGAGGTGGGGAGGCAGGTGCGCAGTGGGTGGCGCGGGTGGGCTGGGAGAACGCCGAGGAACGCTTTTCTTTTTACATTTTTTTTTTTTTTTAAGGAAGACGACGGGATGTTTGCCACGCTGGGTGGGCTCTCAGCGTGCAGCTAGAAGGCTGTTTGGGGACTGGAGCCGATGAGGGATTGGGCACCCCGTCGGCCATAGGGACTTGTGCCACGCTGGGGTAGGCTCCCAGCGTGGCAGCTGTAGGCTGTTTGGGAGGCTGGAGCCGGCCAGGGGATAGGCACCCCATCGGCCATGCGGACGTGTGCCACGCTGGGTGGGCCCCAGCGTAGCACCTGGAAAGCTTTCCGGGGCATGGGTCGACGAGGGCATTTGGCACCCCTGTCGGCTATACAGTATGTGCGTGGCGTGTGAGCACGCATATGCATCATGCGTGCGTGTTGAGGGGGAGCTCTACTCACTGAAGCGGAGCTCTCCTTTCAACTGTATGCCACTGCATTTTCAACTGCTGTCATAGACAGCTGGAGCAGTGATTGGAGCACTGCGACCGTGCCTGCAAACACAGTGACTGAATTGGGAGAGGCTGACACACCTCTGGAAAACTCGGATGATGGCACTATGTTTCTTGCACATGCATGCAAGCAAACATAAAAACTAACCCCCTCCCCAACAACATGACAGGTTCAGTGTTCAACCCAACCCATCAGGGCATAAAAAAATAAATCTGACCCTTCCCTCCAACAACCCGACAGATCCAGTGCCCAACACTACCTGCCAAGAAATAAAAAAAAATCTTTCTTTCCCAAACTGTCTCACCTGTGTGGTGCCCAATTACATCCATTAAGAGATTAAAAAATATCTGTCCCTCTTCCACCACCATCTACTTGATGGGTCCCATGCCCAACCTAACTCATGTATTAGGCCCATCAGAGAGCAGGTGGAGCAGCAGCAAAGTGGTGAGTGGAAGGTGGAAATGTTGGATAGTAGAACACTGCTCTCCCCATGCCCATCCACTCAAATCACAGTGAGGAGTTCAAACACTGCACTGAAGGCTTGGGGCTGCAGCTGCTACCAGCCTGTTTAGCCATCTCTGGCCTGCAGTACAGTAGTATGAGAGACTGGGCCAAGTGGGGGAGAGATGGAGTATACTTCCAAGATTATAATCTCAAGTGCTTGTTATCCCAGCTCCACCTCCCCATTCTTCCTCTCACTCTTTCCTTCTCTTAGTGCTCAGTCTCAGCTCTGCACTTGCCCTAACATGCACATAGGGATCACACTACCATGAACACTCCAACCCATCCTGCTGCGTAGCAGAATGGTCCGGAGCCCAACCTAGCCTGTCGGGGATAAAAAAAAAAAAATGTCCCCTTCCAGCAAACTACCTGATGGGTCCAGTGCCCAACCCAGCTTATCTGGGAATAAGAAAATAAAACCTTGGTCCCTGGCCCAACTACCTAACTGGTCCAGTGCCCGACAGTATCTGTTAGAGATTAGAATAATCTGTCCCTCCTCCACCCAGCTACCTAAGGGAGTCCATGCCCAAACCTGGACCATCACAGAATTAAAAAAATAAAGCCCTCCCTTTAACATCTTCACATGTCCCAAGCCCTATACGGCCTATCGGGGGAGAAAAAATCTATCTTCCTCACTCAAACTACCTGACAGGTCTGATGCACAACCTGGTCTATCAGCGAATACAAAATATCTGGCCCAGTCCCCCAACTGCCAGACAGGTCTGGTGCCCAGCCCAGCGTCAGGGAATAAGGGAATAAAAAAAATCTGGCCCTCTCCCTGGGTCTAGTGTCCCAACCCAAACCATCAGAGAAATAAAACAGCGATATGGAAGGAGGGGCTATAAAGGAGTTTGATGTTGGGGGGATGAAACTAATTGCCTGGTGTTGGGCGGACTTGAACCACTGTGTACAGTGTAAGGATCCTTACTAAAAAGCAGTGATGTTAGGCATCGTATTAAAAAAAAATCTGTAAAACTGACATTGGGTATGGTCCCCATATAACTATGTTATAATGGTGAGACTGGTGAGACAGCAAGGCCTGCTACAAAAATAAACAAAGATAACATAAAAGGCAAGACCAGCCTTGTTGGCACCAGCCAAATTATGTTAACAGTTTTGCAAAAAGGAAGTGAAAACCTTTGTCTGAAAGAGTCACCCACTCACTTACAGACTAGGGAAGCCTGATAAACTCTGGTTGTGTGAACATTTTTTCCACACACAAGGCTGTTTCATTTACACCAGTGACAATAAAAATAGTAATATGTGTGAAACAGCAGCCTACAAACCACGCATCAGCTCCAGCTGAAGGACCAGCATGTGCCTAGGTATATGCATGAATCTGTCTGCCTGCAGAATTAATAAGTAATGCCTGACTGTGTTATGCTATTGCATGCGTTTCCTTTTTTTGAGGGCATAAAATTATTTTCTTATTGGAAAATTTGAACCACTGTTTATGAATGGAAATTGAGTTTTAGGCTGATTGTGTTGTAACCCCCCTGCAAATGGGGGTTCCCGAAAGACTTCCAGGAGCTTGCTTGAATGCTCCAAGCCTGAATGGTGTTTGGCGTTTAAGCCACTTATCAGTGAGTGTTTTAGAGCCTCTGGTACTGTCTCTTAAAGAGCTGTCTGCTTGCAGACATAATTAGTTTATATGAGGGAACTGTGTTTCTTTGATTGAGTACCACTCAAGCTGCTGCCAATTCACCCCATTTTGCAGTCACTAGGAGTGCAAAGGAACCTGTCTGAAAGATGTAACTGATTGCCAGAAATCATTTACAGTAATAATAAAATTACAGTTTGTCTAACCTGCTTTCTTTGCAGTCAGAACTGTCTGCCTAGTTCCCCATTCTGGTTTTGAACTGCTGAACTGGACCAATCAGTGTGGGGTAAACTAGCTCTAAAAATGATGCCTTGGACGAATCAGAACTTGGGACTCATAATCTGAGCCAGCCACAAGAGGATTGTATGGGCAGTGACTCTGGGAGATGTAGTTTAGACTTGGTGCCTTTTGGACCAACAGCAGCAGTCTATTGTGGTGACAGCCAATCCAGTCAAGAACTGGGAGGAACTCAAAGGAAGTGCCAGTTTTGTCTGTTGGGAGTTTCAAGTTTGAGATCTGAAAGTGAAGGGAAAGAAACCCTGTGCTCCTTCAGTGCACAGTTTCAGTCAAAAACGTGTGCAAGGCCCAGAGTTCGGTCCACAACTTGTAACTGCTTGTTAGGACTGAATCCGGTCCTGTGAAAAGAATCAAAGGATCTCTGAAGAGTAGAAACCAGGCTCACCTGTAGAAGACTGAAGAAATTGTTGAATTACACTCGGTCTGTCAGGAACTGAATCTCCTGTGTTCTCCTGGTTATTGTGCAGTAATTGCGATTGGGATACAGATGCAGCCTGCCTGGTATAGTGCTTTCTTTTTTACCATATAAATGTGAGAGAGTCTCTTGGAGATCAAAAGTAGCCCTGCTGACATTGAAGGACCATATCTTCTTTGGAAGTCGTGAGTACTAATTAAAGTCGCTCCCTGTTGAATTGCCACATTAAATCCAAATGGAATTACTGTACTGCTGACTGTTTAATTTTCCTTTTCTCTGTGTGAAAGGGCCCCTACCATAGCTGCCACGGGTTTGGACTAGCCACTAGGGCCTGGGTACCCAGGGACAGTAACTGGTAGGAGTAGGGCCTGTGCACAGAGCCATAGTATAGTAAAGTGATAAGCCAATTAACCTGATTTCCCTGTCCTGTTATATCCCTAAATAAATCAGAGCTGCTTGTTTCAACAAAGTTATACTGCCTGAGGTATTTGTCTATGTTAAAGTACTGTACTGTGATTGTTGCACTGTATCTTATTTTCAGGATGTCCCGGTGCCTGAACCAGCCTTGGGGTAAGTGTATACTGTGAAGGTAATTCTGCTATATTGTGGGCCACTAGTGGGAAGAAGGGGGTTGCAGTGTCCCAGAGGGCTGTGACCAAGTAAGTTTAACTATTGCAAACCCTGACCTCTGGGTGGAGGCACCGCCATTGGATCCAGGCCCCTCAACCTGTTAGTGGCAAATCAGGCAGGGTAGTAGCCCCTGGGATAGCGCATCTAGGGGTTACATCTTGGAGGCTCACCGCTGGGATTGTGTGTCCTCTAGTGGCCATATTTACAAACCACTGTTAAGGGAAAAAAATAAATAAATAAATAAATGGGTACCCCGACAGAAGTGGCTGTGCACCGGCTGGTGGAGTGGTGTACTGGGGAGGAGATCGACCCCCAAAATGCTATGCTTATCCTGGACATCCCCCTGGGTATCAATACGGACACTGTGCAGGGAGTACTTTCCAAGGTGGAAGGTTTACAAAATCCTGTGGTGGTGGGTCGGCACGCTAATCTGCTCACCCACACTTTCCTGGCCTAGTAGAGTTTAAGGATCCCATAGATAGCTCCAAAGTACCACAGACCATTACCCCAGAGGAGCCCTCACTGCTTGGAGAGTGATAACTAAGGACAGTAAAGACCGGAGAATGAGCCCACCACTATCTGAAACTTTTGAGGAGAAATTTACTAAATGGTTGCTGGGAGAAGGGAAAACTGTGAGGACTTGAAGAAACTATTCTTGCCACCTGGGGTGTTCCTCCCAACACCCTCTCCTGCTCCAGTACCCGTAATGGTGGCTGAACCAATGCAGACTCCTATTTCTGCACCTGCCATTAGTCACGACTCTTACGAAGGTTGAGGATCTTCTCTGGCACCCTCCCACCCCCAAGGGAGAGGATGACTGGGAGACCTGGATAGACTATATGTTGCCCCCAAGTGCTAGAATGGCAATGCTCTGGAAGCCAAGCGAAAGAGGGTTAGTGAGAGCCTCCGAGGTCCTGCCTGGCTACCATCCGTGCTAAGCAAGCGGGCCAGTAACCCTGAGCGACTGCACAAGCCTATCTTGAGGCCTTGGAGAATGTGTATGGGAGCCCAGATTCTGATGAGGACCTATGGTGGAAGTAAGAAATGCACAACAGTACCAAGGAGTTGTTGTCTGTGTATGTCTCGGCTGGAAAAATTGTTGCAAGAATGCCTCAGAAAGGGTAGTTTGCCAGCGATTGAACTGGACCGAACCAGACTGGACAGAATCCTTAAGTCTGCCCCCTTCTCAGAACTGCTGTTGCTTCAATTCACACGCCTGGCAAATCGACTGGAATCCCCACCCTCCTATGATGAGTTAATGAGAGAAATTCGAGGGGTGAAAAAGGCGACCTCGGAGGGACCTGCACCAATAGCTGTGGCTATGACCGAGAGTGACTGAGGGTGGCCCATCAAGTGAAGTTCAGGGGCAGAGGTTGGCAGTCAATGAGTGCTCTGATAAGGAAAAAGATATGCCACAATAGGGTGAACTGTTGAGAGAGATCAGGAATTCAAAAACAGTCCCTTTATGACCGCATACACAGAAATGCAGGCCCCGACCTATATCCGACTGCATCTGCTATGGGGTGGGATACCCACCCATGTATCTCCTACTGATAACAGCTCGAACTCGATTCCTTGACCATGGAAGTGGAGAAACTGGCGAGATGTCTCCAAATGCTTATCACGCCTGCAGACAGAGATGGCACAAGGTTTCCAGTTAATAATACCCCACCCTGGCTCCCAGTGTGCTACCTCGACCAACTCAAACTCCAAAGTATGTTTTGCTATAATTGTGGGAAGGATGGGCACATGAAAGGAATGCCAATCCCAAAAGACACTGACAAAGTTGCATATAGGCTACAAGGAGGCTTGGAGAACAAATCAGTGGTTAGAGGTGCAGAAATGATCCCAGTGAGGGCACCAAAATGCTAATTCCACGTCCTTTGTGGCAAGGTCAGTGCCCAGGCCCCCACTACCGCCTCTCCAGCTGGTCCAGAATAGTGGGTCCCCCATGGAGACCACTGTAAAGGTAAATGAGTGTCTACAAGAGCTGTATTAGACAGTGGCTCCCAAGTGACAATTATGTTTCAAAGATTGGTATCAGAAGCATTTGTCAAGGCGTACCACTTACAACCATTAGAAGGACTGCATGTATGAGGGTTAAGTGGAAGGCCTACCCCTATTCTGGGTATATCGGGTGGCTGTCTTTCCCCACCTCCGTGGCTGGAGTGGCGAACAAGTAGAGACCCTAGCCTTAGTGTGTCCCCCACTGGACTGTATGATGGTGTCCCTTTGTTGATTGGAACAAATGCTCATATGTTCAGAAGGCTGGCACATTTGTGTTATGAAAACAAGGGTCAAAGACTAGTAGAGCTTTAAGAGTTCGGCTCAACTAAAGAGGCCTATGAGGCACAGAGATGCTGAAAAATATAGAACCAGAGGAACTGATTGGGATTGTATGGAAGAAGGGATCCTGGAGTCTCTGATCCTGGCACAAATGCCCAGTGTACCTTACAGGGGAGGAGGTCCGTATCAGAAAGGATGTTAAGAATAAAATATTAATGTTGGATGCACCAGGCGATGGAAAATTGCCAGAGGACTGCTAGGTCCAAGCCTAGTATTTTGCCCATGTAGAGCCCATGCTTATACCAGAAGGTAATGAGCCAAGTTCATAATGTGTCTGAAAGAGACATTCGAGTAAATAGAGTTGCATCCTGGCTAATGTGCATTGTGCAGACACTGCAGTGCTACCCAGCAGCAAGAGTTCAAGGAAGAATGACAGAATGCGCATACAACTTGTTTGATTTCGGCAACTCCCGCTGCCAGCTGAATGGAAAGTGAGGATCAGTGAGAAGCTTGCCCAGAGAGACCAGGTGTTTTCTTTAAAGGAATGGGACGTGGGATGCTGCGTGCAGAGCTGAGCTACAATATCCGGCTGCATGAAAAGACCATTCGTGAGGATCTGACGCCTGGCACCTGCTGATATAGATGATGTGAGCGGCATCTGCAAGAGATGTTAGCGGCTGGTATATACAAGAATCCAGAAGCCCTTATGCTTCCCCCATTGTGGTAGTGAGGAAAAAGAGAATGGGACAGTAAGGATATGCGTGGATTATAGCACCTTAAACCGGCCGGACTATCACAGATCAGTACACAATGCCACGCATTCAGATGCTGGACTACCTAATAGGGAACAGAGTGGTTCTCTGTGCTGGATCTCCGCAGTGGGTACTACCAGATCCCGATGGCCCCAGAGGACCGTGAGAGGACAGCCTTTATCCTGTGCGCTTAGCTATGGGATCCATGAGGGATGCCTCAAAGGAGTTTCAGGTGCCCCAGCCACCTTTTCAACGATTGATGGAGCGTGCAGTGGGGACAAGAACTTACAAAGTGACTGGTATACCTAGATGATGTTATTGTGTTTGGCAGCTCACTGGAGGAACATGAGAGCAGATTATTTAAGGTATTGGATCGACTGGAGGACTTTGGCCTTAAACTGTCCATTGATAAGTGTCAATTCTTTCAAACATCAGTAAAGTATAGGGACACATAGTATCCACCGAGGAATAGAATCGACCGTAAGTAAAGCTGAGGCTCTTGACCACCTGGCCACAGCCCAAAATCTAAAAGAACTGCTGCAAAGAGACTCTGGGATTCTGTGGTTATTATCGGCGTTTCATCAAGGACTATTCAAGAGTGATCCGCCCTTTACTTAACCTTACTAAAGGTATCCCCAACCCACAAAAATACCAAAAAGTCAGCGTCCCTCAAGACTGAAAAAGTGTATTTTCATCCTAGGAAGTATTTGGGGCCCATGGACTCCTGATTTGAGACTGCTTTCATGAGATCATATATCAACTTCCCATGCTCAGTGCTGGCTAATACGATCAAGAAAAACCTTCACGCCCTGCAATACCTGATGCGTTAGCTTACAAGGGTGGGGGGCTCAGTTGTACCAAGAGCACGAGAATGGCCTGAGACCAGTGGCCTTTGCCAGTAAAGCCGGACCATCGAAAGAACTATCCTATACATAAGTTAGAGTTCCTAGCTTTGAAGTGAGCTATTTGACCAATTCCATGAGTACTTGTATGGGGCTAAATACTAGTAAAAGCAGCAATAATCCTTTGACCTATGTGCAGACCTCAGCTAAGTTGGATGCTACACAATACAGGTAACTTTCTACGTATCTACATATGAAGCTATGCTCTCGAGATACCGAGCGGTCTGAACCACACATAGATGCTGATGCTCTCCGGAGGCCTGTTCCCCAGAATGATTGGGTCCGTTAGCGGAACCTGACATTCGGGCACTCTGCGGAAGATTTGACAGGAGGAACAAATGTCCGGACGCAGTGGACTGCATGGTGGATTGCTCAGGACCCTCTGAGAATTGCATACCTGCTGCTTGTGCCACTTTTCTGCAATAGACATTGGTGCACTGCCTCAGCTGGACAATGACAGTACGACTCAGTCCCTTGATCCTATGATCAAATCAGCTTCAGAAAGCCCTCTATGCAGGAAAAGATGTGTCCAAATTACGCTCCACTGATTTGAGAACTGCACTGTTATACAAAGAAGGTCCTAAGTTGAAACTGATCAATAAACTGTTATATAGAGAAACAGTAGACAGAGGGGGGGACAAGTAGACAATGAACAACTGGTGCTGCCCACTGCCTTCGAGACCTGTAGTATTGAGGTCCTTGCACAACCACATGGGGCACTTGGTATAGACAGAACACTTGACTTGGTGAGATCCAGATTCTATTGGCCTAAGATGGGGCTGATGTGGAGCAACACATACGAACTTGTAGTCGCTGCTTACAGAAAGCTTTGCCCCAGAGGGCTGCCCCTTGTTAACATAACCACCAGTGCACCCATGGAGCTGGTCTGTATTGATTTTCTGAGTTTGGAGTCAGATCAAAGAAACATCAGTAATGTGCTGGTGGTCACTGACCATTTCACAGATATGCCCAAGCTTTCCCCACCAAAGACCAGAAAGCATCCACTGTAGCCAAAGTACTCGTAGAAAACTTTTTTGTTCACTATGGGGCTCCACAAAGAATCCATTCTGATCAAGGGAGAGACTTTGAGAGTCGTCTGATCAAAGAGATGCTTTCTCTGGGGGAGGAGAAAGTCCAGAACCACTCCTTACCACTCTGTGGGGACCACAGCCACCGCTTTCAACCGCACTTTTGCTAGATATGCTAGGCACCCTGCACCCAAAGGACAAGCTTAGATGGAGCCAACAAATTAGCACCCTGGTACATGCTTATAACTGCACCAAAAGTGATGCCACTGGGTTCTCCCCTACCGCCTGATGTTTGGAAGAAGCTCGACTACGGTAGATGTGTGTTTTAGGGTCTCTCCTGATGGGGTTCAAGCTGACAACTATTTACGATATGTGCAAAGTTAAAGCCCAGCTAACTCATGCGCACTCAACTGGCTCAAACCATGGCTGCCAAAAAGAAATCTGGCCAACAAAGAAAGGTATGATAAAAGGTGAAAGCACAGGAACTCCAGGAGGGAGATCGGTATTGCTAAGAAATCTGGGACTGCATGGCAAACACAAGATTGCTGACAGATGGCACCATCTCCCTACATTGTAGTGGGCAAACTAGATGATCTGCCAGTGTACAAAGTAAGGCCTGAGAACAATTCAAAAGATGTAAAACAATGCATAGAAATCATTTACTGCCCATTGGACAAATCCTGATTGAGTCTGAGCCCCCAGAAGATGCCCCCTCTGGACCAGTGACTAGAGCTGCTGCTAAGAAAAGATCAAGAAAGTCTGCACCTACAGAAGCAAAGTTAAAGTGTTCCCCTCCACAAGTCCCAGTTGAGCATGACTGTCAGTCCATATCAGAAGAAAGTGAGAGTGACTTTGAATACTATCCTTCTTACGAACTGAGTCAATTGTTTCGGGGCAATCCCCTAGTCAATACTGGAGACAAAGCTGGGCCTTCTGGACTGTCTAAGCCCCCGCTTCATCCCTGGAGCCAATGCTCCCAGAAAGTGAAGTGCAAAGCATCAGATCAGATGAAATGGAATCATTGTGCATGGTTGAACTGTTTGAGCTTTCAGGGAGAAAATGATAGATTGGGGCAGACTGGTGATACACCCGAACAAGAAGAGTATTTTGAGTGCCCTGACAGTCCACTGCCAGTGTCCAAAGCTCTCCATACAGAGCCAAATGTTGTGGACTCCAGAAACTGTAACTCCTGGAGCTGAAAGTGCCCCAAGTTCTAGCCTCTCTACCCCATGGAGACTCCCTGACAAGTGAGAACAATGCTGAAAATGAGGCTCAGAGTGCAGAGACTATAACAGTTCCCCTAGAAAGACTGGTCGAGCTGTAAAGCCTGTGGTGCACCTCAGTTATGATTCACTTGGGAGGCCTGTGGACTTGCCTCTCAATGTTGTCCATAAAGAGTGTATGTGTCCCCAGAGCTCATTGCCCAAACTGAGCATCAGTGCTAACTCCAAGTTACTTGTGTTGCCCTCTAAGTATGGTGCCTTGCCCGTCCAGCCCCAAGGTAACTGATAGGAAGGGCCCCCTCTCTTCAGGTTTCATGTACAAGAGGTATAACTTGAGTTATGGTACAATGTGTGTTAATACTGTGTAAAGAGTCACGCATGCAATGTTTCAGAAATGTATTCTGGTAAAATGATATATTGACTGATGATTACATGTGTAAGCCTAATGCAAATGTATATGGTTGCAGTTAAACTTTAGGGGTACTTTTTGACGCGGACGTCAAGCTTTCCCAGGCCAGGAAGGGTGTAACCCCCCTGCAAATGGGGGTTCCCGAAAGACTTCCAGGAGCTTGCTTGAATGCTCCAAGCCTGAATGGTGTTTGGCGTTTAAGCCACTTATCAGTGAGTGTTTTTAGAGCCTCTGGTACTGTCTCTTTAAGAGCTGTCTGCTTGCAGACATAATTAGTTTATATGGGGGACTGTGTGTTTCTTTGATTGAGTACCCTCAAGCTGCTGCTAATTCACCCATTTTGCAGTCACTAGGAGTGCAAAGAGAACCTGTCTGAAAGATGTAACTGATTGCCAGAAATCATTTACAGTAATAATAAAATTACAGTTTGTCTAACCTGCTTTCTTTGCAGTCAGAACTGTCTGCCTAGTTCCCATTCTGGTTTTGAACTGCTGAACTGGACCAATCAGTGTGGGTAAACTAGCTCTAAAATGATGCCTTGGACGAATCAGAACTTGGGACTCATAATCTGAGCCAGCCACAAGAGGATTGTATGGGCAGTGACTCTGGGAGATGTAGTTTGAGACTTGATGGTGCCTTTTTGGACCAACAGCAGCAGTCTATTGTGAGTGACAGCCAATCCAGTCAAGAACTGGGAGGAACTCAAAGGAAGTGCCCGGTTTTTGTCTGTTGGGAGTTTCAGTTTGAGATCTGAAAGTGAAGGGAAAGAAACCCTGTGCTCCTTCAGTGCACAGTTTCAGTCAAAAACGTGTGCAAGGCCCAGAGTTCGGTCTACAACTTGTGTAACTGCTTGTTAGGACTGAATCCGTCTGTGAAAAGAATCAAAGGATCTCTGAAGAGTAGAAACCAGGCTCACCCTGTAGAAGACTGAAGAAATTGTTGAATTACACTCGGTCTGTCAGGAACTGAATCTGCTTGTGTTCTCTGGTTGTGTGCAGTAATTGCGATTGGGATACAGATGCAGCCTGCCTGGTATAGTGCTTTCTTTTTTACCATATAAATGTGTGAGAGTCTCTTGGAGATCAAAAGTAGCCCTGCTGACATTGAAGGACCATATCTTCTTTGGAGGTCGAGTACTAATTCGGAGTCGCTCCCTGTTGAATTGCCACATTAAATCCAAATGGAATTACTGTACTGCTGACTGTTTAATTTTCCTTTTCTCTGTGTGAAGGGCCTACCAGCTGCCACAGTTTGGACTAGCCACTAGGGCCTGGGTACCCAGGGGGACAGTAACTGGTAGGGATAGGCCTGTGCACAGAGCCATAGAGTAGATAGTAAAGTGATAAGCTAATTAACCTGATTTCCCCCTGTCCTTGTTATATCCCCTAAATAAATCAGAGCTGTTGTTTCAACAAAAAGTTATACTGCCTGAGGTATTTGTCTATGTTAAAGTACTGTACTGTAATTGTTGCACTGTATCTTATTTTACAGGATGTCCCGTGCCTGAACCAGCCTTGGGGTAAGTGTATACTGTGAAGGTAAATTCTGCTATATTGTGTGGGGCCACTAGTGGGAAGAAGGGGTTACAGTGTCCCAGAGGGCTGTGACCAAGTAAGTTTAACTATTGCAAACCCTGACCTCTGGGTGGAGGCACCCGCACCATTGGATCCAGGCCCCTCAACCTGTTAGTGGCAAATCAGGCAGGGGTAGTAGCCCCTGGGATAGCGCCATCTAGGGGTTACAGTGTGATTTGCATAATCATTGTACTTGACTAACATGTTATAACATGTGGAAGAAGAATATGATGGTTGCAGATGTACAAGTCAGAATCATCTCTCCTGCTATTGTCATCATGTTGCACTTTTTTGCCCATCAGGATTTTGTTACAGGCTTCCTCTAATTAGGGTTGTTTAAGTAACAAAAAGAAGCTACTATTTATGGTATTGGCTATTTTGCAGGTCACTGTCTTGGAATGGGGGGGTACCACTGGCCACCAGATAGTTATTGGCATGGTACAGGGAGAGGGAAGAGGTGCCACTGAACACCAGGGAGTGTTTAGAGTGGAACGGGGAGAGGAAGGGGGTGCCTCGGGACATCAGGAAGTGGTTGGCATGGGGAAGGGGGAGGGAGGGCCTTGACACTGGGCATCAGGGAATGTTTGATAAGGGTGGGATTCCCCCTAGGTGCCAGGCAATGCTTGGCATGAGACATGATGAGGGAAGGGGTGCCACTGGACACCAAGAAATAATTGGCACAGGACAAAGAGATGAAGTTAGTGACACAGGACACCAAGGATTGCTTGGCATTGGAACAGAGTGAAGGAGAGGTGTGGCATTGGAAATCAGAGTACAATTAGCACAGAGGAAGAAGGTGCCACTGGATACCAGAGTGCTTGGAGAGGAAGAAGGTACTACTTGAATCCAGGAAATACTCGGCATGGGACAGGGAGCATTTGCCACTATATGCTAGGGGCTGCTTGGGACTGGGTGAGGGAGCAGGTGCCACTAGACGCCAAGAAATGTTCATTATAGGAGCGTGGATATGTTGTTCATCCACACTCTCTGGCATGTCCCTTTCCCCTTTAAATTCACCAGAAAGTCATCAAGCTGGCTTCTGCCACCCACCCGGGTGGTAAATACCTCGGCTCCGCCCCTTGATGCTAGATCTTCCTTTCCGCTGGAAGATTCAGGTTCCCTTGTGCTACTTCTGCAGTTTGTAGGCCCTGGATTCTCAACGGTGGTTTTCACCACAATCGCTTTCTTTAAAACTCATCAGAGTTTATGATACCGATCCGAGCGCATCGGACATGGAGGACAAGTCATCCTCCGGATTTCGCCAGTGTCCCTGCAGACAGAAAATGTCGTGCACCAATCCCCACCTCTCGTGTGTCTACTGCTTGGGTGTTGTGCATGACACCACTTCTTGCACCATCTATCTGGCCTTCCATCCCAACGTCCTGGATGACCATAAGAGCGCGCCTAAAACTGGGGAGACGGGCTCTACAAGCCCACCGGGTGAAATCGAGAGGAGGCCAGTACAAGTGGTTTTCCATGACACAGGATCGTCAAGCAACTCGACCAGATGGCGGCTTTCAGAAAGGAAGCTGCTCAAGCCTCGGCCAGCCAAAGTTTTTTTGTGCCGCTTAACCTGGGTTCTACCTTCACTGGGTCCTTTCGGGAGTTGTGCCAGTCTGTCCCCACCAGGGGTGAGGCGCCCTCGGGCTCACACTCCTCCCACCCTAGGAAAAGGGACAAGGACCCTAAATCTTCTTCTGCCCGAAGAAGATGTTCCTGGGACCAAGAGTGGTCCGATTCAATTCTCAGGACCTTGCGGTCTAGCCCTCGGTCGAGATTGCTTCCTCGGCCGCTGGCTTCTCGGACCTTCCGTCAGACCAAGGCACCGAGACCGAGGACTCGGCTGAACCGGCCGAGATTTCTCTCGAGCCGTTGTTGCCGACTCCGGTCGCCGACTCCTTGGAAAGGACACCTATCCTTTCCTTCCCCGATGAGGAGATCCAGGCCTCAGGTATCCCGATCGAGGGAAAGGTGCCGAACCCGTTCTCCTGGATTCGCTTCTCCGGACGAATCCAGCTGACCACATCAGTCTCGGTCGAGGACTAGTACCTTCTCGCTTGAAAACCGAAGAAAGGTCATAAGCACTCTAGGAAGAGGCGGCGCCACCGATCCTCATCCTCCTCGGACGAGGAGAGACTTTGACAGAAGCTCCATCAACGTTATGAGGATCTCATGTGGCAACAGCTGATTCTGACCATTACTTGGCCTCAGCCTCTTAGGCCGACACCTACCCCTCCGGAACCGAAGATTCCGGTTCTTTCACCTGTATGGCCGGTACGCATTCCAGCTCAGTCTGTTTCGGTCTCCCCACCAAGTTTGGTGGAACCACCACCTAAGCAGCCCCAGGGAGGCACTCCCTCGAAAGAGGATAGGACAGACACCGGCCTCCCCCATCATCTGTCCATTCCAGTGGTCCCTGATCACCCGCAGCGTATCGAGGGAGACATAGGTGGGAGACCTTTATATCCCGATTCTTCGGATTCGGATGCCTCTGGTCCTTTCAGGGCATTCTCCGCCTCATTTCAGAATCGACCGGAATGCCCTTGGAGCCTATCCAAAAGAAGGCGGAGTACCCCCTCACGGATATCCTCAAAAGGGGGGATACCCCGATAGAGGCCTTTCCAGTGGCCGAAGCCATTGTTGGCCCAGCCCTTGAGCTATGGCAACGCCCTGCCTCCTGCCCAGCTCTATCTGCCCGCATGGCCCGCAAGTATACGGTACCCATGGGGTCCCTGGCGGGTTTCACAGAGCATCCCTTGGCCCGAGAGCCTTGTGACTGTTTCTGTGTTTAGATGCACAGGTAGCGCAGCCGACACTGACCACCCTCCGGACGAGGAGTCTGAGTATATGGACCATTCTGCCCGGAAGGTTTATGCGGCCTCATCCTTGGGCCTTTGTCAGGCCAGCTCAGCTGTGATCATGGCACACTTCTCTCATGCCCTTCTGGGGTCACTAGATGAAGTCCTCCCTCATCTTCCAGCGGATATGCAGACCACAGTAAAGCAGGTCCCGCAACAGCAATTCCAGACGGCCCTGGACATTGGAGATTCCTGTGCCAGCTCCTTAGCAGCCGCAGTGGCCACTCGCCACAGGGCCTGGCTGAGGTTATCCTCTTTTCTGGCAGATACTCAGCACAAGTTAGCTGACGTGCCCTTCCTCGGCACCGACCTCTTCAGTCCGGGAGTGGCAGGTCACCTCCAGCGTATAGAGCAGTCCAATGCCACCTTGGATGCTACCTCTGCAAAGGGTTCTTCAGGTGAGAAACTGCAAAAAGTGCAAGAAGAAGCCCTTTTGGCACTCTTCCCCTGCGGTTAGACAGCCCTCCTATCAAGGAGGTCAGCAGCAGCAGGCTCAAGCTTGGCGCACCAGGCCCAAGCAGGGTCCTCAAAAGCCCTGTAAAGGAGGCCGAGGTGCTGGTCCAGGAACCTCCTCCTCCTCTAAGCCTGCTCAGTGATGGGTCAGGGGTTGCCACACCTACACCCATCACGCCAGCTCTGGGTCCTCCCGTGGGGGGCCAGCTCCGACACTTTCTTTCTGCCTGGTCCAGTATCACTTTGGACAGGTGGGTTCTGGAAGTGGTCGGCCAGGGACTGCCTCTAGAGTTCGACAGTACCCTCCCAGCTGAGCCCGCACCCCTCGGGAGGAAAGGATCTCAGCTCGCACTCAGTAGGCCCTTCGGGACGACATTGCTCAGCTCCTCTGCAAGAAGGCAGTAGCTCCAGTGCCAGATCCTCCTACAGATCCAGGCTTCGTGTCCAGGTACTTCCTGGTGCCCAAGCGGACGGGGGGTTGGCGTCCCATCCTAGACCTCCACGACCTGAATCAATATCTTAGGTCTCGCACCTTCCAGATGGTAACTCTGAACCAGAACATACCATCCCTGGAGCAAAACATGTGGTTCTGTTCACTGGATCTACAGAACGTGTTCTTTCACGTCCCAATATGTCCGTCCCACCAGCGGTTCCTCCGCTTCAGGGTTGAAGGAACCCTGTACGAGTTCTGAGCCATGCCGTTCGGCCTGTCATGGGCCCCTTGGTCTTCACCAAGTGCATTGCAGTGGTGGTAGCCCATCTTCGGCGTCGAGGAGTACGAATATACCCCTATCTCGATGATTGGCTCCTGGCGGGTTCCTCCCTTCAGGAGGTGGAGAGATCCAGGGATCTGGCCCTCCGAACCTGCTCCCTAGGCCTCCTGATCAACGAGGCCAAATCGTAACTTGTGCCCTCTCAGGTGATGGGCTTTATCGGGACAGAGCTCGACTCTCATCAAGCCAGAGCTCGGCTCCTGGTGGACAGGGCGGAGGTTCTCTCTTCCTTTACCCAATCATTTCTGGTTGGGCACTTGCACCCTGCCCGGGACTTTCTGTGCCTTCTGGGATACATGGCGGCGTGCACCTCAGTGGTCCGTTGGACCAGGTGGGGCATGCACCCCTTCCAATGGGAGCTGGCTGCCCAGTGGACTCAGTGTTATGGTCACTTCGACCAGTTGATCACTGTAACCCAGAAGATGTGGGACACTCTCCAATGGTGGACCATCCCGGACCGATTGCAGGAAGGAATCCCATTTGTCCACCCCGAGCCGATGGTCGTCCTGACGACCGATGCCTCTCTCATGGGCCGGGAAGCCCACATGGGGGACAACAGGGCCCATGGGTTCTAAACCCTTGAGGAATCCCGACGCTACATCAACCTGTTGGAGCTCAGAGCAGTCAGACTGGCACTGTCAGCTTTTGCTCCTCAGCTCCAGGTCAAGTGATTCAAGTCCAGACGAACAATACCACGACCATGTGCTACCTCAACAAACAGGGCGGCATGCACGCTCATCTGCTGTGCAAGGAGGCGCTCTGGATCTGGACCCTCGTCAGCTGGCTGGAAGCGGATCTCCTTGCCATCCATGTGGCAGGAGTCTCGAACCAACTGGCGGATGCTCTCAGCTGCTTAGGCCAGACATCCCACGAGTGGTCTCTCCATCCAGAGGTAGCTTACAATCTGTTCTCTCGTTGGGGCAAACTGTTGGTGGACCTGTTTGCCTCCAGGGAGAACACCAAGCTGAGATTGTACCATGCCCGCCCCCCCTCAGCAGGGTTCGCTGCAGGGGGTTGCCTTCTTGAGGCCGTGGACCCCAGGCTTCCTCTACGCCTTCCCTCCATTTCCCTTGATCCACAAGGTGCTACTCAAGGTGAGGAGGGGCAAGGCGAAGGTGATTCTGGTAGCTCCAGATTGGCTCTGCCAGTTCTGGTATCCAGATCTCCTCAGCCTCAGCAGCAGGGCCCTGGAGCAGCTTTGTACACTCCCAGACGTGATATCATTGAACCAGGGGAAGGTATTCCATCATGACCTTCAATCCCTGCACCTCACAGCCTGGTACCTGAGCGGCTAGAGTTCCAGGCTCTGGGTCTTTCCGAGGATGTCTACACTGTGGTGGAGACATCTTGTAAGGAATCGACCAGGAAATGTTATGCCTTCAAGTGGAAAAGGTTTTCCATTTGGTGTCAGGGTAAGAGTCTGGACCCCTTATCCTGCTCTGTGGCTAACATTTTAGACTACCTTTGGTCTCTCTCCAAAGGGGGTCTATGGTCATCGACCATTAGGGTGCACCTGGCAACCATTTCTGCTTACCGGGCGTGGGCCGGTCAGCCAACATTGACACAGGAGACAGTGGTCGGGCACTTTTCCAAAGGTCTGGATCACATATCCCCTCCGGTGCGTGAACCTCCACCTCCGTGGGATCTCTTGCTGGTTTTGGCAAAGCTCATGGGCAAGCCATTTGAACCCATGCACAAGTGTGAGCTCTCACACTTGTCATGGAAGACGGCCTTCCTGTTGGCTATCACATCAGCCAGAAGGACAGTGGAACTCCAGGCGCTTTCGGTGGACTCCCCTTATCTGGTCTTTCACTGGGACAAAGTTGTCCTGCGCCCCCACCCGAAATTCCTTCCAAAGGTGGTGTCAGAGTTTCACCTTAACCAGGTGTTGACTCTGCTGGTGTACTACCCTAACTACACCTCGTACGCCGAGTACAGGCTCCATACTGTGGACCTCAGACGTGCCACTCTCCTATTATAAGGAGAGGGCGGCGGAAATTCAGGGAGATGTTCGCCAGCTGTTTTGTCACCTACGCTGAAGCTGCTTCTGGCAGACCTGCAGTGAAGCGGACCATTGCTAGATGGATTACATCATGCATAGGTCTGTGCTATGAGTTGGCGGGCAAGGAGCCTCCCAGAGGGATAAGAGCTCATTCTACCTGCCATACTGCTGCATCGATGGCTGCTTCCAGGGACATCCCTATCCAGGAAATCTGTCGGGCTGCTACCTGGAAGTCAGCAAACACCTTCATTACCCACAACCACATTGACCTTGAGTCACGCTGGGATGCTGGTTTTGAGGCCTCGGTTCTCCAATCTCTGTTTCCTAAATAGGGGGCGTGCACCTTGCCTCCCTCCTCCTGGAGAGCTGCTTGGAGTCTGCCAGAGAGTGTGGATGAACAACATATCCACGTTCCTAGAAGAACAGGTTACTCACCTGTAACAGTACTTCTAGGAGTGGTATCTGTTGTTCATCCACTGCCTACCCGACCTCCCCAGCTTTAGGCGCACCACCTTGCTTCCAGCGGGCTAAGATCTGGCGTCATGGGGTGGAGCCGAGGTATTTACCACCCGGGTGGGTGGGAGGAGCCAGCTTGAAGACTTTCTGGTGAATTTAAAGGAGAAAGGGACATGCCAGAGAGTGTGGATGAACAACATATACCACTCCTAGAACTACTGTTACAGGTGAGTAACCTGTTCGTATGGGACAATCACTGGCAGTTGTTCCAGAGAATGTTTTGTCTAGTTTCTTTTTTAGACAGCACCAGTTCTTCTGAACAGCTCTTCTTTCACTAGTTGACTGTGCCTTTAGTGGGTTACATTTTCATCACCTTACTATGGTGGGATCTGTTGGACTTTCTTTGTATGTGGGGTCCATCAGCCATAGTTCTTCCTCCTGTGGTGCCTGTCATAGTTGCTTGCAATGCTTCCAGAAGCCAAAGCATGGTATCTATTACCACAGGGTACATAAAACTCCCCTGTGAGTTTCAAGACTGGAATCCTAGTCCACAGGTTGGTGGGTGGTTCCACCACCATGCACCTGGTAAAGTAATGAATTATCAGACCTACATATCCGGATTCGATTAGCAGATGTAGGACAGGTTTGTACTGTTGTTGGAAATTTCACTAACCAAGGATGAGCTGCTGGTAGTCACACCTATGAGGCAAGACTCCAACCATTTTCAATTAAAGGCAGCTATGATGCCTCCCACTCAGCCTGAGGTAACTAAATACTGCAGAAAAGGCCCAAACAGGGCCAGTAGAGAAGCTGATGGCACTGTTGACTGCCCAATCAAGGCCAGCAGGGAAGTCGCTGCAGGTGGCACTGCTGTGGGAGAAGAGGGTGGGTGCTTGTTTTCTGTGCTGGAAAGGGGAGGAGGGAACAGTGCACTTATACCACCTAGGTAATCACAGGTGTTAGTGCAAGCATAGTTGGAGTAGAGGGAGGGAGGACACAGACATAGTGTTCTGACATGCACCTGTGTATGTGTGCGTCAGCAAGCCCAGAATGTCTGTGTCCTATGGGGAGCGGAAGAAAGGAGAAAAAACCCTGGCTGTGGCAGAAGGAAGCCTGCTCTGCTGGGACCACACCACCATCAGAGGCTCCTACCACAGCTCCAAGCACAAAGTCTGGTGGTGGATCTTGCCCATCCCGATGGTCCCATCCTGGGGACAAGCTAGGGAGTAACAGGAGGTATACCACTGGACTGGAGAATTGCCCATGTGGTGCCCATCCACAAAAGTGGCCCAAAAGATGAACCAGAAAACTATAGGCCAGTGAGCCTCACATCGATCGTGGGAAAGCTCATGGAGACCATCCTAAAAGAGTGGCTAGTGAGCTTCTTGGAGGAAAACAGTCTCCAGGATGGTCAACAGCATGGGTTTGTAGCGGGCAGATCCTGACAGACAAACCTTGTAGAGTACTACGACTGGGTGACGCGGGGAACTGGACAAGGGCCATGCAGTGGATGTCCTGTATTTAGACTTCAGCAAGGCATTTGATTAAGTGCCACATGTGAGGTTGGGGACTGGAATATGTGGGGGTGGGACCAAAAATGGTGAAATGGATCACAAACTGGCTAAAGAGAAGGCAGCAAAGGGTGATAGTGGGGGGGCCTCTCGTCACCAAGAGCGGTGATGAGCAGGGTACCACAGGGATCAGTACTGGAACCGGTGCTGTTTGGGATTTTTTTTTTTTTTAACATATCATACTTTTCTCCACCTTGGTCAGAGCATCTTCATGACCTTCGGCCACCGGCATCCGCACCCCTAGAGTCGGTCAGGCGTGCGAATTTAGATGCCCCATTGCACTTGTCTGGCCAATGGCAGGCTCCCACCCCCCACAGGGACCCGCAGCACAGAACTGGCGAAGGCGCCATGCGACTCCAGGGGCGCAGGGCTGGCCATCAGCCACCGAGGTCACCCCACCGGTTTTTCCTTCATTTTTCTCCCACATGAGCTGGTCGTGCAATGCCGTCAGCGCACATACGTGCAGACATCTGCCGTACTCCTCCCCCAAGTATGCCCATGTCTGTGGAGCACCTAGCCTCTGCTAGGCAGCACAACAGCATGGTGCATGTCCCACACCCACCCTGGAGGAAGGAGAGCAGTCACAGGACACTCAATCCTTCCCTCCCCTGCCAACCCCCAGCAGCCCTAGTCCATTCCCAAACCTTGGTCGCCAGCGTGACGCAAGGTGTGGTGTCCAGTGCCTCAACCCTTCTTACCATCTCTCACTCGCTCTCTCTCTCTATATTGGTCTAATCTCCTTAGCCTGCTGACCTAGCGCTCTGCCCTGGCTCACCTCTCTACTACTTTGATACCTCTCCATCAGTTGTTTGCTCTGTGCTGTTTTTAATCTGAAGTGTGTAAGGCCATAGGTCTTCTTTGCTGTTACGTTACCTGCTATTATTTGCTTTCTTGCTAATATGTTGTTCACTTACAGCCTATTTTTTTTATGATATTGTATAATGTGTGCATACTCATTGATACTATGTAACTCCCACCACCCTTTCCCCCAGGTCGTACCGGGAGACGAGCAACTTGTTGTTCAGGGTACCTTACCTGGTGAAACTTTTCAATAAATAAATAAACCTTCAGCGCCACCAGGCCAGCTGCTGTTTGGGATTTTTATTGTAGATATCTCACACAGGATCTAGAGCAGGATCAGTCTGTTAGCAGACGATACCAAGATGGGAGCTGTGGTTGATGATGCAGAGGGATGGAAGGGGTTGCAGGAGGACCTGACTAAGCTGCAGGAGTGGGCAGAAACATGGCAGTTGGGGTTCAACGGCAAGAAGTGCAAGATTCTGCACTTAGGAGCCAGGAACCAGGGGAGAGATTATCACTTGAATGAGGTACAGTTGGGGAGCCCCACAGAGGAGAAGGACCTAGGAGTGATCATTGTGGGGAGCATGAACAACTCTGCTCAGTGCAGGAAGATGGAAGCAGAAGGCAACAAAATGCTGAGGTGTATTGCAAGAGGGATCTCTTCCAGAAGGAGGGAGGTTATCCTGCCCCTGTATAGGTCATTGGTCAGGCCCTACCTGAAGTACTGCGTGCAGTACTGGTGCCCATTCCTGAAGATGGACATCAGATTGTTGGAGGGGGTGCAGCAAAGAGCCACAAAGATGATTCAGGGATTAGAGAGCAAGCCCTACAAGGACAGGCTGAGAGAATTGAATATGTATTTGCTGGAGGAGAGGTGGGATGGGGGGATATGATCGAGACCATTAAGTATCTGAAGGGGATAAACAAGACCAACACAGAAGGGATTTTCCAGATGAGAAGGAGGAGGAACACAAGAGGGCGTGGACTGAGATTGGAGGGGGAAAATTCAAGAGGGAAATGAGGATACATTTTTTTTTCACTGAAAGAGCGTTGGACAAATGGAACACCTTACCAGACAACGTAGTGTCCTGTAAGATGGTGGGCAGTTTCAAGAGGGGTTGGGACAGGGTAAGGGATACTGGGAAGAGGGGGTGGGAGGGACAGCTGCAAGATGAGGTGCTATCTGCCCACTCAAGCAGACTCGATAGACTGGGAGGCCTGTTTCTGCTAGCAATTTCGTATGTTTGTAGCACTAGTGCAGATAATGCAAGATCTTCCTAGGAAGTACAAAGGCTGCCATCTCACTGAACTGCATGTTACACTTCTGCGTTCTAACTAATTGTTTGGTTGCTTGCCTCCTCCAATTGTGTCATGTGAATAATTGGACTTTAGTGTTGCAGCTGCTTAAATCATGATCTCATCACATTTTCAGTTTTAAATCTTTTTGTCCCATTTATTTTTATGTTGCCTTTATCCATCTTCTCACGAACTTCCTTCAGCCCTACCAATACCTAGGCAGGATCTTCCTGGGATTTGGCCACCTCCAGGGCCAGCCTTTCATCTTCTTGTCCTTGCTAATGGAAGAGTCATAATCAGGAGAAGCCAGGATTCCTGGTGCCTCCTTTCAGCATGGCATTGCCACCTAGGGATCTATTTCCCTTTTATAAAATGAGTTGGAAATTTCCTGATTGACTAAATAAGTTCCGAGACCCATATTTTAATCCCCCACAAGTGCACCGGCAGGAATAAGTTCAGGCAGTGGGATCTGGAATTTGGGTAAATCACATATGGCTGTCCCCTTTACACACTGAAACTTTCAACGAGGCCCTAAAAAGTAAAACTCCCTTACATTTAAAAAAATAAATAATTTGATATTCTCTCCTCCTGTGATCCCCTCCTTACACACATAAACAAGCATTTGTCAATGCTGAATGTTTGCTTGCTGGCATTGGCATTAGTAATGCAGAAGTTACAGAGCTGCATAATAGGAATGGCAGCGAAGTATTGAACTGAAGCCAACCCCACCACCACCCTGCAGAGAGTGACAGGCATTGGGGTGTGCCTTTGGGTCGTCAGGCATAACAACCACGCCATTTCACAGCACCCTACCCTGCAGGCACTGACAAGTGTCACGGTGTGCCTTGGGGTCTTGGTTCCCATGCACCCCATTCCATCAGGAAAGCACGTGATGGGTGCTAAGAGAATGGGGTGAAGTCTAGGCCTGAAGAGTCCGAGGCACACCTTTGACTGCCTCCTCACTGGCTGCAGGGTGTGGGTGGGGGTGGAATGGTATGAGCATGACAGGCAAGAATCCCAAGTCACACCCTGATGCCTGTCATTCTCTACAGGGTGGGGCGTTATGGTCGAAACCCTAACGCCTCAGGCATTCGCTAGTATTTTCTACCAAATTTTCAACATTTTTTGTGACCCCACCTCATGAACAGTGGCAATATCAGTTTGTTAGCGAAAACTGCTTTTGCACAGTGACTATAGCATTTGGCACCACAGGTGCAAAAAGCATTCGAACAGGATGTGAAAAATGCAGCGGTACTGTTCATGGGAGGTGTAAAATGGCAATGTTGAAAATCTGCTGTGAAAATCTTAAAAAAACTGGTGAAGTCACGAGCGTGCACAGAAACTGTGCAACGCACACCCGTAATGTAACTAGTTTGGGGATTTTTTTACAGCAGATTAACACAGGCATTTTGGGACCTCCGATCATGAACAGTGTCAGTGTGATTTTCTTTATCTGTCCCGAACAATGATTTCCCACAGCAACCACGTATTTCGGTGCTGAAAGTGTGAAAACACATTTCGGCCATGTTGTGGAAAGTGACAGCTGTACTGTTCATAAGGAGGTGTGGAAAAATGCCACTGGTGAAAATCTGGACTGAAAATATTACAAAGTCATGAACTTACGAGGGTGCGTGGAAACTGCACAATGCTCACTCGTAACACAGTCATTTTATGGAGTTTTGTCACCAAATTTTCAACATAGCCATTTGAAGACCTCTGCTCATGACCAGTGTCACTGTGATTTTCTTAATCTGTCCCAAACATTGTTTTCCATTTACCGACTGTACCATTGTCGTAAGCTACATGTGCAGAAACACATTTAGGCGAGATGTGAAAATGGTAGCTGTACTGCTCATAAGGAAGTGCAGTAAAATGGCACTGTTGAAAATCTGGTGTGCAAATATTACAAATTCGCAAACTTACGAACGTGCATAGGAACTCTGCAACACACGCTCGTAAAACAGTCATTTTTCGGAATTTTTTCACCAAATTTTCAACATAGCCATTTTAAGACCTCTGCTCATGAACAGTGTCACTGTGATTTTCTTAATGTGTCCCGTACATTGATTTCGCACACCGACTGCGCCATTGTGCACTACATGGGCAGAAACACATTTTGGGTGAGATGATTTGGGTGAAGGAACTGGAAGAGGACAGGATCAGTTGTGTTCCAGGACAGTAGCTGCTGTTTGTTGTTTTTACAGGGTTCTTGTGGATTTTACTTGGTAGAAGGTTATTTCTTTGTGTTTTTAGTGAAGCTGATTGAATTGGAGACCTGTTTCCGTTGGCAGAAAACATATTTTGGGGGCTTTGAGTTGAATTTTGATTCATTGTTGCTGACTTCAGTAGCTGCAAAGATTACTGCATAGTGGGGGAAGGGTGTTAATGGTCTGGCCAGGTCTCACTCAGCTAATTGACTGGAGGCAGAGCTGAATCAGGTTTGTGGTGTTGGCTGCTGTCTCTCCTCAGAAGGAACTGGAAGAGGACAGGATCAGTTGTGTTCCAGGACAGTAGCTGCTGTTTGTTGTTTTTACAGGGTTCTTGTGGATTTTACTTGGTAGAAGATTATTTCTTTGCTTTCTTACTTCTAAGGGGCTAGCAGGGTATTGTTGTGGGGGTTGTTGGAAGTTTGAAAACTGGTTTGGTGGCTGTAAGTGGGCTCATTTGTTGGATGCTTTACTGTGTAACAGGCTGCGCTGGTGGAGGCCTATTTCTTCTGATTTAAAACCTATTTGGTGGGATTTGCTTGGGCCTGGGTATTTGGCTGCTGGGCTTGGAGGGGTGACACGGGGCTGATACACTCTCTCTCTCTCAAGTCGGGTGTCTGCCCAAGACCCTCCCCAGAGTTCTGCTAATTTATAGGGGAACACCTGCCCTGCAATTGGAGGAAAAGGCTGCAGGTGCAGCTCTTGTAGTTCTAGCTGCTGGGGGTTGGATTTAAAGGCTGGGAGAGAGTAGCTTAGGGAGTTGTTCATTTCCCTTATAAGTTTACTGTGTTGTACTGCACCTAGTAACAGGGTTACCAGTGTACTGTGGGACTGTATCTAAGATTAGTGGGTGACCTGATTAGGCAGTCGGGGTGTATCTTGGACTGGGGGGAACCTGGTGGCTCACCCAAGGAAACCTACTTGGAAGGGGATGGAACCACATGGCATTAGGGCCGGCATCTTTGGGAGGGTGGTGGGGTGCACAGGGTGGGGCAGCCATGATACTGGACTGGGCTTGGAAGTTTGGTGGTTGCCCAGTGTGCTACCAGCTGGCACAGCTAGGAGGGAGGAGTTCTTGGGGATTAGGAGACAGCTGGGGAAGGGGAGGTATGGTTGGGGAAGGGCGGGGATCTCCCACAGGGTTGCACCAAGCACTGGGGAGCAGCGGCATAGGGAAAGGTGCAGGAGACTACTCAGGGTCCACATAGGGACCCTGGCAGAGGGTCAAGGACACTACTAAGGAAGCAGGCAGGTAACTGGGGACCCTCACAAAGGAGGAACAGAGGGACAACATTCTCAGGGAAGTAGGCAGATGGCCAGGGCTGGACAGAAGGAAGCGAGGCGGGGAGGTGGATCAGATCTTACACTCAGTAACCGCTTCAATTCTCTTCTTCTGCTCGAGGATGAGGGGGGTGATGTAGCCATGACAGGGGTGGTTAGAGATGGAAAGGGAGTGGGGGGTAGGAGGCAGGGGCCGGATAGCAGGAAGAACAGGGGAACCTGGAATGCAGGAAAATGGGGAGCAGTGAATCAGAGCAGGAGGGCAGGGGAAGAGGAGGAAAGCGCAAGGAGAAGGACCATTTGGGAGGAAAGGTAAAGGAGAAGGACCAGAAGTACAAGGAGGATTTAGTAAAGGGAGCTGAGGGTTTAGGCCAGGGAGCACAACAAGCAAGGAGGGACTAAATGGAGACAGCAAGGAAGGGAGGACGAGCCAGGCTAGTTTAGCAGATGGGGAGAAGGACCAGTTGCAGCAGCAGGGGAGTTAGCAAGGTACAGAAGGATACTCAGGAGGAGGAGAGGCATAGGATTGGAGGGAGGGTGGTCAGGTAAGTAAGGAGGGGTGGCATGTGCACCCAGATAGGGGAGGAACAAGGAGCCGGCTGGGTGGGAGGCGCAGAGAAAGGATAAGGGACATGGAAGGGAAATGGAGAAAGAGGCGGTCAGAGTGCTCCTGTTGGGGATTCTATGATCAGGGGTATCAAATGGGATAGGGAGGAGAAGCCTGGCCAGTTAGAACAAAATGCTTCCCTGGACTAAAGTGCACAGGGCTAAGCATGAGGTATATCAGCTTGCAAAGGATTGTGGGGGTTCCCAGGACATACTGGTCACCTGGGTACAAATGACATTGAGGAAATAGCGAGCTAGAGATACAGGCAAGATTCAAGGGAGCTTGCCTGGGGTCTGTCTATGACATAGGATGCTGGTTTCCTTCTCAGAAATCCTGCCGGTGCCAAGGGGCTAGTGGGGAGCACAAAAGGAAGATTAGGAGCTAAACCAGTGGCTCAGGGAGTGGTGTGAGGCCAGAGGGTATGGGGTTGATGGGGATTGGGGAGACCTGGGAGGATAAGGAGCTGTATGCTAGAGATAGACCCATCTCAATTTGGAGAGGAGGAAATCCTTAAGTTGAAAATAGAGGTTCATTGGTGAAAGTGGGGTTTAAACTTGTGAAGGGGAGGGATGGGAGAAAAGGCTGTCAAGGGGTGCCGATAAAGGAGGGACTCTGTCTCCACCCCTGGGGAGCTGGAGGATTGCAGGAAAAGGCTGACTGGTAAAGTGCAGACCAGGGAAAACAAAATCCCATGGGAACACGAGCAGGGAAATGGAAGTATAGGAAAGGGTGGAAGGTAGTCCTGCTAAATGCCAGGAGCTTGGGAAATAAAATGCCTGAGCTCCAGGCGATGCTAACTGAGGAGCAGTAGATGTGGCGCGGTCACTGAGACCTGGGCCACTGCAGGACACAATTGGGACTTGAACCTGGAGGGTTACACTATGTTCAGGAAGGACAGGGGGAGGGAAGGGAGGAGTAGCAAATGATAGTCAAAAACTGTATTGGCATAGGGGAGTAGAGAGGAGGCGAGGAACGTGGAAGCAATTTGGGTCATCTTGATAACAAGGGGGCAAGAGAGTAAAAATAGGAGTGGTGTATAGACCCCCTGCCCTGGTGGAGGAGCTGGAGGAGAGTCTGGTGGCAGATGTTGGGAGACACTGCAGACTGGGTAGAGGAATGGTGGTGGTGTTGGGGGACTTAAACATGCCAGGAACAGACTGGGAGACTATGACATCTTCTGTGACCAGGGAACAGAGGTTGTTGGATGTCTTTCAAGACACGTTCCTAACTCAGCAGGTGGGGGAACCGACCAGGGAGGCGTGGGTACTGGATGTGGTCCTGGCAGACAGTGACCAGATTAGGGCCTGGAGGTAGAGGACCCATTGGCGGGAGTGACCATGCCACGGTCTGGTTCTGCCTGGACCTAGGAGGGCTAGAAAGCTGCACAAAGACGGAGTAACTGACTTCAGGGGAACGGATTTTAAGGAAATGGAAAGGATCCTAAGGAGCATTTGGATGGGATTGGGTCAGACATGGACGCTGATAGTAGGTGGGAAATAATCAGGAGAGGGTGCAAGATGCTACCAGCACCTGTGCAAGAGTAAAGAAAATGCGGTGGGGCCTGAAACCCTGCTGGTGGACCAGGGAGTTCAGGAGGTGGTGCAGGGAAAGAAGGCAGCCTATAGGCAATTCAAGTGCTCAAGGAGTGAAAGGGATCGAGGGAGTATGAGCTGATTGCTAGAAGGCCACTAGGGTGGTGAGGCGGCTAAGGCAAGGAAGGAGGAACCTGGCCAAGAAATCAGGAGAGGAACAAGGGGTTCTTTAGATACATTGGGGAAAACGAAGGGTGAAGGGACAGATTAGCAGGATTAAATCAGGAGAGATGGGCACAAGACCCGGGAGCAGGCTGAGGTACTAAATGATACTTCACCTCAGTTTCCACCAAGGAAAATGGGGTGCTGCATCATCATGGGAGGAGACAGAGATACTGAGGAGGGAGGACCCTTACCGATCGGAGGGTCTGGGAGAGGGGAGGCATCACTGGCAGGAGGGGGGGCTAAGCAGGGAGAAGAGGTACTGGAAGTGGAAATCACAGCAGAGGAGGGAAGCCTCAGCTCCTTTAAGACGGAGAAAGCACCGGGCTGGATAAATTACATCCCAGAGTG
The DNA here is from genome assembly GCA_016271365.2 of Neoceratodus forsteri. NCBI lineage: Eukaryota > Metazoa > Chordata > Ceratodontiformes > Ceratodontidae > Neoceratodus > Neoceratodus forsteri. The sequence goes on from JADMNL010000028.1 coordinate 110,308,505, forward strand.
CTGAAGGAACTTGCAGATGTCCTGGCGGAACCCTGGCTGGAGCTTTTCACCATCTCTCTGAGGACAGGGTGGGTGCCCCAGGACTGGAAGGTGGCGCACATAGTGCCTATCCACAAGGAGGGATCAAGGGAGGTGGCAGGGAACTACAGGCCTGTCAGCCTGACATCGGTGGTGGGCAAGGTGATGGAGGGCATTGTCAAGGAGAGGCTAGGGGGACCTGGAAAAGTCAGGGTGCCTGGACGATAGACAGCATGGATTCATCCTGGGGAAATCATGTCAGACAAACTTGTGGAGTTCTATGACTGGGTGACGAGTGCCTTGGACCTTGGTAGACCAGTGGACGTCCTCTTTCTAGACTTCAGAAAGGCATTTGACTCTGTTCCTCACATGGGCCTGTTGGATAAGCTGGGAGAAATGGGGTGGGGAACCAGATGATCAGATGGATAGGCAATTGGCTCCAGGACCGGACCCAGAGGTCGTAGTTGCAGGATAGTCTCATCCCCAAAGAGGGTCATTAGTGGGGTCCCACAGGATCAGTCTTGGGCCACTCCTGTTCAGCGCCTACGCCTCTGACATAAGGACAGGAATCAGGAGTGAGATGAGTCTCTTTGGATGACTCAAAACTGGGGGCGGTGGTGGATGGGGAGGAGGAGGTGGCCCTCACAGGGGACCTGAAGGCTCTGGAAAGATGGTCTAGAAAGTGGAAGCTGAGGTTCAATGCAGGGAAATGCAAGGTACTCCACCTGGGGCCAGAAACCGGGCCAAGTGTACACCTTGGGGGGATGCTACAAGTCTCGATGGCTGAGAGGGACCTGGGGTGGTGGTGGATGTCAAAATGAACAACTCGGAGACTTGTAGGAGGGCAGCAGCCAAGGCCAACAGGATGCTGGGATGCATCGCTAGGGGGATCACCTCAGAAGGAGAGTGATGCTCCCTCTGTATAACTGCTTGGTGAGGCCACACCTTGAGTACTGCGTGCAGTTTTGGAGGCCACACTAAAGAGGACATTAAACTCCTGGAGAGGGTCCAGAGGAGGGCAACCAAATGATTTGGGGCTTGGGGACAGGACCTATGAGGAGAGATTCGAAGAGCTAAATATGTACACATTGGAAGAGAGAAGGGACCGGGGACATGATAGAGGTCTTCAAGTACATGAAGAGGGTAAATAGGGGAGGAACTGTCAGGGTGCTTCGAAGGAAGAAGGAGGAGGGGCCACTAGAGGCATGGGTGGAAGCTGGAGGGAAGATTCAGGAGAAAGGAGGAGGTGCTACTTCACTGAGAGGTGGGTGGAGCCATGGATTGCACTGCCTAGGGGCTGGTGGAGGCAGAGGCAGTGGAGGGGTTCAAGAGGACTGGGACAGGTACAGGGAAGGGTTCTGGAAGCAAAATCCAATGCAGCAGAATATCTGGAACTGGGAGAGGAGAAGCCAGAGAGAGGTGAGGGGGGCAGCAAGGTCAGCCCCAAGGGTGGGGGCTGACCAATTGAGCAGACTCGAAAGACCGTTAGGCCTATTCTGCTGCCATTTTAGTATGTTAGTAGTATGTGAAAAATGACAGTTGTACTACTGATAAGGAGGTGTGGTAAAATGGCAATGTTGAAAATCTGGAGTGAAAATATTGAAATTTCGCAAACTTACGAGCGTGCATAGGAACTGTGCAATGCATGCTCATAAAACAGTCATTTTTAGGAATTTTTCCACCAAATTTTCAAAATGGGCTTTTTGAGAGCCCACCTTATGAATACTGGCAGTGTCGTTCGTTTCATTAATCATTCCGGAAAGGTGATTTCGTGTAGTGGCTGCGAAATCACCGTTCGGGCCCGAGTAACGCCATGACAGTGAAAGCATTCATGAGAAGGGGTCCCAAAAACCCCATGTTGAAAATTTGGTGCAAAAATTCCCAAAAATGCCTGAGATATGCACAAAGTTGAAAAACCCTATCTATCATTATACAGCTTACCAGCATTTCCTCAGTTTGCGGTCGGCTTTGAAGAGTGCAGGCGTGTTCCCGTCCGTCGAAGATCGTTGCACGAGCTCCGGAGTAAGTGATGAGTATGGGGTGGGGGGAGGCAGGGTGCGCAGTGGGTGGGCGGGTGGGGGCACCAGCGAGGACCGTTTTGATTTTCAGGTTTGTTTTTTGAATGAGGACAACGCGGGATGTTTGCCATGCTGGGGTGGGCTCCAGCGTGGCAGAAGGGCGGCTGGGAGCGTAGAGCCGGCGGGGATTGGGCACCCCGTCGGCCATGGCATCTATTGCCATGCTGGGGTGGGCTCCCAGCGTGGCACCCTATACTTGGAGGGGGAGGGACAGTGGAGCCGACGGGGGATTGGGCACCCCCGTCGGCTATACAGTGTGTGCGTTGGGGGGGCAGCATGTGTGTGTGTGTGTGTGTGTAGGGGGAGCGCGCATGAGCAGGCGATATCTGATCGCTGCTCACTGAAGCATAGCTCCCCCTTTCAACTGTAAGCCACTGCATTTTGGAGCTGTCATAGGCAGCTCCAGCAGGCATTGGAGAACTGCGGCCGCACCTGCAAACACACTGACTGAATTGGAAGAGGGCTGACACAGCTCCGAAAACTCAGATGATGGCACTATGTTTCTTGCACAAGCGTGCAAGCAAACATAATGAAGCCTAGTTTTGCTGGGCCAGTTTGATTGCTTACCAGATGAGATAGGTACAAGTCTCTTTACATCTTCTAATCTGGTTATTCTTAAGAAAGTGTGCTCTTTTCTGAGGAAAATCAAGATCTGGCCCAGGAAAGAAAATTATGTTTATTAATATAATCTTTTCTCAATTTTATTTTTTCTTGATTATGTGTTAGGAATTGGATTTTTTTTAAGTTAAACTGGATCTCATTTTTGTTCTTCAAGCTTCATTCGCTATGATTTGGGATTCCAACAGATAAGCTGCTTAAGGGAATGTAGGTATCAGACTCGAACCCTCCATCTTTAAGTTGGTTACGTGGCCTTAGAGGTTGATGACACGCACTGGTCCTTCAACTTAGGTGTTTTCTTAAACGAATAATGTTCTGCAAAACTGCACATAACTAGCTACCTGCATACTTAAATAATCACTTTTCAGGATGTGTTATCTCTCTTTTGCATAACAAAATGTTGATCTTAATTGTTTGTTTGTCTTTTCACTAAAAAAATTGTTAGTTCTATATTAGCAGATTTACAAAAAGGAAAAAAAGAAAAAGATTACAGGTCAATAAGAATAATACAAGGAGATATGGATTCAGTTGATACTGGAACAATTAAATTAACAAGTCATATAAAACACCTAAATACGGTTTTAGTTTGAACATAATAATATTTTATGGATCTTAATTTTTTATATTTTTTATTTTAACTTTCTTATGCAATGTAGGATGATTCGAAATGTTTTTTTTTACTCTAATATAGTTAATTGTAATGGGTTTTAACTGATTAATAAACTTGAACTTGAGTCACATAAACAAGTTAAAAAGATGAAGTATTATTCACAGTTTTAATACGTGGTGTTTCTTCGGTGCTCATATAAAATCTCCTTCCCACGTTTTCCAACTTGCCAGGGCAGTCTGCTGCTTACCCTGTCACAGATAAAATTAAGATGTTGGCTGTTAATAGAAGACTTTCTGTTTTGTGTAAAGGGATGAATATTTTGCCAGAGGATTTAAGCAGAAGTGTGAATTCCTGTATTCCACGATGAAAAAGAATCCCATCTACTGAATCTGTGGAAAGATAGATTATTGAACGGTGGGAAAGAATTACGTCTTACTTGTTAACTTTCATCAGTGGAAAATACCTGTTTTTAATAAAAAAAAAAAAAAAGTTGGATTTTTTAACACTGTTCTCAGTTTACCTATTTTGTAAGCACAATAAGACACTCCAGGTCATTGATTGTCTAGGCTTAAGGTATTTCCAGGCGCTAAAGGCACTTGACATAAGCACCTCGTGCCTTACTATGCACCTGGATATGTATTAACCCCAGACAGCTAACACCCAGTTGTTTCTTATTGCTTATGTTCTCTCCGCCCAGAAGGATGCAGGGGCACACTTACACATCGGCATACCAGTGAGCCATACATGCATCTTTGTTCTACCCCCTAGCACTCTTAATTGCACTTTTACCACAGGTGGCTGGCAGTATTGCAACCGGAGCTGCAGTACTCAGTGGTGTGGCAGCATGGTGCCAACACCTGAGAGGCCTGTGTAGGGACTAGCAAGGAGGGGGTGAGAGTGCATGACAGGTGAGGCGCTTAGCTTCCAGGACAGGCTATGGCTGAGTGACACTGGTGTTTTTTGGGAGGGAGGAGGTAAAATCTGGCGCCGCAAAGACCAGACAAGTTAGTTGCAGTTGCAAGCTCCCCCAAGAATATTACATTTACACTTACTCTGCTACTTGTATTTTGAACAAAATGCCATGGTTGCTCAAGCTTAGCATTCTGTAAGTTCCTGAGAATTGTTTAATAGCCTAAAAATCAAGAAACAGTTTTCAAACAACATGAAGTCTTGCTATATTATGACAATTGCAGTTTGTCCCACCATTAGAACTGCTCCGGAGGTGAAAGGGTTAACTACCATTCTGAGAATGGAGTTTAGAGCACCAGCTCGGTTAGAGAAGCTCTGTCTGGATAATTTCAAACTGAAACTGTCAGATTCTTTACTTCGCCTCACTGAACAGTCGCTCCGGAGATTTCTCCTACTGCTCGGTTCATTTCTCGGTTTAAACAGTATTTTCTCGGTTAAATTCAACCGCGAGTATTATTATTTTAACGCAAACCGATCGGTTCAAGTTCTGTCTGTGGTATTGTAAGTAATAGACAGGTGTTTATTTCTGTGTGGAACTTGTAAATGTTTATCGGTTCGGTTCAAACCGATCAGGTTGGTTAAAACTTTAAAGTTTAAGCATTTTAAAGCTTTTAGAGTGCGGTTCCCGGTTCTTATTGGTTCTAAGAAAACCGGATTTCATTACGTTTTTTTCCACGACCCGTGACACGGTTGGGAACCGATAAGGGTGTCTTGCCTGGCACTGCCGTTAAAAGGGCAAGTTTGTTGGTTAGGCTGGCATCATGTCTGAGAAACCCAAAAGAAAAACCGGGCCCACTGGGTTTCAACACTGTAGTGTCTGTGGGGAAGCCTTTGCCAAGGCTGACCCACACACTAAATGTGTCTATTGTCTGGGGTTTGACCACCTCAATTCAGACTGCCAGATTTGTAAGAATTTCCCTGCAATCACCCTGGATAAGAGAGTGGGCAGGCTCAGGGAACGAGAGGCCAAGAAGTCCGCTGACCTGGATGGCCAGCCACCGAACCGGAGGGAGTGCCCTCTGACCAGGGCGAGACTTCTTCGGCCAAACGTAAAGCTGGCTCTGAGGAGCCAGTTCCAGCAAAGAAAACTAAAAAATCAGCAGGTATGGAGTCCAAAATTCCTTCTCCAACTGCTGCAGAAATAGCAAAAGCTATACAAATTGTACAGTCACTTTCTACCGGTTCCGTCCGAACCGCCACTGTCTGGTAGGAGGTCGGTTCCACCGGTTCAAGAATATGATATTGGAGATTTTTATGAACCAGAGGAGGGGGAGGAGGATTATGAACAGTGTGAATGTGACTTTGAGAGTCTGGATGTGCCCATTGAACCGGACATCTCCCCAGACAGACCTTTAGAATCTCCCCCTATGCTTTCTGAGTCCCCTTCTCATTTTTTGTTTTATAAAAAGGTTGCTGAAACCCTCCAGCTCCCATTAGAGGAAGCTGTGGATGAGCAAGAGTAACCTGATTTTGTGGAAATGATGGATATCCCAGAGTCTAGGAGATTATCTATCCCCTTACATAAGTCTTTTTAGGAAGCAAACAATAAAAATTCTAAAAGCCCCTAATTCTGTGCCTCCTGTTGACAAAAAGATGGACAGGAGGTACACTTTGTCAGGTCCTAATACAGACTTTCTTTCACAGCAATGCAGTCATGTTGGGGTAGTTCAGGCTGCAGCCTGTGATAAAGCTAACATTCCCCTGGCTTCACATCCTCCTGACAAGGACTCCAGGAAGATTGATGCCATGGCTAAAAAACAATACATGGCAGCGTCCTTGGGACTCAGACAAGCAAATTACATGGCTTATGTGGCAAGATACCAAAAATCTAGATGGGACACTGTCATGGCTTTAGCTAAACAGGCCCTGGCCAGCTTGCCAAGGAGCTGGAGCAGGTGGCTTCGATGAAGTATTGAGGCTTCCAAGGTGCAGTTCCATGCTGCTGTGGATTCTAATGATGTATCCTCAAGAGTCATGGCTACATCTGTGGCCTTTCGAGGTTAGTTTGGCTCAGGTATACTAACTTGTCACAGGATACCCAGTCTAAGGCTATGGATTTTCCTTGGTAGGAATTTCTGTTTGGGAGCAAACAGAGAATTACATGAAGAAATGGATGAATACAGAACAACTTATAGGAGTGACAAGCCAAGGAGCTGCAAGCCACTCCTCAGAAGCAGACCCCCAGGGTAGAGGTAGGCCCTTTCACAGGCCTTTTACCAAAACCAGGCTTCTTCTGCTTATGCTCAGAGGGGTTCTTCAGAGGCAGAGGCAGACGGGTGCAAGCAGGTCTGCTCCACCCCTCAGACTAAAGCCCCTACAAACAGGCACCCTGATGGGGTGCCCAGGGCTGTCTCCACTACCTGTAGGGGCAGGCTGGTTCTTACTGCCCAGGACTGGGAGTCTCTAACATCAGACAAATGGGTCCTGGAAGTAGTAAGCCAGGGTCTGGTTCTCAGCTTCAAAACATTTCCAAAGATGAGAGCCAGATTTTTTCCACCTGCAAACCCTTTAGAGACTTTTACCTTAGAAACAGAAGTCTCAACCCTTCTAGCTCTCAGAGCTGTAGAAAGGGTTTCCCCCCTACACCAGGGCAAGGGTCTGTACTCCAGATATTTCCTTACCCCAAAAAGACAGGAGAATGGCAGCCCATCTTAGACCTAAGATATCTGAACAAGCACCTTTTGAAACCAAAGTTCAAAATGGTGACTCTGGCAATGATTTTACCTTCTCTAAGGCCAGGGGACTGGCTAGCTTCCCTGGACCTCAAGGATGCCTATTTCCATGTTCTAATTAGAAGCTCTCACGAAAGTACCTCAGATTGAACTGCCCTCAGGACACTACCAGTTCAGAGCAATGCCCTTCGGCCTCACCTCTGCCTAAAAGGTATTCACAAAATGTCTGGCAATGCAGTTGCTCATTTAAGAAGGCAAAGGATTGCTGTTTTTCCCTATCTAGACGACTGGCTCATTGTAGGCCAGTCTCCAGAACAGGTCAATCACACCTGCAAGTTACCCAGCAGCTGCTCACCTCTCTGGGCTTCTTGCTCAATTTTCCAAAGTCAGTTCTGGAACCTGTTCAGGTACTCACCTTCATAGGTGCAGAATTGGACACAAAGCAGGCCAGAGCCTTCCTACCCTTAGAGAGGGTAAGGAACCTGGTGGCCCTGGCCTCCTCCTTCACTCTGCAGGTCTCTCGACCAGCAAGGCACTTCTTACAGCTCCTAGGGCACATGGCTGCTTCCACAGCTGTAGTGCAAGGAGCAAGATTTCAGATGAGGGACATTCAGTTTCACTTGAGAGCCTTTTGGTCTCAGAGAAAAGATCCCCTTTCCAAGTTGGTCCCAGTGACTCGAACCCTGATCCAGGCCCTTCAGTGGTGGCAGGATCAGAGCAATTTAAGACTGGGGTTCCCCTTCATCCCTCTGTCGCATTCCTTGACCCTCACTACGGATGCATCCTTCTGGGATGGGAGCTCACATGGCGACCTCTCCACTCAGGGAGTGTGGTCCCTCAGGAATCTCTGCTCCACATCAATTTGCTGGAACTCAGAGCTGTCTTTCTAGCACTTCAAGTGTTTTCTGCGTCTGTCCAGAACAAAGTGGTATAAGTCAGAACAGACAACACCACCACAATGTGGTACATCAACAAACAAGGGCACTCTGGTCTCGGCCTTGTGCACCGGGCAATGAAGTTATGGTCTCTGGCTTATTCCCTGAACACTTCCCCATAGCAGTTCACCTCCCAGGAAAGGACAATGTCCTGGCAGATGCTCTCAGCAGGATTTCCCAGGGCCATCACGAATGGTCACTGGATCCCCAAGTACTGGGATAGTTTTTGCCAGATGGGGCACCCTCAGATAGATCTTTTCGCAGCCCCAGACAATCACCAACTTCCACTGTTTTGTTGCAGGCCCCAGTGATGGGCTCAGTCCTCTGGATGCCTTTCTCCTAGATTGGGAAGGGAAGTTTCTATATGCTTTCCTCCTTCCTCTTCTATTCAAGGTGCTAGTCAAAATCAGATCCCAGCCTTGCAGGATGATTCTGATTGCTCCAGATTGGGCCAGGCAGCCCTGGTACCACTCCTTCTGTCCTTAACAGTCCATCTTCCCTGTGCCTCCCAGGAGACACAATCTGTTATCTTTGCCCAGGGAGGGTTTGGTATCCGAATCTCAAATCCCTCAACCCCGAGGCCTGGCTCTTGAGGAGTTAGAGTTTGCTGACCTACACCTTCTCAAGGTGTTCTCGACATCCTGAAGGCTTCCAGGAAGCCTTCCACTAGGGCACTTATAATTCTAAATGGAAAAGGTTTTCCATCTGGTGCTCGGGAAGCATATTTCCCAGAATCTGCTGATTTGCCCATTGTTCTGGACTATATGGTCCATCTTAATTCTTTGGGCCTGAGACCAGCTACCCTGAAAGTTCATTTGGCAGCTGTCTCTGCTTTTATTTCAGCAGGAAAGCCCTCTTCTCTTTCCACTCACCCTGTTTTTTCCAAGTTTTTCAAGGGATTACTTCATACTAATCCACCTTTCAGGGACCCGGCCCCTGCCTGGGATCTTAATGTTTGCATTGCTCAGTTGATGCAACCTCCCTTTGAGCCTCTGTCTTCTGCAGAGCTCAAGTATTTGACTTGAAAAACTGTTTTTCTAGTAGCCATCACTTCTGCCAGGCGCATAAGTGAGTTACAAGCCTTGTCAGTGGAGACTGACTTTATTTCCTTTCACAGGGATAAAGTAGTCCTTAGGACTAACAGGAAGTTTTTGCCTAAGGTGGTTTCAGACTTCCATCTTAACCAATCTATCTCCCTTCCAGTGTTCTTTACTGACCATTCCTCCTCTGGTGAGAGGAGGTTGCACAGTTTAGATGTTAAGAGGGCCCTTAGTTACTATATAGAGCGTACCAAGGGTCATAGGTTCGAATCCCTGCAACTTTTTCTCACTTTTGGTGAGGTTGGAAAAGGTAAACCTGCCACTAAGAGATCCATTGCCAGGTGGATTGTCTCTTGTATCCAATTTTGCTATCAAAAACTGGGAAAGGTTCCCCCTTCAGGCCTGAGGGCTCACTCTACCAGAGGTACAGCTGCGTCTATAGCTGCTGCCAGAGACATCCCTATTTTAGAGATATGTCAAGCAGCTACCTGGAAAACGGTACACACTTTCACCAAGCATTACTCCTTGGATATCCAGGCCAGGAGGGATGCTAGATTTGGCACAGCCGTGCTTCAGAGCCTATTCCCTAAGTAGGTTCTGTCCCTCCTCCATGGAGGTACTGCTGTGTATTCTGCAATTGTCATAATATAGCAAGACTTCATGTTGTTTGAAGAAAAAATTACTCACCTTAGTAATGTTGTTTCTTCTAATGGAGTCTTGCTATATTATGACCTCCCCCCCAGCCTGCCCCTCTCAGAACTTCTACTTGGGTATGGGGTGGGCAGTCCAGTGTGGGCACCGGTTATGCCCATTATATGTTTTTCACCCCTTTTTGGGGTTTTGGGGTGTGGTGTTTTATTCTACCTTATTTTATTATTTTCTGGTTCTGACTTGAGTCCTTGTGTTGGGACCAGGAATATGTGTTAATATTTAGGTAGCCAGTTGGCTAGTGTAGGTTACAGCTTCAGTTTCAGTTTGAAATTATCCAGACAGAGCTTCTCTAACCGAGCTTGCGCTCTAAACTCCATTCTCAGAATGGTAGTTAACCCTTTCACCTCCGGAGCAGTTCTAATGGTGGGACAAACTGCAATTGTCATAATATAGCAAGACTCCATTAGAAGAAACAACATTACTAAGGTGAGTAATTTTTTCTTACTATCTATTGGACTCTCAGCTGATTTACAAGACACAGAATATCCATGGGAGGACAGATCGAGGCTCAGGTAATTGCTGCAGGGATCTTGCTATCAGAAGGCAGAACTGCAAGTTGATTTAAACCATTTTAAATTTTTGCCTGTTATTCGCTTCATGCTAGAGTGGGTCAGTTGTGGACTGCATTTAAAGCAGCAATATTTGTTAGTAAGCAAGAAATTTCATTATATAGGTATTTTTTTAGTTAACTTTTGCTTCCGACATCCTTAGATTATCCTGAGTGTATTTTTAGTTTTCTCAGGTATTTTAGAAACAGCTTTTACAGCTAATTTTGTAATTAATAACTAATGCCATTAAAGATGTCCGCCACTTGCAATTTTTAAAAACCTCTTCTGCTGAGGTTACCTGTTAAATGTACATGCTAGATTCATACAGTGGCTGTATAAGAATGGTGCTGTGATATATTTTTGATGATAAACAGCACCGCACAGCACAGCACTGTACCAAGATATTTAATTCTTTAGTGGCAGGCATGGCACAGGAGTTGGAACTTTGAAAAATGTCAAAATCCTGTTCTTGGTTCAGGAATGAAAGAAAGCAAAAAGGAAAATGGATATCTTGCAGTTTTTAGTCAGAACAACATTATTGCTGCAAAAAAAAAATCTACATGATGATAAACAAATACTGCTGCATTAAAGACACAAAAACAAGCCGGCCCACCAGCACAGCGGCAAGCTGTCTGCTTTCGGCACCGACGTCTCGGGAGTCGACAACAGACTCTGGAGTCAGAGGGCCGGCCAGGGAGAGAAGGACTGAGCATCCCAGAGACTGCTCTCCTTCTCTGGGGAGAGGGGGAGAGTGTCCGGCACAATGCGGACCTCTGGCGGAAGTTGGGGGTACCATCGTGGCCGGCACCACACGGGGGGTGGCGGGCGAATGCCGGTGTTATTTCATATCTTCCCCCCCTCGGGAAAACCTTTGCACAAAATTATAGCCCACGAATGATGGCCCCAGCTCCACTGCTCCTGCTGCATATTATGTCCACCTGGGGTCCGCTCCTGTGGCCCCACCCTGGGGGCAAGCCGGGCTTAGCGACATAGTGCCTTGGGAGGGGCACCTCTCCAGTGGCTTCACCCAGGGGGAAAGTCTGGGGATGGGGGAGGGTGAGTGGAGTGGGAGAGCAGAGGAGAAAAGCCAACAAAAAAAAAACCCACAAAAAACAAAATTGAATTTACCAGCATGCTTAATTCACAACCTGCTAGAAAGATGCTGAATTTCACTTGAAGAGACGATCAAAGATTTAAACAGCAACTGGGGTGCTTGTCCATATGCAGTCTTCTGTTATCCAGGGAGACAAAGGATGCGAGACAATGTTGGAAAGATAAAACAAACTGCATAATGCCAAAAAAGTTGTCTCCTTAAGTCTCATCATCAAAGCAGCTGCTGCAGTCTCGGGAGAAAGCCGACACAGTTCCTCAGAGTGCTGAAAACCAAATGTAAAGGTCTGTCTTTTTACAACTCACGAAGCCACCAGCACTAAGCTTAATATTTTTTCCCTATACAAGTTTTTTCACAGTCATCAAACAAGGCAAGTGATACAGAAGCTGGCAATAAGGGAAATTAAAATTGGTCCAAAATGATCCATTCAAAAATATGTCCCCAAGCTAAATGTTGCCATTCCCTCTTTTTGTGGTGGGGCTGTGCCCTCCACACCCCCACACACACCCTTTCCAAATAGTCTAACTCCAGTGGGGGGGGGACCTCAGGGAGGAGGCACTGAACTCTGTGATTTGGCGCCCTAATGACAGGTGCACTGCCACCAGCACCCTGATGGCCGGAAGGGCAGCCACACTGCAGAAATAACAGTAGCCTCTCCAAATTTAGAGATTAGCCAAGAAAATGCAGAAAAAGTGGCGGTTGTCCTAAAACCACAGGAGCTGAATTTGACTTGCAAAACCATCCTTAAACAGAGGTTGGAAAATTCTACTGAAGCTATGTGATGAAGAATAAGGAGTGCATGGTAAATCTCGTCGCAGGGCATCTGGGTTCTTCATAGCTTAAACTGAATACACAAATCCACATGGACATGGCTGCAGCAGGAGAGCAAACTGTTTTCTTTAATATACTTCAGCCACTAAACAATAAGAACAAAGGAGCCTTCAGAGACTAAAGAGGCAAAATGTTTATCAGATTGTCATGACCACTGTCCCTGTTATCAATCAATCAATCAAACTCTTTATTTATCCAGGCGGGCACCATTGAGCAAGGCTCATTTGCAAGGTGGACCTGGTCATGAATATATCAAAGTATAGTACAGAAACAGGTATACAAAAAGCAATAATATACAAGGAAGAAAAAGTATATACAGTACAGTACAAGGTTGAAATAAACAAATAAAAAAACACCATTATTTTACAATTGAAGAATTCAGCAGATGTACAATCAACCATAGGCATACAGGGGTTATAAGCAGAGATCTTCTGAGCGAGGCAGCCGGCAACTACACATATAGGGGAAAGAGGCCGTGTATGGGGTGGCAGGTTAGAGAGGTAAAGAAGAGGAGGGATATATTACCGACGACTGGGGGAAAAATTGAGCTAAAACTACAGAAAGTGACGATGGCTGTCGTGTACTTGTTTATTATGATAATGACAGAGGAGGGGTAGATAACTGGGACACTACTATGGATGGGTGGGACTTAGCCAGGCTGGAGTGGACAGGGAAGGGTGTGCAGTAGGAAGATTTAATAGGAAAGAGTGAGAGCAGGGTAGAAATATGGTGAGCGCAGATGGAAAGGGGAGTTATGGAATTAGTGGGCTAGCGGTGAGGAAAACATTTGCAAGGTGCTCTCATGTAGCGATCGTAGAGCGCCTTGAAGATATTCACGCTAACAGAGCAGCTCAGCTTCAAGTTCCTTTGTAAACTGTTCCACAGTGTGGGTAAAGAGAAGCTTAGAGCAGCTTTGCCGAAACAAGTTTTGACCCTTGGAACTTGGAGGGCAATTAGGGAATAGCTCCTTAGAGCATAGGTGCCTAACACACTCCGGGGAATAGAATCTGAGACATATGAGGGGAGCTTGTTGGCCACCGCTCTGAAGGCCCATAGGGCGGCATTTCTGTTCCTTCTATAGTGAAGGGAAGTCCAGCCTAACGATGAGTACAGAGAGCAGTGGTGTGTGGAAAGTGGAAGGCCAGTAATGAACCTGATAGCTCTGTGGTAGAGGGTGTCCAACTTAGCCAGCGCAGAGGCAGTGCAGTGGCTGTAGAGCAGGTCCGCGTAAACTATTAAAGATAGGAAGGTAGCTTGAACTAGTTGAATCTTGGCCTCCTTTGTGAGCAGGTGGTTAATTCTGTAGAATAGTCCTAATCTTTGCCTTAGTTTCTTCTGTAGTTCTTCGAGATGGTCAGCGAAGGAAAGTTTATGATCGAGCCAAACTCCTAGATATTTGAATTTAGCTACATACTCTAGTGTTTCTCCAAGAACAGTGGTAATTTGTGGGATAGCTGCCCCCCCCAGCAGGAATTGCCACATGCAAGGGGGGGGGGAGAAGAGCATGGCTTTTGTCTTTTTCGCATTGAGCAAAAGCTTTTTGTTTATGAGCTGGCATTGTAGAAGGTTAAATTCAGCTTGGAGGTCTTCACAGGCTGCTTCCGGCGTGGGACGACTCAAGTACAGTACAGTGTCATCCGCTGAATAAGTGAATGTTGGCTTTTTGATGGGGTCATTGATGTTATTAATGTAGACTGCAAAAGAGGAGGGACCAAGGATAGAGCCCTGGGGCACGCCTCAGCATAGGTTTTAATGGAGAAAGATCACCTTCAGCTTTAACCTGCTGTTCGCTGCTCCGAGGTAGTCTGCAAACCAGCACATAGATTTATGGTCCAGGCCTCAAGGTGCTTAGGAGGAAAGAAGCAGGCTGTGATCGACTGTGTCGAATGCCTTACTAAGATCCAAGAAAACAGCACAGACATGCTTCTTCTTGTAAAGGTCTAGGAGCCAGTCATTGGTCACCTTAGCTAGGGCTATTATGGTGCTGTGCTTTGCTCTGAATCCAGACTGAACCGGGTTTAATAGGCTTCTGGATTCTAAGTATACCCCTAGCTGGCAACACACTATTTTTTCTAGTAATTTAGACAGGATGGGGAGGAGGGAGATCAGTCTCTAATTATTTATATCGCAGGGGTCACCTGCTTTTAATGGAGGGATGAGATGGGTTATTTTCCATTGGGGGGAGGCTACCCTGGGAGAGTGACATGTTGAATAGGCGGGTGATTGGCACTGCAAGCACATAGTAGGCACATTTCAGATAGTATGGCTCTATGAAGTCGGAGCCTGCTCCCTTCCTGGTGTCCAGTTGCAGCAGTAGGTCTTTCACCTCTTTTAGAGAGACAGGCAGGAGGGAGAAGGCCTCCTCGGTAGAGGGGGACTCGTGGGTTGGTTGGCCCTGAGCTGTGCGGAGGTCACTGGCAGGAGAAGTATCAAATGCTAGCCTTGCCGTTGCAGAATGGTTATTGAGGGCTTCCAATATCTCTGATCGGTTAGCGATAATGCTGCCACTGGACTCAATTTTTGCTGGAATGGAATTACCAGGTGCATGTCTTCAACAGGTCACTTGAGACAGGGAGGGTACCTAGGGATTGGCGAGAGGCACATGTAGTGCCAATCCATAAAGGGGGTCGAGGGAAGTACCAGGTAACTATAGACCCATCAGTTTGACCTCGGTGGTGGGAAAATTAATGGAGAGTATACTAAAGGAACGATTGGGGGTGTACTTGGAGGAGGTGGGAGGTCTGGATAATCGGCAACATGGGTTTGTGCCAGGTAGATCATGTCAAGTCAATCTTGTGGAGTTCTACGAATGGGTAACATCAGAACTGGACAGGGGAAAGCCTGTGGATGTATTATTCTTGGACTTCAACAGGCGTTGACTCTGTCCCCACAATGGTCTGTTGGAGAAACTGATGGGGTTAGAAGTAGGCCCTTTGATAGTCAGATGGATTGAAAACTGGCTAGCTGGACACACCCAGAGAGTAGTGGTCTGTGGGGAGCTCAACCCTAGAGAGGTTGGTAGTGGGTACCGTAGGCTCGGTCCTGGGTCTGATCCTGTTTAATGCATACATATACGGACATCAGGGAGGGTATAGGGTGTGAAATGAGTCTCTTCGTTGATGACTCCAAGATGGGAGCAGTAGTTGAGGGAGAAGAGGGGAGGTTGGCCCTGCAAGGGGACCTGGACACCCTGGAAAGCTGGGCTCACACATGGAAATTACATTTCAATATCACCAAGTGCAAGGTGTTACATCTTGGGCGGGGAAACCCTAAACACAGGTACACCCTGGGAGGGGAGGTGCTGGAGGCCTCAATAGGGAAAAGACCTATGGGTCATGGTGGATGCATGTATGAATAATTCTGAGCAGCAGGAGAGCGGCTAGCAAGGCAAACAGGATGTTGGGATGCATCGTAGGGGATCACCTCTAGAGCAAGGACGTGATTCTCGCTGTACAATGGACTGGTTAGACCACACCTGAGTACTGTGTACAGTACTGGAGACCACACTTGAAGAGGGACATACAGCTTCTGGAGAGGGTACAGAGGAGGGCAACTAAGATGATACGAGGGCTGGGGATTTGACATATGAGGACAGACTTGAGGAGCTCTGCCTGTTTTCACTGGAGGAGGAGGAGACGGGGGACATGATTGAGGGTCTTCAAGTACCTCAAGGGAATAAATAGGGTAAACATGGAGGGATCTTTAGACTAAAGCAGGGAGGTATCACCAGAGGCATGGTTTGAAGTTGGAAGGTGGAAGGGTGAGGGGAAAGAGGAGGAGGTTTTTCACTGAGAGGGTGGTGGACCCTTGGAATGCACTGCCTGGCGAGCTGGTTCAGAGATCCACAGTGGAGGGCTTCAAGAGAGGGTGGGAGTGGGACAGACACAGAAAGTGGATGTATCAGATGATGGCCTGTCCCAGGGGGGTGGGGATGGATATAGGGGTTTCTGGATAACAAGGGGGGAGGGCCTCGGCACCCAACTAGGGATCTGAGGTTTGAGCAGACTCGATAGACTGTAAGGCCTAATCTGCTGGCAAATAGTATGTTAGTATGTCCAGACATGTCTTTTAATGTTTTCCAGAGCTTTGTAGGATTTCTTGAGGCAGAGGCTAGCTCCGAACGATAGTAGGCGACCTTGGCTGCTCTGACCAACTTGGTGCACTTGTTACGTGCTCTCTTAAAAAGACACCAATCTGAGTCGTTCTTGCTTCTGGCTTTTTTCCATAAAGTATCCCTTTCTAACAGGGAAGCTTTGAGCTCAGGTGAGAACCAACGCAGGTGCTGCTCTTGACCCGACCTTAACCAAGGGTGCATGCTTATTTTACACCTCACCAAAATATCATAAAAATAGTATATGCCCTGTTAACCGCTTTTGCTAGGAAGAATTCTACCATCAGTGTGAATGTTTCAAGTCATGGATGTAGCAAACTAATCAAAGTTGGCTTGCACCTCTTGATAGAGAACTTTGCCACAAAACTGGGGGTTGTGCACGGATCTAATGGTGGTGATTATACAATGATCGCTAATGTCTGAGAAAATGTTCGACATGAGAGAACAGGTGTGCTTACAACCAAAAATTACATCTAAGAGGGAGCTGTTGTTAAGGTTCTTTTATTTGGGCGAGTAGGCTCAAATGAGTTGCACCAGCCCTAGAGTGTCACAAAAGGATTTCAAGGGAGCTAATGTACTTGATAGCTAATCATAGTTCAGGTCACCAAGAATAATGGTTTCCAAGGAACTGAGCCACAGTACGGAACTGAGGTGAGACAGGAGATGAGGCCCGGCAGAAGGGGGGCCTGTAGCAGCCGATTACACAGAGTGCACTGGAAGGAGAAAGTTCGATCTTTAGGGTCAAGCACTCAAATTCTTTGGGGGAGGATGATGCATCTATGCATGTGGCTGAGTATTTGTTTCTTAATAAATTGCCACCCCACCTCCTCTTGATTGCCTATCTGCTTGGAAGAGTAAATAATTTGGGATATTGATTTCATTGTCTGGGGTGGCTGGCCTAAGCGAGGTCTCAGTGATCACTAGAATGTTAGATAGGGTGTGGCTCACCCAAGCCTGGATAAGGGTGAACTTTTTCAGCAAACTATAGGCATTAAGATGCATAAAAGACATTCCTTTGATACCTGCCAGGTCTGATGGAGAAGCAAGGGTGTCTGATGGTCCTGGGTTGAGTTCGACATTGCCTGAGCACAATAGTAAATGAAGCATGATTCTTTTTAAGGCAGCGAACTGTAATTTGGAAACACTATTTTTTGGGCGATAGGGGAAGCGGTGTTGATGGGTAGGCCTGTACCCACTCCTGGTGTTATACTGGCCTAGTGTTGCAACCACTAGTGTCCTGGCAGAAATTTGCCATGAGTAGGAAGTCTCAAGTCTGGATGGGAGAGTAATCTGCAGAGGCAGCTCGGGAGATGTCCCACTCCCCAGCAGAGACAGCTGAGAAGCTCAATATTCCAGAATGGCTACCTGAAAGAAGCTGTTGGACGCAGGACAGGGAGAAGTGCAAGGGTCATTCCACTTTAAGGAGGGATGAGGGTTCTGAAGCACTGAGCACTAGTAAAGCTAGTGACACACCGAGGAATCAGCTGTAATTTCCCATGGTAGATCTAAATGCCACAACAGCCGGCAGTAAACACCACTAGAAGCCTAGACCAATCAGTGATCAGGTGTCATAAGTTCAAAATCCTTTTGTTGGCTGAGAGGTGGTTTTGGCACCAAACGTACCTGTGGAGGAACTCTTTGCAGCTGAGCCAGTGAGGTGGTTCAAGGCTGCAATCTGGTGTGGCAAGATTGGTCTGTAGCTTTCATTTCTGTTTCTGGCCCTGCTCTACCAGTACAGAATGGGAGTGGGGGAGGTGTTCAAGTCTTGCAGCCTTAGTGGATGAGCATGTTTCAGCCTGAGAAACAGGCAGAAAAACCCCAGGGATGGTCCTCAGAAAGAAAGGTATCCCAGGTCCACTAGAGCAGAAGAGGAAGTAGAAAATATAATGTGTTTCCTCTTTAACAGAAAAGACAGCTGTTGTAGCCCTCTAGTGGCTATGTAGTATAATTTACAAATGAGAAAGTAGTAAAAAAAAAAAGTGAAATTCTTGCTTTACAAAAAAGGATCCCAGGGTCAGCAGCACTGATAATCGTCTCTAATGAAGCAAGGTAAAATGGAGACCAGCAGAAGAAGTCAGTGAGGCTGAGATCCTCCAATCAGAGTGCTTGCTCTGAAAATTCAGAATGTCCAAAGGCACCAAATACCAACGTATCTAAGGGGATATACGCCTTTTGGCTGTTTCTGTAGATTTCTGGGCCCTGCAACGAATTGGAGTTCAGAGGATCCTGGGCGGCAGTTTCATCTACATGACTGCATGACAATGTACAAGACCTGAAGGTCTGCAGCAGTATGCATGAGAATGTAACAGTAAAGAGACCTGTAAATTTACAAACAGCCTGAGGTCTCAATTACAAAGGGGACTGAAAAAGTTATGCAGTACAACAGTAAGGCAGTGATGAGCAGTCAGTTAAACTAAAATGGAATGGCCAAACTGAAGATCACAATAAAGTCACAGATATAGGAACAGAAATTAATGTAATAAAACTACAAGAAGAAGAAAGAGAGAGAGAGAGACAGTAACAATAGTGAAGAAGAAATCTCAACAGAGACAGATTGGGAAACCTCAATCAGAAAGAAAAGTCGCAATGTCAGTATGGGCCACATTGATCCTAACAAGAGGTTGTAGCCCTTATCAAAGACATTAAGTTCCAAATTGATTCTCCAAACAAATGGCATCAATATCCACAAATGTGAAAGCCCTGACAACACCGGAGCTAGAAAAAAAGAACATCAGATCTAGAAGACGATATAGCAATTCTCAAACACACTGCAAAGACCAAGACAAAGGCATACAAGAAATAAAACAGAAAGAAAATCCCTCTCCTATCTTTACCAGCTTGCTAGGGCAATCTCTGCTGCTTACCCTACCACAGATAAATTTAAGACTGGCTCAATGTGAGGCCTTCTGTTGTGTGTTAAAGGAAGTTTCCAATATAGATAGCTACTCATGTAGTGTAGTAGCTGCCCTCCGTGGTAGTCATTTTTGGCCCAGTTAGAAATACTGGTAGCAGCCAATAATCCCAATATTTTACTCATAAATTTATTTTAATATCAGCTGCCCAATGCATTTTCAGAGCCCCAGTCCAGCCGCCATGCCCCCGCGCTCAATCACGTAATGACGTGTGGCCAGGGAGAGCGCTCCCCATTGAAATAAATGGAGCTAGAGTTTTCATTCATTTTTAACATCAAGAATGGCCAGTAACAGATTAATGAAATACACCGCTTGGCTAACATGATCCTTGTTAGTCAAGCGGTGCCTTTCATCAATCTGTTACTGGCCATTCTTGATGTTAAAAATGAATGAAAACTCTAGCCCCATTCATTTCAATGGGGCACGTCCCCGCGCTCTCCCTGGCCACACGTCATTACATGCTTCAGCCTG
Organism: Neoceratodus forsteri; assembly: GCA_016271365.2. Classification (NCBI taxonomy): domain Eukaryota; kingdom Metazoa; phylum Chordata; order Ceratodontiformes; family Ceratodontidae; genus Neoceratodus; species Neoceratodus forsteri. The sequence goes on from JADMNL010000028.1 coordinate 110,328,140, forward strand.
GGGGCATGGTGGCTGGAATGGGGCTCTGAAAATGCATCGAGCAGCTGATGCTAAAATGAATTTACAAATATAATATTGAGATTATTGGCTGCTACCAGTATTTCTAACCTGGCTAGAATGACTGCTGCAGAGGGCAGCTACCACACCATGCGAGTGGTAGCTGCCGTAGGGTAAGTCGGAAATTCACTTTAAGAGAGTGGACATTCTGCCAGAGGAATTCAGCAGAAGTTTGTACTCCTGTATTCCATGATAAATAAAAATTCCATTTACTGAATGTGTGGAAAAAGATTATTGACAGGTGGGGAAGAATTACTTTTACTAGTCACTTTTAAAGGAGAACTGCACTGAATTTACAAGTCATTTTCCCCAGTAGAAGTTGTTTTTAAATACTGGTTCAAATTCTCTTATTGTTCTAATTAGCCTATCTTTTTAGTTATACATGGGGGTGTTTCTGAGCTACATGCTGCTGGTAAGAACCATTTTAGAAATCAGTTATGAAGTTTATGTCCCTGTTCTATTCTTCTATTGTTTGCACAATGCATCCATGTCCCACTATAGAACTCTGTGGCTGAGAGAGAGACATAAACTACATCACACAGTTCTAATATGGTACTTACCATCATACTGTAAAGTAGAAACACCCACCAAGTTTACTAAAAGGCATGTATAGCTTAAACAATAACAGAATTTTAACCAGTACTCAAAAATCGGCTTATATTAGGGAAAAATGACTTATAGACTCAGTGCAGTTCTCCTGGAAAAAGCCTATTTTTAATTTTTGAGAAGTTGTCCTTTTTTACATTGTTTCTCAGTTTGCTTTGTAAGGCAAATAGCATGCTGGGTTGCATTAGTAGGGGAATCACGAGCAGGAAAAGGGAGGTGGTGTTGCCACTGTACAGGTCACTTGTGCGTCCTTACCTGGAATACTGTGTACAGTTTTGGAGGCCACACTTCAGGAAGGATATAGACAGGACTGAGACGGTGCAGAGGAGGGCTACAAAAATTATTCAGGGACAGAACCATCTGTCCCGTGAGGACAGGCTGCAGGATCTAAACATGTACTCCCTGGAAAAGAGGAGGGAAAGAGGGGACATGATAGAGGCCTTCAAGTACATCAAGGGTATAAATAGAGTACAGTCACATGACCTCTTTCAACTCAAGGAGGACTCTAGAACAAGGGGTCATGACCTGAGACTTAAAGGCGGAAAGTTCAGTACAAATGTAAGGAAGTTCTTCTTTAGGGAGAGGGTGGTGGATGCCTACAATAGTTGCCTGCGGAGATGGTGAGGGCTAAAACAGTGGGGAAGTTCAAGAGCACCTGGGACAGACACAGAGGCATCTGAATACGGAAGGGGTAATAGGGAGGTGGGTAGCAAATAAATTTTGGGCAGATTAGATGGATCTCTGGATCCCCTTCTGCCATCACCTTCTATGTTTATAAGTCCAAGAAGACACTCAAGGTTGTTGATTGTCTAGGTTTAAGGCATTTCCAGGTGCTGAGGGCACTCAGTGCAAATACCTCATGCCTTACTGTACAGCTGGACTTGTACTAACTCCAGACAACTAACATCCTGTCGTCTTTTTTCACTTATGATCTCCCCCACCCAGAAGGATGCAGAGGCACACTTGTACATCAGCATGCCAACAAGCCATACATGCATCTTTTTTTTCTCTAACCTCTAGCACTCTCGACTCACTGTAACCCAGGCAGCAGGCAGTATTGCAGCAGAAGCTACAGTACTCAGTGGTGTGGTAGCACAGTGCCATCACTTGGGAGACCTGTGCAGTGACCAGCAAGGAGGGGGTGCGAGTGTGTCATGCGTGCCGACACTTGGCTCCTAAGGAAGGCTATGGCTGAGCGACATTGGTGTTTTTCGGGGTGAACTGATTTATTAAAATCCAACTTCACCGGCTCGGTGATGCTGAGGGCTGAGGCACTGGATGCCACACCTCGCACCACGCTGGCGACCTGGGTTCGGGAACAAGCTCAGGTCATCAGGGGTTGGCAGGGGCAGAAGTGGATTGAGCATTCGGAGGACTGCTCTCCTCTCCTCTCCTCTCCTGGGGGTGGGTGGGTCAGGCTTCCCACTGTTCAAAGACTCGCAGTGGAGACTGGGGGTATAGCCACTTGTGGGAGCCATGCATAGGGGTATGGAGGTGATGGCAGATGTCCTGCGAGCAGGTGCGGGAGGCCACCTACCGTGCACTTGACGTCATTGAATGTCCACGCCTCTGGGACTGGAACAAAGGAAATACCCTAGCACCCTGACAGGCGAAGGTGGGTCCAGTGAATGACTCCCATGCCCTCTGCCAGGTCTGACCTAGCTGGTCTGCGACTCACCACCACTCTCCGGTGGCCCTTCTAGATTCTAGATTGAACGCCGGAGGAGTTAAAGGTGGTCCCACCCCGGGGGGGCTCAGAGCCGGGGAACGGGGTGGTTGGCAGACCTGGGGGAGAGTGCTGGCTGCAAAGAACTGTTCAGGAGGACCTCAGGTTGGGCAGGATACAGTCAGTCCAAGTGTCCCACTGGAGAGACGTATAAGGGACTAGAGATCAGTGGATAAAGAAAGCTGACAAAAACAAAACTGAGTTTCAACCATCTCAGAGAACCTGGGCGGTTGAAGTTCAGTACATATGCACAAAATACATCCAATACTCATTACGCATTATACATACACATTACACGTTATACAATGCTAAAAGTATTACACACATTGTTAAAAAGTCTTTTATACTTTTGCTGTGAAGATGACCGCTCTCCTGGCCAAAGAAAGGGTGCTGCCATTGCAACCCCAGCTGTGGTGGAGGACTGAATAAAGGTGAAACTACAGGAACTTATCCATTTAGAACATGTGTACAGTTGTGTTGAAGATCACCTAGCGTTGTGATATTATGCAGTGAATAACGCACTCCACGGTGTGCGGTTATAAGTGAATAATGCACTCCTCATTGGTTATTAGGCACGAGGCATAACCAAAAAGTACATTATTCCCTTATGACTACACACCCTGGAGTGTGTTATCCCACTTCTAAAATGGGCTTTTGTTTTTTTAAAAATATGTAGTTCAGGTGAGGTGTGTGTTGTCAGAAAATAATCAACAGTTATACAACGTGCTTTGATCGTTGAGTTTACAGAATTTTTATGGCCCATTTTATAAGATTATGCATACCTGGAGCTTGACCCCACAATGTGGTGAGTGAGGGTGAGCACAAGGATGGTTGTACCTATTCCCAATGGCTCAACTGAAACTAGATGAAGGACAGGACTCGCCACTCATCTGATGGCAAACAGACATTTAGAAATGGAACTGGTGCCTCTCAATTCTTTTATTCCACCAAATATCCAAGACAGGTGCATAGCTACCTGGTGAAGCCCCTGATTGGTTGGAGCAAAATGTTTGGTCTATAGATTCTGTCCCACAATGTTATTGCTATCTGGGCAAATGTTTCACCCCAACCAATTAGGGCCTTCGTTCAGCTACCTGTGCACCTGTCCTCAACGGTGGAATAAATGAATTGAGAGGCACCAGTTCTGTTTCCAAGTGTCTTTTTGCTATCAGATGAGTGGTGAGTGCTACCATTCATCTAGTTTTGCTTGATCCCACAACATTTTAGACAGCCACTATCACTGCAGTTTATAGGAGGTGCCAGCAACTGTCTTCACTGACAATATGTCACTTTTGCATTACTTTTTCACACCGGTCATTCAGTTGCAATGGTAGACGGGTCTTTCCTACATGTAGCATTTGCAGACTTTTTAAACAAAACATAATTTAACATATAATATAACCCGAATTCCTTTCAACTGGGAACCTGATTTGCCCCCCAGTTTTGTTTTAAAACTACCACAATAATTAAATGCAAACTGTAACTTGTTCTGCTAAATTGAACCTATTTGCATTGTGGTTTGAGGCAAAAAAAACATCAATTGATAGCAAACATGGTCATACATCATTTATTTTTATGCAAAACTCTGATGAAAAGACAACAGAATTTAACAAGCAAACCAATTCCAAATTTCTAGATTTAAAGCCCAGAATTCAAATGTTCTTCCCTGTGTCAATCTTCACCATTCATCACTGGTGGGTGTAAGCACCCGATGGGAGCTTTTTTTTTCCTCAAAGGGGGAGGAGCAGCACTTCATGAGGACGATGCGCTGCGTGGACCTCATTTCATGGCCAGTAACGGCCATTGGCTCCTCCTCCACCTCAGTTCTGCTTCTCCCACCATCGAGCCAGCACCTTGCCTGCTACAGAAGCCACAGTATACTGCAGCCTAGTTTTTGGTGCAGCACCGCACCTCAACTCAGAGCCATTTTTCGATGCTGTTGACGCTGCTTTCAGTTCAACTCGATGCCTCGGTTCTGCCGTTCGGCAATCGGTGCCATTTATTGAACACCAGTTCCTCGTTTTATTTTAAACAGCCGAGTCTTGTCTGTTTATTGTTTTAGTTTTTTGTAGCATCATGCCAGGTTCAGGGGACAAAAAGTGATTTTCCAAAGCGGGCTGGCCTCCTATGCATTGGTGTCCCTGTGGCCAGCAGATTTCCGTGACAGACCATCATGATGTTTGCCTCGGCTGCCTTGGACCTCAGTATGATATGGATCACTGCAATGCCTGCTTCTCGATGGACCACTGTATTCTCGAGTGCTGTGTGTTTAAAGTTGGCAGGGCTCTGCTGATTTTCAGGGGGCGGCGGCGCTCTTGTTGGTCCAAGAGCAGGTCACTTCGCCCTTCCTCCAGGTCCCCTCCTGGGCCTATACTGTCCAGTGAGGAGGGGGGCCTCCTCCTCCTCCTCTAGCCTTGCCGCGGAGGAGGCCTCTTCTGCAATACTGGAGCACTAGTCTGGTTCCACTCAAAGCCGGGCTGGGAGTACTGCCCTCTGGCAGTCACCTCCTTGGAGGTGCAGGCTACCCCTGTGTTAGAACCCACGGTTGCTGGGTCCAGCATGGGATGTTCTTTGGTGCCACCTGCTGGCACTGTCTCGGATCCTGAAACTGTTCACAGCTCTGGTGATTGAAGTGGCACTGCGAGAGGCACTGGGTCCATCCACAGTGCCGTTCGCAACGCCAAGGGTAGGAGAGCCCCAGGGTCACCCATCTGGAGGTCTTTTGGATCTCCTCCTCTCTGGAGCTGGATGATCAAGAGGCCAATCCGGACTGGTGACCTGACTCCTCGAAATTGGTGGGCTCTCCATGGTCCAGGACTCTTGCGCCTTCCCAGGTGCTCCTTCCTGCAGTGACTACGGTTGGAGCCAGCTCCCGCGCTGAGGGCGACACTGGGAGCACGACACAGGATAGTGGTCCTGGACCTGTGGGAGCAGTGGTTCCGGTGTCGGGAGTGAGGTCGCCCACTGCCCTTGGTGCCACCCCCTCTCCAGATGCTGGATCTGGGACTCCCTCTTCTATGGCTCTCCTTGGAGGGCCTGTGGAATTGGGGGGACCCCAAGGCACAGGGTGTGGGGAAGAGGTCTTCCTCAGAGTCGGCAGGGTTGAGTGGCCAGGGAGAGTGGCTGTGGCACTCCCCTGCAGTCCTTTGGGGCTCGGAAAGGAGCCGCAGCGCTGAGCCCAGGTTTTCTCCCTTGTCTCCTTCGGGGCAGTCCTTGTTGGGTGGGGTTAGGGTTCACCCTTCTGGACACATGCGGCCCCAGTCCCCTCATAGGAGTCCTTCTAACCCCAGTAATACTCAGGTATTCATAATTTCTGCAGTGTCCTTTTAAGACTGAACTGCCCGGAGAGATGGAATGCTATGCAAATGATGGAATCTTTGCACGTGCTATTTTTCAGAAGCTGCCTTGAACTAACTGCCCAGGTTCTAAACCCTCAGATTTCACTCTCCGCTTGTCAAGACCAGAAGCTCGGAGATCCTCTCCTCCTCTACTTGTCCTGACACGATAAAACTTATAAAAATACATAAGTATTATTTATCCTTTTCCTTTTTCTGCCTTTAGCTAGTGTTTTTATTTTAATAAACCATTGTTTTAGTGTTAAATTAACCTTTTCTCGGTTTCTTCCAGTGCGGTTTAACTGGTGGGGAACCGGGGCTTTTCTTAGAGATTTTCGGAGTTCCCTGACTAAGGAACCCCTTAGTTTTATTTAAAATTTAAGTTTTATATTTAAATTGTGAACCGCTAATCCTGGTTCTTGAACTGCTAACTCCGGTTCATTTCTCGGTTCGATTCCTGGTCCCAAAAGGGTTTTCTCAGTTCAGGAGCCGACCGCAAGCACTAAATAAGGTATTAAAATCCTTCTTATTTAGCGGTTACTGATTTTAATCATTTTCTGCATTCAGAATGTCTGAAAAACCAAAAAGAAGAACCGGTGAAACTGGCTTCAAACCTTGTACTGATTGTGGTGAGATTTTTGCCAAAGCAGACAAGCACAATCATTGTATTATCTGTTTGGGTTTTAAACATTTAAAAACAGACTGTGATATTTGTAAAACTTTTCCAGAAAAAACAGTGGAAAAGTGCTTTGAAAGACTTAAGAAAAAGATGTCTGTTTCCAAGGGTCCCTCGAGCTCTGACCAGCTGACACCCTCTATTCCTGTGGGTGAAACCACTTTGATTTTAACATCTGTAGCTGCCACCCCTGAGACAGGTACACAAGCAGTTCCAAAGAGGCTTGCTGAACTGGCTGACTCTCTGGTTCCCTCAAAAAAATCTAAAAAGACAAAACACACAGAACCCCCAGCTGAGAAACAATTGGGAACTTCTGTGCCTGCAGCAAAAATGCCAAGAGCAGATGAGATTGCACAGGCCTTTTGTGTTATCCAGGCTTTACAAGGGCTGACTGCTTCTTTGCCTCAGACTCCAGCCAAACTAACTGGCTCTTCTTCTCAATCTTCTCTTTATGAGCAAGAAGAGTATCTGGATATTGATGTGGAGGAGGAAGGGGACCCCACTGAACCAGAGGTTTCCCCTGAACAAGAATTTGGCTCTCCCCCAAGGGTATCAGAGGATTTTCCTCTAATTTTACCTTTGTAAGAAGGATGGTGGGTGCATTAGACATCCTAACAAGTGACATTATTGAGGATGAAGAAGTTGAATACGTGGAACTTATGGGGTTAACACTCACTAAAAAGCTTCTTCTTCCCATTAACAAATTCTTTAAAAAAGATGCCCTAAAGATACTGCATACACTAAATAACTGCTCCACCTCCGGATAAGAGGTTGGATAAAAAGTATCACTTAGGAAGGCAGGGTGCTGAATTTTTGTTCTCTCACCCTGACCACAAGGGGGTGGTGCAAGTGGCCGCCTGTGACAAGGCAAGGGTTCCACTAGCCTCCCATCCCCCAGACAAGAACTCAAGGAAAATTGGCAGCATGGCCAAAAAGAGTTACCTTTTGGCCTCTTTGGCTATCAGGCAGGCCAACTTTCAGGCCTATGCCACACAATACCAGAAATCTCTGGCAATCAGTCCTTGCTATGTCAGATAAAGTGCAGTCTCCCATTTCAGCTGACCTAGCTGAAACAGCTAGATTTGGTCTGGAAGCAGCCAAATATCAATTGCAAATGGCTGCTGATTCAAATGACACAGCTGCCGGGTGGATGGCAAACACTGTGGCTCAGAGAAGGTTTGCTTGGTTAAGAGCCACAAACCTTACTCAGGATACACAGACCAAGGCACTAGATGTCCCATTAGAGGAAAATTCCATCTTTGGGCAGATGACAGAGGCTTACATGAAAAAGGTGGATGTGTATAAGGCCACCTACAGAAGCAACTCTGCAAAAGAGAAAGCTTCCCCATCTACTAGACCCTATGAAAGGGGAGGCAGGGGTACAGCCTTTCAAAGCAGGCCCTTTTTCCAGGCCATAGCTATGACCCCCATACCAGCAGTATCCACAGCAGGGATACTTCAGGAGTAGGGGCAGAAGGGGGTTCCAGGCGTGGTTACCAGGCCCAAGCTCAGTCCCAAGTGAAGCAGGCACCCTGACGTGTCTATACAGGCCGCCTCCCTACTGCCTGTAGGAGGCAGACTGGCTCACTTTTCACACCTCTGGGAAAACATCACCACAGACAAGTTGGTCCTGGAAGTAGTGAGCCAGGGACTGTCGCTAACGTTCAAATCCCTTCCACCCTTAATAACTCGAGTTTTTCAAGCCATCCTCAAATCTAGAGAGAAGACTCCTGGAAACAGAGGTTCAGAAACTGCTTCAGTCTCAAGCAGTGGAACCAGTGCCAACTAATTTAAAGGGAAAGGGATTTTATTCCAGATATTTTCTTACCCCAAAGAAAAATGGGGAGTGGTGGCTCATCTTATTTCTCAGAGTCTTAAACACATACCTCACAAAACCAAAGTTCAAAATGGTAACTTTTGCACTGATTTTGCCAACCCTCCAAAAAGGAGACTGACTGGCCTCATTGGACCTACAAGATGCCTATTTCCACATCCCCATAAGAGAATCTCACAGAAAATACCTCCGGTTCAGACTCCCTTCAGATTATTATCAATTTTCAATCCTGCCATTTGGTCTCACTTCAGCACCAAGGGTGTTCACAAAGTGCTTGGCAGTGGTAGTGGCACATCTTTGAAAGCAGGGTGTCACAGTCTTCCCATGCCTAGACAACTGGCTGGTGGTAGGAAGATCACCTCAGCATGTCAGGGATCAGCTGCAACTCACTCAGGAACTCTTGGAGTCCCTATAATTCCTGATAAACCTAAAAAAGTCGGTCTTTCAGCCTGCTCAGATATTACAGTTCATAGGAGCCGAGTTAAATAACCTGCATGGCAGGGCATACCTGCTCCTGGACAGGGTAAGGAGCATCCAGCAGTTAGCAGGCTCATTCGTCATGAACAAATCAAAAACTGCAAGACAGTTCCTTCAGCTCTTGGGCCACATGGCAGCTGCCACTGGCACAGTACTGGGATTCAGATTCCAGATGAGGGACATCTGGTTTCACCTCAGAGCTCACTGGTGCCAGAAAAGAGACCCTCTTTCAAAATTGATTCCAGTAACAAGAACTCTGTTACATGCTCTCAAATGGTAGAAAGAGGAAAGCAACCTGAGAGAAGGGGTTCCTTTCCAACAGGAGCCCCCATCAGTAATTCTCACAATTGATGCATCACTCCTGGGGTGGGGTGCCCATCTGGGAGATCACACTATCCAAGGCATATGGTCAAGTGCAGAGTCACGCTTGCACATAAACCTGCTGGAGCTCAGAGCAGTATTGCTAGCACTGAAGGCCTCCATACCCCTGCTACAGGGAAAGGTGGTACAGTTCAGAACAGACAATACCACCACCATGTACCACATAAACAAGCAGGGAGGGACAAGGTCAAGTCCTCTCTACACAGAAACCATGAAAATATGGAGTCTGGCATACTCCTTGGGAGCTTCCCTACAAGCCATTCATCTGCCTGGCAAGGCAACACCTTGGCAGATACATTGAGTTGGATCAATCAGGCCCATCACAAATGGACTCTGAGCAGGCAAGTGGTGCAAGTAGTTTTCAGAAGGTGGGGCACTCCAGAGGTAGACTTGTTCGCATCCCACCAGAATTACTACCTGCCAAAATATTATTGAAGACCACCAGAGTGGGGAACAGTCCCATTGGATGCTGTAATTCTGGACTGGTCAGGGAAACACCTGTATGCTTTTCCTCCCTTCCCCTTGGTGTACAGGGTTTTGCTCAAGCTCAGATCCCAGTCAGCATCCATGATCTTGATAGCTCCAGACTGGCCCAGGCAACCATGGTACTCTCTTCTGCTCTCCATGTCTGTGACCACACCGATACACCTTCCCAGGAGGCACAACCTGTTAACCTCCAATCAGGGGAGGCTCCTGTACCTGAACCTCAAATCCCTCAGGCTCAAGGCCTGGCTCTTGAGGACCTAGAATATGCAGGCCTAAACCTTTCTAAAGGTGTCCGGGACATTGTGAGGGGTTACAGGAAGCCCTCCACTAAGAAAACCGATGCTGCAAAATGGAAAAGATTTTCTATTTGGTGTTCCACCCAGAACATTGTGCCAGCACAGGCTGGGGGGCCATCCATCCTGGATTATCTCACTTATTTGCATTCTTTGGGCCTTCAGCCCAGTACCCTGAAGGTACATTTGGCTGCAGCATCTGCTTACATTTCAGCCAGGCATAGAATTTCTCTAGCCCCAGACCCTATCTTTAAGAGGTTCTTCAAGGGCCTTTCCCATTTGCACCCTCTCACAGGGAACCAGTGCCAGCATGGGACCTCAATGTGTGTATAGCCAAACTCATGGGATCCCCTTTGGAGCCCATGTCCTCAGCTCATCCAAAATATGTCACATGGAAAACAGTTTTCCTAGTGGCAAGGACTTCAGCTAGAAGGATCAGTGAGCTCCAGGCTCTTTGCATAGATTAGGACTATTATCTCCTTCCACAAGGACAAAGTGGTCCTGAGAACAAACAGGAAATTTCTCCCTAAAGTGGTTTTTGATTTCCACTTGAACCAAACCATTACCGTACCTGTCTTTTTCACTGAGCACTCCACTTCTGGTGAAAGGAGGCTCCACAGTTTGGATGTTAAGAAAGCTCTTAGTTACTATAAGTCAGCCATTAAGGACCATAGGCAGGACAGAAAACAACTGATCTTACTTTGAGAAACAGCTCTTGCAGCAAGTTACACCATTAGGACTGAAGCTGGCAGGCTGCAGGACCCCATGGAAAACTTCTAGCTAGCTATACCCAAGGGGCGGTCCCCCAGCATCTCTCAGTTCTTTTCCCACTGTCGACTCGCAAGCATCGGCTCCACGGACACCTTCAGCTACCGAATGATGCCAGAACTTCAGTATCCTTTTCTTCAAAACTTTTTTCTTCAGTAAATCGAATCTCGGCCTCTTCCTTCTCATATGTCATCTTCCCTGACATCTTCTGTCGAAGGGCGCTCCTCCAAGTGCGCGGACAGCAAGCAGATACCATTCAAAGATCAGCACATGGCCTGCATTCGGTGCTTAGGCCCAAAACACAACCATCTGCCAAAATTTCAATAGCCGCACAAGGATCCACTGCCAGAAGGTGCTTGAGACCTTTCTTCTGGAGAAAAAGTTGAAAGACATGCAGAGAAGTTCCTCCTTCCGAGAGGAATCATCCCACAGATTGGGGAAACATAAGGAGAAGAAGAGGGAGTGAGAAAAAGAGTGATCCCTGTCTACCCAGACATCTGACTCTTGAGCTAGCTCGGATTCATCCCGTTCCAACAGGTCCCCGTCTCAGGCAAAATCTCAACCTCCACCGGCTAAGGTCCAGATGACCGGTGGTTCAGGTATGGCTTCCACTCTTCAGCCCTTCAAAGTCTGGCCTACAGATTCCTCCCACAGCCAGCCGTCGGGCTCTTTGGGCCAATCTGTGTTGTCGGATCGCCCCCACAAGGCGCACTCCAAGTCGGCCGCCCACGTAGGCCCCAACTCCCTGGACTGGTGCCGGGACACCAACAAGAGATCGGTCTCTCAACCTCCTAAGAGCAACCCAGAGTCATCCGTTAAGTGGACCACGGAGCTGACACCCCTAAAATGAATGTCAGACCAGAAGCAGTTGTCGGACCAGATGCCTGCCAAACATCTGAAAGACTCCTCTGCGACTCTGAAAAGGGATGCCCTTCCCCACAATGGGCACCGAGGCCCCTCGGAGGATGACAGTACTGACATCGGCACACAGCATATGAGCAATGATCAGACATCAGGGGACAAAGAGGAGGCAAAATGGCCTCAGAACACGATATCACCCAAAGACCCGTCGATGGGTGCATCGGGACCTAAGAAACCAGATTCAGGTCTCGGGCAGATGCCCAGGGAGGACCGGATGCCAGGTCCATCATCGAGCCTCAATATAGAGGAAGTCAAAGAGTTGTTCTCTTATTAGTGGGAGATCATCGGGAAAGATGTGGTCCCCACAAAACCTCCAGGGGAAAATTTGCCCCCACCAAAGGCTAAAAGTCCAGACAGATCCCCCCAGAGAAGAATCTCCCCACCTAGGGTCCAGTCTCGAGAAAAGACCAACAGGTATAAGAAGTGGAAGTGGCCGGCCCACCAGTGCAGCGGTTGGATTTCTGCTTGCGACGCCAACGACCCGGGTTCGGGAACGGACCCGGGTCATTGGAGGGCCGGCCGGGGAGAAGGATCGAGCGTCCCAGGGACAGCTCTCCTTCTCCGGGGGGAGGGTAGGGGTCTGGTCCAGCACCTGCTGGCTCCTAGCGGAGGCTGGGAGCATCGCAGGATGCACGACCTAGTACTAACTGGGGGGGGGAGCGGACGTCGTCGTATGCCATGACGTCACTACGCTGCCCCCAACAGAAAGCCAGGAAAAATTGCTCACTGACCCTCCAAGATGACGGCTCTCTGTTCCTGGGGGCCTCCAGTGCCTTCCCGGTGCCTCCTGTTCCCCAGCAGCATCCCCAGGCCCTAGACAAAGGATGTGCTGGGGCTGTCCCCCTGGTGCTTTCCCCCTCGGAGGAGAGGGACCCGCCTCGTGAAGTGGATACACCGGGATATCCCGGGGGTCGGCTGCGATCTGGGGACAACAGAAGGGCCAGGCAAGGACAGAAGCAGTCAGGAGGAACTTGGCGGAGCCTGAAGGAGTGGAGGACCAGTGAGCACGGGGTGGAAAAACAGATAATACAAAAAAAAAAAGAAGTGGAAGTGGTCCCCCTCTCGTACTCCTTCCTGCTCTCCCAGCGCCTGCAAGCCCAAGAAACCTCACAGAAGGGTGGACTCTTCATCCTCAGATGAGTCCCGCCTCTCTTCCTCAGAGTCGTACAGGTCACCTTCCCCCTTCAGTGTCCCTTCTCCAGACCCTCAGGATCTTCCAAGATCACCCCCAGATGACCCAACATTCATGGATATAATGAGGCATATCCAGGAAAATATGGGTTGGGATACGGAGAACCTGGACCTGGAAAGACAATGCCTAGCGAGATACCTGAGACAAAAAGATCCAAAGCCTGTTGTAGTTCCACTGTTAGTGAACACCTTTCAGGATGCAACAAGGGCCGCTTGGAAACATCCATTCTCCTCACCTGCAGTCCCCAAAAAAGTGGATTGCTTGTATAGGGCACCCCTAGAAGATTCCTACCTAGGAAAACAACCAGTGGCGGACTTATTGGTTATCACAGCCACTCATGATAGGTCTCAAAGACCTCAACACCTCAGTACACAGCCCCCAGATTGAGAGTCAAAACAGCTCGACTCCATGGGGAGAAGGATGTATGCTTCAGCGACCTGCTCCATATGGTCCCTGAATTATATGACCCAAATGGTGCAATTTCAAAACGTCATGTGGGAACAGGGTCAAGAGCTAGTGAAGGACCTGCTGGATGGAGACAAAAAAGAAGAGCTACTAAAGCTCCTCCAAACAGGCTTCGCTGTAGGGGCACAGTTTCTCTGGGCAGCTTATGACTCTGCAGATTCAGTGGCCAGGGGTGCAGCAGCAGGGGTCTGCCTAAGGAGACATTCATGGTTTAGAGTCTTGGGTGCTTTAAGCCTGATGTCCAGAAAGGCATCTTGGTCTTCCCATTTAATGGCTCAGTCCTCTTTGGTGAGGAATCCGAGAAGGTCATTACCAAAGTGCAAGACACTGGTAAGGCTGTCAGGTCTGTGCAGGCCATGTATAGGCCCAAGCAGAAAGCCCTTTCGTAAACCACAGAATTGTTTCAAAAACAAACAAGGCCAGCAGCCCCGTTTTGGTCAGCAACCAAGGGGCAACTTTAACCGAAAAGGCCAGCCTCGCTTTTCAGGAGGCCAGGGTGCCAGGAACACAAAATCGCCCCAGGCACCCATTCCTACCCCATCCACTGCCTGACTCGCATCAGACCCCTGCTTCTCCTCTGGCTCAAAGGGAAGAGAAGATCAGGGGTCGCTTTGTGTACTACCTATCAGGGTGGCAAAGAATCACCTCAGACCAATTGGTGCTCCCACTTATTCAAAGAGGCATTCTACTAAATTCATAGGGCAACCTCCATCCAGACCACCACTGCAGTCTCGATGCTCAGGATAACATGCAGCTCTGATTTGGCAAGAGATCACTGCCCTCCTCAAAAAGGGGGCCATAGAGAGGGTCCCTTGGAGCCAGAGGGGGAAAGGATATTATTCCCATTTCTTTCTGGTCCCAAAAAAGACAGGGATTTATGCCACATTTTAGATCTCAGCGACCTCAACACCTCAGTGGTGTACAAATGCTTCAGAATGGTCACCATGCTAGGTTTGATCCCAGTGCTACATCTAGATGCTTGGCTTGCCTCGCTAGACATGCAGGATGCCTACCTCCATATTCCAATCGCAATACCGCACCGAAAGTTCCTGCGATTTGAATTCCAGGGACACCATTACCAGTTCCGGGCCCTCCCATTCGGCCTCTCATCAGCCCCATGGGTGTTTACCAAATGCCTAGTGGTGGTAGCGGCAGCCCTCAGGAGACAAGGCCACTACATCTTGCCCTACTTGTACGACTGGCTTCTGATGGTCTTGTCACAGGGAGAGTTAAATCGAGCATTACAGGACACCTACTTGCTGCTCAGCTCCCTAGACATCACCATCAACCTGGCAAAGTCATCACTGATACCTTCACAAAGGCTTCAGTTCATAGGCACGGCACTGGATACCCGCAAGGGAAGAGCCTTTTTACCGGAAGACAGGATGGAATGCTTAAGAGGGCTGATTCAAAAGATCAGCACACAAAAGCAGATCTTGGCAAGAACCATGTTATGCCTTCTGGGGCATATGGCGGCTGCCATAGCCACAGTTCCCCTTGCACGTCTACACATGAGGGCCATCCAGTGGACTCTCTGGGTCCAGTGGGATCAGCACCAAGACAATATGGACCAGCTGGTTTCGATCCCTAATTCCATCCTCAAGGTTCTACAGTGGTGGATGGTCCCAGGACACCTCTCGATAGGAGTTCCCTTTTTGCCACCCATCCACTCTCTGATCCTCACTACGGATGCATCAGGGTCCGGTTGGGGTGCACACCTGAGCGACAAAAGAACACAGGGCCTGTGGTCCAGATCAGAGGCGACCCTCCACATCAGTGTTCTCGAAATGAGGGCAGTTCTCTATGCGCTTCAGGCTTTGCAAACAGAAATACCCCCAGGACACCTACTGATTCAGTCAGACAACACATCAATGGTGTTCTACATCAACAAACAAGGGGGCACTCACTCCTACCAACTTTGTTGAGAGGCCTTGAGGATATGGGATTGTGCAGTGCAACACAACATCACACTGGCTGAAGTTCATGTTCCCGGAATTCACAATGAGCTGGTGGATCTGCTGAGCAGGTCAAAGTCCAGCACACATGAGTGGGAACTCCTCTAGTCAGTGGCAGACATGCTATTCAAAAGATGGGGAATGCCAGACCTAGATCTGTTCGCATCCCCTACAACACAAAACTGCCCAATTTCTGCTAGCTAGATCCGGGGCCTGGTGTTTTCTGGTGAGATGTGTTGTCCCTCTCTTGGAGGGGCAAGTTTCTTTATGCCTTACCTCCCTTCCCTTTGATCCAGAGGGTCCTGCTCAAGCTACAGGCAGAAGGGGCGAACATGATTCTGGTGGCACCATTCTGGCCCAGGCAGATATGGTTTCCGCTCCTTCACCAATTGGCGAGCGAGTCACCACTTCCCCACCCAGTCAGCTCGCACTTGCTGTCACAAGACAGAGGGTGATTGGTTCACCCAAACCTCAGATCTCCAAACCTTCACACCTGGCACCTAAAGACGTAGCCATGTTCCGACACGGGGTATTGAACAAGGTGGCGGATGTCTTAGTGGCAGCAAGGAAACCCTCAACTCGCATGACTTATACCATGAAGTGGTGTAGGTTTTGCCTTTGGGCTTTGACCCAGGGTCTAGACCTCCTATTTTGCTCTGAAAAATCAGTTCTCGAGTACCTTCTTTCCTTGTCACAAGCAGGGCTTGGTCACTCCTCACTAAAAGTGCACCTCTGTGCCATATCAGCATACCATGCACCAATCAGAGAGAAATCACTAGCACAGCTAGAGGTCTCTTATACATTTATATGGCATCCTCTATTTAAAGCCACCCATTAAGGACCGAGTCCCTCCTTGGGACCTCCTTTTCATCCTAGAACAGCTGACATTACATCCCTTTAAACCAGCCGCAGATTGCGAGCTATGACTCCTCTCTTGGAAGGCATTATTTTTAGTTGCAATCATCTCAGCAAGGAGGATTTCTGAGCTCCACGCACTGATGTGCAAAGAGCCTTATTTAATTTTTCACAGGGACAGGGTGTCCTTGAGAACAAATCCCAAGTTCCTTTTCAAGATAATCAGAACTTACCCTCAATCAGGACATAGACTTCTCAGTCTACTTCCCTAACTACTCTAACAAGTGGAAGCGCTCCTACATACCCTATATGTACATAGACTCCTCAGATTTTACTTGACCAGAACCAAACCACACTGTCACTCTGATCAATTGTTTGTGTCCTTCACTCACAGAATGCTTGGGGCACTGACTGATGACCAAACAAACACTTGCAAAGTGGTTAGTGAACTGTATCGTGTTCTGCTACCAGAAGCAAAGCAAACCTTAACCTGGACAGGTAAAGGATCATTCCATCAGAGGGATGGCAACCTCTTTCACCTCGCTGAAAAATGTTTCAGCTTCCGCTATTTGCACAGCGGCTACCTGGAGCTCAGTACACACATTCATAAGACATTACATCCTGGGCGCAGGGTGGGGTTTGACCTTGCAGTTCTGCAAGGGCTTCTTTCCTGAGAGATCTCTTTTCCTCTCTCTGTCTCTCTCTCTCGCCCTCACATATCCTCCTCCCAAATTTAGGGGTATTACCAGTACTGCTTGGAACTCAGTCCTAATGGTGTAACTTGCTGCAAGAGCTGTCTCTCAAAGTAAGATAGTACAGTTACGTAAGGACTTACCATAATAGTAGATCTTTGAGAACAGCTCTTGCAGCAGGTAGTTTCCCCCCCACTTTCCCCTCAGGAGGTCTACTTTTCTCAGTAATTCTTCACATAACCTACATTGGTCTTCCTCTGGAAGCGGATCCTCCGTCTCCCATTCAGTGTCGTGTCGACAAGCCGGGAGTCTCTGGCGGGAGAACTGAGGGATGCTGAGGGACTGCACCTTTTATGAGGTATCTGATGTCAGGGCGGGGCTGACATCAGGGCGGTCCCCCGCTGGGTATAGCTAGCTAGAAGTTTTCCGTGGGGTCCTGCAGCCTGCCAGCTACAGTCCTAATGGTGTAACCTGCTGCAAGACCTGTTCTCGAAGATCTGCTTTTACGGTAGGTTCTTACGTAACTGTACTTTCCTGGCTTATGGGGATGTGGGAAAGGGTAACCCAGCATCTGAAAGGTCCATTTCTTGCTGGATAGTACAGTGCATCCAGTTTTGCTGCTCTAAAGCTGGAAGGGAACCCCCAACAGGGTTGAGGGGCCCATTCCACAAGGGGCACAGCTGCTACCTTAGCAGCTGCCAGAAATGTTCCATTAGTGGACATCTGTAAAGCAGCTACCGGGAAAACAGTACACACCTTTACAAAGCATTACAGTTTGGACCTCCTGTCCAGGAGTGATGCCAGGTTTGGCACAGCAGTCCTGCAGTCTGTTTTCATAGTATGTTCTGTGCCCACCTCCAAAGGTACTGCTTCGTAGTCTACAGAAGTTATGAATACCTGAGTATTACTGGGGTTAAAAGAAAAAATTACTTTACCATAGTAATCTTGTTTCTTCCCAGTGATACTCAGGTATTCATAACTTCCCACCCTGCCTTCTCTTCAAGAACCAGTAGCCTCTGCATTCCTGGTAATGTTTTTCTGACTTACTATTCGGGTGCCACAATCAGGCACTATTGTTTGCAAATTGGGTTCTTCTTGTTTTTCTTCCCTTTCAGGTAATTTCTGACATTCAGGGGTGTTGTTGCATTTTATGACCCCCAGTTTTGGGGGTTTTGTCCTCCTCTTGGGGGCTTTTGGGTGTTATTTTATTAATCATTATAATTCCAATTATTACAGTTTATATATATATATATATTTATATTTATATTTAGTGTGTGTGCGTGTGTGTAGTTTTTAAGGTCTGTCTTTCCAAGCTCCAAGGAAATCTGAGGGTTTAGAACCAGGGCAGTTAGTTCAAGGCAGCATTTGAAAAACAGCAAAGATTCCATCATTTGCATAGCATTCCATCTCTCCGGCCAGTTCAGTCTTAAAGGGACACCGCAGAAGTTATGAATATCTGAGTATCACTGGGAAGAAACAAGATTACTATGGTGAGTAATTTTTTCTTCCTCTATAGGGCTCAGTCCTGACTGCTTCGGGCTGGTTGAGCGGCCTTTGACTGAACCGACCTATAGATCCCCTCGTAGTCCGGGATTGCCTATTAGTTCTCCTAGCCCTGGCAGAGGTGTTTCACTGACGGTGAAATCTTTTTCCCCCTTACCTCTGCATCCAGACCCTTCTCTCCCAGGCCATGTGGGTCCTTCGGGGCCCTTGACCTGGGAACAGTTCAGAGCTCATGCTGCGGACTTCCCTAGGTACCTCAGGGCCATGGACAAGCAGGTCTTTTGCCTGTCTCCCCCTCTGAAGCCAGAATCTGAATCTACAGGTTTGTCGGCTTCCTCGTCTTCCTCCATTGAGGAAGAGAAGCCCCTTGTCTACCTGTCCTCCAACGCTGATCAAACAGAGTATCAGTATTTTCTCATGAGGCTAGTTGAGGACCTTATATCTCTTATGTGGTGAGATGCAATACCAAGCGTACAATGTGTGACTCCCTAGGCGAATACAGTGCAGACCACTTGGTGGTCCCCTCCTGGCCTATATCCTTCCAGGAGGTGTCGTATGGCACCTGGCAGCTTCCAGCCGCCCCTGCTCCAGCCCCTTTGAACTACCAGTGTTTGTATTGTGCACCTCAGGGGTCTCCAGGCACTTTTCCCCATCCCTCTGTGGAAATAGAGGAGTTGGACACCCCTATCAGGCATAGGAGCCCGATCTGTGACTGGCCCCCCAGATCCGGACTCTGTGGAGTTCGACTACTGGGGCAGAGAGTTTTCTTCTTAGCATAGGTTATCCTTTCTATCTCATCAGGCACGCCACGCTGCCTATAACAGGCACCTGTGGGCAATGCTGGGCCAGGTGTTGCCGGATTCATAGGCAGCCAGGCAGGCCACAACCCTCTCCATGATAGGTTTGGAGCTAGCAAGGCACCAAGCAAGGGCATCTTATGACGCCAATGAGGTCACTTCATGGCTAGTGGGGACAGTGATCTGCATCAGGCAAATGGCATGGCTTCACCTATCAAGGCTCTTACCCTTGGCCCAACGTAGGGTGACTGCCTCCACGTTCCAGGGGACCCGCCTTTTCCCCAGCAGAGCAAGGCAGGATCTTCAGGGGCGCCTTCCTTCCCCCAAGGAATTGGGGACCCCACCTCGCCTTGACCAGTCTCAGGCCTAACTGGCCTCCACCTGTGTTTCCCCCACAGGAGGCTGAGGGACACGTGTCCCTCAGGGAAGTGCTGAACCCCCTTTGGGGGGCTCGCTACTCACCCACCAGTGATAAATGGTGAAGACTGACACAGGGAAGATATGAAAATTACATGCCTACCGTAATTCTTGATTTTTCTGTGTATCTTCACCATTCATCACTGAATCCCAACCACCTTCCCCTCAGAAGGCCCCAGTCCCTGGGCTTGCCTCCTCCCTACTTGCCCTCCTCTCTGGGAATCACTAAGGTCCTTTCCTCTTCAGTCCTAGGGGCTTCCCTTTGCTCCTAAGAGGTGATGGAAGGGGCCCAGTTCAATCAATCAAAGTCTTTATTTATCCAGGTGATCACCACTGAGCAAGCTCATTTGCAAGGTGGACCTGCATTTCGCAAGGTCAAGGTAAAATTAAAAATACAATTAAAATACACATAAAACAACAGTAGTAGAAATATACAAACAAGATATATACAGTGTAGTAAGTATTGGCAACTAGTATATACAACAATTCCTTTAAAATCCTGACCATCAAGAACATTAGTAAACTGTCTTGATACCCTCAGATATGGGAGAAGGAATGAGATGAAGGGAGAGGGCTGGCACTGACGGGAAGACACTGGGACACTATGCTGACGGGATGGGAGACATAGGAGAAGGTGATGGGTGAGTATGTAAGGCGGTGCAAGGAATGCTTAGTACAGGAGGGACTAGGATAGATTGAGGGAAAGGGTGAGGAAACATGCTGTAAGAATACTTTGGTGAGTAAGGAGCCATGGAAACAGTTACAAAGCTCCACAAATGTTTTGACATACAAAGACTTGAACATAGCAAGACTAATCAGGGAGCTTAGTCTCAACGATTTCTGTATCCTATTCCAGAATGTGGGCAGGACAAAACTTATGGCCTCTCTTCCAAAGCGGGTGCCGACTCTAGATACTTTCAAGGAAACCAGCAAGTGACTTCTCAAGGCATAATTACCAATCGGACTTAGGGGGAGACAGTCAGCAACGTACTGCGGAAGTGTGTTGGTGATGGCTCAGAACGTCCGAAAAGCCGCATTTCTATACCGCCTGTGTTGGAGGGAGGGCCACCCCACAGCTGCATATAAAGAACAGTGGTGAGTGGAAAAGGGAAGTCCAGTTATGAATCTCAGAGCTCTATGATACAATGTGTCCAGTTTTGCAAGGTGTGAGGCAGACCACTGGCCATATATGAAGTCAGCATAGTCAATTAAGGAGAGGAACGTGGACTGGACAAGCTGTCTTTTGGCATCTATAGACAGGAGACGATTTATCCTAAAGAAAAAGCCTAGCCTTTGCCTCAGCTTTTTCAGCAATTCCTCTGCATGTTCCACAAAGGAGAGTTTATTGTCAAGCCAGACACCCAAATACTTGAATTTCGGTCCGAATTCAAGATCTTCTCCTAGTAAGGTGGAGATGGACGGTAAGGGACCAACAGCAGCAGAATATGCCACCTGGCTAGTTGGTGAGAATAGCATTGCCTTGGTTTTCTTAGCGTTAAGTAGTAGTCTTTTGCTAAGGAGCTGGTGCTGCAGGATATTAAAGTCGATTTGCAGGTCACCGCATACAGCTTCAGGGGAATCACGGTTTATGTAGAGCATGGTGTCATCAGCAAACAGGTGAATGCTTGCTTCCTTAATGCCTACATCCAGGCTGTTGATATAAATGGCAAACAACAATGGCTGCAAGATGGATCCCTGAGGAACACCTCTTTTATCAGTTTAAGTGGAGAAAGCTCCCCTACAGCCTTAATTTGTTGCTGCCTACCAGAAAGGTAGTCATGGAACCAAGACAAGGAGGTTGACTCCAGTCCTATTGTCTTTAAGGTGGAAAGGAGCAGGCAGTGGTCTACGGTGTCGAAGGCCTTACTGAGATCCAGGAAAATAGCACAAACAAATTTTTTGTTGTCTAAGTCCCGTTGCCAGTCATTAGTTACTTTTGCCAACGCCGTAATAGTACTTTGCTTAGCTCTGAACCAGACTGCATGGGGTTTAGTAAGTTCGAGTTGTCTATGAAAGTTCTCAGTTGGGCATTCACTATCTTTTCCAGAAGCTTGAAGAGTATAGGGAGGAGGGAGATCAGCCTATAGTTATTTCGATCACAGGGATCCCCTGATTTAAACAGAGGGATGACATGAGCAATTTTCCATAACTGGGGGAGGGATCCTTGCGATAGGGACAGGTTGAATAGGTGGGAGATAAGTGCAGCAAGGATGTGGTATGTAACCTTCAAGAAGTTTGGGTCGAAGGTGTCAGCCCCAGCACTTTTTTTTGTGTCCAATTGTAGGAGAAGATCTTCAACTTCTTTTAAGGAGGTGGGTGAGAAGGAGAAGGTTACATTGTTGATGCTTGGTTCTGGGAGCTGTGTGTTGGTCTGTGGGTGGAGCCTACTTACTGGTGCATTATCATACTAGGCCGGCAGTGGCAAAATGATTGTTGAAGGCTTGCAGGATCTCATTTCTGTCATTGATTGTAATATTGTCAGTGGTGATTCTTGATGGAAGTACATTACCTGGTGAGTGACCAGTCAGTTCTTTTAGGGTGGACCAGAATTTGGTAGGGCATTTTGACGCAGAGTCTAGCTCAGAGCGGTAAAAATTAGCCTTGGCCTCTCTGATCATCTTAGTGCAGGAGTTTCTAGCTATCCTGAAAAGACACCAGTCTTCAACTGCGTGTGATTTCCAAGCCTTTTTCCAGAGATAGTCTCTTTTTAGCAGTGCAGCCTTGAGAGCTGCTGAAAACCAATGACATGTTCTAGCTTTTATACGTGCTTTCACCAGAGGAGCATGGTTGTTTAAGGCACTGGTTACAATTTCATGGACGATATCGTATGCATTACTCACTGATTTAGCTAGGTAAAAACTCTGCCAGTGCAAGGAGTTTTTAAGTTCATAGAAGTATGCAAGAGGATCGAAGTTCCGTCTGGACTGTTTATTGGAAAACTTAGATACAGATGGGGGTTTGGTATCAGCTCTTATACCAGCAATAAAGCAGTGGTCACTAACATCCGCTGAAAAAATTCCGGCATGGGAAAAGGAATATGGTCTGCTTACAAGAAGGACATCCAATAGAGTGCTGTTCATTGGCTTTTTCTTGTTAATGCGAGTAGGTTCAGTAATAAATTGTGTGAACCCGTGTGAGTCACAGAATTGCTTCAGGGGTTGGCGATGAGAGAGCTTTTGTAGGGCCGGGGTTAAGTTCAACATTGCCTGAGCACAAAAGTAGAAGGAGTACAATTTTCCTTAGGGCAGCGCAGGATAATTTGGCCTTCGTCAGCCAATCATAGTTAAGATCCCCTAGAATAATTGTTTCAAGAGGAAAAAGGCCCATGATAGTTGACATGGGACAGGATCTGAGGCCCTGCTGAAGGGGGTCTGTAACAACCTATGACACGGAGGGCCACTGAAGGGGAAGGTTCAACTTTGAGGGACAAGCATTCAAATCCACCTGCAACAGAGGAGGAGTCTAGGATGGACACTGAAAATTTGTTTTTGACATAGATGGCTACTCTGCCACCCCTGGTCTGCCTATCGGCTCTGAATAGGAGGTAATTAGGAATGTTAACCTCTCTATCTGGAATGGATGACCGAAGCCAGGATTCCGAAAGCACAAGTACATCTGGTGCAGTGTGCATAATCCAGGCCTGGACTGAGGTAAATTTCTTTAAAAGACTGCAAACATTTGCGTGCATAAAGCTGACTCCTTTCAACCTCGTGAATTCGGATGGCGATGAGAGAGCTTTTGTAGGGCCGGGGTTAAGTTCAACATTGCCTGAGCACAAAAGTAGAAGGAGTACAATTTTCCTTAGGGCAGCGCAGGATAATTTGAAGGCACAAGTCCTTTTGCGACTAGTTTGAGTTTTAGTACGGTGGTCTGGGGTCCTGAAGTTCACCCTGTGCTGTCCTAGGGACGCGTAGCCTAAAGTCCATCCAGTGTAGCACCAAGACATGTGAATATTGGGAGGATGGGGTGAAAGACCACATACTGGTAATGAAGTAGCGGTCCCACCTCAAGAAGATTCCACAAAATGATGAGGGTGCAAAGTCGTGTAGTAACAGCACAAGGTGTTCGTACAAGTGATATATGAGCAGTCAAGCAGTAGGGGACATGACTTTTTTTTGGGGTCAATTCTGCCCGATTGGTCTAATACATAGGGTATCATGCATAGGCAGATAAGTAAACTGAGGCAGACAGGGACTGTCATGATTGCCCTATGTGTTAATGGGGGGCAAGTTGCAACAAGATTTGCTAACCGGGTTCTATAAATTCCAAGGATCACTGCTCTGTGTAGGGCAGCTGTATGAGACAGACGAGTTGCAACAAGATTTGAAAGTCAAGGTTTATAAATTTCAAGGATCACTGCTCCGTGTTGGACAGGCCGGAGTAGACAGGGATCGATGCTTCTCAAGAAATGGCAAAACAGCCAGGTGGGAGGAGGGCCAGTAGGGTTTCTTCTTAGAAACTGTGGGAGGACTCCTGGTGGGCTCCTCTTTCTCTGTCCTGGGGGAGGCCTCCAGGCCCGGTCCATCTGGTTGGATATGCAGGCTCCTCGGGGTCTCCTGGTGTAGAGGGAGGGAATGGGGCCAGCAAGGACTTCCCCTTTTCCCTTCTATTCCTTCTTGCTCCCCCTTCAATCTCACTCCTCCCTCGGAGGAAGGTATTGGAATGGGTGAGAGCCGCATCCGCCCCCCCCCCACCCTGAACTCTGTGGTTCTCCCTCTCTTCTAGAGGGGCTGGGGGAGGGGGTGCGGACTCCAACCAGGGTTGTTTTTTCCACCCGGTTAAGGGGATGACAGGAGAAGGCAGGGACCCTTTCCGCTCCCAATTGAGCACTGACCCTTCAGGGAACTTAAACCCAGATTGCTAACCCTCGATAGCTATCTGCAGGTCACCTGGCTGCCCACCTCTTGGGGGTTATTTCCCAGTCTCCTGTGTGCTCTGAGACAATCGGGGAGTAGGGGTAAATGGGTCCCTCCTTTCCTCTCCCAACCCCCCAATATTCTCATCCTAATTCTTTTTCTCTCCTTATCTTTTCTTCTATCTTGGCTTGTGGCTGTCCAGGGGCTGGGGCCTCTCAGCCCATATCTTCCAAGTCTTCCTCCTATTCTGTCCTCTGGCCAGCCTATTCCTTTTTCAGTTTATATCCTTTCCTCTTCCTGTCCCTCGGGCTCCCTTGCCCTGCCCTCGTTTTTTCTCTGTCCTCTCTTTTCCCTCTGTCTCTCCAGCATGCAGAACTGAGGTAGAGGAGGCGCCAACGGCCATTACGGGCCACACAGTGTGTCGAACTCGTGGGTGTCGCCCGATGGTGCCATCTCCTTCCCTTAGGAAAAAAAAAGCTCCATGGGTGCTGCGTTCCGGCTTACACCCACCAGTGATGAAAGGTGAAGATACACAGGCAGATCAAGAATTATGGTAGGTACATAATTTTCATTTTCTACTATCTACCCTCTGAACGTCGATTGGCCTTGGGCCTTGCCACACCCAAAGTACAACATTTTCACAGTCACCGTTACACTTTTTTTTTTTTTACATACTGTAGAGCAAAAGAACTGAAGACCATAGGTCCATAAGGCCCAATGGTACTCAATGTATTTTAATAAGGGCCAAACTGGAAGTGTTAAATAACTCCACCAATGCCCACAGTAAGCAATGTGTCATGGTGGGTGGAGAGCAAAGTTGGCTTGATTCTTTCCATAGTCTCTTCTGTGTTGCTCCATGGTGTCAACGGGGGATAATTACATATGGGTAATGTGTTTCCTCACCAGGGTAATGGTATAGCTCAAAGCTGTAACCTCAGCTTAGAACCCTGAGGACATGAGGATTCTGGTTACAGCAGCCACTCAGTTTCAGCTATATCACTGAAGGGGTAGCAGCATAGATAAAGCTCTCTGCTATTTTTGGGGGGCTCAGGATTGTGTGACTCTAAGGCAGGTTGGGGCTTCCTGGTGACGGGGCACCCCTAAATTTAGAAAGTGTGCCTATTAAACTGAGGTTTTCAAATTGAGTAACCTGCCAGCTAACATTCATTCCGTGCCTACAGGGCCTCAGTGGAGGTCATGTGTCTTAGCAGGGTGTCTGTACTACAAGTCTACATAAAAAAATTATTAGTATGGTGCCTCAGATAAGTAAGGGGATCTTATTTTACTTGGGGGGGCCAGTCAGATAGGTAGGGTAGTATTACTGTTTCCTTCCCCCCTTCTAGTGTCTACTTGCAACAGTTGGGCTCCCTCCTCTAAAACTTAGTGTGTCCCTGTGTGTGTTCAGTGTGTGACTGTATGTGGAGTGTAGCCAGGAGTAATCTGAAATTCATTGGGGCTACATTGCCTTGCTGCCTGCAGGCCCCACATGTTTAGCATCTTGCTGGAGCCATTCTTTTGAAGTTAGTGTTTTTGTGAGGGGTTTTCCTTAGAACTATCTGGTCTGTAGTTGCGAGCATGGCACCACTGCCTATGCCTCACTTTTGCATTATTTTTTCACACCATTCAGTTGCAATGGGGGATGAATCTTTCCTACTTGTAGCATTTGCAATCTCTTAAAAAAAAAAATAGTATTACATATAACATAACCCACATTACTTTCATCTGGGGACCAGACATGCACCCCATCTTGTTTTAACTACCTAAATAAACAAATGTAAAGTGTCACTTTTTTCCTGCTAACTTGAAGATATTAGCAGTGTGGTTTGAGTCAAAAAACATCAGCTGATGGCAAACATGGCCACTAGTCATTTGTTTTTAAGCAAAACTCCGATGAAAAGATAACAGAATTTAAGAGGCATAAAAATTCTAAATTTGCAGATTTAACGCCCAGAATTCAAATGTTCTTACAATCTAGCCTCTAAACGTCAGTTGGACTTGGGTCTTGTCACACCCCAAGTACAACTTTTTCAGTCACTGTTACACTTTTATTGACATTCTGTAGACCAAAGGAAGTGAAGGCCACAGGTCCATGAAGCCCAGTAGTATTCAATGTAGTTTCATAGGGGCCAAACATGAAGGATTAAATAACTCCACCAAGTTCCACAGTAAGCAGTGTGTCATGGCGGGTGGAGATCAAAGTTGGCTTGATTCTTTCCATATGCTTTTCCCGCATTTTTTTTCTTCTATGCCCTTCATTTCTGCACATTATTTATGTCTCGCTGTCTTTCTTGCTGTTCTTTTCTGTCTATTACTAAGTACTTGATGCAGGCAGAGAGAGCAGTTCCAGCACTGAGAGCAGGGTTAAAATTCTGCAGTATTTCAATCTTGGGATGGTTGTGATTGAAGTCCCCCCATGGCGGATTTCATCACCAAAAGCAGCTGCAACAACCATTGGAATTGTCTGCACATTGGGCTAGCTGGTGCAAGATCAACCAGATAAGAATATGTTTAACAAAAATTGTAAATTTTAACAAATATATTTGCTGGAAAATTTGTTGCTTGGAACATGGTGGTCCCAGTACATTACATGAGGGCAAACATTTGTCCCCTTAAAGTCAATCTTAAACATTTTTAAATGTATAAATGTTTATTTTTTATAATATAGCTTCCTGTCTTAAGTTTATGATTCATGTTTTAAATGCAAGGTATCCACCATACATAGTTTCAAAAGCACAGAGAGGTTCTGCACAGAGGGTTGCCAAATGTTTGTACTTTCTTATTATGACTGTGAGCTAATAAAATGATTTTTGCTTGACTCCTGAGTGCAGCTTCCTTTTTATTACTGTGCTATAGTTTCAAATGCTGAAAAGCACTGGAGCTTGTTAAAAATAAAATGTTTATTAAAAAAAAAAAAAAAGAAGGGGGGGCAATAGCTCATTGCATAGTATCCTATATCCAGGTAGCCCATCCCTGGAGTCAGTGGCTCAGTAGGTAGCACACTCGCCTCTGAGGCCGGGAGATCAGAGGGCTGTGGGTTCAGTTCCCACATCTGGCCCTTGGATTAATATCCCAGTACTGACACTGTAGTGCAGCATGAGAGGGGTGCTGCACTTCTGAGGTGCCGTCTTTCGGATGAGACATTAAACCGAGGTCCCATCTGCCTGCCTGGATTGGTGGTAGTTCAGGTGGATGTTAAAGATCCCATGGCACTTATCGAAAAGAGTAGGGGAATTTCCTCGGTGTCCTGGCCAAATTTCCCTCATTCACTAAAAAAATACCACCAACAGCTTAATCTGGTTCAAGGTCAGTTGCCATTCATCTGTATCCCCCTCCCCCGGGTCGTGCCTGAAAATAGGCAGGATTTGTCTAGTGCACTTACCCAGTCAACAAAAACTAAATAAAAAATAAATAAACCTCCTTCAAATATCTCGGTATCACCCTCTACCCTGCACTGACCTTTGCTGACCATGCTGGGCTCACTGTCTGGTGCATAAACCAGAAACTAGGAGCGAGATACAGACTAATAAACTACCTTACCCCAGAAGCCAGATTCACCATTGTCCAAGGCAACCTACTCCCCCTAATGGATTACTGCTCTCCCATCTATACACAAACCTTTTCCTCAAGACTTTCCAGACTAAACTCAGCCTATAATAATATTTGTAGATTTGCCCTTCTGACACTTTACTCCACCCATTATTGTTCCCATTATCAGGCTCTAGGTTAGCTTCCCCCCACAGGCCTGCTGTGACTACCTCTTAGGCTGCACTGTTGATAAAGCCATTAGGGAAAAAGATGCAGCTCCCATCCAGACCTAAGATATACCACCATGACCTCTGGAACTCCTCTAGCCTCTTGTTAGAGTACCCACAGGTCACTAGATGCATGGGCCAAAAAGCTTTCTCTTCAACTGCCCCAAACCTGTGGAACAGCTTATCTGCTTCACTACAGACCCTAGACTCACCCCCCCCCCATTCAAGTCCCATTGTAAGTTACATCTAATGGCAACAGTAAACTGTTTCTGTTTCCCTGGATGAATGACATGCCCATGGGTACCTATACTGTCCTTATGTCTTGGCCCTTATTCTTAACATACCTGTATGATGTTTTGTGTCAAACTGCATTGATGTGCACTTTACTTACTTGTACAGTAATCACTTTATGCATCTCCTTGTATGTAACTGTATAGTAAAACTTGAATGTGTTCCAGTGCTCTGTATTGTACTTGAAACACCTATATATGCTACCTCGACAATGTAACTTAACTAAATATTTTGCCAATCTTTGTTTATTTCTGCTGTATCCAGGAGTGTCTCAGTGTTATACAACTCTTGACTATTATAAATGCAACTGTTGTGTGTATTTTTTTGCCAATTTCTGTATATTGTTCTACTGTACCCATGATTGTCTCAATGTTTGTACTATTCTGACCATTGTAAATCCCATTACCCTCTCCCCTGGATTGCACCTGGAAATGAGCCTTGGCTCAGTGTGCCTTTCCCAATTACCAAATTTCAAATAACATAAATAAATTGTACCTGTCCCCATGGTATTTTGTGCCATCTTCATGGCCCTGGTTGTGCCTGAAAACAGTCCTTTGGATCAGTGCACTTACCCGGTAAACAAATAAATAAATAGAGATATCCAGGGCCAGATATTTGAACACGGCTGATTGCACCACTCAGAGTATAGCACAACGCACTAATAAGTGTGTTGCCGTGATGGAGCTGTATATGTACATGCATTGCACCCATGTCCACTGCAAAATGTATGTCTAAATATAGGGCTCTGATAGTGTTGAACAAACTGCCAAGGCACAGTGCACAGCCCCTTGAAGGCCACACCTCTCCTGATCATTTGTAAATTAAGGACATAGAAAGCTCAACCCTGACTCAGTTTCTCTTATATTTTTGTAAATGTTTAGGGGTGCTACTGGTGTGTGGCCAGTACATATAAAAAAACACATCCAGTGACCTCTTCCTGCCAAAATGTTACTCAGAGACTCCTACAAATAATTGTTAAAGTTTACTCTCTTTTTACCATGGCTTTAAAAGGGGTTCTTTTTTTTTTCTGGACTTTATTTCTGCACCCTCACCTAGAGGAACTCTCCCCAGCTACCTACCTGCCCAATCTCTACCTCCCGCTGTGGCACTGTATCTGCTCTCCTCACTTGACCCAGTGAAACCTCTGGATCTGAACCCTCACAGGGAAGGGCCTCCCTATCCTCCCAGGGCACTCTATCTTGAGTGTAGAGTGCCAGGCCAGAGTGGCGGGGGATGGAGAGGGTAGAACGCCCAGCGTTGGGAGTGTGGAGCGGGAGGCGGCACCTTCATCTATCCTTCAGAGAAGGGGAGGTTTTACTTACTTTCCCCCATTGACTGGGAAGTGCAATGCACTCCAGCGCGCTGCGTGCTCGCTCCTGAGCACGGCTACAGAAGTGCATCTGAGCCAATCCCTGACCATCTGGCTCCCGAATGCTGTGAGCCCCCGAGGCCACTAGATGGTGGGAGCAGGACCCCCCCTCCCCAGGGAGGGAGAGCTGTCCTCCAGATGCTCAGTCCCTTCCCTCCCCTGCCAACCCCCAGCGGCCTGGGCTCATTCCCGAACCCAGGTCGCCAGCATGGCACGAGGTGTGGCGTCCAGCACCTCAACCCTCAGCGCCACCAGGACGGCCCTTTAAAAGGGGTTCTTGAGTTCATAAATCAACCAAGTTATGATAAGCATGACCACCAACAAGGTGACCCTCCCTCATGGATTAGGTACCTACTCTTCTAGTTTTAACATGACAATATGTGATCCCACTGCTTTCTCTATCAGTCTGAAAGAAAACAGAAAAAAAAATAGTTGTCTAGTGGACCCCTCACTTGGATCGCTGCAACCCCTCCAAACCTGTAACTCCCCCCAACACCAGTTACCCCACCCCACGCCAGCCAGCACTTGGTCCTTGCTCACCACCACAGCTGTCTGCCGGTTGGGTATCAATAGAAATGTAACACAGAAGTATAGCATACACATGCACGTATGTATGGGGTTAGCGGGCAATAGTTTTGTTGCGAAAGACTATTGCCCATGGTTAGGCACAAGCAAGGGCAGTAGTTCAGAACCAGTCATGATTATATGTGATGGCATGTGATGCTGCTTTGACCAATGGGTGGCTGACCTGATTTTATAAAGAAAGCCTGGAACCAAAATCTTGTGATCAGCTTTAATTCGGATTTACTGCACTGCATATACTTTAAATGCTTGCTACAATAAGTATGAAAAGTAGCTTTGTGTTTATTTTGTTTGGTATCATCTTGTCTAACCAGTCTGTACCTGCCCTCAAGCAACATTGGAAATGTGTATATGCTCTGTGTTTATGGCCTGAGTTTTTTTTGATTGATTTATTTGCTTAATAGTTTGTATTGGTTTCAAATAAATAACATAAACAAACAACAAAATATCATACTATCAATCATACAATCAATCAATTATAACATTGCTTTTAAGAACATTTGCAAGAAACTGGAGGGGGAACTAACTTATCAATAACTAACCCTTATACAGTAAATTATAATAGGTACTGTATATTCAGTATATCTGCTATATGTCCATAAAAGGAGTCCATATATGATTATTAAATTATTAAAACTGGCTGGTCCCGGTGGCACTGAGGGTTGAGGCACTGGACGCCACACCTCGCACCACACTGGCGACCCAAGTTCGGGAGCGAGCTCAGGCCACCAGGGGTCGGCTGGGGGGGGGCGAGGAGCTGGATTGAGCAGCCACCAGGCAGCTCTCCTCTCTGGGGAGGGATGTGAGGGTTCCCTATCTCTTGGCTGCTACCTGGTGGAGGCTAAGTGGCAGTGCCAAGCCAAGGAGATAACCTGGCGCTAGGCCGGGAGGGAGGAAGGGGCCATCACTGGAGCCGCAGAGTGCATGCGCGCCTCCATGCGCATGCACGACCGCGATCTGGGGTCCTAGGAAGAAGGGGAGAAAACAGAAATACCATGTCTCCCCCGTTGCCAGCAAGGCGGGAGGGTTAATGAGGGGAGCAAAAAGGCTAAGTAAAAAAAATAATAATTAAAACTGAAATTCAGATCCTGTGCTTGGAACATGACTTTACCACTGGAAGGAACTGAAATATATCATTAGGAGAACCAAACACCTCACCCCTGCTTTAAAGAGCAGCTGACACCTACAGAACTTTAACAAAACATATCTAGACACAATTCAGCTTGTATTTCACATTAGTTCTGTATTTCTCCTCCACATTATTTATTACTGAGGTTATTGCATGCAAACAGGAGTGTTGCTGCTGAAGAGATCAGCTAGTCCTGCTACTTTCTCCCTACCTGAGTACATAATGCACTGCTTGTGACATCACTGTTATTCCCATGGCAAGAGACTGTGATGTCACAACAGAGGATTATGACTTGAAGTAGGGAGTAAGTCGTAGAGGAAGATGAACCCCAAGGGATAAAGATTACATATTCATGCAAATTTCCTCAGTAATAAATACTGGGGAGGACAAATCTATAGAATATATATGGAATAAAAGCTGAATTGTACCTAAATCTTATATTTTTAAGTTTTCTTTGGGGTGTCAGCAGCTCTTTAAGGGGAAAGCCATGGGGGTACTAAGGAGAAGGTGGGGGGTCATGGGGTTGACAGGAGGGCCTGGGGTAGCAAAGCCCAATGTGGGGTGGGGGCATTGAACATGATCCTGGGGCAGCAGGGAAGGTCAGATGAGGAAAGTTTGGCAAACCTTAACTTGTATACACTGAAGGCCAGAGGGGAAAGGGCGAATATACTTGAGGTGTACAAATTCTTGTGAGGAATCAACAGAGTGGATTTTAAGGACATGTACTTGAGAAACAAGAGCACAGTGATTAGAAGACATTGGTGGGGGAGAGAGATGAGGAAGTTATTTATAGAGCAGTTTGTGGACCACTACCCAGTGAGCTAGTTGAAGCAGAGACTGTGACCAAGTTTAAACTTGTGTGGACTGTGGAAGAGAAATAATGGAATAGTGGGACCAGCAAGCAGAAGAGAAGGGATACCTGGGAAGGTGGTGATGATAAGCCACTTAGGGCTATGGGATCTGTTAAATTCAGCCTGGCCTTAGACCAAGAAGGAACTCTGCAGGGCAATCGGCGGACTGGATGGACCGCTGGGTCTTAATCTGCTGACACAATGTATGTTTCTGTGTCTGGTCAGAGTAAAAAATGCATGTAGAAAAATAATACAGTAGTTCCTTCACCCCACCCGGTTAAGGACCCGAGCACTATAGACTGCCTATACAATCACTTAGCCTGTATTTTATTGCAAAATGTTTGATTAGCTGTCCGGATCTCAAGCATTATAGCTTTCAAATCGATGGTGATCAACAGCATTCGGTCACTTGCAGTTAGCCGTGTTGGCCTTGGGCTGCCTGGTTTGCATATACGGCAATAAAAAGCACTTAGGGGAATAGTTCATCGCATTCGATTTTGAGGAGGTATGCGGTTCGCCTCACGGGGGAGTGGGGGTCCTGGTACAGATATAGATTGCGTAGCAGCAGCACAGCGCATCGCCCGGTCCCTCCCTCTCCGTTAAGTGAGGCTGCTGTCATCCATCGGAGGGAGCTCCCCTTCTCCAGAACACGGGTAACACCGGGGTGTCAACATGGAAATCTAAGGCAAGGTGAATCAAGCTGAAATCATCAATGTGTCCCCCACTCCCCTCTTCAGTCACGACAGAATTGATTACAAGCAGAAGCGGCTGGCTGGCGCACTGTGCGGAGCCAGCGAATGCAGCTGCGGAGGCTCCTCCTCGCTGATCCCGGTGTCTCGATGCACGGCTTCCATTGCTGTTGGCAGGTTTAGCAAGGGGTCGATGGTGAGAGGTGCCCAGCTTTCCTAACTCGTTCTATTTTGCTGCTGTTGTTTTTTTCCCCCTTTACTGCGGCTGCAAGCTCTGTGCTTTCTTCTTGCCCCCGGAGTACCGCAGTGGTGCTGCAGAGTCCTATTGGAGAAGAGAGCTGTGGTACTGCTGCCTGCTGCATAGCCCTTCCTGCAAACCATCCATCCGTCCATCCATCAGTCGAGCTGGCTGGGCTGCCGACTTCTAAAAGCAGGTGAGCCGATCTATACACACTGATGGAGGCTAGGGGATAGATAACCTTTAGGTATACTATGAAGTCACAGGAGACGTGCGTTGTCTATTTCCAGCACAGTAACCAATACATTTTTTCTTATCATGACCATTGTATATTGCTTATATGCCAAGCTTTAAATACAGATTAAAAACAAGTTTTTTTAACATATTTTTGTGTGACGGACGCAACTGAAATGTGGACATGTTTTGCTTAGCTGTGCATTTATTTACATCTGGCTGTGGTGGCTCTGCGTGACCTTTCATGTGCCTTTTCTGCGTGTGGTTGGAATTCTGTCATGCCCTTTAATCGGCAGTATGTAAATAATGCTTCTGTTTTCGTATGCGGTTCTTATGTGGCATATCTTAATGGTAAAAAAAAAAATAGGTTTTGAGGCTGGCACAATTCATGCTTAAATTACAATCTGATATAGAGTGGAAGATTCCATATTAGTCAAGGTCATTCCTCATATTTTGCCATTTAAAATTAGCTACCTTGTTAACACACTCCCTGCCAGACAGGTAAGAGTTCTCTGTTGGCTTCTTAAAAAAATAATATCTCTGGGGAAGTAAAGAATGCATTAATGAAGGCTCTTAGGCCCCACACCAATCAAGGGGAATATGACTCTTCAGGACAAGTTCATGTTTTGCTTCAGAAGACATTTAATTGGGTTTTTTGGTTTTTATTTTGTCAAAAGTGAAAGTTAATACAAACCATTGAAGTGCTAAGAGTAGAAACCTTTAATCACTAGCATAGATGGGCAGATAGTAACTTTTTTTTTTCTGACTGCCTAGATTCAGTTCACAATGCACACCTGGGCAGTCTTCCACTGAGCATGCCCAGTCCCTGAAAGAAAAGTGAAATAGATGTGAACTGAATGTTAATAGTAGAGGTACAGTGACTAACCTGTTCTTAAAGTGCTATTGCTGAGCTCAAGGCACTCCACATAATAAAACATACATACTAAAAAGCCAGCAGATTAGGCCATATGATCTAGTGAGTCTGCTTGATGATCAGTGCCTTCCCAGGGCACCGTTTTTGGCCCCCATCCCTCCCTACAGTGTCCCCATTCCCAGCAGGGCTCTGGGATGCACCCTCCCCTATACCTGTCCCAGCCTTTCTTGAACCCCCTCCTCAGTTGTAGCAACCACCAACTCTCTGGGTATTGCATTCCAGGGATCCACCACCCTTTCAGTGAAGTAGCGTCTACTTGTTCCCCCCTCAGTCTCCCCCATTCCAGCTTCATTGAGTGTCCCCTACCTCTCTCAGCTGAAGTACCCCCTCAATGCTTACCCTATGCATTCCTTTGAGATACTTGAAGACTTCTGTCTTATCCCCCTGTTCCTTTTCTCCTCCGGTGAGTATAGGTTGAGCTCCTCCAGTCTCTCCTCATAGGGCCTTTCCCCTAGCCCCAGTATCATCCTGGTCGCCGCCCTCTGTACACTCTCCAGTACAGCAATGTCCATCTTTATGTAGGGATGCCAAAACTGCACACAGTATTCAAGGTGTGGTCTAACCATGCAGCTGTACAGTGGAAGGAGCACCCCTCGACTCCTTGAGGTTATCCCCCTGGCTATGCACCCCAACATTTTATTTGCTTGGGCTGCAGCCCTTCTACACTACTGAGTTATTAATTTTGGCATCCACCACCACCCCAAGATCCTTCTCTCCCCCAAGAAAGCTGCAGTGCCTCCCCCCAAGGTGTATACATGAGCCAGGTTTTTGGCTCCCAGTTGCAGAACCCTACAATTCCCAGCATTAAACTTTAGCCTCCAGGCTCATGACCACCTCCCTAGAGTCTCCAGGTCCTCCTGGAGAGCCAGTTTTCACTCCTTCTCTTCCACCACTGCCCACAGCTTCGAGTCATCAGCAAAGAGGCTCATCTAACTCCTGATACCGCTTCTGATGTCTGACATATAGGCGTTAAACAGGAGTGGGTCCAGTACCAACCCCTGAGGGACCCTGCTAAGGACTCTCCTGGAGGATGAGACCTCCCCCCACCCTCACCCTCTGTACATGCCCCACTAGTCAGCTTCCTATCCACCTGACCATCTGCCCTCCCACCCCCATATCCTCCAGCTTCCCAGTAGCCCAGGATGTGGCACAGAGTCAAGAGCCCTGCTGAAGTCCAGAAAGAGGACATCCACTGGCCTGCCCTGATCCAGCACACTCATCATCCCTTCACAGAACTCCACCAGGTTGATCTGACATGATCTGCCCTTAAAGCCATGCTGGCGATCATCTCGGTGACCCCGTGCCTTCAGAACCCCCTCCAGCCTCTCCTTCAAGATGACCTCCATCACTTTTCCCACTACTGATGTCAGGCTAATGGGCCACCCTTGTGTATAGGCACGATATGGGCCATCCTCCAGTCATGAGGCACCCACCCGACTGCAGGGAGGAGTTACCCTGGCCACACCCCTGGCAGACATTTTTGTCATTCAAATCTCAAAAAAGACCCAGCAATACCCACCATCACAACAAAAGGCAAACGACACAAATTATGTCCAAATAATTGCAGTTTAGTAATACAGCTTTAAACACACAGAGTGCAAAATACACAAACCTCACACATGCTGATAGCACATGGGAATATCTAGCAGGACACTTAAAAGCTTATATTTATGATAAGATGACCAGTATATATATGTAAGTGTCCTGCTATATGCTATCCTATTTATTTGCTTATGAAAAAAATACTTTCCCAATGTCTGAAGAGTGAGGGGGCTGTAAGTCCCTTTTATTATTTATTATCCATTTTTTGTTTGGTTGTCATTTTTTTGATTTGAGATTCAACATTGTTGGGGTGATCTAAGTGTGTTATAAAATATACAGAATGATATTGAAAATATGTTATATTTCATTTTAATTCTTTTTGGGGTTCCACTAAGTAAATTTAGTTATTTACTTAGGTTTATTTATATTAGGTTTGTTACATTAGTTGTAAATTTAAATGAGTGTATTATGGAAGAGCAATAAAACTATATTGTACTGTAGTACATGGATGACACCCGTTTAAGATAATGATATAAACTGATCATTACCAAGCACTTTGGGACACTTCCTGAAGAGGCTACTGCGAAATCGGTAGAAGTCAGTTGGGCCCTGTCCTGCTGTCCAGGCCTGTGCTATCAGCATGTGTGAGGTTTGTGTATTTTGCACTCTTTGTGTTTAAATCTGTATTATTAAACTGCAGTTATTTGGACATAATTTGTCTCATTTGCCTTTTGTTGTGGTGGTGAGTAATGCTGGGTATTTTTTGAGAGTTGAATGTTATTTTTCCATAAGCACACCCAGTTGTGGGGTGGCTGTTTACAGATTATTGGACCTTTTTATCAACCAGCTCCTTAAACACCCTGGTATGAATCCCATCTGAGCCCAATGCTTTTTCCCCTCTTAGGGCCTTGAGAGCTTCCCTCACCCTCCCACTGGGGATTTCAGCATCCATTTCCCCCACTTCATCTGCCAGTCCCCCTTCCCTCTCCCCTTTGCTAAGCCTCCCCCCCTTCCTCCTTGGTAAAGACTGAGGCAAAAAAGTCATTTAGTACCTCCGCCTCCTCCACCCACCCACTCCCCATCCTCAGCCTACTAATCTGTCCCTTCCCTTTTCTTCTTTCCCTGATATACCTGAAGAACCCTTCCCTCCCCTTCTAATCTCCTGCGCCAGTCTCAACTCTGCCCTGCCTTGGCTGACCTCACCACCCTGGTGACCCTCCTGGCTACCTTATCATACTCCCCTTTGGATCTAGCCCCCCGAGAACATTTGTATCAGCTATAAGCAGCCTTTTTTCCCTCACCACATCCTTGACCTCCCTTGTCCACCAGCTCGGCCTCTTAGCTTTGCCCCACTTGCATTGCTCCCTTGTGCAGGCCTTGGTAGCTTCCAGGAGCCCCTTTTTAATAATTTCCGAGCAGGCCTCCATGCCCATGCTTGGCCTGATCTCATCTAGGTAGCCCCTAAGGATCTGCTTCATCCCCCCAAAGTCTGCCCCCCTAAAATCAACCATTGTCATTTTTGTGTGTTCTACCCGGCCCCCTAGGTCAAGGGAGAACCAAACCGTGGCATGTCACTTCCTGCCAGTGGGTCCCCAACAACTAGGTTCCTGATGAGCTCACCGTCTGTCAAGACAACATCCAGGATGCTCCCATACCTTGCCAGATCAGTCACCAGCTGGGCAAGGAACGCATCCTGGAAGACGTCCAACAGGCACTGCTCCCTGCCTGATGAGAAGGCCATAGTTCCCCAGTCTGCTCCTGGCATGTTCAGGTCTCCCAGTACCACAGTATTGCCCTCTCCCCTACCACAGTGGTCCCTAAGGTTAGCCACCAGACCTTCCTCCTGTTCCTCCCCCTGCCTGGGTGGTCTATATACTATCCCCATCTTCACCCGTTTACCCCCCCCCCCCAGAGCCTGCAGGGTGACCCAAAGTGCCTCCACCTGATTCCCCCACTTCCTCAACCTTGCTTATCCCTATGCCGTCCCTAAATGCTACCCTTCTCCCCTTCCCTCCACCCTATCCCTTCTGCGTGTGGTGTACCCTAGTAGGTTTAGATCCCAATCATGTCTGGAAGTGGCCCAAGTCTCTGTGACAGCTGCCACATCCACCCCCCTCCACCAACAGCACCTGAAGCTCTGGCATCTTGTTTCCCATGCCCCTGGCATTTATCAGGACCACACTTCAACGTGCTCCCTTGCCCCCCGCCCTGGGGTCTCCCTGTTTCCTGCCTACAGGGACCCTCTTGTGCACTATCGGGTGCTCCAGCCCTGTGCCCCC
This sequence comes from Neoceratodus forsteri, assembly GCA_016271365.2. Taxonomy (NCBI): domain Eukaryota; kingdom Metazoa; phylum Chordata; order Ceratodontiformes; family Ceratodontidae; genus Neoceratodus; species Neoceratodus forsteri. Next base: position 110,366,322 of record JADMNL010000028.1, read on the forward strand.
TCCTCCCCACCTGTGGGAGAAGGACAGGGCCTTCCTGGCCTGGCCTGCCAGGGAGCCCTCTCCCTCCCCCCCTCACAAGTTCAAACCCCACCTGGAGTGGATGAATTCTGCCGGTCTAAGCTGCAGAACCTTTTTTCCCTTTGAGTTAAGGTGGAGCCTGTCCCTTGCTTACACTTCCTTGCCCTCCCGGGTTGCACCTCCATCCCCACCCACCCATACCCTCTGATCTTACACCATTTCCTGAGCCATACATTTACATCCCTTATTTTTTGCTTATTCTCCACACTGGCCCTAGGCACTGGTAGTATCTCCGAGAAGGAGACCGAGCACCCCCTGTCCTGACAGACTCTGGCGAGCTCCCTAAACCAATCTTGAATCTCTAGCTCACTGTTCCCCTTTATATCATTTGTACCCAGGTGCACTAATATGTCAGGGGTCCCACCAGACTCCTGCGCTAAAGAATAAACCAGATGTTTTGCCTGATGCACCATCAAGCCAGATGTACTCTTGGACTTAACACCACAGGAAGTTCCCCCCATCCCCTAATCATGGAGTCCCCCAGGAGAAGCACTCTTACCGCCTCCTTTTCCCTAGACCTGCTCGCTGTCCCAGTTCCCCTTCCCCCCACGTTACCATGCACGTCCCTTCCCCTCCCCCTCATGCCAAATTCTGACCCATCCCTCTCACTCCAGCCCTCATCTCTTACTGACCTGACCTCCTTGGCCTCTTCCCTTCCTGCTATAGCACTCTGGTCCTTTCCCGTTTTTCTCCCAAGAGCAAGACCCCTCCCTGCCCCCAGGTCTTCCTCCTGACTGACCTGTCCACCTCAGCCACTTTCCTTCCCCCGGCTATGTCCAGGACCAACCCCATACCCTCCCCAGGAGCAAGGGTCCCCCTCTGCATGCAGACATGTAAATAAGAAACAGAACAATACAAACAAAACACATTTATCTTATTTCAAATCTGCTGTAGCCCTTGGCCAAAAGGATTGACTGAGCAGTGGAACAAATGCATAGTGGAGGCTTGCAGAGTCTGTCTTTTGTGCAGATGGTACTGGGCTTGTTGCTGTTGGTTCCAGTGACACTGTGCCTCCACTTGAGGTGACTTCTTTTTAGGTCAAGTCTAGAGGTCCTGCCCCTCAGGAAACATACAGCATGGTATAGTTACACTTGACTTTCACCCTGTCATTTATGATCAAAGCAATTTGTCCACTAAACAGCCTAGGAGGAAGAGACACTTACCAGCTAGGGATAGCCAGCGTGTGCCAGCATAAAGCAGGCAGTGGAGTGTAAGATGGGAGGGGGATGGCAAGAGCAAAGTGACAGATACCCTTGCATGTCACATTCCACTCTGAAATGTTTGTTTTATTTGTGTCAATGTAGGCCAACAGCCCATAGCTAAGACCTGGCCAGGCATACTTAAGGAAAAGGTTATGGCTAACTCTAAAGGCCTTACTCAGTTTAGAGTTAATAGACTTACAGACCGATGCAATATGAAGGAAGAAATCCAGTGATGGGTTAAGTGTGATTTCCCCAGCAATTTTAAATGGCTGATTTCATCCAGTAGGGAGCCATCAGCATAAGGTAGGGAGAGACGAGTCTGACCGAAGTTTAGGCCTGGATCCAAACAGCATTGTCTTCATCTTTCTATAGTTTGAGATTAGTTTGTTGCTAGTCAGCCATGACTGGATGTGGTGTAATGTATGCGTGTGTAGAATATGTGGGCAATATCATGGTTTATGTGCTTTTATACTGGTAGACGTCTGTGCTCTTTACCACACACCGGAGAGGGGGAACATGATTGAGACATTCAAGTATATCAAAGGTATAAATAAGGTGGGGGTACAGGAGCTCCTTCAGGAGAAGAAAAGCATCAGAACTAGAGAACATTATATGGGACTCAAGGGTGGGTGATTCAGGAGCAATGTTAGGAAGTTCTTCTTCACTGAGAGGGTGGTTGACCTATAGAATTGCCTGCCTCAAGAAGTGGTGGAGGCCAAAACGGTAAACTGGTTCAAAAATGCTTGGGACAGGCACAAAGGTATAATTTCACAGAAAGGATAGAAGGAGTAGTTACGCATATCGGGCAGACTAGACGGATTTTGCGGTCCCCTTCTGCCATCAGTTTCTTTTTCTATGTTTATCATCCTCAAAGAAAGCATCATGGAGTTCTGCTGCACTTTTACAATGCCCTGGAATTAAAAGTAGGCCTAGCTTGGAAAATGCAGCACCATGCATGTGTCAGTACACATAGACATCAGATGTGGCATGGTTTGTCCAATGAGAGAGCAGTGTTTGCTGTAGCTATATTGATCGATTTTATATTCTGTGGGTCTATCTATCTATCTTTATATGCCTATTAAGTTGTGATTGATCGATTCAGGTCACATACAGTTAGTTTTGCAGTACTAGACCCCACCTGGACCTTGTCATCTCTTTACAGGATCATTTTATTATCGTTGACTTTATAAGTGCAGTAACACCCTTCATGGTGTCCAGTCTTGCAAATTATATGAACTTTGCAGGTGGTTGAAGGCACTTTGCTTCATCTCCTGCCTTATTACCTACATCAGTAGATAAATGGCTATAAAAGCAACAGTACCGTACTAACCTGCCTATATCACACAACTGATATTTACTTGCTCACATCACTCCTGCTCTACACATCCTGTCGCCCCCAACACCGATTGCTGAATTTGATGCTCTTCTGTTTCTGCCATCAGAACAGCTGCTCCCCACCACACAAGGCAGCCTCATAATCTTGTTTTCATTTTTCAACAGTCTAAAAATAATGATTGTTATACAGCTTTGAACATACATTGTCTGCTTACCTGCCTGTTTCAGCGTGGTTGGAGGTAGTAATCGCCATCTTCCCTTGCAGAGCTAGTATCAGGACATTTCCCACACATGTGCAGTAGCAATCCCAGTCTCCCACTGCATACTAAATCAAACCCTTTGTCTCCTCTCCACATATAGGCCTCCAGCAGTCCTCTGCCCACCAGACACCAGCCAAGCACAGCAGCCCACACACAGTGCTCCCTCCTGGAGCGGGACCTCAGCAGGGTGCCTAAGAGGTAATTAACTACCTCCAGCAACAGCACCCTTCTGAGGGGGGGTTAGCCCATCGACACACTGCGCACATCGACTGCCCCACCCACCCAGGCTCAGCACTACTTATATAGTTGCTCTCCTGTGACATCCCTTCCTGTCTGGCATTTTATCCCTTCGTGTCTGGCATTTTACTAAGTCCCCACTTTTCCATTTGCAGGTTATACCTGCCAGCCACCAGAGGGACTCTCTGATTATTCACCTCTGTTTCACTACCTGAATTTCCTCCTCCTCCTATTTCCTGGAACCCCTCTACCCACATACACTACCTCTCTCCCTTACTCTCATTCTTATACCCAGCCTCCTAGCTAGCCCTACGTACTGACCCCTGCCCTACCACCAGACCCCACCCAGCCTACCACTAACCCTCAGTGACCACTAGGAGTCGCTATTTCCACCCTGGATTTGGCCCAAACCCAGCCTGCTCTGAGTCCCCCAGAACCTGGATCCCCACTCTCACCCAGGTCCTAGTTCACCTGCCCTACTAGGGTCTCGAAACTTGTACCCTGTCCACCAGAGTCTGTGACCCTACCACTGCTCCAAAGTAGTATCCACGCTTTCTGAGGGGCAGCCAAGGTACTTGAACCTGTCTGCCCTGCTGCTACCGTAAGGCATCATGTTTGTACACCTTCTTCTCAAATGTCTCCCCCTCATTTACATGCTAGTACCCACATCCCATCAGCCAGACATCTTCCCGGGTCCACTTGTACCAGCACCCCCAACTCTCCCTGACTTAGTCCGATCCCACCCTACACTGACCATGTACCCTGGCCCATGGCACCCACCCCCTAGCTGCCCCCCAACTACCTATCCTGGCTCCCCATGGTTGCAACTCATTCTTACCCTCCTGACCCTTCGAACCCTGCCCATTCCTTGTTCCCCTATGGCCTCCTCCCCATCCCAGCATACCCCCCGGAAGTTGACATGCTGCCACCCCCTGGTCAGAGCCTTGGTCTTCCTACTACTCTTATCTGGCAAAATACATACTAACCCAGGCCCTGCCCCCTTCAGCCCACCTGCTAGGTCCACTGGACTCCAAATAGCCTCCATGAACATATGCAGCCTACTGAAAAAATCTGATGCCCTCCAGTGCTGGGCCATGGTACATCAACCAGACGTCATAGCCCTGGTTGAAACCTGGCTGTCCAAATCCACCCCTGACTTCTTTGTCTCCCTCCCAGGCTATAACTTATACCGGGAGGACCGAGTAGGCAAACGCGGGGGAGGCTGTGCAATCTCTACCAGGGACACAATCAACGGACAAGCGCTCCCTGCCCCCGTTCTTGTGAATAGGGCCCAGGCCCTTACCCTCAAACTCACTCTTGACCCCTCCAGGGGCCCTCTCTATCTCACCACTGCCTACGTTCCCCCAAAGAACGAGAACCCAATGCTGATATCTATAACTGAATATCTGGCCACCCTCCACCACAAGGCGGAACAAATCCTAGTGGGGGACCTTAACGTGAACTGGCTCAGCGCCTTCTCTTCCATGATTCGAGATTCTTTCACTGCCCAAGACCTGATGCAACTCATCTCCCAGCCCACTAGAGTAAACCCAAAAAGAGGAACCAGTACCCTTCTGGATGTAATTATCACCAACCGCCCCCAAAAATCCATAACATCCAGGTCCTCCCAGACTCCCTAAGTGACCACTCCCCTATCCTATTTCTTTGGGAGGCCCCCACCCCAAACCCAAAGCCCAGACCACACTCCGCAGGTGCCTCCGCCCTGGTGGGCTGATGAAACTTAAACAGTTTCTTGCCCAGATTAATTGGTCCCCCACTCATCATGCGCCCGACATTGACACTGTCCTCACCTTTTTCTTCCAAACCTTTAACAAGGCCTGTGACCTCTTTGCACCTCTCACCAAAATTCGATCCAAAAAACATAATGCACCCTGGGTTACCCCTGCCCTACTACAGATGCTTAGAAATAGGGATAACCTCTGGCACCTGGCCACTGAAAAGGGCCGGATAGCTGATAGACGAGCCTACAATGCTGCTCGGAACAGGTGCTCATGGGCCATCCATAAAGCCAAGGCCGACCATTACCAGACCACCCTCACCTCCTCCTGGGGGTTTGCCCGGACTTTCTGGGACAATATTAAACAGCTAAATGGGAAAACACGCTCCTTCCCCCATCCCAGCTCACTATTGATGGCGCTACTTCCACCGACCCTGCCTGCATTGCTAACTGCCTTAACACCTCCTTTATTGACCTTAGCTCTGTCTTCCCCAGTAATTTATTTGACCCTCCCCCAGCCTACCTCCCCCTGTCCTCCAACACGCCAGCTTCCATCTACGCAAGGTATCTGCCCAGGAAGCCAGACCCCTCCTAATTAAAGCATTAAATGGCAGTAGTCCCGGCTGCGACTCCTTGGACCCCTGTATTCTCAGGCTGGTGCTGGATGAAGTCCTTGCCCTACTCACCAGCCTACTTAACCGATCCCTCTGCCTGGGGCAATTTCCCACTGCATGGAAAACAGCCATAGTCACACCCATTCATAAAGGGGGCGACGGGTCCTCCGCCAGCAACTACCGACCAATCTCCCCCCCCCCAAAGCCCTAGAAAAGGTGGTGGCCATTCAAATCACTGAGTATCTGACTAAGCATAACATCTTATGCCCAGAGCAGCACAGCTTCCGTGCTGGTCACAGTACCGGCACTGCACTAATTAAGTTCTCCTATTTCCTACACTTCTCCCTGGACGCCAGCTCCCTAGCTGGTGCAGTGTTCGTTGATCTCTCAAAGGCCTTCAACACTGTCTCCCACCCTTTTCTGTTGGATGCCCTCTGCCACACTGGTTTCTCTGCTGGCCCCCTTGCATGGTGTACGAGCTATCTATCCGCTCACTCACAGTGTGTAAAAAATCAATGGGACACTCTCTGAAACCCGTCCCATCTGCTCAGGGGTACCCCAGGGCTCCATCCTGGGCCCTCTTCTCTTCTCACTCTATCTAAACACCCTGCCCAGTGCATGCTCGGGCAAAATTCTTATGTATGCAGACAATGCTGTCATTTTTGCCACCCACTGCAATCCCATCTCCCTCCAGGACTCCCTACAACAATCCTACAATGATGCTGAACCCTGGTTTAAGGAGCACAGACTCATCATTAATCTTAAAAAAAACAAAACAATGCTCTTTGCCCACCCCCAAAACAAAGTCTGCAACCACCCACTCCCTATCCTTCCTAGTACCAAACAACCACTTGAACAAGTATGCTCCTACAAATACCTTGGGGTTACCTTCGATTCAGCCTTCACCTTCCACACCCACATTGATGCCCTTGCATCCGCCACTAATACACGGCTTGGCATCCTCTACCGCTATAAAAACTGCCTCCCCCCTGATGCTCTCCGATTTACTGTTACGTGTTCAGTACTGTCCCTTGTAGACTATGGCCTGCCAGTCTAAGGTGCTGCTGACACAACTGCCCTCAACAAAATTCACCTCACCCTAAATAAGGCCTGCAGGCTGATTACTGGTGCCCCCAGGCTCACACATACATGTCAACTCTATGACGAGGCTAAACTCCTTAACCTAGATGAACGGCTACACTATCAAACCTGCCTCCTCACAAAAAAAAAACCCTACTCGGGCTCTCCCCTCCTGGGGTGACAGCCTCCATCCACCATACCCCACTCACTATCGCAACCTAAACCTCCAACAAGACCACTCTACTGGTCCCCAGATCCGGGACCACCCATGGTCAGAGGTCTTTCTGCTACAGAGCCCCATCCTGGTTTAACTCTCTCCCTGCTCCCATCTCCAATGCCCCCACAATCTCCAACTTCAAAACCGCCCTTCAGAGCCAACTCTTTAACACTCGCAGCTGCTTCTATCTCTAAATGTGGCCTTGATCTCTCCACACTTGACAACGCCCGCTGGGCAGCACTCCACCTCACCACCCCCCACCTTCTCCCCCTGTGCATCATATCTCTGTTATAACCAGTTTGTGCTAGCTGTATCAATGTAATTGCTACTAAATTGTATACTGTATGAAATCAGTACGTGTAACTCTAATTCAGTTACTTGTATTCTGTAAGCTAAAGTTGTTATGTTTGTCCTCAATGTGACAAGGTACCTTTGGAAATGAGCCTCTGGCTCAAAGGTTGTAAACTGATTTACAAATAAGTAAATAAAATAAATAAAATAATCTGTCTATACATTGTGAAGAACAGTCTATAGGAAGTGTGTGTGTGTGTGTGTTATGGGACATTTGGGGCCTCTAAGGTGTTCTGGTGGTGTGGGCAGACTGCAAGAAAGTACAGTTACGTAAGAACTTACCGTAACAGTAGATCTTCGAGAACAGCTCTTGCAACAGGTTACACCATTAGGACTGAAGCCGGCAGGCGTCAGGACCCCACGGAAATTTTCTAGCTAGCAGTCTTCAGCGGGGACCACCTCCGACGTCGGTCCGGCCCCCGACGTCAGGCGTAGTACATAAGGAGGCGGTCCCGCCAGAATCCCCAGATCTTACTTTGAGACAGCTCTTGCAGTAGGTAATTACATATAGGACTGACGCCAGCCGGCGGCAGGACCCCACGGAAAAATTTCTAGCTAGCAGTCCCTGGCGAGGACCACCCTCCAGGTGACGGCGTCGCATTGACATCGGTTAAAGGGCGGTCCCTAATGCCCACCTTCCAGTTCTTTCCCGCTGTTAGCTCATGCAGCACCTCGCGGTAAAGTTCATGCTTAGCAAAGCCCTGTTCTTTCGTCGTTTTTTACCGAAAGTTTTGAGTAATTTGTCTTCTCATCGTCAGTTCAGCGTCGGTGTATGTCATCCCCTACACCTTCCAAAAACAAGTGTGACTCGTGCGGCGCCCAACTGCCACACAAGGACGGCCATTCTCTCTGCCTTTTTTGCTTAGGCCCCGACCACCCGGTCAACAAGTGCCCGCATTGCCTGCACTTCAACGCGGCTACCCGTAGACGACGCCAGCAGTCCCTGGAAGCCCATCTGCTCAAAAAGAAGATGTCTTCAATGGAAAAGGAATTGAAGAAGCTCAGGTAGGCGTCAACTTCTCCTGAAGGACACCACAAGAAGCGGGACAAAGAAAGGCATAGGGAGAAGGCCTCCTTGCCTGTGACTCCGGCCGGAGTCGCGGCTCAGGTAACATCCCCTCCGGGAGATCGTCCGACGGCAGCCTCCAAGGTTTTGGAGGAGGCGTCGGCTCGCCTGTCGGACTTGCGCTCAGGCCCTGTGGGCGCCTCCGGGCTAAAGGAGGCCTCTGCCCCCAGTGCCACCGCAGGCTTGCGGCCTACTGGCGCGGGCACCTCCCATAAGTCAGACGTCGGCTCCTCCGACGTCCACCGGGAGAAGGTCGATAAGACGCCCGACCCTTTGGGGCGGCGCACGACCGCGTCCCGCTCGGACCGGGCTGCATCCCACCTTCAGCCCGCTTTCGACGAGGGACCCCATAAGCCGGATGCCGGTTTCCGCGCCCGCTGATCCAGCCCTCAAGTCGACGTTATCTCCTCCGACTTGCGCCGGGCGCTGGAACTTACAACGGACCTCTAACTTGCCGTCCTGAGAATTCCCCATCCTCTCGCTGCCGCTCGGGGGAGCCCGAGTCGCCCCAGCCTGACCCTCGGGACTTTTCCTCCATCCCCGGGCGATGCTGGGGATATTCCTCCACCGTCAGACCCTCCTCCTACAGAATCAGATCTGACACCGTTCCCCCGGATGCCGGCTCCAACGCCGGCCCTGATGCCGGTCCCGCCAATGCCAGTTCTGACGCCGGCCCCACCGACACTGGCAGGGGATATTCCTCCTCCATTGGGCCCGACCCCCCCCCAGGCCTCTCAATGTTGTCCCGCCCATGGGGCCTCCTACTGGGCTGTCTGCTCCAGCAGCTCCTCCGGTACCCGGGTACCCACCGTCCTATCCGATGCCGGCTTACCTCGGTCCACAGTATCCAGCGCTGCAGTACTCGACGCCGGTTCCGCCGACGCCGCAGTACCCAGCACCGCAATACCCGGCACCGGTTTTCCCGCAGCCGGGTTACGGATACTCCTACGGATATAATCCATATAATTATTCCTCCTCCACTCCTCCGCCCCCAGGCGCGGTGGATCTGCAGAAGACTCTGGCTTCCTAAAGTCGAAACCACCTTGATGACGGTGCCACCCCGGCCCCGTCGCCTGAGACAGCACACTCCTCACCGCCTCCGGATTCCAGAGCCCTTCCTCTGGATCCTGAGAGGGCAGGACACGCGTCCAGTTACCCCCTAAGGAACCCGTTCCTCCCCCTAGACGAGTCAGGGAGTCTTATTCTGCTTCTGTTCTTCTTCTTCTTCTTCTCTCTCAGATTCCTCGGATTCTCCCGATGGATGCTCCAAGAGAGATGACGAGCCTCGCTCTCCGTCCAAGCCCAGGCCGAGGACTCCTCCGAAGTCTCCTCCGGAGGATCCCTCCTTCACGGAGCTGCTCAGGGAGATCCAAGAAGTTCATCAGTGGCATTCTCTGGATCCAGATCCTCAGCGGGTCAAACTCACCGAACATCTGGACCTGCCCCTTATGGCTCCTACTTTAGTGCCACCCTGGATCGAGCCTCATGCTCACCTTGTTTCCACTACTTGGAAACAACCATCGGCTTTAGCCCCACTTCCTAGGAAGTCCAACAGGCTATACCAGGCTCTGGAGGGTGTAGACTTCTTGGATTCTCACCCCTGTGCAGACTCAGTTGTGATTAGCGCCACTCACGGCCGGTCAGCACACCCCAAACATTTAAGCTCGTCTCCTCCAGATAAGGTATCTTGCCTCCTGGACCAGTGTGGAAGAAAAATATATGCCTCTTCCACACTGGGAATTCGGGCCCTGAATTATGTAGCACATATGGGGGAGTACCAGAAGGCCATCCTTACCCAGGTGAAATCTAAGATCGACTCCTTACCTGACTCCCAAGTCAAGCAGGAGTTAGCTGATTTAGTCCGTTCTGCTTGTTCGGCCAGTCGTCACATCCTGAGGACGACTTATGATGCAGTGGACACTGCTGGGCGGAGCTCTGCGTTTGCCATAAGTCTTCAGCATCATGCCTGGCTCCGCGTGTCAGGTTTGGTCCCGGAGGTGCAGTCAGCAGTCCAGGAAGCACCTTTCAGGGGTTCTGTGCTTTTCGGCGGTGATATCAAGGACATCATCACCGACTTGCAGGAGAAGGGGACAGTTCTGAAATCTGTGGATTCCATGTACTGTCCCCACCCCCCGCAGCACCGTCCTTTTCGCAGAGCGCCTGACCTCAGCGAAACCCCAAGGAGGCGGGCCACTAAACGCCAGGCTCCCGCAGCTGCCAGGCCCCCACCGCCCAAAAAAGCAGCGGGTGCCCCAGCTGCGGCGCTGCCCCACACCACCTGACTCCTCCCCTCTCCCACCACCTCCAGACTCCCCGGAGGAACTGATAGGAGGGAGAGTCTTCCTACACCTTCCGGGTTGGGAGAGGATAACAACGGATTCATGGGTGCTTCAGATTATCGCAGAGGGGCACTCCATAGAGTTTCTACAGAAACCTCCACGCCACACCCCCCGAAGTCCTCCTATGCAAGGGACCATCTACCTTTGGTCAGGGAAGAAATATCTTTCCTTCTTGCGAAGCAGGCTATAGAACCCGTTCCTCCTCACCTTCAGGGGGATGGGTTACTATTCTCATTTCTTCCTCATCCCAAAGAAGACGGGAGATCTCAGACCCATTCTCAATCTCAGCTCCCTGAACTTTTACGTGCAATACAAGAAGTTCGGGATGCTCTCTCTTCAAACCCTTTTGCCCCTTCTTCGGCCGGGTCAATGGTTTTGTGCGCTGGATATGCAGGACACATACCTGCACATCCCCATTCGTCCCTCACATCGCAAGTACCTCCGTTTTGCTTTCCAGGGGGACCATTACCAATTCCGGGCACTACCGTTTGGTCTTTCCTCAGCTCCCCAAGTTTTTACCAAATGCCTGGCGGTGGTAGCGGCCCACTTGCGTACCATGGGAGTTCAAGTGTTTCTCTACCTGGATGACTGGCTCCTGGTGGCCTCGTCCAGGGAGGAGCTCCTGCATTTTCTTTCCCTCACCCAGCAGGTTTTCACTTGCCTGGGTATTACCATCAACCATTCCAAGTCTCATCTGGACCCCTCCCAGAGACTTCAGTTCATCGGGGCTATCCTCGATACGATGGTGAGCAAGACCTTCCTTCCTCCGGACAGGGCGGCCTCCCTCCAGTCACAGATTTCCCTGCTATTAGCACGCAGGAAGGTTCCGGCGAGGTCGGTTCTCTATCTCTTGGGGCTCATGGCGGCCGCCATCCCAACGGTTCCCCACGCATGACTCCACATGAGGATTTCTCAGTGGACTCTCCGCTCCCAGTGGGATCAACTCGTAGATGACCTAGATCATCTGGTTCTGATCTCCTCGCCGATGATAAGAGACTTGCAATGGTGGATGGTTCGAGAGAACCTGTTTCGGGGGGGTCCCCATCTGTCTTCCTCCCCCCTCTCAGACTCTGACCACGGACGCATCAGGTGAAGGTTGGGGAGCCCATCTGGGTCCTCACCGAACCCAGGGTTTATGGTCCAGATTGGAGCTAGCTCTACACATCAATGTGCTCGAGCTACGAGCAGTACTATATGCCCTCCAAGCCCTTCAACAATACATCCTTCCCGGTCACCTAGCTGTCCAGACGGACAACATATGCGTGGTGTGGTACATAAACAAGCAGGGAGGGACTCGGTCCTACCAGCTGTGCAGGAAAGCAATGAGGGTTTGGGACTGGGCAACGCTTCACAACCTTCACCTCACAGCAGTCCATGTTCCAGGAGTCGACAATACTCTGGCAGACAAGCTAAGTTGCTCCTCTGCTCTGCCACACGAGTGGGAGTTGGACCAAAAGGTTCTAGATGACATCTTCCAGCTTTGGGGGACTCCACAGATAGACCTGTTCACCTCTTCCCAAAATGCAAAACTTCCAACCTTTTGCTCGCTCGCTCCAGAGCAAGGCGCTTTTTGGAGCGACGCTCTGTCTCTAAACTGGAAGGGCAGATTCCTCTATGCTTTTCCCCCAATTCCTCTGGTCCCTCGTGTACTGCAGAAACTATCAACGGAAGGAGCGAGAATGATTCTGATCACTCCTTTCAGGCCCAGGCAAATCTGGTTCTCTCTTCTACAACAATACTCAGAGGTTCCTCCTCTTCCTCTTCCCTTCTCTCGAGGATTGCAGACCCAGGATCAGGGGACCCTGGTCCATCCGGGACTCAAGTCCCTGCAACTTCATGCATAGCTCCTGTGGACCTAGCCCAGTCTCGCTTTGGTGTATCTCCAAAGGTGGCCAAGATTCTGGTGGAGGCTAGAAAACCCTCCACTAGGTCTACTTACACCATGAAATGGAAGAGATTTTCTATTTGGGCTGCCTCTAGGAATGTGGAGCCTTTCTCCCATCCTGTGGCCGTTCTGCTTGAATATTTACGTCACCTCTTCGACCTGGGTCTCAGTCATTCCTACTTGAAAGTACACATGGCTGCTATTTCAGCTTACCATGTTCCTTTCGCTGATAAAGCCTTTGCCCAATTAGAGGTATCCAAGACCTTTCTTAGAGGGGTCCTTCATCTCAGGCCCCCTGTCCGGACTCCTGCTCCCCCTTGGGACTTGAACTTTGTTCTCGGGAAACTTACCCTTCCTCCCTTTGAGCCTACGGCCTCTGCAGACCTGAAGTTTCTATCGTGGAAGACGCTCTTCTTGGTGGCCATTACCTCCGCTCGAAGAATTTCCAAGCTCCAGGCCCTCATGTGTAAAATTCCTTACTTGATTTTTTACAAAGAACGAGTAGTTCTTTGTACGAATCCTAAGTTTCTACCTAAAGTGGTAGCGGAGTCTACCTTAAATCAGTCTATAGAGTTACCTGCCTTTTTCACGCAGTACTCCAACCAAGGAGAATATTTGCTCCATACCATGGATGTTCACCGGATTCTGAGATACTACACCAATAGGACAAAGGATCTCAGAAAAACTGACCAGCTGTTCATCTCTTTTGCTCACAAAAGGGAAGGCAATGCTGTTTCTAAGCAATGCCTATCTAAATGGTTGGCCCATTGCATCACTTTCTGTTATGACAAGTACAACAAGACCCTTCCGGGTCAAGTCAGAGGTTACTCCACTCAGGGAGTAGCTGCCTCTGCGGCTTGTTTCAAGAACGTATCTGCGGCAGATATCTGTGCTGCAGCCACCTGGACTTCCATCCATACCTTTACGAAACATTATAGTTTGGACATTGCCTCTCACCATAGAGCAGGCTTCGGGCCAGCTGTCTTGCAAGGCCTCCTTTCTTGAGGTTTGCAAGGTTTTTGCTACTTCTTGGAGTAGTCCTCCTCCCGGTGCCTTTCATTTGTTCCAGACTGCTTGGGATTCTGTCTTATATGATTACCTACTGCAAGAGCCCTCTCGAAGTAAGATAGTACCATTACGTAAGAACTTACTGTAACAGTAGATCTTCGAGAGAGGCTCTTGCAGTAGGTAATACCTTCCCGCCCTCCATCCCCCTAGGTTTTTTCAGCTCCTTTTCCAGTGAGGGACATATCTGCTTCTCTCTCGTCCGGGCCTTTGGCAGGAAAGAACTGGAAGGTGGGCGTCTGGGACCGCCCCTTTATACCGACGTCCCATGATGTCGGTCACCTGACACGGGGGCGGTCCCTCGCCAGGGACTGCTAGCTAGAAATTTTTCCGTGGGGTCCTGCCGCTGGCCAGCGTCAGTCCTATATGTAATTACCTACTGCAAGAGCCTCTCTCGAAGATCTACTGTTACAGTAAGTTCTTACGTAACTGTACTTTCTCCCGCCGGAGACTCCCAGCCGCTGGATGACATCAGAAAAGGAGACCGAGGACCCGCCATTAGATGGCCAAGACAAAGAACCGACCTTTCCAAGTGTAGATTGGAACCTACTTCCTCCAAGGGGGAATGGTGGGCGGGAAGGTACCTGCTGCAAGAGCTGTTCTCGAAGATCTACTGTTATGGTAAGTTCTTACGTAACTGTACTATCTTCTTCGAGGTACAGCTCTTGCAGTAGGTTACACCATTAGGACTGATTCCCAAGCAATGGCGCCTTGAAAAGCCATCAGGAGGAGGCAATACTAAAGTTCCAACTCATCCTGAGCCTAGGACAGGAGGCCTTGCAGGACAGCAAGGCCGAAACCCGCTCTTCGCCGTGAAGCGATATCAAGGCTGTAATGCCTGATGAAGGTGTGCACCGAGCTCCAGCTGGCTGCGGCACATATGGCTGATGTGGATACGTTCTTCAGTGCCACAAAGGATGTAGCCACTCCCCTTGTCGAATGGCCCTTGACCACACCTGGTAAGGGTTTCTGGTGTTTGTTGTAGCAAAAGGAAATGCACTGAATGAGCCAGCGTGAAAGGGTCTGTTTCAAGACTGGAACCCCCATCATCCTTTCAGTGAATGAGATGAACAGCTGTTCTGCTTTGCGGTGCTGTTTGGTCCTGGTCAAGTAGTATCTAAGACACCGGTGAACATCCAGGGTGTGAAGTAGTGCTTCTCCTCGATTAGCGTACTTAGGGAAGTACACTGGTAAATCAATGTCCTGGTTAAGAGTGAGGGCTGAGACCACCTTAGGCAGGAACTTAGGATTCGTCCTCAGGGACACCTTGTCCCGATGAAAAATTAAACAAGGCTGCTTGCACATGAGAGCGTGTAGTTCGGAGATTCTTCTTGCCGAAGTAACAGCAACTAAAAACAAAATTTTCCACGACAGAAAACGCAGCTCGCAATCTTCGGCAGGTTCAAATGGTGACAGCATAAGCTGCTCCAGGATGAAAGGTAAATCCCAAGGAGGGACGGGATCCCTAATGGGTGGCCTAAGGTGGAGGACCCCTCTTAAGAAGGCACGGGAAGTATTCAGCTGTGCCACTGTGCGTTGGCCTATGGGGGCATGGTAGGCTGAGATTGCACACAGGTGCACTTTAACCGAGGAGTAAGCCAACCCGGATTGAAAAAGGGAAAGCAAGTATTCCAGAACTAGTTTCTCTGGGCAGTCTAAGGGTGAGAAACCGTGTGCCTGAGACCACAAGCAAAACCTACGCCATTTCATGGCGTATGTAGCGTATGTCGCCGGTTTTCTGATGGCAGAAAGTACTTCCGCCACCTCTTGCAAGACCCCGTGTTGCAAGATGGCTATGTCTCTAGGAGCCAAGGGTGCAGGTTCAGAGAAAGCAAGTCCGGGTGGACCAGCGAACCCTCCTCCTGAGACAACAGGTGGGAGCTGATTGGCAAAGGAAGCGGAGGTTCCCGGGACAAGTGGCTTAGAAGCGGGAACCAAATCTGTCTGGGCCAAAAGGGCGCTATTAAAATAAGCGTTGCATGCTCCCTGTGAAGTTTGAGAAGGACTCTCTGGATCAACGGGAAGGGAGGGAGGGAAGGCGTAGAGGAATCTGCCCGCCCAGGAGAGGGACAACGTGTCTCACCAGAAAATACCAGGCCCTGGATCTAGTGAGCAAAAATTGGGCAGTTTTGCATTGGATGGGGATGCGAATAAATCCAATTCTGGAGTGCCCCATTTGTGAAACAGATCCTCTGCCACCTCCTGTAGAAGTTCCCACTCATGGACTCTGGCCTGGGAACGACTCAGGCTGTCTGCGACGGTATTGTCCACTCCGGGAACGTGAACAGCAATGAGGTTTGCACCGTGTCGTATTACCCATTCCCACACTCTCATGGCCTCCCTGCAGAGGGGTTAAGAGTGTGTGCCTCCTTGTTTGTTGAGGTAATACATCACCGCCGTATTGTCTGTTTGTAACAGGAGAGTACTCGGTGGAATGTCCGACTGGAAGGCTTGCAGGGCATAAAGGACCGCCCTCATCTCCAATATGTTGATATGGAGATGAGATTCCTGAGTGGTCCATGTTCCCTGAGACCTCACCCCATTCAAGTGTGCTCCCCACCCCAGCCCTGAGGCATCTGTGGAGAGTGTTGTCACCGGGGACGGCGCTGTGAATGGAACCCCCACGGAGAGGGTTCCCAGGTCTAGCCACCATTGCCAGTCCTGAACCACGGTCTTCGTGATTCTTACTGGATGCTGCATATGGTCTTGCCTTTGGTCCCATTGCACTCTTAGCATCCACTGGGTTACCCGCATGTGGAGCCTTGCCATTGGGACTGTAGGAATGGCCGCAGCCATGTGTCCAAGCAGGCGAAGGACCAGTCTGGCTGGGACGGTCTTCTTCGCAGATAGGTCCCTTATGAGGGATCGGATGCGTTCCGCTCTGTCTTCGGGAAGAAAGGCTTTCCCTGTAATGGTGTCCAGAACTGCCCCTGTGAATTGCAGTTTCTGAGACGGTACCAGGAGAGACTTCTCGTAGTTGATTAGGATGCCCAGGGACTGAAAAAGGGCCTGGGTGTGCTGAATGGCTATCAACAGCGCCTCCTTGGAGGAGGCCATGAGAAGCCAATCGTCCAGGTACGGGAACACGTAGTGGCCCTGTCTCCTCAGAGATGCTGCCACGACTGCCATACACTTGGTAAAGACCCTGGGGGCCGATGACAGCCCGAAGGGAAGCGCTCGGAACTGATAGTGGTGGCCGAGAAACTCGAAGCGCAGGAACCTCCTGTGCGTCTGAGCAATGGGGATATGCAGGTAAGCGTCCTGCATGTCCAGGGATGCCAAGAATGCATCCTTCTTCAGCATGGGGATTAGACCCAGGAGGGTCACCATGCGGAAGCATTTGTAGGCGACCGACATATTGAGGTTGCTGAGGTCCAAGACTGGACGGAGGTCCCCTGTTTTCTTTGGAACCAGGAAGAAGTGGAAATAATATCCTGTTCCTCTCTGGTTCCCTGGGATGTACTCCAAAGCTTCTTTCTGTAGAAGCGTGAGCACTTCTTCCCTGATGAGCAGGGCATGCTGACCCGAATAACGGGAGAGCAGAGGAGGCCTTGTGGGGGGCTTGTCTAAGAATTCTATATAGTGGCCTTTTTTGACCAACTGTAGCACCCACCTGTCGGTGGTGATCGACTGCCACCCTGGCAGGTGATCTGTGATGCAACCCCCGACCTTTGTTTCCCGTTGATCCTGAGGGGCGGGGGCCGGGAAGGAGTCATGCTGTGGCAGCAGAGGGTCCTGCAGGTTGGGCTGACTTGGTAGAATGTTGGCCTCTACCTGAGGACGCCTTGACCTGGGCTTTTCGGGAGAAGGAGCCCCTCTGTTGTTGGCTGGGGCAAGGTTGTTGCCTCTGAGTCCGGCTACGAAAGCGACTCTGGTTCCTACGAAAGGAACTGAGTCTAGATCTGTACATGGCTTGGACAGATCTAACAGCCTTCCTAGCTTCTTATAGTCTGGTGATGACCTTCTCAGATGCCTCACCGAACAAAACTTCGCCATGGAAGGGGGCGTCCAAAATGTTCTTCTGGACGTCCGGGTTAAATCCGGAGACACGGAGCCATGAGTGTCTCCGGAGGCATACGCCTGAGGCTGCCGCTCTGGCCGAGGAGTCCGCGGAGTCATGCGTGGCTCAGAGCACCTGGGTCCCCATGTCTGAACCCGTGCGGAGGAGCTGGAGAAGTTCCTCCTTTTGGTCACCGTCTGGCAATTTCTCTGCCAGTTCCTGTCCCTGTTCCCACAGTGTGTTCTGAAATTGAACCATGTGGGTTAGGTAGTTCAGGGATCTGATGGCGCAGGTCGCAGCTGCGTAAGTGCGCCTACCCAGCACGTCCTGTTGCTTGGACTCCGGGTCCGGTGGCTGTGTGCTCAGATGTTGCGGTCTCTGGTACCGGTCATGAGAGGCTGTAATGACCAGGGAGTCGGCCAGAGGATGATTAGCCAAGTACTGGTCCTCCTTTGGGGCCTTGTACAGGTGGTCAGCCTTCTTCGGCATTGCCGGGAGTGAATGTGGACATTTCCATGCTGCCTTGGTGACGTCCATGAAGGTGTCCACCAAGGGTGGTACTACCACAGGCTTAGGGTCTTTCTGCCGAAGATAGCGGGCAAGGCGTAGCCTTTCGAGGTCGAGTTCCTCTGCATCCCATCCCATGTTCTCTTGGATGTGTCTCATGATCTCAGAGAACAAAGGGTCATCTGGAGGAGACCTAGGACGTTCACGTGGGTCCGGAGAAGGGATGCTGATCGGTGAAGGAGATCTGGAGCATACCGAGATGTCAGATCTGGAGTCCTCCGTAGATGGTGAATAGCGACGTCTTCTGGGTCTCTTGGGGCTGGGTGATCCTGAAGAGGATCTAGATGGAGGTCTTCTCTTGTCTGTAGGTCTGTCCCTAGGAGGTTCTACTGGCTCCTGGGGGGAAGTACTCGACCTGCTGCCCCTTTTGGCGAAGGAGGGGGCGCAGGGGTCGGTGGTGCCGTGGGTGCGGGAGGAGGGTGCGTGGTGACCACATCCTTTTTGATGGTGTCCCACCAGAAAGTGAATAGCTCCTTCACTTCTGCCAAGTTAAGGCCTGACGACGGGCCGGGCACCGGTGGCCTGTCGCCGGGTCCTGGCGTCGGTTCCCCGGGGGTCTCCAGTTCTGGGGAGGGTTCCCACGGGAGCTCGACGGGTCCGGGGTTGCCCGCCTGGTCCTCGGGCTGAGTGGACTCCTCCTTCATCAACGCCTCCTGACCGACTTCGGTAGGTGGCGGTGTGGTTCTTCTAACTGCTGTGTCGGATGTCAGTCCCCCGGCCGGCGTCCTAGGAGGTGAGTGCCTGGCCGGCGACAGGTGACGAACTGCCGCCGGTTCCCGGGAGTATCTGTGAAGTTTAGCCAATGTCGGGTGTGCCGACGTCGGGTCCGACGTCCGCTTCAGGGAGGTCAGCTCCTTGGTCTTGCGTTGGGGAGGCGGCGGCAGGGAGACTGACCGAACGTCGGAGGCTGAGTGCCGGGATGAGGACTTGTTGTGCTCCCCTGACCTAGACGAGGCCTTGGAAGAAGAAGAAGGCCTGGGGGTCTTAGCAGGCCGCAGGGTAGAAGAACCGCTGGCTGACTTGACCACGACCGGGGGAGGCTGAGAATGGGCCCGAGATGGGGAGCGGTCAGACCTGGAGCTAGAGCTGCGGGAGTCTGAGGCCCTAGAGGGGGATCTAGGTCTCACCTTCTCCCGGTGCTTCTCATGGTGCCTGCGGGATTTCTCCGAAGATTCCCCCTTGGAGGAAGGATCCATGGCCTTGAGCTTTTCTTCTAAGAGGAAAGCCTGGAGAGCCTTCTGTCGGCAGATCCGGGTCTGGCTGTTGAAGCCTTGGCAAAAGGAGCAATCCTGGGTGTCGTGATCCGGGCCCAGGCACCGGATGCAGGCCGAGTGGGGGGTCTTTGAACGGGATCTGCTTCCCACAGGTGCACTTGGAAGAATGGCCCTCCACAGAAGTTGGGGAGGACATCAGATTGAAGAGTGGATCTTGAAGAAGGTATTTTTGTAACAAAATCGGATTTCGGAAGGAATTCCTGGTCGTTGCGCGCTAGAACTGACTGAAGGGTCGAGACATGCAAGTCGACGGCGGGAAAGAACGGGGATTCTGGCGGGACCGCCTCCTTATGTACTATGCCTGACGTCGGGGGCGGGACCGACGTCGGAGGTGGTCCCCGCTGAAGACTGCTAGCTAGAAAATTTCCGTGGGGTCCTGACGCCTGCCGGCTTCAGTCCTAATGGTGTAACCTGCTGCAAGAGCTGTACCTCGAAGAAGATCTGACATTAGCAGAACTCCTCGCTGCCCACTATAGCCCTGTAATGCAAACTTCCCTATGCGCTATTGTCTATATATGAAACTTCTTCTCAAAAGTGTTTAAAATCAGCCAAGCATTTTATGGAAAGCCAGTGAAGACTTTGGAGTGTAGGATAAGGATTTGCTGAGATTATCATGCCTGGGAGAACTCCAGCAGTGACATTCTACACCAGCTGGAGTCTCTTAAGTAACCCATCAGAAAGGCCAGCTAATGGGAGAATTGCAGAACTCAATATGGAAGGAAAAGAAGGCAGGGGTAAGGAGTGATGCAGCTTCCAGATTGAGAATACTCTGTTTTCTGACTGGAAGTGTTTTATATCTGGTAAAAGGAGATTCTAACTAAAGGCATTCTGGTTTAAGAATTCAAACCGAGGGGGTTGCTGTGGAGCCTGAGCTCAGAAGCAGGAATTAACATCAGCTTCTAGCTTATGTAATAGAATTGAGCATTAAAAGTTCACTTTACGACCCATCTGAATTTAGTAAATTGCATAACAGAAGAGCAGATTACAGACTATGCATGATGGGAAATCCTCATAAGGATAGAGGCAGCAAAGACCATGAAAAAGGGGAAAGGTGTAGCAGCAGGCCTGTCTTTGCTATCGGTGGCTGCTCCTGAATCTATGGCTGTGCAGGGTTCTGGACTGGAATAGAAACACTACAAATGCGGGGTCACAAGCTCCAATGTTTAATTTCATCAATTTCTTCAGTTTCGGATTTGAGTCAGCGTGTCGACTCATTCAACTCACAAGTGACCGTGGTGGAAAGTATGGTAGACTGTATGAAAAAAGATCTGTTAGATGTTCAGAAACAAACGTCTGCAGCAACGAGTGCTTCTGCTATGGTGGTGAAGGAGGCACAACACTTCAGAGCATGACTCGAGACTATGGAGAACCAAATCCGAGCAGCAAACGTATGCATTATAGGTTTACCTGAGGGGATAGAGGGAGACCATCCGGTCATGTTTATTAAAGACTGGCTGAAAGAATGCTTACAGTCGGAGGCAGCATCCAAAGTTTTCCAGCTACAGAAGGCCTAGCATATTACGCCATCTGGGCAGTCTGAATCATCAGTGGAACCTCAAACACCGTTAGTGGTAATGGCTGGAACAGGTGAGAGAGAGAGACAGAATTCTGAGCCTAGCGAGGTGAAATGCTCCCCTTTCACAGGATGGCCATCCTGTGCACCTCTTCCCTGACATTACCTATGCCATGAGACAGCGTCGGAAAAAAATTTGATGGGGTGCGAGCTGTACT
Source organism: Neoceratodus forsteri (assembly GCA_016271365.2). Lineage (NCBI taxonomy): Eukaryota > Metazoa > Chordata > Ceratodontiformes > Ceratodontidae > Neoceratodus > Neoceratodus forsteri. The sequence goes on from JADMNL010000028.1 coordinate 110,387,361, forward strand.
GTGCCAGTCAAACATATCCCACACTATTGTGTTTCCACCTCATTTATGGATCGTGAATAACGGCAAGGTGTGGATTTTCTCTGACCCTCTTGTAGAGGGTAAGTGGGCAGCCCAGCTCTCCGCAGAGCAGCAAGCACATGATGCATTAAATCTTAATGCTGAAGAGGGTGAGGAGGCTTGAATATGTTCTCTAGCATTGAACTTTTGCTTGCCTTACCCATAGCTCTTTGGGTTCAGGACTGGGGTGCATGAACACTCTATATACAGTCGTTGTGATGGTATGTGTTAATGTTGATGTTACCACTTACCATTTTGTGCTAGTTTGAATCTGTACACTAAGGAATCTTCTGTTTACTATTACTTTGGTGCTCAGTCTATATATGGGGGATTCTAGGATTTCTAGCAATACTTTGTAGACTTGTATTTTTATTATATGTTGATTATACTGTTACAGTTATTTTCCATATAGTACTGTAGAAAATAATTTAGGCTGTATGCATGGTATTACGTTACCCCAATTAGGGGCTGTACTCTCCTGGATATTTAATGGACTTTTAATTTTGGAATCTACCATGCTGCTTATGGACACCAATACAGTGCTAATCTAGAAATCTCAAACACAATTAAAGTATTGCTATTTTAGGATTCTCCCTTCCCCATGATGTAACACAGTATGGTGGATGCATTAATTGTTTCCTTGTATTAAGGGGTATGTTTCCCCGATGGTGGTTTTTAAATATTTCTGGATTGTACACCATATGCTTTTTTTTTTTGTACTGCAATTGAAACATATACAAATAAAATAAAAAAATAAAAAAGTGTCACAGACTTCCGGTGAGTGCACTGACCTAATGGCAGCCTGATTTGGAAGCTCTACCTTGTCGATAGACACTCCATCATAATTGTCCAACTACCTGATCCATCCAATACTCAAAACACAAATCAGCACTACGATGTCCTCCAGGCATAAATCGAAGGACAAGTCTGGCATTCAACAAGCTAAACAGCACAAAACGCTGTTTGACTATACTTAGCCTACCTCGGCCTGCACAGCCGTGGAGTCGTCATACCACCAGTCCATCTCGGAGGAACCAGAAGAACAGGAGTGTACCATAACCTCCAAACAATTATGTGCGACCCTGCAGAAGATGAGTGCAACATTAGAGCAACTTGAGACCTAAGCCACAGAATATCGCAGAAAGCTAGACCTCACTGCCCAAAAAACAGACCAGTTTGAAAAAAGTCTAAATGAATACTCTACCACTATGGATGTCCACAGTGCAGCCCTTCTAGACCTTCACTGAAGGGAACAGCAGCTAGAGATTAGACTGGAGGAATTAGAGAATCGTAACAGGCGCAATAATATTAGAATTCACGGACAGCCTGAAGGGACCGAATCAGGTCCAATGCCTGCCTTTCTAGAATCTTTTCTCACAGAAATATTGGGTTGGCCAGCAGATAAGCCTTTAAATATTGTCAGAGACCACCATTCTTTGGTGCCCAAGCCCAAGGACCCCAAAGCCTGCCCTCATTCAGTGGTGATTGCTTTTTTAGACTTTCGTACAAAAGAGAATATCTTAAGTCTAACTTGGTCAAAGAAGGAGGTAACATTTGGAGATACCAGTTTTTTCTTTGAGCAAGACTATACCCCCAGCTGCTCACATAGTGAAGGAAAGTGCTGGCTGTGGTTTGCACCCTCCAACAAAAAGGGGTGAAGGCGTTCGAGTACCCAGCGAAATTAAAATTAGTCACAGAAAATGGTGTAAGAAGGTTCCCTGACCTGGTGGCAGCCCAGAAATTCTTGTCCTCGTTGCATGTATTCCAAAGCGTATTGCAGGAAGGTTCAGGAGGGAGACGAGGAGACACTTTTTTACAGAGAGGGTGGTGGCTGGGTGGAATGCGTTACCTGCTAAAGTGGTATGCAGTAGAACAGTGGACTGCTTCAAACGAGGATGGGACAGGACAAGGGGAAGGGTTAATGAAGGGGAAGGGTGGAAGGGAGGGGCAGCTGCAGAATAAGGGGTGCTAGCTGCACATTCGAGCAGACTTGATAGACTTCTAGGCCTTTATCTGCTGGCAAATTTTGTATGTTCGTATGTAGAGATACCGCAGAATCCAGTTCAAAACCAGAGAGACCGGCTTAATGACAGGGCCTGGCAAAAGGCTGGAACCAAAAGGACGGAGCTACCTGACCACCTGGACACTTCCAGAATATGGGACTCAGTACAAACACTTAGAGACATCTGCACCACTCTGATCCCACCATCAACGGAATCCAATCATGAGAGAACCCCTTCTCCGGGGCAAGACAATGCCACCGATGATCCGCCGACCTGAAGAGACTTTTTCCCCGCAATTGACTGCATTTCATTGTTGGGGACAGTGAGTAACTGACTTACTTTTAGGGACTACTCACATTCTCCTAAGTGAGCAATACTCCCACTGCAGGCTTTGCTAAGACGGTAGGGAGGATGGGGTGGGTTAAACAAAAAATTGACAAAATGGATAATTGTATGATGGATATAGTACACGCTCTCTTTACTGACTCATAAAATCGGGGGAGGGGGTGGCGGCTGAGTCCTGCTGCTTGAGCGCTCCCCTCGGGGGGTGGGGGGGGAGAGGTTGATCCTAGGAGACCAGTTAGCAATGCCTGCTGAAGATGTTCAAATTGAGCAGGCCATGGCAGGTTACTGGATTCAAAAGGGTAACAGACACTCGCAACCTGGTAGAAGGCTCTTGCCGCAGATAAGTTTAACTGCTTTTGGAGACAGCCCCAGTGGCTAGATTGTGGCCTGTTAGTGCTTGCACTAGCGGTGGGCTTTTCCTTGTTATTTAATGCGGAGAACTTTAATTACACTTGAGCCCCAGAGGCCAGCTTGGTCTGTCTGTAACCCCTAGATGGCGCTATCCCAGGGGCTACTACCCCTGCCTGATTTGCCACTAACAGGTTGAGGGGCCTGGATCCAATGGCGGGTGCCTCCACCCAGAGGTCAGGGTTTGCAATAGTTAAACTTACTTGGTCACAGCCCTCTGGGACACTGCAACCCCCCTTTCTTCCCACTAGCGGCCCACACAATATATCGAATTACCTTCACAGTATACACTTACCCCCAGGGTGGTTCAGGCACTGGGACCTCCTGTACAATAAGATACAGTGCAACAATCACAGTACAATACTTTAACATAGACCAAATACCTCAGGCAGTATAACTTTGCTGAAACAAGCAGCTCGGATTTATTTAGGGGAATATAACAAGGACAGGAAATCAGGTTAATTAGCTTATCACTTTACTATCTACCTTGGCTCTGTGCACAGGCCTATCCCTACCAGTTACTGTCCCTGGTACCCAAGCCCTAGTAGCTAGTCAAACCGTGGCAGCTGGTAGGGGCCCTTTCACACAGTGAAAAGAAAAATTAGTTTAAACAGTCCAGCAGTACAGTGATTCCAGTTGGATTTAATGTGGCAATTCAACAGGAGCGACCCTGAATTAGTACTCACGACCTCCAAACAAGATAGGGTCCTTCAACGTCAGCAGGGCTACTCTTGAGCTCCCGAGACTCTTCACACATTTATATGGTAAAAAGAAAGTACTATACCAGGTAGGCTGCTTCTCTATCCAGTCGCAATTACTGCACAATACCCTGAGAACACACAGCAGATTCAGTTCCTGACAGACCGAGTGCAATTCAACAATTTCTCCAGTCTTCTACAGGGTGAGCCTGGTTTCTACTCTTCAGAGATCCTTTGATTCTTTTCACAGGACTGATTCAGTCCTAACAAGCAGTTACACAAGCTGCAGACCGGAACTCTGGGCCTTACACACGTTTTTGACTGAAACTGTGCACTGAAGGAGCACAGGGTTTCTTTCCCCTTCACTTCCAGATCTAAACTGAAACTCCAACAGACAAAACCGGGCACTTCTTTTGAGTTCCTCCCAGTTCTTGACTGGATTGGCTGTCACTCACAATAGACTGCTGCTGTTGGTCCAAAAAGGCGCCGAAGTCTAAACTGCATCTCCCAGAGTCACTGCCCATACAATCCTCTTGTGTCTGGTTCAGATTATGAGTCCAAGTTCTGATTCGTCCAAGGCACCATTTTAGAGCTAGCTTACCCCACACTGATTGGTCCAGTTCAGCAGTTCAAAACCAGAATGGGGAACTAGGCAGACACTGTTCTGACTGCAAAGAAAGCAGGTTAGACAAACTGTAATTTAATTATTACTCTAAATGGTTTCTGGCAAACAGTTACATCTTTCAGATAGGTTCCTTTGCAGTCCTAGTGACTGCAAAATGGAGTGAATTGGCAGCAGCTTGAGTGGTACTCAATCAAAGAAACACACAGTCCCCCATACAAACTAATTATGTCTGCAAGCAGACAGCTCTTAAAGAGACAGTACCAGAGGTTCTAAAAACACTCACTGATAAATGGCTTAAACGCCAAACACCATTCAGGCTTGGAGCATTCAAGCAAGCTCCTGGAAGTCTTTTGGGAACCCCCATTTGCAGGGGGGTTACACCCTTCCTGGCCTTGGGAAAGCTTGACGTCCGTCAAGCAAGTACCCCATAAGTTTCAACTGCAACCATATACATTTGCATTAGGCTCACACATGTAATCATCAGTCAATACATCATTTTACCAAGAACACATTTCTGAAACATTGCAGTACATCACTTTACACAGTATTACACACACATTGTACCATAACTCAAGTTATTACCTCTTGTACATGAAACCTGAAGAGAGGGGGCCCTTCCCTATCAGTTACCTTGGGGCTGGACGGGGCAAGGGCACCATACTTAGAGGGCAACACAAGTAACTTGGAGTTAGCACTGATGCTCAGTTTGGGCAATGAGCTCGTGGACACATACACTCCTTTATGGACAACATTGAGAGGCAAGTCCACAGGCCTCCCAAGTGAATCATAACTGAGGTGCACCACAGGCTTTACAGCTCGACCAGTCTTCCTAGGGGAACTGTTACAGTCTCTACTCTGAGCCTCATTTTCAGCATTGTCTTCACTTGTCAGGGGTCTCCATGGGGGTAGAGAGGCTAGAACTTGGGGCACTTTCAGCTCCAGGAGTTACAGTTTCTGAGTCCACAACATTTGGCTCGCATGGAGAGCTTTCGGACACTGGCAGTGGACTGTCAGGGCACTCAAAATACTCTTCTTGTTCAGTGTATCACCAGTCTGCCCCAATCTATCATTTTCCTCCCCTGAAAGCTCAAACAGTTCAACCATGCACAATGATTCCATTTCATCTGATCTGATGCTTTGCACTTCACTTTCTGGGAGCATTGGCTCCAGGGATGAAGCTGGGGGCTTAGACAGTCCAGAAGGCCCAGCTTTGTCTCCAGTATTGACTAGGGGATTGCCCCAAAACAATTGACTCAGTTCGTAAGAAGGATAGTATTCAAAGTCACTCTCACTTTCTTCTGATATGGACTGACAGTCATGCTCAACTGGGACTTGTGCAGGGGAACACTTTAACTCTGCTTCTGTAGGTGCAGACTTCCTTGATCTTTTCTTAGCAGCAGCTCTAGTCACTGGTCGGAGGGGGCATCTTCTGGGGGCTCAGACTCAATCAGGATTTGTCCAATGGGCAGTAAATGATTTCTATGCATTGTTTTACATCTTTGAATTGTTCTCAGGCCTTACTTGTACACTGGCAGATCATCTAGTTTGCCCACTACAATGTGAGGGAGATGGTGCCATCTGTCAGCAATCTTGTGCTTGCCATGCAGTCCCAGATTTCTTAGCAATACCGATCTCCCTCCTGGAGTTCCTGTGCTTTCACCTTTTATCATACCGTTCTTTGTTGGCCAGATTTCTTTTGGCAGCCATGGTTTGAGCCAGTTGGTACGATGAGTTAGCTGGGCCTTTAACTTTGCACATACTGTAAATAGTTGTCAGCTTGAACCCCATCAGGAGAGACCCCAAAACACACATCTACTGGTAGTCGAGCTTCTCTTCCAAACATCAGGCGGTAGGGGAGAACAGTGGCATCACTTTTGGTGCAGTTATAAGCATGTACCAGGGTGCTAATTTGTTGGCTCCATCTAGGCTTGTCCTTTGGGTGCAGGGTGCCTAGCATATCTAGCAAAGTGCGGTTGAAACGTTCAGGCTGTGGGTCCCCTGGGGTGGTAAGGAGTGGTTCTGGACTCGTGACTCCCCACAGAGAAAGCATCTCTTTGATCAGACGACTCTCAAAGTCTCCCTTGATCAGAATGGATTCTTTGTGGAGCCCATAGTGAACAAAAAGTTTTCTACAAGTACTTTGGCCACAGTGGATGCTTTCTGGTCTTTGGTGGGAAAGCTTGGGCATATCTCGTGAATGGTCAGTGACCACCAGCACATTACTGATATTTCTTTGATCTGACTCCAAACTCAGAAAATCAATACAGACCAGCTCCATGGGTGCACTGGTGGTGATCTTAACAAGGGGGGCAGCCCTCTGGGGCAAAGCTTTCCTCTGTAAGCAGCGACTACAAGTTTGAATGTGTTGCTCCACATCAGCCCCCATCTTAGGCCAATAGAATCTGGATCTCACCAAGTCAAGTGTTCTGTCTATACCAAGGTGCCCCTGTGGTTGTGCAAGGACCTCAGTACTGAGTCTCGAAAGGCAGTGGGCAGCACTAGTTGTTGTTTGTCTACTTGTCCCCCTCTGTCTACTGTTTCTCTGTATAACAGTTTATTGATCAGTTTCAACTTAGTACCTTCTTTGTATAACAGTGCAGTTCTCAAATCAGTGGAGCGTAATTTGGACACATCTTTTCCTGCATAGAGGGCTTCTAAAGCTGCTTTGATCATGGGATCGCGGGATTGAGCCCGCCGAATACTGTCATTGTCCAGCTGAGGCAGTGCACCAATGTCTATTGCAGAAAAGTGGCAATAAGCAGCAGGTATGCAATTCTCAGAGGGTCCCAAGCAATCCACCATGCAGTCCACTGCGTCCGTGGACATTTGTTCCTCCCTGTCAAACTTCCGGCAGAGTGCCCGAATGTCAGGTTCTGCCAATCGGACCCAATCATTCTGGGGAACAGGCCTCCGGGAGAGAGCATCAGCATCTATGTGGTTCAGACCTGCTCGGTATTCGAGAGCATAGTCATATGTAGATAATGCAGAAAGCCACCTATGGCCAGTGGCATCCAACAGCTGAGGTCTGCACATAGGTCAAAGGATTATTGTCAGTTTTGCTAGTATTTTAGCCCCATATAAGTACTCATGGAATTGGTCAACAATAGCCCACTTCAAAGCTAGGAACTCTAACTTATGTACAGGATAGTTCTTTTCGGATGGGGTCAGGCTTCTACTGGCAAAGGCCACTGGTCTCAGGCCATTCTCGTTCTTGGTACAACACAGCCCCAACCCTTGCAAGCTAGCATCAGTGTGCAGGACGTAAGGTTTTCTTGGATCGGCATAGGCCAGCACTGGAGCATGGGTAAGTTGATATATGATCTCATGAAAAGCAGTCTCACAATCAGGAGTCAGCGGGCCCCAAATACTTCACTCGGATGAAAATACACTCTTTCAGTCTTGAGGGACGCTGACTTTTGGTATTTTTGTGGGTTTGGGATACCCTTGAGTAAGGTTAAGTAAAGGGGATCACTCTTGAATAGTCCTTGATGAGCGCCGATAATAACCACAGAATCCCAGGAATCTTTGCAGTTCTTTTAGATTTTTGGGCTGTGGCCAGGTGGTCAAGGCCTCAACTTTACTTGGGTCGGTCTCTATTCCCTCGGTGGATACTATGTGTCCCACATACTTTACTGATGTTTGAAAGAATTGACACTTATCAATGGACAGTTTAAGGCCAAAGTCCTCCAGTCGGTCCAATACCTTAAATAATCTGCTTCATGTTCCTCCAGTGAGCTGCCAAACACAATAACATCATCTAGGTATACCAGGCACTCTAGTAAGTTCATGTCCCCACTGCACGCTCCATCAATCGTTGAAAGTGGCTGGGGCACCTGAAATCCCTTGGAGGCATCCTCATGAATTCATAGAAAAGCGGACAGATAAAGGCTGTCTTCTCACGGTCCTCTGGGGCCATCGGGATCTGGTAGTACCCACTGCGGAGATCCAACACAGAGAACCACTTGCTCCCGTTTAGGCAGTCCAAAGCATCCTGAATGCGGGCATTGTGTACTGATCAGGGATAGTCCGCGGTTTAGTGCGATAATCCACACACATCCTTACTGTCCCATTCTTTTTCCTCACTACCACAATGGGGAAGCATAAGGGCTTCTGGATTCTTGTATTACACCAGCTAACATTCTTGCAGATGCCGTCTCACATCATCTATGTCAGCAGGTGCCAGGCGTCGAGACCTCTCACGAAATGGTCTTTCGTCATGCAGCCGGATATTGTGCTCAGCTCCTTGCATGCATCCTACGTCCCATTCCTTTAAAGAAAACACCTGGTCTCTCTGGGCAAGCTTCTCACTGATCCTCACTTTCCATTCAGCTGGCAACGGGGAGTCGCCGAAATCAAACAAGTCAGGCGTTACTCTGTCATTCTTCCTCGAACTCTTGCTGCTGGGTAGCACTGCAGTGTCTGCACAATGCACATTAGCCAGGATGCAACCTCTATTTACTCGAATGTCTCTTTCAGACACATTATGAACTTGGACCATTACCCTTCTGGCATAAGCATGGGCTCTAGCGGGCAAAATACTAGGCTTGACCAGCAGTCCCTCTGGCAATTTTCCATCGCCTGGCATCCAAATTAATATTTTATTCTTAACATCCTTTCTGATACGGACCTCTCCCTGTAAGGTACACTGGGCATTTGGCACCAGGATCAGAGACTCAGGATCCTTCTTCCATACAATTCAACCGGTTCCTCTGGTTCTATTTTTCAGCATCTCTGTGCCTCATAGGCCTTCTTAATTAAAGCTGGAACTCTTAAAGCTCTACTAGTTTTGACCCTGTTTTCATGACACAACTGTGCCAGCCTTCCGAACATATGAGCATTTGTTCCAATCAACAAAGGGACACCATCATACAGTCCAGTGGGGGACACACTAAGGCTAGAGTCTCTACTTGTTCGGCCACTCCAGCCACGGAGGGGGAAAGACAGCCAAATTCGATATACCGGAATAGGGTAGGCCTTCCACTTAACCCCCATACATGCAGTCCTTCTAATGGTTGTAAGGTACGTCTGACAAATGCTTCTGATACCAATCCTGGAACATAATTGTCACTTGGGAGCCACTGTCTAATACAGCTCTTGTAGACACTCCATTCACCTTTACAGTGGTCTCCATGGAGGACCCACTATTCTGGACCAGTCTGGAGAGGCGATAGTGGGGGCCTGGGCAACTGATCTTGCCACAAAAGGGCGTGAGTTAGCATTTTGGTGCCCTCACTGGGATCATTTCGTGCACCTCTTAACCACTGATTTGTTCTCCAAGCTCTCCTTGTAGCCTATATGCAACTTTGTCCAGTGTCTTTTGGGGACCGGCATTCCCTTTTCATGTGCCCATCCTTCCCACAATTATAGCAAAACATACTTTCTGGAGTTTGAGCTGGCGAGGCACCACACTGGGAGCCAGGGCGGGGTATTACTAACTGGAAACCTTGGTGCCATCTCTGTCTGGGCGTGATAAGCATTTGGAGACATCTCGTCAGTTTCTCCACTTCCATGGTCAAGGAGTGAGTTTGGAGCTGTTATCAGCAGGAGATACATGGGTGGGTACCCCCATAGCAGATGCAGTCGGATATAGGTCAGGGCCCGTACTTGCAGGCGTGGCCTTCATAAAGGGACTGTTTTTGAATTCCCGGATCTCTCTCAACAGTTCGCCCCATTGTGGCATATCTTTTTCCTTGTCAGAGCACTCATTGGCTGCCAACCTCTGCCCCTGAACTTCACTTGATGGGCCACCCTCAGTCACTCGGGTCGTAGCTGCAGCTATTGGTGCAGGTCCCCCGAGGTCGCCTTTCTCAACTCCTCAATTTCTCTCATTAACTCATCATAGGAGGGTGGGGATTCCAGTCGATTGCCAGGCGTAACTGAAGCAACAGCAGTTCTGAGAAGGGGCAGACTTAAGGATCCTGTCCAGCCTGGTTCGGTCCAGTTCAATCGCTGGCAAACTACCCTTTCTGAGGCATTCTTGCAACAATTTTTCCAGCCGAGATACATACACAGAACAACTCCCTTGGTACTGTTGTGCATTTCTTACTCTCCACCATAGATCCTCATCAGAATCTGGGCTCCCATACACATTCTCCAAGGCCTCAAGATAGGCCTGTGCAGTCACTTCAGGGTTACTGGCCCGTTTGCTTACGGATGGTAGCCAGGGCAGGACCTCAGGAGCTCTCACTAACCCTCTTTAAGCTTTTCGACTTCCGAGCATTGCCATTCCTAGCACGTGGGGCAACATAGTCTATCCAGGTCTCCCAGTCATCCTCCTTGGGGGTGGGAGGAGTGTACAGAAGATCCTCAACCTTGGTAAGAGTCGTGACTAATGGCAGGTGCAGAAATAGGAGTCTGCATTGGTTCAGCCACCATTACGGGCACTGGAGCAGGAGAGGGTGTTGGGGAGGAACACCCCAGGTGGCAAGAATAGTTTCTTCAAGTCCCCACAGTTTTCCCTTCCCCAGCAACCATTTAGCAAATTTCTCCTCAAAGTTTCAGACAGTGGTGGGGGCTCATTCCCCACCGGGTCTTTACTGTACTTAATTATCACTCTCCAGGCAGTGAGGGCTCCCTCTGGGGTAATGGTCTGTAGCACTTTGGAGCTATCTATGGGATCCTTAAACTCTACTAGGGCCAGGAAAGTGTGGGTGAGCAGAGTAGCATGCCGACCCACCACCACAGGGTTTTGTAAACCTTCCACCTTGGAAAGTACTCCCTGTACAGTGTCCGTATTGATACCCAGGGGGATGTCCAGGATAAGCATAGCATTTTGGGGGTCAATCTCCTCCCCAGTACACCACTCCACCAGCCGGTGCACAGCCACTTCTGTCAGGGTACCCATTTTTTTCTTAACAGTGGTTCGTAAATATGGCCACTAGAGGACACACAGTCCCAGCGGTGAGCCTCCAAGATGTAACCCCTAGATGGCGCTATCCCAGGGGCTACTACCCCTGCCTGATTTGCCACTAACAGGTTGAGGGGCCTGGATCCAATGGCGGGTGCCTCCACCCAGAGGTCAGGGTTTGTAATAGTTAAACTTACTTGGTCACAGCCCTCTGGGACACTGCAACCCCTTTCTTCCACTAGTGGCCCACACAATATATCGAATTACCTTCACAGTATACACTTATCCCCAGGGGTGGTTCAGGCACTGGGACCTCCTGTACAATAAGATACAGTGCAACAATCACAGTACAATACTTTAACATAGACAAATACCTCAGGAGTATAACTTTGCTGAAACAAGCAGCTCGATTTATTTAGGGGAATATAACAAGGACAGGGGAAATCAGGTTAATTAGCTTATCACTTTACTATCTACCTATGGCTCTGTGCAGGCCTATCCTTACCAGTTACTGTCCCTGGGTACCCAAGCCCTAGTGGCTGGTCAAACCGTGGCAGCTGGTAGGGGGGCCCTTTCACACAGTGAAAAGAAAAATTAGTTTAAACAGTCAGCAGTACAGTGATTCCAGTTGGATTTAATGTGGCAATTCAACAGGGAGCGACCCTGAATTAGTACTCACGACCTCCAAACAAGATAGGGTCCTTCAACGTTAGCAGGGCTACTCTTGAGCTCCACGAGACTCTTCACACATTTATATGGTAAAAAAGAAAGTACTATGCCAGGTAGGCTGCTTCTCTATCCCGATCGCAATTACTGCACAATACCCTGGAGAACACACAGCAGATTCAGTTCCTGACAGACAGAGTGCAATTCAACGATTTCTCCAGTCTTCTACAGGGTGAGCCTGGTTTCTACTCTTCAGAGATCCTTTGATTCTTTTCACAGGACTGATTCAGTCCTAACAAGCAGTTACACAAGCTGCAGACCGGAACTCTGGGCCTTACACACGTTTTTTTTGACTGAAACTGTGCACTGAAGGAGCACAGGGTTTCTTTCCCCTTCACTTCAGATCTAAACTGAAACTCCAACAGACAAAACCGGGCACTTCTTTTGAGTTCCTCCCAGTTCTTGACTGGATTGGCTGTCACTCACAATAGACTGCTGCTGTTGGTCCAAAAAGCACGAAGTCTAAACTACATCTCCCAGAGTCACTGCCCATACAATCCTCTTGTGTCTGGCTCAGATTATGAGTCCAAGTTCTGATTCGTCCAAGGCACCATTTTAGAGCTAGCTTACCCCATACTGATTGGTCCAGTTCAGCAGTTCAAAACCAGAATGAGGAACTAGGCAGACACTGTTCTGACTGCAAAAGCAGGTTAGACAAACTGTAATTTAATTATTACTCTAAATGGTTTCTGGCAAACAGTTACATCTTTCAGATAGGTTCCCTTTGCAGTCCTAGTGACTGCAAAAATGGAAGTAATTGGCAGCAGCTTGAGTGGTACTCAATCAAAGAAACACACAGTCCCCCATACAAACTAATTATGTCTGCAAGCAGACAGCTCTTAAAGAGACAGTACCAGAGGTTCTAAAAACACTCACTGATAAATGGCTTAAACGCCAAACACCATTCAGGCTTGGAGCATTCAAGCAAGCTCCTGGAAGTCTTTTGGGAACCCCCATTTGCAGGGGGGTTACATGTCCATAAGGCTGGATCACTGGCTAGGAGCTTGAATTAAAAAACAATAGTTGTCAGCCATAGACACATCTCTCCCTGCAGCCTTAACCAAAGACATCCCGGGGGGCGCGAGTGTATAAACACCTGGTGCACGTCTAGACTGCCATTTGGCCATATTTGCTTTATATTAAGATACAGCCTTAGGGTAAGAAGGCTAACCTTGGTAATATAGAACACCACGTGGGGCATGCTGCTTTCAGTCTTTGGGAGGTCTCTGTCATCACCTCTGAGATCATCGAGGTTGGGAGATGGCATTGGGCGAAGGGAGCTTGGCTGTAGACCCACACTCTTCCTAAGACTTGGGGAGTAATTGGATGAATATTTTTCTTCTTCTCTCTTTCAGATATTTCTATGTTGTTGGGGGCAAATGACCCCTCCGATTAAGACCTAGTGAGGGAGCACAGTTTCACATTTTAATGCATGTTGATACAAAAGACTGGGTTAGATCTATCTAAGTTTAGGCTGAGTACTCTATTAATATCAGCCACAAGCCATTTGGTACCTATTGGTGCGACACTGCCATCTTGCCCTTCTGGTTATCAGGTTGTCTCACACCCTGAGCCAGACGGAAGGCCCTCTGAGTTAGGGCCCTCCAACCACACCTCAAAAAGCAGAGTTCTGAAGAGGGTGGATATAGGGTAATTACACCTTGAAGGACACTGTTTAGTTGGGTTACACAATTTCTCAAGTTCCAGTTGTGTTTCAATGGTTATTTATATAGAAAATTGTATTTATTGTTGTTTGTACTGCACAGAATGATAGAACAAGGAAATTGAAGGTGGCGCTCCCCCCCCACTTTTTATGAGAGATGGGTGGTGTCTGATTTCTCCTCTTAAAATGGCTGACCTCCACATAGTCACACTCAATTTGCATGGGATTAATAGTCCTGTGAAGCGGGCTAAGATATTGTAGGATCTCCGTAGGTGGGAGGCTACTATAGCCTTCCTACAGGAAACCCATCTGACTGCCGCAGAGCATCTTAAGTTAAAAAGATCCTGGGTGGGAAATGTATATGCCTCATACTTTGAGACCAGTCCACATCATAGAGGGGTGGCGATTCTGGTTAGACAGGATGCCCCCTTGGTGGTTTCGAGGGTTAAAATGGACCCAGAGGGTAGATATGTTCAGATCTGGGGCCCCTATAGAGGCCAGGACTGCACATCTGTGAACGTATATGCACCAAATGAAGAAACCCCTAGGCCCTATTTTTTAGAAAAACTTATTAAAGAGGCGGTCACAGACACCCATAGCATGGTGGTCATTGGGGGGGATTTTAATGAGGTCATATATCCTAGGGTGGACAGATCAGGGAGGGGTCACGAAGGGACCATGAGAACGGGGAAGCTTATTTTAAGACTAAACCACGAACTGGGCCCGTCAGAGTGTTGGTATTTTATGCACCCACGAGAGAGGGATTACATCAACTATTCCCCCCAACATGGAGGGCATTCTAGATTAGACTACTTCCTAATATTTTCCAGCTGGTTACAGAGGATAGACTGGTGTGACATTGGATCTATTGCTATTTCCGACCATGCCCCGGTTACCCTCAAGCTGTCCACTACCCCAGTCATCCCACAATCATGTTGGAGAATGAATGTGAGCCATCTCACTAGAGAGGATTTCAAAGACCTAATTAAAGACACTATCCAACAATTTGAGCAGATTAACCCCAAGGGGGAAACAGAGGGAATATGGTGGGACACACTTAAATGTTGCCTTAGAGGAGAAATAATTTAATATTCAGCCAGACTTAAAAGAGAACACACACACACATGAGGGTGCAACTGGAACAAACAATAGCACAATTAGAGACCTCCCACCAAGGTCAGCAAGACCCCAGGTCAAACAGAACCTAGATGAAGCTAAACGAGACCTAAATAAGTTACTGGACCTTCAAATTGAAGAGCAGTTGAGTTACGCCAGGCAGAAATACTCTGAGCAGGGGAATCATGTGGGGAAGCTGCTGGCATGGCAGCTCTACCAGGAGGCAGCTAGCAGAGCGGTGGTAGGCCTGCGAGGAGAGGGAGATGCACCAACTACCACTTCCCCGGTAGATATATTGCACAGATTTAAAAAATTCTGTGCCACCTTATATGAAGCTAGGACCTTGCCGGGCACCAGACAGCTGTGCAGTCTTTTCTGGATGGGCTTCCTATCCCCAACCCTAGCAGACCCTGACAAAGCAGCCCTCAACTTCCCGATCACCACCCAAGAAATACGAGCTAAGATCAAACATCTGAAAAATGGTAAGGCTTTAGGGTTTGATGGCTTTCCAGCCAACTTCTATAAAACTTTTACACCCCAAGTCATTGAACATCTGGTGGCCACCTATAACGAGGTCTTGATAAACAAACAACCAGTTTCATCCTCTTGTAATCTGGCCCAGATTTCAGTATTTCTCAAACAAGGTAAGAACTCTGAATTCTGTGGTTCCTAACGCCCAATCTCATTGTTACCCGTGGATGTTAAAATATTTACAGGGATTCTGGCTGATAGGCTTCAGAACTGCATCTCCAACCTTATCCACCATAATCAAACAGGCTGTATCTCTGGGAGATTCCTCCATGACAACATCTGTCGGCTGTTGAATATTGTCACAGCCCAGAAAGGCTTGACCTCCCCGGCAGTTGGCAATTAGTATGGATGCTGAAAAAGCCTTTGACAGGGTGGATTGGCAATTTATATCCTCCACCCTGTCAAAGTTTGGATTGGGAGAACACTTTGTTTCTGCTATAGTGGCCCTATATCACAGGCTGGAGGCTAGGTGAACAGCCTTATCTCCTATCGTTTTCCTTTGCAAAGAGGTACAAGGCAGGGCTGCCCCCTCTCCCGCTTGATCTTTGCCCTGTCACTGGAACCTTCGGCCATCTGGATACACAATAATCCAAACATTAAGGGAATTCAGGCAGGGTGAATTGAACAAAAAGTGGCCTTTTATGCAGACAACACTTTATTTTTTTCTAAAAGATCCTCAGACCTCCTTTCCCCACCTGTTAGAGTCCCTAGAGAAATGTGGCTCCCTAGCAGGCTATAAAATTAACCTATGAAAGTCAGAAGCAGTGGTGTTGAGTGGCGTCCCCTCAAGGCAGTTCAGGGAAAATGCCCCCTTCACGTGGGCAAAGAAAAATACCTTCAGGTATTTGGGGATCCAAATTTCGATAGATACCACTAAACTATTCCAGAACAACCTCACTAAGTTATACAATGTTTTACAATTAGATTTTGCCCGCTGGAAACTCCTGCCCTTTACCCTGTATGGAAAAATTCAGGTCATAAAGATGAATGTGCTCCCCAGATTACTTTTCTTGTTTCAGACACTCCTGATCCCCATCCCCTTATATTTTTGGAATCACTTGTCCAAGGACACTTCTAAATTTATCTGGGCAGGACACCGTCCCAGGATATCCTTTAACATCCTGATGAGATCGAGGGAGGAGGGGGGCCTGGGCCTTCCCCACATATACTATTGTTACCTAGCAGCTCAAGTTGCACAACTAACCACCTGGCCCAAGCAACAAACAGTTGGGCTGGTATTTAATTGAGATGGAAGCAGTTAAAAATTGTAAACTATGGACCTTCCCTACAGGTCGTGTTAGTACTCAGATTCAGTCTCTTACATCTAACCCGTGGGATAAGCACTCCCTATGTATTCTCATAAAATTAAGAGTAACCCATACCCTGAATACTCTGGGCCCTCTTTCCCTGGTCTGTCATGTGACCAGTTTTATCTCCCCCAGGTCAGACCATGGGTATGCCTACTGGGAACTTAAGGGCCATACCACATTCAGACAACTGATAGATAAAACAGGATGCCTCCCTTTTGTCGCCCTTGAGGAACGCTTCTCACTCAGTAGGGAAAACTTCTACTGGTTCCTTCAAACACGACATTTCGTTAATACTGGAAATAATTTTCAGAAGATTAATAGAGACCTCACACACCTAGAGACCTATTGGTAGGACTCCATCAGAATTGAGACAAACTGAAGATATCTGTCTATTGTAACCCCTAGGTGGCACTATCCCAAGGGCTGCTACCCCTGCCTGCTTGGCTAGTAGCAGATTAAGGGGCCTGGGTAATGAAATGGGTGCCTCCACCCAGAAGTCAGGGTTGTTAGTGGTCAAGCTAACCTGGGTACAGCCCTCCGGGACAATGTATCCCCCCTCTTTCTCTTATAGTGGCCTGAACAATATACAATAATTATTTTCACAATGACCCTTATTCACCAGGCAGTTACCCACACTGTTTGCACTTACCACCAGGGCCGGTTCCTCTAGCTTGACCCTGGGGACTCCCTGGAAAATAAGGGTAAGCACAACAAATAGCAACAGTACAATACTTTTGGCACAAACTGGAACCACAGTCAGATTAAATGCAAACAAAGTTAAATCTGATTTATTCACGGGACTTGAACAAGGAAGGGGCATAATCAGGTTGATTTGCATAAACGCTATATTAATCAGACAGTTATGCATGCAGTTCAGAGTCTCTCCACAGTCACACACTCTGGGTACCCAGGTAGGAAAACGGCGGGCTTGCCAGGAACGTTGCAGCTGGTTGGGGCCCTATGATGGAAGAAAGCAACATGCACAACACACACTATTTGTAATTTGGAGCCGAAGGGCTCAGTTCGTGAAAGAAAAGGCAACAAAACAATTGGATGACAACACTTTTAGATTTAGCTGTTGTTGCAGGGAGCTACCCTGATGTTTACTCACAATACCCAATACTGGACACAGGCAGGATGAAATCAAGACTGCAGGCTGTTGAGCTGGAGTGCCCGGAGAAGCAGGGCCCACACGAATCATCGAGGCGTCACTTCTGTTCAAGGCATTGAGCAGGGGGCTGATCCCCAGGCCGGTCTCTCATCAATGACTTTCTCTGCGTAGCAGGTATTCTGGCTGGGCCAGTGTAGCAGGGCCCAGGCAAATGGAAATAGATACAGATTCAGTCCGTGGAACTGGATACAGCCTCCAGCAAGTAAAACACAATTCAGACACACAGTGGGGAACCAAATCACGACCCACTATAAGCACACAGCACATTCACATCTAAGGAAATTCCACTGTACCAGGCAAATGGCTCTCTAGTCGCAATTACAGAGTCTCTGCACAATCCGGGAGTTCAGAGGTAGCTGGAAGTCCTGACAGGTCGATCGCATTCAGCAAATCTTCGGTCTTCTTCATGTAACCCCCTTAAAAATGGGGGTTCCCGAAAAGTCTTCCTCGAGCTTGCCTAAATGCTCACTGCCAGGCTGTTGTCCTGCGTTTTAGCAGTTTAAATGTGATTGCCAGAAAGTGCTTGTTTAGCCTCTGTGTACTGTCTCTTTAAGAGCTGCCTGGATTGCAGTCATAAGTAATCTGAGAGGGAGCTCTGTTGAAAGATGTAATTATTTGCTGAAAATCATTTAGAGTGATAATGATAATGTAGTTTGTCTAACCTGCCTTCTTTGCAGCAAGGACTGTTTTGTTTATCTCCACTATCTAGGTCCTGGACTGCGAATTGGACCAATCAGTTCTGGTGGGACCTAAAATGAAGCAGGACTACAGGAGCTGTCCGGAGTCAAAATCTGTAGGAATTGTAGTTTTGGGCTTTTGGTGCCTTTTTGCACCTGAAGGGGAGCCTTTGTTGTGAGTGACAGGAGGCTCAGTCAACCAAACCTTTTGGATTCTAAGGAAAGTCCCTGGCTTGCTTGCAGTTGAGTCAGATCTCAGTTGGGAGCGGAATTAGCAAGAGCTTGAGACAGTCAAGCAACCATCTGAGTAGTTTCGCGTGGGAGAACTGTGGAAAAGCCTGAGTTGTGGCTTGCATGTCTGCCTGCTGCCCCTGAGAAGGAGAGAAGAGAATTATTTCGGACTAAATCCAAGTTTGTGAGAACGAAGAAAGCCACTGATTTTTTATTTTTTTTTTACCAGGCTCATACCTGAAGAAGACCGAAGATTTGCTGAATACAATCGGCCTGTCAGGATTCCCATCTGCTTTTGAATCCCCGGTTTGTGCAGGGACTTTGCGATCATGACCGGAGAGCGGTTTGCCTGGTACAGTAGAATTTCCTTACATGTAACTGTGCTGTGTTTTGAAAGTGGGTCGTGATTTGGTTCCCCACTGTGTGAACTGTGTTCTGCTTGCTGGAAGCTTTATCCAGCCTAATCGGACTGAATCTGCGTTCATCCCCATTCAGCCTGGGCCATGCCACGCTGGTCCTGCCAGACTACCCCACGGCACAGTGAAAGCCACCGATGAAAGACCTGCCTGGGGATCAGCCCCCTGCTCCACGCTTGAACAGGAACGACGCCTCAGGGAATTGTGTGGGCCCTGCTTCTCCTGGCAGTCCAGATTAACCACCTGCTGTCTCGATTTTCGTCCAGCCTGTGTCCAGTCTTGGGTATCATGAGTAATCATCATCAGGGTAGCTCCCTGCAACAACAGCCTAATCTAAAAGTGTGTCATCTGATTGTCTTGTTGTTTTCTTTTCATGAACTGAGCCCTCCAGCTCCGGATTACAAATAGTGTGTATTGTGCACGTTGTTGTTTTCTTCCATCACACGGCCCCAACCAGCTGCAACGTTCCTGGCTAGCCCATCATTCTCCATCTGGGTACCCAGAGTGTGTGACTGTTTATGGGCCCTGAAGTGCATGCATAACTGTTAAATTGACAGAGCATTTAAGCAAATTAACCTGAGTATGCCCCTCCCTTGTTCAAGCCCCTTAAATAAATCAGATCTAACTCTTTTTTTGCATTTACTCTGACTGTGGTTCCAGTTTGTGCAAGAGTACTGTACTGCTGTTATTTGCTGTGTATAACCTTGTTTTACAGGGGGTCCCCAGGGCCGGGCCAGAGGAAAGCCCTGGTGGTAAGTGCAAGCAGTGTGGGTACTTGTGTGGTGCATCAGGGGAATTGTAGAAGTGATTGTGTATTGTCCCAGCCACTAGTAAGGAAAGGAGGGGGGGGTACAGTGTCCAGGTGGGCTGTGCCCAGGTTAGCTTGACGACTACCAACTCTGACCTCCGGGTGGAGGCACCTGTTTCAGAACTCGGGCCCCTTAACCTGCTACTAGCCAAGCAGGCAGGGATAGTAGCCCTTAGGATAGCGCCACCTAGAGGTTACATTCCGGTCAAAGCCTGGTCACAATTCAGTGATTTAATTCGCTCTCCAAATTCAGATTCAGTCAAAAAAAAAGCATAAGTTCCCCTCTCAGGAACAGCAGGCAGGCTGCCAAACTCAGGCCTTTCCATAGTTCTCCCACATGAATCCACTATGGATTGCTGCTCGCACTGTCTCAAGCTGTTACTTCTTCACTTCCCAACTCAGATCTAACTGAAACTGCAAGCAGTGTGGGACTTTCCTTAAGATCCAAAAGGTTTGGTTGGCTGATCTGTCTGTCAGTCACAGCAGAGGCTCCTCCTCTGGGTTATTTTAGGTGGCAAAAGCCCAAAACTGCAATTCCTACAAGTTTTGGCCCCACCAAGCCCCTGTAGGCAGGCTCCATTTTAGAGTCCCAAATGTACTGATTGGCCCATTCTGCAGTCCAGGACCAAGATGATGGAAACAAAGAGAACTGTCCATGCTGCAAAGAAGGCAAGTTAGAACAAACTGCAATATTATTACTACTCTAACAATTGATCAGCAAACAAGTACATCTTCTAATAGAACTCCCTCTCAAATTAATTATGACTGCAATCCAGGCAGCTCTTAAAGAGACAGTACACAGAGGCTATACATGCAATCTCTGGCAATACATTTAAACTGCTAAAACGCAGGACACCAGCCTGGCAGTGAGCATTTAGGCAAGCTCAAGGAAGACTTTTCAGGAACTCACATTTGTAGGGGGGTTACATAAGTTTTATAACATTGTACAATAGTGCATTGCAGACCATTAGAGCTGTATTGGCTTGACACCTTTTATCACAGTGATGAGGAGTTGTACTATATTTTAAATGTACCAATAAATATGTTGAAGTTAAAAAAAAAAATTAAAACCTCAGCCACATGAGGCCTTCGCGCACCTTTCTAACAACAACTGTACCAGATGGAATCAAATCACTTTTCAGGCAGCTGTCCTATATCGAACCAGGGGACAGAAGCAGTCCTACTCCTTATGTGTTACTGGATACAAGTGTTGTATACAAATTAATCTCTAACTTCTTCCTGTTACTCTTAATTGTCTTGATCAAGACTTGCTTAGAAACAAACCATTACTACCTCAGCACGTTCTTCTGATTACACATACCATAATAAATTATGGTACCCTCTGCAGAGCTATAGTGTCCATCGCGGTGATGTAATTCATGCTTGAAACATTTGCTGGTTGCAAAAAATTCTGCTCCTCAATAAGCAGCAACAGCAGCACTTCTTGCCAACCAGCTCGGCAAATCTTCATTTGTTAATGGTGCTAGTTGGGCCTTTTTTTCCCCTTGATTCTCTCCTTCCCCCCTCAAAAATCTGGGTAGCCATCGCTGCACTGTTCCTCCAACTAGGAGGACAAGTACTCAACTGTCTCTCCTGGTGTCTCCAGTGCTGCTCCTTGGTCAAACAGCGGGGGGGGGGCCATTTTTGGGAGCATTGCACCCTTTTTTTTGTTTTGTTTTATACATTATGCTTCATCTCTGGCCACTTTGACTCTCTCCGGTGTGCTCACTCGGCTCAACCCATCCCGCCTGCCTGAAGTCCCCAGCTTTACCTTACTAGGTGGGGGGGGGGTCCTCCATTCTGCTCCCCTGATTCACCGCCCCCCCGGATCTAAACCCCCTGGGGCGGGACCACCAACTCCTCTTGGTGACCTTTCTGGGATCTAGTTGGTGACCAGGGAATGTGCAGAGTACTGGAACCAGGCTGACTGACCCAGCGATGGTCGTGGGGATTGGCTACTGGACCCACCATCGCCTACCGAAGGTCAGGACCATTTTTCCTTGTTCTGTTCCCTCTCCCATCAACTCAAACTGGCAATACATCCAGTGCGTGCTTGCTTTCACACACGCACACAGGTCATCGCCGCAGCCAGTCCCCTTACAAAGGATCCCAAAGGCTGCTGTACCCCCGGTCACCACTGAGAGTCACCCAAGGTGCAGGATCTGAGAGTAGTCCTACGGATGCTCAATCCTCTCCTCCCCTGCCGACCCCCAACGATCAGAGCTCGTTCCCAAACCCGGGTTGCCAGTGTGGTGTGTGGCATGAGGTGTGATGTGGCATCCTGCGCCTCAACTCTCCATGCCACTAGGTCGACTGCATTGCACCCTTCTTGCCTGGGAGCCAATCACCTGATCTTTGGGCCACAGCTGGCCCTAGTGTAGGATTTCACTAATCACAAGCAAACCTAATTCTACTTACTGCACCACTGGGCAGCCCCCAAATTGGGCTTTTAACCACACCATACACTCCCACCCTAAAGTTTAGACCATGTCCACACAAGTTGGGTCATGATAGGCCAAAAGCTAAGCGTTGGGTGCCACTATAATGTTTTGAACCCAGGCTACATATACGCTTCTTTCAACATGGTGGGAATTGATACATATTGTCTTCACAGTCTCCTTACCATGCAGAATTAAATATATTCCCATAGAGCTGTCTGGGTTCACAAGTGATAACTGGAGCACTCTCAGTTCTGTAAGAGTGATGTCTTGTTGTTGAGTCAAAGGAGGATTGCTGTTGGCTCATGCTGCTATTGGGCTTTTTCGACTCGTGCTGCTCTTGGACTCTTATCCTTTTTACATCTAGCAAGGTGTAGATCTGATGAGAATTACTTGGGGGTATATCATCATCCCCAAATTTCTAGTGGAGGCTGCGGATTGTAGATGTGTGCGGGTGCCACCAGTTGCTAAGAGTCACTAGGTGCCCACAAGTAGGGGTCAGTCTTGCCAGAGTGAGCAGTTGCTTATCTAGTCATGGCTGCTATGACAGCCAAGACTGAAATATCCCGCCCCTTTTTTTCTCTAGGTTAGTGGGTGGGGCATGTGGAAAGAGCTTGTCTTTTGAACACTTTTTTTATACTTCATTTTTAGCATTTTATCATAAAACACGACATTATACATTACATATAGTGAACAGACCATGTAACGCTATTCCATTAGGGGAGTTAACCCCTTAATCATAGGATGAAAAGAAAACTTGCATTCACTATATAGTGTTACATCAAGAGAAGGTAGCTATATAGTTTAAATAATAATCCCACATTTGCTGTGTTCTAGAGTCCAAGAGCAACATGGCTAATTCGGAATTAAAGGATTGTCCATCAGTCTCCAGCCTAATAAAGGGAACATGTCCCCACAGGGACTAGTGTTGCCATGTGTTAGCCTTAATGTGAAAAAACATTTCGAAATTAGATTTCTGCAGCAGATTTAAATTGCAGCATACATTCAGAGACTTATGTCCTCATCTTTATTAATCACCAACCAAAATCAGTATGTAAGTGGAGGGATTTAAGTTAAAATTAAGATTCCCCCTTTTCAAAATCTGAATCAGCCTCGCCATACAGAAATATTAGGGGTACAGCAGGGCCTAAAAACTTGAAAATAAAATAAATACATTGTGTAAAATTAAAAGATAGAGCCCCTCTTTAACCCCTCTACTATAAGGTAAATAACAGAGTAATCAGAGCAGTACAATGTTGTACTAAATAACACTGAGCACTTAGCTTATAACTGAGTACATGTGGTCATCAGTCCTACTGTAAGGCCCCGCTATTCAGGTGTCCCCAGACCTCTCTTCGTTTGCAGCGTCCCCTCCTCAATTCCTGGAAGCAGCTACCAGACGAGTAGCCCACTTGCTGGCCTCTACTGGATCCAAAAACGGGAATACTTTTCCCTGATGAGTGATCTGGAGCCTCGCTGGAAAGATTATGGTGTGTGTTATTCCTGTTTCCATTAAGGATCATCGCATGCAGTCAAACCTCTCCCTTCGTTGTTGGGTTGAATAACTTATATCCTGGAAGATATAAACTTGACTGTCGTCTTGCATGAGAGGGCTAGCTCACCGGGCAGACCTTGGGATGTGGTTGCAGGTACCGACTCTGGATGTAACGACCATTAGCGTTCAGGGTTCCTCCAAGTTCTGGGGTTGGCCTCTGGGTGTGATGCGGTACACTTTCTGGATATCCCAGGAAACATTGTCGCCCTCTGGCGGCAACTTTTCAGAAAGCCAATCATGTATATACATGATTGGATGATCTCCCTCACTGCCTTCAGGGAGACCGATGATCCGAATGTTCCCAGACTGGGCCTGGTTCTCCAGGGCCTCAAGCCTAGCCCGAAGATGTTGATTCTCCTTAACCATGAGGGAATTAGTAGTAGAATTAGCGTCTGTTTGTTTTCAAATGGCCTGCACCTCATTTTTAAGTCCATCTACCACATTTTTAGCCACCAGAACTCGACTGTTGAAGTCCTCTGCTTTCTGGTTTAAGGTAGAAACTGAGACAATTAAATTATGAAGTTTTTGTCCCAATGATGCCGTAGTTTCTGTGGGTCCACATTCTACTTCGGCCTGCTGGACTGAAAGAGATCGCAAGGCCCCGCAGTTCCCTTTCTTCTCTGTGCTCCACCTTGAGATTTTTCTTTCTTAGGGTTGCCCATTTCCCCTCAATCAAAGTTGCTCTTTCTGTTAATTGCACTGGAAAGTCGATTCCGAAATCCAAAGTTGAGGATTTAAGCAATTTTTTTTTTTTTTTTTTTAAATAAAATTAATGGAGAGCTGATAAAATCTGCTGCTACTCGGCTCTGGCTCAACAGCGCCGTTTTAGAACACTTTTTCATGCAACTCCTGAAGTCTGTCCAACCTAGTTTCAGATTAAAAACAAAAACAAAACAAGCATTTGTCAGTGCCGAATGCTTCCATGTATGGTGTGTGTGGCAGGCATGCATAGTGAGATGAATAATTTTTG
This sequence comes from Neoceratodus forsteri, assembly GCA_016271365.2. Classification (NCBI taxonomy): domain Eukaryota; kingdom Metazoa; phylum Chordata; order Ceratodontiformes; family Ceratodontidae; genus Neoceratodus; species Neoceratodus forsteri. Next base: position 110,411,956 of record JADMNL010000028.1, read on the forward strand.
GTGAATCCTGACTTTCTACAAACTATAGATCTGTGCCTGTGCTGTAATTTAAAACTGTCAGGATAGCCTACTTGCCCAGACGCAGTGCATGGGCCCAACATACCTTGACTTGCACGTGAACCCCTTGTGAGAGAAGTCTCCCCAGCCTGCCTCAAGGTGGTGTGTGTGTGTGTGTGTGCCCCAGAACATTTCTCTGTCCCTCCTCTGACTGGGACCAGTGCCGCACACTGCAGTGCCTTTTCCCCCATCCTCAGCCCATTCAGCTGGCACCCGAACTCGGGTCACTGGCACAGAAAGGCAACGTGATCCCTATTGGGCCAACAGCCATCCCTGTGGCTCACTGTGCTTGTACCCGAACTCAGGTCACTGGCACGGAAAGGCAACGTGATCTCCACTGGGCCAACAGCCATCCCAGCAAACAATGTTACAATATAATTTTTTGTAACAACTTTGACTCCAAAATTTCAATACAGTTTTTTTTTTTAATGATCTCTCCCCCTTCTGAACATGACAGGTGTCATTTATAAAATACTGGATAAAACGTGATTTCACGTCACAAGTGCAAAGTCATATTATGGCCAGGATTCGACAAATGACGACTGTCACGGTCATGAGGTGGTGTGAAATAAATGGCTGTGTTGAAGATTTGGGGTCAAAATATTGAAAATTACTAAATTTATGAGCAAACTTTGAAACTCTTCAACATACATTCATAACTTTGCTGTTTTTTAAATATTTTTTACCCCACATTTTCAACATGGCCTTATGACCCCACCTCATGAACCTGGCAGGTGAACATTTTCAACTCCCACCCAACAGGTAGTTTTGTGGAGTGACTGCAAAATCACCTTTCAGTCCAGATTTGTAGAATTTCATGTACCTTGTTCATGAGGTGGGGGTCCCCAAAAGGCCGTGTTGAATATTTTGGGGAAAAATATTTAAAAATGAACAAGTTATGAGTACAAGTTAAAAATGCATTGAAATACATTGACTGCACACCTGATTTCATCAGTTCCTGGTTCAGCGTTGAAGAGTGAAGATGTGACTCCAATCCAGAGAGGATTACAGCTTTGAACTCCTGGTAGGTAGGTGAGGGGTAGGGAGTGTGGGGTGCTGAGTGGGGGGGCTGAGGGGAGGGTAACGGAGGAGGGGCAGTGGCGGCAGCAGACTTTGATGGACCATTTTCTTTTTTACAAGAATTTCAGAAAAATAAATATAAAGACTATGAAGGACAGTTTTTATTTCAGGTACTGACAGTGATTTAGTGAGGAGGGGCAGGTCGGAAGGCTGAAGGGTGGGGCACAGTGTTGATCATCTTGTGGTCACATCAAGACAGTGTCCACTCACTGCTTCCCATGACAGAAGTTACCAGTAGTGGCACTAGCACATGTGTGGAGTCCAGAGGAGACAGGGCTAAAATAGAAAAGTGTGACAGGAGGACTGTCAACAGCTGCATATGCCAGTAGCACCACAGTCTGCAAGTACTTTTGTAATGCATATTATATTAAAGGGGAACGGGTCAGTACAGCGACCCAACACTCAAGTCCCGCACTTGAGACTGGTGGGTCTGGTCCAGTGTGCACTTTGTGGACAAAAACATTTTGGTTTACTTACTGTGTGTGGTAGTATAGTAGACTATATCGGACTAATTTTGCCTAATTGTAGGCTAACATCTTCTTTTACTACATATCCCTGAATCCCCTGCAGTTGGCATCAGATGTTATCCAGGACTGCTTTTCTCTAGGGCTAAGTACAGTCCTCTTTGACTGTGCATAGCCCGTAGTGGACAGCAGGACCAGCAAACAAAATATTAGAGCTTACATAAACTCCAATGTGTGCGCTGCAAACTATTGAATCTTCTTGCTGATGGTTATTGCTCTGTCATCTACAGGGGATTCTTGGATTCGTAGTACAAGAAGATGTCAGCCTACAACTATAATCTACTATACTACCATAAACCAGTAAGTAAACCAAAATGTTTGTACACAAAGTGCACAGTGAGACCAGCCCCACACTTGAGTGTGGGGGGCCCTAGGTGGTGACTGTTTCCCTTTCAAGCACACAGATTGCTACCAATTTGCCGAGACCCCAGGCTCTGCAGCCTCTATAACAATAACCCCACCAGGACGGAACTGGAGGATCGGTGAGAGGGAACAAACAGCTTGTTCGGCAGTGGGGGACAGAGTGGGTTCGGGGCGAGAGAAGAACCGCCAATGCTGGCATGTGGGGGGAGTCCTGGGTGTTGGTGACTATATAAGACTGCTGGCTGGTTGATGTAAATGAAAGCAGCCAGCCACTCTGTGAATGAAGTTGATGACTCCTTTCAGCTGTGAGAAGCTTAGGTCCCACAAAGAGAAACACGTCACAACCATCTTCACTGGTCATTGGGTTGTTACTACCGAGTCCATTGCAACCTGAGCTGCCTTGGACTCAACAATGATACACACCTGAAATGTCATAGTTCATAGCAAAATATTTGCTGAGCACGCAAACATAAACAGGTTAATTTGTCAAAGAAAACAAATCAGTCCCAGGGAAATCTCCTCTTCTTTTAATCAGAATATCCGTTTGTGGAGCTTGGTCGTGACCATGTGTGTATAGCAATTTCAACTTCAAATTAAAACGACCGCTCTGGGCTATTAAGCCAAAACATATACAAAGTTCCTTTAATATGTTCAACTTTTATTTCATTCTTTAATAGTATCCCAACGTTTCGCCAACCAGTGGTTTCTTCTGGGGAACAGTTGATAAATACAAATATATAATAATTATTTTCTTTTAAATCCATTTTGTTACATTTTTCCAATAGACACTTTCTAATATAATCATCTGTTCACTAATACAGTCAAGCCTTGTCAAACAGTGTTACCATAATTTCTACTGTAAATCCATAATTAGTTCATAACAATAGAGTGCTTAGTCACACTTGCTCCAACCTGCAAGGACTTACCTGTGCCTAACCTAGTATCACAAAACACCCCTCGTGACAAACCACAATTTTATTTCAAGAAAATCAAAGTGCACGAAGCCTACAAGTACATAAAAAAGGCCTGCTCCAAATCCAGAACAAGTAGTGACACCCTAGATCTAAAAATCCTGTCTCTCACCCTGGATGAAGTGATCCACCCCCTTGCCAAAATTCTTAATCTGTCCCTTTGCCAAAGTCAATTTCCCAACAAATGGAAGTCTGCCATAGTCGCCAGTGACAAAGGGGACAAAACCTCAACAGGTAACTATCGACCGATATCAATAGTCCCACCCCTCTCCAAAGCACTTGAACGTACAGTGGCAGATCAACTCTCTGACTACCTGAACAAGTACAATCTACTCTGTAATCAACAGCACGGCTTTAGGAAAGGACATAGTACTACAGCAGCCTTACTTGACTTCTCTGGAGAAGTCCACTCAGCCCTGGACAAAGGGTGCCAAACTGGTGCAGTCTTTATTGACCTCAATAAAGCTTTCGACACAGTCCATCATGGCCTACTTACCTCCTTACTGACCAGCCAAGGCCTGGCTGAAGGTCCTAGTGCTTGCATAAAAAGTTACCTGTCAAATCGGTCACAGGCTGTAAAAATCTCTAATAAACTCTCCGACTTCAAACCAGTCCTCTCGGGTGTACCGCAGGGATCAATTCTTGGCCCGCTTCTCTTTAGCCTGTTCCTTAACTCCCTCACAGATTTCTGCCCGGAAAAAATAATCTTATACGCTGATGATGCTGTAATTCTCTCTTCTCACAAAGATCCAAACTCCCTATGCAAAAGCCTGCAAATTGCCTTCTCTAATGTTGAAAGGTGGTTCCTGGATAGTAAACTTGTGCTTAACCACAATAAAACAAAAGCCATGCTTTTCACCAATCACCAAAACAAAAATAGAAATACTCCACTCACCATACAAACCTCTGCTGGAAATACACTGGACCAAGTAAATACTTTCAAATACCTTGGCATCACTTTTGACCAAGCGCTCACCTTTGCAACCCACATTGACAACACGGCGAAAACAGTGAACCAATGTCTTGGAATACTATTTCGTAACCAACAATTTCTAAACCAAGCGGCATTGAGGATAGCTATACAGAGTTCCATAATCTCTATCATTGACTATGGCCTTATTATCTATGGCTCAGCTACCACCACGGCACTAAGGCGTATCTCAATCACTCTAAATAAGGCTTGCCGGCTCCTCACGGGGGCTCAAAGACTGACACACACGTGTGAGCTTTACTATGAAACAGGCTGGTTGCAACTATCAAATCGCCTTATATATCTCACCTGCATAATGGCAAAAAAATCTATCTTGGGACTGACTCCATTATGTATCCAAAACCTACTCCGTCCGAATCCTGGCTTACGACCCTCCACCAGATCTGAACACCAACCTTTCCTGGTTCCCAGATGCCGGACCGCACAGGGACAAAGAACATTCGCATACAGAGCCCCGACTTGGTTCAATGCTCTAAGTCCACCTACTCTATCCTCAGCCTCGCTCGGAGCTTTCAAAACCATGCTCTATGCCCACCTCACTACCACTAGCAACTGTGATTGCATTAGATAAAGACTACTACTCCTCATGACCATCCTCACATCCAAGGCCTACTCTCCTTGTCTAATGAGCCCTCACGTACCACTACTATTCCTGTCTGCCACCCAACTCACTCTTTCTGTCCCCTCTCACTTACTCTACTGCCCACCACTTTTCCTCCTTTCTTGCCTCCCTTTGGCTCCTAATGATCTCCCTCTCCCTGGAAGTTTCTTTATTTCCAAATTGTCTACTCCCTTGAAACTATTAAAAGCATGTTTATTATGTAACTTCTAAACGTTACTGCCTTAAACTGTTAATAGCAAATTTATTATGTAACTTTTCCTTCTGGTATTACTTGTAATGTGTATTGTTTTGTTTGATGTTCTTTGTGACGTGGAACCTTTGTAAAAGAGCCCTGGCTCAAAGGTATTAATTCCTAGACCAATAAACTAAACTAAACTAAAAAAAAAAAAAACCTTACTAGTCTCAATAGTGCAGATTGCCTCTACTCTCCTAACTCATGCATTCTGCCAGTTTAATTTTTATAGGGACAAACCCTGATTGTTTTTTACCACCATTCACTGCACGCTTAAATGCAAGAAACTCATTCAGATAATTAATATTTTCAGTCCACATAAAAGATAAATCAATATTTTTTTAAACATCAAAATTAAGGTGCCCAATTTAATCAGTATTTTTCTTCTACTTAAGCCTTTTTATAACCATGACATCTAAAACCATGTACTTTTCTTCTAATCTTTGTATAAACAATTTTACTGTTAAGGCATCAGATATAATTTCAAACTTACTGATAAATATATTCACTTGTACAAGAACCTTCAGTTTACTTCAGTATTCAGAATGCAGTATTGTACCTGCAACCATATGATAATATTCATTATCTTGGATTTTTTTCTCTTCCAAAATTCCTTTATATACATAAAACTTATTATTTAATACTGTTAAACACCTTAAATATTCTGATGCATCAGCATCTCTTTCTTTTTACCATACACCCATATTCAAACAGGCTCCTGCATTGTAAAAGGAAATCTTTTAACCAACTAGTTAACGGGGAAACCCTCTCCCTTATTTTTCAAAACTCGTTACTATATATACACATCGCGCACCTTTAACTTTGTCCTTCAAATATTTCTTGTCTTTTTACAAAATATCTGTAGTCAAACAGCACCTGCTATGAGTGTCACAAGTGCAGTGAATGGTGGTAAAAAACAATCAGGGTTTGTCCCTATAAAAATTAAACTGGCAGAATGGATGAGTTAGGAGAGTAGAGGCAATCTGCACTATTGAGACTAGTAAGGTTGGAGCTTGTATGACTAAGCACTCTATTGTTATGAACTAATTATGGATTTAGAAATTATGGTAACACTGTTTGACAAGGCTTGACTGTATTAGTGAGCAGGTGATTATATTAGAAAGTGTCTATTGGAAAAATGTAACAAAATGGATTTAAAAGAAAATAATTATTATATATTTGTATTTATTAACAGTTCCCCAGAAGAAGCCACTGGTTGGTGAAACATTGGGATACTATTAAAGAATGAAATAAAAGCTGAACATATTAAAGGAACTTTGTATGTGTTTTGGCTTGATAGCCCAGAGCGGTCATTTCAATTTGAAGTTGTAATTTGTCAAAGAAACATGCTTTTTTGTAGTATCCCCTGTAGTTTAATGTTTTGGTGACATTAGGGTACCAAATACACCAGTCCATTCACAGTGGAGAAGTTCTGGAAGAACTCGCAAAGCTGAAGGTGGATAAGGCCATGGGGCCAGATGGCATCCACCTGAGGATATTAAAGAAGCTGCGAAGGGAACTAGCAGCGCCTCTAGCGGACCTGTTCAGAGACACTCAACACGGGTGTCATTCCAGAGGACTGGAGGAGGACACATGTAGTCCCACTGCACAAAAGCAGCAGTGGGGGGCGGGGGCAGCTAACTGCTGAACTGGGTAGACGCATGTATCTGTGGCAGCAGACTAGAACAACTCTAATAATGACAAAAGTACTAAATATCTTAAATTTTGGCAGTCACAATTGAAAGTGTCTGGAAGCTCATAAGTTGCTGAACATTTTGATACCTAATTTGTTACTATGGGAAGAACTACTCGAGGTGGACAAGTAGCAGACGGGACGAAACCGAAAAGCGATAAGGCCCAGAGCAGCTCCATACCATCAACATCTGCTACACCAATTGAAGCTGGGCAGCCCACGAATGCGGCCCTTCTACATGCAATCCAAGCTATGGACGCTAAATTGGAAACTATAGTTGGTAAAGTCACTACCTTGGAGGCCGTAGTAACTGGGGTACAGGAAGATGTAAAGACCACCTCTGATACGGCGATGAAAGCCCTCACTACTTGAGCAGGCCTAGTTAAAGAAAACTCAGTGCTTCGGCTGCGACTCAAGCACCTGGAAAATCAGGCCAGAGCTACACATGTACGAATGGTAGGAATGCCGGAGGGAGTCGTCGAGGATGACTTTAAAGCATTTATTACCCACTGGATCAAAGATCAGCTGCATTTTCAGGATTTCTCAATTAAAAAACTATACCGTATAACTCCTCAACGAGCCCTGGGAGATGATCCTCCTCGGACTGTAATGCTTGTGCTGGGGGACGAACTGGAAAGAGATGAGATGCTGAGCGCAGCCAGACGAGCTGAAGCCATGGAGTGGCATGGAAATGTGGTTCACCTGTTCCCAGACCTCTGCTTTGCCACAAGATCCAGAAGGAAGGCCTTTGATGGAGTCCAACATCAACTGCGCACACTGGGAGTTCAGCATGTGCTAATGCTGCCTGCCAGGCTGAATATTATATACGTGGGGGCAGAATGTACATCTTTATGGATCCGAAGGACACAGGGAAAACAGTGGTTCACATCGGTCATGAATTTGTGGCCCGTGGATCAGAATCTGATTCGGAGGAGAACCCCTGAGGAGGTATGACTTCCAAATACCATGGTTATTGAAATCGGGAGATGAAAGTGGCAGGGGAAGGTTAAATGACTTTTCGGACATTTTAAAATTCGTGCCATTTAAAAGTTGATATGGCGCCTTCCTGCCACGGCTCCCAATGAACAGTCCGACATCTCGCTTAGTTAATCCAGCTTTGTTTTTGTTTTATACGAGCAGGGACTATGTTCTCCTTCACTAGTACACTTCTAGGACTTTAACTGAAATGTTCATGTCTTTATCCTAGAAAAAACAGGTTATCCCATAGTGCTATATAGTTATGCATTATAATAGTTTTTTCTTTAATGATGTTTAAGGCAGTTTATGATATATAATGAGTGTCAGTTGCTAGAGTGCATGCAATATACAATTTTCTCCTAATCTAACTATTAGAGGACAATTAATCCAGTTCTTGGGTGGTACAATTATCCTTGTTTGTGTTTTATTATGGAACGTCCTCGTTCTTGGCAATAGCAGCTCATCCTGAGGAAATAGCTCTAAAGTTTTGAAACCTGTATTACCCCTCATATGGAATAACTAAAACTAGAATTTTTTGTGAAATCCTATCATTATATATTGACTGAGATGCACTCTATGTAAAAAAAAATTCAGGATGTACAAGCTTGTTTTTATTTGTGCAAACTAATAAAAAATAAGTTTTAAGAAAAAGGCGTTATTAGGGAGGAAATGGGGTACTACAGGCCAGTCAGCTGCACCTCAGTGGTAGGAAAGATCATGGAGACACTGCTGAAAGAAAGGATAGTGGCACATTTGGAATCCAGCGGTGCTCAGGATCTGAGGCAACATGGATTCACAGCAGGAAGGTCGTGTCAAACGAATCTAGTAGATTTTTTTTTAGATTGGGTGACTAGGGAAACAAATCAGGGAGAGGCGGTAGACCTCGTCTACCTAGATTTCAGCAAAACCTTCGACACCGTCCCACATAGAAGGCTGATTAACAAGATGGGTAGTCTGGGAATGGGAGACAAGGTGGTGAACTGGGTTAGGAACTGGTTAACAGATAGGAGACAGAGGGTGGTGGTAAATGGGTTACAATATGGGGAGAGTAGGGTGACCAGTGGGGTACCACAGGGATAAGTACTAGGAGCAGTCCTGTTCAATGTCTTCATTAGTGACATTGCAGAGGGGCTGGAAGGAAAGGACTGTCTTTTTGCAGATGACACCAAGATCTGCAACAGGGTGGATACTCTTGAAGGGGTGCAGAAAATTAAGAGGGACCTGGAGAAGCTTGAAAGATGGTTGGAGATGTGGCAACTGAGGTTCAATGCAAAGACGTGCAAAATAATGCACCTGGGTAGAGGGAACCTTGGGGAGAGCAACAGGTTGGGGGAAGGGGGGAGATGACTGTCACCAAAGAGGAACGGGACCTAGGGGTTATCATCTCTGATGACCTTAAGGTATCAAAGCAGTGCACAAAGGTGGCAGGGAGTGCCAGTGGCATGCTGGGGTGCATGGGTAGGGGTATGACTAGCAGGAGGTGGTGATGTCATTGTATAAGACATTAGTAAGGCCTCATCTAGAGTACTGCATGCAGTTCTGGAGGCCACACCTGCGCAAGGACATAGATAAGGTGGAGACTGTCCAGGGACAGGCAAAAAAGATGGTGCAGGGCTTGCACCACAAAACATATGAGGAGAGACTGAGGGACCTCAATATGTACTCACTGGAGGAGAGGAGACAGTGGGGGGACATGATAGAAACTTTCAAGTACCTCAAGGGCATAAACAAAGTGCAGGTGGGGGACCTTTTCCAATGTAGAAAAAGTGCTAGAACAAGGGGGCACAATATGAAATTGGAAGGGGGTAGATTAAGAAGTAATGTGAGGAAGTTTTTCTACGCACAAAGAGTAGTCGATGCTTGGAATAGTCTGCCACAGGAGGCAGTGTGGGCAAGCACAGTGGAGGGGTTTAAGCATACTTGGGACAGGCACAAGGGAAGCTTGAGCGGGGAGGGAGTGAAGAAAAGCCATTGATCACATGGGGTCAGTGGCCACATACAATGTATAGGATCTATGGGCAGACTGGATGGGCCTAGCAGTCCTTATCTGCTGACAATTTCTATGTTTCTATGTAAATAAGATAAACATGTCACTGTTTATCAAAGTTGAGTAATATTTATTTATTTATTAAATTTTGGTGACCGGGTAAGCCCACTAGGCCCTGGAGGTCCCTTTTTCAGGGGCGACCCGGGATTACATGGCAAAGGTAAAAGACACTGTAAGAATGACAAATTAATATCCTAATACAATGGATGCAGAGATCTTCAAGTTTTATTGCTGTTATTATTTAGATATTTATTCACTTGTACTTTGTGTGTACTGTTGTTTGTTGTTCATTGGAAGGCATGCTAGAAAAATTAAACCTATTTATTTATGTTACATGAAATTTGTTTACCAGCTAGGAGCACCAGACCAAATCCCCTTTTCCAGGCTATACCTACGGGACTGGCCTGCCTTCCTTCCTAAGTGCAGTTTTAGATCTCTGACTTCTGATGGCTTATAATGTTCTGTTCAATCAAAACTTTAAAAAAACATTTAAGTACATTAAATCAGTGGTGAAACAATAAGATTGTGCAGAGACAGCGCTAACCTGGAAAGTTGCATCCTGCCCAGAAATGATCCCTATTCCCTTGGCCAGTGGGTCCAAATTGAGGCACATACTCTGTAACAGCATCTAAAGAAAGGGAACGTGGACTGTTCAAAATCTGCCACTGATTATGTTTTGACCCAGTAAATTCCTCTTTAGACCCACACGTATTTATTTATTTACACCAGTGGGTCCAATATGACTCATGTTTTAAACTCCCCAGTGCTGTCACTGAGGGAATGTGTGTGTGTTTGTAAAATGGCAAAACTAGCACAAGCAAAATAAACAAAAGTGATTGGAAGGAAAGCATCATATGACCACCTTTGGAGACGACATTAAGTTAGCAATAATGCCGTCCCCAAAGTGAACTACTGAAAACATTCACAAAGTAAAAACAGCACTGCAGCACAAAACAGCAGCTCAGTCACAACAACCAGATAGAATATAAATGAACCACCTATCCAAACCGTGATCTCGTTGATCACCACCTGAATATAAATCAGTTAGTCCTTAAATAACTACCAGAAACAGATCCGACTTACATACAACCACCCGAGACGCAACAAAGGAGACACAATATGCTAATCGATGGGAGCTACAGGTAACGGAAGTCAAAGTTACTAAAAACGTAGACCTCCAAGACTGGCTAAGGCCAAAATAGCTGCACAGATTTTGTTCAAAAGCAACAAAACTTGCTTAAACAATGTATTTCTTTTGATATCTGTACACTTGTTTTCAAACCATAACGCTATTAGTAAATGTCTCTATAAGTCTCACAGACGTTCCAAAAGTGCAGTCAACTTACTGGAACATTACAACATGTGTTTGCATTCATTATTTCACACCATAACATACATATTTGAGTTCAACAAACCTCAACAGTTACCATGTTACAAGCACATTAAACCACTCTGAAGGTGGCATCTAATGGGGAATTAATGCATGGTTGGGTGGTTGTAGGCACTCGGCCTTCGGCCTTGTGCCACAGCCCCTCCCAACCATGCATTAATTCCCCATTAGATGCCACCTTCGTCATGGTTTAATGCTTACATGGGTGTGTGGGGAGGTGCAGATAAACCACAAGAGAAAACAAAATTGTACTTTACTTTTAAAACAGTACATGTTGCTGAACACACAGACTACAAGAGATACAGTATAATATACCACATGTCTATGGTCAGCATGCAAAAAATACCAGCTTCTTTGGAATTTTGGCCACAGTCCGTGTCGTTTAACTCTAGGGCTGCCATTTTGACATGCAACCATTCCATGATGACTAGGACCATGCCGGGCCTGCTATACCCACAGTACCTTAGGGTCTTACCCACTCCATGGTCTACCATCTATCTGCCCTGTTAACACAAGGACAAAGCTGACATATTGGCTCAAGGATCTTGCTCAGACTGCACCCCCACCCAAAACAAACGTTCTTCTTTATCGTGCTTTGATAGATCATGAATTTGCCAACCACAAGAAGTCTTTGTTTCCTGCAGCTGTTTTCTGTGTTTTAAAAGGTCTTGCCAGGCCCAGCATTATCAATAGTGCTGCATCTGAAAAGTGAAAGTCCCTGCCGGGCGTGTGAACCAAGGTACAGTCCTATAGATTCCCACATGATCTATAAAACTGCACTTGGACTTACTGCGATTGGCAGTTGGCTAACCTCTTCCCCCAGAATGGTCATATCAGCATAGTTCGCCATTTCCAGTTGAAGCCATGCCCAGCAGATCACTAACTAGATGTCTGCATTTAGCATCTCTGTGCTGCCTTAAAACAAGCATTTGTCAATGCCGAATGTTTGCTTGCTGGCATTGGCAGTGGTAGTGTAGAAGTTACAGAGCTGCATAATAGGAATGGCAGTGAAGTATTGAGCTGAAGCCAACCCCACCACCACCATCCTGCAGAGAGTGACAGGCATTGGGGTGTGTGTTTGGGTCGTCAGGCATAATGGCCATGCCATTTCACCACACCCCACCCTGCAGACACTGGCAAGTGTCGAGTGTTCCTTGGGATCTTTGGCCCTTATGCGCACCCCATTCCATCAGGAAATACGGTGAGATGGGTGCGGTATAGGAGAATGGGGTGAACTTTGGGGCTGAAGAGTCCAAGGCATACCTCAATGCCTCTCACTGGCTGCAGGGTGTGGAATGGTATGAGCATTACAGGCAAGAATCCCAAGTCACACCCCTGATGCCTGTCATTCTCTACAGAGTTGGGCGTTATGGTTGGAAATCATAATACCTCAGGCATTCATTGGTATTTTCACTCCAAATTTTCAACATGTTTTTTTTGTGACCCCACCTCATTAACAGGGGGAATATCAGTTTGTTAGCCGAAAGCTGCTTATGCACAGCGACTACGGCATTTAGCACCACAGGAGCAAAACATTCGAACAGGATGTAAAATGACAGCTGTACTGTTCATGGGAGGTGTAAAAATGGCAATGTTGCAAATCTGCAGTAAAATATTTAAAAATGGTGAAGTCAAGCGACATAGAAACTGTGCAACGACAATCCGTAATATAATTAGGGTTGGGGATTTTTACAGATTGTCAACTCAGGCATTTTGGTGCCTCCGATCATGAACAGTGTCACTGTGATTTTCTTTACCTGTGCCGAACAATGATTTCCCACAGCGACCACGCATCTCTGCGCTGAAAGTGTGAAAACACACTTCGGCCATGTTGTGAAAAATGACAGCTGTACTGTTCATAAGGAAGTGTGGAAAAATGCCACTGGTGAAAATCTGGACTGAAAATATTACAAAGTCATGAACTTACTAAGGTGCGTGGAAACTGCGCAATGCTCACTCGTAACACAGTCATTTTATGGACTTTTGTCACCAAATTTTCAACATAGCCATTTTAAGACCTCTGCTCATGAACAGTGTAACTGTGATTTTCTTAATCTGTCCTAAACATTGCTTTCGCACACCAACAGCACCATTGTGCGCTACATGTGCGAAAACACATTTTGGGTGACATATGAAAAATGGCAGCTGTATTGTTCATAAAGAAGTGTAATAAAATGGCAATGTTGAAAATCTGGAGTGAAAATATTAAATTCGCAAACTTACGAGCATGCATAGGAACTGCGCAACGCACGCTCGTAAAACAGTCATTTTTAGGAATTTTTTTCACCAAATTTTCAGTATAGCCATTTTAAGACCTCTGCTCATGAACAGTGTCACTGTGATTTTCTTAATGTGTCCCATACATTGATTTTGCACATCGACTGCGCCATTGTGCGGTACATGGGCGGAAACACATTTTGGGCAAGATGTGAAAAATGACAGTTGCACTACTCATAAGGAGGTGTGGTAAAATGGCAATGTTGAAAATCTGGAGTGAAAATATTGAAAATTCGCGAACTTATGAGCGTGCGTAGGAACTGCGCAACGCATGCTCGTAAAACAGTCATTTTTAGGAATTTTTTCACCAAATTTTCAACATAGCCATTTTAAGACCTTTGCTCATGAACAGTGTCACTGTGATTTTCTTACTTTGTCCTGTACATTGATTTCAAGACAACCGACCGCGCCATTGTGCGCTACATGGGCGGAAACACATTTTGGGTAAGATGTGAAAATGACAGCTGTTACTTCTCATAAGAAGGTGTGTAAAATGGCAATGTTGAAAATCTGGAGTGAAAATATTGAAAATTTCATGGAACCACGAGCCCGCGAGGAACCGCGCCAACCAGAAGAAGTATTTTTGATGGCCACATGGTTTGAGACCCTTCATGATATCACATGCCATGTTATTTGTTCGAAGGGTGATTTCACGCAGTGATCAGAAATCACCCTTCGGCCCAAATAACGCCATGACAGTGACATCATTCATGAGAAGGGTCCCAAAACCCCATGTTGAAAATTTGGTACAAAATTCCAAAAATGCCTGAGATATGCAATAAAGTTGAAAACCCCTATCTAGCCCATTATATAGCTTAACGGCATTTCTTAGTTCGCGGTCGGCTTTGAAGAGTACAGACGTGTTCCCGGTCCACCGAAGATCATCGCGCTGAGCTCCGGAGGTAAGTATGGGGTGAGGGGGGTGTGGGGAGGCAGGGTGCGCAGTGGGTGGATGCGGGTTGTGGGAGGGGGTGCTGGGAGAAGCGCCGCGGGACCGTTTTTATTTTGCATGTGAAAAAAAAAAAAGACGACGTGGGACGTTTGCCACGCTGGGGTGGGCTCCCAGTGTGGCACAAGGACGGCTGGGGGGCGTGGAGCTGATGGGGATTCAGGCACCCCATCGGCCATATGATCAGTTGCCACGCTGGGGTGGGCTCCCAGCGTGGCACCCAGTACTTGGGGTAGAGAACAGTGGAGCCGACGGGATTGGGCACCCCTTCCGGTTATTCTATGAGTTGCCACACTGGGTGGGAACCCAGCGTGGCATGTGGAAGGCTTTGGGGGGGGAGCGCAGCACAAGCCGACGGTGGATTGGGCACCCCCGTCAGCTATACGTGTGTGCGGGGGGGGGAGGGCAGCACGCAGTATGCGTGCGTTTGTGTGTGTTTGTGTGTGTAGGGGGAGCTGCGCATGAGCAGGCGATATCTTTTCGCTGCTCACTGAGGCGTAGCTCCCCCTTTCAACTGTATGCCACTGCATTTTGGAGCTTGTCATAGACAGCTCCAGCATGCATTGGCTTACAGGGGCCGCGCCTACCAACACACTGACTGAATTGGAGGAGGAGGTGACACACCTCTGAAATCTCGGATGATGGCACTATGTTTCTTGCACATGCGTGCAAGCAAACATAAAAAGGACCTGTAATTACCCCCTAATGTTACTGGTTCCTAAGAAACTATGAGATCAGAGTGAGAAAAGAGACTGGTCTGGAGTGGGAAGTGTTGTGAACAGGAAGTACTGGTATGTTATGATTTTCCTGATTATAGAACCCAAGAATGTCACTAGGGAAAAACATTAGTATGCCAGAATCTTCTTTGATGTTCCCCACTCCAGCAGTTGTTTGCATAGCTGTGATTTGCCTGCCATCTTACATACCCCATTATTGTACTTCAGGAAGTGCATATTACATTTCCTCTTACTTGTCTTCACAGCACATACCTGTGCTGCTCCAAAGGAATCCAGCGGGGAAGGGGGTGTGAATGCAGGGTGGCTCACTCCCACGTTCCCTGGGAGCTGAGCACATTACCTTGTTGAAACACCTGTCCCCCCCCCAAGCTGGCTGTAGTGTGGGTTTTGAGGATGTCATGTGAATACCTCGTCTCCCAAGAGACAACACAATGCCCATACCCCTAGGCCAGCCCACACATCACCTCCTTGACCCTCTCTCTCCCCCCCCCCAGCCTAGAACCCCGTCTCTCATGTGGCAGTACAGTGCAATGTTGCCAAGTCACTGGACCTCGGAATTGAGTCTTTTCAAAATGAGGACATTTATTTGTTTACTTGTAAATTTTGACCAGCTGAAAAGAAGCACTGAGCTATGACATCTCGTTTTTAGGTGCGTCAGAGGTGGGGGGTGGGATTTCCATGAGCCTTTTTGATTTTTTTTTTTTTGGGGGGGGAGGAGAAATGTTGGCCAGGACACCAGGGAAAAATCCGCATCTCTTGCAAAAAGTACCATGGGAGCTTCAATTTCCCCCGGATAGCCACCCTGAGAGTATGCTTCAGATTAACATCTAATCAGAAGGACGGCACCTCAGCAGTGCAGTATCGCTCTCTAGTGCTGCACTATAGTGTCAGTATTAGGTATTGGCACAAGTTCCTAGTGTGAGACTAGAACCCATAACCTTCCCAGCTTCTGGTCCCAGAGGTGCAATCTTCTGAGCCATTGACAGTCTAAGAGAAATAAAGAGATTTAACCCTTTAAGTTCTGCCACTTTATTAGGACCCCTCTTGAGACATGGCTTTGAGGCTACAGCACCTTACTGATGGTACTGAGAAACGGCATTTTAAGATTGTTGCATTTGTAGAGGAGTAGTGCTTTATTTACCTAGGGGGCCACTGATTTTCCATTTTCAAAATGGACAATTCTGTTTTACAAAAATCTTTATAAATCTGTTTTTTGTTCCATGTTATCCCAAAATTGAGTGCCGATCAGCATATCTTGCACTGAAGTGGCCCTAAAGGAGGATTTTGCACAATTCTGGCACTAAATATGTTTGCAGATCTATCGCAAACTGGTTTTTCTGTGTGAAATATTGATTTTAAATGGTGTTTAAAAATGGCAAATGCCATTTTTAATCTTGTTTTTTTTTTCCATTTTTGCAGAAAAGGGATAACCTTATTAACCACAAGTGCTAATTCTTGAACTAGCATTAAGTTTAGAATATTTAAGGTTTTATGCTGGCCCGGTGGTGCTGAGGCACTGGACGTCTTACCTTACTCTATGCCGGCAACCCATTTTCGAGAATGATCACGGACCGCTGGGGGTCAGCAGGGGAGGAGAGGGATCGAGCATCCAAGGGACTGCTCTCCCTCTCCAGGGAGGGGGACTCCAGTGTTTAGCACACTTCTGGCCCCTAGCGGAAGCTGGGGGGCAGGCACCGATGCTGTGCAAAGGGGGTTGAGATGGGGCAAGTGCCGGGAGGAGTGCGGACGCCTGCGTGCTCCCTCCACTGGTGTCATTGCATGCCCCTCTCATGCAAGGGGAGCAAATGTGGAAAATGGTCCTGCCAGTCGTGCGGAGTGAAGCAGCTACCGGCCGCAGGCCCTGACCCTGGATGATGCACCCTGAACTGGATCTGATTTGAGGTGAGTTGAGCTTAAGGGGCTCCTCACCGCCCCGCCATGGGGGGTTAATCCATGGGGGAAGAAGGGTTGCTGCCTGATCTCAGGGTGCAGGGCTGGACGGGTGGCTGGTGATGTGTGCCGACCGGGGGGCCTGGGGAGAAAAAGATAAAGGGGGGGAGAATATTTAAGGTTTTATGATGGTGTAAAAAGACAAACGTCTTCAGCTACTTTGTACTAATCTTTATCTTTAAAGAGATAGCACAGACTCAGATTTTTAATTGTCAGTTACTTTTTGTCTTCATCTTCTTCATCCAGAGCATTTTCTACATGATGGTATAAGGTGTAATGTGTAGAACCTCGTTCAATTTACACTGTTCCCCACTCATTATTTTAGCGCAGTGGGGC
This sequence comes from Neoceratodus forsteri, assembly GCA_016271365.2. Classification (NCBI taxonomy): domain Eukaryota; kingdom Metazoa; phylum Chordata; order Ceratodontiformes; family Ceratodontidae; genus Neoceratodus; species Neoceratodus forsteri. The sequence continues at coordinate 110,429,153 of JADMNL010000028.1, forward strand.
ACCACCCTGTATTTTGTGGGGTTTTTTTGTTTTTTTTTTACCACCACTCTATATTTGTAGTCATCAGCCTAAATTGTTTTTAGAAAATCCTCCAAAATTGCCTTCTACCAGCACTACTACTCTGGTTTTGACATCTGTGTTCTAAACATTACTTAAAACCACTCATGTACATGTACAGTGTATATAGGAGGCCCAAGTGATAATACACATTCAACCCCAATCACCACAACCACCACAATATATCTGCAGGCTATGGTGAACCCTGACTTACTCTTAATCCCCTTCCTATCATACTGGCATTATGACCTCACCGACGGCAGTCACAGCTGACTATTTGGACAGTAGGATGAGGCACTTGAAATTAACTATTTCATGGCTTCTCCTTGTTAGGTCAGTCAATGAAGTCACAGTGAGGTATGAATAACACTGGAAATGTCATGCTCTGGTCTGGACAAGTGCTATCAGGTCAAAAATATTCTACCTGGGAACAGGAGAAAAACCAAAAAATAACGTGCTACTCTTAAAAATATCACCATTGATAGTCTGGTGGGCCACCCTTCACATGGGGTGATTGAGATACGATTCTGTAAGTCCTGATCTCAGCCTGGCTGACAAGATAGAAGGCTGTGTCAGAGATGCTTTTCCTCCTTTGGGGAGTGACAGTTGGCAGAAGTTGGAGACAGAGTGCCCACTGGTGACCCATTTGGGTGGGACCATTCCACACTGGGTTTTTCCCTTTCTAGCTCCACCATGGTTGATGGGGACCTTCTGTTGTGACAACACAGAGTGCTGAAATAAAGCCATGTGCCCATGCTGCCTACATCTGTGCATCACCCCCCTAAAGAGTACACTCCTTGTGTGCCCTCTCAGCCGCTTGCCATGGGTCAAGGAGGTCTGATTTGATGCCATGCCCACATATGGGGTCCATCAGCCAGGTTTGCTGACTAGAGTTTCAGGTGCTGTCATGGACCCCCTTGCTGCAACTGTTTCCTTTCAAATGTGAACACTTTTGCCAGGAGAGGAAAGAAGCAAGCTGTGGGCAGCACTGGTTGCAGCAGATAGGTGGAACAGAATCCTGACCAATAAAAGGACAGTTTTCCTTGAGGTGTGTTGGCAGCTGGAAGCCACATAGGAAGATAAGGGGGAGAAGGAAAACAGGAGGTGAAACCAAAACATAGACAGTGATGGCAGAAAAAATCCAGTGCAGTCTGCCCGAGTTTCCTATTTATCCCTGGCACTTACAATCCCCTCCAGGGTCCTAGCCCTCCCCATCCACCCCCCATTCTCCTCCGTGTCTGTCGCCCTGAACCCCCACTGTACCTTTCATTCTGTCCCAGCTGTACTTGAAACCACCAATGGTTTCAGCACCTACCACTTCAGCTATAACACTGTTCCCCAGATCCACCACCATTTCTGTAAAATACTTCCTCATGTCCCTCCTGAACCTTCCTCCTTTCACTTTCCACTCTTGTCCATGTGACAGTGAACTAGTATTCAAGCTAAATAGTTCCTCACAGTTTGCCTTGTTGATTCCCTTCAGGAACTTGAAGGTCTTTAGCATATCCCCCTCTCCCTTCTGGTCTCCAGTGAGTATGTGTTCAGTGCCTTGAGGCACTCCTCATAGGGCCTGCCCAGTTGACCCTGAATCATTTTTGATTTGTAAGAAATTGTGATAACAAATATAGTTTCATTCTGCAATGAGGATATACAAACCTGCACCGTTATAACAGAGCCCTTTTGAAGTGGTTGGTGCAACCTACTGCTTCAACTTTGTGGTAGCAAACACCATAATTGTATAGTTCCTAATAAAATAATTTATTCTACTGTTAAAAAGCTGGGAGCACAGAAAACTGTAAATGTTAAGTTTAAAAGCAGACAGCTGGTACTTTTTTCCTTCAGTTTGCTGCAGTGCATTACATTTTCTTTAGTCTGAAAGTTTTAGGTGTGATGTGTGAAGAACAGTTCTTTACCTGTAGGCTGATCTGTCTCGTTCTGTTGCCCTTCATAACTCATCAGCATTGTGACCTCGCTTATTGTGACATCCCAAAAGTTTGATCACACACAGAAATCCGCCAAGATGATCCGGGGACAGCAAGGCCATATGAGGATCTGATTGGGACCTCAGTATGTACAGTACTCACTGGAGGCCAGGAGGAAGAGGGGAAGATATGATAATGGTGTACATATTTCTGAGGGTTATAAATAATGTGGGTAGTAAGTACCTGTTTACCTGGAGCAAGAACTCTAACGAGGACATGACTGGAAACTTGGGAGTGAGGTTTAAGAGGGACATCAGGAAGTTTCCCTTCACAACAGGGAGTGGTGGGAAGAGGGGACAGTAAGCTGGTTCAAGGTTAGGTGGGACAGATTTAGGGGGTTGGTAAGGACAAAGGGGGTAGTGGGGGGGAAGCTAGACTCGTATGGCGGTATGTCTGCGGGACAATAAATAATTATATTAGCAATTCTCCCAGGGCAGACTGGATGGGCTGCAAGTCTTTCTCTGCCATCACCTTGTATGTATTGATGTAAACAGCAGGTGATTGGCTCTTCTTGGCCAGTTGTGATGTCACAGATATTGAGGTCACAATGCTGATGATGTAGAGGAAGGAATAGAACTAGATCGTCCAGCCTCCAGGTGTGAGACTGTTCCCTACATCACACCTAGTACTGTCCGGTAGAAAATCTTTATAAGTAAATGTGTGATCTCCCACTATTGGGCTTCATAGCCTTTTATCTTGTGTGGGCGACAGTCTCTATCTGCCCAAATTATAAAATGTTATCCTGTCTTGAAAGGGAGGGAAGGGATCATAACTGTGGCTGAAGTGCTGGCCAGCTTATCCCTTTCCACGTCTCAGTCTGCCTGCTCCGCCCCCGTTCTCCCACGTTTAGTGACGTTTCACCAGGGAGAGCATAGGGACGTGCCCCATACAAGTCTAGGGGTCTCATTTTCAAAAAATTTTCAAAAAAAAAAAGCACATTAAGCAACATTTGATAAAAAATTGAAAGCCACGGCTCAAGTAATAGAAACCCATAGACTTGTATGGGGCACATCCCTGCTCTCTCCCTGGTGAAACGTCACTAAACGTGGGAGTGTGAGGGTGGAGCAGACAGACCGGGAAGTGGAAAGGGGTCGGCTGGCCAGCACTTCGACCACAGTTATGATCCCTTCCCTCCCTTTCAAGACGGGATAACATTTTATAATTTTGGCAGAAAGAGACTATCGCCCACACAAGGTAACAGGTTATGAAGCCCAAAGCTAGTTCTAAATAAGTCACACCCTCATTTTAAATTAGCCAAAGGGAAAGAAAAAGTACTTTAGATATAAAAAGCAGGTTGACTACTTTTAAAAATAAATTTAATATTATTTTCAGACAGTGTACTAGCTCTTTAATATTACTATTTATTCCTAATCTGTTTTGATATCCCTGGCCCTTCCATTGTCAACTGGCTCCCAGAACAATTCCTTACTTTTATAAATCCTGTATACATTTTGAACACTGTATTATAACCCCAGTAAATATCATTGCAAGTACTTATTTCATTATGTTCTCAGAACTTCAGTACAGACAGAGCAGATTAAGGAACTGCTATGTCAGCTGGCTGGTCGATGTAATGGTAGCGCTACCATTCATGATGCTGGTGACCAGGCTTCAGGAATGTGCCTGGGTCATTGGATAGGCCGGCCAAGGGAGGAAAATCGAGCGTCCCAATAGATACTCCTTGCCATGAGGGAGGGTGACGGATTCCTGCTGCTATACTGCCCTCTGTGTGACCACAGGGGACAACATGCAGTGGGGACTGCAAGGGAGGGGAGGATGTATTTAAGGTCATCTGCTGCGTGCTTGCATGCATGATGTGACATTCTAGCGTGAGACATCCTCAGGGGAGAAAATGAAAGGACCCCTCCCCAGCTGTGCAGCATGACAGTCTGGCTGCCATACCCACAGACTCCACAGTCGCCTACCTGAACACTCCCTGTACTTCTGGATATGGTATTCCTGATGGACCAGGCCCAGCCTAAGGTCCCTTGTTGGTGGGGGACAAGCCCATGCAGGTATCTGCATTAAAATTACTAGAACAAAACTGCATAATTTTCAGTCACTACTTATAGTCCAATGATACTAAATCAGCTGATTCATTGGGGCCTAGACCCTATTGCAAAAATGCTCAGTTGGCAGGCAAATACCTTATGCAATTATAACCACAAGTAAGGTGGAGTGGTTGGCATAAATACACTACGTACATAAGGATATTGTCTGTTTTTGCTTTTAAGTGTATTGTAAATTTTTTTGTACTTTGTATTGTAATTTATATTGTCTTTCTTCTGTTGAAACCCTTATCTCCAGGCATGGCTAAATGTGAATCATTTTGATCCAGTCCACTTTCCTGGTAAAATGGATATAAATAAATAAATAAATAAAATGAAAACATATTACTGTCCAAAGCCACAGACTGATTCTAAATGATGATATTCAATGGTTGGAGCACCCATACTGGCACTGTTGAAGTACATACAGAGCTGGTTACAAAGACCAGGGAGACAAAAAACTCAGAAAGAGGAATATGCACAGAAGGCAAACAGAGGTTAAGAAAATATGAACTGGGAATGCTGGAATACATCTGTTCCTCTAAAAGCTGAAATGCAACTAAAGGACAGAGAGATGTTCGAGACTGACCAGCAGAGAGTGATGAAAATGATGCAGGGGAAACCCTCCGAAAGCTGGGACAGTCTAAACATATACTGTTTGGAGAACAGGAGGGAAAGGATGGAAACACACACACAAATGCAGGGACATAGTGGAGCAGACTTCACAGCATATGCAGCAGGGGGTGCAATCTTAAAACTGGAAGGAGGAAAATCCAGGAAGGATGTCAGGAACGGAGCGGGTGGTAGGAAAGTCTACCTGTAGTGTGATCAGTGCTGGGAGAATCTCTGGGTTTGAAAACTCAATGGGATACTTTCAATGGGGGTAATTTAGAAACAAAAAGGTAAGACAGAGGGCTGGGGGAGGTCCAAAGAAGCAGAGTAAAGCAACGTAGGACCATTGGGGCAGACTCTGTGGACTAGTATATTTTTCTGTCCTTAATTTCTTATGTATACATGTAATGATTTCTGTTTACGTATTCACTACTTTGTTCATCCCTGAGTATCCTAGCATGTAGTCCATCCAGTCCTAGCTTTTCCATGGCTTCTGTCTCTTACATGTTTTCCACTGTTTTGTTACTTATCCTGATGTCCCCAGGAATGTCTTCCATTTCTCACTGTACAATTGGTATCACCTTGTTTCATCCCCTGACCCATACTGACACAGTCTGCTCCTGCAATACTATGGCCCCACACTCTTCTCCCATGATTGTACCCACGTGTACTACAGGTGTCTGGTGAGTATGACCTTTCAAAGGTAGTCAGACTAAGGAGAAATATATGGACACTGGCACTTATGGGAATGAGATAAGCTAAAAAATTTAGCCAGTGTATAAGCTGTCTCTAGCCAAATAGCATTTTGCTAATCATTCCTGCATTTAACAAGCAACACTGAATGGCCATACTGCTACTGTAGTTCCATAGACTGCAGCTGAATATTCAATAATGTTTTTTGGTTTTAGGATTTTTTTTTTGTACATTTTTTAGCCCCCCCCCGGTTTTCGCCCTTCCCCTTCCTCGGGCACGCATGCCGCATTCCAAGAGACCCTCCTGACTTGCCGCCCCCTCCTGCCTGTGCCGCCACTGGACCTCCACCCAGTGGCAGTGGAACTACAAGGGGGAGACAACCTCCCCAGGAGAGGAAAGCTGTCATTAGGCTGCTCAATCCAGTTCCCCCCGTGCCGGCACCCCAACGACCCATGGTCATTCCCGAACCTGGGATGCCGGCATAGCAGAGGTAAGGCATGGTGCCTCAGCCCTCTGCACCACCGGTCTGGCTATATTCAATAATGTTTTATTGTTTGGCTTAGAGATTTGTCATTTTGCTAAAATGTTTACAGGGTAATTAGCCAAAATTCTTTGGGGTCTCAGACTTTGAAAGAAATAACCCATAACAAGGTATGGTATAGCATGAGATATTATCATGCCTTGGATGTGTTGTGAGTGAGTGACTTCAGCCACCCAAGAAGGGGTGATAGTCCATGATATGACACACCCTGGAGTATACTATTGCGATTATAAAGAAGTCAAAATGCTTCCACCAATCAGAGGCCAGCATTCCTGCACCTCTTATTCAGCGTACAGTTGCTGCCTCTCGTTCCTCCACACAGCTGATTCCTACCTCAGTGATGCTGACTTGTCACACAGTTCCTGTCAGAATCGCTGCAGTGGAATCGGCTGTGAGAGGAATCCCATTTTAAAAAAAAGCAATCTCTTTAGCCAGAAAACCTTACCGGCAACTGTCAGCAGAGTCTGGCAAATGAGTAGGTCTTTAGCCACAAAAGTTTACGGGCAATTGTGAGCAGATTCTGTTAATCGAGCAGCCCCGTCTGCTCATGGAATATACCACAACATATTCAAAGAGCAGGGGAGACCAGCAATACGGAAGCAGACAGTCTCGGTAAAAATTGGTTTGTTCCATAATAATCATACATACATAAAAATATCACATTCTTATTAGAAAATGTCGTGTTATAACAGTATTAATTTTAGCTTAAACAAAAATATTAACATATAGATATCAAAATCTTATCATATCATATCATATATCAATATCATGTATATAGGTACATATCAGAGTGATATTATCATTTTAACTAACAATCATTCCAAGTCAAACTGAATCTTAACTGTAAAAAGGGACCCCAGATATCAATGAATTTATCTAATCTAACAACACATAAAATGTTCTTTTATTAGCTATATATCTCATCATATTAAACCACTCAGTAATAGATGGCAATTTGGGATCTTAAAAATTGGATTGTAAACTGTTTGTTTTGGGCCGGAGGCAGTTCGACTGCTTTATAATACACTAATACATATGGTGAGGGGTGTCTCTTGCGAGATAAGAAGGTTATCTCGTGCTGTTTTGGGCTGACAGAACTGCTCAGCTTTGCTTTGCAGTCCTTTCGCCCAAAACAGCATGAGATAACCTTCTTATCTCGTAAGAGACACCCCTCACTATAGGCATTAATGTATATTACAGAATGTAGCCAAAGTGTTGGGATATGGCTTATCTTGGTATCCAGTTCTGACCCATGGTGATCTGCTGAGCTGTCATTAATCAAAGACTGCTTCAGCCAATGAGTTTTCAGGATTTCTCCAATCCATTGTATACCTTCTTTTGTAGCCTATGTCAAAGCACAGTAGGGAGCCACTGATAGCCCAGCAGCAGAACGTCACAGTGCTGTGCCCAGGATGGACTCAGAGCAGGGCCCAGGGGAGACACTGCTACTTTGTGGCAGGACTCCCAGTTGTGGAGGGATGGCACTGTGGTACAACCCACAGTGACTCCTGTGGAGGGCGGGGGAGTTCTCTCTCAAAAAAATGTCTGTGCATGCAGGACTGTCATTACTAGGTGCTGTGGCGGGGGTGGGGGTCAGAGAAGATGGGGGGGAAGGTACCTTATCACCATTGGGATGATGGCCTGGAGTACTTTCTGGGCCCTGCACCACTGTCCTCACCAGAGAGATCAGTGCAGTGGGTTATCACAGGTTGGATCTGAGGGAGCATCCACAGAGCAAAGCTCCAGGCCCGAGTATTGGGTGGACAGTGCTGATGGAGAAACGGCTGCATAGAAACACAGATCATGTCAGCAGAAAACGATCCAGAGGGCCATCCAGTCCGCCCATTTCCCTGCCTAGCACCATGTGTGACTGAACACCAGACTGGATTTACAGATCCAGTAGCCCTAGTAGCTAATAATCACTCCCTTCCCCAGGTATGCCTTCCCTTCTTCTGCCAGTGGCATCACCCCCTTCCCCAGGTATCCCTTCCCCTCTTCTGCCAGTGGTGTCACCCCCTTCCCCAGGTATCCCTTCCCCTCTTCTGCCAGTGGCGTCACTTCCTTCCCATCTTCTGCCTGTGGCATCACCCCCTTCCCCAGGTATCCCTTCCCATCTTCTTCTTCCTGTGGCGTCACCCTCTTCCCTAGGTATCCCTTCCCTTGGGTCCCACTATTCCTTTATCTCTCACACACAGGCTGGAGGGAACCACAGCTCAAGGGGTACAGAGTCAGTGTACAGGTCAGTGCTACCTAGAAGGAGGTAGCCCACCCCTTCCCAAGCATGCAACAACCAGAACCAAAGAGACGGGAGCACTCACGAGAATACACACAGTATAGCACGGCACGATATGAAATAATGTGCAGGAAGCAGTGCTTACTCTATCGTGTTGATACACATTGTCCTAGCTTAAATCCAGTGATAGAATGCAGAATTCAAGTATTCAGGTCCATAATAGGCAGTCCAGAACAACAGGCAGTTTCAAGTGGCTCCAGAATACCAGGATACCAGAAATGTTTGTGTAAAATCACAAAATAAAGTCAAATATCCAAGAGGAAGAAATCCGAGGATTCAAAGGGCAGACAGGCTCGATGCTCCTGCTCCAGCATTCCCAGCAGTATCACGTTTCTAGCATCAGTGAGTTCCAGCTTCCATGGATTACAAAAGACTCTTTTCTCCTTGTGGATATTTGACTTTATTTCAGGATTTCACACAAACCTTTCCTGGTATCCTGGTACCCTGGTATTCTGGAGCCACTTGAAACTGCGTGTCATTTTGGACTGCCTATTATGGACTTGAACATTTGAATTTTGCATTCTACTGCTGGATTTAAGCTGGGACACCGTATCAACACAGTAAAGTAAGCAGTGATATATTGTGTACATTCTTGTGAGTTTCACTGTTTCCTTATACCTTCCCCACTGAAGTTTAAACCTCTCCATCACAGTCTTGGCTTCAGCTGTCTCCCTGGGCAGTCTGTTCCCTTTGTCCACTACTCATTCAATGAAGAAGAACTTTCTTGCGTCCCTCATGGATCCCATCACCACCACCACCACTAGGGGGGATATAAGAGAAAGAAAAAAAGCATATTTAACTAGCCTCTGAGATGGTGGGCCAGATTTTAGGATGGAATAAGAGAAATTAGATTTGCAGTGCATTCTGTCTGAAACTCCAGATTTACAACTGAATTTCTAGCCCTGCAGTGCCTGTGGCGGGATTCGAACCTGGGATCTTTTGATTTGTAGTTCTGTGTTTCTAAATACTGAACCACAGTACCTGCTTTTGAAGGGGGCTGGACACCAGTGCCCAAAATGGTAATATATCGTAAATGAAATCTAAGTGGACCGGTCGTATCTCTCGTACAACAATTTAGATACTGAAAAAGGTTTTCTTGACCCATCTCCTGGCTGCATATGAAATCACCCTGGTTTTCCAACATGTTTACTTATTTTCTTCATTTTTGTTATTTCACTAAGTGCACTTTTATGTTTGCTTGCACGCATGTGCAAGAAACATAGTGCCATCATCCGAGTTTTCGGAGGTGTGGCAGCCGTCTTCCAATTTAGTCAGTGTGTTTGCAGGCGCGACCCCAGTTCTCCAGTGAATGCCACAGCTGTCTATGACAGCAGTTGAAAATGCAGTGCTGTACAGTTGAAAGGGCGCTCCGCTTCCAGTGAGCAGAGCTCCCCTCCACGCACGCATGCATTATGCGTGCTCATGCGCCCCCGACGCACACACTGTACTGCGTCGGGGTGCCTAATCCCTGGCTGCTCCAGCCCCAAACAGTTTTTCCAGCTGCCACGCTGGGAGCCCACCCCAGCATGGCAATGTCCCGCATCGCCAGCCTTCCAGCTGCCATGGTAGGAGCCCACCCCAGCGTGGCAAAATCCCGTCGTCAAAAAAAAAGTTCCTCGGCGGTCTCCGTGGTCTCCCTGCCCACCGCGCCCACCCTCTACGCACTCTGCCTCTCCACCCCCCACCTCACCCCATACTTGCCTCTGGAGCTCGGCGCAATGATCGTCGGTGGACCGGGAACACGTCTGCACTCTTCAAAGTCGACCATGAACTGAGGAAATGCCGTAAGCTGTATAATGCAGTAAATAGGGTTTTTCAACTTTAATGCATATCTCGGGCATTTTCAGAATTTTGGCACCAAATTTTCAACATGGGGTTTTGGGCCTCCTCATGAATTCTTGAACTGTCATGGTGTTAATCGGGTCCAAGGGTGATTTCACAGTCACTGCATGAAATCACCTTTGGGACCAATTAATGAAACGAAAAGCAGTGTTTATTAAGGTGGGCTCTCAAAGCCTATGTTATAAATTCAGTGAAAAAATTCTAAAAATATTTAACTACAGTGTCACGTTGCACAGTTTCTACATGCGCTTGTAAGTTCGCGAATTTTAATATTTGCACTCTGGATTTTCAACATTGCCATTTTACCACACCTCCTTATGAGCAGTATAGCAGTCATTTTTCACATCTTGCCCAAAATGTGTTTCCGCGCATGTAGCACACAGTGGCGCAGTCCGTATGCGCACAATGTATGGGACACATTAAGAAAATCACAGTGACACTGTTCATGAGCACAGGTCTTAAAATGGCTAAGTTGAAAATTGGTGAAAAAATACCCAAAATGACTGCTTTGGAGCACTGCGTTGTGCGGTTTCTCACATACGCTTCGCAAGTTCACAATTTTAATATTTGCACTCAGATTTTCAACATTGCCATTTTATTACACTTCCTTATGAGCAGTACAGCTGCCATTTTCACATGTTGCCCAAAATGTGTTTCCGCACATGTAGCGCACAATGGTGCAGTCGGTGTGCGAAAGCAATGTTTGGGACAGATTAAGAAAATCACAGTGACACTGTTCATGAGCAGAGGTCTTAAAATGACTATGTTGAAAATTTGGTGACAAAAGTCCATAAAATGACTGTTATGAGTGAGCATTGCGCAGTTTCCACGCACCCTCATAAGTTCATGAATTTGTAATATTTTCAGTCCTTATTTTCACCAGTGGCATTTTTCCACACTTCTTTATGAACAGTACAGCTGTCATTTTTCACAGCATGGCTGAAATGTGTTTTCACACTTTCAGCGCAGAAATGCGTGGTCACTGTGGGAAATCATTGTTCGGGTCAGATAAAGAAAATCACAGTGACACTGTTCATGATCGGAGGTCCCAAAATGCCTGTGTTGACAATCTGCTATAACAAAAAATTCCCAAACTAATTACATTACGGGTGTGCGTTGCATAGTTTCTACGCACGCTCGTGACTTCACCAGTTTTTTTATATTTTCACTGCAGATTTTCAACATTGCCATTTTTTACACCTCCCCATGAACAGTACAGCTGTCATTTTCTCATCCTGTTGGAATGTTTTGCACCTGTGGTGCTAAATGCCCGTGAAATCGCTGTGCATAAGCAGCTTTCGCTAACAAACTGATATTCCCCCTGTTCATGAGGTGGGGTCACAAAAAAACCATGTTGAAAATTTGGAGTGAAAATACCAATGAATGCCTGAGGCATTAGGGTTTCCGACCATAACGCCCCACCCTGTAGAGAATGACAGGCATCAGTGGTGTGACCTGGTATTCCCGCCTGTAATGCTCATACCATTCCACACCCTGCAGCCAGTGAGAGGCATCGAGGTGTGCCTTGGACTCTTCGGCCCGAAAGTTCACCCCATTCTCTTATACTGCACCCATCTCACTGTATTTCCTGATGGAATGGGGTGCGCAAAAGGGCCAAAGACCCCAAGGCACACCGTGACACTTGTTGGTGTCTGCAGGGTAGGGTGTGGTGAAATGGCGTGGCCATTATGCCTGATGTCTCACAAGGCACACCCCAATGCCTGTCACTCTCTGCAGGGTGGTGGTGGGGTTGGCTTCAGTTTAATACTTCACTGCCATTCCTATTATGCAGCTTTGTAAATCCTACACTACCAATGCCAATGCCAGCAAGCAAACATTCGGCATTGACAAATGCTTGTTTAGGCATGATCTCACGATCTGGCAGGATATAGTAAAGAAGTGAGGTGCTGCAGTTTTGCTCTTCTCACCCCCCCACCCCCAATAAAAGCATAAGTCCAGAGGCATGTGACTACAAGGGTTAAGTGCAAGCTTAACAGCTAGCAGTCGGACTGTTCTGAAAGCCAATTGGCTCTTCAGAAATGGAGCGCTTTTCCAGCAGGCATTCACTGCCTGACATGGCATCTGCAGTAAACACTACCGTTTGCTCATTGTTAATGCTTATCTGACTCAGCAGTGCATGAACATACTTTAGTAGCATTGCAGTGCTGTTAAGCCCTAGGGTTTTTATAGCTACTGTTCCATTATATTCAGTTTATTTATTTATTTTTTAATTGTTTACTAGACTCTCATTTCAGCTATGCAGCAACAAGACAAAAATAAAATGAATACTTGTACAATGTACCTATCCAATATTGCCTAAACATGTCCAATATTGGCTAAAACAAATACAGCACACTGATCCAGTATTGACTAAAGCAAATAGAGCACTCCATTCTTTGTTTTCTTTATTTTTTTTAATTGCATTTATTGTTTTTTCTCCCCAGTTTTCTCCCGCTATCCTGGGACCCCAGCACATAGGCGTCGCATGCGTGTGGAGGCGCACATGTGCCCCATGGGGCCAACTCGGCCCCTTCTGCCAGTCCCCTGGCAAGTGCTGGGGCTCCCAACGGCCTAGCAATACCCTCCGTCCTCCAACGGGTGGCAGCCAAGAGCCAAGGAAATCCCCACATCCCTCCCAGGAGGTGAGAGCTGCCTCATGGTGGCTCAGTCTTGCTTCTTGCACTCCCACCCCACCCCCTCAGCTGCTCCCCCGACAACCCAGGCTCATTCCTGAACCTGGGCCGGGTAGCATGAGATGTGGCTTACAGCACCTCAACTCTCAGCGCCACTGGGTCAGCCCACAGCACTCAGTACTACATGAAGGCCAAGGGACTGGAGGCCCTTAGGCCCCCAGAGGTTTCGGGGTTTTACCTGCTGTGTGGCACATTTTGGGGCTTGTATTGAAGATAAAAACACACTTTTGTTTGGGCGCTCTCCAACCTGACTCCAGTGAACAGATGTTCTCGGAAGCACCAAGTTAGGTCGACAGTAAAACTGCCAACCTCCTGCACAGTGATGGCACATTACCGATGCAGGTGCTGTGCTGCCCAATCCCCCAGTGTTTTCTGTGGGGGGCTGTGCCCCCGACGCCCCCCGGACTTTAGGATTCTCAACTCCAGGTCAGAGTTGGTCTGGGGAGGGGGCAGAACACTGGTGGGAAAGCAAAACACGGAAACAGACCATTTTAGCGACTGTCGCTATAATGGTCCTTTTCTGTGTTTCGCCATCGGGGGGGGAGGGGGCCACCCGTGTTCTCAGTCACCCCAGCTGCAGAATCTGCTGTAGGTACCATAGGAACATAACATTTGTCAGCAGAAAGGGGCTGCTTGGCCCACCCAGTCTGCTTAGGTGTTCCTTACCTAATTTGTCTCTGCAGACCCTAATTGGTCACTGGTGACCCTCCCTCCTTCCTTTCTACCTACTTACTAATGTTCCCCTATGTGTATCCCACATATGCTTGAAGCCCCCTGTTGTTTTTGCCTCCACCACTTCCACTGGCAGTATGCTCAAATGTCACCACCCTTTCAGTAAAGTGGTACTTCCTCACATCCCTTTTAACTCCCCCCCCATTCAGCTGCATCGCATGCCTTGGTCCTGGTGCTCTTTCTCATTTGAAAGATACTCCCCTTCTGCATCCTGTTCACCCCTGTCCGGTACTTCTAGGTCTCTGTCATGTTACCTCTTGCCCTCCTCTTTTTTTCCCAAGTGCACATGTTGAGATTCCTCAGTCTCTCCTTGCAGGGCTTCTCATGCAGTCCCTACACCATTTTAGTTGCCCTCCTCTGGACTGCCTCCATCCTGTCTGTGTCCTTTCTGAGGTGCAGCTCCAAAACTGGACACAGTACTCCAGGTGGGGTTTGAGCAGCAAACAATACAGTGGCAACACCACCTACCTCCTCTAGCTGGAGATACCCTTCCCTATGCCCCCCAGCATCCCACTAGCCCTATTCACTGCTTCATCACACTGCCTTTCACTTTGAGGTAGTTAGTTATAATAACCCCAAGGTCCCTTTCCTGCTTAGTGACTGTCAGCACCTTCCCCCATCTATATATTCAGCGTCAGGGTTCTTATGCCCTAAGTGCATGATTTTGCATTTTTAGGCATTGAACCCTAACTGCCATGCTCTTGACCACTCCTCAAGCTTCCCTCCAACTTCCCAAGACCCCTGCACGTTCTCTCCACCCCCTCTTGAGTGTTCACCCTGTTAGATTTTGGTGTCATCTGCAAAAAGGCATACCTTCCCTTCCAGTTCTTCTGCAGTGTCACTTATGAAGACACTGAACAGGACCAGTCCCAGTTTTGAGCCCTGCAGCACCCCACAAGTTACTCTCCCGTTAGAGTGAGTGCCATTAACTACCACCCTCTGTCACTATCTGTTAACCACTTTCTAACCCAATACACGACTTTGGATCTCACCCCTAGGCTGCTCAATTTCTGTATCAGTCTCCTGTGTGGCACAGTGTCAGAGGTCTTCCTAAAGTCCAGATAGGCCACGTTCACTGCCCTCTAATCTATCCCCCTGGTCACCCAGTCAAACAAACTAATCAGATTCATCTGGCATGACCTCCCTCTTGTGAATCCATGCTCCCTTTGGTCTTATAGCCCACTGGATTCAAGATACTCTACCAACCCTTCCTTTAACAGGGTTTCTGTTAATTTCCTCACCACTGATATGAGACTGACCAGCCTATAGTTTCTAGCCTTCTCGTTCTCTTATGTAGAGGGACCATGTCTGCCCTCTTTCAGTCTTCCAGAACCAGGCCTGTTTCCAGTGAGCTATTGAATACAGCCATCAGTGGGGCAGCTAGCACCTCCCTGAGTTCCTTTAGTACTCTTGGATGCATCCTGTCAAATCCCATAGCCAAGTCCACCTTCAGAGCTGCAAGTCTCTTTGGGACTTTTTCCTCTGAAAATGGGCTTGAGATTCTCCAGCTTGCTATACCTAGAATCTGCAGCTGATATTGACTGGGAGGGCTCAAAGAGGATTTTGGGGTCTTCTTCTACAATATTTTTTTAAAACCCAGACTTGTTGTACCCATGTATTTTAAGTCAAAAGCTGCTGATTTAACACATGCTTATTTTTATTTATTAATTTTTTTCCTTAATCAGGCAGGCAATGGGATTGTTTTGGAATAGAAAATTGTATTGATGCAGGGTACCAATTTATTGCAATGAAGATTTTAGTATTTATGGAAGCTAGAGTTCTGTCAACTGACTAGGCCACAGCATCCTTAAGGGTCGCTCAGTATGCATATGGTGGTTCAAACCCAGATCTTGTGGTCTCTAGGTTCATAGCTCTATATTGTAACCTCTAGACTAGTGCTGATGTCAGTTATCTGGTTTCTGAAAGCCCACCCCCATGAAATACAGTCCTAGCAGTCACAATCGTGTCCTTGGTTAGTAAAAATTTCTTAAATGATGTTTACGTAAGCTATCTTTAGGAGGCACTTTTAAAATCGGTGACAATAGGAAGAAATACAGTTCATTTGATGCAGGAGGAAAAGTGTCTTGGAAGGGAGGTGTGATTAATGAAGTAAGACTTGCTCAAGTAAGATAAATAAAATAAAGGGAACTATTATTCCCTTATAATTCAGAGGGATTCTATCCTTGTATTGTTTCTCTTACTAATTAACCACACTTTCCCCGCAAACACACTTTCTGTCCTGCATGAAATGAAATGCATTTTTTCCTAGTGTCACAATTTTAAAGAAAGTATCTTTCTCAAATGCCCCCAGTCTTACCTCCTGCTTAGGCTTGTCGAAATTAAAAAATAAATAAATGTGAGCAATTGTTTCTTACTTTATTTAAAGAGCTACTGACGCCGCAAAGAAAACTTTAAAAAACATAATGGGTACAATTCTGCTTGCATTTCATTTATATTTTACATATTTCTCCTTTCCATAATTTATTACTAAAGAAATGTGTACGACTATATGCATGTTGTCACTTACAGTTCATTTTGAGTTTATCTGTCTCTATAGTTTACTCCCTACTTCAAGTCATAATCCTCTGTTGTGACATCACAGTCTGTTGCCATGGAAGTAACTGTGATGTCACAAGTAATGCTCTATGTTACTAACTAGGATCTGCAGCTTATCCAGTAGGTAGGGAAATGGGCAGTCTGGGTGGGCCAAGCGGTCCTTATCTGCCGTCAAATTCTATGTTTCTATGACTTCAGGTAGGGAGAAGACAACAGGAATAGATGAACTCTTCAGGAGCAAAATCCTGTTTTCATGCAAATGACCTCACTACTAAATAATGGGGAGGAGGAATACAGAATTAATGGGAAATACAAGCTGGACAGTGCCTAAATATTATGTTTTGTTAAAGTTCTCCTGAATGTGTCACCAGCTCTTTAAAGTTAGTAAACTCTGTAGTCAGGGAATGTGGCGGGTGCTGTGCAGTGCCATCTCAGGTTACAGTGCGGCTCTGCACCGCTCGCTTGTATTGAAAAGCATAGAAGCGAACAGTGCAAAGCTGCACTGTTAACCGATTATGGCACCGTGTAGCATCTGCCATGTTCCCTAATCATGGAGTTTACAAACTGTAAAGTAAGAAGCAATGCTTTAAAAAAAAAAATGTGAAAACTTAATTGGGGAAGGGAGTACAGCTTGGGGAAGGGGTGTACAGTTTTGGGGAGGTGGGCATTTGAGAAAAAGACAGTTTTCCTTTAAAGGTGCATGATGACAGATATTTATTTGATGACAAAGTTCTCTGTACTGCTGCTCAACAAATTCAATATTTCATGGTATGCAGTGTCCCTTTTGTGGTACTTTATGAAATACTGCTGGTTATGTTAGCCTGAAAAATGTTTAAAGCAGCAGTGCATGATAGCAGTGAACATTTTTAACCTATACTTTTTGATTCTATTTTAAATTGCTTATCTCCTGATTCGTATGATACCCCTATTTCTCATTTTTGAGTCTGCTTTAGCACTTTTGTCACATTTGAAATAATAAAAGGAACGCTCCTTTTTAGCATGGCTCAGACCAGGTTTTCTTCCATATTCTCAGCAATTTTTGTATACCTGTCATCCCATAAGGTCAGGGAGCAGTGTCCGCTGGTTCCACGTGATATGGGTGAGTTTAAACGGTGAGTCACATAACGGCGATTACTAAACGCAGAAAACAAACTTGGCGAACAACACTACGCCAAATACAATATCGGTGACAATACAAACCTACATTTTATGTGGGGGCTATGCCCCCCACACCCCTCTTTGTGGGGGGGAAGCTTCCTTGCACACACCAAACTATAGATTCTCCCCTTCAGGATGGGCAGACACTGGGAAGGGAAGAAAACACAGGAGGTGGTGACCATTGCAGGAGGGGCAACCCGTGGGTGGGGGAACGGGAGGTGTATGTGTAAAAAACATTTAAAGTAACCCACAACACCAAAAACTAAAATTAGTACATACCTGCATACAGTCCCGAACCCGGGAGCATGCATACCATAGGCAGTGACCATAACCACCACATCAGGCACCCAGCTTGGCAGCAGCCTGCTCACACCCACTGCCTAACTTCCTCCCTCCACATTCACTAATCCCCTCAACACTCGCTATTCTGTCCTCCCTACCTCTCTATCCATGTACCCTCACTATCCTTTCAGAATGCTCTCATTGTGGGCGTGCAGACGGAGTCTGTCATTTTGAGTCCCTCAGGTTGCTTCACCCATATCACTGGATACCATGTCTGCTACTTGCTAGTTCACTGTAGTTGGATGACAATTGATCTTAAACAAAGAGTGTTGAAAAACAGAGAATATGGAGGAAAACCTAGTCTGAGCCATATTAAAAGGAACTTTCCTTTTATTATTTCAAATGTGAAAAAATGTCCTAAAGCAGATTCAAAACTGGGAAAGAATAGTATCATACAAGTCAGGAGATGAGGGATAATCTAAAATAGAATTAAAAAAGTACAGACCAAAATGTTCACCGCTGTTGTGCCCTGCTCCTTCTAAGTGTGACAAAGATCCCAAATAACTCTGGCTAGTCACAAAGTAGACAACAGATGTACCAGCCTCCTCCGCCTTTACAAATGGTTATAGTACACTACTATATAGTTTCAAAGGTGTTGTGTTTTTTTTTTTTTACTGTGCCTTTCCTGCTACCTTCCTAGTTGGCTAACCTCCAGTTAGCAACTTAATTACCTGTAGCTTATGTAACCCCTAGGTGGCACTATCCCAAGGGCAACTGCCCCTGCCTGCTTGGCTAGTAACAGGTTAAGGGGCCTAATGAAACGGGTACCTCCACCAGGAGGTCAGGGTTGTTAGTGGTCAAGCTAACCTGGCACAGCCCTCCGGGACACTGTAACCCCCCTCTTTCCCTTCTAGTGACCTGAACAATATACAGTAATTACTTTCACAATGACCCTTATTCACCAGGCAATTACCCACACTGTTTGCACTTACCACCAGGGCTGGTTCCTCTAGCTTGACCCTGGGGACCCCCTGTAAAACAAGGTTAAGCACAGCAAATAACAGTACAATACTCTTGGCACAAACTGGAACCACAGTCAGGTTAAATCTGATTTATTCAGGGTACTTGAACAAGGGAGGGGCATAATCAGGTTGATTTGCTTAAAAGCTATATTAATCAGACAGTTAGGTATGCAGTTCAGAGTCCCTACACAGTCACACACTCTGGGTACCCAGGTAGGAAAACGGTGGGCTAGCCAGGAATGTTGCAGCTGGTTGGGGCCCTGTGATGGAAGAAAGCAACATGCACAACACACACTATTTGTAATCCGGAGCCAGAGGGCTCAGTTCGTGAAAGAAAAGGCAACAAGACAATCGGATGACAACACTTTTAGATTTAGCTGTTGTTGCAGGGAGCTACCCTGATGTTTACTCACGATACCCAATACTGGACACAGGCAGGATGAAATCGAGACTGCAGGCTATTGAGCTGGAGTGCCCGGAGAAGTAGGGCCCACATGAATCACCGAGGCGTCATTCCTGTTCAAGGCGTTAAGCAGGGTGCTGATCCCCAGGCCGGTGTCTCGTCGATGACTTTCTCTGCGTAGCAGGTATTCTGGCTGGGCCAGTGTAGCAGGGCCCAGGCAAACGGAAATGGATACGGATTCAGTCCGTGGAGCTGGATACAGCCTCCAGCAAGCAAAACACAGTTCAGACACACAGTGGGAAACCAAATCACGACCCGCTATAAGCACACAGCACATTCACATGTAAGGAAATTCCACTGTACCAGGCAAATGGCTCTCCGGTCGCAATTACAGAGTCTCTGCACAATCTGGGAGTTCAGAGGTGGCTGGAAGTCCTGACAGGCTGATCGCATTCAGCAAATCTTTGGTCTTCTTCAAGTTAAAGCCTGGTCACAATTCAGTGGCTTAATTCGCTCTCCAAATTTGTATTCAGTCCGAAAAAAGCACAAGTTCCCCCTCAGGAACAGCAGGCAGGCATGCAGGCCAAACTCAGGCCTTTCCACAGTTCTCCAGCATGAATCCACTATGGATTTCTACTCGAACTATCTCGAGCTGTTACTTCTTCACTTCCCAACTCTGATCTAACTGAAACTGCGAGCAGTGTGGGACTTTCCCAAAGATCCAAAAGGTTCAGTTGGCTGATCTGTCTGTCAGTCAAAAGCTGACGCTGGCGACGAAAGCCCAAAACTACAATTCCTACAAGTTTTGGCCCCACCAAGCCCCTGTAGGCAGGCTCCTTAGAGTCCCAAATGTAACGATTGGCCCATTCTGCAGTCCAGACCAAGATGATGGAAACAAACAGAACTGTCCATGCTGCAAAGAAGGCAGGTTAGAACAAACTGAAATAGTATTACTACTCTAACAAAAGATCAGCAAACGAATACATCTTCTAACAGAGCTCCCTCTCAGATTAATTATGACTGCAATCCAGGCAGCTCTTAAAGAGACAGTACACAGAGGCTATATAGGCACTCTCTGGCAGTCACATTTAAACTGCTAAAACGCAGGACACTAGCCTGGCAGTGAGCATTTAGGCAAGCTCAAGGAAGACTTTTTGGGCACCCCCATTTGTAGGGGGGTTACACTTATGTAAATGAACAGGCAGTTGCTAATCTGACATGCTTATCTTCTTGCTTGGGTGCAGGACATTCTGGCACTGGTTTGGCAATGCCGGCTCCCCCTCGCCTGCAAAAAAACTCTTCCCTTTAGTGATTCTGGACCCTGACTTGCTTGAAGTAACAGCAATCTGGCTGCAGCACTTTGTTTTAGTTGGTGCAGCTCTGAAATGCTTTCCTGGTCTGAACTACACCATCTTGCATGTTGTCAGTGCCATGAATGGATGACCCACACAACTCCAACCACACAGAGCATCTGTGAGCAGTAGCAGCTGTGCAACCAATCACAGCTCTGTTCTTTCACACACATGACAAGAGCTGTGGATGGACAGATGGAGGGGTGCGCAGCGGCGCATACCATTTTTTGTTCATCCAGTCTATGCCATGATGCAAAAAAAAAAAAACTGTTCATACAGTACCAGATAGGGAACCAGAAAAAAGCTTAAAGAACTAGTTGAACCAAAAACAGCATTTTTCTTCCTCTTTTTTTTTCTTTTGCCCACTAGAAAGTTTTCTGTGTGATAGTATTATGCTGGATGTGTGGAACAGCACTCTGCCTGGTAGCTGACATATCTGGTTCTGTTCCTCCCACATCATCATCAGCACTGTGACCTCACTGACAGTGACATCACAGGTGACTGACCTGGCAGATACTGATGGGCTCTTCCTGAGCAGCTGTAATGTCACAGTCAGTAAGGCCACAATGCCGATGATGTATTGGGAAGAACAGCGCTAGATATGTCAGCTGCCAGGCTGAGTGCTTTTCCACACATCACACCTACTAACATCAGGTAAAAAAGCTTCTAATTAAGGGAAAAGAAAAATGTACCTTAGATGTAAAGGTAATAGCTGACTGCTTTTAAAAACTAATATTAGATCTTCATTGATAGTACCTCCTCCATCAAGCCACTCTTTTGGAATTATCAGCAGTCAGCTTCAGGACCACTCAGAAACGTTTTGCTATCCAGGGCCGCCCACAATGGCATGCAACGTCAGCACATAACTAATGTGGGCAGGCCCATCACTCCTGAGTTCTTTCTCCTGCCTGCCATCATTCTCCTCTGACATGCTGAAGGAAATGCTGTGTTAGAATACTTGCTTTCCCAGTTTGATTTTTGCCCTGCAGTATTCCTCTGTTAAGGTACGTTTGACCATTATATCAGCTTTTCTTGCCCCAATTGATGGTCATACGGTTGCCAACTAGAGGTGTCCTGTATGTTCCTGAGAGGTATTCTTCATATGAAACCTCCTATCCATAATCTAGCCCCACCTTGGGACTTGAATTTCTTTCTTGAGAAATGGACATTGGTGCCTTTTGAGTCTGCCACGAGTTGTCTTGCATTTCCTGTCATGGAAAACCTTGTTTTAGTTGCGATGACCTCTGTTCTGAGGTTTTCCAAGCTTCAGGCTCTTCCTTGTTTCATTCGCCCCTGGGAAAGAGGGCGCTGCTATGTTTAAACAATGCCTGTCCAAATGGCTGGCACATTGTATTACGTTCTGTTATAGGAAGTATGGTAAGGAACTTCTGGTGGTGTTCTGTGTTCACTGTACAAGGGGTATGGCCACTTGAAATGACCCTGCTGCCAACATATGTGCTGTAGCCACATGGAGCACTGGTCACACTTTCACTAAACATCACAGTCTGGACATTGTCTCACGTAGGTGTGCTGGTTTTGGGCTTGCTGTACTGCAAGGTCTTCTGTCCTGATTACATATCAGATTGTAGCTCTTCGAGAGAATCTCATCCATTAGGCCATGCCATACCCTCCCTCCCTCCCTCCTTCGCCTATTCTCTATCCTGAGGGCTATATCAGATACTGTGCCTTAAGCCATGCTCCATGCATCCCGTCTCCTGATCCATGCCTCTCCTTGTATGCCTGGTGTTGGTCTAATCTCCTGGTTCCTAAAATGCTGAAGGTCCTCCGAGGCACATCTTCTGCGGGGAACTGAAGAGTGATGAGGCTGCCCGCGTTATATATGCAATGACGCTGCACATCATTGGGGGTGTCCCCCCGGCTAGCAAAATATTTCCGAGTGGTTCTGATGCTGACAGCTTATAGTTTTAAAGGTGTGGCCTAATGGAGGAGATTCTTTCAAAGACCTACTGTTACAGTAAGTTCTTATGTAACTATTCTTTTTGGGCAGTTCTTTAAATAAAAAGTCTATATCTGCCAACTTAACAGAATTTTTCACCAAACTTAAGTGAAAGCCTTCGGACCACCCCTCCCCCAATACCACATATGTGATGACTCGTAACTCCCACCCCAAATGGATGTTTGGCACTTGTGCATCAATGGAGGCACAGAATTGAAGGCCTTCTTAAAGTCCAGATATAGTGGGTGTACTTCTTGGCCCTTATCATGTGTCTTCATGACCCCATCAAAAATTCTTTCAAGTCTGTCTGTCGTGATGTGCCTGACATTAATCCATGATGCCGCTTGGCCTGGAGCTGTTGGCCACCAGCCATTGTACTTTATGCTCTCTTATAATGTTGCTTGTGGGTGTTTTTTTTTTTTCCCCCTGTTTCCCCAGGATTGAGGTCTGGCTGTCCGATTATGTAATTTCCTGGGTTTTCTCTACTCCCACTCCCACTGTTGTGGAGTGGGACCACACTGGCCTCCCTCTAAGCACACTTATCCAATATTGAATAAAACATATACAGCACACTTATCCAGTCTTGACCAAAACATATATAGCACACTTATACAATACAGACTAAACCATAAACAGTGCACTTACCCAATATTGACTAAACTATATACAGCACATATGCACATATCCAATACTAATTAAAATATGTCATTCAAGCCAGCCCGCTAGCGCAGCGGTTGGATT
Organism: Neoceratodus forsteri; assembly: GCA_016271365.2. Classification (NCBI taxonomy): domain Eukaryota; kingdom Metazoa; phylum Chordata; order Ceratodontiformes; family Ceratodontidae; genus Neoceratodus; species Neoceratodus forsteri. Next base: position 110,452,117 of record JADMNL010000028.1, read on the forward strand.
TCTGCCTGTGACGCCAGCGACCTGGGTTCGGGAATGGACTTGGGTTGCTGGGGGGCCGGCCGGGGGAGAAGGAAATGAGCATCCGATGACAGCTCACCTTCTCAGGGGGGAGCGTGGATGCACGGCTCGGCGCCTGCTGACTCCTGATGGAGGCTGGAAGTACAGCAGGATGTCGGCCCCAATACACTAGGGGAAGTGACGGACATCGGCATATGCCTTGACGTCAGTGGCATGTCACTTCTCAGGGGAGTAAAGTGGAAAATGGCGCCAGGCCAATTGGGTGACGGCCCTCCAGAACCCTCACCACCGGGCTCCTGGACCTCTATATGCCATCCCAGCAGCACCTCAGGATCGTTGGTTGGCCACCAGGGCCATTCTATGGAGGTAAGAGACCAGCCCGGTGAAGGGATACACCGGGGTTACTTGAGGCTGGCTGCAGTGTGGGTCGGTAGAGGTCGGAAAGTAGCCTCGGTGGGGAAGTTCATGTGGGGGCCCAAAGGAGAGACTGGCCAGGTGTGGGGGAGGAGTAAAAAAAAAAAAAAAAAATATGCCATCCAACAGAGAACCACGAAAGCTTGGTGCTGAGTTGGTAGAGAAGAGGGGTGGCCAGCCCAGAAACTAGCAAACTGATGAGAACTCGTAGAGGAGCACCTCACCACACTCCAGCATGTAACAATTTAAAGTGCTTTATTGCAAAAATAAAGAAGTAGACAATCTACACACCACTACTGTCCCGGCACTTCAAGTATCAAACTCTTTGCCAGGGGCTGTGGCCATTAAAAACTGCACAGCACACTTATCCAGTATTGGCAATGTTTCTGAACCCAGGTCACCAACATTGCAAGCAGTAGCCCTGCTTCTGCACTTACAGGTTGTCAACATTCCTCTGATTCATCAGGTCATCAATCCATTTCCCTTGCATAAGGCAGAGGACAAGGAAGCACCCCAAATCTTGTAGTATGTACCTAATTGTTAAGAATCAAGTGACTTAGTCTCTCTCTCTCTCTCTCTCTCATGAGCCAGAAGAACACCAAAGGATGCTTGTCGTTCATTTACATTGGGAACTGAAGGGGTCCTCCACTTCAACAGCCACTTAGCTTCTACCACTACTGGTACAAACTAGTTTGCATGAAGGCAGTTCCTGAGACAGAGAGGTGATTGATAAACGGAGAGAAATCAAAGGGAGACAGGCACCCACCCCCTATAGTCCTGCCCTGGGGACCAAATGCCAAAAAGATAAAAGCCACAGACATTTCCAGATTGTTCATGAGATCCACTCTCTGCCCCACATCTTAAGGGCCCTTGTCACAGCTTATTCCTCCCATCCAGTGTCTGGCCGGTTAGCCCGTTGCTGCTGTGGTAGGGCTACCAATTGCAGCGTCGGTGAGCTGTGTTGGAGAATGCACCTGGGTTGTCAGGGTGCTGGGTGGGAGGAGCATCTAGCTCCCCAGGGAATGCTCTACTCCAGAAAATAAGGGCAGCTGATTTTGTTGCCATACTGTCTGGTGACACCAGGGGGCGGTGCAAATTGAGCAGCTTAAGGGAGGAGTGAAGCCATTGGGTACCATGCTACACATGTATTGAGTGCACATGTGTGACCTAATGGCCAGCGTCCCGTGGGGATGAAGAAAAAGTGGTAAATCCCCAGCAAACAGTTCAAGGAGCTGGGCTCAAACAGTCATCAAGGAACAAACATGGAGACCACTGCAAGGCAGCAGGATTATTATGCAAAATATATTTCACTGTAAGATGAAAATAGAAGCACTCACCCCTAGGCATAGGGGTGAGTGCTTCTGTTTTTATCTTACATTGGAATAAAGTTTGCCATTTTGAGCCCAGTTCCTTGGACTGCTTGCTGTGATTTCTCACTGTGGCTCCAGTTGGTTTCAGCCTTGAGCTGCCTTTTCTGTCTGCCGATAAATCCCCAGCCACATGTAGGATAAGGATCTGGCCTCCTGCAGGCCCCACATCAGTGAGGTGACCCTCCAAGCTAGATCCTGAAGTACAGCCGGAGTGGGGGCAAGCTGTGGGGAACCGAGTAGAGGCAGGCCTGCGGGAAGCAAGGTGACTGGACTGGGGAGGCTGGCTTGGAAGGGTGCATGGCTGATGTAATGGGCATAAACAAAGTAACTGGGGTTAAAAAAAAAAAATGAAAGTCCGACTGAGATGCAAAATCTTGTTTTCAGTGGTGTCTTGCACCTACACACTTTTACAACTGGGAGAGACTGAAGCAAGGGGAGGTCAGATGACTTGTTCAGGGTCATGCAAGCCAGTTGCTGGGGTGGGTCTTGAACTGCTGTTCTTCCTCATCTGTTGTCCAAAGTAGCTTTTACCACTTGAGGAATATCACCAGGATCAAACCCTTAGTTCTGCGTGAAGACCTGCCCAACCTAGTGCTTGCCTTTGTGATGTCCAGGCTTGATTACTGTAACGCTCTCTACTTTGGGGTCTCTGGAGGCGCCCTCCGCCAACTGCAGCTGGTGTGGGATGCTGCAGCCAGGTTACTGACAGATCTTTCTAGATCCAGCCATGTGACTCTGGTTTTGCGGGCTCTGCACTGGCTGCCAGTCAGGTGGAGGATTATCTTCAAGGTGAGTTTATACACCTATAAGGCCCTACATGGACTAGGCCCTGTCTATCTGGCTGACCTTCTGACACTGGCTGTCTTGGTCCGATCCCTCCACTCCTCATCCAGGAGCCTCCTTGAGGTTCCCAGGACCCATATTAAAACTGCCGGTGACCGGGCTTTTGTCATCGCCAGCCCGGTCCTGTGGAACATTCTTCCACTTTGTGATAGGGAGGCCCCATCGGTCAAGTGCTGCAAGAGTGGTCTCAAGGTCCACTTATTTTCTCTGGCATTCCCAGACGAAGTAGAAAAATCATTTAGAACACTATTTAGCTATTTAGAACACATCTACTATTTTAATGTTTTTTTTTTATTGATAGTTATTATCTTTTGATGTCTGTTTGTATGATGTTTTGGTTTATTTTATTTCCCTTTTTGTGTGTTAGGTGCACAGAGCCTCCGGGATTGGGTACCCTACAAATAAAATTTGCCTTGCCTTGCCAATTTCACAGTTCAGTACTGTAATAACCAGACCACACTGCTTTCTTCATTCATATCTGCTAATTCTTCACGTGATTGTCTTTTACCATCAGTTTTTTCCCTCTGGAGGAGGAGAGCATTCTCTGAGACACTTAATCCTCCTCCCCCTGGCGGGCCCACCAACCTGAGCTCAGGCCCAAACCCGGATCTCTGGCGTCTTGAGTTTTAGCCACATCATTGTGCCACTGGACTGGCTTTCCTTTTATTTTTCTTCATCTGACTCTTGTAATATTTCTTGATAAAATGATACTGAAAAAAGTAAAAATAAAATGTAAACTGTTAAAAACAGTCCCTGCAGATCTGAGCACTGACTGACTGAAATAATGCAAGGGATTTATTATTTATTATGCCAGTATAACCACCAAGTGGCGCTATCTCAAGGGCTACTACCCCTGCCTGCTTGACTACTGACAGGTTGAGGGGCCTAGGTTCTATGGCGGGTGCCTACACCCAGAGGGCAGGGTTTGTAATGGTTGGTCTAGTTTGGTCACAGCCCTCTGGGACACTGAGACCCCCTTCTAATCCCTCTAATGGCCCTCACGATGCACAGGAGTTACAGTACCAATACCCCACATATACACACTGTTCATTCATTAGATACCACTTACTCTCGAGACTGATTCGCAGGTTCGTCTCTGAGGACCCCCTGAAAAATAAGGTTAAGTAGCATACACAAACCAATACAGTGCTTGGCATGAAGGTACTGACACTTCAGACAGTTTAAAGTTTAGCAACAACAACAAATCTGATTTATTTAGGGAACAGTAACATGGGAGGGGGGAATCAGGTTAATTAGTGGCATTAAATCACAGTACTGTGCACACATACAGGATCTGACAAGTCACACTCTGGGTACCCAGGTTGGGGGGGGCTAGCCAGGTCTGTTGCCCGGGGTTGGCCGGCAGGTGCAGATGGTTAGGGCCCTGTAGAAGAAAATATATGCACAACACCTAATTGTAATCCGGAGCCTGATGGCTCAGTCCATGAAGCAAAGAAACAACAGGAATTAGATGACACACTTGTGATTGAAAACAGGCTACAGGGGAATACCCTGATTTGTACTCACAATGCCCAAGCTGAGAACCGGATGGTGGATGTTCTTCTGGATTGTCAGAAACAGCAGGGCATGGAGACAAGGTCCTTGTGACTGGACCTGCAGATTTATAGAAAGCAGTTTAGTTCGAGACAAGCTGGGGTTTGCTTCCAGCTTCAACACACAACACAGGAGATTGAAATCAGCGATTCCCCACAAGCACTCACAGCACATTCATATGTAAAAGGAGAGTACTATACCAGGCAGGCTGCTCCTCGATCCCGATCACAATTACTGCAAGATACCCGGGAGCACACACAGCAACTTCAGTTCCTGACAGACCGAGCGCGATTCAGCAATTTCTCCAGTCTTCTACAGAGTGAGCCTGGTTTCCACACTTCTAGTGCTTCTTTCTCCTCACAACTCGGACCCAGTCCAAACCGGCACTCACAAAGGCTGCAGACCGAAACTCAGGGCCTCACACGTGCTTTCCATGCGAAACTATACACCGCAGAAGCACATAGCTCCTTCTCTCTTAACTGCCACAACTGATCTGATCTTTCCAGTCACAGAGCAGGGCATTTCCTTTAGCTCCACACTATTCTGTTGGCTGATTCAGCTGTCACTCACAATAAGACTCCCTCTGTTGGTAGAAAAAGGCACCAAGGTCAAAACTACATTTCCCAGAGTCACTGCCCATACAATCCCCTTGTGGCTGGCTCAAAATTAAGAGTCCAAGTTCTGATTCTTCCACAGGCTCCATTTTGGGAACCCTTAACCCAACTGGCCCAGCACAGCAGTTTAGGTCCAAAATGGAGGGGTAACACACACAGAGTCCCAGATGCAAGAAAGGCAGGTTAGACAAACTGCATTTTACTTAACACTCTTAACTGGTTTCAGGCAAACAGTTACATCTTTCATTTAGGCTCCCTGTGCGCTCTTAGCGACTGCAGAAACAGAGCGATTTCTCCACAGCTCGGGTGGAATTCGAGCATTAAATACACAGTCCCCCCATACAAACTAATTAAGTCTGCAAGCAGACAGCTCTTAAAGAGACAGTATGCGGAGGCTCAAATAGCACTCACTTGGAACCACATTTAAACAGCTCAGACGCTGAACACCGCCCAGACTTGAAGCATTCAGGCAAGCTCCTGGAAGACTTTTGGGAACCCCATTTGCAGGGGAGTCACACCAGTGTTGTATCCTGCTACACTCCCTGGTTGCCCCCAGTCTGTGCCTTGACTGGCAACCACCACCCTAACGGCCACTTACCCAGTTAAGTCATGGCACAAGGTTCAAATCCTACTTTGCCCACCACTGAAGGGGGGGGGGGTGCTGTGGGAAGGGGACAGCACCTTCTTCCTGACCAGGAAGCTTTCATTAGTAGCATCCCCTCACCTTGCACCAACCCCTCCCTTATAAGAGGAAAGAGGCATGTCAAATATTGCTGAATTGAGCACAGAGTTACCAGAAATAAATTTTCAGTTTCCCACCAACATAACAAAACAGTTTTGTGCTAACTGGTGTGTTGTACTACTAGAATCTTGCACGTGTTGATAACAGTCGTGTAAGCTCACAGAAATGCTAGGACTACACAATGCTACATGAACTTCTTTGATGTCACGGAGGCTTCCTCATATCCTGGTGTAACCCGACTGCCCTAAGGAAGTATTGGCCAGTACAAACCACATGCTGTAGCTGACGAGACTAGTCTGTGACGTTAGTACTAAACCACCCCAGAATGTTGTTTAAAAGATTTGAGATGCACGTGTAACCCCCCTGCAAATGGGGGTTCCCAAAAGACTTCCAGGAGCTTGCTTGAATGCTCCAAGCCTGAATGGTGTTTGGCATTTAAGCCATTTATCAGTGAGTGTTTTTAGAGCCTCTGGTACTGTCTCTTTAAGAGCTGTCTGCTTGCAGACATAATTAGTTTGTATGGGGGACTGTGTCTTCTCTGAGTACCACTCGAGCTGCTGCCAATTCACTTCATTTTTGCAGTCACTAGGAGTGCAAAGGAACCTATTTGAAAGATGTAACTGTTTGCCAGAAATTATTTAGAGTAATAATGAAATTACAGTTTGTCTAACCTGCTTTCTTTTGCAGTCAGAACTGTGTCTGCTAGTTCCCCATTCTAGTTTTGAACTGCTGAACTGGACCAATCAGTGTGGGGTAGCTAGCTCTAAAATGGTGCCTTGGACGAATCAGAACTTGGACTCATAATCTGAGGCCAGCCACAAGAGGATTGTATGGGCAGTGACTCTGGGAGATGTAGTTTAGACTTCAGTGCCTTTTGGACCAACAGCAGCAGTCTATTGTGAGTGACAGCCAATCCAGTCAAGAACTGGGAGGAACTCAAAGGAAGTGCCCAGGTTTGTCGGTTGAGCTTCAGTTGAGCTTTGGCAGTGAAGAAGGAAGGAGCCCTGTGCTTTTCAGTGTGCAGTTTTAGTCAAAAAAGCGTGTGTAAGGTCCAGAGTTCGGTCTGCAGCTTGTGTAACAACTTATTGGACTGAATCCGTCCTGTGAAAAGAATCAAAGGATCTCTGAAGAGTAGAAACCAGGCTCACCTGTAGAAGACTGGAAGAATTGCTGAAAATTGCACTCGGTCTGTCAGGAACTGAATCTGCTGTGTGTTCTCCCGGTATTGTGCAGTAATTGCGATCGATACAGATGCAGCCTGCCTGGTATAGTACTTTCTTTTATATGGATGTGTGAAGAGGTTTGTGTACCTCAAGTGAGCCCTGCTGACATTGAAGGACCCTATCTTATTTGGAGGTCGTGAGTACTAATTCAGGGTTGCTCCCTGTTGAATTGCCACATTAAATCCAAATGGAATTACTGTACTGCTGACTGTTTAATTCTCCTTTTCTATGTGTGAAAGGGCCCTACCAGCTGCCACGGTTTGGACTAGCCACTAGGGCTTGGGTACCCAGGGACAGTAACTGATAGGGATAGGCCTGTGCACAGAGCCATAGGTAGATTATTAGATGATAAGCTAATTAACCTGATTTCCCTGTCCTTGTTATATCCCCTAAATAAATCAGAGCTGCTTGTTTCAGCAAGTTATACTGCCTGAGGTATTTGTCTATGTTAAAGTACTGTACTGTGATTGTTGCACTGTATCTCATTTCACAGGAGGTCCCAGTGCGGAACCAGACCTGGGGGTAAGTGTATACTGTGAAGGTAATTCTGATATATTGTGTGGGCCACTAGTGGGAAGAAAGGGGGTTGCAGTGTCCCAGAGGGCTGTGACCAAGTTAGTTTAACTATTGCAAACCCTGACCTCTGGGTGGAGGCACCACGTTGGATCCAGGCCCCTCAACCTGTTAGTGGCAAATCAGGCAGGGGTAGTAGCCCCTGGGATAGCGCCATCTAGGGGTTACATCTGGAGGCTCACCGCTGGGATTGTGTGTCCTCTAGTGGCCATATTTACGAACCACTGTTAAGAAAAATGGGTACCCGACAGAAGTGGCTGTGCACCGGCTGGTGGAGTGGTGTACTGGGAGGAGATCGACCCCAAAATGCTATGCTTATCCTGGACATCCCCTGGGTATCAATACGGACACTGTGCAGGGAGTACTTTCCAAGGTGGAAGGTTTACAAAACCCTGTGGTGGTGGGTCGGCATGCTAATCTGCTCACCCACACTTTCCTGGCCCTAGTAGAGTTTAAGGATCCCATAGATAGCTCCAAAGTGCCACAGACCATTACCCCAGAGGGAGCCCTCACTGCTTGGAGAGTGATAACTAAGGACAGTAAAGACCCGGGGGGGAATCAGCCCCCACCACTATCTGAAACTTTTGAGGCGAAATTTGCTGAATGGTTGCTGGGAGAGGGGAAAACTGTGGAGGACTTGAAGAAACTATTCTTGCCACCTGGGGGTGTTCCTCCCCAACACCCTCTCCTGCTCCAGTGCCCGTAATGGTGGCTGAACCAATGCAGACTCCTATTTCTGCACCTGCCATTAGTCACGACTCTTACGAAGGTTGAGGATCTTCTCGGCACCCTCCCACCCCCAAGGGAGGATGACTGGGAGACCTGGATAGACTATGTTGCCCCCAAGTGCTAGAATGGCAATGCTCGGAAGGTGAAAGCGAAAGAGGTTAGTGAGAGCCTCCGAGGTCCTGCCCTGGCTACCATCCGTGCTAAACGGGCCAGTAACCCTGAAGCGACTGCACAGGCCTATCTTGAGGCCTTGGAGGATATATGGAGCCCAGATTCTGATGAGGACCTATGGTGGAGAGTAAGAGATGCACAACAGTACCAAGGGAGTTGTTGTCTGTGTATGTATCTCGGCTGGAAAATTGTTGCAAGAATGCCTCAGAAAAGGTAGTTTGCCAGCGATTGAACTGGACCGAACCAGGCTGGACAGGATCATAAGTCTGCCCTTCTCAGAACTGCTGTTGCTTGCAGTTACCTGGCAGATCGACTGGAATCCCCACCCTCCTATGATGAGTTAATGAGAGAAATCGAGGAGTTGAGAAAGAGCGACCTCGGGAGGACCTGCACCAATAGCTGCGGCTACACCCGAGTGACTGAGGGTGACCCATCAAGTGAAGTTCAGGGCAGAGGTTGGCAGTCAATGAGTGCTCTGACAAGGAAAAGATATATCACAATGGGGCGAACTGTTGAGAGAGATCCGGGAATTCAAAACAGTCCCTTTATGAAGGCCACGCCTGCAAGTACGGGCCCTGACCTATATCCGATCAGATCTAGCGATGGGGTGGGGGTACCCACCCATGTATCTCCTGCTGATAACAGCCCGAACCTCGATTCCTTGACCATGGAAGTGGAGAAACTGACGAGATGTCTCCAAATGCTTATCACGCCGCAGACAGAGATGGCACCAAGGTTTCCAGTTAGTAATACCCCGCCTGGCTCCCAGTGTGGCGCCCGGCCAGCTCAAACTCCAGAAAGTATGTTTTGCTATAATTTGTGGGAAAGATGGGCACATGAAAGGGAATGCCAGTCCCCAAAAGACACTGACAAAGTTGCATATAGGCTACAAGGAGAGCTTCGAGAAGAAATCAGTGGTTAAGAGGTGCACGACATGATCCCAGTGAGGGCACCAAAAATGCTAATTCACGTCCTTTTGTGGCAAGGTCAGTTGCCCAGGCCCCTACTACCGCCTCCCAGACTGGTCCAGAATAGTGGGTCCCTCCATGGAGACCACTGTAAAGGTGAACAGTGTCTACAAGAACTATATTAGACAGTGGCTCCCAAGTGACAATTATGTTCCAAGATTGGTATCAGAAGCATTTGTCAGACGTACCCTTACAACCATTAGGAAGACTGCATGTATGGGGGTTAAGTGAGAAGGCCTACCCCTATTCTGGTATATCCGAATTTGGCTGTCTTTCCCCACCTCCGTGGCTGGAGTGGCGAACAAGTAGAGACCCTAGCCTTAGTGTGTCCCCACTGGACTGTATGATGGTGTCCCTTTGTTGATTGGAACAAATGCTCATATGTTCGGAAGGCTGGCACAGTTGTGTTATGAAAAACAGGGTCAAAAACTAGTAGAGCTTTAAGAGTTCGGCTTTAATTAAGAAGGCCTATGAGGCACAGAGAGATGCTGAAAAACAGAACCAGAGGAACCGGTGGAATTGTATGGAAGAAGGATCCTGAGTCTCTGATCCTGGCACCAAATGCCCAGTGTACCTTACAGGGAGAGGTTCGTATCAGAAAGGATGTTAAGAATAAAATATTAATGTTGGATGCACCAGGCGATGGAAAATTGCCAGAGGGACTGCTGGTCAAGCCTAGTATTTTGCCGCTAGAGCCCATGCTTATGCCAGAAGGGTAATGGTCCAAGTTCATAATGTGTCTGAAAGAGACATTCGAGTAAACAGAGGTTGCATCCTGGCTAATGTGCATTGTGCAGACACTGCAGTGCTACCCAGCAGCAAGAGTTCAAGGAAGAATGACAGAGTAACTCCTGACTTGTTTGATTTGGCGACTCCCGCTGCCAGCTGAATGGAAAGTGAAGATCAGTGAGAAGCTTGCCCAGAGAGACCAGGTGTTTTCTTTAAAGGAATGGGATGTAGGATGCGTGCAGGAGCTGAGCACAATATCCGGCTGCATGACGAAAGACCATTTCGTGAGAGGTCTCGGCGCCTGGCACCTGCTGACATAGATGATGTGAGACGGCATCTGCAAGAGATGTTAGCTGCTGGTGTAATACAAGAATCCAGAAGCCCTTATGCTTCCCCATTGTGGTAGTGAGGAAAAAGAATGGAACAGTAAGGATGTGTGTGGATTATCGCTAACCCGGGCGGACTATCCTGATCAGTACACAATGCCCGCATTCAGGATGCTTTGGACTGCCTAAGCGGGAGCAAGTGGTTCTCTGTGCTGGATCTCCATGATGGGTACTATCAGATCCCGATGGCCCCAGAGGACCGTGAAAGACAGCCTTTATCTGTCCGCTGGCTTCTATGAATTCATGAGGATGCCTCAAGGGATTTCAGGTGCCCCAGCCACTTTTCAACGATTGATGGAGCGTGCAGTGGGGACATGAACTTACTAGAGTGCCTGGTATACCTAGATGATGTTATTGTGTTTGGCAGCTCACTGGAGGAACATGAGAGCAGATTATTTAAGGTATTGGACCGACTGGAGGACTTTCATTAAACTGTCCATTGATAAGTGTCAATTTTTCAAACATCAGTAAAGTATGTGGGACACATAGTATCCACCGAGGAATAGAGACCGACCCAAGTAAAGTTGAGGCCTTGACCACCTGGCCACAGCCCAAAAATCTAAAAGAACTGCAAGATTCCTTGGATTCTGTGGTTATTATCGGCGCTTCCATCAAGGACTATTCAAGAGTGATCCGCCTTTACTTAACCTTACTCAAGGGTATCCCCAACCCACAAAAATACAAAAGTCAGCATCCTCAAGACTGAAAGAGTGTATTTTCATCCGAGTGAAGTATTTGGGGCCCGCTGGACTCCTGATTGTGAGACTGCTTTTCATGAGATCATATATCAACTTACCCATGCTCCAGTGCTGGCCTATGCCGATCCAAGAAAACCTTACGTCCTGCACACTGATGCTAGCTTGCAAGGGTTAGGGGCTGTGTGTACCAAGAGCACGAGAATGGCCTGAGACCAGTGGCCTTTGCCAGTAGAAGCCTGACCCCATCCGAAAAGAACTATCCTGTACATAAGTTAGAGTTCTAGCTTTGAAGTGGGCTATTGTTGACCAATTCCATGAGTACTTGTATGGGGCTAAAATACTAGTAAAAACTGACAATAATCCTTTGACCTATGTGCAGACCTCAGCTAAGTTGGATGCCACTGGCCATAGGTGGCTTTCTGCATTATCTACATATGACTATGCTCTCGAATACCGAGCAGGTCTGAACCACATAGATGCTGATGCTCTCTCCCGGAGGCCTGTTCCCAGAATGATTGGGTCCGACTGGCAGAACCTGACATTCGGCACTCTGCCGAAGTTTGACAGGGAGGAACAATGTCCACGGACGCAGTGGACTGCATGGTGGATTGCTTGGGAGCCTCTGAGAATTGCATACCTGCTGCTTATTGCCACTTTTCTGCAATAGACATTGGTGCACTGCCTCAGCTGGACAATGACAGTATTCAGGGCTCAATCCCGCGATCCCATGATCAAAGCAGCTTTAGAAGCCCTCTATGCAGGAAAAGATGTGTCCAAATCACTCCACTGATTTGAGAACTGCACTGTTATACAAAGAAGGTCCTAAGCTGAAACTGATCAATAAACTGTTATACAGAGAAACAGTAGACAGAGGGGACAAGTAGACAAACAACAACTAGTGCTGCCCACTGCCTTCGAGACTCAGTATTGAGGTCCTTGCACAACCACATGGGGCACCTTGGTATAGACAGAACACTTGACTTGGTGAGATCCAGATTCTATTGGCCTAAGATGGGGGCTGATGTGGAGCAACACATTGAACTTGTAGTCGCTGCTTACAGAGGAAAGCTTTGCCCCAGAGGGCTGCCCCTTTTTAACATAACCACCAGTGCACCCATGGAGCTGGTCTGTATTGATTTTCTAAGTTTGGAGTCAGATCAAAGAAATATCAGTAATGTGCTGGTGGTCACTGACCATTTCACGAGATATGCCCAAGCTTTCCCACCAAAGACCAGAAAGCATCCACTGTAAAAGTACTTGTAGAAAACTTTTTGTTCACTATGGGCTCACAAAGAATCCATTCTGATCAAGGGAGACTTTGAGAGTCGTCTGATCAAAGAGATGCTTTCTGTGGGAGTGCGAAAGTCCAGAACCACTCCTTACCACCCCCAGGGGACCCACAGCCTGAACGTTTCAACCGCACTTTGCTAGATATGCTAGGCACCTGCACAAAGGACAAGCCTAGATGGAGCCAACAAATTAGCACCCTGGTACATGCTTATAACTGCACCAAAAGTGATGCCACTGGATTCTCCCCTACCGCCTGATGTTTGGAAGAAGCTCGACTACCAGTAGATGTGTGTTTTGGGGTCTCTCCTGATGGGGTTCAAGCTGACAACTATTTACAGTATGTGCAAAAGTTAAAGGCCCAGCTAACTCATGCGTACCAACTGGCTCAAACCATGGCTGCCAAAAAATCTGGCCAACAAAGAAAGGTATGATAAAGGTGAAAGCACAGGAACTCCAGGAGGAGATCGGGTATTGCTAAGAAATCTGGGACTGCATGGCAAGCACAAGATTGCTGACAGATGGCACCATCTCCTCACATTGTAGTGGGCAAACTAGATGATCTGCCAGTGTACAAAGTAAGGCCTGAGAATAATTCAAAGATGTAAAACAATGCATAGAAATCATTTACTGCCCATTGGACAAATCTTAATTGAGTCTGAGCCCTAGAAGATGCCCCCTCTGGACCAGTGACTAGAGCTGCTGCTAAAGAAAGATCAAGAAAGTCTGCACCTACAGAAGCAAAGTTAAAGTGTTCCCTCCACAAGTCCCAGTTGAGCATGACTGTCAGTCCATATCGGAAGAAAGTGAGAGTGACTTTGAATACTATCCTTCTTACGAACTGAGTCAATTGTTTCGGGCAATCCCTAGTCAATACTGGAGACAAAGCTGGGCCTTCTGGACTGTTTAAGCCCCAGCTTCATCCCTGGAGCCAATGCTCCCAGAAAGTGAAGTGCAAAGCATCAGATCAGATGAAATGGAATCATTGTGCATGGTTGAACTGTTTTGAGCTTTCAGGGAGAAAATGATAGATTGGGGCAGACTGGTGATACACCGAACAAGAAGAGTATTTTGAGTGCCCTGACAGTCCACTGCCAGTGTCCAGCTCTCCATGCAGCCAAATGTTGTGGACTCAGAAACTGTAACTCCTGGAGCTGAAAGTGCCCCAAGTTCCAGCCTCTCTACCCCATGGAGACTCCCCTGACAAGTGTGGACAATGCTGAAAATGAGGCTCAGAGTGCAGAGACTGTAACAGTTCCCCTAGAAAGACTGGTCGAGCTGTAAAGCCTGTGGTGCACCTCAGTTATGATTCCCTTGGGAGGCCTGTGGATTTGCCTCTCAATGTTGTCCATAAAAGTGTATGTGTCCCCGAGCTCATTGCCCAAACTGGTCAGTGCTAACTCAAGTTACTTGTGTTGCCCTCTAAGTATGGTGCCCTTGCCCGTCCAGCCCCAAGGTAACTGATAGGAAGGCCCCTCTCTTCAGGTTTCATGTACAAGAGGTAATAACTTGAGTTATGGTACAATGTGTATGTAATACTGTGTAAAGAGTGACGTACTGCAATGTTTCAGAAATGTGTTCTTGGTAAAATGATATATTGACTGATGATTACGTATGCGAGCCTAATGCAAATGTATATGGTTGCAGTTGAAACTTATGGGTACTTGCTTGACGGACGTCAAACTTTCCCAGGCCAGAAGGTGTAACCCCCTGCAAATGGGGGTTCCAAAAGACTTCCAGGAGCTTGCTTGAATGCTCCAAGCCTGAATGGTGTTTGGCATTTAAGCCATTTATCAGTGAGTGTTTTTAGAGCCTCTGGTACTGTCTCTTAAGAGCTGTCTGCTTGCAGACATAATTAGTTTATATGGGGGACTGTGTGCTTCTCTGAGTACCACTCGAGCTGCTGCCAATTCACTTCATTTTGCAGTCACTAGGGTGCAAAGGAACCTATTTGAAAGATGTAACTGTTTGCCAGAAATTATTTAGAGTAATAATGAAATTACAGTTTGTCTAACCTGCTTTCTTTGCAGTCAGAACTGTGTCTGCTAGTTCCCCATTCTAGTTTTGAACTGCTGAACTGGACCAATCAGTGTGGGTAAGCTAGCTCTAAAATGGTGCCTTGGACGAATCAGAACTTGGACTCATAATCTGAGCCAGCCACAAGAGGATTGTATGGGCAGTGACTCTGGGAGATGTAGTTTAGACTTCAGTGCCTTTTGGACCAACAGCAGCAGTCTATTGTGAGTGACAGCCAATCCAGTCAAGAACTGGGAGGAACTCAAGAAGTGCCCAGTTTTGTCGGTTGGAGCTTCAGTTGAGCTTTGGCAGTGAAGAAGGAAGGAGCCTGTGCTTTTTCAGTGTGCAGTTTTAGTCAAAAACGTGTGTAAGGTCCAGAGTTCCGGTCTGCAGCTTGTGTAACAGCTTGTTAGGACTGAATCCGTCCTGTGAAAAGAATCAAAGGATCTCTGAAGAGTAGAAACCAGGCTCACCCTGTAGAAGACTGGAAGAATTGCTGAAAATGCACTGGGTCTGTCGAGACTGAATCTGCTGTGTTCTCGGGTATTGTGCAGTAATTGGAGTAAAGGGATACAGATCAAGCTGCCTGGTATAGTACTTTCTTTTATATGGATGTGTGAAGGGTTGTATGCCTCAAGTGAGCCCTGCTGACATTGAAGGACCCTATCTTATTTGGAGGTCGTGAGTACTAATTCAGGTTGCTCCCTGTTGAATTGCCACATTAAATCCAAATGGAATTACTGTACTGCTGACTGTTTAATTCTCCTTTTCTATGTGTGAAGGGCCCCTACCAGCTGCCACTGGTTTGGACTAGCCACTAGGGCTTGGGTACCCAGGGACAGTAACTGATAGGGATAGGCCTGCACAGAGCCACAGGTAGATTATTAGAGTGATAAGCTAATTAACCTGATTTCCCCGTCCCCTTGTTATATCCCCCAAATAAATCAGAGCTGCTTGTTTCAGCAAAGTTATACTGCCTGAGGTATTTGTCTATGTTAAAGTACTGTACTGTGATTGTTGCACTGTATCTCATTTCACAGGAGGTCCCAGTGCCGGAACCAGACCTGGGGTAAGTGTATACTGTGAAGGTAATTCTGATATATTGTGTGGGCCACTAGTGGGAAGAAGGGGGTTGCAGTGTCCGAGGGCTGTGACCAAGTTAGTTTAACTATTGCAAACCCTGACCTCTGGGTGGAGGCACCCGCCATTGGATCCAGGCCCCTCAACCTGTTAGTGGCAAATCAGGCAGGGGTAGTAGCCCCTGGGATAGCGCCATCTAGGGGTTACACACGCTCCAGGGTTTGTGGCATTAGGTAGAAGTCTGTGTTCTTACACCCCTGGGAAGTGTGGGTCCATAACAGTTTGCTCCCCGACAATTCACTCCCGAGTTAACTCGCTCTTCCTCATTTTTGCTCCTGTCAGTTCCCTCCCATTTACAGCTCTAGATTGTGACCTGTTGGATGTAGGAACCACGAAGGGCACGCACACTGCTGACAGACTGCAGACCTGAGTAGATGGCTTTTGGACTTTGTGCTTGAATTCACTACTAGGGGCCCTTCTTCGCTCCACTCAAACTACATAGCTTTGATTTATTAATATGATTCTAGTTTAATGCAGCAGAATGCCTTTCATTTTGACACTGCAGGGCTTGTTCAGAAGCGGTTTGGTTTTTCTACAATTGACTGTTTGGGAGGAGGAGAACAGGAAAGAAGAGGAAAGCTTGAGGTATCTCTGTCAACGGACAAAGATCCCTGTGAGCCACCGGGTACTGGCGACCTCCTCACTGTTCATTATTTTACAGGTACTGTGTGTTCTTCAGCGATTGACTTTTCTTTGTTCTGACGCTGCTCTGAAGCCTAGACCTTACCTTATTTCAATTTGTTTGGCACCTTTAAAGTTGAATGCACCAGACGATCCATGTAGCGCTGTGGAACTTTGAAGTCTGCTTTGATGAGAGCCGGTAACTTAGTGTGGGCTTCACCTTCCAGTTTAATTCTTAGCTGACTTTCAGTTTAATTTGTAATTACTTTTATGCCTTGTCAGGACTTTACTAAGGCCCGTGGGCAGATAGTTTACTAAAATCATAATATCGGTCGCAGGCTGTATCAGTATCGGTGGCTTTTCCACAGAAGGTCTGGAAGGGGCCATGGTAATGGTAAGTTTAGCATGGATCCGAACCAGCAGCACCCTCCCCTCGCAGGCCACCAGATTGTGCATGTCAGGTAGGAGGATACTTAATATATGCCCCCTTTGATATGAGCAACAGCAAAATGAGTGTGAAGCCCCCCTCCCCCCCCAAATCCAGAGCAACTTTGTGCAGAGTTGGGTGGTACTGATTTAATGTAGTAATCTTTTCACAGAAACAGCATACAGTTCCCCCTTATCTGGATCTAGCTTAAAATATTGCTTCTTTGCTGTTGAGGTGATACGGAGCTGTAAATGGTTTCACAGCAACTTCACTACCAGGAGTGAATTGATTAAAGCTACTAACAGTCCCTGTTTTCTCAGGACAGTCCCTATTTTAGGCAGCATGTCCCGGTGTCCCCACAAGTTTTGCAAAATGTCACCTTTGTCCTGGTTTTTGCTTACTTGTCCCAGTTTTGTCCCTTTTTTTGCTGACTGCTAATCTGTGAGTGACAGTTATTTCAGCAACACTGTGGCGCTGCTCGAGCTGCACAGCAGTTTGCAACTTCAACCCCTGCGCCCATGTTGTACCACAAACATGTCAGTGGGAGCACAGTAAAGCATGTTCCTTCCTGTTTGGTTAGACTGGGTAGTAGTGCAGACTAGTGCATGTGGATGTCTCCCTGCCAGCAGCTGAGATGGACTCTAGACAGAAGAGACTGGCAGCAGTGAACTAAGGTACCCGAATCTGATCAGCTGCAGGGAAGTGTGTGAAAACAATCTGGTGTGGTGGTGGGAGTCACTGAAGTGAAGTTTGCTCAGCAAATGAGGTGAGTGTAAACGGGTTGGATGGTACTGTCAGGAGGAGCAATACATGCAGCTCGAATGTCTGATCACAGTTTAACGCAGGTTTGCTTCTAGTGAACTTTCTGTACATCATGATTTGGAATTTGCTGCAGCAGAATGATGTATTGGTTTAATCTGGATGTTTGCTACTGACGTTACTGTGGGGCGGCATGGCCAGAGCAAGCAGCAAAACTTAATTGTGTGCAGCATTGTCTGCGGTGGTGCCCGTGGGAGTGACCACGGTGTTTGGGGGGGCCAAGATCAGGATGGACCCTGTCCCAGTTTAGGCCTCGAAAGTTGGCAGCTTTAGAATTGACAGGAGCGAAAATGAAAGGGAGCAAGCTGACTTGGGAACCAAATGCCGGGGAGTGAACTGACAGAAGCGAATTGTCATGCTCCCAGGAAGTGCATCTCCAATCCTTCAAAGCACATTATAAAGTGGTTTATGCATTTATATACCTACGGCCCATGTGCAACCTGTGTACATAGCAGATTTAATAGGCAAACACTTGTATGCACGCAATAGAACAGTGCATTTATATTTTATAGTGTAAGAAATGGCTAGTCTGTTCACCCCCTTTTAAGAGCAGTGTGAATGGCTCTGTCTGATGCTGCTTATTAGGAGTTCAAACAGCTGTGCGCTGGCTTTCACTGCAAGGGAATTGGGTTGCACTGACAGGAGAGAGAGAGAGAGAGAGAGAAGGGCAGGAAGGTTAAAAACTGGTACATGAGTGTAGTGACGTGACACAGGTGGTTGGTAATCGGGTATTTTGATTAGCTACAGTGCGCATATCATGGGTTAAACCACTTTCGGGTGATCTTTTTTTGCCATTTGATAAAGCATATTGGTCACTAAATGTTTGATAGTATGTACCGTTAACGGTGTTGCACTCTTTAAAATAGTATTCTCCTGTGCCCTGATTTCAGCATGACTGTGACTAGTTTCATCAGGAGTTTTCTCCTTCCTGCCTCTACCCATGCCCTCTGCCTGGCAACATACCAGTCTGTATACATTAGCCCCTGGCCAGCATTCTTCCATGACTTGACCCCCATGGGGTGGGGGTTATCCAACTCCCCCAACCAAAGGACATACATCTGGTAGGGCTGGAGGATTTATAGGTGGAGAGACCAAGAGTAACAACATCACCCGAGGCTGTGACAAGCATTTTTTGCCTGTTCCCTCACTGTCCTTTGACTCTCTCTTTTTTTTTTCCCAAACTGTGATGCCCATAGCTGCAAATAAACTTTGTATGCACACAGCGAGGGGAATGGAACCCAAGTCTCTTACAAGGAAGCTACCTCTGTGCCCCACCATAAGAAGTTCTGTACCAGCACTTCAGAGATCATAATGAGTTAGCAGACAACTTTTTTTTTTGTTTTGTTACCAAAATAATCAGTTGGTGAGACACAGTAATACTTGGGAGGAGAACGCTGAACGGAGCTACGGTGCTTAGACCATCGTCTGTGGACCACCATGATGGGTCATGCCTGGTGCTAATGCCCTATCCCCTCACTCTGGGATGCTCTGCCACTGACAGCGCAGTGCCCTTCCTAGCCTCTGCCACCCAGCTACAGTGACTGTAGTCCACTTCTGAACATGGGTTGCCTGTGTGCCTTTCTCAGGAACCTGGATAGCCCTGGCTATGATGGTTTCCTTTCACTAGCTCATCTCTGAGTATAATGACTCCATTTTTAGTTGCAAGCTTGGCTTGGTGACTGCCTTTAGATACTTTTGTTTATGTGAGTGTTTTTCCATTGAGATAAAAGCTCTAGAGATGTAGCATCACGTTTACAAGTGGGTCCCAGGAGACCGTAGCAGGCTGGTACGATCAGACAGCAGATAATATATGTTTATATGTGCAGTTCCTCTCTCATGTGGTTATTTGAGTGCCCTTCTCAAGTTCTTTCAGTGAGAGAATTATGAATTGGAACCAAAATCATGTGTGTATAAAGAAAATAAATAAATAAAAGTACTGTAATTTAAAAAAAATGGAACACTAATTTTCAAAGTAAAACATTTTGATTTTAAATTAGAGAACCTTGTAGGGGATAGACCTTCCTAGGTTGTGAAGCCACGCTGCAGGTGTCCATTCAGATCCTGGTGGCATACATGAAAGAGGCACACGCCTTGCATGCTGGAGCTCCTTGCTGCTGCTAGCACTGCGCACTTGCCTGCGGGGGAAGTGATCGGGTGGGGCTCTACACTGAACCATGCTCGATGGTAAATAGTGCTGCTGGAGGGGAGCACTGGCTACGCCCACAGGCACCCTGCCATAGCTGCTACATTCCCCCTTTAACTGTCAGATGGTGGCCCAGTGGGACGCATGGCCACCCCTACTCTGCAGCCCACATGCTAGATAGTGAACAGTGCTGGTGGAGGGGACCACAAGTTACGCCTGTAGGCACTCTGCCATAGCTGCTACATGCCCCTCTAACCAGCAGATGGCAGCCCAGTAGGGTGCGCGGCCACCTCTTCTCTGCAGCCCCTCAAAATGTTCAGCAAGGAATGGGGCCTACTTTTGGTGCTGTACCAGTACCTGTATGGGAGTACCATATGCTGGTACCCACAATCCCCTGTTCCACTTTGAGCAGGGGATCCAGTTGGCTTGTGGGACTGGTAACCTTTTTTTTTTTTTTAAACTTGCTCTTTATTCCTCTTGACTCTCCTGCCCCGGATCCCTCTCTCAGAACTCCCCACAGCACCTAACGTCCCTGGCAGTCTCGAGGAGTCTGCTCCTAGAGTGTGACCCACTCTTCTTCACCTTCAGGACTTCTGTATTACCCTCCGGACAGGGCAGAGGCACTCCCCAAACCTCCCCCTCGATCATCAAGGAGCGTGCGCACAGCGGAGTCTGCCCCTGATTCCTGCCTTGGATGTGGTGTGCCGGGGGTTCATCGCCTGGATCCTGGGCTGGGATTTTCTCTGTTCTGTGCCCTCCCCGCCAACATCCGCACTCGTGGCGGGCCAATGAGGCAGAGGCATGCCGAGATGCATCTCCGCTCAGGGCTCTCAGCTGACGTTGGACCCTCCCTTTTCAGTTGCTTCCCCATCCACACTGCCAGTACCTAAGTTCACCCAGGAGATGGCAGTAACATGATATGGCTAGCATGGAACCCTCCCCGGAGAAGGAGAGCAGCCGTTGGGTGCTCAATCCCTCCCCCCTCCAGCTGACCCCCAGCGACCCGAGGTCATCACCGAACCCAGGTCACCAGCGTGGTGCAAGGTGTGGCATCCAGCACCTCAACCCTCAGCACCACTGGGCTGGCTGTAGGACTGGTATCTGATTGGTTGTCCTCCAGTGTCCTCCACGCTGCCCACATCCTTCTCCTTGTCCCCTCTGTGATCCTGCACATGTGGGGCGAGGCCGCAGACAGAATTAGTACGTGGCATGTGGTGCATGCCTGCTTGGGGGTGTAGATGACACAGACCAGGTGCATGCCTTTACCAGGTACCCGGCCCACCATTATGCATAAGCCCCATTTTGCATAGATTCACAGTCTGTCCTAAACAAGTGTAAGTATAATGTGTGTGTGTGTGTTCCTTACTGAAAAATAATGTCCTGTGCTGTTTGGCAATTAAACTGCAAAACTGAGCTGTATGCCATGTGTAACCCCCCTACAAATGGGGGTTCCCGGAAAGTCTTCCTCAAGCTTGCCTAAATGCTAACTTGCCATGCTGGTGTCCTGCGTTTTAGCAGTTTAAATGTGATTGCCAGAGAGTGCCTGCACAGCCTCTGTGTACTGTCTCTTTAAGAGCTGCCTGGATTGCAGTCATAAGTAATCTGAGAGGGGAGCTCTGTTGAAAGATGTAACTATTTGCTGAAAATCATTTAGAGTGATAATGATAATGTACAGTAATTTGTCTAACCTGCCTTCTTTGCGGCAAGGACTGTTTTGTTTGTCTCCACTATCTTGGTCCTGGACTGCCGAATTGGACCAGTCAAGTTCTGGTGGGACCTAAAATGGAGCCGGACTACAGGAGCTGTCTGGAGTCAAAATCTGTAGGAATTGTAGTTTTGGGATTTTGGCGCCTTTTTGCACTGAAGGGGGAGCCTTTGTTGTGACTGACAGGAGGATCAGCCAACTGGACCTTTTGGATCTTGGGGAAATTCCCAGGCTGCTTGCTGTTAAAGGCAGATCTAAGTTGGGAGCTGAAGAAGCAAGAGCTCAATACAGTCTTTGTGGTAAGGCCTGAGTTTTGGCCTGCATGCCTGCCTGCTGCCCCTGAGAGGGAGAAGAGAATCAGTTCAGACTGAATCCGAGTTTGTGAGAAC
This sequence comes from Neoceratodus forsteri, assembly GCA_016271365.2. NCBI lineage: Eukaryota > Metazoa > Chordata > Ceratodontiformes > Ceratodontidae > Neoceratodus > Neoceratodus forsteri. The sequence goes on from JADMNL010000028.1 coordinate 110,473,696, forward strand.
GAAGTAAGCCACTGAGGTGTAACCAGGATCAACCTGAAGAAGACCGAAGATTTTGCTGAATGCGATTGGCCTGTCAGGATTTCCAGCTGCTTTTGAATCCCCGGTTTGTGCAGAGACTTTGCGATCGTGACCGGAGAGTGGTTTGCCTGGTACAGTAGAATTTTCTTACATGTAAATGTGCTGTGGGTTGTTAGTGGGTCTTGATTTGGTTCCCCACTGTGTGAACTGTGTTCTGCTTGCTGGAAACTGTATCCAGCCCAAAACGGACTGTATCCGAATTTGTCTCCATTTGGCCTGGGCTTTGCCACACTGGCCCAACCAGACTACCCGCTGCACAGAGAAAGCCATCAATGAGATACCTGCCTGAGGATCAGCACCCTGCTCCACACTTGAACAGGAACAACACCTCAGCAAATCATGTGGGCCTTGCATCTCCTGGCACTCCAGATCAACCACCTGCAGTCTCAATTTTTGTCCAGCCTGTGTCCAGTCTTCGGTATCGTGAGTAATCATCAGGGTAGCTCTCTGCAACAACAGCCTAATCTAAGAGTGTGTTATCTGATTGTCTTGTTGTTTTCTTTTCATGAACTGAGCCCTCCGGCTCCAGATTACAAAAAGTGTGTGTTGTGCATGTTGTTTTCTTCCATCACAGGGCCCCAACCAACTGCAACGTTCCTGGCTAGCCCACCATTCTCCATCTGGGCACCCAGAGTATGTTACTGTTTATGGACCCTGAAGTGCATGCATAACTGTTTGATTGATAGAGCCTCTAAGCAAATTAACCTGATTACGCCCCTCCCGTGTTCAAGCCCCTTAAATAAATCAAATCTAACTCTTTTTTGCATTTACCCTGACTGTGGTTCCAGTTAGTGCAAGAGTACTATACAGCTGTTATTTGCTGCGTATAACCTTATTTTACAGAGGGTCCCCAGGGCCGGGCCAGAGGAAAGCCCTTGTGGTAAGTGCAAACAGTGTAGGTACTTGTGTGGTGTATCAGGGGTATTGTAAAAGTGATTATTGTGTATTGTTCTTGCCACTAGTAAGGAAAGAGGGAGGTTACAGTGTTCCAGAGGGCTGTGCCCATGTTAGCTTGACCACTACCAACCCTGACCTCCAGGGGGAGGCACCCGTATAAGAACTCAGACCCCTTAACCTGCTACTAGCCAAGCAGGCAGGGGTAGTAGCCCTTGGGATAGTGCCACCTAGGGGTTGCACATGCATTTCACTGGGTTTCCCACTCATTTGCTCCCTTCCCCTACTGCTGCCTGGTAGATGGCATCTGTACGCCACCCCAGATGTGCTCACACCCTGGATGGTACCTCTCGCCTGGATGGCATCTGTCCCCTAAGTGTAACACCTCACGCCAACAACTTCAAACCCCCTAGGCCACCGGCAGGCAGTTTGGGTTGTGGGATCTGGGTCCCTCCCTCTTGGGAGGTGAGCTTCTGATCCATATCTCTCTCTCTCTGTCTGGAGTCACCTAATATTCAGTACTGCTATTATTTGGGAGGTAATATGCATGGACGATGGTCTAAAACCAAATGACTTCCTTTCTTGATTTAATTTATTTCAAAAGTTTTACCAGGAAAGGCATGCTGAGCCTTGTATCAGCTTGTTTCCAGATGCATCCTGAGGGGAGGAGAAGGGGAGAGTACAGTGCGACTACAAAATACAGTGTTCAGAAAATGCAATAATGTGGAAATCAGTACAACAAAATGAGTAATTTGCAGGCAGTGCTTCTGATCAGGAAATATGCAATATAATCGGCATACTAATGATGGTATATGGTGGAGGCAGCAGACAAAAGTCCAGGACTCAGTGTCCGGAGCAACTACAACAGTGAGTAGTGAAATGATGGAGGAGAGATTTCAGAGTGTGAAGGGAAAGAACAGAATGAATGGAAGGGAGGAGAGATTGTCATGGTTGAGGGAAGCAGAATGAGAAGGTGGTTTAATCAGTAGAGGATTTCATTGTGGGAAGAGTGAGAGAGCAAGAGCCAGACCTGTGAAGGGACTAAGAGGTAGTAGGAGGAGAAAAGAGAGGCAAGGAAAGAGGGTGAGGGAGCCAGACAAGAATTTGGAGATCAAGGCTATGCAATGGGCAGGGCATCAATGGAGCGGAGAGAAACGGGGAGATGTACGAAGAACAGCGGTGAGTGTGCCAAGGACTCTGAAAGCCAAACTGACAGAAGGAGTGAAAGAGGGGATCCAGTTTGGCTAAGGTGGACCTGGGAGCAGCACTGTAAACAGTGTCACCATAGTTGATAATGGGGAGTATTATCTTCAGGAGGATCTCTCTGCAGACAGGAAGTGGGATGTTCTTCTTATTCCTGTAAAGCGCACCGTTTTTTTTTTTTTTTTTTGGTGGGGCTTCTTGTGGATTGCATTCACTTAAACAGAAAAACTGAGGTGATGGCATAGCTAGCCCCTGAGGTACTTAAAGGCGGAGGCATTGTCAATCCCTGCTCCATTAAAGGTAAAGAAGGAGGGGTGATAGGTGAGTCTAGTAGAAGTTGGAGACTTTTTTATTTTATTTATTTATTTTTTTGGGTGTTAAGGGACAGCTGGTTTTCACTGAACCAGTACCTAACTTTAAAAATCCAGTTGGAGCTGGGACAGGAGGTCAGGGACAGAGGCACCAGAGTTAGAGTACCATGTGATCTGCATACATGCGAATGGACACAGAGGAGCAGGCAAGGGGAGGTCATTTTGAAAAATGGAGACAAGGATGAACCCTTGGAAGGTGCCTGAGCAGATTGGCAGTGGTTGGGGGTGAAAAGAAAATCTTCAATTCAGACAGCTTGAGACCTACCTTCAAGGTAGTAGTGGAACCATCCCACAGAGGAGGCGAAGAATCCAGCTGCTTGCCCAGGAGAATGGTATGGGCAACAGTGTTGAAACCTTTGGCCAAGTTGACAAAGATGATGGAGGTGACCAGACCCTGAGCCATGCCAGAGAGGATAGTGACACTGAGCTTTTTTTTTTTGGGGGGGGGGGGGTGGAGTTTGAGGTGGACAGGGACTTCCTAAATCCAGACTGCAAAGGAGAATACGGTATTCCTGAAGTTCAGCCAGGGTACAAGGAGAGACATAGGGTGGTAGTTTCCAGGAGAGGGAGCTTTCCCCTTTTGGGAAGGGGGACGACTGTAGCCAGCTTCCATGAGGTAGGAACTGAGGAGAAGGAGAGGTTGAGGAAGTGGGAGACAGGGCACTGGCATGAGCAAGGCATGAGCGAAGGGATAAAAGAGTTTAGGGTCAAGACCATCAGGGCTCCCACCCTTGGTGATGACGCATGACATGCAAAACCAGTAGGGCAGCTGTGTTACCCTCTGCTTTTTGCTGCACTTTAGCTAACTTTTGCATGCTTTAATAAAGTAGTTTATTTGATCTGTGGAGTCTGGTGCCAGTTTTTGGTGTGGGACTGGCTGCTGTTTATTCCATAGCACAGATGAGAAGTGGAGCCAAGTTAGTTTTTGCTCTGCTTTTCTCTGACTTTGCCTGGTCTCGCCCACCTCTACCCCTCCCACACAGCCCTGACAGGTCTCGTCCACCTCTCACCCTCCCACACAGGCCTGACGGGTCTTGTAGACATGCAGCATCACCCTATAGAGGAGACACGTTCCTTGTCCACCACATGGGTCATGGCAGCAGCAGGACTTCATGCTAACCCTTCCCGACTGGGAGTGCATTCCCCCCCCCCCAAGGCTGCTTGGCCTGTTATGGAGTTCTCTGCTGAATCCAGGTTGCTGCCAACACAGTAATGAAGCACGCTGTCACTGGGCCATTCATTGGCTCTAAGTATGATTATTTCTTGCACAGCTGGGATAGAATAAAGGGTTTAAAAGTTACTTGTGGGGGGTAGCAATAGGGCAGGAAGCGAGGTGGGGATGTGGGGGCAGAAGCTTCATCTAAACAAGAGGTCATGGGGTTGAGTAAAACTGGGCAGATTGGATGGACCGATGGTCTCTTTCTGCCAACTCTGTCTGTGTTTCTGTGTACAATTTATTTACCCTAGGTAGCTCAGCTGAGCTGCAGTATCTTATTTTCAGTGGGGTCCTGCTTTTACCTGATCCAGCAGCTGGGAGATACTGAAACACAAGTAGTTTATATGACTCTTTTTTTTTTTTCAAAGATACAAGGACCTTGAGTGAGACTCTGATTGGATGGAATTTTTTATAATAACCTGCTTGCTTCCTTGTTGGCACAGCAGCAGAACTGCAGTTTGTGACGTCAGCGACACAGATCTGGGAACATGCCTAAGTTGTCAGTGGGTCAGCATCCTGAGGCTGTTCTCCTCCTCTGGGTAGGGTGGGCACCTGATTCTCCCATGCCACTGCCACCTGCGTGACCACAGGTGGTAGTGCAGGCATGAGCACCCTGGAAAGCAGGACACTGGCTGGCAATGTATGCCATTACGCAGTTGTAGGCACATAGAGTTTGTGCTGCTGATGTGCGGGGGATGGGAAATTCCCAGGACCACATGTGACATTACTTTCCCCCCCACCCCACCCAGATTCTAAGTGGTATTTGGGAAGCCCTGATCTTCCATTATGGAGGTTAAGCAGTGGGTTGATTCTTTCATGTGGCAGGGGTAGACAGCGGGGCAGTGAGGTAACCAAGGGCTGCTGGGGAGGGATTGGCAACAAAGGAAAAAAAAAGAGTAAATGAAAACAAATGAAAATGACTTTATTTTTTCTGCAATGGAGCCATTTCTTTTTTCAGTTTATTTGCCCGGGATAACCCAGTTGAGCTGAAGTGTTTCATTTTCAGTAGGGTCCTGCTGTTACCTGAGCTTGAACTGGGAGAGACTGAAACACAAGTAGTTCATGAGTCAGTGGCTCAGCAGGTTGCACGCGTGCCTTGGAGTCTGGAAGATTATGGGTTCTAACCCTACACCAGGAACTTGGGGTAAAATTCTTGTACTGACAGTGTAGTACAGCATGAGGGGGGACCTGCACTCCTGAGATGCTGTCTTATTTTTAACTTTGTTTATCACTCCTTCTCTGCTCCACTTCATCCCATCTCTCTAAACCCTCAATCATCCCCACGTCCCAGCCACTATGGAGTCTGCTCTTAGAGTGCACTACCCCGGTATATATCTGGAGCTCCCGGTTAACCACCCCAGGTGTGGCGAGGGAGGTGTCCTGCTTACCTTCCTTCAACCTGCAGAGGAGTGTACATAGTGTAGTCTGTCCTTGGTTTCTTGCGGACGCGTGGTGTAGAGGGCCTATCGCCAGGACCAAATGGAGAGTTTTCCCTTTTACTCCTGCCCCTCTGTCGACATTGACGTGCGGGGAGAGCCAATAAGACAGAGGCACACTGAGACGTGTCTTCACTCAGGTCCTCAGCCAGTGTCGCCCCTTCCCCAACTTCTTCCCATGTCTGCACTGCCAGATACCTGTGGTCACCGGAAGGTGGCAGTATCATGGCGGGGAATGCTCCCATCCCTCCCTGGAGAAGGAGAGCAAGCCGTCAGGTGCTCAATCCTTCTTCTCCCCAGCCGACCCGAATCCGTCTCTGAACCTGGGTCGCCAGCGTAGTGCGAGGTGTGGCGTCCAGTGCCTCAACCCTCAGCGCCTCCGGGTTGGCCCTAGAGATGCCGTCTTTCAGGTGAAATATTAAACCAAGATCCAGTCTACCTGTTCTAATGGTGTTCACTTGTGCACTAATGGTGTTCACTTGAGCACTTCTCAAAAAGTAGGGGAATTTCCCCTGTATCCTTTCTAAAACTCCTCCCCCATCACCGAGAGGCTAAAGTGAAACAATGGTTAAGTCTAGAAACCACAGTAGTTGCTGCAGACGTGCCTGATTAAGCCTTTTAGCATAACATTTTTTTTCCATACCTCTGGCATGTGGTTTTATTTCTGAAAAGAACCACGCTGATTATCCCATTGCCAGACCTGCCCGTGACCATCTCGTGCACACCCACCAGCTCCCTACTTACAGGATACAGTAATTAGTGCTGCCAACTAATGGCAGGGTTGGTAGCACTAATTAGCATATCCTGTGCGCAAGAAGCCACTGGATGTGTGCGAGATGGCCATGGGTGGGTCTGACAACAAGATAGTTGGTGTGGGGCCAGCACAGTGGCATGGAGGGCTGAGGCACTGGAAAGCGCCTTACCTTCTGCCATGCCGGCGACCTGTGTTCAGGAATAGATGGGGGTTGACCGGGGGAGGGAGAATTGAGCTTCTGGAGGAAAGCTCTCCTCCTTTGGGGAGGGGGTTCTGTGGCCCACCACTTGACTGCCACCTGAAAGAATTCAGTAGGAGGTGTTGGTGGGTCACATCTAGGGGAAGGTCCCACGTCCAGAGCATGGGGGGCATTTCTGCAGAGGTGGAGCTTGCATATTGTGCTCACTGCAGTCATGGCTGGCCAGAGGAAGAAGTGGAGGATGGGCATCATGAAGCCGTGTCTGTCTGTCTGGCCGCAAGCTTCTGGATGTGTGACTGGGGGGGGGAGACAGCCTTCCTCTCCTGCCCTGCCACGGGGGGGGGGGGGGGAGGTAACCCATGGGGATCAAGCCCCTGACTTAGGAGGTGGCATGAGATGGCTGTGGTGGACAGGAACAGAGGCTGATGCAGTGCCCATCCTGCAACAGGAAGGAAGAAACCTACATGGAAAAGAATAGTTGACTTGGTTCTTTTCAGAAATAAGACTACAGGTCAGAAATTATATATACATATATAGCATTTCTGCAGCAAGTGCTGCATTTTCAGACTTGGCCATTGTTTTACTTTAACCTGATTCAGTGTGTCAGTTTGCATCTGTATCCTGATCATTGCAGAAGTAGGACAATGGGTATTGGCCAGAGGAAAGGGGCAGTCTTGGCAGGATAAAGTGGCCTTGTAGAACTCCTTAATCTTTGACACCTGGACCAAAAACTGGACAACAAACTTGGGATATTGGATAGGCTATTAGACAGTTGTGGGAGTTTGTATCTGAAGAAATATAAAACTATACATATCCCCATAATACAAAGCATCATGGGAAGCATATGTGAACAACCATGAAAGAATTTAGACTGTCTCTGCTTTAAGCAGAGCCTATGGTGCCATATGGCCTCAAACACAATGTGCAAAGGATGAAAACAGAAGATACAGACCTGTGTTTCATCCTCTAGAGGAGTCATCAGTGTGCCTCACATGTATCAGTGCCCAGGGGAAGGATGAACCAATCATATTTTGGTTTACTGGTTTGAGTCATGGTGATCCCAAAACAGAGAGTTTCTGACTTCTGTATCTGAATGATGCTTGGTCTATGTTCCGTTATAAGAAAAAGGTTTGAAATCTGTTGCCTGCTTTAGATCTGAGGGAGTAGGAAGTGTTGGAAGCAGGGGAGAGGATCCCGTTTAGATACTCAAGAAGTTTTCCAGCCCAGAATATGGAACCCAAGGAGGCCATATGCAGCGAGTGTCAGACCTCTGGAGGCACTCAGCCCTCTTGATAGTACATGATTGCACAGTGGTGAGGGCACTTGAAGAGAATAGGTTTAGAGATAGCAGAGTTGGAAGCAGCAGAGAAGACCACATCCCCACAGTCCAGGGTAGGGAAATCTATTCATGAAGCATTTCTATTTGAAAGGCAAGAGAAAGAGAGAGAGAGCTTTTCACCCTAAGTTTTGCAAAGCATTTGGAGATGAGGCTGCCGATACGAGATGTGCAGCGAGCATCAAACCCAGTTATTTGTTGTCGGATGCATTATCAATGTCGGCACCTGGCAAGGAGCGTATGTTCAGTTCAGCGGCAAATTTTTAAATTTTTTTTAAGAAAACCATTGTTTGGAACCGAATAGCATGGAGATCATTTTCTTTTGATTGACTACTAACTGATTTGATTAGAACCAGTTTTGGATATTTGTCTAGTCATGCTGAAGGTCCACTCAACAAGGGGGATGAGACCTGCCTGGAAGAATAAATTAAGGTGTTGCCAATATACATTTAAATGCTATAGGTGTCACGTGACCTTGGGAGAACATTGAATACTGAAAACAGGAGGGGCCCCAGGATGGAACTGTGCACCAGAGGTGACTGGGAGTGAGGAGGACAGGGTGGACCCCAGCTTAACCACCTGTCATCTGTTTGTCACTTTTTTTTTGCGCTCCCCCCAGCTCCAGGCTGGCCTTTCCTTCAGGCCTTCCTATGCCCCTCATTGCCACACTGCCTCAGTACAGCCACCCATCACCCCATATTGCAGCCTCCTGGGTAACCCGGACATAACCCTTTGCCGGGTGCGCCCCTCTCCTCCGAGGGGGAAGGCACCAGTGGGGTGGCCAGTGCAGTTCTTGGCCCGGGTGCTGTTGGGATGGTCCGTGCACTGTCTGAGGTCTCGCGGCAGTGGGAGCTGGCGACCATCATCCGGTCAGCCTCGGGGCTGTTTTTCCTGTTTGCTCCCCGGGGGCGTGGTGTGCCACTAATGTCAGGCTTACGCTGACATTCACCACACCCCATTAGTCAGTTGGACCCCACGCGTTGCCGTGCCCTGAGCCTCTGCCAGGGGTCAGAAAGTGCCGGGTCACTTCCCCGCCCTCCCCCGAGAGAAGGCAAGCAGTCATCAGACACTCAGGCCTTCTCTCCCTGGCCAGCCCTCCAGCACCCGAGTCCATTCCCAAACCCAGGTTGCTGGCGTCGCAAGCGGAAATCCAACCACTGCACCAACGGGCCGGCATTGTCTGTCACTTGTTGATAATTATCATTTTATCTTTTTGATTGATTCACTTCTTAGGTTGCCTAAATGTAAAAAAGTGTTGATCAAATGCCTTTTTTTTTTTTTATCCCATTACTTCTTACTGGAATTGCTTGCCAAAATCTTTGTGGGATGTCGAATATTTTAATCCATATGTATTTCGACTTAAGTATGTAAGCTCTTCTGAATCTATATTATAATTTTTATAGATCTTTGCTGTATTTTATGTATTCAGTGTTTTTGTCTGTATTTATGATCACGGGCATCTTTGAAAATGGGCAGTTTGCCCAAAGTAATTTAAATAAAATGAAATCTTTTGTTCGTGCCCCTGTTTCTGGCAATCAAATGCTTGATCTTTTTTTTTAAATTTTCTTTAATGTGTGTTGACATAGGGTTTGGAAATGGGTATGATTTTATGTGCATCACAAAATGGATGTTCCACATTTTTGCTGTTTGTCCTGCATTGACTGGTCTGAAGGTTAAGAGGTGGGGATGAAGGGAACGGGGCTGCAGTGCTCTTAACAGAGATCTAGTGCAATCCGTGGGAGTGTCTGCCTTTACAATATGTGTTATTCACAATCCGTGGGAATGTTTGCCTTTACAGTACGTGCTATTCGCAATCCGTGGGAGTGTCTGCCTTTACAGTATGTGCTATTCACAATCCGTGGGAATGTTTGCCTTTACAGTACGTGCTATTCGCAATCCGTGGGAGTGTCTGCCTTTACAGTATGTGCTATTCACAATCCGTGGGAGTGTCTGCCTTTACAGTATGTGCTAGTCACAATCCGTGGGAGTGTCTGCCTTTACAGTACATGCTATTCACGATCTGTGGGAGTGTCTGCCTTTATAGTACGTGTTATTCTGTTACTCTTCAGGGAGTTGCACATGTTAAATGAGTAGTACTACATTTATATTCCCCTTGACATATACAGTTGCACGAAAATTATATAAAGAATTGTAGGTAAAGGCAGATGCTACTCCCGATCATGCTGGCTCTCTAATAATAGCACTGCAGTCCCATTCCCTACTTCATAGAAACATAGAAATTTACCGACAGAAAAATACCCTCGATCCATTGAGTCTGCTCGATCCCTGCCAGTCAAGCACTGGTAGGGCTAAGCAGTGCTCCCAACTTGTAGCTCCACTAGCTGAGTGATTCTCACTGTCTATCCCAACCTCTCTTGAAACCTGTAACCATTCCAACGTTTAACTCCCAGGGTAGACTGTAACATTATGTTGCATATCTTCACATTTCTACTGAATCCCCAGCATATAACTATTTTCTCTTGTCGCAGACCCCTCCTATTTTGTGAACAGCTGATGGCAATCCCCCCTTTTTTGTTCCCTTACCTATCTTCTCCCTTCCCCCGTTCCCTCATCATCTTCAGAGTACATATTCCATTCAGTCAGTCGTTCCTCATATGTCTTCCCCTGCTGCCAGTATATCATGGTTGTCCTCCTTGGGACTGATTTTAAGTGGCCCTTGTCCTTTTTAGGTGAGGATTTCATAATAGAGCACAGTGCTGTAGTTATCAAAATGTGGATTTTGAGGGTGGGGCTGAGGCAGTACTCAGCAATTAGATTTGAACTAGGAAGTACGTTTGTAAAAACAGTAAGATAAATATCTTCATAATCCCATTATTAAAATTTTAGAATTCAAATTATACCTCGTTTAGTTCGTTTGACAGGCAGCTACTTTGCATGAGTTGCCTACCCTGAGGAAATAGTCATGTTGCTTCAGAAGGTATACGTATATGCCCTATTGAAGGGCAAGGCAACATTTTCTAGTTATTTTTATGAAATTGCAAACCTTAAATCCCTCTTCACCTACAATTTTTTAAAAATTTCTCTTACTCCCTCACTGCATGACCTTGGTTCCCGGTCTGAGGGACACTCCAGCCCCAACACCCTCTATCTCTGGGACCTGCCATATCTTCGTCAGGCCCTCATGAAGACCCAGTCAGAGGTGTGGGGCCATTCATCCTTCTGAGGTGTTTTCAACTCTTCTCCCTCCCCAAGTGTGAGTGTTACTCCACAACTGCACACAATTGGAGTGCAAGGACACATACACAGGCACACAGGCACTCATGGACAGACACAAGTACACATGGACACACAGATAGGCACGGAAACACTCACAGACACAGTCACAGTCACACACACACACACACACACACACACACACACACACACAGACAGACACAGACAGATGCACACACATACACACACAGACATGCGCACACACACACGCAGATACACACAGACATGTGCACACATGCAGATCACACATATACATACTCAGACATGCGCGCGCACACACATATACACACACACACACAGACATAGCAACATGCTCAGGTGCACAGACATGCAGGCAGACACACACACACACACACACACACACACGCACTCTCACACCAATCTTTTTTTTTTTTTTTTATCCATTGCCATTGACTTGCACTTGCAAGTTTAGATGTAGCCGATTCGATTGTTTGGAAAGAAAATTGAAACTGAATATGTCTTCATAACATAGTAAATTTTGAGTGCAACGTACATACAGAAGACATCAAAAGGATTATTTAATTTGCATATTTCTAGCTTTATCACTCGGATGAATATGTTCCTTCCCTGGAGAATATGTTTTGAATAAATGTTTCAGATCAGCTGCAAGAGTGAAGTAATAGTCTGGCTTTTGCATTAAGGTGAGCTGTTCTGTACTGTTGTTCTGTCAGATTACAACCACCACATAGAAATAAATATCAAGATCTGCTGCCATTATTTTCTGACACAATCCTGTACATTGGAAGTGGAGTGCAGTATTTAGAGGTGAGAACTGCAGGAGTCCACAACCAGCAATTCATGGTGTGACTTTGGGCAAGTTGCTTTTCCTGTTTAGGGCCATTATTTATTTATTAACTAATTTTTAATGTATCTTTTCAAAACATGGCAACATAAGGGAGGTGGGGGTGGTGGCTTATCAGTGTAGCAGTAGTGTTACTGTGTGCTATACTGTGGACCCGAATATTGGAAGTGAATTTGTGCCACCTGAGGACGGGGTGCTGGAAGACAGTAAAGGCTGAGGGGGCGGAGGATCGGAAGGGCACTTATGAGGGTACAAAGGACACTGTTTCTAAACTAGTTTTTGCCATACAAAAATAAAAAGTGTGGGGGGGGGACTGCCACCCCTTCTGCCCCACCGGTTCCTATGCCTATGCCTGAGGTTGTCCAGGAGAAGGGTTGCGGAGCCTGCCATGTAACTGCCAATTAGCAGAGGTTGGATGGCAGCATGGCCAGGGCTAGCAGATTGAGGGAAAGATGGGTGCAAACCTATGAGCATCTAAGCATGGCTGCATCACAGTGGAAAAAATACTGAGTGGCTGAGTAGATGACGCTGTGCCTCCCTCCACCCATGTCTACCATCGGGATCCCCCTCCTGGCTCCCAGTTTGCTTTGAGCATCATTATGGGGGGGAGGTGAAGCTCATGTAGGAGTTGAAGGCTGTCCCCACCTTGGGTGGGGGGAGGAATTCAGCAGTGTGTCGCACGTGGACGATAGTCTCAGGATGACCAGGTGAGAGGAGCCCCGATGAATGGGAGACGGCACTGGAAGAGTTTGAAAGAGGTCCTGGCCAGGAGGACAAGAGAACAAAAATAAAATTGGTGGGGGGAACAAATTTAGGGGCCACAAAAGATTGCCACGGAGAGTTTTTTAAATTAATAAGGTGCAAAGAGGGGGTCTGCATACAGAAGTGGTGCTAAGCGAGAGGAGATGTGTAAATTTCGCTGAATGCTTAAAGAGCTTCTGTCTGCTCTTTGACTCTTCCCAAAATCTTGAATGGGGCTGCAGTGTAATGTATTAAAAGGCAGTGGACATGCAGGGGTAGTAAAACGCACAATTTGCTAACTTTACAAGTCACTTCACATAATTGTGAGCAATATTAATAAATGTATACTGCCACCACATATGTAGGGTGGCCTGCAAAGTTATCAAATTTGAATCAATCATATGTGCCTGTAAAGAACGAGGTGAGGTGGTATTGTCATCGTGTAAAGCTGGGGTAGGATAAGCCACGAGCCTGAAGGACCTGTGCTATCCCCAACTTCACCAAATGAAAGTACCACTGAGTTCTTCACAGGCATCTATGTGTAATTTGCTACATTACATGGGAAAGAACTGGGCTGGTATTTATGTAGCTTTTCCATGTGGGAATGTATTTGGAAGTGGGTAAGTTTGAACGAGGTGCTCCCTAGTGGTAAGAATGTGTAGTGGTTATCTTTGCTGCTAGTAGCTGGTAATGGTGTTTTTGTTTGCAGTCTGAGACTTGGGTTAGAGGGGAACAATCATGTAATATAAATTTATTTGCCCCTCCCCCCAAAAAAGCAACACCCTGGCTAAATTAGCTCCTCTGGCAGAAAGCTGCTTGGTGTGAGTATGTGTAAGTTTGATACTGACATTTAATAATGATGGATGGAGTTTTTAGCTGTGATTTCATTATTTATTGTACTAGCGCTATGGTCCTTTGGGTGAATTGTGCTTTTTTATAAATAAAGTTGCTTTGCCTGCTGGAGGTGTGGCACTGGCTTTTTATTTAGTTAAAATTTTGAAAAATGAACAGTTTTACAACTGCCCCAGCAAAATGGCTAATTTTATTTTGCATCACTGCACCTGGTATCCTTGAGCATGCTTGCTGCTTCTTCTGTGGAGATTTAATGTAATACAATCTAATTTGTTAAATTTCATTTTTTTTCTTGTTTATTTTATGTCTTCTCCCCTACCTCAGACACTTGAACCCATTGCTCTCTCTACCTCCTGTCCTAGCTTCTCTCATCAAGCCACTGGCCTGATTCAACACTCCTGCTAATCGAGATCCTCGGGTGCCTGGTGAAACCCTGTGAGCTTGCCTGCTTGCAAGGCCAAGGCCAGCCGGCAGCCAAGGTGAGGTGGGAGCAGAGCCAGTACTGGAGATGTGTGTGTGTGTGGGGGGGTGGTGCAGCAGCCATCATTGGATGTGCCTAGGCAATGATTTTCTGCCCCACTTTTAACCCATCCCATCTACCCTTATGCAGTTGCGTCCCTCCACCTGTAACGCCAACCGGGGTGTGTGATATTACCGTCACCCCTCTACAGCAGGTGCTCATACTGTGGGTGGACACCCCCCCCCCACCCACCAAGCCACAGTGCACTACCTCCATAGCACACTTATTGCACAGAATATGGAAGGCCGGTTGCACTGCAAACCCTGGTCTGCAGTATGGGAGCTCAGTGCTCTCTGCTGGCGCCACCAAGCCAAGTGATTAATTTTCCTGTTGAATCTGTATTCCTTTAGAATACTGAAAGTCTTTCAGAGAAAGCGCAGTGGTATATTTTATTATGAAAGTAGGAACATCACTTTTAACTGTTATGAAAAACAATGGTGTGAAATTCTTTCCTGTCCTCCATTCATTCCTGGTGATAAATAGCCAAGTTATTTCTTTTGTCCAGCTGTGACTGATGGAAAAAAATGCTTTGCTGTTTGTTTCTTATACAGGAACCTTATAATAAACTTTCACAGTGCTCATTACATGACAATAGCAAAATGTTGTCCTAAAGCCAGCTGCAACTTTTAGCAGGCTAACAAAAAGTTAGATACAAATTTTCAAGAAGAGGCTTACAGGCCTCAGAACCTTGTCAACTTTTTGTTAGCCTAATAAAAGTATTATCTTTACTTAGCAAGAAGATTCTTTTTGTTTCTGTCCTGCCTTTGTGTGGGCTAACGTGGCACAACGCTAGCTTCACACAAGCCAATCAGGAGTAATTTAAGCTGATGCTATATAAATCAAATGCACAATGGCTTGACTTAAAATATACTGTTTTTTATGATATGTGTGGACAGAAATCCAGTGTCATAAATAAATGTTATTTTCACATATGCATGATAAATTTTAGAACCTAGAATTTATCATTCACGTGTTTGGATAAACACTACCTGTCAATCATCCCTCCAAAAAAAAACAAAAAAAAAAAACACCAGCATACTGTATAAACAGGACATTGGAGTATGTGAAACAAGCATTTGTCAATGCCGAATGTTTGCTTGCTGGCATTGGCATTGGTAGTGTAGGAGTTACAGAGCTGCATAATAGGAATGGCAGTGAAGTATTGAACTAAAGCCAACCCCATCACCACCCTGCAGATAGTGACAGGCATTGGGGTGTGCCTTTGGGTCGTTGGGCATAACGGCCATGCCATTTCACCACACCCTACCCTGCAGACACCGACAAGTGTCACGGTGTGCCTTGGGGTCTTTGGTCCTTATGTTCACCCCATTCCATCAGGAAATACGGTGAGATGGGTGATGTATAGGAGAATGGGGTGAACTTTGGAGCCGAAGAGTCAAAGGCAAACCTCAATGCCTCTCACTGGCAGCAGGGTGTGGGTGGGGGTGGAATGGCATGAGCATTACAGGCGACAATCCTAAGTCACACCCCTGATGCCTGTCAGTCTCTACAGGGGGGGCATTATGGTTGGAAACCCTAACACCTCAGGCGTTCGTTGGTATTTTCACTCCAAATTTTCAACATGGGTTTTTGGTGACCCCCACCTCATGAACAGTGGCAATATCAGTTCATTAGCCGAAAGCTGATTTTGCACAGCAACTACACCATTTGGCACCACAGGTGCGAAAACACATTTCGAATAGGATGTGAAAAATGACAGCTATACTGTTCATGGGGAGGTGTAAAAAATGGCAATGTTGAAAATCTGCAGTGAAAATATTAAAAAAAACTGGTGAAGTCACAAGCGTGCGTAGAAACTGTGCAATGCACACCCATAATGTAATTAGTTTGGGGATTTTTTTACAGCAGATAGATAGTACAGGCATTTTGGGACCTCCGCGCATGAACAATGTCGTTGTGATTTTCTTAATCTGTCCTGAACAGTGATTTCCTACAGCGACCACGCATTTCTGTGCTGGAAGTTCGAAAACACATTTCGGCCATGGTGTGAAAAATGACAGCTGTACTGTTCATAAGGAAGTGTGGAAAAATGACAGTGGTGAAAATCCGGACTGAAAATATTACAAATTCATGAACTTACAAGGGTGCGTGGAAACTGCGCAATGCTCGCTCGTAACAGTCATTTTATGGACTTTTGTCACCAAATTTTTAACATAGCCATTTTAAGACCTCTGCTCATGAACAATGTCACTGTGATTTTCTTAATCTGTCCTGAACATTGATTTCACACACTGACTGTGCCATTGTGCGCTACATGCTCGGAAACACATTTGGGGCGAGATGTGAAAAATGACAGCTGTACTGCTCATAAGGAGGTGTGATAAAATGGCAATGTTTAAAATCTGGAGTGAAAATATTAAAAATTGAGCGAACTTTACGTAACGGCGTAGGAACTAAGCGCAATGCATCGCCAAGAATCAGTCATTTTTGGGAATTGTTTCACCAGATTTTCAACATAGGCTTTTTGGGGGCCTACCTCATGAACTGTGACACTGTTGTTTTGTAAATCAGTCCCGAAAGGTGGTTCCGCACATTGACCGCAAAATCACCTTTTGGGGGCAATTAACGCCATGACAGTGGCAGAATTCTTGAAGAGGGGTTCCAAAAACTCCATGTTGAAAATTTGGTGCCAAAATTCCAAAAATGCCTGAGATATGCATCAAAGTTGAGAAAGACCTATTTATTCCATTATACAGCTTGCCAGCATTTCTTCAGTTCGCGGTTGGCTTTGAAGAGTGCAGACGTGTTCCCGGTCCACTGAAGATCGTCTTGCCAGCCTCAGGAGGTAAGTATGGGGTGATGTGGGGAGGTGGATGCGCAGAGGGTGGGCGCGGGTTGGGGGGCAAGACAATCAATGAGGGACTGTTTTTTCTTTTCAGGTGTTTGTTTTCTTTTTAGGAAGATGGCGGGATTTGTGCCACGCGGGGTAGGCTCCCCATCGTGGCACCTAGAACTCTGGAGCAGAGCTGACAGGGATTGGGCACCCTGTCAGCCATACTATGTCTGGCGGTTGGGGGCACTGTTCAGAGACACTCAGAGGGTTGGGGAATATTATTACAGTACTGATCAGGTGTGCCAACAGACAACAACTGCGTCTACTTTTCAGTCTCTTTGAGGTTCTGTTTTCCTGCTTTTGTCAATGCTGCTCCTACCCTGAACTCTGACTCAACATTCCAAGGATGGCAATTATATCTTTTTTTGGAAACATTCCAAGGATGTCATTTTAGTCACTTGCCTCCTCCCAGAAAGATAGTCCTGGGAAAAGTTCACTTCAAACTGAATTTATGTTCCAGGAAGAGAAAGCAGAGACGTATACAAGCAGGACTGCCGGCAGTATGCTAATCAACACCATCTTATCGCTACTCAATGAAGCGGTCTTTCCCTTTCAACTGTACGCCACTGCATTTTCAACTGCTGTCATAGACAGCTGCAATTCATTGCTGAACTGTGGCCGCACCTGCAAACACACTGACTGAATTGGAAGACAGGGTGCCACACCTACAAAAACTTGAATGATGGCACTATGTTTCTTGCACACATGTGCAAGCAAAATAAAAATGGATGTAAAAGTGACCCCCATTGACTTTAATGAACATGCCCCTGCGCTCTCCCTAGTCACATGTCATTACGTGCCTGAGCGCGGGGGCAGATCTCAGCCACCAGTAAGTGAAGGGATTGGCTGGCTACCTTTCTGGGGCACAATTACGATCGCTTCCATTTTCATACAGGAGTGACATTAAAATATAACATGCACCTGAAAATAATTTTGCTGACCTAGGCTTCCACACAATGTAAATGTTGCTCCAAATTATGAATCTCACAACATCAAAAAAAAAAAACAGCTCACTTCTCCCAGCCCAAAAGCAGGTAAAATCATGTAACCTCCATCCCCCACCCTCTATTAAAACCACAGTACCACCCTCCTCCCTCCCCCACAGCACCCACAAGTTATTTGTTTAAATCATTTAAGTAGATCCCACGTTGGGCAACTGGCTCAACCTGCCCACCTCCACGGCTGGCCACCTTCTTAATGTAAATTTCTCTTTGCGCTTAAAAAATATAATTTAAGTTCCCCCCCCCCGGACAGCACCCAACCCTTGTCTCCCACCCACCAGCACCCAGCCAGCCAGTTCTCAAATCTAAATCGAGAAGGTGATCAGCTTGACCCTCCCTCCTCCACAGCCAGCTGCCTTCTCATGAATGAAAGTGCTAGCGCGCTTACTATAGTAAAACCAGCTGCTCACCAGCCTACCTGTCATACCTGGATTGCTAGCTGACAAAACTGCCTCCATGCAACTTCTCTACCACCAACAAGGCGGTAACAACTGCTGCACTTGTATTAATTATGAGCATAGCAATAGCTCTTATTCTATCCTCAGTTTGTTGTAATTTGCTGAAAATGACTCGGATCTTGCATGAACCTTTCTATTGTGTTTCTTCTCTGTAATGTTTATATACTTCTGTATCCATTGACATGGAACTTTTATAAACGAGCCCTGCTCAAAGGTGCTACTTCCAAATATTGCATTAAATAAATAAAACACAGACAATGGTGGCAAAAAAATGACAAACCGTCAATCCAGCCTTCCCGAGTTCTCTATTTAACCCTGGGACCTACTGTTCCTCCAGGGTCCTAGCCCTGCCCACTCCCTCTCCAATCTGCTCCTCAATTCTGATGCCCTGAGCAGCCACCATACCCTTCATTCTGTCCCAGCCATGGTTAAAACCACTAACAGTTTTTGCACCCACCACCTCAGCTGGCAGCTTGTTCCATGGCTCTACCACCCTTTTTGTAAAATAGTATTTCCTCATGTCCCTCCTGAACCTCGTTCCTGTTAGCTTCCACTCATGACCACGAGCTGGTATTCAATGCTAATTCCTTTTAGGAATGTGAAGGTCTCTATCATATCTCTCCTCTGCTAGTAAATGCTGGCTGTCTCACCTCCGGGACCCCCTTAATGGCTGCTTTGATGCCACTCTCTGGCAAGGGCCCACTGTCTTCCCTAGTGAAAACTGAGTGAAAGTAATCAATAAAGACAGTGGCCTTTTGCCTGTCCACCTCAGTCATCCTATCTCCCTCACAATTCCTCCTCCTTTCTTCCTTTTTTCACTATTATACCTGAAGAACTGTTTTTCTCTACTCTTGACCCCTTCTGAACTACACAGCTCTGTGTGTGCTTTTGCCTCCCTAACGGCCTTTTTGCATCCCTATTTTTTTTCTTTTTTTATATTATTTCTGTTTATACTCCTCCCCATACGGCCCCTATCTGACCGACTCCCCAGCTCCGTCCTCTGGAATTACTGGGGCTTACCTTACGCCCCGTCCAGGAGCGGTGCAGTGCCTGCGGAGAGTCGGTCGCCATCCTACCGCAGGTTTGTTTTTCCTCCATTTTTCCCCGAGGGCCCCATAAGAAGGTTACATGCATGTGGAGGCATGCATGTGCCTTACAGCTCCAGTAACGACCCTCCTCCTCCGCCCACCCCATTGGCCTATCGCTGACACCCTGCTTGCGCAGCCCCTCAGCCTCCACCAGAGGATAGTCGTGAGTGAGGGATGCCATCCCACCTCCCCGGAGAGGAGAGCTGCCTGTCGGCCACTCCATCCAACTCCGCTCCCCACCCCTTGCCGACCTCCAACCCAGGCTTGCTCCCAAACCTGGATCACCGGCGTGCTGCGAGGTGAGACATCCAGTGCCTCAGCCCTCTGCACCACCAGGCCAGCCATGCATCTCTATTTTTCAGCAAATATTCTTCTCATCCTTCCTCCCACTGCTTTTCTTTAAAGAGCTAATATACTGCCTAAAAATATTAAATTTTAAAAAGCAGCCAACCATTACTTTTTATATCTGAGGTATTTGTTTCTTTTCCCTTTGTTTAATTAGAAGATTGTTTACCTGATGTTCGTAGGTGTGATGTGCGGAACTGCACTCTGCCTGGCAGCGGAAACATCTTGCTCTTCTGCCACAACTACATCGTCAGCTTTGTGATCTCACTGACTGTGACATCACTGCTGCTTAGGAACAGCCATTCAACGACTGCCAGGTCATTCACCTGTGATATCACGGTCAGCGAGATCACAGTGCTGATGATGTAGTAGGAGACGATAGAGATAGACATGTCAGTTGCCAGGTTAAGAGCTATTCCACACATCCAGTACAGTATTATCACGTAGTAGACTTTCTAATGAGCGAAGGAAAATACTTAAGAAATGAAAAGTTATACCTGACTACTACTTTAAATTGTTATTATTTTCCTGTCTGTGTTTTGGCTCCACTATCTCTAAATTTGTAGAAGGCCTTTTTCTTGGCCCTCACCATTTTCCCGACCCATGCTGAGAACCATAGTGGCCTCGTGAACCTGTTCTTTTTGGTCACTGTTCTCATGCATGCCTTTGATGCCCCAAGAAAAGTCCCTGTAATGCCCCCCTCTCTCTTCAAACAACATGAAGTCTTGCTATATTATAGACATTAGCAGTTTGTTCCAGCTCTAGAACTGCCCCGGAGTGAAATGGTTAAAACCATTCCAAAATAGAATTTTGGCACGAGAGCAGCTCTATCTGTGTCATTTCAAACTTGAACTGTCAGATTCTTTACTCCGCCTCAGTGAACAGTCACTCCGGAGATTTCTCCTTCTGCTCGGTTCATTTCTCGGTTTAAAAAGTGTTTTCTCGGTTGGATTTAACCGAGAATAGTTTTATTTAACCGCAAAACCGTTCGGTTCAAGCTCTATCTGTGGTAACCGTAAGTAAATGAAGGTTTTGTCTGTGTGGAACTTGTAAGTTATTGGTTGGTTTGAACCGATCAGTAGGTTTAAAACTCATTTAAAACTAAAAGTTACTATTTTAGAGTGCGGTTCCCGGTTCTTATCGGTTCTAAAAAAAACGGATTTATTACAGTTTTTTCGAATACCCGTGACACGGTTAGGAACTAATAAGGGTGTCTTGCCTGGCACTGCCGTTAAAAGGGCAAGTTTTTGGTTAGGCTGGCATTATGTCTGAGAAACCCAAAAGAAAAACCGGGCCCACTGGGTCATACAAATTGTCCAGTCACTGTCTCAGGGTCCGTCCGAACCACCACTATCTGGTAAAAGGTCGGTTCGTCCGGTCCCAGTGGTTCAGGATTATGATATTG
This sequence comes from Neoceratodus forsteri, assembly GCA_016271365.2. Lineage (NCBI taxonomy): Eukaryota > Metazoa > Chordata > Ceratodontiformes > Ceratodontidae > Neoceratodus > Neoceratodus forsteri. The sequence goes on from JADMNL010000028.1 coordinate 110,494,504, forward strand.
AAGTATGAATGTGGCTGGGAAGGTCTGGGTGTGCCCATTGAACCGGACATCTCCCCAGACAGACCTTTAGAATCTCCCCCATGCTGTCTGAGTCCCCATCTCATTTTATGTTTTATAAAAAAGTTGCTGAAACCCTCCAGCTTCCTTTAGAAGAGGCTGTGGATGAGCAAGAGGAGCCTGATTTTGTAGAAATGATGGATATTCCAGAGTCTAGGAGATTGTCTATTCCTTTACATAAGTCTTTTAGGAAACAAACAATTAAAATTTTAAAAGCTCCTAATTCTGTGCCTCCTGTAGATAAAAGATGGACAGAAAGTATACATTGTCAGGCCCTGATACAGAATTCCTTTCTCAACAATGCAGTCATGTTAGGTGTAGTTCAGGCTGCTGCCTGTGATAAAGCTAATATTCCCTTGGCTTCACATCCTCCTGACAAGGATTCCAGGAAGACTGATGCCATGGCAAAAAAACAGTATATGGCAGCCTCTCTGGGACTCAGGCAAGCAAATTATATGGCTTATGTAGCTAGGTATCAGAAATCTAGATGGGATACTGTTATGAAATTGGCCAAGCAGGCCTATGGCCAGCTGGCTAGTGAACTAGAACAGGTGGCTGCTGATGGCATTGAAGCCTCTAAGGTTCAGTTTCATGCTGCTGTGGATGTTAATGATGTTTCCTCTAGGGTCATGGCCACGTCTGTAGCTTTTTGTAGGTTGGCCTGGCTCAGGTGTACTAGTTTGTCACAGGATACCCAGACTAAGGCTATGGATTTTCCTGTGGTGGGAAATTCTCTGTTTGGAGAGCAGACAGAGAATTACATGAAGAAGATGGATGAATATAGGACTACTTACAAGAGTGCCCAGGCTAAGGAGGCGGCAAGCCACTCCTCAAGGCATGCCCCCAGGGGTAGGGTAGGCCTTTTCACAGACCTTTCTACCAGACTCAGGCCTCCCTCTGCCTATGCTCAGAGGGGCTTCTTCAGAAGCAGGGGCAGGCGAGGGGTGGGCAGACCTGCTCCACCCCCCAGCCTAAAGCTCCTGCAACAGGCACCCTGATGGGGTGCCCAGGGCCGGTCTCCTGTACCAGTGGGGGCAGGCTGGCTTACTTCAGTCAGAATTGGGCTTCTTTAACCTCAGACAAGTGGGTTCTGGAAGTAGTAAGCCAGGGTCTGGTTCTCAGCTTCAAAAGTTTCCCAAGTTGAGAAGCAGACTTTTCTACCTGCAAGTGCTTCAGAGACCCTCGCTCTGAAACAGAGGTCTCATCCTGTTAGCTCTCAGTGCAGTAGAAGGTTCCTCCCTGCATCAGGGCAGGGGTCTGTATTCCAGATACTTCCTTACCCCAAAAGACAGGAGAATGGCGGCCCATTTTAGATCTCAGATATCTGAACAAGCATCTTTTGAAACCAAAGTTCAAAATGGTAACTCTGGCAATGATTTTACCTTCCCTAAGGCCAGGGGACTGGCTAGCCTCCCTGGACCTCAAGGATGCCTATTTCCATGTCCTAATCAGAAGATCCCATCGAAAGTACCTCAGATTCTAACTGCCCTCAGGTCATTACCAGTTCAGAGCAATGCCCTTCGGCCTTACCTCTGCTCCAAGGGTATTCACAAAGTGTCTAGCAGTGGCAGTGGCCCACTTAAGGAGGCAGAGGATTGCTGTTTTTCCCTATCTAGACGACTGGCTCATTGTAGGCCAGTCCCCAGAACAGGTAAAATCTCACCTGCAGGTCACCCAGCAGCTTCTCACCTCCCTGGGTTTTCTGCTAAACCTACCAAAGTCGGTTCTGGAACCAGTCCAGGTACTCACCTTTATAGGGGCAGAATGGACACAAAGCTAGCCAGAGCCTTTCTTCCCCCAGAAAGGGTAAGGAATTTAGTGGCTCTGGCCTTATCCTTCACTCTGCAGGTCTCTCGACCAGCAAGACACTTTCTGCAGCTCCTGGGGCTCATGGCTGCATCCACAGCTGTTGTGCAGGGAGCCAGATTTCAGATGAGAGACATTCAGTTTCACTTGAGAACCTTTTGGTCTCAGAGAAGAGACCCCCTTTCCAAATTGGTCCCAGTGACTCGAACCTTGATCCTAGCTCTCCAGTGGTGGCAGGATCAGAGCAATTTAAGAGCGGGGGTCCCCTTCATTTCCCCTTCTCACGACTTGACTCTCACTACAGATGCTTCCCTTCTGGGTTGGGGAGCCCACATGGGCGACCTTTCCACTCAGGGAGTTTGGTCCCCCCAGGAATCTCTGCTCCACATCAATTTGCTGGAACTCAGAGCTGTCTTTTTAGCTCTTCAAGCTTTTTCTGCATATGTCCACGACAAGGTGATACAAGTCAGAACAGACAACACCACAACAATGTGGTACATCAACAAACAGGGGCATTCGGTCTTGACCTTGTGCACCGAGGCAATGAAGTTGTGGTCTGGCCTATTCCCTGAACACTTCCCTCATAGCAGTTCATCTTCCAGGAAGGACAATGTCCTAGCGGATGCCCTTAGCAGGATTTCCCAGGGCCATCAGAATGGTCCCTGGATTCTCAAGTGCTGGGATAGTTTTTGCCAGGTGGGGCATCCTCAGATAGATCTTTTGCAGCCCCAGACAATCACAAACTTCCTCTGTTCTGTTGCAGGCCTTCAGTGCTGGGCTCAGCTCCCTGGATGCCCTTCTTCTGGATTGGGAGGGAAGTTCCTCTATGCTTCCCCCCTTTCCTCTCCTATTCAAAGTACTAGTCAAAATCAGATCTCAGCCTTGCAGGGTGATTCTGATTGCCCGGATTAGGCCAGGCAGCCCTGGTACCCACTCCTTCTGTCTCTGACAGTCCATCTTCCCTGTGCCTCCCCAGGAATCACAATCTGTTGACTTGTGCCCAGGAAGGGTTTGGTATCGGACCTCAAATCCCTCAACCTCAAGGCCTGGCTCTTGAGGAGTTAGAGTTTGCTGATTTACACCTCTCTCAGGGTGTTCTTGAGATCCTAAAGGCTTCCAGAAAGCCTTCCACTAGGGCTACTTATAGTTCTAAATGGAAAAGGTTTTCCATTTGGTGTGCTGGGAAAAATATTTCCCCAGAATCTGCTGAATTGCCCATTTTGTTAGATTACATGGTACATCTTAATTCCTTGGGTCTCAGACCAGCTACCCTGAGAGTTCATTTGGCAGCTGTGTCTGCTTTTGTGTCAGCAGGAAAGTCATCCCGTCTTTCCTCTCATCCTGTGTTTTCCAAGTTTTTTAAGGGATTACTCCATACTAATCCTCCCTTTCGGGAACCGGCCCCTGCTTGGGACCTTAATGTTTGCATTGCCCAGTTAATGCAACCCCCTTTTCAACCTCTGTCTTCTGCAGAGCTTAAGTACCTAACTTGGAAAACTGTTTTTCTAGTGGCTATCACTTCTGCCAGGCATAAGTGAATTGCAAGCCTTGTCAGTGGAGACTGACTTTATTTCTTTCCACAGGGATAAGGTAGTCCTTAGGACTAATAGGAAGTTTTTGCCTAAGGTGGTTTCAGATTCCATCTTAATCAATCTATCTCCTTCCAGTATTTTCACTGATCACTCCTCTTGGTGAGAGAAGGTTGCACAGCCTGGATGTTAAGAGAGCTCTTAGTTATTATATAAGACGTACAAAGGTCTGGGTTGAATCCCTCAACTTTCCTTACCTATGGAAGTTGGGATAGGCAAACCTGCCACTAAGAGATCAATAGCCAGGTGGATTGTCTCTGTATCCAATTTTGTTATCAGAAAGTGGGCAGAGCCCCCCTGGTTTGAGGGCTCATTCTACCAGGGTACAGCTGCGTCTCTAGCTGCTGCCAGAGATATCCCTTTATTAGAGATTGCCAGGCTGCTACTTGGAAAACGGTACACTTTTACCAAGCATTACTCCCTGGATGTCCAGGCCAGGAGAGATGCTCGCTTTGCACAGCTGTTCTTCAGAGCCTATTCCTAAGTAGGTTCTGCCCCTCCTCCATGGAGGTACTGCTGTGTATTCTGCTAATGTCTATAATATAGCAAGACTTCATGTTGTTTGAAGAAAAATTACTCACCTTAGTAATGTTGTTTCTTCTAATGGAGTCTTGCTATATTATAGACCTCCCAACCTGCCCTCTCAGAACCTCTACTTGCTGGGTGCGGGCAACTTAGTGTGGGCACTACTTATGTCCTGTTAGCATTTTGTCCCTTTGGGACTTTGGGGTGTGTATGTGTACGTGTGTGTGTGTTTTATTATACTTATGTTCCATTTTTCATATTATTAGAATGGTGTTAGTATTTCTGGTCCCCTGACTTGAGTCTTGGGTGTTGGGACCATCAATGGTTGTTATTATTTATGTAGCCATTTGACTAGTGTAGGTTACAGCTTCCACACAGACCTTAGTGAGTTTGGCTCGTAAAGATCTGACAGTTCAAGTTTGAAATGACACAGATAGAGCTGCTCTCGTGCCAAATTTCCATTTTGGAATGGTTTTAACCATTTCACTCCGGGGCAGTTCTAGAGCTGGAACAAACTGCTAATGTCTATAATATAGCAAGACTCCATTAGAAGAAACAACATTACTAAGGTGAGTAATTTTTTCTTCCACCCCATCTATGTTGTCCACCCCTACTAACTTATCACTAACCAGCTCCTTCAGCCTATTGAAGTCTGCCCTTCTAAAATCAAGGACTTCAACTCTCGATTGCGGTTTACCAGACCCAAGGAGCAGTTTGAACCAAATGGAGTTATGGTCACTGTTCCCTAATGTCTTCCCTACTCCCACAGCTCCTACTGTACCACCTTCAAGTTGGTGAGCACCACATCGAGAATTGTGGTCTGCCTGGTGGGCTCCTTAATTAACAGTACCAGAAGACAGTCCTTGAATACATCCAGCAAGACCTGGCTTCTGGTGCTCTTGTCCACTGGAACATCCCAGTCAATGTCTGGCAGGTTCAGGTCACCCATCACCACTAGTTTCCCCTTGGCTAGCCCTCTTCCCAGTTCCTCTCTGAGTTCGCTGTCCCTGTTCTCCCCAGGTGAATTGGTAAATCACCAATCCTGTTTTTGGAAGATCTGTCATGACTCATCCTTGTTAATCATCAGATGTTACCATATGATCATCAAGGCAGATTGTGATCTCAGATCATCATCTAGATCATGATTTAATCATCAAGCATATAACCTTTAAATCACCAACTGATGATTATTGATTATTTTTACAAGCTTAAATCACCATGATCGTTTTTGATGATCTGTGGATGGTCAAGAGGTTATTACTGATCATTGATGATTGTACTAGTTCTGTATTACGCAATTGTAAGTCACATTAGTAATACTTTTTTTTTTACTCTGTTTTTGCACCACACCTGGAACTCTGTTAAGCTGCCCCTACTCACCGACACCACCCTACCGCCCATCTGATGCCCTGCCTCCTCAGAGGGTAGCCGCCTCCACCAACCTCTTGCTAGCGGACCCCCCCCCAGCTCTGAGACCCCTGAGGTGTGGGGCTGCCTCCATTCTGGCACTCTATCTACAATTTAATGTACCAGCCAAGGTGGTGGAAGGACAGAGGGGGCGAAGACAAGGGCCTGGTATTGGGCATGTGGCAGTGTGGTCCAGAGGGGAGCCATCGCCTATCCAGGCACGTTGATTTCCTTGTTGTTTCCCCCAGGAGCACGAGCATGCAATGACATCAGCATGGCTGAGCCATAAACATCTGCTGCACTCCTCCCCTTAGCAGCTCTGTGCTAGTTGTAACCCCAGTCTTTACCGGGGGTCTCTACTGTGCCAGAGACACCCTAGATCCCTCCACAGGGAGAGGAGAGCAGTCCATCGGATGCTCAATCCTTTCCCTCCCCTGCCGATCCCCGGCACCTGAGCTTGTTCCCAAACACTGGTCGCTGGCATGGCATCCAGCGCCTCAACCCTCCGTGCCACTGGGTCAGCCCACATTAGTACTACTTAACAACGTTTTGTTACTAATATGAAAATATGAATGTCAACTGTCAGCAGAAGCACATTATAATGCAAATAATCTGAAATTCGGTTTTAATCTGTTTAGGAAAGGGGAAATTGTTTAACCAGGAAAGGTACACTAAGCCAAAGGTTGTTTCCAGGTGCAACCTGAGAGCATAAGGAAGTTAAGTGACTTGCTCAGGGTCACACAGTATGCAAGTGGGGGCTGTTGGGATTCAAATCCAAGTCTGCAGCTCAGTGCCCTTAACCACTATGCTATATTGCCTCATTTAGGAAGAGCACGAGATGTTGGGTATGGTATGTACATTTGCATAATCAATTTGCATATTTCTTGCAAATTTCAAAAGCACAGTTTATGGACTAATTCAGTGGTAATTTCTGTTGTTAAAATATTTTTGCCTTGATAGTATTAGTTTGCAGACTGTTAGAAAAGGTTCTGAGCTCAAACCAGGTACTTGTAGGAACTCACCACAGCTCTAAAAGGAACTACTGAATAGAGCTGTATAAACCAATCTGAGCCTTTATAACGCTAGTAAGAAGTGAGGAGTCAGAGTAAATATAACTGAATGTGATGTGATGTGTTTGTGAAGAAGATGTATTATAACTAATAATTTCAATGAACATGTCTAATTAGGAGGCAAGATGCTTTCCGTGAACATAGAAGAAAGACAAATTATTTTTATTTTAATGTATTGTAGCAATCTTGACCATGGCCAGTCATAAAAAAATCATGATGATATGAGCCCATCATTAAGCACAATCATTATTTCCATTGTGGTTTTTGATTGGCGGCCATTTAACGTTCCTGTTTAATCATTGTTAGTCATGATCACAGTGATGGTTTTTGAAGTTTGAACATGACCTTTCAACATAATAGATGCTCATCATTCATGGCATATCATTATTAAATCATCATCTTTTTGGCTGGGTCCCCTTGTTCTGGCTGTCTGTAGATCATCCCCAGGCGCAGTTTCTTGCCTGAGGCTGTCGTGAGTTGCACCAACAGTGACTCAGTCTCTCCATTACTACTCCTGATGCACCCATCTTCTGTCACTACTGTGCCCTCCTTGGCATAAAGGGCTGCTCCTCCCCCTCTACCCGTTCCTCTGTCCCTCCTGTACATCAAGTACCCAGGGACCGTCTGTTCCCAGTCATTATTTTCGGAAGCCCATATTTCTGTTATGGCCACAATGTCCACTTCAGTGTCTGCCATCAGCACCTGGAGCCCACTGATTTTATTACCTAGCTTCCTGGCATTAAGACATACCCCATTCCATCTGACCCCTGATCCTGCTTTGCTACTACCCTTGTGCTTTGCATGTCTTCTCATCCCCCTTATTTTTCTTGGTGATTGCACCCTTTGCATTCCTCTTCTCCAAAGTCCCTTCACCTAGTCCAGTATTGGCTGCAGCTTCCTTTGTACCTGCTATGCTGCTACAAGCCCCCAAATGTGGGTGAGTGCTAGCTAGGATCCCCTTCCTCTCTCTCCCCTGCCATCGAGGGTCCCCTAGACCCCATATTACATTCGCAGTAGTGCAAGTATTGTTAGGGTTGAGCAGGCTGTTTAATGTTAACCTCATATTTTTCCACCTTAATAACTTTGACAGCATTCAAATTGTATGAAATTGTGTGTGCTTGATCCAGGTGGCAAGTTCTCAAGATATGAGAAGTTTCATGTTTTGCTGTATGCATGGGTATCTGCAGGGGCCGGTGGTTCTGCAGACAGAAGTAGTGCTGTAATTTGGGTGTCGTGAATTTCTGTCTGCATCAGAGAAGTAGGGTATGCATGTTTTGCACTATGCATGGGTATCTGATACTGCAGAAGGGGCCAGTGCTTCTGCAGATAGGAGTTGTGTTGTGATTTGAGTATTGAGGATTTCTATCTGGAACTTGAAGTGGGTGTAATATATGTCTTTCTGTGTTCATGTGTATCTATGGCTGCAGAAGTGCTGGACCCTGATGATGGATGTCTTTTGTGTTATCTAGAAACAGTTGTATGTTTATCTTACCTGATGATGGCTTTTGTCCTTTTGCTGCTTTGTGGGGGGTTAGAAACTCTAATGCCACATTTCCCACTTTTGTGGCATTAAGTTGAACTCTAACTGGTGCATTAATGTGTGTGTGTGTCTGTGTGTGTATGTGTGTGTGGACTTTACCATGATGCAGCGACAGCGGCTATGGAGACATCCCCGACAGCGACAGCCACATTGCCGAGTGTCGGCAATGCTGTGTCAGGGATGCCTCCTGTTTCCATCGGGAAGTTGGGCCCCGAACCCCATGTGGGGGATTCCGCCCCCCAGTCTCTAGGATTCCAACTCAGAGTCAGAGTTCGACCGGGGGCTTTTCCCTCTTGAGACAATCCCTGGTCGGCGGAGACCATCACAGTGACAGGCGGATTTGGCCGAATCCTGTTGCTGTGGTGGTCTTCGTCAATCAGTGTTTAGATGCAGCGACAGTATAACGTGTGTGTGTGTGTCTGTGTATGTATGTATGTATATATGTGTGTGTGTGTGTGTATTTGTGTATATATACGTGTGTGTGTGTGTATATATATATATATAAATTTGTATATTGTTTTACTGCTCTGCTTTTGGGTTGAATCCAGCCCTCGATGACTCTAGAGAATTTATTCCTGTCATGCAAAGGACAAGTAATATCTGTCACAAACCCACTCAGCAGGTCAGCCCTCTACTCCTAAAGTGCCAACCTCTGAGCGTAGAATTATGAACAGTTTAACAGAACAAGGTAACCCTCTTGTCTGTTTTGTGGGTTCGAGTCACCTTAGTCCCAAGTTCTGGAGGGATTCAAACTGATATCCTCTTATTAGCGTACCCAATTGTCAGGCTCAGATAATTCTGTCTTCCGGGGGGCCAGATATCTTTGCCTACGGGCACCTAATCAGGTATTACAAAATGAACCCTTAGAACTCTATGCAAGACCTTAGAGAACTCTTATCTGTTTCCTAGTTTGGTATCACAATAAGCACATGCACAGTGTCAACTATAACCATCTAAGCTTCACTTATATAAAAAGAAGTTTCAAGGCACACCAGGCAGTTTCTGCTTTTAAAATATGCATCTTTACTTTAAAATAGATAAAAAATAGCAAAACAATAAATTCAGAACGAGATATCCCAACACATACAGCCTTAAAAACAAAACGGGTTTAAAAGTACAAATTCCTACAATACATACACTCAGACTGGTTTTATTTAAGGTCCCCTTACTACTTAATCTTTCAGTGCTTTTGTTGTTCCTCTTTTCCCTCAGTCAGAAAAATGAATGTAAGGTCTGCTCGGTATATTTAAAGCAGTCTTGAGCCGGCCTTCTCTCAGAGGTCACCTAACTCCGCCTTGGTGTAGTAAACTTTATATTGTATAACACAGGCTGTCCTACTAAGATATTTAAAAAAAATAATAGGTGACATAATGAATCGCCTCTCTTTATGACTGGTCAAAACCGATCTGTGATCTGCTTCACCCAGACATCAAAAGTTTCTTTGATGTAATTCCCTGTATACTCCAGCAAATGCTTATTGGACTTTCCTAATTTAGTCTGGGACCTGCTTTACCCAGACATCAACGCCTCTTTGATGTATTTAGCTGGCTTCCTTCTAAGAAAGTCCAACCACATGCATATGTCCTTTTTCATGACACCTAGTGCAAATCAAAGGCTTTCCCTGAGGGCACAATAAAATGGATATCTTGGTTCATGCCTTCAGAGCAAACTAATAAGATAATTGCACCTCAGATAGCTGTAGTTTAGGCTATGTCCTGTCCTTTGAACTTATCCTTGGGGGGTTTTGATGTATCAATTTCAGCAAGCCAGCATTTCCTCCTGCCAGACAGTCCATCACACATTTTTTTATTTACAAAAAAGATACATGGATCAGAACCAGCTGTCCAAATGTGACAATATCTTCTTCAAGGATATGTCCTTCCATTGAGTCACATCATGGAGCTCTAGGCTGTCGGTATCAAGACCACCTGGAAAATTGTGCTTGCTGGGGCCACCTATGTCAACATGCATCATCGCTGCCTGTAAAACGTGGATGGCCCCATCATGCTTCAGTTCTTTTTCCTATTGTCAATTGCTCATCAGTCCACTGCCACTGAAGAATGCTGCCAGACTTTGCGCACATCACTAATGCTTCTACTTCTCTGTCTGTTATTTAAAATTAATCATTTATGCCAATGACGAAAGAAAAGAAACAGCTGATCTTCATCAAGAAGATCCTCCATTCAGCCATTGTATGTGGAAGTGTGATTGGTTGACTTCAAGACCATTCAACATTGGCGCCTATAAAACATGGGCGGTCCCCTTGCTCTTCCATTCTTCTGCTGTTGACTGCCAATCGGACCTATAGAGAAACAATGATGTCATTTTCTTTTTATATATTTTTATTTTCTAACTTTAACCTCATTGATGTCCCTATATGCCATTATCCAGAGAACCTTTATTAAGGTTTTGTACCTGTGGATACAAGATCTACAAGGATGGCATTCACATTGTGTGGGCCTGTCCCACAATGTGAGCACCTGTAAGAACTTGTAAGGATTCATCCAGGCTGCAAGGAACACTTAAAAGAAGGCACTAGAAACCTGCATTGCCATCTAGGCCATAGAAACACAAGCTAAGGCCTTGGGCTTCAAGCTGGCTTCTCTATTACGCCTGACTGCTACGGGTAAAGAAACACCCAGGCGGTCAGTGATGCTGTCTCCACCGAGTTTGACTAGGACAATGGAGAAATCCAAAGAGAAAGAAAAATTGTCATAGAAATCCTCCTCTTTCAGTCACCAATCACCATAAACAGAGAGAAACATGCTTCACTTGTGAGTGTGACAGGGTTGAATAAGACCCTGTCCCATTTGTTATGCAGAAAGAGTTAAACGCAAGGATCTGTTCTATCTTCTTTTTTTCTGTCTCTTGTCTGTCTGATTGCATAATCAGATTTTGTTGCGAGACCTAGGAACTGATCACTCTGACGGTCTTGTGATTCCCCCCCTTCCCACTATCTCCCTGCCTTCACTTGTTTCTTGCTGTATCTATCTTTTCTTCCCCCTGGCTTATCTGTGGTTATAAAAATATATGTGAATCTTTGTGTAAAACTAGGATCCATTGGTTTGAAAATGTATGTAGTTATATAGTTGAAATAATTACAAAATCTATTTGGAACTCTGGGGATTGACAGTTTTCAGAGTTGTCAACAGGAAATTAATTCTGGGACACAATGTACTGTTTTGTCACACCTGCAAGGTAAGAAACTGACAAAGTTCTAATACATTTTGTGAAAAATGGGATGTCTGTTAATGAGCTCGGGATGCGGAAGTTAATTGCCAGGCACAGACCTCTTATAAAAAGAGAGCAATGTTTTTTTGGAGAGTGAGAGAGCGATTGAAATTTAGAATTAAAGAGACCGTCAGCTGTAGGGGCCCCTAGGGTGATGAGCACTCTACCTCCTGACAAAGAATTCAGGAGACCAGATGTAATGGTCAAACGTACTTATACCTCTGCCACCTTGGGGCTCAGAACTGTGAATTATCAGGCTTATGTGATTTAAGTATCAGAATACCCTGTGCAAATCTGTCCTGACTACTAGTCAGGCTCTCCCTGATAGCCCTGCAAAGGCAGAATTTAGAGCCGCATTGGCTGGTATTACTACTGGTGAGCATTTGTTATGGTCAGCATATTATGCTTCTGAGACTTCTGCCAGGGATGCTGCCTCTGCCGTTTGCCTGAAGAGATACTCTTGGCTCAGATTAGCCCGCTTTGCTGCCGACATACAGCAAGCCGTACTGAATGGTCTTTTTAGGGGCTCCTAGTTATTGGGAACAGATGTCGATAATGCACTGAAAGACCATCAATCATCCACACAGACTCTGAGGTCTGTGAAGTCCTTGACCCTACAAAATAGAAGACGACACAGTAGGGGTGCATTTTGTAGATTTGCAGGCTGTGGCAGCCATGGCTACTGTCCACAGTATCATGGGTGAGGAGCTAGTCTCCCTTTAAGTTCCTTCGCCACTGGTGGCCATTCCAAGAAGACCAAAGTTTCTGGTTCAAGTGTCTCTGCCGCCTCAGGCATCTTCTGATTCCCCACGTCCTCCCCTTCACTATTGCCTAGGGAGTACAAGGGGGGGGATCTCCATTCACTTGCCAAAATGGAGGGAGATCACCATGGATGAGTGGGTCCAAGAAATAGTAGAGAAAGGCCATGCCCAGGAGATGCTGTCCAAATCTCCAGTGCATCTTCCACCTTCTTCTCACTATCCTCCAGGCTACTTGTCCCTGCTGAGAGAAATGTAGTCCTGACTTGTAAAGAAAATCAACCATGTCCTTCCCAAGGAAAGGAACAGGAGTTTTTATTCCAAATGCTTTCTGGTCCACAAATCCACAGGAGACCTGTGTTCTGTATTGAACATCAGAGACCTGAAAAGATTTGAGTACAAAAAGTTTTGAATGGTATCTCTTCGGGCTCTCATCCCTCTAATACAGAAAGGGAATTGGCTTTGTGCTCTGGACTTGAAGGATGCTTGCCTTCATATCAAAATCTGACATTGCCAAAGGCAGTAACTCTGCTTTATGTTGGAAGATAGTCATTATCAGTTCCGAGTCTTGCCCTTTGGCTTATCCTCACTGCCGTGGGTATTTACCAAATGCTTTGCAGTTGTGGCAGCAGCCCTCCAGAAGGAAGGGCTTTATGTCTTGCTGGGTCTGGATGACTGGCTCCTGCAGGGCCCATCCAGGGAAGTAGTTTGTATACAGTATCCCAAATTTGGCAATTATTCAAGGACTTGAGTGTTACGGTCAGTGTACTAAAATCCATCCTTTTTCCCTGCCAGCGCTTGCAGTACATTAATGCAGCACTGGATAGTGCTTTTCTGCCTGCAGACAGGACCAAGGCTCAGGCGGTTCAAGCATGTCTGGTACACAGGATTCCTTATTTGTCCACCAGGACACCGCTCAACCTCGCCTGTGGCAGTGGGCACTGCTCCATGGCCTTCAGGTGACAGCCGTATTTCTCCTAGGAGTCCAAAATGTCATAGCTGATGGGCTAAGTCGATCGCAGTCACAAATACATGAATGGGAACTGCTGATGTCCGTGGTAAACTATCGCTTCGCAAGATGGAGTCATCCAGAGTTGGATCTTATTTTGCATCCCCACGCAATGCAAAACTGCCATATTTTTGCTTACTTGCTCCAGGTCCTGGTGTGGTTTGGCAAGATGCGCTGTACCTCTCCTGGAATGGAAGGTTCCTTTATGCATTTCCTCCAGTCCCTCTCATTCAGAGGGTTCTACTCAAGCTGGGGGCAGAATGGGCCACCCTAACACTGGTAGTCTCCTTATGGCCTCACCAGATATGGTTTCCCCTACTGCGACATTTGGCATTGGCACCTCCTGTGCCCCTGTGTCAGGGTTTACTGTCACAAAACAGGGATCCCTGGTCCATCCAGACCTGCAGTCCTACATCTGCATGCATAGTTCCTGAGGATGTAGCCATTGCACATTTTGGCATTTTTACCTCAGGCCGCTGATGTCTTACTGGGAGCTAGAAAACCTTCCACAAGACATACCTATTTACTAAAATAGAAATGTTTCTCCATGTGGCATGCTTCTCATTCAGAGGACCTGTTTATGTGTTCTGTTAATACCGTACAGGCCTACCTCCTGTCTTCATCAGACTCCAGTCTACAGTACTCTGCCATTAAAGAGCCCCTGATGCCATTAGAAAAACTTTGATAAATGTAACATTTAGATGCAATTCAGTTTGTATTTTATATATTTTCTGTAATTCTTTCTCCTTTTTCTTTTTTTTATATACCTTATTTTTATTCATTTCTCATAGACATAACATCTGTGAATACCATATAGCAAACAGACCATCTACCAAAGCTAGAAAATCTTTGGGGGAATAATCCCCCTTAATCAAAGGATAACATTTTGCATCTGCTACATTTTGTTACATCATCAGGGGTATACAAGATTTAAACTAATCCAATATTTAAACCCAAATTTGTGCTATGTAAAACAGGCCCATGAGCTTCATGGTAACAGGATTGTCCAGCAGCTCCAGTCCAAAGCATTACAGCGCCCCCAAGGGGACCATTGTAGCCATGCATTGTAACTAAATGTTAAAGCTTTCAATGTAAACGTGCAGCAGATTACACATATTTATCATTTCTTTCTTTACGTTTCAAAAAGTTTGTGTAATAAAGAGCCATATCCCACCTTCTCCCCTCTATTCCATATGTATATTTAAACTTATACTCCCCAAGAACCAGAAAAAAGAGAACAACAACTTTCTATGTCAACTGGGCATTACATAATTACATTAAGTTAAACATGGCCCCATAATGGAATCTCAACACAGTAACTTAAATGTCCTGGTTCATATTAGAAAAGACTTATCTTTCCAGAGCCATTCAGGGAACGTCCTCCTCTCCCAAATTGTCCGCATGTGTGCGGGATTCAGCTGCGCAATGGTTGGCCCATTTTTCAGCTTCCACTGGGTCTGAGAAAACGTAAGTTTTGCTGCCATGGACGATCCAAAGCTGCTCTGGGAAAATAATAGAGTGCGGCACTCCTGAGTCCCGCAGAACCCTCTGAACACCATCAGATTTCTTTCTTCGTTGCCTGGTGGCATAACTTATGTTGGGGCAAATGTGGACAAGATTTTCATCCCGAGTCAGGGGAGCTGCATGGCGTGCATGGACCAAGATTATATCCCTCGCCCCTACCCCGGAGGTTATCAACATCAATGTCCTAGGTTCCTCAGAGTTTTGTGGCCGGCCCTGGGGAGTAATCCAGTAAACCTTCTGAATTTCCCATTGTCGATCCGAGCCTTCCGATAGCAACTTACTAGTAAGCCAGTCGTATAGAACATGATGTGGTGGTCTCCTTCAGAGATCTCAGGTAGTCCCAATACTCGAACATTCGCCGAGCAGCTCTGATTTTCAAGAGCTTCCAGCCTGGCTCTTAAATGCTGATTTTCTTTAACCATGAGGGCCGAAGCGCCCATGGAAGTCTCTATTTATGTGCTTCTTTCATTTCTTCCTTTAAGCCATCCACAGCGGTTTCGAGCACCAGGACTCTACCATTGAAGTCACCTATTTTTTGGTTTAATGAGGCCACCAAAGCAATTAGTAGTTGGAGTTTGTGCCCCAAAGTTCCAATAGTTTCACTCAAGCTGGGTGATTCATCGGCCTGCATAGTGTCCTCATGTTGCGAGGCTGAGTGAACTCCTTTGCTTTTCCCCCGATCCCTGATCCACCAGCTATCTTATCCTTCTTTGGATTGCCCATTTTAGATAATTTAAGGTCGCTCTTTCCTCTGGTACTATCGTTAAGCAGCTCTTTGGGGTAGAAATAGTAAAATATAAACAGTTTATTTATTTCTGGTATGGAGCTGATGAAATCTGCTGCTCGCTGCTCGGGCTCCACAGTGCCCCCCTTTCTCCTTTTTTTTTTTTTGATTACTGAGGAGAACTGTATGACCACGGGATCACTGTCCCTTAGACATCATCTACTCTGGCAGCTTTGTCTACACCTGACATCATAATCTTCTATTTATGATATCATAATCATCTCCACAGCAACAGATTGTGATGTCATAAACAGAATTGTGATGTCAGGTGTAGACAGAGAGAGAGAGAGAGAGAGCAGATAGGGCTGAAATCCTGTTTCATGTGAATGTCCTCGGCAATAAAGAAATAAGGGTGAGAATTACAGAAAAGCAGAACTGTGTCTTAAGATTACAGTTTTACACAGGTGTTCCAATAGGGTCAGGGGCTCTTTAAGGTGCAGTTTGCTAACATTTCATCTTTTCATGCCCATATTGATAGACGCACGGTGACAAAACTAGAAGTGTCCCATACCTTCCTTAATAGTATTTTGTACGTGTTCCCTGATTTGTAACCTGATTCCACCTTGGGACCTTAATTTCATTCTTGAGAAATTGACTTTGGCTCCATTTAAAAGCCCATTGTAACTTGCGAGATGGCTCTTTTCTGGTTGCTATGACTTCTGCCTGAAGGATTTCTGAATTTCAGGTGCTCATGCATGAGCCCTCTTAATTAATTTTTCACAAGGACAGGGTAGCCTTGCATACTAATCGACGTTTTTTTTTTTTTTTTTACCCAAAGTGGTTTCTGACTTTATACTAAATCAGACCATAAAACCTGCGTATTATCCTGAGCATGCTAACAAAGGTGAGGAACTTCTCCATATGCTTGATGTACACAGAACACTACATTACTCACCATAACAGTAGATCGAGAGAATCTCCTCCATTGGGCCACAGTGCCCCCGCCCTCATTCCCCCTTTCTGAGGTATAAGCTGGCAGGTTTGTCCACAGGCTTATTTGGAGGTGTCCAAATGCCTTATATAGACCATATTACCAGTTCCATGCTTCTCCTTGTGTGCCTGGTACTGGTTTGATCTCCTGGTTCCTCACGGTAAGAGTCCATCTGAGCTTGTCTCCAGTGGGGAATTGAAAAGCAAAGGGGTCACCCGTGTTGTATAGGCATCAACGACATATGTCGTCACGGGTGGCCCACAGCTAACAAAAGTTTGAGAGGTCCTGATGCCGATGGCTTACAGTTTCAAAGGTGTGGTCCAATGGAGGAGATTCTCTCGATGATCTACTGTTATGGTGAGTAAGTGTTCTTTTCATTATTGCCATCGCAGTAAAGTTTAAGATCTACAAAGACAACAAAAACTCCATGTGCATTCACTACTTAGGCCTTTCACACATTGTGAAGGCTTGCAGCATTTGCCAAGGCTTTAACCAGGCTGCTTGGAGACGTCACACGAGGGCTTTGGAACTTTATTTAAAATTCAAGGCTATAGAGGAGAAACCACACACATCACAGGTGGCTTCCCCATCGTCTCCTGCTGCTACTCTCCTAGGCTCACTGTCGGACCACCATTCTCATTGGTCAGCATTGGCCACTGATTCTATCATGAAAAAGGACAAATCTGCTAAATCACTGAATAAGCACCGACATGCTGAAAGAGGGGCAGAGGAACAGGTAAAAGGATGCCGCTCCTGAATGGTCCCACTCTCCTCTTGAGAGAGGTAATTCTTCTGAAAAAGACAGATCCCAGGTTAAGACTTCAGGTTCTGCTGCCGCCCCCTCCCCAACCACCACCAGTCGTCTCTCAGACACCAAGGTTGGGGTCTGGCAAAGGCACTAATCCACCAAGGGGAATTACATCCAATTCTGCCGTTGGGCATTGTCCCTTCGGTTCTGTCGTTGATGACCCCATTGGGGTCCATCAATGTACAGATGCTTTATCAGACTACGTTTGAGCTTTTTCAAAAGCTTCTGTCCCTGACTCAGTTGTTCACACCAACCATCATCATCTGCATATGAGGATTCTGCAGTAGTTCTTCCATGTCCAATGGGCTCAACATTCCGAGTTGGCGTGTCTGATAGAAGCGACCACTCCATCTCCTCACTTCATGGTCTGATGGTTGTTCTGCTCCAACCTCAAGTTGGGATCCCTCTTTCTCCATCCATCTCATCTTGTGGTGGTGGTGGTGATGTTGATGAATGCCTCCAGTATGGGATGGGGTGCCAGTCTGTGCCCCTTCTGGACTTGGAGGGGTCCGTGATCCCCCTTGGAGATGGTTCTGCACAGCAGCACTAGAGATGAGGGCTGTTCTGCTTGGCCTGCAGGCCTTCTCCACCCTCCTTTCGGATCATCTGTTGTTAATCCATACAGACAACTCTGTCATGTCCCGAGGACTGAGTACTACCTGGGGGGGGGGTCTGGGTAGCAGCAACAAAGTGGGAAAAGGATCTGGGAGTGATAACTAGTGACTTGAAGCACTCCTCACAGTGCAAAAAGGCAGCAGTGACTGTAAACAGGATGCTGGGGTGTATAGCCAGTGGAATCGGCAGTAGGCAGAAGGAACATGTCACTGGTGAGACCGTATCTGAAGTATGGAGTAAGTGGTGTCCATACCTTAAGAGGAATATCAACCTGCTGGAGAAGGTCCAGAGGAGGGCAACTAAGATGGCTGTGGGTCAGCAGGGTATGTCTTATGAGGAGAGGTTGGGGGCCCTAAGGATGTACTCCCTGGAGAAGGGAGAGAGGGGACATGATGGAGACCTTCAAATACTTGAAGGGGATAAATAGGGTGGATGGGGAGGGTATCTTCAAGCTAAAGGGCAGCTGAACCATGAGGGGACACAGTCTAAAGCTAGAAAGGGGAGGCTTAGGAGGGATGTTGGAAGCATTTCTTCACGGAGAGTGTGGTGACCAAGTGGAATGCGCTGCCAGAGGAAGTGGTCTCAGTGAAGTCAGTGAACAGTTTTAAGAGGGCTTGGGATAGGCATAAGGAGGAAACTTGAGGCTTGGAGGGGCAGATGGGGTAGAATGGGGGACTGGGGAGAAGGGGGCAGAGTCCGTAGCGTAAGCTGAGGACCCTGCAACATCATCAGACTCAATAGACCGAATGACCTTCTTCTGCTGGCTCTTTTGTATGTTCATATGTACTACATAAATCACCAAGGCATTGTTTACTTGTATTCTCTCTGCAGAGAGGCAATGAGAGTCTGGCACTGGTCCGGGAAATATGACATGATCCTGTCAGCTGTCTTCCTGCCCAGTACCATCAACACCTTTCTGGATCATCTCAGCCAGTCCCAGGTGCTCTGCCATGAATGGAAGCTCTTGAACTCCATCGTGGATGACCTCTTCCTAAAGTGGGGTCATCCCAATGTAGACCTTCTTGCAGTCTCTAGGCAATGCAAAACTGCTACATTTTTCTGCTCGCTGTCTAGGGCCTGGAGTTTTGTGTTGAGATGCATTGTTCCTCTTTTGGAAAGTGATGTTCATGTATGCCTTTCCACCTTTCCCTTTCATATAGAGGGTTGAGGTCAAGTTGAGGGCCAAGTCATACACCCTGATTCTAGTGGTCCCGAACTGATCTAAACAAATTTGGTTCATTTTGCTTCAGCAGTTGGCAGTGGAACCCCATCTCGCTCCCTCTACGAGCAGGACTTCTGTCACAGGAGCGGGGTGCTGTGGTGCATCCGGATCTTCAATCCCTGCACTTTCATGCCTGTCTCCTGAGGACATAGAGTTTGCCTGCTTTAAGGTTCCCCTGGTGGTTGATGCTGTTGTACTGGTGGCTTGGAAGCAGTCTGCTTAGTGCACATACTCTCAAAAATGTATGTTTGTATGATATGGTGTGCTACTCATCAGCAGGACCCCTTTACATGTCCAGTCAGTCTGGTGATGGACTACTTCCTGTCCTTTATGGTCACATGGTTGGCTTTTCATGCCCTCACCAACAGCAAGACGGTGGCCCAGCTTCAGGTTTCTCACAGGTACTTCAGAGGTATTCTGCTTCTGCATCCCCTGGTCTGTGATCTGGTTCCAGTGTTGTACTTTAATTTGGTTCTGGAGACCCATACTGTGCCTCCCTTCGAGCCTGCTGCTACTTGTGTGCTGCACTTCCTCTCTTAGAAGACACTGTTCCTGGTGGCTATGACATCTGATCGATGCATTTCTGAGTTGTAGGATCTGGCTACAGAGCTTCCTTTTCTTATTTTCCACTGGGATAGGGTTGGCTTGTGTACCAGTTCTCATTTTTCTGCTGAAGGTCATGTCTGAGTGAACACTAAATCAGACTATTGACCTTCTGGTTTATTTTTTGACTCCCGTTGATAGTGGGGAACATAGTTTGCATACTCTAGACAGCTGTTGGATGTTGCATTGGTACCTTGCTCGTACTAAGTGTTCTAGGAAATCCTTTTTGCTATTTGTGGCTTTCACCTCCAGAATGGTGGGCTCCCCTCTTTGTAAGTAGGGTCTGTCCAAATGATTGGCCTGCTGCATTTTTATTTCCTTCTGTTAAGGAAGCGCAGTAAGCAGCTTCCTGGTCCTGTCCATGCTCATTGCACCCATGAAGGGGCAACTTCCATGGCCTGTTTTTTACAGTGTGTGCTGCTGATATGTGCTGGTGCCACATGGAGTACTGTTCAACACATTTACTAATCATTACAGTCTGGACATTGTTTCTCATAGATGTGCCGGATTTGGCCTCACTGTCCTGCTGTATTTTTATTTCCTTCTGTTAAGGAAGTGTGGTAAGCAGCTTCCAGGTCCTGTCCATGCTCACTGAACCTGTGGAGGCCTTCAGCACTGCTCCACATAGGAGACTCATGAACAAGCTGGGCAGCCTGGGAGTGGGTCCAAAGGTGGTAAATGGAGTAAGAAATTGGTTGGCGGGATAGGTGACAGAGGGTGGTGGTAAACAGAGTTCAGTCCGAGGAAGGAAGGGTGGCCAGTGGGGTGCCTCAAAGATCGGTACTAGGACCGGTCCTCTTTAATATCTTTATTAGTGACATTGCAGAGGGGCTAGCAGGGAAAGTATGCCTTTTTGCAGATGACACTAAAATAGGGTAGACACTCCGGGGGGGGGGGGATGAAATGGGATCTAGGAAAGCTTGAGGAGTGGTCAAGAGTATGGCAACTAGGTTCAATGTAGAGAAGTGCAAGATCATGCATTTGGGGTGCAGAAACACAGGGGCGGAGTACATAGTTGGGGGAGTGATACTGGTTACCACCAAACAGGAAAGGGACCTGGGGGTAATCATATCTGATGACCTAAAGGTGGCCAAGCAGATTGGAAAGGCAGTAGGGAGAGCTAGTGGGATGCTAGGATGCATAGGGAGGGATATCACCAGCAGGAAGAGGGAAGTGGTAATTCCACTGTTTAGATCACTGGTGAGACTGCACCTAGAGTATTGTGTCCAGTTCTGGAGACCACATCTCTGGAAGGACATAGACAGAGTAGAGGCGATCCAGAGGAGGGCAACTAAAATGTTTGTTTGTTTTTTTTATTTACTTTAAGTTTTACCAGGAAGAACATTCTGAGCAGAAGCTCGTTTCCAGATGCGTCCTGGGGGGAAGGGGAACGAGGATAGAAGTACAGACAATCATAGTGTATACAGCATTTTTAGAGGATTGAGAATACACAATACAGATGCACGACAGCAAAATAAATACAGTATAAGCAATACAAAATACAGGATGTGTACAATAATGTAGATGCACATTTTACACAACTTAACTCATTTGCTCCTGGTAGCCATTTTGGGTCCATTCCAGCAGTGGATGGTTCCAACGCCATATGGCGTTTATAGGAATGAATGAGTAGAGCAACAGAGTACCAGCAAATTGCAAAAACCTAGTACACGGTGTCACACTTGGACAGCTGGTTCTGATCCCAGTATCATTTTTTTGTAAATATAAAAAAATGTGTGATGGACTCTGTCGAGAGAAACGCTGTCTTGCTGGAATTGACAAATCAAAACCCCCCAGGGATAAGTTCAAAGGACAGGACATAGCTTAAACTGCAGATATCTGAGGTGCAATTCTCTTGTTGGTTTGCTTTGAAGGCAGAAACCAAGATATCCATTTTATAATGCCCTCGGGGAGATCCTTTGATGTGCACTAGGTGTCCTGAGAAAAGGGACACAGGCCAGTGTTATGAATATCCCCCCAGGAAGCCAGCTCATTTCATCAAAGAGACCTTTGATGTCTAGATACCAGGGCCCAGACTAAATTAAGGAGTCCAACATACATTTACGTGGAATATACAGTGACTTACATCAAACAGACTTTTGATGTCCAGGGGAAACAGATCACAGACCGGTTTTGGCTAGTTACATAAAGAGAGGTGATTTTATTATGTCATCTATTTTTTTTTAAATATCTTAGTAGGCCATCATGTGTTAAAAAATATAGATTTTACTACACCAAGGTGGAGTTAGGTGACCTCAGAGAGAAGGCCGGCTCAGGACTGTTTTTAAACCTACTAAGCAAACCTTAGAGGGAACTTTCATATTTCTGACTGAGAGAAGAGGAACCTCAAAGCACTGAAAGATTAAGAAGTAAGGACCTTAGACAAGACTAGTCTGAGTGTTATTATTTGTAGGAATCTGCACTTTAAAACCTGTTTTGTTTTGAAGGCTATATGTGCTGGGATATTTTGTTCTGTAATTTTTCTGCTTTCCTATTTTACCTATTTAAAGTAAAGATATATATACTTAAAAAACGGAAACCTGCCTGGTGTGCCTTGAAATTTCTTTTTATATAAGTGAAGGTTATAGTTGACACTGTGTATAAGCTTATTGTGATACCAAACTGGGAAACAGATAAGAGTTCTATAAGTCTTGCATAGAGTTCTAAGGGTTCATTTTGTAGACCTGGTTAGGTGCCCGTAGGCAGAAATATCTGGCCCCTCGAAAATTGAATTATCTGAGCCTGATAATTGGGTACGCTGACAAGAAGTTATCAGCTTGAATCCCTCCAGAACTTGAGACTAAGGTGACTTGAACCCACGAAACAGACAAAAGGGTTAACTTGTTCTGTTCACTGTTCACAATTTTACGCTCAGAGGTTGGCACTTTGGGAGTAGAGGGCTGACCTGCTGAGTGAATCTATGACACACTGTACTAGTTACATGGTGCAATAAATAGGAATATAGAAACTGCTTTGGTGGTGGTTAATACGTGCTTATATGCCTAAAGCCTGAATGCACCAGCATAAGACAGCAGGGTAGGAACAGCCAGGGAGGTTGAGGCAAAGGATTTGGAACAGGTGCAGGGGGAGCAGAAATTTTTTTATGAGGTAATTGAAAACTCAGGGGGAGGGGGCAAATCGAATATGCCTAGGGAGGGAGTTCCACAGAGTTGGAAACCTGTAT
The DNA here is from genome assembly GCA_016271365.2 of Neoceratodus forsteri. Lineage (NCBI taxonomy): Eukaryota > Metazoa > Chordata > Ceratodontiformes > Ceratodontidae > Neoceratodus > Neoceratodus forsteri. The sequence goes on from JADMNL010000028.1 coordinate 110,517,167, forward strand.
GAAAAGGCGGCCTGACTGGCTGAGGAGGTGTGACGAGGGACAGTTAAAGTGACGGGGTCAGAATTTCTGAGCGAATAAGAAGGAGGAGAGGTTAGGGTGGAGAGAGAGAGAGAAGGAGAGATAGGAAGGTAGGGACTGAGACCAGAATTTGGCCAAGAAGCTGCTACAATGAGTGCGCCGTCTATTGTCAAGTGAGAGGAGAGACAGAGATTGGTAATGGGTACAGTGGTGAGTGCGAGGGGGACAGTCAAGAGCAAAGTGGCAGAAGGAGTGGAAGAGTGTGTCCAGTCTGGTTAAGGAGGAGGATGGGGCGGCACTGTATATGACATCCTCATAATCAAAGATGGGGAGAATCGTTTTCTGTACAAGAGCCAAGCGAGCTGGCAGCAGAATGCAGCCCCGGTTGCGATACAGGGCACCCAGTTTAGGGTGCAGTTTCTTGTGTATGGCCTCAATGTGTACAGAAAAGTTGAGGTGTCGGTCAAGCCAAACACCGATGTATCTAAAGGAGGAACAGTCCTCAAGCATTGTCCCATCCAGGGTGTGGAAGGAAGGGAGGGAGGGAGGGAGGGAGCAGAGAGTCTCTGCCTAGTGCCGAAGGTTATGGAGACGGTTTTGTTGGCATTCAGGAGAAGCTGGTTAGAGCTGAACCACAGCTGAACATTATTGAAGTCACGCTGAAGTCTGGCTTCCACCTCAGTGACAGAGGGGCCAGAGGCATGCAAGATGGTGTCATCTGCATACATATGGATTGAGGTGTGTGGCAGGCAGTGGGTAGGTCATTTAGGACGAGAGAAAATAGCAGGGGGCCAAGGACAGATCCTTGGGGCACACCAGTGGTTATGGGGGGGGGAGCGAGTTGCCAATTCAAACAGACTGTGACCTACCTATTAGGTAGGAACAGAACCAACTGCTAGACTCAATGGAGAGCCCTGCAGAGGAGAGATAAGAGAGGAGGAGGAGGGGGTGGGACACAGTGTCGAAGGCCTTTGCTAGGTCGATGGAAATGGCAGTGGTGATGTGTCCCTGGTCCATGCCTGTTTGGATGGAGTCAGTGATCCTCAGCAGTGAGGTGATGGTTGTGTGGGATCTCCTAAAACCAGACTGATAAGGGGTGAAAAAGGAAGTTGAGTCGAGGAAAGGAGGAAAGCTGAGATAGGACTAGACACTCCTGCAGTTTAGCGAGGATGGGAAGGAGGGAGATTGGGCGGTAGTTTCTGGTGGAGGAGGGGTCACCTCCTTTGGGGAGGTGCAGGGTCTGCATCAAAAGCCCCATGAAGAAGATTGGCAAGATGTAGGCTCTAGTCTGACACAATTAGTAAGTATAGGCTTAATCCTCTTGCTGCAGCTGGTTCTTTTATACATATTAGAAGATAATACAACTCTTCCTCGTGGGAGTCAGTTATTAGTTTTAGTTTATTGTTCTAGGAATTACTACCTTTGAGCCAGAGGCTCTTTTACAAAGGTTCCACGTCAATTAGGTACAGTACAAAAAAAAGGTTACATAGATAACACAACAATTTGTGCTGTGTCAAAAGCGAGAAAACATATACAAATACATATCAAATAATTTGTGCAAAAGGACATGAGATATCAATAATCACATTATTATTACAAGAAAGAGGTCTTGCCAGATTAGAAGAAACAAATAGGGAAAAAGTCCAGAACAGAGAGGGTAAGTGAAAGGTGTGGGGAGCAGACAATAGCAGGAGAAAAGGTTCCCCAAACATGTCTTTGTCAAATAACGGAACAGGGTGGGTAGTGAGAAAATAGGAGGTTTAATCAGGGCAGTCACAGGAGCTGGAGGTGGCAAGGTGAGAGAACGACCTTGATTTGAAAATACCTAGAGAAGTGGAGGCAGTAATACGAGTGCTGAGGGCATTTAGCCAGCTGGGGGGCACGACAGGCAAATGATCTTTGTCCCTGAGAAGTCCGGCATCGGGGGACTTGGAGAGGCTGGTGTTCTGATCTTCTGGTAAAATGGGTGCTAGCGCTCGGGCATAACAGGTCTTGGATACAAGGTGGAGCGAGGCCCAGAGTGGATTTTTTCGCCATCAGGCAGGTAAGGTACTTTATCCGGTTTGAGAGTTGCAACCAACCTGAGTCAGCATAGAGTTCACATGTGTGGGTACGTCGATGTGCACCAGTGAGCAGTTGACAGGCCTTATTTAGGGATGTTGTAATGCGACTAAGTGCTGTAGTAGTGGCAGATCCGTATATAACTAAGCCATAGTCAACGACTGAGATGATAGAGGATTGGATGGCAATCCTCAGTGCAGAATGGGTAAGGAGCTGTCGGTTCCGATACAGAATCCCAATTCGCTGATTAATAGTTTTTGCTGTACTATCAATGTGAGTTGCAAAGGTTAGGCCTTGATCAAAGTTGATTCCAAGATATTTGAAGATTGGCACTTGTTCAAGGGTATTTCCCAGGTATGTATTAATGGTGAGTGGGACTTGCCGTTTCTTGTTTTTCGGGTTAGAGAAGAGCATGGATTTAGTTTTTGTGGTTTAGAACCAGCTTATGTTCAAGGAGCCACATCTCAACTTTGGAAAAAGCATGCTGAAGGTTGAGGCGTAAGAGGTTCGGATCTTTATGAGTGGCAAGAATCACGGCATCGTCGGCATAGAGGATTATTTGTTATGGGCAGGATTTGGGGAGGGAGTTTAGGAAAAGGCTGAAAAGGAGGGGGCCCAGGATGGATCCCTGGGGAACTCCTGAGCGAACCGGTTTTGAGTCTGAGAGAACTCCAGCTACTTTTACAGATTGAGAGCGCTGAGCAAGGTAATTTTTTACCCAGTCACCAGGACCCTGCGAGAGCCCTAGGGATAGTAGTTGTTTGATAAGTAGGCCATGGTGTACTGTATCAAATGCCTTGGTTAAGTCAATGTAGACTGCTCCAGTTATATTTGTACTTGGCAGTGGCAAAAAAGGCGATCACTGGCAATTGGCCTAGTCCTTCGGCACCAACCCTGGCCCAATGGCACGCTGTAATGAATGAAGTATATTTTTTAGAAAGGACAATAGCTACTTCTCAGGGTAGAGCACAACAATTTGAAATTTTATGGAGGATTTGGGTATTGTATATGGCACAAATGGATCACTCCTTTGTCCCATAAAAACAAGAAGGGGATATTCGTATTGGAGGTGCTGAACTGTTCTACTGCGGCTCCCTATGTCCTCAAATCTTTTGTTATGACATCATATGGATTAAGTTGTTTTATGGGATGTATCTAGTCGACAGTATTGTGTATTTGTTGTGATCAAGCTGTAATGCACTGAGCTTTGTATTTTGTACGATGGAGGGAACAAATAAATAAATAAATACAGCCCTATGAAGAGAGAGACTGAAAGATTTCAATATGTCCACCCTGGAGGGAAGAAGGGAAAGGGGGATATGATAGAGACTTTCAAATACCTCATGGGTATAAATAAGGTGAAACAGGGAAACATTTTTCAGAGAAAAAGATGCTCAAGAACAAGGGGACATGTTATGAGATTGAAGGGGGGTAGGCTCAGGGGAGATGTAAGGAAGTATTTCTTCACAGAAAGAGTAGTGAATGCCTGGAACAGCCTCCCAGTGGAGGTGGTGAGGGCAGAAACTGTAGTGGGATTCAAGAAGGCATGGGATAGGCAAAAAGGAACCTTAGTGGTAAGGAAAGTGGGGGAGCCAGAAATCAAGTAGGGTCTGTGGTGTTACAGTAGGCAGGGAAAATAGGCAGACTAGGTGGGCCAAGTGGTCCTTATCTGCCATCAGTTTCTATGTTTCTATTTTTTAAAGGCCTCTGTACTCAGGGTCCTTCGATCTTCGTTCCTCCCTTGATGCTTTGGTATTGCTTTGGAATCGTTCCATGACGCGGCTCAGTGGAAGGAGGTATCCTCAAAGCACAGAAAGTAGTTACTTAACAAAACAGTAGATCTTCAAGAGAATCTCATCCATTGAGCCACAACTTTCCCTCCCTCCTTCCTCCCTTTTCAGGTGACAGGTGGTTATCCTTCCTGCTTGCGCATGCTGGTTCTCCTCCTGTGCCTGAATCTGGCATACTTACTCAGGTTTCCATATCCTCTTCCGTGTGCCTGGTTTGTACTGGTTGCTCTGGTCCCTGCTAGTCTGATGAGCCTCCAAGCTCGTCTCTGGCGGGGAACTGAAGCATAAGGGGCTGCCCATGTTATATAGGAGATGACGAGGCATATCGACGTGGGCAGCCCAAGCTGGCAAAATATTCCTGATGGTCCTGACACTGACGGCTTACAAATCCATGATGTGGAGGAGATTCTCTCAGAGATCTACTATTATGGTACGCAAGTATTCTTTCTCATGCCAGCAACCATTGGTGGTGGATTTGGGGAGGCAGGCTACAGTCCCTTCAGTGGCACTGGGGCAACGGCTAAGGTCCGGCCAAGGATGGTCTGACTGCTTCAAGTTGCTTTAGGAACTCTTAACATATAAAATAAAAAAATTAAAAAACACATCAGAGTGGTCCAAACTTGCCAAAAAGCCCAGTATGTGTTGCTGCTCATGGTGGTCGTGGTGGTAGTTGTCATGGGGCAGATGATAGGTATTGGGCTTGGGGGAAGGGCATGCACTGGGTGCCTGCAGGGTTTGGAGTAAGGGGAGGTTTGTTTCTCAGTTATCATTTTATGTGGACCAGCCCGGTGGTGCAGAGGGCTTGGGTGCTGTGTGTCTCACCTGCTGTCACATCGGTGACCCAGGTTCAGGAGCAGGCTGGGGTTGGGTGGGGGGAGCAGGATTGCATGTCTGTAGGACTGCTCTCCTCTTCTGGGGAGATGTGGTTCACCGCCCCACTGTCAGCTGCCACCGAGTGAAAGTTTGATGGCAGTGTAAGCTTGGGCACCACAGTAGGGAGGGCTCCATGGGGTTGATGTAGGAAGTGCATGCCTCCACACAGCGTGTCCTGTCACCTGTGCCTTGGCAAGGAAATCTGGAAGAAAACAGAAAAAGTGGTGTAGGCGTCATGGAGCTACATCTGGCTGCCCCTGACCACACAACCACCAGCACAAGCCCACCAACTTCTGGATATGGTTACCGGGGCGGTCTTCCCTCCCTCCCCTGGTCCTGTCCAGTGGAGGGATCGGAGGGGAAATTCAAATGACATAAGTCCAGGGAGGTGGTTGCTGACTAGGGAAGGCAGGGACAGGGCTGATAGCCTGCCCACGTCATGACAGGAGAAAAAGCAATATGGAATCTCTTTGGACACAAGGACCTTTTTGAGCCTTTTTTTTAGGTTCAGTTTTTTTTTTTTATGTAACCACCCTACCATTGGGGGTTCCTAGAAGCCTTCATGGAGCTTGCTTAAGTGCTCCCTGCCTGGCTGGTGTTTGGCGAAGGGCCGCTAAATGAGGGGGTTGTGAGTGCTTTTAAAGCCTCCAGTACTGTCTCTTTAAGAGCTGCCTGCTCGCAGAGTTTGGTGTTTGTAAAGGGGGCTGGGGTTTCTGTGCTCGACTCTCGCCTAGGGCAACTGGTTAATCGCTCCATTCCTGCCGTCGCTAGAAGCGCAGGGGGAGCCCATCAGAAAGATGTAATTGTTTCCTTGAAAGCAGTTAAAGTAATGGTAAAAATAAATGCAGCCTGTTTAACCTGCCTTTCGTGCAGCTGGGACTCTGTGTGCTGTGCCACTCCATTTTGGACCAGGACATTCTGAACTGTCCAATAAGGTGCCTGGGGCAGTTAATGTGAAGGATTAAGTGACCAACCAGGATCGGGACTCTAGATGGAGCCAACTGACCAATGGGGACTTAGCTAGTAATCCTGGGAAGTGAAGTCTGAACAAGGGCGCCTTTTTACACCAATCGAGACAGGTCTCATAGCCTGCTGTCTGCAGCCCACCTATGGGATTGGGTGGCGCGCGACTGAGAAGGCTGGCTCCAACTGCCTGGGGGCAGAGACGTTGTGGTTGTGAGCGAGGAGGGAGCCTCTTGCTCCTGCGGCATTAAGTGTTCACGCGGGAAGCACGTGAAAGGCCTGAGGTAACCGTTTTTCCATAACCAGAAGGCTTCGGACTAAATCCGCCGGTGTGCGGTCAGAGGAGGCTGTGTATAAACATAGCTACCTACCAGGCTTCACCTGAAGAGGACTGGAGAATCTGCTGAATCACACTCGGTCTGTCAGGACGTTGAAGCTGCAGTTAACACCCGCAATTGCTGTGAGTTCATTTGGGTCCTGGAAGCAGCTGCCTGGTATGGTACCTCTCTGTTGTTTTTCCATACAAATGTGTGAGGAGGCCTTCGAAACTCAGGCTCAGCCCTGCAAGAGGTGAAAGAGTGGTTCTCTGGTGGAGTTGTGAGTACTGAATCAGGGTAGCTCCCTGGTAAGGGTTACTAATAAAGGTAAAGTCGTTTTGTTGTATTGCAGACTGTACTTATTGAGCTTTCTGGCTCCATCTGATCTGCGCAGGAATTAAATGCCAGTTTGTGTCAGGGCCCCAACTAGCTGCATCGAGGGACTAGCCATTAGGACTTGGGTACCCATAGACAGTAATTAATAGGTCAGGCCTGTGCACAGAGCCGTAGTATAAAAAATATATATATATATATATATATATATTAGTGGTAAGCCAATCATCCTGATTTTCCCCGGTCCTTGTTATCTCCCCTTAAATAAATCAGATTGTTTGTTTTGCAAAAGTACCCTGGCTGGGTTGTGTTTTACTAATGATACACTGCACAGTGAATATTTGACAACTGTACCTTACTTTCCAGGGGGTCCCCGGAGTGAGCTGAGTGGTTCGAGCCGGGGGTAAGAGTTCAGGGTGAGAACATTGTGGTTGAACTGTGTGAGCCACTAGTGGGAAGAAGGGGGGGTTGCAGCAACCCAGAGGGCTGTGACCGAGTGGACCCTGACTGTTTTAACTCTGACCTCTGGGTGGAGGCACCCGTCAATGGATCTGGGCCCCTCACCTTGCCACAGCTGAGGCAGGCAGGGGTAGTAGCCCTTAGGATAGCGCCTCCTGGGGGTTACATTTATTTGCAACTTAATAACTAACAAAAAGAGCAGCACATAAAAATAAGCCTACCATAATAAAGGAAACAATAATATGCAAAGTACTAGGGGTAAAGTTATAGATACAGCGACTGAGTAAACGCTAGATTACCGTGGTTGCCCAGTAGGGGGAGAGGTGGCAATAGGTAGGTGTAAAAGAGGTGCATGGTGGGAAGAGGTTGTCTTGTCAAGAAACTAGATATACAGTGACTGTGCAGGATGGCAAAAGAGGAATTAGCAGTGATAAGAGGGTGACGGGGTGGGAAAAAGTATTAAATTGAGGGAGACAGATTGAGGAGAGGGGTACTTGTTGCCAGAACAAGTGTGCAAGGAGAGGCTCCCGAAGGAGAATGAAGAAAAGGAGCATCAGGAAGCTGAAATGAACCCAAACTGGAAAAAGTCTACCTATCCAAAAGTGCAGCATCACCTCTGTTATAAAAATGGGGATTGTGGGTAATGTCTGTGCTATGCGAGAATATCCTACTTTATGTAGCTTAATTCCAAATTAAGCCCCCTGAAAAAGGGCCCTTCAGGGCCCAGTAAAACACCTGTTACCAAACTGAATAAATAAATAAATTGGGACCTGGGAGAGTGGGAAATGACCCTGTCTGCTTGTACCCCTGCTGAGGGCTAAGTCCTCCTTCTTGTCAGAAGTATTGCATTTCAGCTGTAACGCTCAACCCAAGTACATGCAGACCAGCTAGCAGTTTCATGTTCTATTCTTCCCCAACTGTGATGGCATTGCAAGATGGATCAGTCAGTAATTATATGCCATTGGCAGCCCTGGCGAATGAGAAATGGGGACTGAGAATTATTGAAAAAGCCTGAATAATTTGTACATTTTAAAATGTATTTTAGATTTTCATTCCACAGAAGTGAAAGTGAGATTTACGCTCTTACCGTTTTAAATGCCAGAACGATAACTGCTTGAACATCTTGTGATTTCAAAACAGCAGGGAGCTAAGGCATCAGTCCATATATTTTGAAGTGCATTTTAGAAATAATGTTTAAGCTTGACAGTATGTGAAAGCATATTGACAGATTCTTAGAGTAGTGCTTGTCTTTTTATGGATTAGAAGCCGTTTAAGTAAGCAACGTCCGTATCTGGTCATGTGCATGTCCATTTAAAGTGTCTTTTAGTGTCTCCGTAGAGATGATGCATTGATTCCACTTGATTATCCTGTGTGCTCGTCCATCTCCTGCGACCTGTAACAAACAGCAGCCAGAATTTATTGCTTGCTTAATGGTTGTAGCCCGCAAGGATTTTCTTGCAGTGCCTTGCACCCATGTTCCTGTGTTTATTTACCTGCAGCATGAAAACGTGTTTGCACAGGGTGTTCCCGCCATAACCACAAATTCCCCAACACTCCAAATTCACTTGAATGGCGGGCAAGAGATGGGGCAGAAACTGTGGCAGTGCCAAAATCCTCCTCCAGTTTCTATTTCAAATGTAAGTTATCTGCTGCTATGAATTGGTGCTACCTTTTCATAGTAATACAATAATCTAAGGTCAGATAAGACTCTAGGGTCATTGGATCATCCCTTCCCCCACTTCATAAGCAGGAACTAATAGGTGCGCCCTGCAAATGTGCTAATTTATAGGTTTCCCACCCACCATACTACCAAGGGTACCTTGTAATTCTATTAGTAAGAAGAAGTTTGCCCAGGATTGCCATGAAGGGCTGTACTATGTCCACTGTATATGCTGGTAGGCTGTTCTGTAGGTTCACCACCCTCTGGGAGATGAAGTTCCTCCTAATGTGACACCTAGATTTACCACCTTTGATCTTCAGGATGGGTCCTGATATCACCAGATCAAGCATCTCCATCTGTCCGACATTGTTGATACCACTGAGTATGGTGAAGACTAGCTCTTCCCTTAGCGTACTGGGAGCACTATTGCTCGCAGTGCTGGCGACCCAGATTCAGGAACGAGCCTGGCTTCATCAGGAACCATCAGCGGGAGAGGAGGATCAAGCATCCCAGAGGACACTGTCCTCCAGGGAGGGCTGTGGCTGCTCCTGGCACTATACTGCCACCCGGGTGATCACAGGTGGTAGTGCACACAGCATAGCAGTGGGGAAGGAATGTCCGGCGGCATAATGCTCCACATGATTGCATGCACGATCTTATGCTGCCACTGAGTCAGCATCCCACGTTAACAGGGGAAGGAAAAACCCTGGGCAGCACACCCTCATAGACCAGACCCCCAGGCTCTGCATCGGTAGCAGGGCACTCTCCCAGGCAACACCAGATCGATTCTATTTATTGATTTGAGGGGACCCGGCAACCCCCACCATGGGCCACAAGCCATGGAGGAACATGCTCAGGATTGCAGGTAAGCCCCTGAGGTGCCAGGTGATGGGACTGGGGGTCAGGCTGGAGCCACAGCCTGCACCAGAGAGCAAAAATAGCATTAATGTTACCAAAAAAATAAAAAAAAGTATATGGGAGACTAAGATCATGTCCCCACTTGGTCATCTTTTCTCCTGGGTGAACTTGTTAAGAGCCTTCTGTCTTTCCTCATCTGTCTTGTCCATCTGACCCCTGATAATTGTGGTGTCCCTGCATTTGACCTCTCCTCTGCTTCAGTGCACTGTTTGTATTGAAGGGCCCAGAACTGCATGCAATAATCCTGGTTGAACCCTGATCCCTGCCTTTTAAAGTGGCAGGATTACCATCTTTTCCTCTTCTCTCTACATTACAACAACCCATGCCCAGTTCCCAAACCACACAGTAGATACCCCCTGTCTTCCTCTCAGATGCTCCTGGCAGTCCCAGGAGCATCATCAGCAGCTGGTCTGAGATCCTTTGCCTCTGTAGCTCCCAGGTTGTGGAATAACCTCCCCACTGGAGTCCTGCAGTGCGCCAACTTAAAGTCCTTCAAAACTTCCCTCAAATACTTATTATAAGCAACCAATGCACATGTTTCATTTGAACCCTCCCCCCCATTTTATTTTTCTTTTGAGCGTGGCTGAGTTACTTGTTCTGCCTAAATTGACTGTTTTCAGCCACTACCCTGTACTGTACGCTTCTAACATTGTTGCTGTTGAATAATTGAGATGTATGTACTTGTATATTTACCGCATTGTTGAACTGGTGTAACCCCTAGGTGGTGCTATCCCAAGGGATACTACCCCTGCCTGTGTGACTAACTGCAGGATGAGGGGTCTAAGCTCGTGAAAAGAATGCCTCCACCTGGAGAACAGGGTTAATGGCAGCATGACTGCTCTGGGTACAGCCCTCTGGGACACTGATAACCCCCCTTCCCCTCTAGTGGCCAAAGCCAGTCTGAAATAACACAATCCCAATACACACTATAATGCACTGTTAATCCCTCTTGTAGCACACTTACCACCAGGGTTGGATTATCTGGAATGACCCTGGAGACTCCCTGTAAAATAGGGCCTGTAACAGTAGACAGCAATATCACAATACTTTGTAACCCCTAGGTGGCACTATCCCCAGGGCTACTTCCCATGCCTGCTTGGCTAGTAGCAGGTTAAGGGGCTTGAGTTCTGAAGTGGGTGCCTCCACCCGGAGGTCAGGGTTAGTAGTGGTCAAGCTAACCTGGGCACAGCCCTCCGGGACACTGTAACCTCCCTCTTTCCTTACTAGTGGCCAGAACAATACACAATAATCACTTCCACAATACCCCTGATACACCACATAAGTACCCACACTGTTTGCACTTACCACCAGGGCTTTCCTCTGGCTCGACCCTGGGGACCCCCTGTAAAAAAAGGTTATACACAGCAAATAACGGCAGTATAGCACTCTTGCACAAACTGGAACCATAGTCAGGGTAAATGCTAAAAGAGTTAAATCTAATTTATTTAAGGGACTTGAACAAGGGAGGGGCATAATCAGGTTAATTTGCTTAGAGGCTGTATCAATCAAACAGTTATGCATGCACTTTAGGGTCCATAAACAGTCACACACTCTGGGTACCCAGATGGAGAACGGTGGGCTAGCCAGGAACGTTGCAGTTGGTTGGGGCCCTGTGATGGAAGAAAACAACATGCACCACACACACTAATTGTAATCCAGAGCCGGATGGCTCAGTTCTTGATAAGAAAACAAGACAATCAGATGACACACTTTTAGATTAGGCTGTTGTTGCAGGGAGTTACCCAGATGATTACTCACGATACCCAAGACTGGACACGGGCCGGAAGAAAATTGAGACTGCAGGTGGTTGATCTGGGGTGCCAGGAGAAGCAGGGCCCACACGATTCACAAGGCGTTGTTCCTGTTCAAGCATGGAGCAGGGGACTGATCCCCAGGCAGGTCTCTCATTGATGACTTTCTCTGTGCAGTGGGTAGTCTGGCTGGGGTAGTGTGGCAAGGCCCAGGCCACATGGAGACAAATTTGGATACAGTCCATTTTGGGCTGGATACAGCTTCCAGCAAGCAGAACACAGTTCACACAGTGGGGAACCAAATCCCGACCCACTAACAGCTCACAGCACATTTACATGTAAGGAAATTCTACTGTACCAGGCAAACCGCTCTCTGCTCACGATCGCAAAGTCTCTGCACAAACCGGGGATTCAAAAGCAGCTGGAAATCCTGATAGGCCAATCGCATTCAGCAAAATCTTTGGTCTTCTTCAGGTATGAGCCTGTTAAAAACTCAGTGGCTTACTTCGTTCTCACAAACTTGGATTTAGTCCGAAATAATTATCTTCTCTCCCTCTCGGGCAGCAGGCAGACATGCAGGCCACAACTCAGGCCTTTCCATAGTTCTCCCGTGCGAAACTACTCAGACGGCTGCTTGACTGTCTCAAGTTGTTGCTTCTTCAGCTCCCAACTTAGATCTGACTCAGCTGCCAGCAAGCCTGGGACTTTCCCCAGAATCCAAAAGGTTTGGTTGGCTGATCTGTCTGTCAGTCACAATAAAGGCTCCCCCTTCAGGTGCAAAAAGGTGCCAAAAGCCCAAAACTACAGTTCCTACAGATTTTGACTCCAGACAGCTCCTGTAGTCCGGCTCCATTTTAGGTCCCACCAGTACTAATTGGTTCAATTCGGCAGTCCAGGACCAAGATAGTGGAGATAAACAAAACAGTCCTTGCTGCAAAGAAGGTAAGTTAGACAAACTACAGTATCACTCTAAATGATTTTCAGCAAATAGTTACATCTTTCAACAGAGCTCCCTCTCAGATTACTTATGACTGCAATCCAGGCAGCTCTTAAAGAGACAGTGCACAGAGGCTATACAGGCACTCTCTGACAATCACATTTAAACTGCTAAAATGCAGGACACCAGCCTGGCAGTGAGCATTTAGGCAAGCTCAAGGAAGACTTTTCGGGAACCCCCATTTGTAAGGGGGTTACAATTTTCTATACAGAGGTACACCACAGCCAGTTTAGATACAAAAAGATTTAGATCTGATTTATTAGGGGGATGTGAACAAGGGAGGGGCAGTAATCTAGTAGTTGATTCTATATCTGATTGATTCAGATTATAAGGCATGCACTCAAAGGTCCCTGTAATAGTCACACACACTCTAGGTACCCAGTTAGAACTACAGGCTAGCCTGAAGCATTGCTCGGTGTAGGCCAGCATTGCAGCTGTTGTTGGCGCCCTTTGAAAGGAAGAAAACACAACATGCACTTTAACCCTTAATTTGTAATCCGGAGCTGGATGACTCAGTCCGAAATGATTAGCAACAACAATTAAATCAGTTGACACACTTTGATTTGAGCTTTGTTCAAGGGAGTTACCCTGGTGTTTACTCACGCTACCCAGTTCAGGATGCAGGATGGATGAAATGGAGACCTCAGGATGAAGTGCTGGTTTGCTAGAAGAAGCAGGGCCCATACGATGCACCGTGGTGTCGTTCTTGTTCGTTGGTGTTGAGCAGGGAGCTGAATCCCCAGGCAGGTCTCTCGTCGGATGATTCTTTGCAGCGTGAACGGCAATCTTGGCTGAGATGGTGAGGCCCAGACTAGGTGAACAGTTCAGATACAGTCTGGTAAAGTATTGGATGCAGCTTCCAGCAAGCATGACACATTAAGTAAGGTGGGGAACCAAATAGCGACCCACACTCCACATTCCGCACACTTATAGTAAAAGCAAGTAAATACCACAGTTCGGATGACAGTCTGGTTGCTATTCACAGTGTCTCTGCACAAACCGTATGCTCTGCGGCAGTCTCAAGTCCTGACAGCCTGATCGCACTGAGGCAAATCTTCGGTCCACTTCAGGCAAATTTCACTTTGTCACATTCAGGTTCCGATCGCACAGAACTACAATTTTGGATAAAGTCTGATGCCAAGGCTCAAGGTCTCTTCACTTGGGAAAATGGTAGCAGGCAGGCCAGACTCAGCCTTCCCACTGATTTCCCCTGTGCACCACGCAGGAGCAGCTGCTCGAATTATTCGAGCTGTTCACTCTTTCCACTCCAAACTTGCACTGACTCACTGCTGCAGGCAGCTCGGGACTTTCCCAGTGATCCAAAAGGTTCGAATCGTTGATCCATCTGTCTGTCACAGCAAGGGCTCCCCCTCCAGGTCCATTTAGATGCCAAAGGGTGAAAACTATAATTTCTACAGAAATTCACTCCCACAAGACCCCTAGGGACAAGCTCCATTTTAGAGTCCCAAAAGGTACTGATTGGTCCCAACTGGCAGTCCAGAACCAAGATGGTGGTGATTAACAGAAAGTCCAAGCTGCAAAGAAAAGCAGGTTAGACAAACTACAATATCATTATTATTAGCGAAGATAATCAGCAAACAGTCACAGTTCTTAATAGAGCTCCCTCTGCGCAATTAGCGATGGCAGCATGGAGCAATTATATGGCAGCCCAGGTGGGACTCGAGCTTAGGAACCATCAGCCCCCACCCAGATTAATTATATACTACGAGATAGGCAGCTCTTTAAGAGACAGGCACGGATGCTAACAGGGCACTCACGTGCAAGCACTTTTAATTCTGTTAGGACACAGAACATCAGCCTGGCAGTGGGTATTTAGGCAAGCCCAGGAAGACATTTAGGAACCCCCATTTGTAGGGCGTTACACCCTTCCCTACTTGGAAAGAACTTGGCGTCCGCATCAAGTCTGTACTTACAGTAACGTTATTGGAAGACATTACACTACACGAGACAAATTAAACTGATGCATCAGTAAACGTGAACTTATTGCATTACTATGCTCATCTAAGACATCTTCTACATGTAAATATATATCTGTTATGACAACAGTTGTGCATTTTTTATACAATCAAAATGACATTACTTTGATTTATCCAGTACTATTACTGTACTTATACATGTTATAGTTTCTTGCATTCTAAACAATACAGATAGGGATCCATCCCTATCAGCTAACTTGGGGCTAGATGGGTCAGGGGCACCATGTTCTGATGGATGAACAATTAACCTAGAAGTGGCAGAAAGGCTCAGTTTGGGCAGTGAGCTCTTTGAAATGTAAACGCCCATGCTCTTGTGAACAACATTGAGAGGCAGATCCACAGGTCTCCCAGGGGAGTCATAGCTAAGATGCATCACTGGCTTAACAGCTCTTCCAGATTTTCTTGGGGGAACAGACACAGGCTCTGAGAGGTCAACATTGGCATGAGTCTCTTCTCCTCTGGGAAGGGGTACCGCTGCACTGGTTGAAACGTCTAGGTTGGGAACACTGTCAGTTCCTTGCTATGTGCATTCTGTTTCCACACCTTCTTGCTCATTATTACACTCTCAGACGGTCCGGCTTAGTCATCCTGAAAAAACTCTGAAACATTTTGACTTTGTGGCACTGGAATGGTACCGTCAACATTCTCATATGGTTCCTCAAGTTCTGGTATGTCACCAGGGAGCATCATAGCATCAGATTTCTCCTCAGGTAATTCAAATAATTCTACTAGACACAAAGAATCTGCTACCTCAGATGTAATACTTTGCACCTCACTTCCGGGGGGCATTGGGCCTAGGGAAGAAACTGGGGGTTTAGGCAGTCCTGCAGGCCCAGCTTCATCTCCATAATTATATATAGGGTTACCTTGAAACAATTGACTCTGTTCGTAGGAAGGGTAATAAGAAGTGTCACACTCACTATCATCAGTGGTGGACTGACAGTCGCTATCATTCACAGCCTGCCGGGGGGAAGGTCTTGGGTCTGGAACAAGTGGGGCAGTTTGACTCTGTCTCTTTTTAGCAGCAGCATGAGTCACCGGCCCAGGAGAGGCAACATCTGATGGTTCAGTGTCAATGATCACTTGGCCAGTGGGCAGCAGGTGGTTCCTGTGCATGGTCTTGACTGCATGAGAGTCGTTCTCAGGGTGCACTTTGTACACAGGTAACTCATCCAACTTGCTGACTATTACCTGTGGAAGATGGTGCCACCTATTGGTGATTTTATGCTTGCCATGCAATCCCAAGTTACGTAATAGCACTCGATCCCCAGGCAACAACTCCCGAGCCTTCTCCCATCGATCATATCTCTCTTTGTTAGCAAGGTTTCGTTTTGCAACCATTGTTTGAGCCAGTTGGTACGCATGGTTCAATTGAGCTTTCAGTTTCTGGACATATTGTAAATAGTTCTCAGCTTTGACCCCATCCGGGGGGGGGGGGGACTCCAAAGCAGACTTCCGCAGGCAACTAGGCTTCCCTCCTGAACATGAGACGATAGGGAGAAAACCCAGTAGCATCACTTTTGGTGCAATTGTAGGCGTGTACCAAAGTGCTAATCTGCTTGCTCCACTTGGGCTTGTCTTTAGGATGAAGAATGCCCAACATGTCCAGGAGAGTCCTGTTGAAGCATTCCAGCTGAGGGTCCCCGGGGGGTGGTTCTAGACTTCTGCACCCCCCACAGGGAGAGCATCTCCTTAATCAGCCTGCTTCGAAGTCCCTTCTGTGATCAGAGTGGATATGTTGGGGCACACCATAATGGACAAAGAACTTTTCGACCAGCACCTTGGCCACTGTAGAGGCCTTCTGATCTTTGGTCGGAAAGCTTGGGCATATCAAGTAAAGTGGTCGGTTACTACCAGTACATTGCCAATGTTCTTCTGATCAGGCTCTAGGCACAGAAAGTCTATGCAAACCAGCTCCATGGGGGCACTGGTAGAAATGTTAATAAGAGGAGTGGCTTTCTGGGGAAGAGCTTTTCTCTGAAGGCACCGACTGCAGGTTTTGACATGATTTTCAACATCCGCCCCAATTTTTGGCCAATAGAATCGAGACTGTACCACGTTGAGGGTCTGATCAATACTGAGGTGTCCCATGTGATTGTGTAGGGGCCTCAGCACCAGCTGCTTGAAGGCTGTGGGTAGCACCAACTGCTGCTTGTCCAACTGACCTCGCCAATCTACTGTCTCTCGATAGAGTATCTGATCTCGCAACTTTAGTCTGGGGCCTTCTTTGAATAACAATGCAGTTCATAAGTTGGCAGGACGTAGTTTAGACACATCTTTCCCTGCACATAGGGCATCAAGTGCGGGCTGGATCATGGGGTCTTGGGATTTAGCCCACTAAATGCTGTCACTATCAAACTGAGGCAGGGCACTAATGTCCAATGCAGAAAAATGACAATAGGCTGCAGGTATGCAAGTATCAGGGGCTCCAAACAGTCTACCAGGCAGTCCACTGTATCTGTGGATGGCGGCTCATCCTTATCGAATTTTTGGCACAGTGCTTTAATAGAGTGTTCTGACAGCCTCACCCAGTTGTCGTGGGGGCTTAGCCACCATGAGACAGTGTCAGCATCTATATGGTTCTGTCCAGGCCAGTATTCAACTGCATAATCATAAGTTGGCAGTGCAGAAAGCCATCGGTGCCCAGTGGCATCCAGCTTTGCTGAGGTCTGTACATAAGTTAAGGGGTTGTTATCAGTTTTCACCAATATTTTAGCCCCATAGAGGTATTCATGAAACTGGTTGACTATGGCCCATTTGAGAGCGAGAAACTCCAATCTGTGGACAGGATAATTTCGCTCAGATGGTGTCAAACTTCTACTGGCAAAGGCCACAGGTCTCAGGGCATCTTCATAATCTCGATACAACACAGCCCCAAGCCCCTTGTGGCTGGCATCGGTATGTAAGACATATGGTCTGGTGGGGTCAGCATAAGCGAGCACTGGGGCATGAGTAAGCTGATAGACAATCTCAAAGAAGGCCTCCTTACACTCAGGGGTCCACCGAGCCCCAAACGGTTCACTTGTTTGGAAATGCACCTTCTCTTCTTCCTTGAGGGATCCCTTCTTGTACCTGCGGTTGGTAGGGGGATAGCTTTGAGTAAAGCTGAGAAGTGGCCAAATTACTTCTGAGTAGTCTTTAATGAACCGGTGGTAATAGCTGCAGAACACCAAGAAACGCTGCAGTTCTTTTAAGTTTTTTGTCTGAGGCCAGGTGGTCAAGGACTCTACTTTACTGGGGTCTGTCTGTATCCCCTTGGCTGACACTATATGTCCCACATATTTTACAGATGTGTGGAAAAACTAACACTTGCCTATTGATAGTTTGGGGCCGAATTCTTCCAGACGGTCAAGAATTTTGAATAATGTGGTTTCATGTTCTTCTAATGTGCGTTCAAACACGATGACCTCATCCAAGTATACTAGACATTCCGACAGATTCTTGTCTCCTACTGCGTGTTCCATCAACCTCTGGAAAGTGGCAGGTGTGCCTGAAATCCCCTGAGGCATCCTCAGAAATTCATAGAACCCCAAGGGACAGATGAACGCTGTTTTCTCACGGTCCTCTGGGTCCATCGGGGATTTGATAATACCTGCTTCGTAGATCAAGTACTGAGAACCACTGACTCCCGTTCAGGCAGTGCAGGGCATCCTGTATGGTGTATTGATCTGGTAGAGTCCGTTGGTTTAAAGTCCGATAATCTACACACATCCTCACGGACCCATTTTAATTCCACACAACTACAATAGGAGACACATAGGGGCTTCTTGACTCTTGAATAATGCTAACAGCTAGCATCTCCTGTAGGTGCTACCATAGATGCCATCATCTATATCAGCTGGGGCAAGGCCGCGGGACCGCTTCCTAAAAAGCCTGTGGTAGTGAAGTCTGATAGCATGCTCAGCACCATGGATGCACCCCACATCCCATTTCTTTAGGGAAAACACTTGGTCCCTCTGGGCAAGTTTCCGACTGACTCGAATCTTCCATTCAGCAGTCAGTGGGGACTCTCCAAATTCGAATAGATCTGGGGTCACCTCCTTCTTCTCACCAGAATATTTGCTGCTGGGCAGTACTGCAGTGTCTACACAGTGCACCGTAGCTAATGTATGTCCCTGGTTTTCTCGGATTTCTTGATCAGACACATTCTGTATTTGGACCATCACTCACCGAGCATAAGCATGGGCACTGGCAGGTAAAATACTGGGCTTGACCAACAACCCCTTCGGCAACTTCCCTTCACCCGGTGCATCCAGCATCAATATTTTATTTTTTGTGTCTTTTCTAAGGCAGACTTTTCCATGAACAGTATACTGAATGTTGGGTGGCAGCACCAAAGAATCAGGATCTTTCTTTCGCACTATCCCCACCGGTTCATCCCTGTCCGTCTCAGTAGTCTGTTTTTGCAGATCATAGGCTCTCTTTATCAAGGCTGGAATTCACAGGGCCTGCCCAGTCCGTCGCCCTTGTTTCTCTTGACACAGCTGCGCCAGTCTCCCAAACATGTGGGCACTGGTTCCAATGAGTAAGGGAACCCCATTATACAATCCTGTATGAGGGCACACCAGAGCTAGCGTTTCTAGTTGTTCATCCACTCTGGCCACTGCAGTAGGAAAAGACAGCCAGATCTGAATGTATCCCAAGTATGGGTAGGACTTTTTACTTAATCCCCATGCGTGTAGACCCTCCAGGGGCTGTACGGGCATGTCAGGCAAGTGTTTCCAATACCAATCTTGAAACACTATGGTCACTTGTGATCCGCTGTTGAGGACGGCCCTTGCAGATACACCATTCACAGTTACGGTGGTCTTCATTGACTGGCCTACCACCTTGGACCAATTAGGTGAAGAGGACTTATTCCTATAAGACTGCCATAAAACAGATGATTAAGTCTTTTTTCACAGGCCTAGTCTGAGGCTTTATATTTCTTTGTCGTACTAAAGCCAGTGACCTTGTAGTAACCTTTCTCAGATCCTCAGGCAAACTACAGTTGGACCGGGTATGCCCATCTTCCCCACAATGGTAACAAAAGATAGGTTCTTTAGAGTCTCTAGGTAAGACCACTTCCTTGTTTAGGCAGGTCAGGCACCTTCCATGGTCCCTCTCTGATCTGGGGTTCACTTTCCCTGCCTTCTGAGCCTCTCCAGGAGTCAGCTACTTCAGTGGCCCAAATAAGGCCTCCTACCAGGGCTCTCAAGTCTCATACGTCTTCCAGCAGATTACTCTTCGTCTGGGTTTCAGAGGAAATGACATGCACCCCTACCTCTCCAGGCAGGATCTCACTCTTTTGCTCAGGGGGCGTTTGATAAGGAGTTGCACTTTTTGCCACCTCGGTGTCTTGTTGACTGGCTCTCATCTCTTTCAGTTCTTTAATTAGTTCCCTCATCTGTTGCAGTTCAGACCCCTCATGTCGTTCATCACTTCGGTCAGGGGTCTAGCCGGTACGAGCAACCTCGGCATAGGGCTCCCACCCCATCTCATTGTTCTCTGCTTCTCGATTTTTTCTTTCATAAGGTAGCAATATTCAGGGGGATTTGTCTTCCTATCTTGCAATTTCAGTTTCAATATCATCACACTAGAGTACCTGGCGGATTTCAAGACATGTTCTAATCTGACTTGATTCAGTTCACTGGCAGGCACTCCCCCTTTCCTATGTGCCCTCTGCAAGGCCCACTCAATTCTGGTAACAAACATGGACAGCTTTTCATTCTTCCATTGTTTGGCAGATTTGAATTTCCACATCAGGTCTTCCCCTGACTCAGTGCTGCAGAAGACCCCCTCCAGGGCAGAGAGGTACTCGGCAGCAGTGGCCTCTGGGCTGGTAGAGCGAAGAAAATGGATGGCCTTCAGTGCAGGGCCTCTCAAGCTCTCCATGAGCCTCTTTCTTTTCTCTCCCTCTGAGCACTGCCACTCCTGGACGGGGGGTGGCATAATCCATCCATGTCTCCAGGTTGTCCTCCCCTACGGGCATCGGGACCGTACCCAAGAAGAGTCTAAGTCTACAGTAAGAGACCAGGTGTACGGATGGTGTCACTATGGGGGACGTTACCACAGAGGAAGCGCTAGAGGTGACAGGATATGCTAAAGGGGACTGCAAGGGAATGGTGTTTAAGAAAGACCTAATATTTTCACTAACTCCTTAGTGGATCGCCCCTCTGTGGCTAGCAGTCTAAGCAATTTGTCTTTGAAGCCCTCTATATTTGGGGATCCCACAGGAGCAGCCGGGTCACTATACAAATGAATGATCTGCCACCCTTTCTGGGTCCCTTCAGGCAAAATAACAAGGGACACTCTGTCAGGATCTATGGGGAGGCTACAGGAAAGGAGGGCCTCCATAGTTTGGTCAAACAGATCCGAGTCCCACCCTTTCACCTCAACCTTCCCCAAACACTTAACTTGTTCAGCAGTCTCTATAATAGTTGCATTAGTGGTCCCCAGTGGGATGTCCATTAACAAAATGGCCTGTTGGGAGGTCTACTCCCTCAGCCTCGCTTCACCCCATCATACGGTGCACCACCAACTTATGAGGGGCAATCTTAAACTTAGGCATAGCAAGCACCTCCATTTTATGGCAAATTTTAAGCGTGGGGTTGTAGTACCCACTTCTGACCACTAGAAGGTGCAAATCCCAGTGGTGCCTCCAAGATGTAACCCCTAGGTGGCGCTGTCTCAAGAGATACTACACCTGCCTGCATGACTAACTGCAGGTTGAGGGGAATGAGCTTGTGAAAAGAGTGCCTCCACCCGGAGGACAGGTTTAATGGCAGCATGACTGCTCTGGGTACAGCTCTCTGGGACACTGATAACCCCTTCTTTCCCCTCTAGTGGCCAAAGCAAGTCTGAAATAACACAATCCCAATACACACTGTAATTCACTGTTAACCCCTCTTGTTACACACTTACCACCAGGGTTGGATTATCTGGAATGACCCTGGAGACCCCCTGTAAAACAAGGCCTGTAACAGTAGACAGCAATATCACAGTATGTTCTATACAGAGGTACACCATAGCCAGTCTAGATGCAAAAAGATTTAGATCTGATTTATTAGGGGGACGTTAACAAGAAAGGGGCAGTAATCTAGTGGTTGTTTCTACATCTGATTGATTCAGGTTATAAAGCATGCACTCAAAGGTCCCAGTAATACACTCACTCTGGGTACCCAGTTGGAACAACAGGCTAGCCTGAAGCATTACCTGGGGTAGACTGGCGTTGCATCTGTTGTCGGGGCCCTTTGGAAGGAATAAAACGCAGCATGCACTTTAACCCTTAATTTGTAATCCAGAGCTGGATGGCTCAGTCCGAAATGATTAGCAAAAACAATTAAATCAGTTGACACACTTTGATTTGAGCTTTGTTGCAGGGAACTACCCTGGTGGTTACTCATGCTACCCAGTTCAGGATGCAGGATGGACGAAATGGAGACCTCCGGATGAAGTGCTGGTTTGCAAGGAGAAGCCGGGCCCACACGATGCATTGTGGTGTTGTTCCTGTTCATTGATGTTGAGCAGGGAGCTGACTCCCCAGGCAGGTCTCCTGTCGGATGTTTCTCTGCAGAGTGAATGGCAATCTTTGCCGAGATGGTGAGGCCCAGACTAGGTGAACAGTTTGAATATAGTCCAGTAAAGTACTGGATGCAGCTTCCAGCAAGTGTGACACATTAAGTAAGGTGGGGAACCAAATCGAGACCCACACTCCACATTCAGCACACTTATAGTAAAAGCAAGTAAATGCCACAGTTCGGATGACAGTCCAGTTGCTATTCACAATGTCTTTGCGCAAACCATATGCTCTGCGGCAGTCTCAAGTCCTGATAGACCGGTCACACCGAGGCAAATCTTCGGTCCACTTCAGGCGAATTTCACTTTGTCACACTCAGGTTCCGATCGCAGAAAACTGCAATTTTGGATAAAGCCCAATTCCAAGGTTCAAGGTCTCTTCACTTGGTAAAATGGTTAACAGGCAGGCCAGACACAGCCTTCCCGGTGATTTCCCCTGCGCACCACGCAGGAGCAGCTGCTCGAATTACTCGAGCTGTTCACTCTCTCCACTCCAAACTCACACTGCTCCAGGCAGCTCGGGACTTCTCCAGTGATCCAAAAGGTTCAATTTGTTGATCCATCTGCCTGTCACAGCAAGGGCTCCCCCTCCAGGTTCATTTAGGTGCCAAAGGGTGAAATTCACTCCCACAAAACCCCTGGGGACAAGCTCCATTGTAGAGTCCCCGAAGGTACTGACTGGTCCCAACTTGCTGTCCAGAACCAAGATGGTGGTGATTAACAGAAAGTCCAAGCTGCAAAGGAAAGCAGGTTAGACAAACTACGATATCATTATTATTAGAGCAGATAATCAGCAAACAGTCATAGTTCTTAAGAGAGCTTCCTCTGCGCAATTAGCGATGGCAGCATGGAGCAATTTATGAAGCAACATTGTTTGCAGGGATGTCCATTGCACCACTGGGTGCTGCATTGCCTTACCATGCCAGTTACCTGAGTTCAGGTGTGAACTCAACTGGTTTAATGAGACAAGGCTGATGGGGAAGGTGCTACAGCATGCAGCACCAGCTCTGACTTGGGTAGGGTGGAGCAGTGTTGTGGAGCAGACGCGACACCCTGTGGTGGGTCTGGGAGCCTTCCCCCGACGGTACTGATATGCGTGCCGAGGCCTGCTGGGCCTATGTACTGGGTCAGGACTGTCTCCAGTATTGTATTTATCTCATTTCGGGACCTGTGCAAATGAGGATACAATTCCACTACCAGAAAAAGAAGGGAAATCCGTTGCATAAAATTGTGTTAATGTAGACATTAGGGTTGAAGAACGCAAAGTGCACAAAGTAGGGAAATGAAAAACCATTAGGAATCGGTCCTTGGTCCCCTCCTGTTCAACGCCTACATCTCTGACGTAAGGAAAGGTATCAGGAGTAAGATGAGTCTGTTTGCGGATGACTCAAAACTGGGGGCAGTGGTGGATGGGGAGGAGAGGAGGGTGGCCCTACAGGGGGACCTGGAGGCTCTGGAAAAGTGGTCTAGAAAGTGGAAGCTGAGGTTCAATGCAGGGAAATGCAAGGTACTACACCTGGGAGCCAGAAACCCGGGCCAAGTGTACACCCTGGGGGGGGGGGATGCTACAAGTCTCGACGGCTGAGAGGGACCTGGGGGTGGTGGTGGATGTCAAGATGAACAACTCGGAGACTTGTAGGAGGGCAGTGGCAAAGGCCAACAGGATGCTGGGATGCATCGCTAGGGGATCACTCCAGAAGAGGGAAGTGATACACCCACTGCATAACTGCTTGGTGAGGCCGCACCTCAAGTACTGCGTGCAGTTTTGGAGGCCACATCTAAAGAGGGACATTGAACTCTTGGAGAGGGTACAGAGGAGGGCAACCAAAATGATTTGGGGCTTGGGGACAGGATCTATGGGGAGAGGCCGGAAGAGCTAAATATGTACACATTGGAAGAGAAGGGACCAGGAACATGATGAGGTCTTCAGGTACATGAAGGGGGTAAATAGGGAGGAGCAGTCAGGGTGCTCCGAAGGAGGGGGGCAACTAGAGGGCATGGGTGGAAACTTGGGGGGGGGAGAGATTCAGGGGAGAAAGGAGGAGGTGCTACTCCACTGAGAAGGTGGTGGAGCCATGGAATTCGCTGTCCAGGGGGCTGGTGGAGGAAGAGACGGTGGAGGGGTTCAAGAGGGGTGGGATAGGTACAGGGGAAGGGTTCTGGAAGCAAAATACAATGCAACAAGAATATCCGGGACTGGGAAGGGAGAAGCCAGAGAGGGAAAGGGGGGCAGCAAGGTCAACTCCTAAGGTGGGGGCTGACCAAACGAACAGACACGAAAGACTGTTAGGCCTATTCTGCTGGCATTTTAGTATGTTATTATGTTTTGGGTTTTTAGAGTATTGGCAGATAAGGTGTGGGGCCTTCCTTGGGGTTGTCTGTCCTAATGCCCACCCCCTCCCCTGATCAAACGAGCTCAGATATGATGTCTTCACGCAGGGCCAAGAAAGCTACGACAGATTATGCTGGCCATACTGTGTCGCTATGAGGCGCTTGTTGGGAGCTGCACCTTGTGCTTCGGACAGGAGGCTACAAGCTGGGGAGGGGCTGGGCATTAGGTTTGACAACCCCAAGGAAGAGTCCACCACTGATTCGCCAATATTCCTGAGACAGCTGTCTCATGCTCTTGCTCCCACTTCAAACCCCCCTAGTTCAGCACATCATCACTACATCCTCTATTCCATCAGCCATTTAGTGCTCCTTTTCCTCATCCAACTAGCCTCAGTACTATCCCGTCTCTTAGCTTGTTACAATCTAACTTTAATCTTATCCCTTACCTCACCCCCTTTTTCCTCCTTTCATCCCCATACACACCTCCCTACCACAATTACTCCTCTTTTTCTTTTTGTAGTCCATCTTCCTCGACTACCAGTTTGACACGCTCACTTGTTTTAGCTTAACTGAAGTGCTACCACAATATTGTTTATGATTTGTACTATTTTACTATTTTGCCCTACTTTATTTACTATTGCTATTCTCCATCTTGCAAAATCAGTTGTATCTACTTGTATCTATTTGTTCCTATTACTTGTACTGTATTGCTATATTTATATGTACCTGCTGCTTACACGATTATTATGTCTTCTGTGAAAATGTTTTTGTTCCCATTTTCTCTCACTGTACTGCTTATATGATTATTATGTCTTTTTATTAAAAATGTTTTGTTCCTGTATTCTCCCGGGTCGTGCCTGAAAATAGTCATTGCTATGGCTAGTGCACCCTACCCGGTAACAAAAACTAACTAAATAAATAAATAATAAATAAAAATCCTAATGGTTTTTCATTTCCTTACTTTGTGCGCTTTGCATTCTTCAACCCTAATGATTGTACGCACACACACCATAGTTTCACAAGGTGCAGCATGGTTGTAACAGGTAGAACAGCATGTGTTGTAAGTACTGCTAATGGATCAAGTGGGTTCCCCGCTGAATATTACATGAGGTTTATAATCTGTGACAATGTGAGGTTATCCTCCTTGTTTGTATCTGAACTATTCCTTTTCTTGAAATGATAGCTTTATGTAATAAGGTGTGACCAAGAATGTGTTATTCTGGTGTAACTGCGGCGGTAGCTTCCGGGCTAGTGGCCCGCAAAAAACGAATGGCTTCCAAAGCCGGACCCCGCAGACTCTACATCTGTCTCTTTCGTTTCTCCCCCTCAGAGCATTGCCACTCCTGGACTAGGGGGTGGCGTAGTCCATCCACGCCTCCAAATCATCCTCCCTTGAAGGCACTGGCACTGTGCCAGAAAAAAGTTTTAGCCTACGGTAAGAATCCAGCTGTATAGAGGGAACCACTAGGGGCGGTGGAGCCAAAATAGAACTCTTGGGGGGCTCCCGAGAGGCACCAGGGGAGGCCTGAGGGGGTGGGTTCACCGGAAAGGTCCAAAGCCTGCATTAACTCTTGGGTAGTTCTCCCTTCTGCAGCCAACAATTTAAGTAGCTTATCTTTGAAACTATTAGTCTGGGGAGACCTCCCGGGGGTGACTGTCCCACTCCGTATGTGAATGACCCTCCACCCTGGTTGGGCACCCTCCAGGTAAATCACTGGGGGCACCCTCTCAGGGTCGATGGCTATGCTACACAAGAGTAGCACCTGCAAAGTCTGATCGAGTAGGTCAGCCATACGCCCCTTCACCTATACCTTGCCCAAACATTTGACACGCTCCACGGCAGAAATAATGTCAGCGGTCGTTGTCCCCAGAGGTACATCTAGTAGTAACACAATTCTCTGAGAGTCCAGCTCTTCGGCTTCACCCAACCCCATCAATTTGTGTACCATCGTTTTAATAGGGTCCGGCTTAATCTTAGCCATGATATCCCCTTCCAGTTTTTCCTTTACATTATCCATAGTTATGCACTTCGCCCACTTGGCCACTAGGGGACGCTAATCCCAGCGGTGCCTCCAATTTATAACCCCTAGGGGGCGCTATCCTAAGGGCTACTACCCCTGCCTGCCCTAGCTGTGACAGGTTGAGGGGCCCAGATCCGTTGGCGGGTGCCTCCACCCAGAAGTTGGGGTCAGAACAGTCGAGATTGACTCAGTCACAGGCCTCTGGGTTGCTGCAACCCCCTTTCTTCCCACTAGTGGCCCACACAGTTCAATTTCAGTGTCCTTACCATATACACTTACCCCCCAGCTTGAACCAATCAGCTCACTCCAGGGATCCCCTGAAAAGCAAGGTACAGTTACATCACATTTTCTGTGCAATATTTCCCCATTAATACACAGACTAGCCAGTGTACTTT
This sequence comes from Neoceratodus forsteri, assembly GCA_016271365.2. Lineage (NCBI taxonomy): Eukaryota > Metazoa > Chordata > Ceratodontiformes > Ceratodontidae > Neoceratodus > Neoceratodus forsteri. The sequence goes on from JADMNL010000028.1 coordinate 110,543,608, forward strand.
TGCAGAATAAGCAATCTGATTTATTCAAGGGGAGACAACAAGGATCGGGGGAAATCAGGGTGATTGGCTTACCACTATAAATATATGTTAACTACCTAGGGCTCTGTGCACAGGCCTAACCGATTAATTACTGTCTATGGGTACCCAAGTCCTAACGGCTAGTTCCTCAATGCAGCTGGTTGGGGCCCTGACACAAACGAGCATGTAATTCCTGAGCAGAGCAGATGGAGCCAGAAAGCTCAATTAGTACAGTCAGCAATACCACAAGGCGATTTTGCCTTTAATTGTAACCTTTTAACAGGGAGCTGCCCTGATTCAGTACTCACAACTCCAACAGAGAGCCACTCTTTCACCACTCGCAGGGCTGAGCCTGAACTTCAAAGGCCTCCTCACACATTTATATGGAAAACCACAGAGGGGTACCATACCAGGCAGCTGCTTCTAGGACCCAACCAAACTCACAGCTATCCGGGTGTCTCACTGCAGCTTCACTGTCCTGACAGACCGAGCGCGATTTAGCAGATTCTCCAGTCCTCTACAGGGTGAGCCTGGTAGGTAGCTGCGCTTTTACACAGCCTCCTCCAATCGCCGCCTCACGGATGCAGTCCGAAGCTCGCTGGCTATTCAAACCAGCCAACTTTCACGCGCTTCCCGTGCGAACACTCAATGGCGCAGGAGCACAGAGCTCCTTCCTCACTCACAGCCACTACATCTCTGACTCTGGACAGCAAGCCCAGTCTCTCTCTATTTGGGCACGACCCGACTCTATAGGTGGGCTGCAGATGCCAGTCATTCATTATTGCCCTCATTGGTGCAAAAAGGCGCCATGGCCCAGAATGCCACTTCCCAGAATTATAAACTGCGTCTCCATTTGTCAGCCGGCTCCATCCAGAGTCCTGATTTCTGGTTGGTCACTTCCACACCATTTTAGATGCCCCTTAGCTACTATTGGGCCCCAGCAGCACAGTCCGGGTCCAGAATGGAGGGGCACAGCACTAAGTTCCAGCTGTAAATAAAAAGAGTTAGACAAACTGCAATTTTACCAACACTATATGTGTTCTCCAGGGAACAACTACACCCTTCAGATGGGCTCCCTCAGCGCTCCTAGCGACCTCAGAAACGGAGCGATCAGACCGCAGTCCAAGGCAGGATTCAAGCAGGGAAACCCTAGTCCCCCTATTTATACCATTAAAGCCTGTAAGCAGGTGGCTCTTAAAGAGGCAGCACTGGAGGCTTCAACACACTCACAACGCCTGAAATTAACGGCCTTACACCGAACACCAGTCAGGCATGGAGCATTTGGGCAAGCTCCAGGAAAGCTTTTAAGAACCCCCTCCATTTGTAGGGGGGTTACACCGGGAACACATCACACCTTGTGAGGCACAAAGTATGGCCAAGTGACTTCACCCACCTGAAAAGTGATGTCACCCACCATAAAGCACGCCCTGGGGTGCATTATTAGCATTATAAAATGGATCCTCAAGAATTAAAAAATAAATAAAATAAGTACAATTCTGTAGGTTTTACTGTAGATTAGATTAGTTTCACATTGTGGTGATATACTGACATGACAGTATGGCTCCCTCTACACCAATCAGCATTCAGACTGTATTCAGTCCATTTTATTTTATAATATATATGTTACGTTTTGGTATCTCTGGAATGTGATACCTTTTTATTGAACTGGGATAAGATACTAGACATAGTTGTTGTAGTACATGGGCTTTTGGGGCAACACCCGTCCCTGATTACATCTGTTGAAGGGATGGACTTGTGTGTTCCCGAAAGTTTGAGTATTACAGTTGCGGACAGTGACAAGTTGCGGTATATCCTGATTTATTGCGATATATCACATGACATCTCATCAAAATGAAATGTGTGATATATCGCAGTGTATCACAATATAGCTGGATAGACTGTAACTGGTCACTAGCTGCAGTTGGATGCCGTCTTTGTATGAGGCGTGCTTATCCAGTAAAAGGTATAAAACTGTCCACCGACTCCAGTGTTTCATAGACTGGCATGGCACAGACTTTCTTTTCTTTTCTGGCATATGGTTCTGGGAGGTACAGTGGTGGTCACTGGGATGGTGTTTGCTATAGTGATATCGCAGGTTTCCTGTTGCCGTTGTGCAGCTGATAGTGCAATGAAATGGTATTTCAGGCAGCGTAGGTTCAAATCCCAGCTAAGGCATTTCTTTCTTTTCTGTTTCATATATATGTATATATATATATATATATATATAGCACACTGCACCCTTGTAAATAAAAATAATAATGTGTGTGCAGCACCAGATTGTTCTTTTGAGAGAGTAGGGTGCTTCTGGAAGTCTCAGGTTTCTAGTTGCATTGGTAACACAGCTGGTAGCACAGCAGAATGGTATTCGAACGTTCCTGGGTTATATCTTTCTCTTCTGTTTGTGTTTCATATATATGCACATTGCACCCTTGGGAATAAAAATTATATCCGGGATGTAGAGAGCTTCAAGGCAGTGTTGCAGTCCCCCAGAACAAATAATACTACACATCTTTGGTTGGTTGGAGGCATAGAGGCTGTAACTGCCCCTAGCTAAGAGACTGCATCCACACAGCCTCCCAAATGCAAAGACCTTCTTTGCTAACAGTTATGACATGTAGTTGGTATATTAGGTTCCCCACGCAGAATTTTTCATAGTAAATATCTGAAATTAACCTTTGGTATTGTTTTCAGCAAGCCTTTTATCTACTTCAGAATTAATCTGTTTATACCTAAACCCTTGTAGTATCTTTGACCTTAACATTTCCAGTTAGTTACATTTCTGTCGTATCATATTAGTAAATTGTTCCTGCTGCAGCCGTGGGGCCTATTCCAAAGCTCGCTGTCATATGTTTAAATACAGCTTTCTGCATGGTTCCCAGCATATCTAATTTTAGCAAGTTTTTTTTTTTTATGTGGAAGTTGCACTAGCTAGTGGCAGATACATGCACAAATCCATACACCCCCACCCTCCAGTATGGGGTGCAAAAATATATAATGTTTGTAGTTTTGGGGGGAAGATGAGAAGTTTTCGTGCAGCAGTTGATGTTGGGAACTGTGTGTTGGTCAATATTTTTTTTCTTTCTGGCACAGCCATGACGTGATGCATTACGGCACATGAATAATTCAAATTTAATGCGCATAGACCCAACCATTCCAGTGTTAGTATTTCATAAATAGGAAATTGTACTCAGTCAAGTCAATCAATATATTCAAGTTATCGAAAAGGAAAGACAATTGAGCAGACACTCATTTACAGTGGTGTCCTGTTTAGAATGAGCAGTACAGTGAAAAATGTTATTTTGTTTTAAATTTGTCTTTCCTTTCCCCAAATGCCCTGCCATCTGCTTGGCTATTGCCCTGCTCCAACACTGACCCAGACCTCAGGAAACTCCCCTTACTTGCCTATGGAGGACAAGGGCCTTCAGAGTGTGGGGGAGGGGTGGCCCTACCCCTTCTGGATTTTTCCAAATTAGGTGGCAGGGGAGCTTATCATGCTGAGCGGTGCAGAGCCTGAGTGATGCTGACGACATTCTGCTGGAGCTGGGGTCCCCCCATTAACCCACCTCAAGGTGTTTGGCTGTAAATGTGTGGTGCATACTATGCAGTGGATGTGGGTGTGCCACAAAGCTAGAGTGTCTCTCCTTGCACTGCTGTACCCGACTAACGTATGCCTTCATGGCATTGCAAGAGATACTTGTGCAGTGGGTATCTGACATCCAGCCACCCGAGAAGAACAGCGTCCTTTTGGATGCTCTGCCTTCCTCCCTTGCTGGACCTGCAGCATTCCATTTTTTTTTTCCCAAGCCTGGATCACTGGTGTCAGGAGTGGCAACCCTATGCTGATGGAGTGCTAAGTAGTATTTCTTAAATGTTACCTACAAGTTAGTTTTAAAGATTAGAAACAAAGAAACATCTAATTTGATGGCAGATGAGGACCGCTTGGCTCTAGTTTGCCAATTTTTCCTAGCTGTTTCATATACCACAGATCCTAAATGGTCTGCGGCTTACCCTATCTTTCCTATTGCTATAGTTCCTTTATGTCTGTCCCATATGTTTTTTAATTCTCCTACTGTTTTGGCCCCTACAGCCTCTGCCAGGAGGCTGTTGCATGGATCCACCACCATTTCTGTGAAAAAATACTTTCTCACATTACCCCTAAGTCTGCCTCCCTCTATTTAACACACATTGGAACAAGGCCAGCCTGCCAGTGCAGTGGTAGCTCTGCCACTTGAGGCGCCGATGACCCAAGTTAAAGAACGAGCCCGTAGCACTGGTGAGTGGGTTGGGGGCAGGAAGACTGAACATTCAGTGTACTGATCTCCTCTGGGATGGGTGGGCAGAGGCAGATGGCAGAATCCTGTCTCCTGGTGGTGGCTGGGAGTCAGTGTGTGCGTGACTCCTCAGCAATTACTGGGATTGGTGACTGTGGCAGATGTTGGTACTCAAGCACATGGGAGCGTGCGCAGCATGCCTTAGATGTGATTGCAAGACTGGGCCACCAGGGAAACTGCAACAAAGAAGCAGTGCAAAAAACCTTCAGGACACTGTGTACAGTTACACCAGGATCCTCTTCCTCCCAAGCCATAACAACGCCCAGGACTGCCCGTGGGGGCTCCCAAGGTTGATGCTGTCTCTCCCCCTCTGCCCTCCAGGAGGAGCCCCACTGTGAGGAGCAAGCTACAGACCACGTAGGTAAGGCTTGGGAAGATGCCAGGTTTGGAGGACCTGGGGCTGGTAAGGAGTATGTCCCGACCAGTGGGAGGAGAATAGAGTTGCAAAAAAAACCCCCAAAAAACGCACACTTGCAACAGTGCTCAAACACTGTATATACCATATCAATACAATCAGATACCTATGCAGCGAGCACAAGATAATGTCCCGTTCTCTAACATTCTCCAAGACTGGATTGCTAAAGGAGGCAAAGGGTTTGAACAGGGCCTCAGGTCAATGGATTCAAATTCTAACAGTTGGGACCTGTGAAGGCAATAGCTCCGTCTGCCTACATTGTTTGTTTTCAACAGAAGGTTTCTTCAAATTCAAAACCAGCTGAGGAGCACAGCTCCTGATTCCCGCTCTTGTTTTTTTATCTGGTCCAATATGTACTGGGGAACCTTCTGGAAGATGCACCTATTCTTGAAATTGGATAGGTGAAACTGCCTAGATGCATTCAGTGGGGATCCAGCTCAACTTCTTATACAAGGAGCAGCACTGAGTGGTTTGAGGGGCAGATAAGCTAAAATACCCCAGTCTGTGAGGTACTGCTAAAGGAAAACTGTGCTGGCCCTGTAACTCATTTTGTCTTGTGGGAGTTTTTCTTGAAATACTTACTCAATTCTTTTCTTGTTTCATCTTTAGTGGTCTTTTAATAAAATCAGTGGATGTTTCTGATTGGCACACTGGTACTGCGTTCCATTTTAGAACTTGATGGTGTAGGTTATCTACCTTTCAACCTCAGCATTCCATAGAATTCTATTGTAGAAAACAGGCACATTGTGCAGACAATGTAAGAGCTTATTAAGGGCATAAACTACATTTTGTGTATCAACTCCCTATTGGCAAGCAGTAATGGTATGGGCAGTTGTCTACCCCCCCCCCCCCGTGCTGTACCTAAGGAGGTGTAATACCTTCAATGTTTGTTTTTTTAATTCAAGTTTATTGACATTTCTGCATACCATAGCAACAGTTTACATTATAAACATGTTCATACATTTCATGGATACTGTAAATCATTAAAGCCATATAAGCCATATTTTCCCCACTTTATCTCATTTCCATCATATGATCCTGTTCAAGTTACCATACCTTTCCTCTTCCCTATGGGTCAAGAGCTCAGGTTCCCCTCCTGCAGCTCTCACAAGTCCTCCGACAGACCAGGCCACAAGCTCCATCTAGTCCATTTGCGGACATAACTATTTATCTTATGATGTATCTTATGTGTTAATTCTTCCATTTCCCCTTATTTCATGAATGATGGAGTACTATTGTGGCAGGTCAGGTGGATTGGGCGATAGCCACTTCCTTGTAATTGATTTGTGGGTTGCAACCAATAGTAAACCCCAGAGGTATAGATTGTCTGAACCCCTCACCCCCGCAGGTGGTACCCCCAGTACTATATTCTTGATTGTGAGCCGTGTGGTACAGGAGAACAACATCTCCATAGTTCTAGAGACCCCTTCCCAGAAGGGCCGAATAACCTCACACTCCCAGAAAATGTGTGAATGATGTGCCATTTGGGCACTGCACCCCCTCCAACAGTGTGAAGTTGCCCCCCTGCCCCATCTACTTTGAATTTCAGGTGTGTAGAAATATCTCACCCTCATCTTCCAGGCAAATTCTCGCCAGTTGGGCGAGAGTGTAGTTTAATTTACCATCCGGAAGACTGCAGACCACTCCTCTCCAGATATTGTTAGCCCCATTTCCTGTTCCTATTTAGTTTTGGTTCGGAGCAAGTCTCCCATCTGAAGTTGTCTCATGGCTTTATATAGGGCTGAGATATGACCTTTCTTAAGTATCCCTGTGGGAAATAGAGTTTATTACCTCCAAGAGGTTATACGTTTGGGGTTTTGAGCCCTGAGGCTTTTTAAGTGACTGAATATGTGTTCTGATCTGTAGATAGCGATAGTGGTCTTGATTTCTTAAGTGGTATGTTTGCTTGATAGAGTGGAAGTCTAGTATTGTGTCTCCTTCTACCTCTGGGTTTCCCCTTGTGGCACATGCCAATGGTTCTATGTATAGGGTGAATAATAAGGGGGACAGAGGGCATCCCTGTCTAGTCCCTCAACCCAGCATGAATCTTTCTGATATATTCCCATTTAATCTGACATAGGCCTGTGTAGCTGCATAGAGAGTCTTGAGAGCATCCATCATGACCTGGGGAATGCCAAATTGTCTTAGGACAGCAAACAGGAAGGACCATGACACCTTATCAAATGCTTTTTTGGCGTCGAGACTCATTAAGCAGGCTGGGGTTTTATCTGAAGAGATCCTGTTTATGATGTTGATAGTACGTCTGACGCCATCTGGGGCCTGACTGCCCAGAATGAAACCTGTTTGGTCCTTGTTAATTAGGCGTGGGAGAAGGGCATTCAATCTGGCGGCCAGAATAGCGGTAAAGATCTTGTAGTCAACATTAGGTAACGAGATGGGTCTATATGAGCTATATTCAGTCGGGTCCTTACCCTGCTTATGTATTACTGTGATATTGGCATAGTCCCAAGAAGGAGGGGCTGCCTCCCCATCCACCCAGACCCTGTTAAAGGCCCGGAGAAGGTGAGGAGCCAGCTCCCTCCTAAGTTTTTTGTATATTTCTCCACTGAATCCGTCCAGGCCTGGGCATTTCCCGGGTTTTAGGTGTGTAATGGCTAAGTCCACCTCAGTGAGGTTTATGGGAACAGCCATAGCGATTTGTTGGTCTTGGGTGAGGGTTGGTAGGTTTAGGGATTCTAGGAAGTTATTTTTCCCCATTATGGGAGACTCGGGTTGAGGTTGATATAGTTGCCTATAATATTTTAGGAAGGCATCCATCACTTCATCATCCTTATAAGTTAGGGATCCTGTTTTGGGATGTTTTATCTTTGTAATGGTTGCCCTGGCCTGCCTCTGTCTGAGCTTAAACACCAGCATTTTGGCAGCACAAGCACCTCCTTCGTAATAAGATTGTCGTAAGTAACTAAAGGATTTTTCTAGTTCTAGTTGGTGAAGTCTTTGCAGGCGAATTTTGGTTTCTTTGATCTGTTCATCTAGCTGTTTTGTCCATTTAAGTTTTTACTGAGATTCTAAATCTCTGAGGTGGGTATTCAATTGCTCTAATTGGATTTTCCTTTCCTTTTGTTTGTAGACCCTGACAGAGATGAGCTTCCCTCTCATCACAGTTTTTATAGTGTCCCAGACTATCTGGGGGTCCGTGTCGGTCTGGGAGTTATGATTCAGTGTCTGGGTAATGACCTCTACAAGTCTGTCTAGTGTTTCTTTATCTCTCAGGAGGGAGGCATTTAGCCTCCATTGGGTTTTCCTTCTGGGTAGGTCAAGGTCCCACTCCAAGAATAGGGGTTGGTGATCCGAGTGAACTGCAGTTCCCACCCATAGGTGCCCGAAGCTGGGGAGGTCTCTGGCGTGTGTCAAAAACATGTCAAGTCTAGAGTAAATTTTACGTCTTGAGGAATAGCACATAAAGTATCCGGCTTGGTGATATCTTTCTCGCTAGATATCTTTTAACCTCACCTCCCCCAGAAACTTATGAAAGAGTTTGGCTGTCCGGGTACCCTGTGTTGGGATTTGGGACGTAGTGTCCATCTATCTGTTCATGATGAGATTCTAATCATCTCCCAGAAGTAGTATTCCCTTAGTTTTCTCCAGAATCATCTTAATTAGGTTGGAATAAAAAGTGAAAGGAGAGCCTGGAGGGGCATATACATTGGTTAATGTCACATAGGTATTCTGAACTCTGCCTATAACAATGATAAACCTCGCCCCCGGGTCAGCCACAACATATTCCTCTTCAAATGGAATGGATTCAAAGACCAACAATGCCACCCCCATTTTTTTCCCCTCTGTCCAGAGACGTGTGAAAGACTCTGGGGTAGGCTTTGCTTTTAAGCTTAGTGGCTTTGTGAGGGGCGAGGTGCATCTCCTGCAGGAAGACAAAATGTCTGTGCTGCTCTCTGAGGATTGTAAGAACTCTTTTCCTTTTGATTGGACTGTTAAGTCCATTTACATTGTATGTTAGTACTTTCGCACTTAAAGCAGACATGTTCTATTTTTCTTGCTTGTATAAATCTGTACGTCATTCTATGGCCTAGGTTTCGATTTCACTGATATCCAATAGGCATGCAGTCTCAATTTGATCCAATCAATTTAACAACAAACTTACAAACTATTAATTCGATACAAATCTAGTTTCAAATACAAACCATGCACAGTATGCCTTAAATGTAGTTTAGTCTACTGATAGGCAGGCTTCCACGGTCTAGTAGCCAAAATTTGGCGCCTAGGTTGCACTTCTCTTAAGTGCCCAATACCCGCCAAATGAATTGGGTATATTTATACTCTAGTGAGTATCTCTCATACTCTCCAGAGAGTAACCTACGTCAGGTTTATGAAATAGGATAAATTGAACTACCTTTCAATGCACTGGGGTGACCCTTTTGAGGTGGAAATATTCCTCCTATTATTAATTCAACCCTGCGTTGCAGCCAGTCCATGTGGACTGTGCTTGGAATGGAAGTTCCGACCAGGTCTGCGAGCGTAAGAGTGTGCCTCTAGGATGGGACCGTCACCGAGCTTCTGCATCCGGGGCATCTGTTGGACTCTGCTCATTGGGTGCCCATAGGTCAGTTTCACTTAGGGCTCCCAAAAGGATCAGAGAGTGCCAGGTCCCATTCCCTAGCCTACATCAAGAAGAAAAACATTAAGTGCAACTCATAACACCTTATAAATACAGTTAACATGGTAACATAGCTTGGGGGATTTCAAAAGAAAGGTGCGCCCGAGCTCGGGATGAAAGATGAACAAAAACATTTTAAAGTAGCCAAACCCCGTGAACCCTTGTGTGAGGCTCCAAAAGCCTCCATGATCAAGTGACTCTCAGTCCCCCAAGAAACAGTGGACCATCATCATGTATTCTCCTAGTCTGTGGGAGCTGATTTAAAGGAGTCATGGAGGATTTCTCCATTCCCTAGGTATCGGGGGGGGGGGGGGCCGCATCCACAGATACAGATAAAGTTAGTCTATGGTCCCTTATGAGTACAAGTCACAAGAGTTTTATAGGTAGAAGGATACTTGCAGAACAGTGTTTGTTGTTGCTCAGGTGGTCTCTGAATGATTTGCCTCAGGCCTCGTCTGATCCTCACGGTTCCTGCTTCCTCCGGTCTCGTCTGCAGTATGATGCCGTTGAGGAGAAGACGTAGAGAATGGCTTCAGGATTGCCATTACATCAGCATGGAGATTGGTCTGCAGGTCAAATTGCTGTGTGCCCTTTCACTTATAGCCTTTCTGCACTACAGACCATGCTGATTGGAGCAGCTCTTCTCCATTTGTTCTTTATACAGTGGAGGGAGAGAGATACCCAGGTTCTCCAAGTATGGTTGGGCTGCTAGCAAATCTTCCGAAGATTCCGGGGCCTTGGTCTGTCTCTGTTCGAAGGCGTGCAGGATACAAGATCTGTGTTTTTTGATTTCTGCCCCTGAGTTGTTTGATTATGGGCCATATATTTTTCCTCTGATCTTGCACTTGCGTGGTATAATCATTATCTTGGGAAATGCGACTCTGTTGGAAGGTGATGTCCTTCATTTTCCAAGCCCGATTAAGCAGCTCCTCCTTCGTTGCGTAGTGTGTGAGTCTGATTATGAAGGATCGAGGTTGAGTGCCAACAATAGATGGCTTAGGGGCAAGAGATCTGTGGGCCCTATCCATGCTCAAGTCACAGTCCTCCGGAAGGCCCAGGGCGTCTCTGAGGACAGCTTGCAGGAAGGAGACAACATTCGGGGCTTTACCTTCGGCACCCTCCAGGATCCCATATAGTCCTATATTTTGTCTCCTACTACATCCTTCTAAGTCATCGATTTTATGATTTAATTCTCTTTCCCAGGTGAGGAGATATAACAGAAGACGATCTTGGCGGTCCGTTTGCTCAGCGACGGTGGTCAATCCAGGCTCCAGCTGGTCTGCTCGGTGTTCAGTGTTGCTGATGTCCGAGCGTATATCCATAAGGGTTTTATCTATTTTTGCTATGGTTCAGGCTGTTTGTAGGATCGTAACTATGAGATCTTTGTCTTCCACGTCAGTCTGGGGCTCGGAGGACATGCTCTCCCTTGCGGCCTCCTCAGTTAAAGGGTTGTTGGATTTCTCCCTCATCAGAAGCTCCTGGAGCCTAGAAACCGGTGTCTCTGGGTGTCGGAGGTTTGCATTTTCTGATCTGGTTGCCTTGGCTGGCGAGTGCATTCTTTTTCAGGTCGATGATTTTAGATTTTGCTGGGGTCGGTCCGGAGCAGCAAAGCTAAGCAGCCACTGATTTCCTGATGTCACCGGAAGTCCCAGGACTTTCAATGATAAAACTCCTCCTTCTCTGAGACTGTACTCATGAAATAATGACTCCAACACATCAAAGTACTGGAAAAGCCTTTATTCCTTATAACGATTTGGAACATGCAGACAAGGAAGTTTGTTCAATAAAAAATATATTTACAAAAAAAAATGGTATGGGCTATCTTCCTTCTCTGCTAGTTGGGACAGATTGAAAAGTTCTGAAGAAGTCTTAGGATACACCCTGTCGCAGACTCCTTCAGTCATATTCAGTCTGTCCTAACTGGTAGACTGGTCCCTGACTTGCAGAGATAGTTTTACTCAACAAGTAGATTGTTTTATCTTTTGGATGGTGAACTGACAGCTTCTTGTGATAGAACTTTCTGACTAAACGATTGCCTGGAGTTTTTTCTTCTGCTGCCTCACAACAGTGGTGTAGCTAGGAAAATAAAATTTGTGAGCCAAAACACCATGGAGTGTATTTCCCTTCCCTTGTAGACATGCCTATATTTGTTATCCAGTTCCCTTGTGCACTCAATATTGTACTTTGAAGCCATCCCAGTGGTCCTGAGGGTTGAGGCGCTGGACGCCACACCTCACACCATGCCAGTAACCGAGTTGAGACACTGGGGGATGGCAGGGAGAAAGGATTGGCGCCCGCTGGGCTGCTCTCCTTCCCGGGGGGGGGAGGTCGGGGATCGCTTGGCACATCAGCGGCTTCTGGTGGAGACTGGGAGTGCTGTTGCTCGCTGAGCAGCACATAGCTGGCTTGCCATGCGCCTTGCATCGGGATGTGCACACGCATGGGAAGGAGGGGAGAAGAGTGCACTAGAACAGGGAAAACCCCGGTCTGCGGAGTAGGCGACGGCACCTGTCCCCATGCCCATAGCTGGGTTCTTCCTGTCTGGCATTCCAGGTTCCTCCGCCCGGGTCCTCTGCCACATCAGAGCTGACTGTTGAGAGCGCCCAAGAGGAGGGGCGGCCCCACTCTGGAGGGGTTAAGCTGGGGGTACCGTTCGTGGCTAGAGGAGGGGGAGAGAGAGGCGGCACAGGTAGGAGGACTTCAGGCGGGGCAGGAGTTGGCAGGATGCCTGAGAGAGGTCCTGCAGACCGCAAAAGGCAGAACTTATGCATTTAGAACTCTGTTTAATTCAAACAGAGCACAACAATCATAATAACTGGACCTTAAAGCTACCAACAGTCCCTATTTTTCCAGGACAGTTCCTATTTTAGGCAGCATGTCCCAGTGTCCCCACAAGTTTTGCAAAATGTCACTTTTGTCCTAGTTTTTGCTTACTTGTCCCAGTTTTGTCCTTTTTTTTTTTTTTGCTGACTGCTAATGCATGAGTGATTATTATTTCAGCACCACTGTGGCGCTGCTCGGGCTGGACAGCAGTTTGCAACTCCAAACCCTGCACCCGTGTTGCACTGCAAGCATGTCAGTGGGAGCACAGTAAAGCATGTTCCTTCCTGTCAGATTAGCAGCTGAGAGGGCCTCCAGACAGAGAAGAGACCGGCAGCAATGAACTAAGGTACCCAGCCCTGATCAGCTGCAGGGAAGTATGTGAAAACAATCTGGTGTGGTGGTGGGAGTTACTGAAGTGAAGTTTGCTCAGCAAATGAGGTGAATGTAAGCAGGTTGGATGGGACTGTCAGGAGGAGCAATACATGCAGCTCGAATGTCTGATCACAATTTAACGCAGGTTTACTTCTAGAGAACTTTCTGTACATCATGATTTGGAACTTGCTGCAGCAGAATGACATATTGTTTTAATCTGGATGTTTGCTGCTGGTGTTACTGTGGGGTGGCATGGCCAGAGCAAGCAACAAAATTTAATTGATTGCGTGCAGCATTGTCTACAGTGGTGCCTGTGGGAGCGACATGGGGGGGGGGGTCATGGTCAGGATGGACCGTCCCAGTTTTAGGCCTTGGAGGGTTGGTAGCTTTATATAACTGGTGACCCCCTTTATCACACTATTTATCAGTGTGATCAAGCGCCATAGTAACTGTACAGGATGTTATGCCCAGTTATTATGGCATTTTGAGTGCTTGTGCCTCACTTTCCTGGTTGGGAAACTTGATTTTTGTGCTTATGTCCCTGCACTTGTTATTAAAATAAATAAAAGATAAGTGACTGTGTACTTATGAATTTTTTTTAAAACACTCTCGGTGTTGGTTGACCACATAAACATCTCAAGCTTTACTCTCGGGTTTATGGCTCATACACACACCTCGGTGTTAACACACACCTGCAATCACACACACACACACACACAAAACCTTCATAACACACAGTTGCCTATGAATTATTTTCCATATGACACCGGTAAGGGTTGGATGGCAGACAACAGAAGTGACCAAAATTTATAGACTAGGCACAGAATGCTGCTCCCCTCTCCAGCTGCAAGTCATGGCTTCCTTGGTGTATACATTTCTACACTCATGCATCACAAAAGGTAGTTTATATTGCAGAAGAAACCCAGGGCTGCAATGCTAGGCAGGTCTGCTAGAGCCTACGGAATGTTTAGTGCCTGGAAGACATATTGTTTGCTCCCCTACACCCCCAAAAGACATCAGTGGGTAGGGAAGGGCTTTTTAGGGAGAGGGAGTGTCTGGTGGTGCTGAGATTGCACAGCAGACAGTGGACAGTTTGGTGGGTCCTTAGCACCACGTGTCAGCCCCAAGGTCACAGCAGGCTCCTCCTGGAGCTTTCCTTGGTGTGAGGAGGTAAACTGTTTTCGTTTATAGATGGTAGGGGTCCTCCATGCACAGTTTTAACAGCATGATTGAGGCAACGCTAGTACGCCCAGGCTAGTAGTGGTCACATTCTTTTACGTTTTTTATAGTATTTAATTGTGGCAGTTTAATTGGCAGCCATCTTGCGCAGGGCCGCATGTGCACTAATGAACTTGAGTTAGGTTATGTATCTTTCAAACATAGACTTCTATAGCAGAACACGAGCTTAGCAAGGACATCATTATACAGTTCTTAAATAGTCTTTAACACCAGAGTGCAAGTAAGAAACACTCATGGAATTTACTGCAAGACCTGTAAAGATGGAACAATAATAGAATGAGAACCAGTTTTTGAAAAACAGCTTCTACAAAAAAAAAAAAAAGGGAAAAAAAGGTGTGCAGGTTAAATGGATTCTACCTTTAGGGAGGCGGCGTGGGTCTAGATTTAGGAAAATTGGAATCTGGACAGAAGCTATATTAGCCATCAAGGTCATCCCTCCCTTCTTAGGAGATCCTGGGTTCAAAACCCATCAGAGCCTCAGCTAAATACCCACTGTGTGACCCTGAATGAGTCATGCAACTTAGTACTCCAGTTCACCCAGTTGTGGAAGTCGGTATAGAAGTAGGACCCCACTAGAAATGAGATGTTTTCTTTCAGCTAGGTTATCCTGGGTTATTTAAAAAAAAAAAAAAGGTAAAATACCACAGTTTGGCATTCTGTCAGTTCTCAGTAGGTTTTGGTCACAGGAAAGGAGATTATGTGACTCCACAAGCGCAGTCAGAACCGTGTTATGAGATTAGACTAAATTGCTGCCAGTACTGGGCAGCCTGCCTAAGTCTTCATCGGATCAGTCCCTCCTGAACTGCTAGATTTTGAGACTTATGATGTGTATGTAACCCCCCTGCAAATGGGGGTTCCCAAAAGACTTCCAGGAGCTTGCTTGAATGCTCCAAGCCTGAATGGTGTTTGGCATTTAAGCCATTTATCAGTGAGTGTTTTTAGAGCCTCTGGTACTGTCTCTTTAAGAGCTGTCTGCTTGCAGACATAATTAGTTTGTATGGGGGACTGTGTGCTTCTCTGAGTACCACTCGAGCTGCTGCCAATTCACTTCATTTTGCAGTCACTAGGGTGCAAGGGAACCTATCTGAAAGATGTAACTGTTTGCCAGAAATTTTTAGAGTAATAATGAAATTACAGTTTGTCTAACCTGCTTTCTTTGCAGTCAGAACTGTGTCTGCTAGTTCCCCATTCTAGTTTTGAACTGCTGAACTGGACCAATCAGTGTGGGGTAAGCTAGCTCTAAAATGATGCCTTGGACGAATCAGAACTTGGACTCATAATCTGAGCCAGCCACAAGAGGATTGTATGGGCAGTGACTCTGGGAGATGTAGTTTAGACTTCAGTGCCTTTTGGACCAACAGCAGCAGTCTATTGTGAGTGACAGCCAATCCAGTCAAGAACTGGGAGGAACTCAAAGGAAGTGCCAGTTTTGTCGGTTGGAGTTTCAGTTGAGCTTTGGCAGTGAAGAAGGAAGGAGCCCTGTGCTTTTTCAGTGTGCAGTTTAGTCAAAAAACGTGTGTAAGGCCCAGAGTTCCGGTCTGCAGCTTGTGTAACAGCTTGTTAGGACTGAATCCGTCCTGTGAAAAGAATCAAGGATCTCTGAAGAGTAGAAACCAGGCTCACCCTGTAGAAGACTGGAGAAATTGCTGAAAATTCCACTCGGTCTGTCAGGAACTGAATCTGCTGTGTGTTCTCGGGTATTGTGCAGTAATTGCGATCGGGATACAGATGCAGCCTGCCTGGTATAGTGCTTTCTTTTATATGGATGTGTGAAGAGGTTTGTGTACCTCAAGTGAGCCCTGCTGACATTGAAGGACCCTATCTTATTTGGAGGTCGTGAGTACTAATTCAGGGTCGCTCCTGTTGAATTGCCACATTAAATCCAAATGGAATTACTGTACTGCTGACTGTTTAATTCTCCTTTTCTCTGTGTGAAAGGGCCCTACCAGCTGCCACGGTTTGGACTAGCCACTAGGGCTTGGGTACTGGGACATCTCTAAGTTATACTGCCTGAGTTATTGTCTATGTTAAAGTACTGTACTGTGATTGTTGCACTGTATCTCATTTCACAGGAGGTCCCAGTGCGGAACCAGACCTGGGGGTAAGTGTATACTGTGAAGGTAATTCTGATATATTGTGTGGGCCACTAGTGGGAAGAAAGGGGTTGCAGTGTCCCAGAGGGCTGTGACCAAGTTAGTTTAACTATTGCAAACCCTGACCTCTGGGTGGAGGCACCCGCCATTGGATCCAGGCCCCTCAACCTGTTAGTGGCAAATCAGGCAGGGTAGTAGCCCCTGGGATAGCGCCATCTAGGGTTACATCTTGGAGGCTCACCGCTGGGATTGTGTGTCCTCTAGTGGCCATATTTACGAACCACTGTTAAGAAAAAATGGGTACCCGACAGAAGTGGCTGTGCACGGCTGGTGGAGTGGTGTACTGGGGAGAGATCGACCCCAAAATGCTATGCTTATCCTGGACATCCCCTGGGTATCAATACGGACACTGTGCAGGAGTACTTTCCAAGGTGGAAGGTTTACAAAACCCTGTGGTGGTGGGTCGGCATGCTAATCTGCTCACCCACTTTCCTAGCCCTAGTAGAGTTTAAGGATCCCATAGATAGCTCCAAAGTGCCACAGACCATTACCCCAGAGGAGCCCTCACTGCTTGAGAGTGATAACTAAGGACAGTAAAGACCGGGAGAATCAGCCCCACCACTATCTGAAACTTTTGAGGAGAAATTTGCTGAATGGTTGCTGGGAGAGGAAAACTGTGGAGGACTTGAAGAAACTATTCTTGCCACCTGGGGTGTTCCTCCCCAACACCCTCTCCTGCTCCAGTGCCCGTAATGGTGGCTGAACCAATGCAGACTCCTATTTCTGCACCTGCCATTAGTCACGACTCTTACCAAGGTTGAGGATCTTCTCTGGCACCTCCCACCCCAAGGGAGGATGACTGGGAGACCTGGATA
This sequence comes from Neoceratodus forsteri, assembly GCA_016271365.2. Classification (NCBI taxonomy): domain Eukaryota; kingdom Metazoa; phylum Chordata; order Ceratodontiformes; family Ceratodontidae; genus Neoceratodus; species Neoceratodus forsteri. The sequence continues at coordinate 110,560,410 of JADMNL010000028.1, forward strand.
GACTATGTTGCCCCCAAGTGCTAGAATGGCAATGCTCGAAAGGTGAAAGCAAAGAGGGTTAGTGAGAGCCTCCGAGGTCCTGCCCTGGCTACCATCCGTGCTAACGGGCCAGTAACCCTGAAGCGACTGCACAGGCCTATCTTGAGGCCTTGGAGAATGTATGGGAGCCCAGATTCTGATGAGGACCTATGGTGGAGAGTAAGAGATGCACAACAGTACCAAGGGAGTTGTTGTCTGTGTATGTATCTCGGCTGGAAAAATTGTTGCAAGAATGCCTCAGAAAGGTAGTTTGCCAGCGATTGAACTGGACCGAACCAGGCTGGACAGGATCCTTAAGTCTGCCCCTTCTCAGAACTGCTGTTGCTTCAGTTACACCTGGCAAATCGACTGGAATCCCACCCTCCTATGATGAGTTAATGAGAGAAATTCGAGGAGTTGAAAAGGCGACCTCGGGAGGACCTGCACCAATAGCTGCGGCTACGACCCGAGTGACTGAGGTGACCCATCAAGTGAAGTTCAGGGCAGAGGTTGGCAGTCAATGAGTGCTCTGACAAGGAAAAAGATATGTCACAATGGGGCGAACTGTTGAGAGAGATCCAGGAATTCAAAACAGTCCCTTTATGAAGGCCACGCCTGCAAGTACAGGCCCTGACCTATATCCGACTGCATCTGCTATGGGGTGGGGGTACCCACCCATGTATCTCCTGCTGATAACAGCTCAAACTCGATTCCTTGACCATGGAAGTGGAGAAACTGACGAGATGTCTCCAAATGCTTATCACGCCGCAGACAGAGATGGCACAAGGTTTCCAGTTAGTAATACCCCGCCCTGGCTCCCAGTGTGGCGCCTCGGCCAGCTCAAACTCCAGAAAGTATGTTTTGCTATAATTGTGGGAAAGATGGGCACATGAAAGGAATGCCAGTCCCCAAAAGACACTGACAAAGTTGCATATAGGCTACAAGGAGAGCTTGGAGAAAATCAGTGGTTAAGAGGTGCGACATGATCCCAGTGAGGCACCAAAAATGCTAATTCCGTCCTTTTGTGGCAGGTCAGTTGCCCAGGCCCCCTACGCCTCTCCAGACTGGTCCAGAATAGTGGGTCCCTCCATGGAGACCACTGTAAAGGTGAGAGGTGTCTACAAGAGCTATATTAGACAGTGGCTCCCAAGTGACAATTATGTTCCAAGATTGGTATCAAAAGCATTTGTCAGGCGTGCCCTTACAACCATTAGAAGGACTGCATGTATGGGGGTTAAGTGAAGGCCTACCCTATTCGGGTATATCCAATTTGGCTGTCTTTCCCCACCTCCGTGGCTGGGTGGCGAACAAGTAGAGACCCTAGCCTTAGTGTGTCCCCCACTGGACTGTATGATGGTGTCCCTTTGTTGATTGGAACAAATGCTCATATGTTGGAAGGCTGGCACAGTTGTGTTATGAAAAACAGGGGTCAAAGACTAGTAGAGCTTTAAAGTTCCGGCTTTAATTAAGAAGGCCTATGAGGCACAGAGATGCTGAAAAACAGAACCAGAGGAACCGGTCGGATTGTATGGAAGAAGGATCCTGAGTCTCTGATCCTGGCGCCAAATGCCCAGTGTACCTTACAGGGAGAGGTCCGTATCAGAAAGGATGTTAAGAATAAAATATTAATGTTGGATGCACCAGGCGATGGAAAATTGCCAGAGGGACTGCTGGTCAAGCCTAGTATTTTGCCGCTAGAGCCCATGCTTATGCCAGAAGGGTAATGGTCCAAGTTCATAATGTGTCTGAAAGAGACATTCGAGGTAAACAGAGGTTGCATCCTGGCTAATGTGCATTTTGCAGACACTGCAGTGCTACCCAGCAGCAAGAGTTCAAGGAAGAATGACAGAGTAACGCCTGACTTGTTTGATTTGGCGACTCCCGCTGCCAGCTGAATGGAAAGTGAAGATCAGTGAGAAGCTTGCCCAGAGAGACCAGGTGTTTTCTTTAAAGGAATGGGATGTAGGATGCGTGCAAGGAGCTGAGCACAATATCCGGCTGCATGACGAAGACCATTTAGTGAAAGGTCTCGACGCCTGGCACCTGCTGACATAGATGATGTGAGGCGGCATCTGCAAGAGATGTTAGCTGCTGGTGTAATACAAGAATCCAAAGCCATTATGCTTCCCCATTGTGGTAGTGAGGAAAAGAATGGAACAAGTAAGGATGTGTGTGATTATACTCTTGTAAACAGCAGACTATCCCTGATCAGTACACAATGCCCCGCATTCAGGATGCTTTGGACTGCCTAAGCAGGAGCAAGTGGTTCTCTGTGCTGGATCTCCGCAGTGGGTACTACTCAGATCCCGATGGCCCCAGAGGACCGTGAAAGAACAGCCTTTATCTGTCGCTTGGCTTCTTGAATTCATGAGGGATGCCTCAAGGGTTTCAGGTGCCCCAGCCACTTTTCAACGATTGATGGAGGCGTGCAGTGGGGGACATGAACTTACTAGAGTGCCTGGTATACCTAGATGATGTTATTGTGTTTGGCAGCTCACTGGAGGAACATGAGAGCAGATTATTTAAGGTATTGGACCGACTGGAGGACTTTGGCCTTAAACTGTCCATTGATAAGTGTCAATTCTTTCAAACATCAGTAAAGTATGTGGGACACATAGTATCCACGAGGAAAGAGACCGACCCAAGTAAAGTTGAGGCCTTGACCACCTGGCCAGCAGCCAAAATCTAAAGAACTGCAAAGATTCCTGGGATTCTGTGGTTATTATCGGCTTCATCAAGGACTATTCAAGGTGATCCGCCTTTACTTAACCTTACTCAAGGGTATCCCCAACCCACAAAAATACCAAAGTCAGCATCCCTCAAGACTGAAAAGTGTATTTTCATCCGAGTGAAGTATTTGGGGCCGCTGGACTCCTGATTGTGAGACTGCTTTTCATGAGATCATATATCAACACCCATGCTCCAGTGCTGGCCTATGCCGATCCAAGAAAACCTCCGTCCTGCACACTGATGCTAGCTTGCAAGGGTTGGGGGCTGTGTTGTACCAAGAGCACGAGAATGGCCTGAGACCAGTGGCCTTTGCCAGTAGAGCCTGACCCCATCCGAAAAGAACTATCCTGTACATAAGTTAGAGTTCCTAGCTTTGAAGTGGGCTATTGGACCAATTCCATGAGTACTTGTATGGGGCTAAAATACTAGTAAAAACTGACAATAATCCTTTGACCTATGTGCAGACCTCAGCTAAGTTGGATGCCACTGGCCATAGGTGGCTTTCTGCATTATCTACATTGACTATGCTCTGAATACCGAGCAGGTCTGAACCACATAGATGCTGATGCTCTCCCGGAGGCCTGTTCCCCAGAATGATTGGGTCCGACTGGCAGAACCTGACATTCGGGCACTCTGCCGAAGTTTGACAGGGAGGAACAAATGTCCACTGACGCAGTGGACTGCATGGTGGATTGCTTGGGAGCCTCTGAGAATTGCATACCTGCGCTTATTGCCACTTTTCTGCAATAGACATTGGTGCACTGCCTCAGCTGGACAATGACAGTATTCGGCGGGCTCAATCCCGCGATCCCATGATCAAAGCAGCTTTAGAAGCCCTCTATGCAGGAAAAGATGTGTCCAAATTCGCTCCACTGATTTGAGAACTGCACTGTTATACAAAGAAGGTCCTAAGTTGAAACTGATCAATAAACTGTTATACAGAGAAACAGTAGACAGGAGGGGACAAGTAGACAAACAACAACTAGTGCTGCCCACTGCCTTCGAGACTCAGTACTGAGGTCCTTGCACAACCACATGGGGCACCTTGGTATAGACAGAACACTTGACTTGGTGAGATCAGATTCTATTGGCCTAAGATGGGGGCTGATGTGGAGCAACACATTCGAACTTGTAGTCGCTGCTTACAGAGAAAGCTTGCCCCAGAGGGCTGCCCCCTTGTTAACATAACCACCAGTGCACCCATGGAGCTGGTCTGTATTGATTTTCTAAGTTTGAGTCAGATCAAAGAAATATCAGTAATGTGCTGGTGGTCACTGACCATTTCACGAGATATGCCCAGCTTTCCCACCAAAGACCAGAAAGCATCCACTGTAGCCAAAGTACTTGTAGAAAACTTTTTGTTCACTATGGGGCTCCACAAAGAATCCATTCTGATCAAGGGAGAGACTTTGAGTAGTCTGATCAAAGAGATGCTTTCTCTGTGGGGAGTGCGAAGTCCAGAACCACTCCTTACCACCCCAGGGACCCACAGCCTGAACGTTCAACCGCACTTTGCTAGATATGCTAGGCACCCTGCACCCAAAGGACAAGCCTAGATGGAGCCAACAAATTAGCACCCTGGTACATGCTTATAACTGCACCAAAAGTGATGCCACTGGATTCTCCCCTACCGCCTGATGTTTGGAAGAAGCTCGACTACCAGTAGATGTGTGTTTTGGGGTCTCTCCTGATGGGGTTCAAGCTGACAACTATTTACAGTATGTGCAAAAGTTAAAGGCCCAGCTAACTCATGCGTACCAACTGGCTCAAACCATGGCTGCCAAAGAAATCTGGCCAACAAAGAAAGGTATGATAAAAGGTGAAAGCACAGGAACTCCAGGAGGGAGATCGGGTATGTAAGAAATCTGGGACTGCATGGCAAGCACAAGATTGCTGACAGATGGCACCATCTCCCTCACATTGTAGTGGGCAAACTAGATGATCTGCCAGTGTACAAAGTAAGGCCTGAGAATAATTCAAAGATGTAAAAACAATGCATAGAAATCATTTACTGCCCATTGGACAAATCTTAATTGAGTCTGAGCCCTAGAAGATGCCCCTCTGGACCAGTGACCAGAGCTGCTGCTAAGAAAAGATCAGAAAGTCTGCACCTACAGAAGCAAAGTTACAGTGTTCCCTCCACAAGTCCCAGTTGAGCATGACTGTCAGTCCATATCGGAAGAAAGTGAGAGTGACTTTGAATACTATCCTTCTACCAGAACTGAGTCAATTGTTTGAGGGCAATCCCTAGTCAATACTGGAGACAAAGCTGGGCCTTCTGGACTGTCTAAGCCCCAGCTTCATCCCTGGAGCCATTGCTCCCAGAAAGTGAAGTGCAAAGCATCAGATCAGATGAAATGGAATCATTGTGCATGGTTGAACTGTTTGAGTTTTCAGGGAGGAAAATGATAGATTGGGGCAGACTGGTGATACACCCAACAAGAAGAGTATTTTGAGTGCCCTGACAGTCCACTGCCAGTGTCGAAAGCTCTCCATGCGAGCCAAATGTTGTGGACTCAGAAACTGTAACTCCTGGGTTGAAAGTGCCCCAAGTTCTAGCCTCTCTACCCCATGGAGACTCCCCTGACAAGTGAGGACAATGCTGAAAATGAGGCTCAAGTGCAGAGACTGTAACAGTTCCCCTAGAAAGACTGGTCGAGCTGTAAAGCCTGTGGTGCACCTCAGTTATGATTCCTTGGGAGGCCTGTGGATTTGCCTCTCAATGTTGTCCATAAAAGTGTATGTGTCCCAGGCTCATTGCCCAAACTGAGCATCAGTGCTAACTCCAAGTTACTTGTGTTGCCCTCTAAGTATGGTGCCTTGCCCCGTCCAGCCCCAAGGTAACTGATAGGAAGGGCCCCTCTCTTCAGGTTTCATGTACAAGAGGTAATAACTTGAGTTATGGTACAATGTGTATGTAATACTGTGTAAAGAGACGTACTGCAATGTTTCAGAAATGTGTTCTTGGTAAAATGATATATTGACTGATGATTACATGTGCGAGCCTAATGCAAATGTATATGGTTGCAGTTGAAACTTATGGGGGTACTTGCTTGACGCGGACGTCAAGCTTTCCCAGGACAGGAAGGGTGTAACCCCCCTGCAAATGGGGGTTCCCAAAAGACTTCCAGGAGCTTGCTTGAATGCTCCAAGCCTGAATGGTGTTTGGCGTTTAAGCCATTTATCAGTGAGTGTTTTTAGAGCCTCTGGTACTGTCTCTTTAGAGCTGTCTGCTTGCAGACATAATTAATTGTATGGGGGACTGTGTGCTTCTCTGAGTACCACTCGAGCTGCTGCCAATTCACTTCATTTTGCAGTCACTAGGGTGCAAAGGAACCTATCTGAAAGATGTAACTGTTTGCCAGAAATTATTTAGAGTAATAATGAAATTACAGTTTGTCTAACCTGCTTTCTTTGCAGTCAGAACTGTGTCTGCTAGTTCCCCATTCTAGTTTTGAACTGCTGAACTGGACCAATCAGTGTGGGTAAGCTAGCTCTAAAATGATGCCTTGGACGAATCAGAACTTGGACTCATAATCTGAGCCAGCCACAAGAGGATTGTATGGGCAGTGACTCTGGGAGATGTAGTTTAGACTTCAGTGCCTTTTGGACCAACAGCAGCAGTCTATTGTGAGTGACAGCCAATCCAGTCAATAACTGGGAGGAACTCAAAGGAAGTGCCCGGTTTTTGTCGGTTGGAGTTTCAGTTGAGCTTTGGCAGTGAAGAAGGAAGAGCCCTGTGCTTTTTCAGTGTGCAGTTTTAGTCAAAAACGTGTAAGGCCCAGAGTTCCGGTCTGCAGCTTGTGTAACAGCTTGTTAGGACTGAATCCGTCCTGTGAAAAGAATCAAAGGATCTCTGAAGAGTAGAAACCAGGCTCACCCTGTAGAAGACTGGAGAAATTGCTGAAAATTCCACTGGGTCTGTCAGGAACTGAATCTGCTGTGTGTTCTCGGGTATTGTGCAGTAATTGCGATCGGGATACAGATGCAGCCTGCCTGGTATAGTGCTTTCTTTATATGGATGTGTGAAGAGGTTTGTGTACCTCAAGTGAGCCCTGCTGACATTGAAGGACCCTATCTTATTTGGAGGTCGTGAGTACTAATTCAGGGTAGCTCCCTGTTGAATTGCCACATTAAATCCAAATGGAATTACTGTACTGCTGACTGTTTAATTCTCCCTTTTCTCTGTGAAATAGCTACCAGCTGCAGGTTTGGACTAGCCACTAGGGCTTGGGTACCCAGGGACAGTAACTGATAGGGATAGGCCTGTGCACAGAGCCATAGAGTAGATTATTAGAGTGATAAGCTAATTAACCTGATTTCCCCTGTCCTTGTTATATCCCCTAAATAAATCAGAGCTGCTTGTTTCAGCAAAGTTATACTGCCTGAGGTATTTGTCTATGTTAAAGTACTGTACTGTGACTGTTACTGTATCTCATTTCTCAGGAGGTCCCAGTGCGGAACTAGACCTGGGGGTAAGTGTATACTGTGAAGGTAATTCTGATATATTGTGTGGGCCACTACTGGGAAGAAAGGGGGGTTGCAGTGTCCCAGAGGGCTGTGACCAAGTTAGTTTAACTATTGCAAACCCTGACCTCTGGGTGGAGGCACCCGCCATTGGATCCAGGCCCCTCAACCTGTTAGTGGCAAATCAGGCAGGGGTAGTAGCCCCTGGGATAGCGCCATCTAGGGGTTACATGTAGATATCACACTGGATGCAGGGGTTGGGAGTGGAGTAAATGTCCTCGAATATTCTTTTTTATGTGCTCTCCATCATTTGTCACAGTCTCCAGGCTGTGGTTCCCTTAGATAAGACTAATATAATCATTAATAAGAGTAATGATCTAAATCATTTGTGTGTGCTACGGGAAGGTGGCAGAATCTAAACCATTGTCTTGGAAATCTCCCAATGGGACAGACTGACATTTATACAAAGCACATTTAGAATGATGAGCTCAAACTGAAGTGGGTTTATACATATATTGCATGTATTTTCGGTACATATTTAGATAAGCATGGTAAATGGGATGCACATTTTATTTTGTGTACTCCGTATACAGACAGATATTATCTATGCAGCATGTTTGTTTAATAGTGGGTTAATAATTTGGTGGGCCAGTGGAGTTGTGTTGATTGGGGGAAAAGGAGGACAGAGCAGAGTTTAGAGGATCTCCTATCCAAATGTTTGGATTATGTCATGGAATGAAGCTGTTGTGATATTCTTACTTATTGACTCCCTGTGCAGAGGGCCTAGATTGGCTGCAGGTATTATAGTTTAGAGGGGCTTATGTTTTAAATCATTGGGGGGGGGAGAATGAGAGAGTATAAATATTTATGGCAGTGTTTGGCTCACATTTCAGGTTGAAAGTGGCCTGAGTTTGGGGTATAGCCTGGCCTGAGTTTGGGGTACAGCCTGGCCTCGGTTTGGGGTACAGCATAGCCTGGCGTCGGGTTTCGGGTGTAGCCTGGCCTCGGGTTTCGGGTGTAGCCTGGCCTCGGTTGTAGCTTGGCCTCAAGTTGGGGTATATCCTGGCTTGTGCTGAACGATCCTTGGGGCTTATTTCTGCATGCCTTCCAGTGCGTCTGACTTGTCTGTTCTTTTCAAGGGCTGCTGATCCATATTGGAGCTGCATACGAAACCAGTGACAACTGATAGTGAACAGGATGGGGATGTGCTTTCCTTGTGTAACCCCCAGGTGGCACTATCCCAAGGGCTACTACCCCTGCCTGCTTAACTACTACCAGGTTGAGGGGCCTAGGACCAATGGCGGGTGCCTCCACCCAGAGGTCAGGGTTAATACTGTCTGGTATGACTTGGTCACAGCCCTCTGGGACACTGCAACCCCCCTTTCTTCCCACTAGTGGCCCACACAATATACCAGGACTACCTTCACAGGTCAGCTTGCCTCTGGGGACACCCTGTAAAGCAAAATGATGTAATACAATAGCCACTGTATGATATTTTAACACAAACACATATCTTAGTCAGTGTAACTTTGCTGAAACAACCAAATCTGATTTATTTAGGGGATGGCAATAAGGATAGGGGGAAATCAGGTTAATTAAATCAATCTATTCTTATCCGCCTTCCACCTCTCCTCTCTCTGTCCCCCCAAACCTACCTCCCCTTTTCTCCCATCCACTTAGTCTCCCTGATTTCACCCTCCTTCTTTCCCTTTCCCCTCCCCAAAGTTTCACCTTATTGTTCTTTTTTCATCTACAAGGGTATGTGTTTTATTTTTTTTTTAATTTTATAAACTGTTATCTTTGCTTATGATTGTCTCAATTGTACCAATGACGTGGAACCTTTGTAAAAGAGCCTCGGCTCAAAGGTATTTGTATTCCTAGAATAAATAAATAAATAAATCACACTAATATTCAGAGCACTGTGTATAATGTCAGAGTCCCTATTTGTCACTGTCACTGGGTACCCAGGATGGGTGGGGGGCTAGCCAGGATCGGTGCAGCTGGTTGGGGCCCTGAGGATGGAAAATACTTGTACAATACCCAATTTGTAATCCGGAGCTGGCTGGCTCAGTTCGTGTATCAAGAAAGAAAATCAGATGAAACACCTGCAGTTCAGCGGTACAGCTGGCAGGGAGCTACCCTGATTTTCACTCACTACTTTCGGCTGGACGCCTTTCACACAGCAGGGGAACACGGGTCTGAGAACAGGACACACCCCACACATTTATATGTAAAAGAAGGTTACCATACCAGGCAACTGCTGTCATATCCCGTTCACACTTACTGCCAACCTGGGAGCTTGCGATGCAGCTTCTCTCTCCTGACAGACCGAGTACGATGAAGCAGTTTCTCCAGTCCTCTACAGGGTAAGCCTGGTTCCTGGCTACACGGCCTCTCCTTTCTTCCTCACAGCAGATTCAGTCCAAATCACCACGGCAAACGCATCGCTTGACTTTAGAGCTTCCACATGCGTTCCCACGCAAAAACTCTGCAGCGCAGAGGCCCGGAGCTCCTTCCTCAGTCACGGCCACAACAGATCTCGTCCACTTGGGCAAGGAATTACAATTGGGCGCCACCCGACCCACTTGGAGGGCTTCAGATGCCAGTCACTCACAACTTCCCCCATTGGTGCGAAAAGGCGCCACAGTCCAGAACTTCACTTCCCAGAATTACTGGCTATATCCCCCATTGGTAGCAGGTTCCCAAGAGAGTCCTAATCCTGGTTGGTCGCTCAATACTCCATTTTAAGCGCCCTTCCCTCTTGATTGTGTAACCCCTAGATGGCGCTATCCCAGGGGCTACTACCCCTGCCTGATTTGCCACTAACAGGTTGAGGGGCCTGGATCCAATGGCAGGTGCCTCCACCCAGAGGTCAGGGTTTACAATAGTTAAACTAACTTGGTCACAGCCCTGGGACACTGCACCCCCTTTCTTCCCACTAGTGGCCCACACAATACATCAGAATTACCTTTACAGTATACACTTACCCCCAGGACTGGTTCCGGCACTGGGACCTCCTGTGAAATAAGATACAGTGCAACAATCACAGTACAGTACTTTAACATAGACAAATACCTCAGGCAGTATAACTTTGCTGAAACAAGCAGCTCTGATTTATTTAGGGGGATATAACAAGGACAGGGGGAAATCAGGTTAATTAGCTTATCACTCTACTCATCTACCTATGGCTCTGTGCACAGGCCTATCCCTATCAGTTACTGTCCCTGGGTACCCCAAGCCCTAGTGGCTAGTCAAACCGTGGCAGCTGGTAGGGGCCCTTTCACACAGAGAAAGGAGAATTAAACAGTCAGCAGTACAGTAATTCCATTTGTATTTAATGTGGCAGTTCAACAGGGAGGCGACCCTGAATTAGTACTCACGACCTCCAAATAAGATAGGGTCCTTCAATGTCAGCAGGGCTACTCTTGAGCTCAAGAGACTCCTCACACATTTATATGGTAAACAGTCACAGGCAAAAGTCATTTAATGGCAGCAGGATTCACTTGAGGTACACAAACCTCTCCACACATTTATATGGTAAAAGACACTATACCAGGCAGGCTGCATCTGTATCGATACATAATTACTGCACAATACCGGGAGAACACACAGCAGATTCAGTTCCTGACAGACCGAGTGCAATTTTCAGCAATTCCTCCAGTCTTCTACAGGGTGAGCCTGGTTTCTACTCTTCAGATATCCTTTGATTCTCTTCACAGGACAGATTCAGTCCTAACAAGCTGCAGACCGGAACTCTGGACCTTACACATGTTTTTTGACTAAAACTGTGCACTGAAGGAGCACAGGGTTCCTTTCCCCTTCACTGCCAAAGCTCAACTGAAACTCCCAACAGACAAAACCGGGCACTTCCTTTGAGTTCCTCCCAGTTCTTGACTGGATTGGCTGTCACTCACAATAGACTGCTGCTGTTGGTCCAAAAAGGCGAAGTCTAAACTACATCTCCCAGAGTCACTGCCCATACAATCCTCTTGTGGCTGGCTCAGATTATGAGTCAAGTTCTGATTCGTCAAGGCACCATTTTAGAACTAGCTTACCCCACACTGATTGGTCCAGTTCAGCAGTTCAAAACCAGAATGGGGAACTAGGCAGACAGTTCTGACTGCAAAGAAAGCAGGTTAGACAAACTGTAATTTCATTATTACTGTAAATGATTTCTGGCAAACAGTTACATCTTTCAGATGGGTTCCCTTGCACTCCTAGTGACTGCAAAATGGAGTGAATTGGCAGCAGCTCGAGTGGTACTCAAACAGAGAAGCACACAGTCCCCCATACAAACTAATTATGTCTGCAAGCAGACAGCTCTTAAAGAGACAGTACCAGAGGTTCTAAAAACACTCACTGATAAATGGCTTGAACGCCAAACACCATTCAGGCTTGGAGCATTCAAGCAAGCTCCTGGAAGTCTTTTGGGAACCCCCATTTGCAGGGGGGTTACAATTGGATCCAGTTTATAGTTCTGATCCAAAATGGAAGGGCAGAGCACACAAAGTCCCAGCTGCAAGAAAGGCAGGTTAGACAAATTACATTTTTACTACAGCGCTAACAGATTGCTAGCAAATGGTTACATCCCTGGATAGTACTCCTCTGCCCCTTAGCGGCCAGCGAAGCCAGGCAACTTTGTCAGCAGCTCAGTGGGACCTCGAGCAGGGAACCACACAGTCCCCCCAGGTTCCAATCCTGCCTGCAAGCAGAAAGCTTTTAAAGAGAAAGTAGCAGAGGCTCTAAAAGCACTCACAAATAAGTGGCTTAAATGCCGAACACCATCCAGGCTGGAGTCTTTAGGCAAGCTATTAGGAGTGCTTTGGGAACCTCCATTTGCAGGGGGGTTACACCTGTAACTGCCAATTAAAAAAAAAAATACAAAAAAAACTGCACAACATATGTCCAAGACACATCATTAAGTAGAGAATTCATGATACGTCACATATGGGTTTACATTCCAACAATATCCACAGGCAAAAGTGCAGGTCTACAGAACCGCTGTAGAGTAGTTCCCACAGCCCTTAGGCACAGCATGGGCACAGGGCACATGACCAGAGATACAGCTATCACTTATTACTTTACTTGTCAGGAGTTCATTGTATCCGTAACACTTTTAAACTATGAAGGGGGGGCACTCGGGGGAGGAGGGCAAAGGATCCAGCACAACTACAGCTCTAATTCAGTGTTGTTAATAGTTTAAAGGGTTTAGTGGGTCTCATTTATGGACCTATTATCTTTCTGCACTTTTCAAGGCATAGGATGTGCTTTCCTGAAGTTGGGAGTCCTGGTGTGGTTCTCTTTATAGCACCTATTTAGCCTTCTAGTCAAAATTACTGCCACAGATGCTAGCGGCTAGAAAATGATTATGTAAGCAATAGCTATAGGTGTACCAAACCTAGAAATTAGCTTGACATTTGCTAGAACTGTAGCAGTGGTGGGTGGCAGTATATGGGGAAGCACTGGTCTCCCCATATTACCACCCACGAATACTGCCTTACACAAAAAGGTGCCACTGTCTGTGACAGTGGCGCTGCATGTAACTGTGCAGACTGCAGTTCCAGATGTTAGTTGTTGCACAAAGGCTGTGTGACCATGAACATTCATGAACTGTGGCTGGTGCAGGGGGTTGGCCTGTGGCATGGCTCTGGGCACATGGCACAGCTACCTTAAAGTGTGTGTGTGTGTGTGTGAACACTGCAACCTGAAACACCTATACTAAATATGATGGATCATGGGAGCATCCCCGACCAATCACAGCACTTCTTCAATTGCGCATGAGGTACTGTTATTATCATAAGAGTATCTCACACATTGATCCACTGTAACGGGCTTCTTGCTGACCACTTGCACCATCAGTGTTTTAAATAGTAAAAAAAAAAAAGATTTTTGTGTTTAAATATTTTGCCAATCCATAATAATTTTATGGGTCTGTTTCGAGGGCTTCTTGCGAAAAGAAGAGAGTCGCCTATTACGTCCTTTGGACCACAGAACTGCTCACCTGTTCCGGCCCACCAGCGCAGTGGTAGCACTACCGCTCATGAAGCCAGCAACCCAGGTTCAGGAATGAGCCCAGGAGCCAGAAGGAGGGCTGGGGGGGAGGAGGCTTGAGCGTTCCAGGGACTGCTTGCCTTCTCCAGGGGAAGGGAGGACCAGGGATGAGTGCTTGGCTGACCCCAGGTGGAGGCCTGAGGAACAGCAAGCATACTAACAAGGGGAGCAGCGTGATGGACGTTGACGCTCAGCGCCTTGACGTCAGGGCGCACATCATGCCCAGAAAACTAGAAAACAACTTGCGGCACTCCCGGGTAGACTGAGGAAGAGGCCCCGATCCCCAATGCCCCTACCTGTCCCAGTGGTACGGCATCCCAACAACACTAAGGAATTCGGGGAGTAAGGATCCCCACCTCATCCCTGCCTGGGGGGCAAACCACAGCTACATGGGGGATGGACCGCTCTGGGCTTCAGGTAAGAGGGCGAGGACTAGAAGACTGTAGGTGACTCCCGAAAGGAGTGGAGTACCGTACGTAGGGGGAGCATAACTAGAAAGTTAAAAAAAATAAATACTCGCCTTCAGTTCGCAGTCCTCTGATCCTAGGAAAGTGTGATGTGACATTCTTATATCCATAAGATGCCCTTCAACCAGATCCACAAACTTAACTTATAAATCACAACATCATTCTTAGCCAATCAGGATTGTTTATTTCTAAACATTTCCAGATACTGTTGTAACCATAGGAAGGTGTCTCATGCATATAGTTATAAAATTCTAACATAGAAACATAGAACTTGACGGCAGATAAGGACCACAAGGCCCATCCAGTCTGCCCATTTCTTTTTCTACCTTATAAATGTGCCATCAGCCTTTGCTCTGTCAGTGGCCTATCTATTCATAGTCATTTGTATTGCTCCCTTATGCCTATCCCATGCCTGTTTGAAGCCCTGCACTGTATTCATAGCCACCACTTCCTGAGGTAGGCCTTTCCATGCATCCACCACCCTTTCTGTGAAAAAGAATTTCCTCACATTCCCCCTTAATTGGCCTCCCTCTAATCTCATGCTGTGTCCTCTTGTCCTGCTATTTTTCTTATATTTAAACATGTTAGACTCTTTCACCTTGTTAATGCCCTTAAGGTGTTTGAATGTCTCGATCATAACACCTCTCTCCCTCCTTTGCTCAAGGGTATACATATTGAGCTCTGTTAATCTGTCCTCATATTTCTTCTGATGCAGTCCCTGTACCATTTTGGTTGCCCTTCTCTGGACTGCCTCAGTTTGGTTAATGTCCTTGTGAAGGTGTGGCCTCCAGTACTGCATGCAGTACTCCAGGTGGGGCCTAACCAGTGTCTTGTAAATAGGGATCATTACCTCCCTTTTTTGACTTGTGATACCCCTACTAATACACCCTAACATCCCCCTAGCCTTACCTACTGCTTTAGTGGTCTGCTTGGATGATTTCGGGTCATCGGTGATGATGATGCCCAAGTATTTTTCTTCCCTTGTGACTGCCAGCAACTCCCCCCCCCAGCCTATAGGTGGCTTCAAGGTTTCTCTTCCCTATGTGCATGATCTGCAATTCTTTTTTTTCCATTTCTTTTCGCCTTCTAGCCGTGAAGCCCGACATCAGCCCACTCACGCTTCCACCCCCACATTGGCCTGGCCCCTCCTGATACCCGTCGGCTTACCCCACGGTGGGGTTGCGGCATCTGGGCCCACATGCTTGCAGACATGGACCAGGTTAGGGGCTGGCCTGGGGGCTAATTGAGCACTGATGGGCTTCATTAATGGCTCTCGGCGGCTTTCCCCATTTCCTTTTCTGGGAGGCGGGGAGGCGTGCAATGACATAAGCGTCCTGCCCCGCCTCAATCTGAACTATTGATGTCGGCAACGTACGACTCCGGCCTCCACCAGGGGTCATGCAGGCTCGATCGCCTCCCATCCCTGCCCGCGAGAAGGAGAGCAGTCAGGGGCGCTCTATCCTTCTCCCAGCCCGACCCTCCAGCGATCCGGGTCCGTTCGAACCAATTCGCCCGGCGGGCCTGGCGGAAATCCCACCGCTGCGCCGGCGGGCCGGCCAAGATGATCTGCAATTCTGAAGTTAAAAGTTCAGTTGGCACAGTCCATTTCAAATGAGGATTCTCTAATACTCTTCAGAGTAAAACATTTTGATTTTAAATGATTTTTTTTAAACAAAGGTGTTTAACATGATTTATAATATGTTTATATGTACAGTTACAAGAGTTTCTTCTCAAGTCCTTTGTGTGCCAGAATGGCAAAGCCGAGCTTCACAGTTCTCTCACCCAGTGAATTCAAGAATACACTTTGATAACCATAAGACACAGTAACCATACATATGGGCTAAACAACGACTAGACTCAGAATATGCCATTTGTCATCATGAGTGAGGGGCCGGGACTATAACCCACGAGTGAGTTGTCAAAGTCCTGCCCACTCACAAGTGATTTATGTCATATTCTGAGTGAGGCCATTGTCTGTCCAATTTATACAATGTATTTTAAATTGTAAAACTTTCAGATTAGTTCTTTTAATGAAGAATAAACTGTTTCTGTTTGATTTCACCGCTTTGTTTTGAGTGCATCAGCGGTCATTGTGATGTCACCAGGCATTGTTCAGGCTATTCTCCCATTGGTTAAAGCAGCAGTACTAGAAAAAAAAGAACGATATTGTGCAACAGTTTGTTTCCCATGCTCTGTTGAGCACTTACCTGATCTTTCTTGTTTTCACAGTACTATCACCCTGTAAGTAGCTCCATTTTTCTTTGTTTTTGTTTACATTACTCCACCCGCCATGTTGAACTGGAACCCTCTGCTGCCAACTGCACATGCGCATGACTTGCAGCACTACACAGGGATGGCGGGAACGCTTAGCACAGGGTCCCATGGAGGTAAACAAAACACGTGATGCTACATGAGGGGTGAGTTAGGCTGCAAATTAGGCAGCAGCCACATTTACTGTGGAGCCACAACAATGGAAATAAATTTTAAATATATAAAAAACTAAAGATTGCTAGAAATTTTTTTCTACAGGTATGGAAACCAGAACTATGGCTGCATGCTTCTAGTCAAAGAAAAGTATTTTGATAATCACTTCCTGATTATTTAGTACTGCTGCTTTAAGAGCTCCTTTGTGACCATCCTCAAGTGACGATAAATGGTGATGACCCACCTCTAGTGATGACAAACAATTCTAAATGGTTCATTTATCTATACATTTTTGTCTCACCCCCATAGTACATATACAACAAACCAGGCTCACGTGGTGCACGTGCACCATGAAGGGTCTGGAGAGCTTTGCCCTAGTTTCCCCTCCCCCTCCTTTTCACAACCAATAAATGTTTTGCTGCTCTTCCGGACATAACGCCCAGCAAATAAAATCTTACAGCACCTACTCATATGCCATAACATGTCCCACCCCCAGTGCTTTTGCTATTAGAAATGGTCACTGCCCACTGCTCTAGATAATCACAGTAGCCATAAAAAGTTTAAAACTATTCTGTTCATTCAGCTTTAAAATGCACCAGTTGTGCTCAGTGTTAGGAAATTCTCCAAAGCCTACACTAGTAGTTTACCTTGTAAGGACTTAAATAACCCTGTTTTTAGACTGCTATCTGCAGTCGTGGAAGGAATCATAATTTTAGCTCTGAGGACCTTTGCCACTTGATAACTGTGGTGGGAGAGGATGCTGGAACATAGGTGAGGCCATTGGTTTTCCACAGGAATGACAAAATAAGCAAAACAAAGATAGGTCAATTTGATTTTATGTAGTAAGTCCATCATTTTTCTCATTTTTTGAACAGAGTACACTATGTGCTATAATTTGTATGCAGCTCCTGCCTTGCTGCCAGTTTTTCATTTAAAAAGTCCCATTGTGTACCAGTGTTGTGCAAAAACCCACTTACTGTCATTTTTTTTTTTGTAAGTTGATAGTTTTTTTTTTTTTTTTTTTTAAGGAGGAACTGGATTTTAAAATCTGGCAAAATGGAATTTCACATTTGTTTTATCTTTTACTTGAGCTTTTGTGCCCCACCATTGCACAGCCTTCATATCCCCTCCCCGGGCAACCTCCCAGCTCCAACAATTGTGTGGCATTTGGTCTAGTAGTACTCTGGCATAGGTTGTCATCAAGCTGACAGCATGGTTTTTAGCCCTGGTATTCTCCCCACCCTCCCACCTCCCTCTGGCTTTGGTTCACTGCATCCCTGTGGAGGAGACAGCTCGTAGGCTAACCACCAGTGTCGCAGTGGGAGTGGAACATGGCGCCTTCCTCCTTTGGCCAAGCCAGTACCATCGGAAGCATGCTAGTAAAGGTGCCACAGAAATGTTCCATCTGGAACATTCTGTATTTTAGATGGCTTGTAATATATGTGCTCCTGCTGGGATTAGAACCCAGATCGTCTGGTTCGTACAGGTTGTGGCTTAACCTCTACTCCACACTGCCTCCAATTGACTAAGTGCAGCTCTGTGGTGCAGTGGCTCTGTCGGCATGCTAAGAAGCAGGAGACCAGGTTTCAAATCCTATTAGACACTAAATGATGTTATATTTTAAAGTACACACAAAAGTTTGAATCCTAACACGGATTTAAACATTTTTATGTTGATTGTGCACATGTGCAAGAAATATGTTGCGGCAGCTTGCTGCAGAAGCAGGTTGTGGAGGCGCGGCAGTGTTGTGGTCAGTGCCCCCACTGCCTTTCGAGGCTTGGCCCGCTTTCCCCAATGGGGTGGCATGCTGCTGCAGACACTAGTTCAGCCAGTGTACCACCACCTTGAAATGTTTTAGCCGCTGCAGTCAGGGGCTGCCTCCTCATTGCAGCATCAGCCATTCCGCTGCAATGAGGGAGTGACCCATCATTGCAGGGCAGTCCCCATGCCCCAGACGCAGTTTGCCGAAGGGGAGCCCAGTCCCATTGGCATAATCTCACCACCCCCACGTTTCTGCTGTATGCTGAGGGGGTGCCCAGTCCCTCTCAGCATCATGTGCCCCCCCGTCTTTGTTTGCCAATGGGGTGCCCCAATCCCCACAGCTTCAGTCCCCTTCCCATTTAGATTTGCCAGCAGAGGCCACTCCCGTCGGCATAAAGTATACCCCAAAATGTAGAGTCTGCCGAGGGGTGCCCAGTCCCTCTGCTCGCCCACCACCTCCGTGAAGCATTGGCAGGGTGCCTAGTCCGGCCACAGTCCACCCAAAAACTCAGGTGGCATGGTGGGAGCCCACCTCAGCGTGCCAGATGTCCCTGTAAAAAGAAAAGCTGTCCCGCATTGTTTTTTTTACCCCTGTAAACAAGAAAATGATCCCTCATAGAGTCCGGCAGCCCCTCACTTAACCTGCGCCCACCCTCTGCCCACCCTGCCTCCCCACACCCCCTCACCCCATACTTACTTCCAGAGTCTGGCACGATGATTTTCGTAGGCCGGGAACACGCCTGCACTTTTCAAAGCCAACCGCGAACTGAGGAAATGCTGGTAAGCTGTATAATGGCATAAATAGGGTTTTTCCAACTTTGTTGCATATCTCAGGCATTTTGTGGAATTTTGGCACCAACTTTTCAACATGGTGTTTTTGGGACCCCTCCTCATGAATTCAGCCACTGTCATGGCGTTATTCTGTTCCGAAAGGTGATTTCGCAGTCACTGTGCAGAATCACCTTTCGGGACCGAGTAACAAAATGACAGTGCCATTGTTAATGAGGCGGGCTCTCAAAAAGCCTATGTTGCAAATTTGTGAACAAATTCAAAAATGACTGTTTTACTAGTGCTATGTTGTGCAGTTGCTACGCTTGTAACTTCACAATTTGGCAATATTTTCACTCCAGATTTTCAAAATTGGCATTTTCCCACACCTCCTTATGAACAGTACAGCTGTCACTTTTCACATCCTGGCCAAAATGTGTTTACGCACGTCTGGCGCAGAATAGCGTGGTTCTGTGGGAAATCAGTTTTTGGGATAGTCTGAGAAAATGACAGTGACACTGTTCATGAGCAGAGGTCCTAAAATGCCTATGTTGAAAATGTGGTGACGAAAGTCCATAAAATGACTGTGTTACAACTGTGTGTTGCGCCGTTTCCACACACCCTTGTAACTTTGCAACTTTGTAATATTTTCATGCCAGATTTTCAACACTGGCATTTTTTCACACCTCCTTATGAACAATGTATAGCTGTCATGTGTTTTTGTGCTTCTGGCGCAGAATAGTGCAGTCGCTTTGGGAAATCAGTGTTTGGGATAGATTTAAGATTGAGCAAGTGAGAGAGGGGGAGCGACCGAGCTCAACTGAGCTCTGTTGGGACTGCTGTGGATTTCTTTGTGGGCAGAAAAAGGCGCCAATGCAGGCAGGAGCCCAGTACGAAAGGGCAGCCTGCAGCATTGGGAGAAACAGAACTAGTGAGTGAGGGAGGGGGAGTGAGTGAGCTCAACAGAACTCTGTCTGGATTGCTATGGATTTCTTTGTGGGCAGAAAAAGGCGTCAATGCAGGCAGGGGCCCAGTACAAAAGGGCAGCCTGCAGCAGTGGGAGACACAGAACGAGACAGGTAGTGAGCGAGCTCAGCGGA
The DNA here is from genome assembly GCA_016271365.2 of Neoceratodus forsteri. Lineage (NCBI taxonomy): Eukaryota > Metazoa > Chordata > Ceratodontiformes > Ceratodontidae > Neoceratodus > Neoceratodus forsteri. The sequence goes on from JADMNL010000028.1 coordinate 110,580,196, forward strand.
GCTCTGTTGGGACTGCTACAGATTTCTTTGTGGGCAGGAAAAGGTGCCAACGGAGGCAGGAGCCCAGTACAAAAGGGCAGCCTGCAGCTCCAGGAGAAATAGAATGAGCGACAGAGGGAGAGTGAGCAACCTAAGTGGAGCTCTGTTGGGACACCTGTGAACTTCTTTGTAGGCAGAAAAATGCGCCAATGCAGGCAGGAGCCAAGTACAAAAGGGCAGCCTGAAGCTCTGGGAGAAACAGAATGAACGAGTGAGAGAGGGGTAGTGAGCAAGCTTAACGGAGCTGTGTCAGGACTGATGCGGATTTCTTTGTGGGCAGAAAAAGGCGCCAATGCAAGCAGGAGCCCAGTACGAAAGGGCAGCCTGCAGCCTCGGGAGAAATAGAACGAGTGAGTGAGAGAGCTTAATGAAGCTCTGCCTGGACTTAACAGTTGCCCACCCTCCCTCCAGGGTCCTCTGTGGTCCTATATTATAGCAGGGTCTCTGGAGTGAAGACAAAGCAATGATTGGATACTTTAGGATTGCTGTAATAATACAGATTTATTTGTTCTGTTTATTTCTCTAACTGAGCTGAGTAATACTTGGAGTGCAGTAGAATTTCTAACTGGGCTAAGTGTAACTATATGGGCACCAAGAACAAAAAGCATGGTAGCTGAGGGGCGAAAAACTGACAAGAAGACTTTAGGATTGCTACAGTGATACAGTACCTAATGGATGAGATTTGAAACTGAATTACCCCGGTCGGCGAGGGGTCAGTAGGGGGACTAGTGTGTGGGGGGGGAGACAGGAATTTGAGTAAATGGGGCCTAACAATTATAGTAGGGTACAGAACCTGGGAGTAAGAGCCTGTAACATAAGATGGGGGCCCAAATGGGGCAGGTGCCACATGTCAATAGGGCGGGCATCTTTGGAAGGGTGGAGGGGTGTACAGGGTGTGGGTCTACCATGATCCTGGACTGGGATTAGAGGATAGGAAGGGGAGGAGTATGGTCTGTAGATGACTGGCTAGTTTGAGGGAGAAACTGTGGAGGTTTGGAAGGAGTGTAAGTGGCAGGGCAGATGAGTATGATAAGCATCCTGAGGTGGGGAATGGGGAATGCAAAGGGGGACAGAGGAAGAATAACTAGGGACTGAAACTGACCCCAGAATCAGAGGCACTAGCAGAAGCGAGAGAGTGGAGAAGGGAGTGGGTTCCCAAGGTGGGGGGCCTCCTGATGGGGGAGGAAGAGACCATGAGGAGTACCAGAGGAGAGAACAGATTTCTACGGGTAGGGAGGGACCAGGGGTGCCACGAAGGGGAACAAGTAGGAGGGGGGAACAGATGGGGGAAGAGATGTAGGACAGGTATCGACTACGAATATATTCGAACCTCTGCTGTGGGACAGAGAGGGGGAGCAGGAATATACTGAAGGGGGAGGACAAGTGGGGCATGAGAGGGATGGCACCAGGTAGGGGAAGAGATAGCAAGGACAAAAAGGTAGAAGGGGGCTAGTAAGGAAGGAGTGGGTGGTGACTGAAGGAGAGAAGGCTACGGAAAGGGGGAAGGATGGGAGGGGCATCACTATTGGGGTAGAAGGGAATGGGGGCTCTAAATCGACAATAGCAGGGATAGGAGAGGGGTTGGAAATCAGCAGGGGAGGAGGGGAGGTCGACATAGGAAGCCCAGTAGGAAGTAGTCAGGCTGGGAAGGGGTTCAAGGGGGATGGGAGGAATAAGGCAGAGAAAAGGGGTGAGGTGGAAGTAGGGGTACAGATACAGAAGTCACAGAGGGTGCAGTTGGTGGGGGTAAGGGACAGGGAAGAATGAATACTGGGGTGATGGGAGGGGCATTAGAAGGGAAAGAGGGTAAGGGGCGAGGGGGTATTCATCCTGGGGGATTCTATGCTGAAATGGGTGAGATAGGGTGGAAAGGGGGAAGGCACAGCCATATTTGGGTTGAAGCTGTCCCCAGGTTGACTGCAGGAGGGGCAGGGCAAGCACTGCTCAAGCGTGGAGTGAGGGGGAGGAAGAAACCTCATTTACTGTTCCGTGTGGGTACAAACGATTTGGTGGGGGACACTGTGGAAGTAGTGAGGGGGAGGTTTGAGTACTTGGGCAGGCAGTGTGAGGGGGTGGGGAAGTCGGTGGCATTCTTGGAGGTACTGCCAGTACCATGTGCAAACATAGCGAGGAAGGGTAGGCTTGAGGAGTTCCAGTGACTGAGGGATTGGTGCCACATGAAACATTATGGGTTAGTGACTAACTGGGGTAGGGTCTGGGGGGAATAGTGATTTGTACGCGGGGGACAGGGTACACTGGAGCAGGAAGGGGAGGGGAGTATTAAAGGCAGCATTGCTGCCGGCCACTGGCGCTGAGGGTTTAGGCGCTGGATGCCACACCTCATGCCACGCTGGCAACCCAGGTTCGGATGCAAGCCCGGACTGCCAGGGGTTGGCAAAGGAGGGATAGGATTGAGCATCTGGAGGACTGCTCTCCTATCGTGGGGTGGGATCCAGGGACCCACCGCTCTGTAGTGGCCCCGGTGATGACCGCAGGCGCTACTACGGCAGTGTAGTAAAGGGTGGCGGACACTGGCACGCTGTGCCTAAGCATCAATGCATGCCCCCACTCTGCAAAGGGGAGAAAAGTGGAAAATGGGCTACGGTTAGGCAGCATGAGCTTCCGACTCCCCCCGCCCGCCCCGAAGGCGCCTCCTCAACCGGATCCTGCTCCGGTGGGTCGACCTGGGAAGCGCCTCACCACCCCACCACCAGGGTAATCCATGGAGGTGAGAAGGTCAACCTGATGTCGGGGCAGGGCTAGGGGGGCTGGTCGGGATGACCAAGCCGACCGTAGCCCAGTGAGAAAGTATGTTAAAAAAAAAAAGGCAGGATTAGAGGGGTATATCTCTACTAAGGTGGATTTAAATAAATGGGGGACTGATGTTGGTAGAAAGGTCCGGACAGGGGCCTGATGAGGTCACCTCCCTAGATGTGGAAATAAGGCGGAGGTGTAACCCTGGAAGGGGCAGGCAGAGTGGTCTGAGTGTAATATAGAAGGCCCCACCACCCGGTAAGAATAAGGAGGAGAAAGGGTGCGGACTATCGGGAGGAGGGACACAGTCCAAGGAGGAGAAGAGTGAGGAGAAGGAGGGGTACGGGTGGAAGGTGGTCTGACTAAATGGATAGAGAATTGGTTACAGGGGAGGGTGCAGAGGGTGGTGGTGGTGGGGTAGCTCTCGGCACCCAGAGCAGTGACAAGCGGGGTGCCGCAGGGGTCAGTGCTTAGGGCAATGCTATTTGGGCTCTTTATCTCCGATATAGCAGACAGAGTGGGGAGCAGGGTTAGTCTGTTAGCACATTTTACTAAATCAAAAGCAAATAGTTACAGTAGCAGAGCCCCCCCCAATTCGCACACATACACACTCCACAAAAAGCTGCTTAAAAGCCAGCAATCCATTCAGATCAATTCCATTCACTCAAAAATACAACCAACAGCTTAATCTGGTTCAAGGTCAGTTGGCATTCATCTGTATCCCCCTCCCCCAGGTCGTACCTGAAAATAGGCAGGATTTGTCTAGTGCACTTACCCGGTCAACAAAAACTAACTAACTAAATAAATAAATAAATGTTCTTTCTTACTTGGGCTTCAATGCCAACAAGTGTAAAATCATGTACCTAGGGTATAAGAACCCCAATGCTGAGTATAGGATGGTGGGAGGCACTGATACTCACTAGACATGAAAGGGTCCTTGAGGTTATTATATCAGAGGACCTCAAGATGGCAGTACAGTGTGACAAGGCTATGGGCAGGGCAAATTGGATTCTGGGGCATAAGGAGTGGCATCTCCAGTAGGAGGAGGAGGGATGTTGTGCTGCCATTGTCTCACTCCCTGCTATACCTGCAGCTGGAGTACTGTGTCCAGTTTTAGAGTCCACACTTCAGAAAGGACATAAGGTGGAGGTTTTCCAGAGGAGGGCAACTAAAATGGTTCAGAATTTTCGCAGGAATCCTATAAAGAAATGCTGAAGAATCTCAGCCTGTACACTCTGGAAGAGAGAGGAGGCGAGAGGTGACATGATCAAGACCTACAAATACCTCACAGGGTAAAGAGGTACAGTTGGGGAGTTTCCTTTAAATGAGGATGAGCACCCCAACCAAGGGAAATACAATGAAGCTGGGTGGGGGGTGGGGGTGGGGGCATTCAGGATAGATGTGAAGAAATATTTATTTACTGAAAAGGTGGTAGCGCCTTGAACAGACTGCCAGGAGAAGTGGTGGAAGCTAAAATGGTAGGGGGCATGAAGCATGCATTGGATAAATATAGTTTTATATTAGAAAAAGGGGAAGGAGGGGGTCAACGGAGATCAATAGGGCTATGGAAGTGGAGTAGGTTAAAGTTCATTGCAGGAAAAATCCATTAACCATTAAGCAAGCTTATTCACGGCCGGCCCGTTGGCGCAGCGGTTGGATTTCCGCTTGCAACGCCAGTGACCCGGGTTCGGGAACAAGCTTGGGGCACTGGAGGCCGGCCGGGAGGCAGCTTGAGTGTCCCACCACTGCTCGCTGTCTCCAGGGAGGGTAGGGGGTCGCGACCCGGTGCTGAAGCGACCTCTGGTGGAGGTCGGTGGTAGAGCAGCACGTCGGAGTCATTAGGGGTGGTGTGTGACAGACATCGGCTCTCGCCTTGACGTCCAGATGTCACGCACCTCAAGAAAGCCAGGAAAATCGCTCGCTGGCCTCCGGACGATGGCTCTCAGTTCCTGAGGGCCTCCAGTGCCTTCCCGGCACCTCCTGTTCCCCAGCAGCATCCCCGGGCCCTAGAAGTGTGTGCGCGCTGGGGCTATCCTCTCCCCCCGGTGCCTTCCCCCTCGGAGGAGAGGGACCCACCCGGTGAAGGGATACACCGGGATATCCCGGGGGTTGGCTGCGATCTGGAGAATCAGAGGAGGACCGGGCGAGGACAGAAGAGGTCAGGGGGAACTTGACAAGAGCCTGAAGGAGTGGAGGACCAGCGAGCACGGGGGCAGAAAAATAGATCATACAAAAAAAAAGCAAGCTCATTCACAAGGAGGTCCTGGTGGATGCAGGCAGAATAAGACATGCAGTAACATACAGGCAGGAGTTACAATTAGGTAGAGAACACCTAGGCAGACTGGGTGGGCTGAGCGGTCCTTTTCTGCTGACAAACTCTATGGGCCAAATATTCAAAAGGGTTGCGCCTATGCAAGTCCGAACTTGCTCCATTCTGCGATATTCAGCAGGAGGCAGTTGCGCCACAGAAAATATGCTGAGCAACAGCACAATGCAAATGAATGCATGCTGAACTTTATGCATGCTGGAGGGGGAGGAACCATGCATAAACTGCACAGCCCGATATTCAGCCGGGCTGTGCAGAGTTGTGCAGGTGCAACCCCCAACCTGCACCTGCACAACTTTGAGCCAAAAAAAAAAGGCTTAAGTCGAGGGCCACCCACAGGTGAGTTGCTGCATTGCAGGGCGCAACACAGCAGCTGCCACCTGTGGCTGCCCTCAACCCCTCTCTGTGCCCCCCTCACCAGCCCGATCGCGGGCAGCAATGTTTCCCCAACACATCCCTGGTGGTCAGTAGACCCGATAAGCCCGATTGCGGGCTGGGTTTTCAAACCCCCACCTCGATCGTATCCCTGGTGGTCCAGTGGACCGAAAATCCAGAATCGCGGGATGTGAGTTGTCCACCCACGAACACATCCCTGGCGACCTAGTGTCCCCACCCCACGCACCACAGCCCCCTGCAGCGGCTCTGCACCAATGGGCGTGAAGCCCTACCGGGCAGTCAGTCGGCGGCGGCGGGCGGCAGGCGAGTGGGATGCTGCCGCCCACGGGCTGCGGGGCGGGGTGGTGGGGCTTCGTGGGTGGGTGGGGTGGGGACACTAGGGTCACCAGGGATGTGTTCGGAGGTGAACTACATCCCGCGATCGGGATTTTCGTCCATTGGATCACCAGGGATATATTCGGGAGGTGGGAGGGGTGTTTCATTACTGCAGCCCGCGATTGGGCTTATCGGTCCACTGGACCACCAGGGATATATTTGGGAGGTGGGAGGGTGTTTCATTACTGCAGCCTGCGATCGGGCTTATCGGTCCACTGGACCACCAGGGATGTGTTGGAGGAGACATTGCTGCCCGCGATCGGGCTGGTGGCGGGGTATTTAAGCTTGCTACGATCGGGCCAGTGGGGGGTGGTGGTGGGGTTTTATGCTCTTTTGCCTGTGATAAGGCTGCAGGGGGCGTCGTTCCCCGATGGCTGCTGCCTGGCAGGGCGCCAGGCGCAAGTCCTCAGGGATCGGCGCACCTGCATGCTAATGGCATGCAAATGGGGCCATAATCAGATGCAAATGACCCCCCTGCGCTTTGCATGAATTATAGCCCCATTTGCATGTCACCTTTTGAATGATCGGGATTTTGCGCAGGCGCAATGGTACTGCGCCACATAGGTTGAATGCTCCACTTTGTCAACTTGTGGTGGCGCGAGTTCCTACGCCATGCACAGTGGCTGTGGCTGGGGGTGATATTTCAAAGGAGTTGCTCAATAGCGCAACTCCTTTGAATATCACCACGGACACACCCCTGCGCAACTATTTTGCGCAGCGCAAGGGCTTGCGCCTATGAATGGCGCAGTTTGAATATCCAGCCCCATGTTTCTATAGCACCATGTGTTAATTCAGTTGCAGTGTTTATTTAAAGCTGGGCCTACCATACATTCAGATGTAAGGTACAGTAAATTACCGAATTTGATGCAGCCCACTTACAGTACAATAAACAGAACCCCAGTGCTTCGAGAAGCCTTTACTTTTCATAAGGCTGCTTAAAGAGCTGGGGTTCTGTTTGCAGTGTCCACACCAGTATGCTGATCTTAAAATCAACGCTGCATCTAAATGAGTACTTGATTCTTGCTCACTCCATTTCTTCCCAACTTTGAAACCTGCTTGTCCTGAGTTAGTTTTGGGCTGGCAGCACCTCGCCTGTGATGGAAGATGACCATTAAACAGTACTGAAAGATATCAGACTTCACAGACTGTGAAGGCAGCTGCTCCCGGACAGACGTAAGCCAATTCTTCTGGGGGGTAGGAGGAAGTAAGCTGCTGATTAACTAGAATCTGCAGCTCATTCATCAGGTAGGGAAATGGTCAGACTAGATGGGCCAAGCGGTCCTTATCTACTTTCAAATTATATGTTTCTCACCCACCATCTTGGCAAGAAGAATGCTGCAGCTGTGGCCACTGATGACTGTTAGGGTGTGGCGATGGGTGGACCAAAGGGGACAGACATAAGGAGATAAAATCATCATAAAAATTGTGAGACCTTTACCAGCTTTCCAAAACGCTTACCAGTAAAAGAACACTCTCTAAAGTTTTTCAAATGGCAACACAATCTAGTGAGCCCTCTGTCTGCCACCTGACACCAGGCATCAACCAGCATAAGATTGCCTAAAGAAGGCAGTGTGGTCATGTGGTTACTGAAATACTGGAGATTACAGATTTATAAGAACAAAAGAATATCACACAGAAGCTGGCACATGTGCCTATAGCAGCTGTCTCCTGCTTCTCAGTAGTTATATTTATACCCTTGAGGTACTTGAATGTTTCTATCATATCCCCTCTTTCCTTCCTCTCTTCCAGTGAGTACATATTGAGGTCCCCTAATTTCTCCTCACAAGTCTTGTGTTTGCAAGCTCTGTACCATCTCATTTGCCCTTCTCTGGACCATCTCCAGCCTGTTAATATCCTTATGAAAGTGCGACTTCCAGAACTGCACACAGTACTCCGTGTGAAGCCTGACCATGGTTTCATATAATGGCATCACTACCTCCCTCCTTATACTGGTGATACCCCTGCCTGCTCACCCCAGCATGTCACTGGCCCTCCCAGCTGCCTGCTGCCTTACCACTTTGACATTTTCAGGTCATCTGAAATAAGAACCCCCAAGTCCCTTTCCTTCTTTGTGACTGTCAGCAACTCCCCCCCCCCAATCCTGTACCTTTCTCCAAGGTTTCTGTGTCCCTGGTGCATCATTTTGCACTTTTTTTGAATTAAACTTCAGTTGCCAGTCCTCAGACAATTTCTCAAGCTTCCCCAGGTCCATCCTCATTTCCTCCACCCCCACTGGGGTATCCACTGTGTTACACATCTTGGTGTCATCTGCAGACAGGCAGACCTTTCCCTTCAGCCCTTCTGCAATGTCACTAATGAAGACATTGAACAGGACTGGCCCCAGGACCACTCCCTGCGACACCCCACTGGTCACCTCCTCTCCCCAGACTGTGCCCCATTTACCACCACTCTCTGACTCCTGTCTGTTACCCAGTTTCTAACCCAGTTTACCACCCTTTCCCCCATGCCCAGTCTACTCAGCTAGTTTATCAGTCTCCTATGTGGGACAGTGTCAAAGGTTTTGCTTACATCAAGGTAAGCATTGTCTACTGCCCTACTTTGGTTTACTTCCTTTGTCACCCAGTCAAAGAGATCAACCAGATTTGTCTGACATGACCTCCCCACTGTGAATCCATGTTGCCTATGGTCCTGGGCTCCGATGGCTTCTAGATGCCCCACTATCCTTTCTTTAGTCAATGTCTCCATGATCTTCCCCACTACTGAAGTGAGGCTTACCAGCCTAAAGTTCCCCGGCTCCTCCCTACTGCTGGATTTGTATAGAGGGACCACATGTACCTCCTTCAATTCTCTGGTACCGCCCCAGTGTTGAATGACTCAGTGAACATGGCTGCCAGAGGTACTGGTATTTCCCTTCACAGTTCTTTTAGTATCCTTGGCGGTATGCCATTTGGTCCCATTGCTTTGTCCACCTTCAATTTACTCACCTTCTGCAGGATTCATCTGCCTGTGAATGGACTATTGTCCACCTCTTCACGACTTTGCAACTGCTGTGGCCCTTGCCCTTCCCCCTCTTCTGTGAATATGGAACAGAAAGACATAGTGGATGTCTTGGGTGTGGGGGGGGGGCACATGACAGTTCTCAGGCATGGTACTTTCACTTCCGAATATCTAACCAGTACATATAAACAATCAACATTCGGCATTGACGAATGCTTGTTTTTTCTAGTTTTTTTTTGCATTCTTTATTTATCGCCCCCTGCGCCTGACTGGCCACTCCTTCAGGTCTTCTGCCAAGGACTACCCTGCTAACTCCATTCTGAACCCACCCCCGATGCCAGCTTCCCCTGAATCCCAGATCGTAGCCGACCAGGGTAGCCCGGCGTATCCCTTCTCGAGCGGGTCCCCTCCTTCTGGAGGGAAATTGCCTACTGGCATTCTTAGTCTCGGCCCTGATGCTGCTGGGATCGGGATTTCCCTGGCTCTTCGGGGGGTTCCATGGAGGCGGGGGATCCAGATGGCCGTCATCCGGTCGCTCGGACGCCATTTTCTGCTTTTTTTGTTTTTCCCTCTGGCGCGCTTCTTGTAGTGCTCCCGTTTCCATCGGGCCGCTACAGAGCGAGGCATACCCTAACCCACCCCGGGAGGAGAGCAGTCCTAGGATGCTCAATCCTCTCCCGTCCTCAACCGACCCCCAGCGCCCAAGTCCATTCCTGAACCCGGGCCGCCGGCGTGGGTTGAGGTAAGGCGCCCACGCCTCAGCTGTCTACGCCACTGAGTCGGACGTTTTTTCTAGTTTTAATTTCACTTGAATAGTGACTCAGCGGCGTGGAGTCAGAATAATAAATTGTATAGAAAGTGAGCTTAGTTGTGCACCACTTGTGCTGGTTGGAAATTGTCCTGACCTGAAATGTTTGTGGCACCTTTACTAAATGAATGTCATCAGCAGCACCCAGAACCACCTGCCACCAGTCGGTGGGGACCCTGGGCTTGCTCTAGAACCTGGGCTACCTGCAGGCTAGTGCAAGGCGCTGCAGCTGGGTCTTTCAAGTCACTACTGAACTGGCCCTTTTTCTAGGCTTTTTTTTCCTTCATTCTTTTATGCCCCCTGGCACCTGTCATGCCCCTTTCTAATCCAGACTCTTCAACCTTGTCACTCGGCTTCTCATGGCTCCTTCCCCCCATGGCTTACCCCCCCCCTTTAGTGGGGGAAGCAGGGCTGTCCAACTCCCACTACAATTCCGGATTCAGTTTGCAGGAAGGCCATGTCACCAGTGCAGGGGGTCTGGGAGACCAGTTCTCTATTTTGTGTCTGGCCATAGATTTCATGCTTTTCTTGTCCCATCCCACGGGATGCTGGTGACTAGGGTGTGCATGAGTAGAAAGATAACCAGCCGGCATCCCCCTCTCCAAAGCTGCTCCAGATGCACTGCCCCTTGTATAGTGGGGGAGCTAGCCACCCCAAGAAGAGAGCATCCTCTAGAATGCTCAGACCACTGGTGGTTGGCCTTCCCCCACCCCCAATGATCCAGATGTGTTTCCAAACCTGACTTTCCGGCATCATAAACAGTAGCCCTACAACTTCAGGGACTGGCAAATGTTTCCTTTTTGAAAATAGTGGCTCTAGGGAGAATAGAAATAGAATGAACCTGCTTGTTTTCAGCCTGCATTAGAAATGTAGAAACATAGTAATTGTTGGCAGATAAGGACTGCTAGGCCCATCCAGTCTGCCCATAGGCCCTATACATGTATGCATCCACCCACCCTAAGTGGTCAATGGCTTTTCATCACTCCCTTCCCATCCAAGGTTTCCCTGTGCTTGTCCCAGGCATGTTTATTTTATTTATTTTTTATTTTATTGAACTCTAGGATTACAAATACCTTTGAGCAGGAACTGCTCGTTTACAAAGGTTCCACTTCGAAGGAATGGGGGGTATACATACATAGGTTGACAAAATAATACATAGTTACACAATAAAAAGAAGCAAAAGACTGAGGCTTAGGAAATTCCAGTAATTCAAAATGTGCCAAATGTTAGGTAGCATGATATACCAGCCAAGAGCAATCTTAGAAATAAGTGCTGCAGGTGGGGGTGTTGCAGGCAGGAAGGCCATTGTTGGAGGGTAGAGGTGAGGGTAAGAGCTCTAAGGGGAGGGATAAAAGTCAGGAAATGCTGGGGGAAGGGAGAGGGGGCAAGGGGATGGGCAGGTGAGAGGCAGGTAGAAGGGGGCCAAGGCGGGGAGAGGTAGCTGTCAAGACTGAAGTGGAGGGCACTGAGCGGTGGGCCCCTGATTAGGCGAGGCAGTCAGAACGACTAGTTGAAATGAGATGAAGTCGGAGTTGTCTCTTAAAAGGGCCAAGAGCAGCAGCAGTAAGAGTTTCTTTGTTTAGAGTATTGTACCACTGTGGTGCTCTGTGGGCAAAGGCCCTCTGACCCATGGTAGTCCGGCATCTGGGGACAAGAGAGGTTAGTTGTTGTGAACTTCTAGTTCACTGGGTGCTGTGGTGGTCAATGAGGAGCTTTTCAATGCCCGGGGGCATGACCCCGAGGAGGACTTTTCTGGCTAAGATGCAGGTTTGATACTGTATCCGGCTGATCAGAGGAAGCCATCCTGCCTGACTGTATAGGTCACAAGTGTGTGTAAGTTGGTCAGCCCCAGTTAGCAGCTTGCATGCTTTGTTGAGTGCAACTATAATTCTATGGAGGGCAGAGGTGGAGGCAGAGCCATAGACTGCTAGCCCGTAATCGATGATGGATGTGACAGAGCTGTTGATAGCCAACCGGAGAGTGTCTGGAGTCATGCAGTGTTTGTGCCTGTAGAGCAGGCCTATACGGATATTGGTGGCTTTGGTGACAGAATCTGTGTGCCAATGGTAGGAGAGTGAGCTGTCCAATGTGACACCTAGGTATTTAAAATCAGGAACGTGTTCAAGTAAGGTCCCTGTTTGGTTTAGGATGGTGAGGTCACGGGATCTGTACTTACTCCTGGCGTTGTAGAAGGTCATAACTTTTGTTTTGCTGTAGTTCATGACCAGTTTGTGTGACTTGAACCATTCTTCGATGCGCATGAATTCAAGCTGTAATTGCTTTTCGAGGAGCTCTGCGTTTTGGTGGTTGGTGAACATGACTGTGTCATCAGCATAGAGCAGTAATTTCTGGTGGCAGACACTGGGAAGGTCATTGAGGAAGAGGCTGAAGAGTAGTGGCCCCAGGATGGACCCCTGTGGTACCCCTGAAAGGACTGGCTTTTCTTCTGAGGTGACACTGGCAATCCTAACCCGCTGGACTCTCTCCTTAAGGTAGCTTGAAAACCAGAGCGGCAATTCATTGGAGAGCTCAATGTTTGATAATTGCTTGAGTAGGAGTGGGTGGTTCACAGTATCAAAGATAAAAAAGTATCGTAAGGTCGATGTATACTGCCCCTACACAGTTTGCTTGATCAAGCGTGGTATGGATGAAGCCCGTGAATTCTAATAGTGCAGTGGTGGTACTGTGCCTTTTATAGAAACCATGTTGCTCAGGACACTGGATGTCATATTTTTCCAGGTACTTGATTAGTTGGTCTGAGGTGATGTGCTCCAGGGCCTTAGACAATGGAGGGAGGATGGAGATAGGTCTGTAGTTGGAGTGCGATTTGTCTCCACTTTTGTGTACCAGTGTGATGGTCACCTGTTTCCAGTGAGATGGAAACTGGGACATCCTTAGTGATTGGTTGAGGATCTTTGTCAGGGGTTCAAGGACTTCTTCAAGGACAAGTGCTTACAACTTCAGGTCAAGGGAGTCACTGCTGTAGCCTGCATTGCGAATGACCTTCCGAATATAGGTTCTGGCTTCATGCACTGGGATCTCCTTGAAGTAGAATTGTGGGGCAGGGTGTAGGAGAGGAGCAGTGGCAGAAGGGTTACTACCAGAGGGAGCATCTAAGAAATTAGAAGGGAGGACACTATCCAAGTTGGAGAACGCTTTGTTAAAGGTGTTGGTGATTGTGTAAAGGTTAGATGTTGGTGTTCCATTTATGTTGAGCATGGTGGGTGGTGACTTAGGGTCCTTGCTGTAAGGTCTTTCAAGTTACTCCAGAATGTTTATCCATCACCCCAGGAGTTGGAGAGAGCGTTCTTGAAGTATTTGCTTTTGGCGCTCCTAACTGCCTGCGTGCACTCATTTCTGGCAGCTTTATATTTATGAATATGCCTAGGTGTGGTTGTTGCATGGGCACAGTGCCAGAGATGGTCCCTATGTTTGAGTAAAGTGATTAGCTCGGGGGTTATCCAAGGGTTAGCTCTGCCTCTGACCTTCAGCTTTTTGAGAGGTGCAAAGATATTGCAGGCTGCAGTGAAGTGGCTGATGAAAAGGTCTAAGGCTTGGTTTATATCAATGGCGGAGTTGATTGGTGTCCAGTCCAGGCAGCTTAGGTGTCTTTAGTAGCTCAAGGTACCCCTGCTTTAACACTCTGGTGTGGATTATTTTAGGAGAGGGCTTGATGAATTTGTTTGCCCAGGTACATGTGACCGGTGAGTGGTCACTGATCCCATCAGGGAGCACTGAGACTTTTGAGATTCGTTCAGGGTGATTAGTAAGGATCCAGTCCAGAAGTGTGTGCAGCCCTATCCTATAGTTGCATCTGGTGGGGGTGGTAACAAGCTGGGTGAGGTTCTGTGCCATGACAGCATCCTTGTAGTTTCTGGCCTCCAACGATGGCCAATTTATGTTGAAGTTGCCTGGTACTACGAGTTCAGAGTTATGGTGTAATCCCTGTAGGCTTTCCAATATGCTCATAAATCCATTGGGCGGATCTTTAGACTTCTCCACTGTGCTTGCCCCTACCACCTCTTGTGGCAGACAATTCCAAGCGTTCACCACCTTCTCCGTGTAGAAAAGCATCCTCACATTACCTCTTAATCCCTCCCACCTCCAATTTCATATCATGCCCCCTTGTTCTGTTATCTTTTCTACACTGGAAAAGATCTCCCAACTGCACCTTGTTTATGCCCTTGAGGTACTTAAAAAGTTTCTGTCATGTTGCCCCATTCTCTCCCCTCCTCCAGTGAGTACATATTGAGGACTCTTAGTCTCTCCTCATATGTATTGTGGTGCAAACCATGCCCCATCTTTGTCGCCCTTCTCTGGACAGCCTCCATCATGTTTATTTCCTTATACACATGTGTGGTCTCCAGTACTGCACACAGTACTCCAGGTGAGGCCTTACTAGGGTTTTATACAATGGCATCACTACTTCCTGCCTCCTACTAGTAATACCTCTGCCTATGCACCCCAGCATGCCACAGGCCCTCCCTGCAGCCTTTGCACACTGCTTTGATACCTTCAGGTCATCAGATATGATGATTGTGTTTGCATATGTTGTAGGTGAAGCAGCAGCCACAGTTGTGTGCAGGCTATCTTGTATGAGAGTGAGCAAAGGCTGTGTGCAGCTGTTGCTACCATGGAGAGAAAGAAATCGGATACACAGCAGGTAAAGCGCAGGTCGTGATCAGTTCTGTTCCTCCCTCAATATAAATTAGCCTGCTTAAGTTACCACAACAGGATTTGAACTCGAACAGTTTTCCTAGTGGCAGTGCTGAAATTGGTCAGTTGTTACTGCAACAAATTTCTGTGACACTGGACAGCTTTTCCAGTCAGTTAGTTGTATTTACTGTTACAATTTTTAATGTACATCGTTGTAACCAAGACTGAGGTAGTCTGTGAAACTGAGCTCTTAATGCTCAAACATCTACCTGATATTTGTATAAATGAACAGGAAAAAAAGTCTCCACATGTAGCATTTTATATTAGGAGGTTGGTCATAAAAAAAAAAATTAGTCTGCCCCAGAACTGGAAAATGAGGAGGAATCGTGACCAAAACTGGGTAAATGATCCCTCCAGAGTCTGTGAGTCAGCAGAACTGAGAAACTGTGCTGCTGGAGACGGCAGATAATTTTAGCACCACGGCTGTCTCTCTGCTGCAAATTAATCTGTATAGCTAGTGGCGATGGAAAATCTGCTGTCCTCCTGAGAATGATAGAACATGCTCATTCCTTTCCCTGTTTTGATTAGAGCAAAACCAGTCACTTTCTGTTTATGTGTGTCTTTTGTGTGTGCCAGTGTAGAGGTGGCCTCCGATTGGGCCATTAGCAAATCAAACTGCGCAGCACCACGACTCCCGCTGCTTCCTAAAACAGTTGCTGCTTAAGCCTAAACAGAGTTGCGAGAACCCTTCTGCAGTACATTTTTTTCCTTTTTTTGGGGATCCTAAGTACCCTGCATTCTTAATAAATGGTGGTGTCTCTCTGTTGGGAATTTTGGATACACTGTGCTTTGGTGTTCCAGACTGGATAGGTAAGGATGCAGTATGTATCAACACTTGCAGCCTTGCTATTCCACAATTTTTCTTGTTTTTCCTTTTGGGGAGTGGGGATTAGTACAATTCTAATAAATCTTGTGTAATGCCCCTACCAATGGGGGTTCCCGAAAAGTCTTCCTTGAGCTTGCCTAAATGCTCACTGCAAGGTTGGTGTCCTGCGTTTTAGCAGTTTAAATGCAATTGCCAGAGAGCGCCTGTATAGCCTCTGTGCACTGTCTCTTTAAGAGCTGCTTGGATTGCAGTCATAAGTAATCTGAGAGGGAGGTCTGTTGGAGGATGTAACTATTTGCTGAAAATCATTTAGAGTGATAATGATAAAGTAGTTTGTCTAACCTGCCTTCTTTGCAGCATGGACTGTCTTGTTTATCCCCACCATTTGGAACGGGACTGCGAATTGGACCAATCAGTTCTGGTGGGACCTAAAATGGAGCCGGACTACATGAGCTGTCTGGAGTCAAAATCTGTAGGAATTGTAGTTTTGGGCTGTTGGTGCCTTTTTGTAACTGAAGGGGGAGCTTTTGCTTTGACTGACAGCAGAATCGGCCAACCGAACCTTGTGGATCTGAGGGACAGTCCACAAGCTGTCTGCTGGCAAGCCAGATCCAAGTTGAAACCTGCAGGAGCAACAGCTCAGTAGAGTCTCGAGCAGCCGTCTGCGTAGTTTTCGCACGGGAGAACAGTGGAAAGGCCTGATTCCTGGCCTGCATGTCTGCCTACTGCTCTGAGAGGGAGAAAGTATTATTTTCAGACTGAATCCGAGTGTGTGTGTGATTAAGGTAAGCTACTGAAGTGGGATCAGGCTCAACCTGAGGAGGACCGAAGATTGTGCTGAATGTGATCGGCCTGCCAGAAATCCCATTCACTTCAGAACTTCTGACTTGTGCAGAGAACAGTGCGATTGGGACCGAAGAATTGCCTGGTACTGTGGAATCCTTTGCATGTAAATGAGCTGTATATTGAAAGTGGGTCGTGATTTGTTTCCCCCACTGTGTGAACTGTGTCCTGCTTGCTGGTAGCTGTGTCCAGCTCAAATGGACTGCGTCCGTGATTAACTCCATGTGGCTGGGCCTTGCCACGAGGGCCCTGCCAGACTACCCTACTGCACAGAGAAAAGCCATCGACGAGAGACCTGCCTGGGGATCAGCCCCGTGCTCCACGCTTGAACGGGAAAGACGCCTTGGCGAAATCGTGCGGGCCCTGCTTCTCCTGGCAATCTAGACCAACCACCAGCTGTCTCGAATTCCGTCCATCCTGTGTCCAGTCTTGGGTACCATGAGTAACTATCAGGGTAGCTCCCTGCACCTACAATATAATCTGAGTGTGTCATCTGATTTCTTGGTTATTTCTCTTTATTCACGAACTGAGCCATCAGGCTCTGGATTACAAATAGTGTGTTGTGCATGTTGTTTTCCATCACAGGGCCCCAACCAGCTGCGACGCTGGCCTACCCCGGGCAACGATCATGGCTAGCCCATCTGCCTACTACCTGGGTACCCAGAGTGTGTGACTGTGTGGGGGGTTCTGAACTACACGCATAACTGTTTGATTAATGTAGCTTGTAAGCCAATCATCCTGATTACGCCCCTTCCTTGTTCACGTCCCCTGAATAAATCAGATCTTTTACTTTTTCTGCATTTAAACTGACTGCGGTTCCAGTTTGTGTTAAAAGTACTGCACTGTTGCTGTCTGCTCTGTTTAACCTTGTTTTACAGGGGGTCCCCAGGGTCAAACCAGAGGAGCCAGCCCTGGCGTTAAGTGCAACCAGTGTAGGTACTTGCAAAGTGTATCGGGGCACTGTGAAAGTGATTATTGTGTACTGTTTTGGCCACTAGTGGGGAACGAGGGGGGTTACAGTGTCCCGAAGGGCTGTGCCCAGGCTAGTTTGATCACTACCAACCCTGACCTTCGTGTGGAGGCACCCGTTACAGAACCTAGGCCCCTTAACCTGTTATTAGCTAGGCAGGCAGGGTTAGTAGCCCTTGGGATAGTGCCACCTAGGGGTTATACTTGCCTTTTTTGGGGGGTGGGGGGCAGTGGTCAACTGTGATTGAAGTGGTCTAGGAAGAATATAAGAAAGTGCCTTAGGGCCAGCCCAGTGCTCTAGAGGCTAGTGGTTGCCGATGTGAGGGACATGGGTTTGAACTGGAAAAAGGAGTTCTGATAGTGCAATGATAAATCGGACTCCATTCCAGAACCAGACATTCAGGAGTTAGCCTGCGTTGCCGGGGGAGGATAGATTTAACATCCTAGAGGATGCTGTCCTCCGGAATGGGTGGATAGGTGAGTGGGTGATGAATGCCACCACGCAGGCACCATCTGGTGAGCTGGGTGCCTGTAGGTGGATCTGCAGGCAGCACTGCTGGGGAGGGGTGTGTGTGTGTGCATCGGCTGGTGCCTTGTGTTAGCACACTAGCATGCACTCGTTTGCACACCTACGTTGCTGATGTCATTGAGGATAAGGAAGAAACCAGGTGGAAATGCCTTTAACTGCTGCAGGATGGTACGGGTCTCCTGCAGACCCTGCGCCATCGACCTTGGCACCCCTCCTCCTCTTCTTCCACTTGAATTCAGTCTCTGCAGAGGCATTATCCACATCTGCAGCCCCACCAGGGAGGGTAACCTCTGGAAGCTAGAGGTAAGAGGAAAAGCTTGGAAGACAGGTGATGGAGCCGGGGGGGGGCAGTGGAAGGGGGTAGGTCAGCATGAAAGGGCATAAATAATTAAAAAATGTTAAACTGAACAACACATCTGGTAACAATGACCCTATTAGTTTTCTGTTGGCCTCTGTGCGCACTTCCTGTAGCTTGCCTTTACTGCGACAGCTTCTAAGATTCTACATGACATGTACTGTGTTCCTCTAGAATCATTACCTGAGACTGAAAAGAAAGCAGACTGTATTCAGTTACCTTGGCTATTTCACATGATAAGACTAGTGCAGGTAATTCCTTTGCACTTTAGCCTTTGGCATTTTGAGCAGGAAAGTGGTGTCCTTTACATGCTATTTGTATACTTTGTAGGCGGTTGTATATGCAAAGTGGGGATAATATTATGTATGTATTCTCCATTAACATGCACTAACCTTTGCTGCCCAACGTGTGGCAGCCCTGGCTCTATCTTTTTATCTATTCTCTGTTTTCCTACTCGTGTGTGTGCGTGTGTGTGTGTGTGTTTGTGTGTGTGTGTGTGTGTGTGTGTGTGTGTGTGTGTGTTTGTGTTTGTGTGTGTGTATATTTTATCCTTCTGATCTTGCCATTCTCCTGCTACGTTCTTTTGGAAAGGCAGGGGCGAGAGGTCTCTGAAATCCATGCTATGTCCCACTCAAGAACTGTACATGTAGGGTGTGGCGCTGCCCCATAGGCACCAAACACACCCCTGACAAGACTAAATGCAGCAGCTCTCAGTAGTTGATATATGGTCATCTGCCAGAAAATTTGCCTTGGCCATTTCAAGTCGTTCCTAAAACCCGTTTTTCCCCATTGCCTACAGCTGCTAAGGTTGCCTCCTTATTGGTCTGTACCTTAAATGTGCACACCCATTCCAACCTCAGAGGTCTGTATTTATTCTGTAGAGTATGTATTTATGGTGTATTTACATCCTGCACTTTTGTAAAGTATCTCTAATCTAATTTTAAATCTGTGCTTCTTTTCCTTTTTTCTCATATCTGTTTTGAATGCTCTCTGTGAATCCTTTTGTGACGTCCAATATGTAAGATGCAAAATAAAAAACGATTTGAAAATTGAATTCTCTATCAAGTGGTACAACTATAGAGTTTGGTGTTTGAACCCGGGTCCCCCACACTGTAGAACAATGAGTTATTACTTGGTAAATTCCAATGGGTCTATGAGCATCACAGACATTGCAGAAACATATGTTGGCAGCAACTGAGTCATCAACATCTGCATGTTTTAAACATAAGATTTGAGTCTCTGTTCCGTAAATTATTGAAACGTTCTCTTACTCAAAATCCTCAGGGCAACTGCGTACTAAGAAGGGCAGATAAATGCCACAGTGCTTCAGCCTGTGAGGTTTACATTAGTCAGGTTTTTTTTTTTTTTAATACTTGGTGAGGGAGGGATTCTTGCAGCCATGGAGAGCTGGTATGCTCAACAGCTCATGTCCTTCTCTGTGGCAGCCAGTGTTGCCTCCTCATGCAGCCTGTCCCCTTTCCACTGTGATAATAAATACTAAAATGGACATCCAACATAGCTGAAATAAATTGGAGCTTCAGGCAGGCAGGTTATACATACAGTGGAACCGCAGGATGCAAGGCAGTAACTTGCAGTAATTGACGGTCACAAAATACTGCATAACAAAAGGGATTAATTGCCATTGAATTACACTGTTCCCTGCAGCATACTGCAGCATTTCACAGTAATAATGCAAGGTACGGCACTGCATCCTGGCTGTCATGGCCGTTTGTCTGATGACTATTGTGATGGCTCGAGTCGCTGATGGAGTAACAGAACCCTGTTGATAACAGTACTGTGAACTTTGACCCTATGCTGTTTTGTCAAAGATAGTTATGGGCCCTGCAGTCTGTCCTATTAGGATTGCTAATTAAAGTGCACAGATCTGCCGTCAGCAGCTGTGATGTATCGCTGTGCTTCATTTACTTCCAATAAGGAAAATCTCCCTAGTCAGCACAGTATTTGTCAGAGTTCCAGCAAAAGTAACAAATTCTGGTCAGAGCCAACATGGCTGCAGTAGTGAACCCGAGTCAAACAGTACTAGGAGCTCCTGCCATGGCTGACATGTACTTGCGTGGCAGTCGCACATGCGCAGTGACCAATTAATTGTGCATGCACGAGAAGGAGCCTGCTATGCCCAAGATGGCCACTGTCACCACAGTGCATATGCGTGATTACCAATGACTGGTTGCACTTGCGCAATGAGATCACGACGTCCATCTTGGGCACGGTGGGCTCTTCTTTTAGTGATGGGTGGACAGAAAATAGTGCGTCTGCAGAGTGGGGGGAGGGCAGTGGGCCCCCGGAGGGGAGTACTGGAGACAGCAGAGTGCTTCAACTGGCAGAGGGATTGTGCTTCAACTCATAAATTTTGTGTGCTTCATTCGGAGTGTCACGTGCCTTCTCCCTCTGTGATAGCAAGATGGCATGCAGAGCTCTGCCCTGCAGTCATAAAAATTGTGTCTGTCATAGATGTAGTGGTCTGTCCTTCTTCACAGGTTGGGAATGGGTACTACCTACCAATCTGACAGTGTGTTGGTAATGCTACTGTTCGCTATATGGGAGACCCGAGTTTGGAAGTAAGCGGGGGTTGCCGGGGGGGGCAGCTGCGGGGAGTAGGATTGAGCTCCCCAGAGGATGCTCTCCTCCTTGTGGGGGGAAGGCAGTGAGCTCTGCAGCTTGGGATAGTTCATTATAATGTTGGCCACTAAACCCAGGTTTCTGTTTTACTGGGTGACACAGAAAATAAATATTTTTAGATGAAAAAAAATCACAGAATTCATAAAATGTGGGGCGTTTAGGGGCAACAATGATTAAAAAAATGTCAGGGAAGTCAAATCCAGCAAGAAAAAAAATACAAAACCTCTATGCAGTGAGGAGATGGAAAACTTTATGTTGTCTACAAATGCCCCAAAACTATCATACATTGTACATTTTGTTATATAAATATGTGACCTAAAAACAAAATGGTGGTGTGGAAAAAAAATATAAAATTAAGCAGTAATTATTGAAAATAATTTTGCACAAATTTGGAATATGTTGTGCAGATTAAAAAAATGGTATGTGTCATTGGTCAGGAAATTAAGTTTCCTGATTGGTTAATGCCACATCCTGTAGAAATACTACAGTGGTATTTTATTTTCACTCCCATAAGGCGGAAGGCGCATGCTGCCTGTCTCTGACTCAGTCTGGTCATCTTTCTCATGCCAGCCCTGTGGCTTCCCCCTGCAGCAGGGACAACCCTTTCTGACTAGGATCCTACATTTGGCAGGTACATTCAGACTGGCCAGTTAATCATTGGAGCACGATACTACATGGGGATCATTTGTTACCGTAGCGATCTGGACTTTATTTTGGCCAAAGGGGCCCCATACCTGCAGAAATTGTTTCCACAATGTTGTTGCTTAGGTTGCAGTTAACAGCCAGATGGAAATATGTTGGCTAGCTGAGATTTTAAATTGGCTAGTAAGATTTATAAATGGCAGTTGTGTAGCACTACACAGGGGCATGGGCAACTGGTCGGTAGCAGACTGACACGCTTAACCCAATTTTTATGCTGTAAGGTCCTTCTGATCTCCCTTGCTTGAAGCCACAATACTTCATACCAGACTTTCAGGGGAGAGGGAAAGTGACATTGTGTAGTCACCCATAGCGTCGGGCCAGCCCCCTCTCCCCACTGAAGGAGGCACTAGAGCACTTGGTGTGAGCAGCTCCCTCACCGTGGAGTCTCCAGAGTGTACCTTTGACTCCACCGGCCCAGCTTGTGAGAGCCTGACTTCAGATTTGAACCACCTGGCTACGCCAGTATGGAAATGCAGCCTCTATCACCCAGCACCAACGAACCCGCCACAGACTGGTATTTCTGAATGCTGTATCTTCAGCTAAAGCAGCTACTGGAAACCTATCACTTTTACTCCTTGCAGCCTTCTCCTTCCATGTCGGGACAAAGTCCAGCAAGATCTGCAGCAAACTATTATGGGAGGTTCTGGCTGGCTTCCAGTAGACTTACAGGGATGTGGTCAGCTCTGTTTTTAGCATCCAGATGACAGTAAAGGATGACCAGTCTTCATTAGAAAGGTGCCCTTACCAGCCAGCAGATAGTATAACTTGCATTTTCTGAGTGAGATCATTTTTCCCTTCACTGGAATGCCTGCCACCATTCTGATAACATAATTTCCTTGTGATTTCAATATTCTTTTTTTTTTACTTTCTGTTTATGCCCCCCACCCCACCCCTTTGCACTCTGCTTCCTCGTGAGTCACCTACGGCGTCTGTCCCTTGCCCCCTCTTATCTGGAGCCCACGGTAGTCCCCCCCCCCATGTAGCCTTGGTTTGCTCCCCAGGCGGGGACGAGGTGGGGCCCGTACACCCCGAACATCTTCCTTTCGCTGGAGCACTGGTCTGGGACAGGCAGAGAAGCTGTGGATATGCACCTGAGTGCTCCATTTCCCCAAGAGTGCAGGGAGCCATTTTTCTTGTTTCTGGGCATGACGTGCACCTTGACGTCAAGGCGTGACCGCCGACGTCCATCATGCCTCCCCTCCTCTATGTGGCTGGGCGCTTGCTGTAACACCGGCCTCCGCCTGGGGCCAGTCAAGCACCGAGCCTCAGCCCCCTCCCTCCCCAGAGAAAGCAAGCAGACTAATGGATGCTCAGCCTCCTCCCCCCGGCTGGTCCTACGACTCCCTGGGCTCGTTCTTTAACCCAGGTTGCTGGCATCATGAGCGGTAGCGCTACCGCTGCACCAGCGGGCCATGATTTTAGTATTCTGATTTGCATTCACCCACTGGAACTATAGTTGGGGATCTGTACTCATAATCTTTGTGGTGGGCACATGTTTTTTTTTTTATTTTAATTCTTTTGATCTGAAAATGTTCTCACTTAATGGCTGGATTCAGAATTTCTTCAGTGTTTTGCAAGCTTGGTGCCTGTTGAGGTAACTGCTCCATCCAGGTGCAGCCTTGCCGACATTTGGGTCCTGGATGGACTTATACTCCCTTTATCAGCCCTTCTGATGACTGTATTATGCTGCAAAGTACCCCCACCACCACCACCTCATCTCAGGGGGATTGCAAAATGACTGGTCCCAGACTACTAAAATGGCCCACCATGTGTGTGTGTGTGTTTGTCTGTGTGTGTGATTTTCTGAATTCCCATGTCATCTGTCACTGACAACATGTAGCTTTTCACTGGAGAAGAAAAAGATATCCGCAGGAAAAATACCCCAGGGGTCAGTATGTGAAATACCCACCCCTTGGGGCAGAGAAGACACCAGATAATCTCCCACATTTGAACAACTTTGCCAGAGGGGTGTGAGTGCTGTGGGCGTGGCGGGGAGGATACATTGATTTGTCTCATTACTACCCATCCTGACCAGAATCCAGATGAATTTCACAGTCCTCGACAAGCCCCTTCCAAACTGAAGAGGCAGGGCAAGGTCCCCCCTCAAAGTCTCCCATCCTAATGGAGCGCAGGTTCCTGTGAACCAGACAGCAGGGCAGGAAGCCACACAAGCTAATGATAGCTTAGTGGCAGGTGGCCATATCATCTACATGGCTTCACCGCCATTTGTTCCCCATTATTGTCCCACCTACCAGACAGTTTGGCCATGCACAAAGGCCTGTCCTGATGCCGCCCATGTAGGGATGTCTCTGTATGCTAACTGTCCCATATAATACTGTGGATATCATAATAAGGTGATATTACAAAAATAGCAAGTGTCTTCGAACTGAATGACCCCAAATTCATGACATACCATGAACCACAGTTATCATGGAATCGGAAGTTGCCCATGGTATTGGTACCATGACTATCATTGCTAAAACATACTGTGACAGCTCTACCTTCATGATGCCATGCATGTTGGTACAGACTGCTGTCCACCACACTAACTCCTTGGAGCTCCAGGGGTGCAGCTGGGGAACAGTGCAAGGCTACCTGCCTAGCCCAGAAGTGGACAGCATCTTCTGGGGCAAGCAATCCACCTCCAACATGATGTCCAGTGTATTTTTAACAGACCTGTCTAGCATCCATATTGTGGTAGCCCACTCCTAACATAGAAACATAGACTTTGACAGCAGATAAGGACCACTTGGCCCGCCCAGTCTGCCCATTTCCCTACCTACTGGATAAGCTGCAGATTCTAGTTAACCAACAGCCTACTTCCTGCAACCCCCAGCTATAATTGCCTTGTGTCTGTCCCATGCATGTTTGAATTCCCCCACTGTTTTAGACCCAACGACCTCTTCAGGAAGGCTGTTCCATGTATCCACCACTCTTTCCGTGAAAAAAATTTCCTCACATTACCCCTGAGCCGTCCCCCCTCTATCTTTAAATTGTGCCCCCTTGTTCTTACACATCTCTTTTTCTGAAAGATGCTACCCTCCTGGACTTTGTTGATTCCCTTGAGGTACTTGAACGTTTCTATCATGTCCCCCCTGTCCCTCCTTTCATCAAGAGTATACATATTAAGCTCTCTCAGTCTCTCCTCATATGGTTTCTGCTGCAGACCCTGCACCATTTTAGTTGCCCTCCTCTGGACTGCTTCCATCCTGTCTATGTCCTTGCGTAGATGAGGGTCTCAAAACTGCACACAGTACTCCAGATGGGGTCTCACCAACTGTTTGTATAGAGGGATAACCACTTCCCTTTTTATGTTTGCTTGCACGCATGTGCAAGAAACATAGTGCCATCATCGGAGATTTCGGAGGTGTGTCACCCCCCTCCACCAATTCAGTCAGTGTGTTGGCAGGCACGGCCCCTGTAAGCCAATGTATTCTGGGCTGTCTGACGCTCCAAAATGCAGTAAGGCATACAGTTGAAAGGGGAGCTACGCTTGAGTGAGCAGCGATAAGATAAGGCTGTTCCGCAGCGCAGCTCCCCACAGGCTCAAGCCCATGCCGTCTTGGCGCCTGCCTTACGCCTGTATAATGACCAGGGTGTCCCGATCGGCTGGCACTAATTCCCCCACCTCCCCCAAACCCTTCTGAAATGCCACGCTGGGTGCCCACCCCAGCGTGCAAGTATCCTAGGGCCAGGGTACCCAATCCCCGTCGCTGAACGCACCCAACCGTTCTTGTGCCACGCTGGGAGCCCACCCCAGCATGGCAAGCAATCCTTAGGCCGGCGGGGTGCCCAATCCCCGTTGGCTGAGCACCCCCCAGCCGTCCGCTTGTGCACGCTGGGAGCCGTACCCCAGCGTGGCAAGCAATCCTTAGCCGACGGGGTGCCCAGTCCCATCGGCTGAACGCACTCCTCCCCACCGCCCTTGTGCCATGCTGGGAGCCCACCCCAGCGTGGCAAGCATTAAATCCGTTTTTTCCCCCCTGTAAAGAAAAAGCGGTCCCGCATCAATCTCCCTGCCCCTCCACAACCCGCACCACCCACTCGCACCCAACCTCCCACCCCCCTCACCCCATACTTACCTCCGGAGCTCGGGCGGCGATCTTCGGTGGACCGGGAACACGTCTGCACTCTTCAAAGCCGACCGCGAACTGAGGAAATGCCGGTAAGCTGTATAATGGGCTAGATAGGGGTTTCAACTTTGTTGCATATCTCAGGCATTTTTGGGAATTTTTGCACCAAATTTTCAACATGGGGTTTTTGGGACTCCTTCTCATGATTGATGTCACTGTCATGGCGTTATTCGGACCCGAAGGGTGATTTCGCAGTCACTGTGCGGTCACTGCGAAATCACCGCCGGACCTGAATAATGCCGCGGCATGACATCATTCATGAAGGTCCCAAAACCATGTTAATCTGATGTAAAATTCCAAAAATGACTGTTTCTGGTGTGCGTTATGCGAGTTCTATGCAGGCTCATAAGTTCGCGAATTTTCAATATTTTCACTCCAGATTTCCAACATTGCCATTTTACCACACCTTCTTATGAGTAGTACAGTTGTCATTTTCACATCTCACCCAAAATGTGTTTTCGCCCATGTAGCGCACAATGGCGCGATCGGTGTATAATTCAATGTAGGGACAAATTAAGAAAATCACAGTGACACTGTTCATGAGCAGAGGTCTTAAATGGCTATGTTAATTCAGTGAAAAAAATCCTCAAAATGACTGTTTCTGACGGCGTTGCGCGGTCCTCACATACTTGGGGTCGCAGATTTTCAATATTTGTACTCAGATTTCCAACATTGCCATTTTACCACACCTTCTTATGAGTAGTACAGCTGCCATTTTCATCTCACCCAAAGCGTGTTTCCACCCGTGCAAGCGCCACAATGGCATGGTCGGTGTGCGAGATCAATGTACGAGACAAATTAAGAAAATCACAGTGACACTGTTCATGAGGTGAGGTGTTGAAATGGCTATGTTGAAAATTTGGTGAAAAAATTCCAAAAAATGACTGTTTTATGAGCGTGCGTTGTACAGTTCCTATGTACGCTTGTAAGTTCGTGAATTTTCAATATTTTCACTCCAGATTTCCAACATTGCCATTTTGCCACACCTTCTTATGAGTAGTACAGCTGTCATTTTTCACATCTCACCCAAAACGTGTTTCTGCCCATGTAGCGCACAATGGCGCAGTCGGTGTGCGAAATCAATGTGTGGGATAAATTAAAAAATCACAGTGACACTGTTCATGAGCAGAGGTCTTAAAATGGCTATGTTGAAAATTTGGTGAAAAAATTCCTAAAAGTGACTGTTTTACGAGCGTGCGCTGCGCAGTTCCTACGCACACTTGTAAGGTCACGAATTTTCAATATTTTCACTCCAGATTTTCAACATTGCCATTTTACCACACCTTCTTATGAGCAGTACAGCTGTCATTTTTCACATCTCACCCAAAACGTGTTTCCGCCCATGTAGCGCACAATGGCGCAGTCGGTGTGCGAAATCAATGTACGGGATAAATTAAAAAAATCACAGTGACTCTGTTCATGAGCAAACGTCTTAAAATGGCTATGTTGAAAATTTGGTGAAAAAATTCCAAAAAATGACTGTTTTACGAGCGTGCATTGTACAGTTCCTACGCACGCTTATAAGTTCGCAAATTTTCAATATTTTCACTCCAGATTTTCAACATTGACATTTTATTACACTTCCTTTTGAACAGTACAGCTGCAATTTTTCATATGTCGCCCAAAATGTGTTTTCGCACATGTAGCGCACAATGGTGCTGTTGGTGTGCGAAAGCAATGTTTAGGACAGATTAAGAAAATCACAGTTACACTGTTCATGAGCAGAGGTCTTAAAATGGCTATGTTGAAAATTTGGTGACAAAAGTCCATAAAATGACTGTGATACGAGTGAGCATTGCGCGGTTTCCACGCACCCTCGTTACTTCATGACTTTGTAATATTTTCGGTCCAGATTTTCACCAGTGACATTATTCCACACTTCCTTATGAACAGTACAGCTGTCATTTTTACAACATGGCTGAAGTGTGTTTTCACAGTTTCAGCGCAGAGATGCGTGGTCGCTGTGGGAAATCATTGTTCGGCACAGATAAAGAAAAACACAGTGACACTGTTCATGATTGGAGGCACCAAAATGCCTGAGTTGACAATCTGCTGTAAAAAATCCCCAACCTAATTATATTACGGGTGTGCGTTGCACAGTTTCTATGTACGCTCGTGACTTCACCATTTTTTTTAAATATTTTTAGTACAGATTTGCAACATTGCCATTTTTTACACCTCCCCATGAACAGTACAGCTGTCATTTTTTACATCCTGTTCGGAATGATTTTGCACCTGTGGTGCTAAATGCGGTAGTCACTGTGCATAAGCAGCTTCCGGCTAACAAAGTGATATTCCCCCTGTTCATGAGGTGGGGTCACAAAACAAACATGTTGAAGATTTGGAGTGAAAATACCTACGAATGCCTGAGGTATTAGGGTTTCCAACTATAACGCCCAACCCTGTAGAGAATGACAGGCATCAGGGGTGTGACTTGGTTCTTGCCTGTGATGCTCATACCATTCCACACCCTGCAGTCAGTGAGAGGCATCGAGGGTATGCCTTGGACTCTTGGCCCCAAACTTCACCCCATTCTCATACACCCATCTCACCATATTTCCGAATGAAATGGGGTGCGCATAAGAGCCAAAGACCCCAAGGAACACCGTGACACTTGTCAGTGTCTGCAGGGTGGGGTGTGGTGATATGGCATGGCTGTTATGCCTGACGACCCAAACGCACACCCCAATGCCTGTCACTCTCTGCAGGGTGGTGGTGAGGTTGACTTCAGTTCAATACTTCACTGCCATTCCTATTACGCAGCTCTGTAACTCCTATACTACCACAGCCAATGCCAGCAAGCAAACATTCGGCATTGACAAATGCTTGTTCTACTTGTGATGCCCCTTCCTATGCATCCCAGTATCCCACTGGCTCTCCTTACCGACTTTTCACATTGCTTACCCACCTTTAGGTCATCTGATATGACTACCCCCAGGTCCCTTTCCATTTTTGTTGTTGTTAGTACCTCCCCTGCTATTGTGTACTCTTCTCCTGGGTGTTTGTTTCCCAGGTGCATTACTTTGCACTTCTTTGCATTGAATCTAAGTTGCCATATGTCTGACCATTCCTCCAACCTTGCCAAGTCCCTTCTCATCTTTTCTACCCCCTTTTGTGTATCAATTCTGTTACAGATCTTTGTGTCATCTGCAAAGAGGCATACCTTTCCTTCCAGACCCTCTGCAATGTCACCTATAAAGATGTTAAAGAGGACTGGACCCAGTACTGAGCCCTGAGGTACTCCACTAGTAACCCCCCTTTCTTCAGAATGTGTTCCATTCACTATTACCTTCTGTGTCCTGTTGTGCAGCCAGTTTGCTACCCAGGCTACCACCCTGGGACCCACTCCCAGGCTGGCTAACTGTGATTATTAATCTTTTGCGCGGGACTGTGTCAAATGCCTTGCTAAAGTCTAGGTAGGCCATAACCACAGCCCCTCCCTGGTCTATTACTTTGGTCACCCAGTCAAAGAATTCAGTTAGATTCGTCTGACATGACCTTCCTGCTGTAAATCCATGCTGCTTTGGGTCCTGTGCCCCGTTGGCCTCTAGGTACTCAACAATTCTTTCTTTCAGAAGTGATTCCATCATTTTTCCTACCACTGAGGTCAAACTTACAGGTCTGTAGTTTCCTGCTTCTGCCTTGCTCCCTCTTTTGTGAAGGGGAATCACATCTGCCCTCCTCCAGTTCTCAGGTACCGCCCCATCCTGCCATGATTTGTTAAAAAGTGTGGTCAGTGGTGTCACTAGGTCCTCCCTTAGTTCTTCTAGGATTCTGGGGTGAATCCCGTCAGGCCCCATTGCTTTGTCCACCTTGAGTTTTAGGAGTTCTTTCAGGACTCTTTCCTCTGTGAATGGACTGGTGTCAACCCCCCTACCCAGAGTGCTTCTATTGTCTAGTTTAGGTAACTCCTCCTCATCTTCTTTTGTGAATACTGAGCAAAAGTATTCATTCAGTATCGCTGCCTTTTCACTGTCTCCATCTGCCCACCTCCCCTCTCCTTTATTAATCTTCACTATCCCTCTCTTAACCTTTCTATGCTCCCTAATGTACCTATAAAAGGTTTTATCCCCCTTCTTAACTGAGCTGGCTGTTTTTTCCTCGGTTTGGGCCTTTGCTAGTCTGACTGCCTTCCCCACTTCTTTCTGCTTTAATTGATAACAGTTCCCTGTTTTGCTCCTTCTGTGATTCCTTATACTTTTTGAATGCAGCCTTTTTCTCCTTAACCTTCCCTGACACCTCTTTTGAGAACCATAGTGTCTTTTCACTCCGCTTTGTTTTCTTTGTTTCACACAAAGGCTTGTTGCCTCTATGATGGCAGTTTTCATTTTTCTCCATTGTTCCTGCACCCCTCCTTTTTGGTCATTTGCTAGTGCATTCTTCAGGTATTCACCCATTTTGCCAAAGTCAGCCCTTCTAAAGTCCAGTATCCTTGTTGTTGTATGGCTTATCTCCATGGTTGTGCTCATTGTGAAGCACACTGTGCAGTGGTCGCTTGTTCCCAGATGTCTACTGACTTCTAAATTTGTGATCCTCTCTCCATTTGAGAGTACCAGGTCTAGTATTGCTCCCTCCTGAGTGGGTTCCAACACTAGCTGTCTAAGGTCTGCCCCCTGCAGGGCATCGAGAATGACCCTGCTCTTGGATGTGGCTGCAGTACATGTTATCCAGTTAACATCTGGCATATTCAGGTCCCCCATCAACAGTATCTCCCCTTTTTCAGCCATTTTGAGAATGTCCTCTATCATTTTGTCATCCATTTCCTCCCCTTAAGACGGGGGTCTGTATACAACCCCTGTGCGGATTGTGATGCCATTCCCTGTCTCCAAGGTGACCCAGAGTGCCTCTTGTCCTCCCCTTTACTTTTTAGTTCTGTAGCTTTGATCCCTTCCATTATGTATAGAGCTAATCCATCTCCTCTTTTACCTTCCCTGATCCTTCTGTAGATTGTGTACCCTGGTATGTTGACATCCCAGTCATGGTTCTCGGTGTACCATGTTTCCGTGACTGCCACAATATCCAATTGTTCATCTTCCATCAGGGCTACTAGCTCAGGAAGCTTGTTTCCCAGACTACGGGCATTGGTACTCATTGCCCTCCATTTAATGTTGGCTTTATCTTTTTTTCCCCCATCCCTGCTCTTATTGCCCTTGTCAATTTTTCCATTTACCCCTGTCCTGCCCTGTGTTGAGCTCTGTGTCTCAATGTTTACCTTACTACCTGCCATGTTTTGTGGGGGGAGGCTTGAAATGTCCTGCTTTTTATCAGTGCCTCTCCCCTTGGCTAGTTTAAAAGCTTGCCAAGGAAGCATTTAAACCTGTCATCTAGGAGTTTGGTTCCCTTCGTGGACAGATGCAGACCATCGTGCCAGTATAGACCTTTATCTCTCCAGGTGGATCCCGAGTCCCCAATGAAGCCAAAGCCCTGTGCTCTGCACCAGTTTTGCAACCATTCATTAAACTGCATGGTGTGTAGTACCCTAGCCTTACTCCTGCCATGGACTGGTAGCACCTCTGAAAAGGTTACCGTGCTTGCTACCCATCTGAGGCCCCTCCCCAACTCCACAAATTCATTCTGCACTGCACTGATACCATGCCGAGCTAGGTCATTTGTCCCAAGGTGGACTATGATATCTAGTTCCCTCTCCTGTGATGCTGCTTCTGCAATCCTGAGGATTCACTTCCTGTCCCTCCAAGCCATGGTGCCAGGCAGGCACCTTACTTCCTTTTCCTCTCCCTTCCCTAGTTTTACTCCCCTAACAATTGAGTCCCCCATCAGAAGCTGTTTCCTTCCCCTGTGGTATCCCTTGCCACCCTTTTGTGGATCTCCTTTGTGGATGTCCTCAGCATTCTTCTGGGTCTCTACTGAGGGTGCCGTCATAGAGGAACCTTGCTCTGCCAGAATGTCATATGATTTGTGTAGAGGTACAACTAGGGGCTTCGCCTCTGGTCCACCACCCACATCCTCCCAGAACCCACTGTGGTCCAACTGCTCTTCATACTTGGCAACCTCTGAGGCAGTGGTTATGGCAGTGGTGCTCTGTGGAAGGGGGAGGCCTCCTTAGTCCTTATTCCTAGGGTATACAGGGGAGTGGCAGATTGTCAGAACGAACTCTCTTACGTGACCCCTGCAGTAGATGAATTATTTAACTACTACAGGCTAGCTGTGAAGCTAAACTGTTGTTTTACATGAAAAGTGCATTTTAAATGAATGCTGCAATATCACACATGGGCATGGCTAATTTGAAGCTGTGCTGTCACTAAAATGGACCTTTACAGACCCACAGGCTAAAGTAAATTTTGGTGTGTGTGTGTGTGTGTGTGTGTGTGGGGGACTAAATGTCTAAACTGGTAAAACACAAAATCAGTTTTGTTGTTGAGATCTTAAAGTGAGACCTAGCATTTTAAATAGGTATTTCTTTTTTTGCAGTTTTTTGTTTATACCCCCCTCTTGAAGGTCCGGCTCCCTCAGAGGTCCCTAGCACCTCCTTTCTTGCTCCCACCTACCTGAACGTGTGACACAGCCCCAACAGAATCTTGGTTTACCTCCCAGGTGGGGCAAGGGGTGTGGGATGTATCACTGAACAAGTCGAGCGCTGGACCCTTCAGACGGAGGGTGGTGTAGCTGGCCCAGATATACCAGAGTCTCACTCTGGGAGCTGAGACTGGGGCCATTTCCCTTGTTTCCATCCCAACCTCTGCATAGAAACGTAGAAATTGTCAGCAGATAAGGACCGCCGGGCCCATGCAGTCTGCCCGTAGGCCCTCTACATTGTATGTTGCCACTGACCCTATGTGCTCAATGGTTTTCATCACTCCCTCCCTCCCTCTCAAGTTTCCCTTGTACCTGTCCCAGGCATGTTTAAACCCCTCCACTGTGCTTGCCCTCACTACCTCCTGTGGCAGACTATTCAAAGTGTCAACTGCCCTTTCTGTGTAGAAAAACTTCCTTACATTACCTCTTAATCTACCCCCCCCTCCAATTTCATATCGTGTCCCCTTTATTCTAGTACTTTTTCTACATTGGAAAAAGTCCCCCACCTACACCTTGTTTATGCCCTTGAGGTACTTGAAAGTTTCAATCATGTCCCCCTGCTCTTTCCTGTCCTCCAGTGAGTACATATTGAGGTCCCTTAGTCTCTCCTCATATGTGCAGACAGCATGCATGGGGAGACCACTGTATATGCGCATGCAGAGTGTGCTCAACGCAGGTCCGTGGCCTACACCTGCGCCTCCCAATCCACCTCCTCCACTTACAGTGCCACCTGTGGTCACCCAGGTGGCAGTAGATCAGTGGGGGACAGTAACCCACCTTACCTACAGAAGAGACTCCCTGAGTCATACGGTCCCCGCCCAGTCCCGAATGACCCTGGCTTGTTCCTGAACCCGGTTCGCCGGCATCATGGGTGGTAGTTCTATTGCTGTGCTGAGGGGCTGGCACTAAAAAGCTATTTCTAACTACCTGGATTCAGTTCCCTGTACACACCTGGGCAGTCTTCCACTGTGCATGTTCAGTCACTGGGAACAGTCTTAAAGGAGAACTGCACTGACCCTGTAAGTAAATGCTGCTTAAAATTGTGCTATTGTTCCATTTATACAGGCGTTTTAGTAATCTCAATGGGTATTTCTGCTTTACAACATTTTTTTTTCCAGGTTCAAGTTCAAGTTTATTGCAGGAAAACTCCATTGAGCAAGCTCATTCACAAGGAGGTCCTGTGACATAAACATTTAAAGTACAAACATAGATAGGTAATAACAGTATATACATGAAATGCACGTTACATGATACAGGCTGGATATACATACAAGGGTACCACATAGGGTGACCTCAGGTGGTAAACATTAATATGAGACAGGGAAGCGACTTACAGGTTGCATACTGATAAATGAAACATGATGACTGGTGTGTGTAATACATATATTTTGGCAGCTAGAACAAACAACAGACTACAACTGATATGGGGGGTGATTTGATAGAGTAGCAGTGGAGCGTAAGCGTAGATAAAACCAGGAGTAGAAGGGGAAGGGAAAGCAGTTAATATGACAAAGCAATTATACCTTACCAGTGGATAAATATGGCACACATGGGGAAGGAAGAGACTTAATGACAGTTACAGGTGTCTTTTATTTTGGCTGAACTTAGCAATTTGTAGAGTTTATTGAAACTGTGCTAGTTAGTTTCAGTACAGTTTGTAATTGGTTCCAAGTGGAGGAAGGGCATATGCAATAAACGTTTACCAAAGGAGGTCCGCGTCCTTGGTATGTCAAGCATAATAAAGTCAGATTTTCTTAACAAGTATGCACTATGTGAGATACTAATAAGGGAAGAGAGATAGCTTGGCAATTTCTACAGGAGCAGTTTAAGAGTCCATAGCCCAGCATGGAGCAGGCGTCTAGTAGTAAGGGATGTCCAACCAACAGCTGCATATAAGTCAGAGTGGTGCGAACGACAAGGGGAGTTGGTAATGAACCGTAACGCACGGTGATAAAGGTGATGGTGGTAAGCACCATTCTAGAACTGTATGATGTAGTTTATGTCCCTCTCAGCCACAGAGTTCTATTGTAGAACATGGACCAGGGTCGAAACTGGCACCGGCCCACTAGCCAAATGCTGGTAGGTTTTGTATCGGGCTAGTAGAAGGCAGTATGGCGCAGTGTGTTAAGGCTCTGAGCTGCAAATCTGGAGACCTGGGTTTGAATCCCACAGCCCCCTAGGTGCATACTGTGTGACCCTGAGCAAGTCACTTAACTTCCTTGTGCTCCCAGGTTGCACCTGCAAACAAGCTTTCAGCTTAGTGTATCTCACCTGGTAAAATAATTGGTAAAATAAAAATAGTAAGAATTTCTTCTAACTAGCCCTGTGGGCTTGTTCTGGAGAAGGTAACTTTTCAATAGGTAAAACAGCTGGACCAGTGGAAAAGTCTGTGGGGCTAGTAGATTTCCCAAGTCATTGGCTAGTGACTGCAAAACTTAATTTCGACTCTGGATGCATTCTGCCAACAATAGAAGAGTATAATAGGGACATAAACTACAATTTTCCTATTTACAAAGTTGTCGGGCACTGATCTAAATTTGATAACCAAAACATTTAATTCTGTTTGTAGATTCGCTACATTCAAGTCATATAATACTCATCATTGTGTACTATACAGAGAATCTAGTTGGTTACCTCCGAAGTTTAATTTCTAGTACTGTCTCGGCTGTTTAGTTGACAATGGGCCGGATATTCAAACTGCGCTATTTTGTGGTGCAAGCCCTTGCGCTGCACAAAATAGTTGCGCAGGGGTGTGTCCAGAGCGATATTCAAAGGAGTTGCGCCCTTGAGCAACTCCTTTGAATATCACCCCCCCAGCCACAACCACTGTGCATGGCGCAGTGGAACTTGTGCCACCGCAAGTTGTCAGAGTGGAGCATTCAACTTGCGGTGGCGCAAGTACCATTGCGCCATGCCCAAAATCCATATTCAAAAGGTGACATGCAAATGGGGCCATAATTCATGCAAGGCGCAGGGGGCCATTTGCTTCTGATTATGGCCCATTTGCATGCCATTAGCATGCAGGTGCACCGATCCCGAGGACTTGTGCCTGGCGCCTGCCAGGCAGCAGCCCGTCGAGGACCGGCGCCCTGCAGCCCGATCGTGGGCAAAACAGTGTAGAATCCCACCACCACCCCACTGGCCCGATCGCGGGCATAGTTTAATCCCCACCAGCCCGATCGCGGGCAGCAGTGTGGCTCCCCCCTCGAACGTATCCCTGGTGGTCCAGTGGACCGAAAAGCCCGATCGCGGGCAGTAGTGGTTTAATAAAACCCTCCCCCTCCTCCAGAACACATCCCTGGTGGTCCAGTGGACCGAAAAGCCCGATCGCGGGCAGTAGTGGTTTAAACTCCCCCCCCTCCCAAACACATCCCTGGTGGTCCAGTGGCAAATCCTGATCGCGGGATGTAAAAGTTGAACAAACCCCGAACATAGCCCTGGTGGCTGAGTGTCCCCACCACCCACCCACCGGCCGCAGCTCCCGGCGGCCCGGCGGGCGGCAGCATCCCACCCGCCTGCCGCCCGTCGCCCGCCGACTGACTGCCGGTAGGGCCTGCCGCCCATTGGTGCAGAGCAGAGCCAATGGGCGTGCAGCTATCCCGTACATGACAGTCAGATTTGTGACCGGCAGTCAGTCGGCGAAGGGCGGGGCGCAGGCGGTGGGATGCCGCCGCCGCCGGGGAGCGGGTGGTGCCTGTGGTGGGTGGGTGGGGGACACCAGCCACCAGGGCTATGTTCGGGGTTTGTTCAACTTTTACATCCCGCGATCGGATTTGCCACTGACCACCAGGGATGAATTCGGGAGTAGAGGGGTTTAAATCACTACTGTCCACGATCGGGCTTTTTGGTCCACTGACCACCAGGGATGTGTTCGGGAGGAAGGGGTTTGTTTAAACCACTACTGCCCGCGATCGGATTTACGGTCCACTGACCACCAGGGATACGCTCGGGAGGGGGAGCCATTGCTGCCCGCGATCGGGCTGGTGGGGATTAAACCATGCCCGCGATCGGGCCAGTGGGGGTGGTGGAGGGATTACAGTCGCCTGCCAGCCATCGGGCTGCAGGGGGTACAGGGAGGGTTGGGGCCAGCTACAGGTAGCTGCTGTGTTGGCGCCTGCAATGCAGCAGCTCATCTGTGGTGGCCTCGACTTAAGCCTTTTTTAGCTGAAAGTTGTGCAGGGGCAGGTTGGGGGTTGCGCCGCAAACTCTGCACAGCCCGGTTGAATATCGGCTGTGCAGTTTATGCATGGTTCCTCCCACTCCAGTTCAGCATGCATTCATTTGCATTGCGCTTGTTGCTCAGCATGTTTTCTGTATTAACACCTCCTGCTGAATATCGCGAATGGAGCAAGCTCGACTTATGAGGCACAACCCTTTTGAATATCTGGGCCAATATATACTAAGAACAAAATACTTGTCCCCATTATACAGTAGAATTGAAATCTGGAAATACCATAGAGTATTAAAATCCTCTTCCAATTTACAACTACTAATCCCAAAATTTACAACTGCTATGGGGGAGTGTGCTTTTTCAGTGCAAGTACCAATATTATGGAACTCATTACCTCTATATTGCCTTGATGCTTGTAGTCTTTTAAATCTGAAAAATCAGTCTTATTTCTTGCAGTTAACTAATTGTGAATGTTTTTAATGTTGTAGAGTATGTCTGTACATATACTGTGTGTGTGTATATAAAATGTGCGCATGTATGTATGTATTATATTGCATTGTATACTTTATACCATCTTAGCTGCTTGTTTTTGTGGCTCCGGGTCATTCCTGAAAACCGGCCTTGGCTGAGTGTACTTACCCGGTTAACAAAGTGAATACATAAATACCTACATCATACAGTTCTAAAATGATTCTTACCAGCAGCATGCAAATTAGAAACACCCACTAGGATAACTAAAAAGCCTGGCTAGCTAGAACAATAACAGAATTTGATTCAGTATTTAAAACACATTTTCTACTGTGAAAAATGACAGATAGCTTCAGTGCAGTTGTCCTTTAAAGCTCGATTCCTCCACCCACCCAGTCATGAGTCCTCCAGCTGTGCAACCACATCTTTTAGATCTTGTTTTCAGCTGGAAAGAACTTGTCACATTTTTCACAGCTCCTACCTGTGAATTAGAATTTCTTCAGTGTGCAGGCGTTTTCAATTTAATTTAGATTTCCGTCTCTTTTCCTGTCAACTCATTATGTACATTGCAGCTGTGGCTCACTGCTCGGTCAATCGCAGTGGACCAGATAAGGAAACTAGGTTTGTAAGGCTGCATATGTTGCAGATTCACCATGTCTGTCGCCTGCCATGATGCATGCATCCACAGTCTGGGCACGGCCCTCAACATAGACAGTTGCCAGTGGTGCAAGGTTATGCAACTACAGGCATTTAAGGATCAGAGGGTTTGGGTTCTCAGCAGGAGGCCTGGTCTAATATGGACACGTTCGTGCAGTATACATACAGTACTTCCCACAGGCTGTAGTCCATGGTTGCATACTTGTAGTCCCTCTGTAGTTCTGGTTATGCCCAGTGGGCACCTTTGTCAGTTGTCAAGCTTAGAAATTAAAGATGGCTGCCTAAT
The DNA here is from genome assembly GCA_016271365.2 of Neoceratodus forsteri. Classification (NCBI taxonomy): domain Eukaryota; kingdom Metazoa; phylum Chordata; order Ceratodontiformes; family Ceratodontidae; genus Neoceratodus; species Neoceratodus forsteri. The sequence goes on from JADMNL010000028.1 coordinate 110,617,681, forward strand.
TAGGCTCTGTGTCTGAATCAATCTGTCCTTTAACCTCCCCAGTTTATTACAGTTCATATTCCATTACAGATCGTGGGAACGGCATGTGATGCTCCCAACCAATCATGGCTCTTCTTTCAGATGCTCGAGATACTCTTACTTCCGTGTCTCACTTGCTGTGCCATAGTAACAGGCTTGTCACTACCACCGCTCCCGCTGCAAAGAAAGATAATTTTTTAAATAACGAATTACACATGATATATTATAACTTTATTGGGATTCTAGGGGGGCCTCTTCTGGATCTGAAAGTGTTGCCTCTTGTGTCCTTAAAGGGACACTGTCACCCTCCTTAGGTTTCAAAGTGTCCCTAGTTTAAACAAGCATTTGTCAATGCCGAATGTTGCTTGCTTGTATGTGCTGTTCAGGTATTTGGAAGTGATAGTTCCATGCCTTCCTCCCAAGACATGCACTGTGTCTTTCCTGGGGACATCAGGTCAGACAAATCTGGTTGATTTCTTTGACTGGGTGACAAAGGAAGTGAATCAGGGTGGGGCAGTGGACAACGCTTACTTTGATTTCAGCAAAGCCTTTGACACCATCCCACATAGGAGGCTGATAAAGTAGCTGGGTAGGCTGGGCATGGGGGAGAGGGTGGTAAACTGGGTTAGAAACTGGCTAACATACAGGAGGCAGAGAGTGGTGGTAAATGGGGTGCAGTCTAGGGAGAGAGGGTGACCAGTGGGGTGCTGCAGGGATCGGTCCTGGGGCCAGTCCTGTTCAATGTCTTCATTAGTAACATTGCAGAACGGCTGAAGGGAATTTTGTCACCAAATTTTCAACATAGCCATTTTAAGACCTCTGCTCATGAACAGTGTCACTGTGATTTTCTTAATCTGTCCCAAACATTGATTGTGCACACGACTGCGCCATTGTGCTCTACATGCACGGAAACACATTTTGGGCAACATGTAAAAAATGACAGCTGTACTGCTCATAAGGAGGTGTGGTAAAATGGCAATGTTGAAAATATGGAGTGCAAATATTAAAAATTCGCGAAATTACGAGCATGCGTAGGAACAGCGCAACGCATGCTCATAAAACAGTCATTTTGGGGAATTTTTTCACCAAATTTTTAACATAGCCATTTTAACACCTCTGCTCTTGAACAGTGTCACTGTGATTTTCTTACTCTATCCCGAACATTGATTTTGCACACTGACTGCGCCATTGTGGGCTACATGCGCCCACACATTTTGGGCGAGATATGAGAAATGACAGCTGTACTGCTCATAAGGAGGTGTGGTAAAATGGCAATGTTGAAAATCTGGAGTGAGCATATTGAAAATTTGCGAACTCATGAGCATGCGTAGGAACAGCGCAACGCATGCTCGTAAAACAGTCATTTTTGGGAATTTTTTCACCAAATTTTCAAGATACGGTTTTTGGGGGCCTACCTAATGAAATGTGACACTGTCATTTCATAAATTGGTCCCGAAAGGTGGTTCCGCGCAGTGACCACGAAATCACCTGTCAGGGCCGATTAACGCCATCACAGTGACAGAATTCATGAGGTGGGGTCCCAAAAACCCCATGTTGAAAATTTGGTGAAAAAATTCCCCAAAATGCCCGAGACATGCAGTAAAGTTGAAAACCCCTATTTATTCCATTATATAGCTTACCGGCATTTCCTCAGTTCGCGGTTGACTTTGAAGAGTGCAGACGTGTTCCTGGTCCACTGAAGATCACTGCGCGACTCCGGAGGTAAGTATGGGGTGAGGTGTGGGTGTGGGGAGGTAGATGCACAGTGGGTGGGCGCGGGTGGGGAGGGAGGTCAGGACAGTCTGCGAGGAAGGTTTTTTCTTTTAGGTTTTTTTTTATACTTAGATGACACAGGACTGTGACGCTGGACTTGTGCCATGCTGGGGTGGGCTCCCAGCGTGGCAGCTGGAAGGCGGTTTGGGGGTGGGGGCAGTGGAGCCGACGGGGAATTGGGCACCCCCGTTGGCCATAGGACTTGTTGCTATGCTGGGGTGGGCTCCCAGCGTGGCACCCGATATTCCCGGGTAGGGGGAATAGTAGAGCCGACGGGGGATTGGGCACCCTCGTTGGCCATACAGACTGCTGCCACACTGGGGTGGGCTCCCAGCGTGGCACCTGGAACTCTGTTGGGGGGGGAGCGCAGCACAGCTGACTGGGGATTGGGCACCCCCGCCGGCTATACAGTGTGCGTGGGGAAGCAGGAGCACGCGTAGGCGTGCGCATGTGTGTGTGCATGGTGGGAGCTGTATGAGCATGCGCTTAACATAGAAACATAGAATTTGACGGCAGATAAGACCACTTGGCCCACCCAGTCTGCCCATTTCTACCTACTGGATAAGCTGCAGATCCTAGTTAACCAGCAGCCTACTTCTTCCTACCCCCACCCCTAGAATTGCCTTTATGACTGTCCCATGCATGCTTGAATTCCACCACTGTTTTTGACTCCACAACCTCCTCTGGAAGGCCGCTCCACGCATCCACAACCCTCTCTGTGAAAAAATACTTCCTTAAATTACCTCTGAGCCGCCCCCCTCTATCTTCAAATTGTACCCCCTTGTTCTTGCACACCTCTTTTTTTGAAAGATGCTATCCTCTTGGACTTTGTTGATTCCCTTGAGGTACTTGAAAGTTTCTATCATGTCCCCCCTCTCCCTCCTTTCCTCGAGGCTATACACATTAAGGGCCTTAAGTCTGTCTTCATATGTCTTCCGGTGCAGACCCTGCACCATTTTAGTTGCCCTCCTCTGGACAGCTTCCATCCTGTCTATGTCTTTGCGGAGACTGGGTCTCCAGAACTGCACGCAGTACTCCAGATGAGGTCTCACCAGCTGTCTGTACAGAGGGATAACAACTTCCTGTTTTCTACTGGTGATGCCTCTCCCTTTGCATCCCAATATCCCCCCAGCCCTCCTTGCTGCCCTCTCACATTGCTTGCCCACCTTTAGGTCATCTAATATGACTACCCCAAGGTCTCTTTCCATTTTTGTTGTTGTTAGTATTTCACCCCCCATTGTGTACTCTTCCCCTGGGTTTTTGTTTCCCAGGTGCATTACCTTTGCACTTCTTAGCATTGAATCTAAGCTGCCATACATTTGACCATTCCTCTAACCTTGCCAAGTCACTTTCATCCTTTCCACCCCACCTTGTGCATCAACTCTGTTGCAGATCTTTGTGTCATCTGCAAAGAGACATACTTTTCCTTCCAGTCCCTCTGCAATGTCGCTTATAAAGACATTGAAGAGGACCGGTCCTAATACTGAACCCTGCGGTACCCCACTAGTAATCCCCCTTTCTTCAGAGTGGACTCTATTTACTATTGCTCTCCGTGTCCTATTCTCCAGCCAATTCTTTACCCAGGCTGTCATCTTGGGACCCACTCCCAGGCTGGCTAACTTGTATATTAATCTTTTGCATGGGACTGTGTCAAATGCCTTGCTAAAGTCTAGGTAGGCCATGTTCACAGCCCCTCCCTGATCTACTACTTTGGTCACCCAGTCAAAGAAATCTATCAGATTTGTCTGGCATGACCTTCCCACTGTGAATCCATTTTGCCTTGGGTCCTGTGCCCTCTGGCCTCTAGATACTCGACAGTTCTTTCCTTCAGAAGTGATTCCATCATTTTCCCTATCACTGAGGTTAAACTAACAGGTCTGTAGTTTCCTGCTTCTGCCTTGCTCCCACTTTTGTGAAGGGGAATCACATCTGCCCTTCTCCAGTCCTCGGGTACCACCCCATCCTCCCATGATTTGTTAAAGAGGGTAGTCAGTGGTGTCACTATTTCTACCCTTAGTTCTTTTAGAATTCTGGGATGAATCCCATCAGGCCCCATTGCTTTGTCCACCTTCAGTTTTATCGCTGCTCACTGAAGCGTAGCTCTCCCTTTCAACTGTACCTCACTGCATTTTCAACTGCTGTCATAGACAGCTGCATCGTTGATTGGAGAACTGCGGCCGCGCCTGCAAACACACTGACTGAATTGGAAGAGGGCTGCCACACCTCCGAAAACTCGGATGATGGCACTATGTTTCTTGCACGTGCATGCAAGCAACATAAAAAACATGTAATTGGTCACATTCTGCAGAGACTCCTAATACAGCTGGTAGTTTGATTCTAATTCCTTTTTATTTTTAATAGTGATAAACAGACTGCCCACCATACTGTTCTTACCACACCAAAACATGTTTGAATCTAATCTAATCAATATCAGGCTATCCAGTATTCCTGAGGGGGCTGAGGGCACAGAGATGATCCCATTCATTCAGAAGACTCTCAGAGAGATACTCCACTTACCAGAACCAATATCCCTCAAGATAGAATGAACACACCGCACCATGGGCCCCAAACCAGTGCCGGGAGCTGGCCTCGAACAATCCTGACAAAATTCCTGCGACATCAAGATAAAGAGACAGTGCTGCATACAGCTTGGAAACGTGGTGCAGTTCGCTTTAAATCACAGAGGCTGTATTTCGACAACGATTACCCACCTGAAGTGGTGGCGCGAGGAAGAGCATACATCCCGACCATGAGAGCTCTTAAAGCAGCAGGCATATGGTTTAGAACACCCTACCCCTCCAAGATGGTGATTTTCTTCCAGGAAGGCCCTCTCACCTTCGACAACATGGCGGCAGTGATAACCAAGCTGAAAGCGAGGAAAATAGATGCCAGTCAGCAGCGCCCTAATCATGAAACATAAATTGCCACCAAGCTTGCACAAAAGGTCTGGAGCAACAATCAGAGAGACTCCAGACGTCGACAGGGAATGGAAGCCATCCAAAAGATCGTTGGCACATTGAAAGCCAGGCAACTGACCCCCGAGGGGTGCTGTGGAGGAAGCACAAGCGGTAGAAACCTGAATAACTGCAAATATAGGACTAAGGACAATAAATGATGTTTGTATACCTGATCAGCTAGTGGCTTAGTACTAAAGTCAGGTTTGGGAAATTATCCTCATAGATGTTCTGAGCTTGATGGGGGGAGGTCCGACTGATCTTTTCTGTGGCCTCCTGAGATGTAGGTGCGCCTGAGCGAGGCCCAGCATCATGGGACTTTTGGCCTGGTTCCCCGATCATGGAGGTGGGGGAGTGAACTTCATCCCAGCTGACCGCTCGTCCACTCGCTCATTTGGTCGGCCTTGTGGGAGTCGCTGATTTTGGGAAGGGGGATGTCCCAGGGCTGACTGGGGAGATGAGAGGATCGGGAGTTTGTGTGGGATGGTCGTGATTAGTTCCTGGGGCCTTTCAGAGCTGTAGATGCGATTGAGTGGGGCCTAGCACCATGGGGCCTCTGACCAGTTTCCTCGGCCCTGGGGGGGAGCGAACTGTGCTTCAGTCGTTCGCATGAACATATGCTCGTTGGGCTGGCTATGTTGGAGTCGCTGAACCCGGGTGGGAGGGGGGAATACTACAGGGTTGACTGGGGAGCCAGGTAGTTCAGGAGCCTGATGTAAAGCAACTCTGAAGCATTTCAGCTGGGATAGGCCATGACACCAGGTCTTTAAACACGGGAGAGCATGAGAGCCAGGCTGGTTGTCTTCTCCCCGTTGTCCCTGCTAATAGCACCATTCCCAAAGATGCTCTGAACATGATAAGGGGGTAGGAGGGAGGGGAGAAGAAGGGGAAGGGGGATGGGCGAAGGAGGCTCCAACTAGGTATTTTGTCTGCTTTGTGGCCTCCTGAGCTGCGGATGAGCTTGAGCGAAGCCCAGCCTCATGGGGCTTCTGTCTTAAATCCCCGACCATGAGGGTGGGGGAGTGAATTGCATCCCAGCCATCCGCCCGACTGCTCGCTTGCTTGGCTGACCCTGCGGGAGCCGCTGATCCTGGGAGGAAGAACACGTCGAGGTTGACTGGGGAGCTGGGCAGATCGGGAGTTTGTGCTGGGTAGCTGTGACAGGTTTCCGGGGCCTTCCTGAGCTGCCGATGCATTTGAGTAGGACCCAGCACCAGGGGGCCTCTGGCCTGCTTTCCCCGGCCCTGGGGAGGGGGGAGAGTGAACTTTACCCCAGTAGTTTATGTGACCATCTGCTAGTCAGACTGGCTCTGTTGGAATCGCTGAACTCTGGGGGGATACCCCAGGGTTGACTGTGGAGCCAGGTAATTTAGGAGCTTGATGCGAAACAGCTCTGAAGCATCACGGCTGGGATAGGCCACGACACTAGGCCTATTAAACACTGGAGGACACGAGGGCTGGGTTGATTGCCTTCTCCCCATGGTTCTTGATAATAGCACCACATATATAAATGGGAACCAGTGGAAGACAGGAAGGATGACATAGCTGTGTTGGGACAGAGATACAGAGGGAGGGTAAACCAAGAACTGATACATTGTTCATATATAGCGGAGCGTTGCCTGATCAGAGGCTGGTATTGTGTGGTAGGGGCAGGGGTGGGGCACTGGAGACTTCACTATGCACTTGCGGCATTGTCCCTGCTCCCCCCCTTCACTTCTTTACTGGGTCGGGGGTGGGGAGCACGCCACAAAATTCCTAGACCAGAGTCTTCCCCATTCAGGGAAGGGATCGCTTCTCTCCTGATCCCTGGTGCCTCCTCTAGATTACCTCTGATCTCAGGGGCGCCTGCGGCTTGACCGTATACGTCACCCACCCCACTCACCTTTCCCCTGTTAGGCACTATAAGTGCCAAAGGCCCAAGATTGCCTAGGGCTCTTGAAGTAAGGAGCTATCCTTACCATAAGATCAGGGTTTAACCCTGATTAGTGGAAGTACAAGTTTGTTATTTCTTGTTAGAGAGGCCATGTTAGTCACCTCGCAGATTCTAAGGTGTTTGTTCATACAAGTTTTTGGATGTCAGAATATGTGGTTTTGTTATTATTATTGTCTTATGTAACCCCCCTGCAAATGGGGGGTTCCCAAAAGACTTCCAGGAGCTTGCTTGAATGCTCCAAGCCTGAATGGTGTTTGGCATTTAAGCCATTTATCAGTGAGTGTTTTTAGAGCCTCTGGTACTGTCTCTTTAAGAGCTGTCTGCTTGCAGACATAATTAGTTTGTATGGGGGGACTGTGCTTCTCTGAGTACCACTGAGCTGCTGCCAATTCACTTCATTTTGCAGTCACTAGGAGTGCAAAGGGAACCTATCTGAAAGATGTAACTGTTTGCCAGAAATTATTTAGAGTAATAATGAAATTACAGTTTGTCTAACCTGCTTTCTTTGCAGTCAGAACTGTGTCTGCTAGTTCCCCATTCTAGTTTTGAACTGCTGAACTGGACCAATCAGTGTGGGGTAAGCTAGCTCTAAAATGGTGCCTTGACGAATCAGAACTTGGACTCATAATCTGAGCCAGCCACAAGAGGATTGTATGGGCAGTGACTCTGGGAGATGTAGTTTAGACTTCAGTGCCTTTTGGACCAACAGCAGCAGTCTATTGTGAGTGACAGCCAATCCAGTCAAGAACTGGGAGGAACTCAAAGGAAGTGCCCGGTTTTGTCAGTTGAGGTGTCAGTTGAGCTTGCAGTGAAGAAGGAAGGAGCCCTGTGCTTTTCAGTGTGCAGTTTTAGTCAAAAACGTGTGTAAGGCCCAGAGTTCCGGTCTGCAGCTTGTTAGGACTGAACCGTCCTGTGAAAAGAATCAAAGGATCTCTGAAGAGTGGAAAACAGGCTCACCCTGTAGAAGACTGGAAGAATTGCTGAAAATTGCACTCGGTCTGTCAGGAACTGAATCTGCTGTGTGTTCTCCGGGTATTGTGCAGTAATTGCGATCGGATACAGATGCAGCCTGCCTGGTATAGTGCTTTCTTTATATGGATGTGTGAAGAGGTTTGTGCCTCAAGTGAGCCCTGCTGACATTGAAGGACCCTATCTTATTTGGAGGTCGTGAGTACTAATTCAGGGTCGCTCCCTGTTGAATTGCCACATTAAATCCAAATGGAATTACTGTACTGCTGACTGTTTAATTCTCCTTTTCTCTGTGTGAAAGGGCCCTACCAGCTGCCACGGTTTGGACTAGCCACTAGGGCTTGGGTACCCAGGACAGTAACTGATAGGGATAGGCCTGTGCACAGAGCCATAGGTAGATTATTAGAGTGATAAGCTAATTAACCTGATTTCCCCTGTCCTTGTTATATCCCCTAAATAATCAGAGCTGCTTGTTTCAGCAAAGTTATACTGCCTGAGGTATTTGTCTATGTTAAAGTACTGTACTGTGATTGTTGCACTGTATCTCATTTCACAGGAGGTCCCAGTGCCGAACCAGACCTGGGGGTAAGTGTATACTAAGGTAATTCTGATATATTGTGTGGGCCACTAGTGGGAAGAAGGGGTTGCAGTGTCCCAGAGGGCTGTGACCAAGTTAGTTTAACTATTGCAAACCCTGACCTCTGGGTGGAGGCACCGCCATTGGATCCAGGCCCCTCAACCTGTTAGTGGCAAATCAGGCAGGGTAGTAGCCCCTGGGATAGCGCCATCTAGGGGTTACATCTTGGAGGCTCACCGCTGGGATTGTGTGTCCTCTAGTGGCCATATTTACTAACCACTGTTAAGAAAAAATGGGTACCCGACAGAAGTGGCTGTGCACCGGCTGGTGGAGTGGTGTACTGGGAGGAGATCGACCCCAAAATGCTATGCTTATCCTGGACATCCCCTGGTATCAATACGGACACTGTGCAGGGAGTACTTTCCAGGTGGAAGGTTTACAAAACCCTGTGGTGGTGGGGGCATGCTAATCTGCTCACCCACACTTTCCTGGCCCTAGTAGAGTTTAAGGATCCCATAGATAGCTCCAAAGTGCCACAGACCATTACCCCAGAGGGAGCCCTCACTGCTTGGAGAGTGATAACTAAGGACAGTAAAGACCTGGGGATCAGCCCCACCACTATCTGAAACTTTTGAGGAGAAATTTGCTGAATGGTTGCTGGGAGAGGGAAAACTGTGGAGGACTTGAAGAAACTATTCTTGCCACCTGGGGTGTTCCTCCCCAACACCCTCTCCTGCTCCAGTGCCCGTAATGGTGGCTGAACCAATGCAGACTCCTATTTCTGCACCTGCCATTAGTCACGACTCTTACCGAAGGTTGAGGATCTTCTCTGGCACCTCCCCACCCAAGGGAGGATGACTGGGAGACCTGGATAGACTATGTTGCCCCAAGTGCTAGAATGGCAATGCTCGGAAGGCGAAAGAGGGTTAGTGAGGCCTCGAGGTCCTGCCCTGGCTACCATCCGTGCTAAGCGGGCCAGTAACCCTGAGGCGACTGCACAGGCCTATCTTGAGGCCTTGGAGAATGTGTATGGGAGCCCAGATTCTGATGAGGACCTATGGTGGAGGTAAGAGATGCACAACAGTACCAAGGGGAGTTGTTGTCTGTGTATGTATCTCGGCTGGAAAATTGTTGCAAGAATGCCTCAGAAAGGTAGTTTGCCAGCTATTGAACTGGACCGAACCAGGCTGGACAGGATCCTTAAGTCTGCCCCTTCTCAGAACTGCTGCTTCAGTTACGCCTGGCAGATCGACTGGAATCCCCACCTCCTATGATGAGTTAATGAGAGAAATTCGAGGAGTTGAGAAAAGACGACCTCGGAGGGACCTGCACCAATAGCTGCGGCTACGACCCGAGTGACTGAGGTGACCCATCGAGTGAAGTTCGGGGCAGAGGTTGGCAGTCAATGAGTGCTCTGACAAGGAAAAGATATGTCACAATGGGGCGAACTGTTGAGAGAGATCCAGAATTCAAAACAGTCCTTTATGAAGGCCACGCCTGCAAGCACGGGCCCTGACCTATATCCGACTGCATCTGCTATGGGGTGAGGGTACCCACCCATGTATCTCCTGCTGATAACAGCTCGAACTGATTCCTTGACCATGGAAGTGGAGAAACTGACGAGATGTCTCCAAATGCTTATCACGCCGCAGACAGAGATGGCACCAAGGTTTCCGTTAGTAGTGCCCGCCTGGCTCCCAGTGTGGCGCCTCGGCCAGCTCAAACTCCAGAAAGTATGTTTTGCTATAATTGTGGGAAAGATGGGCACATGAAAGGGAATGCCAGTCCCCAAAAGACACTGACAAAGTTGCATATAGGCTACAAGGAGAGCTTGGAGAAGAAATCAGTGGTTAAGAGGTGCCGACATGATCCCAGTGAGGGCACCAAAAATGCTAATTCACGTCCTTTTGTGCGAGGTCAGTTGCCCAGGCCCCCACTACCGCCTCTCCAGACTGGTCCAGAATAGTGGGTCCCTCCATGGAGACCACTGTAAAGGTGAATGGAGTGTCTACAAGAGCTGTATTAGACAGTGGCTCCCAAGTGACAATTATGTTCCAGGATTGGTATCAGAAGCATTTGTCAGACGCCACTTACAACCATTAGAAGGACTGCATGTATGGGGGTTAAGTGAGAAGGCCTACCCTTATTCCGGGTATATCCGAATTTGGCTGTCTTTCCCCACCTCCGTGGCTGGAGTGGCGAACAAGTAGAGACCCTAGCCTTAGTGTGTCCCCCACTGGACTGTATGATGGTGTCCCTTTGTTGATTGGAACAAATGCTCATATGTTTGGAAGGCTGGCACAGTTGTGTTATGAAAACAGGGGTCAAAGACTAGTAGAGCTTTAAGAGTTCGGCTTTAATTAAGAAAGCCTATGAGGCACAGAGAGATGCTGAAAAACAGAACCAGAGGAACCGGTCGGAATTGTATGGAAGAAGGATCCTGAGTCTCTGATCCTGCGCCAAATGCCCAGTGTACCTTACAGGAGAGGTCCGTATCAGAAAGGATGTTAAGAATAAAATATTAATGTTGGATGCACCAGGCGATGGAAAATTGCCAGAGGGACTGCTGGTCAAGCCTAGTATTTTGCCCGCTAGAGCCCATGCTTATGCCAGAAGGGTAATGGTCCAAGTTCATAATGTGTCTGAAAGAGACATTCGAGTAAACAGAGGTTGCATCCTGGCTAATGTGCATTGTGCAGACACTGCAGTGCTACCCAGCAGCAAGAGTTCAAGGAAGAATGACAGAGTAAGCGCCTGACTTGTTTGATTTGACGACTCCCGCTGCCAGCTGAATGGAAAGTGAGGATCAGTGAGAAGCTTGCCCAGAGAGACCAGGTGTTTCTTTAAAGGAATGGGATGTAGGATGCGTGCAAGGAGCTGAGCACAATATCCGCTGCATGACGAAGACCATTTCGTGAGAGGTCTCGCGCCTGGCACCTGCTGACATAGATGATGTGAGACGGCATCTGCAAGAGATGTTAGCTGCTGGTGTAATACAAGAATCCAGAAGCCTTTATGCTTCCCCCATTGTGGTAGTGAGGAAAAGAATGGAACAGTAAGGATGTGTGTGGATTATCGCTTAAACCGGCGGACTATCCCTGATCAGTACACAATGCCCGCATTCAGGATGCTTTGGACTGCCTAAGCGGGAGCAAGTGGTTCTCTGTACTGGATCTCCGCAGTGGGTACTACCAGATCCCGATGGCCCCAGGGACCGTTGAGAAGGCGGCCTTTATCTGTCTGCTTGGCTTCTATGGAATTCATGAGGATGCCTCAAGGATTTCAGGTGCCCCAGCCACTTTTCAACGATTGATGGAGCGTGCAGTGGGGACAACTTACTAGAGTGCCTGGTATACCTAGATGATGTCATTGTGTTTGGCAGCTCACTGGAGGAACATGAGAGCAGATTATTTAAGGTATTGGACCGACTGGAGGACTTTGGCCTTAAACTGTCCATTGATAAGGTCAATTCTTTCAAACATCAGTAAAGTATGTGGGACACATAGTATCCACCGAGGGAATAGAGACCGACCCAAGTAAAGTTGAGGCCTTGACCACCTGGCCACAGCCCAAAAATCTAAAAGAACTGCAAAGATTCCTGGGATTCTGTGGTTATTATCGGCGCTTCATCAAGGACTATTCAAGAGTGATCCGCTCCTTTACTTAACCTTACTCAAGGTATCCCCAACCCACAAAAATACCAAAAGTCAGCGTCCCTCAAGACTGAAAGAGTGTATTTTCATCCGAGTGAAGTATTTGGGGCCCGCTGGACTCCTGATTGTGAGACTGCTTTTCATGAGATCATATATCAACTTACCCATGCTCAGTGCTGGCCTGTGCGATCCAAGAAAACCTTACGTCCTGCACACTGATGCTAGCTTGCAAGGGTTGGGGGCTGTGTTGTACCAAGAGCACGAGAATGGCCTGAGACCAGTGGCCTTTGCCAGTAGAAGCCTGACCCCATCCGAAAAGAACTATCCTGTACATAAGTTAGAGTTCCTAGCTTTGAAGTGGGCTATTGTTGACCAATTCCATGAGTACTTGTATGGGGCTAAAATACTAGTAAAACTGACAATAATCCTTTGACCTATGTGCAGACCTCAGCTAAGTTGGATGCCACTGGCATAGGTGGCTTTCTGCATTATCTACATATGACTATGCTCTCGAATACGAGCAGGTCTGAACCACATAGATGCTGATGCTCTCTCCCGGAGGCCTGTTCCCCAGAATGATTGGGTCCGATTGGCAGAACCTGACATTCGGGCACTCTGCCGAAGTTTGACAGGAGGAACAATGTCCACGGACGAGTGGACTGCATGGTGGATTGCTTGGGAGCCTCTGAGAATTGCATACCTGTTGCTTATTGCCACTTTTCTGCAATAGACATTGGTGCACTGCCCAGCTGGACAATGACAGTATTCAGGGCTCAATCCCACGATCCCATGATCAAAGCAGCTTTAGAAGCCCTCTATGCAGGAAAAGATGTGTCCAAATTACGCTCCACTGATTTGAGAACTGCACTGTTATACAAAGAAGGTCCTAAGTTGAAACTGATCAATAAACTGTTATACAGAGAAACAGTAGACAGAGGGGGACAAGTAGACAAACAACAACTAGTGCTGCCCACTGCCTTTCGAGACTCAGTACTGAGGTCCTTGCACAACCACATGGGGCACCTTGGTATAGACAGGTCACAGAACACTTGACTTGGTGAGATCCAGATTCTATTGGCCTAAGATGGGGGCTGATGTGGAGCAACACATTCGAACTTGTAGTCGCTGCTTACAGAGGAAAGCTTTGCCCCAGAGGGCTGCCCCCCTTGTTAACATCACCACCAGTGCACCCATGGAGCTGGTCTGTATTGATTTTCTGAGTTTGGAGTCGGATCAAAGAAATATCAGTAATGTGCTGGTGGTCACTGACCATTTCACGAGATATGCCCAAGCTTTCCCCACCAAAGACCAGAAAGCATCCACTGTGGCCAAAGTACTTGTAGAAAACTTTTTGTTCACTATGGGGCTCCACAAAGAATCCATTCTGATCAAGGGAGACTTTGAGAGTCGTCTGATCAAAGAGATGCTTTCTCTGTGGGGAGTGCAAGTCCAGAACCACTCCTTACCCCCCCAGGGGACCCACAGCCTGAACGTTTCAACCGCACTTTGCTAGATATGCTAGGCACCCTGCACCCAAAGGACAAGCCTAGATGGAGCCAACAAATTAGCACCCTGGTACATGCTTATAACTGCACCAAAGTGATGCCACTGGATTCTCCCCTACCGCCTGATGTTTGGAAGAGAAGCTCGACTACCAGTAGATGTGTGTTTGGGGCTCTCCTGATGGGGTTCAAGCTGACAACTATTTACAGTATGTAAAGTTAAAGGCCCAGCTAACTCATGCGTACCAACTGGCTCAAACCATGGCTGCCAAAAGAAATCTGGCCAACAAAGAAAGGTATGATAAAAGGTGAAAGCACAGGAACTCCAGGAGGGAGATCGGGTATTGCTAAGAAATCTGGGACTGCATGGCAAGCACAAGATTGCTGACAGATGGCACCATCTCCCTCACATTGTAGTGGGCAAACTAGATGATCTGCCAGTGTACAAAGTAAGGCCTGAGAATAATTCAAAAGATGTAAAACAATGCATAGAAATCATTTACTGCCCATTGGACAAATCTTAATTGAGTCTGAGCCCTAGAAGATGCCCCTCTGGACCAGTGACTAGAGCTGCTGCTAAGAAAGATCAAGAAAGTCTGCACCTACAGAAGCAAAGTTAAAGTGTTCCCTCCACAAGTCCCAATTGAGCATGACTGTCAGTCCATATCGGAAGAAAGTGAGAGTGACTTTGAATACTATCCTTCTTACGAACTGAGTCAATTGTTCGGGCAATCCTAGTCAATAGTGGAGACAAAGCTGGGCCTTCTGGACTGTCTAAGCCCCCAGCTTCATCCCTGGAGCCAATGCTCCCAGAAAGTGGCGTGCAAAGCATCAGATCAGATGAAATGGAATCATTGTGCATGGTTGAACTGTTTGAGCTTTCAGGGAGGAAATGATAGATTGGGGCAGACTGGTGATATATCCGAACAAGAAGAGTATTTTGAGTGCCCTGACAGTCCACTGCCAGTGTCCGAAAGCTCTCCATGTGAGCCAAATGTTGTGGACTCAGAAACTGTAACTCCTGGAGCTGAAAGTGCCCCAAGTTCTAGCCTCTCTACCCCAGGAGACTCCTGACAAGTGAGGACAATGCTGAAAATGAGGCTCAGAGTGCAGAGACTGTAACAGTTCCCCTAGAAAGACTGGTCGAGCTGTAAAGCCTGTGGTGCACCTCAGTTATGATTCCCTTGGGAGGCCTGTGGATTTGCCTCTCAATGTTGTCCATAAAGGAGGTATGTGTCCCCAGCTCATTGCCCAAACTGAGCGCCAGTGCTAACTCCAAGTTACTTGTGTTGCCCTCTAAGATGGTGCCCTTGCCCTGTCCAGCCCCAAGGTAACTGATAGGGAAGGGCCCCTCTCTTCAGGTTTCATGTACAAGAGGTAATAACTTGAGTTATGGTACAATGTGTATGTAATACTGTGTAAAGAGGACGACTGCAATGTTTCAGAAATGTGTTCTTGGTAAAATGATATATTGACTGATGATTACATGTGTGAGCCTAATGCAAATGATATGGTTGCAGTTGAAACTTATGGATACTTGGCCTTGGACGTCAAGCTTTCCCAGGCCAGGAAGGGTGTAACCCCCTGCAAATGGGGTTCCCAAAAGACTTCCAGGAGCTTGCTTGAATGCTCCAAGCCTGAATGGTGTTTGGCATTAAGCCATTTATCAGTGAGTGTTTTAGAGCCTCTGGTACTGTCTCTTTAAGAGCTGTCTGCTTGCAGACATAATTAGTTGTATGGGGGACTGTGTGCTTCTCTGAGTACCACTCGAGCTGCTGCCAATTCACTTCATTTTTGCAGTCACTAGGAGTGCAAAGGAACCTATCTGAAAGATGTAACTGTTTGCCAGAAATTATTTAGAGTAATAATGAAATTACAGTTTGTCTAACCTGCTTTCTTTGCAGTCAGAACTGTGTCTGCTAGTTCCCATTCTAGTTTTGAACTGCTGAACTGGACCAATCAGTGTGGGGTAAGCTAGCTCTAAAATGGTGCCTTGGACGAATCAGAACTTGGACTCATAATCTGAGCCAGCCACAAGAGGATTGTATGGGCAGTGACTCTGGGAGATGTAGTTTAGACTTCAGTGCCTTTTGGACCAACAGCAGCAGTCTATTGTGAGTGACAGCCAATCCAGTCAAGAACTGGGAGGAACTCAAAGGAAGTGCCGGTTTTGTCAGTTGGAGTGTCAGTTGAGCTTTGGCAGTGAAGAAGGAAGGAGCCCTGTGCTTTTCAGTGTGCAGTTTTAGTCAAAAACGTGTGTAAGGCCCAGAGTTCCGGTCTGCAGCTTGTTAGGACTGAATCCGTCCTGTGAAAAGAATCAAAGGATCTCTGAAGAGTGGAAAACAGGCTCACCCTGTAGAAGACTGGAAGAATTGCTGAAAATTGCACTCGGTCTGTCAGGAACTGAATCTGCTGTGTGTTCTCCCGGGTATTGTGCAGTAATTGCGATCGGGATACAGATGCAGCCTGCCTGGTATAGTGCTTTCTTTTATATGGATGTGTGAAGAGGTTTGTGTACCTCAAGTGAGCCCTGCTGACATTGAAGGACCCTATCTTATTTGGAGGTGTGAGTACTAATTCAGGGTCGCTCCCTGTTGAATTGCCACATTAATCCAAATGGAATTACTGTACTGCTGACTGTTTAATTCTCCTTTTCTCTGTGTGAAAGGGCCCTACTAGCTGCCACGGTTTGGACTAGCCACTAGGGCTTGGGTACCCAGGGACAGTAACTGATAGGATAGGCCTGTGCACAGAGCCATAGGTAGATTATTAGAGTGATAAGCTAATTAACCTGATTTCCCCTGTCCTTGTTATATCCCCTAAATAAATCAGAGCTGCTTGTTTCAGCAAAGTTATACTGCCTGAGGTATTTGTCTATGTTAAAGTACTGTACTGTGATTGTTGCACTGTATCTCATTTCACAGGAGGTCCCAGTGCCGAACCAGACCTGGGGTAAGTGTATACTGTGAAGGTAATTCTGATATATTGTGTGGGCCACTAGTGGGAAGAAAGGGGGGTTGCAGTGTCCCAGAGGGCTGTGACCAAGTTAGTTTAACTATTGCAAACCCTGACCTCTGGGTGGAGGCACCCGCCATTGGATCCAGGCCCCTCAACCTGTTAGTGGCAAATCAGGCAGGGGTAGTAGCCCCTGGGATAGCGCCATCTAGGGGTTACATCTAAAAAAGTCATCAGGTCTTCTCAAAGTTACTTGCAAGTACTCAATTTAAACTGCATAAGAGGAAAATCTTGAATAAGTGTTAGAGGGTTGGGTAACAACTGGCTTACTGAATTTTAGTAATACACTCGTCCAAGCTGAAACTATTGTCCCTGAACATTAACGGTTTAGTCTCACCAATTAAACGATCAAAGACACTATCCTTTATCAGAAGGGCAAAATCAGATCTAGTATACCTCCAAGAGACTCACATGAATATCGCTGAGCATACAAAACTTGCCAAACTAAGTAGGGGGCAGGGCTACCATTCTTCCAGTAAAGGAGGTAGACGAAGAGGTGTAGTTATAATAATACCTCCACATACCCCGTTTAAAGTGGAATCAACTTGGTCTGACCCAGAGGGTAGACTTGTAATAGTGCAGGGTGTGCTTAATGATGAACAAGTTACTTTGGCGAATGTATATCTTCCCCCGGGCATCTCCACCTCCCACCTGAAACCCTTATTAGACAAAATAGTACAAAAGACTAAGGGAATTCTCTTAATGGCGGGTGATTTTAACCTTACGATCGATCCTACGATTGACACTTCTAACAAGAGACCCCTTAGGCAAACAGCTATGCAGAAATTCTTCAAAAGATTTGCAGCAGAGGTGGGATGGTGTGATGTCTGGCGGAGGCTACATCCCCAAACGAGGAATTACTCCTACTACTCCTCGGCACACCACACCTATTCACGCATTGACCTCACATATACCCAGGTGGAAAACCTAGGAGCCCTACAAGATGTCCAGCTGGGAGATATTTCTATCTCAGACCATGCCCCCTATGATTTCCTTGTGGGATTTGGGGCTTCAACCCAAAAACACACAATGGAGACTAAACCCATACTATTTGTGCTCTAAGCAATTTCGTGAATTTCTTTCAGATAAGCTCACCGAAATCATAGCAGACAGTCCCCCTACAGATGTTACCCTGGCGATACACTGGGGCACGATCAAGGCGGTACTCCGAGGGCACATAATAAAGCATACTGCAGAATTAGGAAGGCAACACAAGGAGCAAAGAGCCAAGCTGGACGATTCTCTCCACTTCCTGCAAATGGCTCACAAACAAGGGGACACCTCGATATTTCCCCAACTACAACGAACCAAGCTCGAGTTAGATCACCTGATCCAACAACAAACCGAAATAGCCTTGACCTTTTTTAAGGCAGAGGTTCCACGAATTAGGCCCTTGAGCCACACGGCTGTTGGCTTACCAAATCCGTAAACAGAAAAAGGCAGCTACGATATCATCCATCCGCCACCCGACAGGAGGCCAACGCCTTACCCCAAAACACTTGACATTGCAGAGGCCTTTACCTCATACTACAATGCCCTATACACGCCTGAATATTCGCCATCCCCACAACAAATAACAGATTACTTGAGATCAATTACCCTACCACAACTCACAGAGGCACATAGGGAATCCCTTTATAACCCCAGTTAAGGAATGTGAGGTAGCTAACGCCAAGTCCCTTAAATCACCAGGACCAGATGGTTACGGCTCCAAATTCTATAAGACCGCCAGGGCACTGGTCTCCCCCAGACTCCTTAGTGTGTTCAACTCAGTTCTGGAGGGAAGTTCCCCCCCTTCATCCTGGTCATTTGCAACCATCTCCGTAATTCCCAAACCGGGTAAGAACAAATCTGCGCCTCATACTGGCCCATATCAGTACTTAATCAAGACTATAAACTGTTTATGAGTCTATTAACGCACCGTATGGACCAAGTTCTCCCCTTACTAATACACAAGGACCAAACTGGATTTGTGAGATCTCGTACCACTACTGATAATATTAAGTGTTCCCTTCATGTAGTCCATCAAATGCAAATAATTAAATCCCCATCGGTACTAGTTAGCTTAGCCGCCGAAAAGGCATTCGATAGAGTAGCTTGGCCATTTTTATACCTAACACTACCTAAATTTGGATTCCCCCCTGCCCTTATCAAGGTCCTCCAGAACATATACACTGCGCCCCAAGCATGTGTAAAGGTAAATGGACACCACTCTGGCTACTTCCAACTGCGAAGGGGGACTAGACAGGGGTGCCCATTATCCCCCTTACTATTTGCAGCGTTCATTGAACCTCTAGCGCAACAAATCCGGGAATCCCAAACAATTGAGGGAATAAAGATAGGAGGCTCCGAACACCGCATAGCACTGTATGCGGATGATATTCTCCTATATCTCCAAAATCCCGAAAAATCTCTCCCTATAGTAAAACAAATCCTGGACTCTTTTGGTCTGTTATCAGGATACAAGCTGAATTTGGCCAAAACAGAGCTGCTCACTTTCCATTATTCTCCTTCACGGCTTATCCAAGACAGTATCCCAGGTAAGTGGAACTTGCAGAAATTGAAATATCTGGGTACATATATACCCCAATCACCCACAGCATACTATAAATACAAATACATACCTTTTACGATACAGCTGAAATCAGATTTAACATCATGGGCAACCCTACCTTTAAGTTTAACCAAGAGAATAGACCTGATTAGAATGATTATTCTTCCAAGGGCTCTATATCTATTTCAAAACATTCTCCTACATATTTTGCTGAAGACCTTCTGAGAACTGAATCACCTTATAGCAAAATTTATATGGGCTAACCAAAGGCCCCGAGTCCGCCTAAAGATTCTTACTCTTCCACATCAGGAGGGAGGCTTAGCACTCCCAGATTTAAAACTATACCAACAGGCGATGACCCTGATGCATTTAATGGCCCGGCCAACTAGGACATCCAGACCACATTGGCTGGAGATTGAAAGAACCTTGATGAGCAACCACGCCTATTTCCAAATTCTATACCAACAAGCGGCAAATATGAGAGCGCACCAGCTCTTAAACCCCTGGCTCACAGACCATTTCAAAAATTGGCAATCCATTAAAAAAAAACAGCAATTGACACCTTTCCAATCACAACGTATGAACTATATAAATCCATATATGGTACTTATACTATTTTAGATACTCCTTTTTTAAGCTAAAGAACTGTATAAATGAAATAGGCCATGTGAGACCTGATGACATGTATGTATATATGGTGAAAACCTAATAAAAATGATATAAAAAAAAGATAATACAGTAATGCAATAACAATACAATAATGCAATAATGATACAATAATAATACAATAATACAATAACAATAATACAACAATATAATGATATAATGATAACAATAATACAATGATAATAATACAATAATACAAAAATAGGTGAATCCGCATCATAAATCACAATTGTGATGCTGGCCCGGTGGCGCTGAGGGTTGAGGCGCTGGATGCCTTGCCTTTTGGCATGCTGGCGACCCGGGTTCGGGAGCGAGCCCGGGCTGTTGGAGGTTGGCAATAGGTGGGAAGGCCGGAGCTGGATGGAGCTGCCGACAGGCACGCTGTCCTCTTAGGGGAGGTTTATGGGCTTCCTCTGGCTGATGGCTTCCACGTGGTGGAGGCTGGGGACAGCACGGGCCAAGGAGGAGCCAGGCACTAGGCCAATGGGGTGGGAGGAAAAGGGCTGTTATTGGGGCCATGGGACTAATGCGTGCCTCCACACGCATGCGTACCCACTCCTGGGTCCCCTTGGTGTAAAAGGAGGAGAAAATCTCCACTGGCAGCAGGATGGCAACAGACTCCCCGCAGGCTCCGCGGCCGGGCATAAGGTAAGCTCTGGTTATTCCAGGGGACTGGGCTGGGGGGGGGGGTCGGTCTGATGGGGGCTGTCCAGGGACAAGGTGCAAAAAGTATTAAATGATTGAAAAAAAAAATCACAGTTTTGCAGAGACAATGACTGTTCTACTATTCGTATACAGTCCATATCCTTTTGACCCACCAAACCTCCCTGGTAAGACTTGTGTTTTCAGTTTGCAAATCTGAGAGCAGTGAGTGTGGAGCCGGCATGCACATGACTGGGTGGTAGGGGGTGTTGAGCTTGAAGTTTCTGGTGGCTGTGTGTGCTCAGCGGAAGTCTAATTGTGGATGTGAACTGAATACTGGTAGTACAACTATGGTTACAAGTAAGTAACCTTTTGTTTTAGCGTGCTAGCACTACAGCACATTACAAATATTATTCTCTTCCAAGACCTTCACAGATAAAGACTGCAAAAGGAATGAAGAGTAGGATTGCTAGAGGGAAAAGTAAAATGTACACAACATGATTAAAGGCATAAAATGAAAGAAAATTAAGTTATAAACTACACAGTTTCTAATTAAATAATGTGTAGTATTACATAGAAACATAGAAACATGATGGCAGAAGGAGACCTTGATTCATCTGGTCTACCCAAGAGTATCCTAGACCTCTTATAGGCCCTGGGGACTATCCCTCCTTTGAATTTAGCACTTTCCTGGTCCTGCTGTTCCCATAAGAGCCTGTGCTCTATCGACCCTTGTTTGAAGGCTGCCACGGACTTTGCGTCCACTGCCTCCATCCAGAGGCTGTTCCAGAGTTACACTACCCTTTCTGTGAAAAAATGCATTCTTAGATCTTTTCTGAAGCTCCCTCCCCTTGGCTTCCATTCGTGGCCCCTGGTGGTGGAGAATGTGGCCCTTTTGGAATAGTTCAGTGTAAGGCACCTTATTGATGCCTTTCAGGAGCCTGAAAGTGTCAATCATATCCCCTCTCTTCCTCTGAGTTTCCAGTGAGAATAAGTTTAGCCCCTTCAGGCACTCCTCATATGAGAGACCATTTAGGCCCTGTATCATCTTGGTCACTCTTCTCTGCACAGTTTCCAGTCTAGCCTTGTCCTTTATCATGTCCAGATTCCAAAACTGGATGCAGTACTCCAGGCAGGGCCTCACCAGAGACCTGTAAAGTGGAAGGATCACCTCCTTGCTCCTTCTGTTGAATCCTCTCCCTATACACCCCAGCATTCTATTTGCCTTGCCATAGGCATTGTTACATTGACTCGACTGTTTAAGGATGTCCCCTGTGATGACCCCTATGTCTCTTTCTTCCTAAGAGGTGTTAAGTTTTTCCCTGTTGAGCCAGTGGTCTGTCTCAGGTTTCCCTTACCCAGAAGCAACACCTTGCATTTTTTTGCATTGAACTTCAATTGCCAGATGTTAGACCATTTTTCTAACCTTTGTAGGTCACTTTGAAGTTCCCTAATCGCCTCCACGCTGTCGACCCTACCACCCAGCTTGGTATCATCTGGACGAGTTCCAGCTTACCCAGAATGCCAACACCTATGTCGCAAATGAACATGGTAAACAGGATCAGGCCTAAGACCAAGCCCAGGGGCACACCACTGGTGATTTTACCCTTGTCTGACCTCACCCCATTGACAACCCTCTGATTCCTATCCCTAAGCCAATTTCCCACCCATCTGACTAAGCTTTCAGCAATACCTAGGTCTTCCATCTTTTTCAGCAGGTGATTTGTGTGGCACTGAGTCAAATGCCTTGCTGAAATCAAAGTAGAGGAGGTCCACTGAGTGACCCCTATCCAATTCCTTGGTCACCCAGTCAAAGAACATGATAAGGTTCGTCTGGCATGACCTGCCGGCCATGAATCCATGCTGACTGTCAACCTGCAGATTGTATTTATCCAGGTATTCCACAATATCCTGCTTAAGTAAGGTTTCCATTAGTTTCCCTATGACTGATGTGAGGCTGACTGGTCTGTAGTTGCTAGCCTTCTCGACTCCCTCTCTTGTGGAGAGGTGCTACTTTTACCCTTCTCCAGTCACCTGGCACCATCCCGTCAGAATCGAGCGGTTGTACAAATCTGCCAATGGGTCTGCTAGTTCTTTATTCAGAAGACAAGTGAAGAAAAAATATATATATTTTATTTAAAAAAAATGTAAACCACCATCTTATTTTATATTATTGATACATAAAATAGTATCGATACTTTACTATTTTTTTGTATCAATAGACTGTATCTGTTTGCCTTTTTTTGGGCTGTGTCACAATTAAAAAACTGGATTGATAATCTTATCTACTACTAAAAAGCTGTTTCAAATATTGTCACTACATATAGAGTAGTATTGACACATACAAACAGTATTGATAGAGCTAATTAACAACTGGATTCCAAGCTTTCATTTATAAAATTAAACCTTTAGCCCCAAACCAAGGTTAGGCCTTTCAAAACTGATGATTTGCTAAAATAGGATATCTTTGGAACCATTAGAGCTAGAAATAATTTATTTTTTATGAAAGTTTAGAGACAGCTAAGTTTATATATTGATAAAAGATATTGCTACAGCTACCATATTATTATGTGAGACCATAAAATGACTTACTAAATTTTAAAGTTCTTTTTTTTTTTTTTAAACATATTGGGCCCGATATTCAGAGCTGCATGCCATCGCAGTGAAGTCATTTGTGCTGTGCTTGCCCAGCTGTGAGCGATATTCATATGGATAGCACTTACCGATGGAGTGGTGCTATTTGACTGAATATCTCTACATGTCAGCACAGTGCTAAGTGGATATGTGCTATGTCGGCATGGACCGGGGCTGTGTATGACCCAGAGGAGATTGTGCTGCCCAAAATGGGATAGAGCCAGGCCCCCTGTGGGCCATATTTAGACTGAGCAAGCAAATGAGCCCATTGGGCATGCAGGGCACTAAGGGGCCATCTGCATGCCTATTATGGGCAAATTTGCATGCGGTGCAGCAGCCCTTTGATGCCCATTTCTGTGGAAAAAAAGAAAGCACTGGTGGCATACTGGTCCCCCTGATCACCCATTTGCCATAAATCATAATGTCACTGGTGGTCTAGTGGGTCTTCCCACTTCCCGATCACCCAGTTGTCATGTTATATACTATCCCTGGTGGTCTAGTAGTCCCCCATCCCACCCCGATCACCCAGTGTCACTTTGTAATATCTTCCCTGGTGGCATAGTGTTCCCCTCACTCTCCTGAGTGCTCAGTATCACTTTGTAATGTTCCCTGGTGGCACAGTGGTCTCCCCCCAACTCCCCAACCATATACTGACACCTGGCCACCTGTTGAGGACCCCCATGCTGCACCCTCCTTCTCCCCCAAGTGCCGGCTCCATAACAGTGGTGGCTGACACAGCCCTCCTCTCACCTCCTTGACTAGCCACCATCTGACAGCCATGGAGTGCGATCACGTACGTGATCATGCTTCATGACTGTCAGATGGTGGCCAGCTGAGGAGGAGAGAGGAGGTCTGTGCTGGCCGCTGCTGTCATGGAGTTCACACTCAGGGTGAGGGGGTGCATGGAGCAGGGCTTCTAGACAAGTGACCAGGTGGGAGGAGGTCGTTTTATGGTCGTGGGGTGGGATGAACAAAACTAGACCACCAGGGAAAATATTACAAAGTGATACTGGGTAATTGGTGGGTGGGTGGGGGGACCACTATGCTACCAAGGAAGATATTACAAAGTGAAACCAGGCGATTGAGGGGGTGGGGGGAACCTACTAGACCATGAGGGATAATGTATAACATGACAACCATGTGATAGAGGGGGTTTGGGGCTGCTTGGCACAGGGGAAGGCAGCTGCAGTACAGTCACCCTGCCTTCAGGGGTTGGGGCATAGACTTAGTGCCTGGTTGAACTGTGGTTTTTGGCAGCAGTAAATGGCACCACTCTGGGGGCTGTTTAATGTCACCACACTCCTTTGAGTATGCTGCACCAAAAAGCAACAAATGGCTCTGTCGCCATTATGGAGTGAGCAGATCTTTTTAATTAAAATTCCAGGGCACCAGGTAATGAAAAATGTACTTTTATGTTAAAATCCTTGTAACCCCTAGGTGGTGCTATCCCAAGGGCTACTACCCCTGCCTGCTTGGCTAGTAGCAGGTTAAGGGGCCTGAGTTCTGAAACGGGTGCCTCCACCCAGAGGTCAGGGTTGGTAATGGTCAAGCTAACCTGGGCACAGCCCTCCAGGACACTGTAACACCCCTCTTTCCCCTCTAGTGGCCTGAACACTGTACAGTAATCACTTTCACAATACCCCTGGTATACCACACAAGTGCCCACACTGTTTGCACTTACCACCAGGGCTGGTTCCTCTGGCTCGGCCCTGGGGACCCCCTGTAAAACAAGGTTATGCACAGCAAATAGCAACATTACAGTACTTTGAGCACAAACTGGAACCACAGTCAGATTACACGCAGAAAAGTTAGATCTGATTTATTCGGGACTTGAACAAGGGAGGCAAAATCAAGTTAATTAGTTTAAAGGTTATATCAGTCAAGCAGTTATGCATGCACTTTGAGTCCCCCCACACAGTCCACCTCTGGGTACCCAGGTGGAGAAGAGATGGGCTAGCCAGGACCGTTGCCCGGGGTTGCAGCTGGTTGGGGCCCTATGATGGAAAACACAACATGCACAGTACACAATATTTGTAATCCGGAGCCAGAAGGCTCAGTTTGTAAAGGAAACAAAACAACAGGATAATCAGATGGCACACTCAGATTAAGCTGTTGTTGCAGGGAGCTACCCTGGTATTTATTCATGATACCAAAGACTGGACACAGGCTGGACGAAAATCGAGACTGCAGGTGGTTGATCTGGAATGCTAGGAGAAGCAGGGCCCACGTGAGTCGCAGAGGTGTTATTCCTGTTCAAGCGTGGAAAAGGGGGCTGGTCCCCAGGCTGGTCTCTCGTCGATGGCTTCTCTGTGCAGTGGGTAGTCTGGTTGGGCCAGTCTGGCAAGGCCTAGACCACATAGAGACAAATTCGGTGCAGTCCATTTTGGGCTGGCTACAGCTTCCAGCAAGCAGAACACAGTTCACACAGTGGGGAACTAACTCACAACCCACTAGCAGCTCATAGCACATTTACATGTATGGAATTCTACTGTATCAGGCAAAGCGCTCCCCGGTCACAATCGCAATGTCTCTGCTCACACTGGGAGCTTAGAGGTAGCTGGAACTCCTGACAGGCCGATCGCATTCAGCAAACTCTTCGGTCTTCTTCAGGTTGAGCCTGGCCCACTTTAGTAGCTTACTTTAGTCACACAAACTTGGATTTAGTCCAAAATAATTTTCTTCTCTCCCTCTCAGGAGCATCAGCAGACATACAGGCCAAACGCTTAGCCTTTTCCCAGTTCTCCCATGCGAGTCCACTCAGGATTGCTGCTCAGAATTACTTCAGCTCCTTCTTCTTGAGCTTCCAGCTCAGAACTAACTGAAAACTGCAAGCAGCCTGGGACTTCCCCAAGATCCAAAAGATTTGGTTGGCTGATTTGGCTGTCAGTCAAAGCAAGAGCTCCCCCTTCAGTTGCAAAAAAGGAGCAAAAAGCTCAAACCACAGTTCCTACAGATTTTGAATTCAGACAGCTCCTGTAGTCTGGCTACATTTTAGGTCCCACCAGAACTGAGTGGTCCAATTTGCAGTCCAGGACCAAGATAGTGGAGACAAACAAAACAGTCCTTGCTACAAAGAAAGCAAGTTAGACAAACTACATTATCATTAGCACTCTAAATGATTTTCAGTAAATAGTTACATCTTTCAACAGAGCTCCCTCTCAGATTACTTAAACTGCAGTCAGGCAGCTCTTAAAGAGACAGTATACAGAGGCTATACAGGCTCTGGTAATCACATTTAAACTACTAAAATGCAGGACACCAGCCTGGCAGTGAGCATTTAGGCAAGTGCAAGGAAGACTTTTTGGGAACCCCCATTTGTAAGGGGGTTACATCCTTAATCAGGCGTTTCTGCAGCCGCTGCTTCACTTAGGGACTCGATAGGAGTTTCCCTTTAACCGCCATGTTAGTTTTAAAAAGTCCAAAGCTGGCCTGTGGGGGGGTAAGGGGGCTTGACAGTGTCTGTGAGAGTAAGTTATTCTGAATTTAAATCTGCACTGTCACTCTCATTATGTGAAGAATTGATAGTTATTTTCACACGTTCCCTGAAGAAATCTGCAATGTTCAACACACCAGTAATTTGGAATTAATTATCAGAATGATCTCATTTTCAGGCCACAGTGAATCCAGTCTTGAACATCCTTAAATGGCAATGGCAAAAATGTCAATATGCACTAAATGTCAGGGAACGTAACTGACAGATCATTATATCAGGGTTGGTTTTAACACTGTGAGGCCTGGGAACTAATTGCTTTCTGTTTTTCAGTCCTATTTATGGGGTTGCTGAAAGCTCATTTAAATTTATTTATTTATTTGAAATTATTCCAGCCAGTATAATACCATGAGATACAGCACCTCATTTTTATGGGGGTCCCAGGGAGGGTAGCAGCAGTCAGCAGGGTTAAGATAGTCCAGCAGGAATAATTAGGAGAAGTAGGTATTAAAGCAAAGACTGGGGAGGTATATTACGACAAAGGTGGATTTAAATTAGATGGGGGGTACCAAGTGGACAGCAATAGGCAGGGATCCGATAGAGTGGAGTCGCAGCCTACCCCCCAGGCTAGTGGGGAAGGACTCGGGACGGCTGAAAAGGGAGGGAGTAGAAGGGAGGAGATGGAGGGTGATGAATGGAAGGGGGCAGGATGGAGGGTGGTCTCGCTGAATGCGAGAAGCTTGGGCAACAAATCAGCCGAGCTCAGTTTTCTTCCCCATAAGGGAGAGATGGTCGGTGCACCGGAGGGGGCAGGTGAGCGGCTGTATGTAATCTCTCGGGGGGTGGGGGGGTGGAACGAGAGGTAGGGGGATGGGTTGGAGGGTGGTACTGATAAATGCCAGGAGCTTGGAGAATAAGATGCCTGAGTTCCAGGCCATGCTGGTGGAGGGGGATGTGGACGTGGCTGCTGTCACTGAAACTTGGGCTACTCCTGGACATGACTGGGACCTAAATCTCAGTGGGTATACTGTGCTTAGAAAGGACAGGGTGGTGAGCAGAGGGGGAGGAGTAGCACTGTTCATTAGGGATAGCATAGGGATAATCAGAGTGGAGGAAGCTGAGGGTAACGTGGAGGCCTTATGGGTCACCTTGCAAACTCCAAGGGGAAAGAGGGTCAAAATGGGAATGGTCTGCAGACCCCCCATGCTGGCTGACGACCTGGAGGATTGCCTGCTGGCTAATATTAAGGACCAATGAGGACAGGAGGGGGAAGGGAGGGTAATATTGGGGGACCTTAACATGCCGGCTACTGACTGGGGATCTATGACATCCCCTTTGGCTAGGGAGCAGAGGCTGTTGCATGTTTTCCAGGACCCATTCCTAAATCAGCAGGTTGGGGACCCAAAAAGAGAGGGCCATATCTTGGATGTAGTCCTGGCTGACTGTGACCTAGTAAGGGACCTTGAAGTGGGGACCCCCACTAGCTGGAAGCGACCATGACACGGTCTGGTTTCTATTGGACCTGGGTAGGGGAGGGATCGCAATAGGATGGTGATGGTTAAGTTTAGGGGGGCTGACTTTAGGAGCATGGGGGAAATTCTCAAGTGTCACTTGGAGGAGATAAAACCGGGCATGGATGTGGAAAGCAGGTGGGAAATTATTGAGAGAGGGATACAGGAGGCTACCAGGTCCTGTGCGAGAGAGGGTCGCAAGTGTGGTAGGTCTCGGAAACCATGCTGGTGGACCAAGGAGGTTCAGGAGGCAGTAAGGGAGAAGAGGGCTGCATACAGTAGGTAAAACACTCATGGTGGGCCTTAGATAGGGAAGAGTATTTTCTAATGGCCAGGAAGGTTACCAGAGTGGTAAGAGGGGCCAAGGCTAGGAAGGAGCAGAGACGGGTGCAGGGGATTGGGGGACGGAAAAGGGTTCTTCATGTATATTGTGGGGAGAGATGGAGAGTGAAGGGGCAGTTCAGTAGGTTTGAGGACAAGGGGGTGGGCAGAGGAGGCAGGAGAACAGGCGGAGGTGCATCGGTCTTCACTAGGGAGGATATCAGGGAGCTTCGGAGCAAGGGGACACAAGGGGGCAGAAGGGGCGGTGGCCTTGTTAGATGGGGTAACTGCTGTCACTCAGGGTGCTGAGGAAGCGGCTTTGAGCAGGAGGGGGCACACTGGTTCTGTAGGGTGGGAGGTACGGATGCTGAAATACCTGTCGGCAGGGTGTGAGAAGCCCTCAAGTCCCTAAAGAAGGACAAAACTCCGGGTCTTGATGGTATCAATCCCGGGGTATTGTGGGAGTTAGCTGATGTCCAGGCTGCCCTTCTGGTTGCCCTTTTTAACGCTTCTCTGCAGACGGGGAGGGTGCCCAAGGATTGGAGGTAGGCACATATTGTGTCCATCCACAAAGGGGGCTCGAGGGAAGAACTGGGAAACTATAGACCTGTCGGCCTGACCTCGGTGGTGGGAAAGTTGATGGAGCCCATGCTAAAGGAGAGGCTGGGGGTATTCTTGGAGGAACAGGGATTCCTAGATGACCATCAGCATGGCTTCATCCCGGGCAGATCGTGTCAGACTAACCTGTGGAGTTCTACGAGTGAGTGACGGCCGCACTTGACTAGGGTAGACCGGTGGATGTCCTCTTCCTGGACTTCAGCAAGGCATTTAATTCGGTCCCTCACATGGGTCTGCTGTAGATGCTGGGTAGGATGGGGGTGGGGACACTGATGGTCAGGTGTATTGGGAATTGGCCATCTGAATATACTCAGCGGGCGGTGGTGGTGGGGTGGTCTTGTCTGCCAAAGGGGTCATAAGTGGAGTCCCACAGGAATCAGTTCTGGAACTGCTCCTTTTTAACGCCTATACCTCCGATATCAGGGAGGGTATCCGGTGCGAGATGAGCCTCTTTGCGGACTACTCTAAGCTGTGGGTGGTGGAAGATGGGCAAGAGGGTAGGATGGCCCTGCAGGGGAACCGGGATACTCTGGAGAGGTGGTCACGCACCTGAAAACTGAAATTTAACTCCAGCAAATTCCAGGTGCTTCACCTAGAGCATAGGAACCCAGAACAGATATACACCCTAGGAAGGGACATGCTACAGGCTTCGGCTGGGGAAAAAGACCTGAGTGTTCTGGTGGATGTCAAAATGAATAATTCTGAGCAATGCAGGAGGGCTGCAGCCAGGACCAATAGAATGCTGGGCTGCATCACCAGGGGGATTACCTCAAGAAGCAGGGAGGTGATTCTGCTGCTTCACAACAGCTTGGTTAGACCACAACTCAAGTACTGAGTGCAGATTTGGAGACCGCACCTATGGAAGGACATCCTGCTCCTGGAGTGGGTTCAGAGGAGGGCACCTAGGATGATCTGGGGCCTGGGAGATAGGACATATGAGGAGCGACCTGGGGAGCTCAACCTGTTCTCACTGGAGGAGGGCTAGGGGGGATATGATTGAGGTCTTCAGGTACCTGAAGGGAATAAATAAGGTTGGCCCAAATGGGATCCTTCACAGAAAGGAGGGAGGAATCACCAGGGGGCACAGTTGGAGGGTGGAAGACTCAGGGGGGAAAGGAGGAGGTGGTACTTCACTGAGAGAGTGGTGGAACCATGACATGCACTGCCTGAGGAGCTGGTAGAGATATTTACAGTGGAGG
The DNA here is from genome assembly GCA_016271365.2 of Neoceratodus forsteri. Taxonomy (NCBI): domain Eukaryota; kingdom Metazoa; phylum Chordata; order Ceratodontiformes; family Ceratodontidae; genus Neoceratodus; species Neoceratodus forsteri. The sequence goes on from JADMNL010000028.1 coordinate 110,647,650, forward strand.
GGTTCAAGGAGGGCTGGGACAGGTATAGGAGGAGGGTGAAGTTGATGAATGCTTGTCTGAGGGGGGAACCTCAGTGGGGGGGAGGAGCGAGCATGGGAGGAACCAGGAAGATAGTTACGGTTGCCTTTCAGGGTTCTGACTCCTGAGCAGACTCAATAGACCCTGAGGCCTACTCTGCTGGCATTTTAGTATTTTTTTTTTTCACTACAGGCAGTCTTGGCAGTGTGGAGAGTGAATTTTGCAGCTGTCATGGAAACGTGGGCAGCCAAGCACCGGGACTGGGATCTGGCAAGCCCAGGGTACAAATTGTACAGGAAGGACCGTGAAGGAGGGGAGGGAGGGTGGGTGGGGTCAGTCTATGTGAGGGATGGGATCAAATGCACAAGGAATGAGGGGAGGAAAGGAGAATAGAGGCAATCTGGCTGCAGCTCCTAGACTTAAGGGGGTAGGAAACTGAGGTTGGGGTGGTATACAGGCCGTCGTCCCAGTCTGAGGAGCTTGACAGGGAATTAGCAGGACAAATCAGAAAGGTATGTAGAAAAGGGAAGGTGATCATTGTGGGGGATTTCAACTTGCCGGAGGTTGACTAGAGCATTCCGGTCACCAACAGTGCTAGGGAGCAAGTGCTCCTGGGTGCGATTAGGAGGGTTTCCTGACGCAGTTGGTTAGTATACCTACTAGGCTAAAGAAAACTTTAGATCTGGTATTGTCGAATGTGGAGGCAGTAAGGGAAATAAGGGTGGAGGACCCACTAGCCGACAGCGATCACCAATATCACAATGTGTGGGGAGCCAGAGAAATCAGTAACCCGGGTGGTAAACTTCAGGGGGTGGACTTTGGGAGGATGTGGGAAGTACGGAAAGGGAAACTGGCAGGCATAAGGCAGGAGATGGACGTGGAGCAAAAATAGGATATTATTAAACGGAGGATTACAGAGGCAACAGAAGCCTATACCAAGACACAGAGTAAGAGGAGCAGAGCAAGGAAACTATGCTGGTTGAACAGTGAAGTAGTGGAGGTGGTGAGGGCAAAATGAGAGGTGCTCCAGAGGTATAGGAGAATGGAAAAAGAAGGGGACAGGGAGGAGTATGCAAGATGGTCCAGGGAGGTGATCAGAAAAGTGAGAGAAGCCAAGGCCCAGAGGGAGCTGAGATTACTGCAGGGAATTAACGGGGAGGAGAAAGACTTTTTCAGATACATCAGGGAGAAAAGAAAGTGCAAGGAGACAATAGTAAGGATAAAAAAGGGTGGGGAGTGGATGGAAAGGGGAGGAATAGGCAGAAGCACTGAATGAATACTTTGCTCAGTGTTTACAGAAGAAAAGGGGACCGCTACCATCATGGGCTGGGAGGGTGGGATGGGGGAGAGGAGGACAGATGGAAGAATTGAGTGAGGTAGAGTCCTAGAGGGACTTAGGGAGGTAGAGTCCCAGAGGGCACTGAGAGTAGACAAGGCACCAGGGCCGGATGGTATCCACCCTAGGGTGCTGAGGGAGATGGCGGAGGTGTTGGCGGAGTCACTGGCAGATCTGTACAGCACCTCACTGAGTCAGGATGTGTGCCACTGGACTCGAGGATGGCACATGTAGTGCCGTTACACAACAGCAGACCAAGGGATGAACTGGGTAATTATCATCCGGTAAGTCTCACCTCCATAGTGTGCAAACTCATGGAAATGATACTAAAGGAAAGACTGGTGGTGTTGTTGGAGGACAACTGCCTCCAGGATGTGAGGTAGCATGGGTTCATTTTGGGGAAATCTTGTCAAACCAGCCTGATACAATATTATGACTGGGTGACAGGTGAGCTGGATAAGGGTCATGTGGTGGGTGTTCTTTACTTGGACTTCAGCAAGACCTTCAATTTGGTGCCTCATGGGTGGCTTGGGGGGAAGCTAACTGGTGTAGGGGTAGGGGCAAAAATGCCGAACTGGATTACAAGCTGGCTGAGTGTGCAGCTGCAATGGGTGGTGGTAGGAGGGGAGCTCAACTCGAGCCGGTGATGAGTGGGTGCCACAGGCTCTTTGCTTGGGACCAGTATTATTTGGGCTCTTCGTATCAGACATTGCGCACGGGATGGTGAGCAAGGTAAGTCTGTTTGTAGATGACACCAAAATGGGAGCAGTGGTAGATGGAGGGGAGGGGAGGGATGGAAGCAGCTGCAGGGGGACCCAAGTAAGCTAGAGGAGTGGTCAGAGAGGTGGCAGCTGGGGTTCAGTGCAAAGAAGTGTAAAGTTATGTACTTCAGGGCAGAGAACCCAAGGAGAGAATACTGGCTGGGGGTTGGGGGTTAAGCTGGGGATCACTGAGGAGGAGGAGGAGGAGAAGGACCTAGGGGAATTGGTAACAGGGACCATGAACAACACTGCCCAGTGTAGGAGAGTGGCTGCAAAAGCGAACAAAATGCTGGGGTGCATAGCAAGGGTTTTTTCGTTCAGGCGAAGAGAGGTGATCTTGCCCCTCTACAGGTCGCTGGTAAGGTTGCATGTGGAGTATTGTGGGCAGTTTTGGAGGCCATACCTGAAACATGATATCAGGCTACTGGAGGGGTGCAGGAGGGCAAAAATATGCTATGTAGAATGGAGAGGAGAGAATATGAGAGCAGGCTGGGAGACCTGAATATGTACACCTGGAGGATAGAAAGGGACGGGGGGACATGATGGAGACATTCAGGTATCTGAGGGAATCAATAAGGATGGGGGCAGATGGGGTCTTTAAGCTAAGGAGGGGGAGGGACACCAGGGGATACAGGCTAAGACTAGAAGGGAGAAGATTTAGGAGGGAAATGAGGAGACATTATTTCATGGAGAGGGTGGTAGCAAAATGGTATGCCCTACCAGAATGGGTGGTATCATGTAAATCTGTGAACAGCTTTAAAAGGGCATGGGACAGGGAACAGGGCAGAGTGAGGGGAAGGCGGCAGTGGGATGACAAAGGGGAGGGGGTGGGGCAGCTGAAAATTAGAGGTGCAAGCTGAACACTTGAGCAGACTTGGATAAACCGGGTGGTCTGTTTCTGCTGGCACATCCATATGTTCATATGTACATGCATTCTAAAGTATACCATGCAAAAAACAAACTAAGGGTAAGTGCGTCCAAACTATAATCAAAGAATGACAGCAAAGTAGGGTCACAGCAAATGATGAGCAGGAGTATTGTTTTCCATATATGCATATCCTCTTCTTCCTTTCTGTACTCTTCTAATATAATTTCACTCCAATCCAAGCACCTAGGAAACCCCAGGTGTTTCTGGTCCTCCATTAATGCCTTGCTCTCCCCCTTTACTAAGCAGCCCCCCCCCATCCACAGAACAAGGCTCCCTGACTGACCCCACTGCTATTGTGAACACACTGAATGCCCATTACTCTAATCTTAGCATCTATCTGGCTAAACTCCCCCATACCCCCATTGTCCAGTTCCAGCAGCCACCCTTTTTATTTCAAGACCCCCCCTTCCCGGGACACTTAAGCTTCTCTTCAGCCTTCCATCTAGAGGGAGTGCTGGTAGTGATGGTCTGTCGCCCCACTTCTTAAAACTAGTGGCTGAAGACATTGCCTATCCACTCTCCCACATCTTTAATCTCTCCCTTACTACAGCCTGTGCCCCCCCACCTGGAAGCATGCCAAAATTGTCCCCATTCATAAAGCAAGTGACCCCAGTCTTATGGACCACTACCGACTCATCTCCATACTCCCCCATCTTGGAAAGCTCCTTGAGAAGGTGATAAATTACTGAGCACATCACCAAATACGATCTCCTATGCCCTGAACAACACTGTGTTTGGAAGGGGCAAAGCACAACCACTGCCCTTGCCCTCTTCACAGATCATGTACTAAGGAATATGGATAAAGGGAGGCTAATTGGAGCAGTGTTTGTTGATCTGTCCAAGGCATTCAACCTTGTCAACCACAACATCCTGATAACAAAACTCGATGCCCTTGGTTTCTCCCCTGCCTCCACCGCCTGGCTTACAAACTACCTCTCTGGTAGAACTCAAATGGTCTGCCTTGGTGGTGCCTTCTCCCTCCTTTTGCTTATCTCAGTGGATGTCCCCAGGGCTCTGTACTTGGCCCCTCCTTTTTTCGCTCTTCATTAACTCTCTCCCATCAGAGGGCCTCTCCTGTAAATCACTCCTTTATTTTGATGACCTGATAGTATTCCAAAGTGACCTCTCCCCCCCCTCCTCATTGTCCGCCACCCTTGCCGCTGATTTCTGCAAGGCCCATCGTTGGCTCTCCTCCAGCAAACTATTGGTCAGTGCTTCCAAGACGAAGGCCATGCTGTTTGGCTCCAACCCAAAACTCTCTGCCCTTGCCCACTCTGGCTCCCTTCTCACTGTCCAGTCCCCAGATGGATCTCCCCTCAACACTGTTCCCAACTTCAAGTATCGGGGGGTAACACTGGACCCGTCCCTTACCTACTCTGACTACATTGCTTCACTGCATTGCATTATTCAGAAGAATGGGCTTTGCTATCACCTAACTGATCACCTCACACCTGAAGCCCGCCTTGCTGTAGCCCACTGCAACCTCCTCTCCCTCCTCGATTATGACTGTCTGGTGTACACCCTTACCTTCACTGTTAGCCTGAACCAGCTAGACACTACCTATAGTCAGATATGCCGCTTTGCCCTTTGCGCCCCTCTCTCTACTCACCACTGCTCTCTCTATCAGTGCCTTAACTAGCTCTCCCCTCAAGCAAGACGATCCTACCTGCTGGCCCGGACAGTCGGAGAGACCTTACACAATCCTACCAGTCCCTTTACTGTCTCCCCCTCAAGCACGATGATCCTACCTGCTGGCCTGGACAGTCGGAGATGTCTTACACAGTCCTACCAGTCCCTTAACTGGCCCCCCCCCCCCCGAGTATGATGATCCTACCTGCTGACCTGGACAGTCAGAGATGCCGTACACAATCCTACTTACTCTCCACTATCCCTCCTAATCCAGCCCAGAACTTACAGCTGCATTCTTCGTCAGTTATCCCACCTCCAACTTGTCCATCCTAACATTACCACCAGGATGGGCCAAAGAGTCTTATCCATGGCTGGACCCTCACTATGGAACAACCTTCCCCCTGCACTGTGTTCCCCTGACCCCCTTCTTTATCTAAGTACCCTATTAAAAACCCACTTCCTGTCCTCCTCGACCTGCGTTTATCCACAGGCCAATAGCACTGCTCTGCCTCCTATACAGCCCCTGCTCACCTCCTTCCTCCACAAGCAGCCCTCCTCTCCCGCCCTGAATACTAGCTCACTAACCATTTTTTCTATCCTGATTGACAGCTGTGATTCTACCTGTACATATTTTCTGTTGGATCTAGGTGTAACCCCTAGATGGCGCTATCCCAGGGGCTACTACCCCTGCCTGATTTGCCACTAACAGGTTGAGGGGCCTGGATCCAATGGCGGGTGCCTCCACCCAGAGGTCAGGGTTTGCAATAGTTAAACTAACTTGGTCACAGCCCTCTGGGACACTGCAACCCCCCTTTCTTCCCACTAGTGGCCCACACAATATATCAGAATTACCTTCACAGTATACACTTACCCCCAGGTCTGGTTCCGCACTGGGACCTCCTGTGAAATGAGATACAGTGCAACAATCACAGTACAGTACTTTAACATAGACAAATACCTCAGGCAGTATAACTTGCTAGAAACAAGCGGCTCTGATTTATTTAGGGGGATATAACAAGGACAGGAAATCAGGTTAATTAGCTTATCACTCTAATAATCTACTATGGCTCTGTGCACAGGCCTATCCCTATCAGTTACTGTCCCTGGGTACCCAAGCCCTAGTGGCTAGTCCAAACCGTGGCAGCTGGTAGGGGCCTTTCACACAGAGAAAGGAGAATTAAACAGTCAGCAGTACAGTAATTCCATTTGGATTTAATGTGGCAATTCAACAGGGAGCGACCCTGAATTAGTACTCAGACCTCCAAATAAGATAGGGTCCTTCAATGTCAGCAGGGCTCACTTGAGGTACACAAACCTCTTCACACATCCATATAAAAGAAAGCACTATACCAGGCAGGCTGCATCTGTATCCCGATCGCAATTACTGCACAATACCGGGAGAACACACAGCAGATTCAGTTCCTGACAGACCAAGTGTATTTTCAGCAATTCCTCCAGTCTTCTACAGGGTGAGCCTGGTTTCTACTCTTCAGAGATCCTTTGATTCTTTTCACAGGACGGATTCAGTCCTAACAAGCTGTTACACAAGCTGCAGACTGGAACTCTGGGCCTTACACGTTTTTTGACTAAAACTGCACACTGAAAAGCACAGGGCTCCTTCCTTCTTCACTGCCAAAGCTCAACTGGAACTCCAACCGACAAAACCGGGCACTTCCTTTGAGTTCCTCCCAGTTCTTGACTGGATTGGCTGTCACCACAATAGACTGCTGCTGTTGGTCCAAAAGGTGCTGAAGTCTAAACTACATCTCCCAGAGTCACTGCCCATACAATCCTCTTGTGGCTGGCTCAGATTATGAGTCCAAGTTCTGATTCGTCCAAGGCACCATTTTAGAGCTAGCTTACCCCACACTGATTGGTCCAGTTCAGCAGTTCAAAACTAGAATGGGGAACTAGCAGACACAGTTCTGACTGCAAAGAAAGCAGGTTAGACAAACTGTAATTTCATTATTACTCTAAATAATTTCTGGCAAACAGTTACATCTTTCAGATAGGTTCCTTTGCACTCCTAGTGACTGCAAAATGAAGTGAATTGGCAGCAGCTCGAGTGGTACTCAGAGAAGCACACAGTCCCCCATACAACTAATTATGTCTGCAAGCAGACAGCTCTTAAAGAGACAGTACCAGAGGCTCTAAAACACTCACTGATAAATGGCTTAAATGCCAAACACCATTCAGGCTTGGAGCATTCAAGCAAGCTCCTGGAAGTCTTTTGGGAACCCCCATTTGCAGGGGGTTACACCTTCCTGGTTTGGGAAAGCTTGACGTCCGCTGGCCAAGGTACCCCATAAGTTTTAACTGCAACCATATACATTTGCATTAGGCTGCATATGTAATCATCAGTCAATATATCATTTTACCAAGAACACATTTCTGAAACATTGCAGTACGTCACTTTTACACAGTATTACATACACATTGTACCATAACTCAAGTTATTACCTCTTGTACATAGAACCTGAAGAGAGGGCCCTTCCTATCAGTTACCTTGGGGCTGGATGGGGCAAGGGCACCATACTTAGAGGGCAACACAAGTAACTTGGAGTTAGCACTGATGCTCAGTTTGGGCAATGAGCTCGGGGACACATACACTCCTTTATGGACAACATTGAGAGGCAAGTCCACAGGCCTCCCAAGTGAATCATAACTGAGGTGCACCACAGGCTTTACAGCTCGACCAGTCTTTCTAGGGGGAACTGTTATAGTCTCTGCACTCTGAGCCTCATTTTCAGCATTGTCCTCACTTGTCAGGGGAGTCTCCATGGGGGTAGAGAGGCTAGAACTTGGGGCACTTTCAGCTCCAGGAGTTACAGTTTCTGAGTCCACAACATTTGGCTGCATGGAGCTTCGACACTGGCAGTGGACTGTCAGGGCACTCAAAATACTCTTCTTGTTCGGGTGTATCACCAGTCTGCCCCAATCTATCATTTCCTCCCTGAAAGCTCAAACAGTTCAACCATGCACAATGATTCCATTTCATCTGATCTGATGCTTTGCACTTCACTTTCTGGGAGCATTGGCTCCAGGGATGAAGTTGGGGCTTAGACAGTCCAGAAGGCCCAGCTTCATCTCCAGTATTGACTAGGGATTGCCCCAAACAATTGACTCAGTTCGTAAGAAGGATAGTATTCAAAGTCACTCTCACTTTCTTCCGATATGGACTGACAGTCATGCTCAACTGGGACTTGTGGAGGGAACACTTTAACTTGCTTCTGTAGGTGCAGACTTTCTTGATCTTTTCTTAGCAGCAGCTCTAGTCACTGGTCCAGAGGGGGCATCTTCTAGGGCTCAGACTCAATTAAGATTTGTCCAATGGGCAGTAAATGATTTCTATGCATTGTTTTTACATCTTTTGAATTATTCTCAGGCCTTACTTTGTACACTGGCAGATCATCTAGTTTGCCCACTACAATGTGAGGGAGATGGTGCCATCTGTCAGCAATCTTGTGCTTGCCATGCAGTCCCAGATTTCTTAGCAATACCGATCTCCTCCTGGAGTTCCTGTGCTTTCACCTTTTATCATACCTTCTTTGTTGGCCAGATTTCTTTTGGCAGCCATGGTTTGAGCCAGTTGGTACGCATGAGTTAGCTGGGCCTTTAACTTTTGCACATACTGTAAATAGTTGTCAGCTTGAACCCCATCAGAGAGACCCCAAAACACACATCTACTGGTAGTCAAGCTTCTCTTCCAAACATCAGGCGGTAGGGGAGAATCCAGTGGCATCACTTTTGGTGCAGTTATAAGCATGTACCAGGGTGCTAATTTGTTGGCTCCATCTAGGCTTGTCCTTTGGGTGCAGGGTGCCTAGCATATCTAGCAAAGTGCGGTTGAAACGCTCAGGCTGTGGGTCCCCCGGGGTGGTAAGGAGTGGTTCTGGACTTTCGCACTCCCCACAGAGAAAGCATCTCTTGATCAGACGACTCTCAAAGTCTCTCCTTGATCAGAATGGATTCTTTGTGGAGCCCCATAGTGAACAAAAAGTTTTCTACAAGTACTTTGGCCACAGTGGATGCTTTCTGGTCTTTGGTGGGAAAGCTTGGGCATATCTCGTGAAATGATCAGTGACCACCAGCACATTACTGATATTTCTTTGATCTGACTCCAAACTCAGAAAATCAATACAGACCAGCTCCATGGTGCACTGGTGGTGATGTTAACAAGGGGCAGCCCTCTGGGCAAAGCTTTCCTCTGTAAGCAGCGATCAATTTCGAATGTGTTGCTCCACATCAGCCCCCATCTTAGGCCAATAGAATCTGGATCTCACCAAGTCAAGTGTTCTGTCTATACCAAGGTGCCCCATGTGGTTGTGCAAGGACCTCAGTACTGAGTCTCGAAAGGCAGTGGGCAGCACTAGTTGTTGTTTGTCTACTTGTCCCCTCTGTCTACTGTTTCTCTGTATAACAGTTTATTGATCAGTTTCAACTTAGGACCTTCTTTGTATAACAGTGCAGTTCTCAAATCATGTGGAGCGAATTTGGACACATCTTTTCCTGCATAGAGGCTTCTAAAGCTGCTTTGATTATGGGATCGCGGATTGAGCCTCCGTCGAATACTGTCATTGTCCAGCTGAGGCAGTGCACCAATGTTCTATTGCAGAAAAGTGGCAAAAGCAGCAGGTATGCAATTCTCAGAGGCTCCAAGCAATCCACCATGCAGTCCACTGCATCCGTGGACATTTGTTCCTCCCTGTCAAACTTCCGCAGAGTGCCCGAATGTCGGTTCCTGCCAATCGACCCAATCATTCTGGGGAACAGGCCTCCAGGAGAGAGCATCAGCATCTATGTGGTTCAGACCTGCTCGGTATTCAGAGCATAGTCATATGTAGATAATGCAGAAAGCCAACCTATGGCCAGTGGCATCCAACTTAGCTGAGGTCTGCACATAGGTCAAAGGATTATTGTCAGTTTTACTAGTATTTTAGCCCATACAAGTACTCATGGAATTGGTCAACAATAGCCCACTTCAAAGCTAGGAACTCTAACTTATGTACAGGATAGTTCTTTTCGGATGGGGTCAGGCTTCTACTGGCAAAGGCCACTGGTCTCAGGCCATTCTCGTGCTCTTGGTACAACACAGCCCCAACCCTTGCAAGCTAGCATCAGTGTGCAGGACGAAGGTTTTCTTGGATCGCATAGGCCAGCACTGGAGCATGGGTAGTTGATATATGATCTCATGAAAAGCAGTCTCACAATCAGGAGTCCAGCGGGCCCCAAATACTTACTCGGATGAAAATACACTCTTTCAGTCTTGAGGGACGCTGACTTTTGATATTTTTGTGGGTTGGGGATACCCTTGAGTAAGGTTAAGTAAAGGGCGGATCACTCTTGAATAGTCCTTGATGAAGTCATAATAACCACAGAATCCCAGGAATCTTTGCAGTTCTTTTAGATTTTGGGCTGTGCCAGGTGGTCAAGGCCTCAACTTTACTTGGGTCGGTCTCTATTCCTCGGTGGATACTATGTGTCCACATACTTACTGATGTTTGAAAGAATTGACACTTATCAATGGACAGTTTAAGGCCAAAGTCCTCCAGTCGGTCCAATACCTTAAATAATCTGCTCATGTTCCTCCAGTGAGCTGCCAAACACAATAACATCATCTAGGTATACCAGGCACTCTAGTAAGTTCATGTCCCCCACTGCACGCCCATCAATCGTTGAAAAGTGGCTGGGGCACCTGAAATCCTTGAGGCATCCTCAGAATTCATAGAAGCCTAGCCGGACAGATAAAGGCAGTCTTCTCACGGTCCTCTGGGGCCATCGGGATCTGTAGTACCCACTGCGGAGATCCAGCACAGAGAACCACTTGCTCCCGTTTAGGCAGTCCAAAGCATCCTGAATGCGGGGCATTGTGTACTGATCAGGGATAGTCCACGGTTTAAGGTGCGATAATGCACACACATCCTTACTGTTCCATTCTTTTTCCTCACTACCACAATGGGGAAGCATAAGGGCTTCTGGATTCTTGTATTACACCAGCAGCTAACATCTCTTGCAGATGCCGCCTCACATCATCTATGTCAGCAGGTGCCAGGCGCGAGACCTCTACGAAATGGTCTTCGTCATGCAGCCGGATATTGTGCTCAGCTCCTTGCACGCATCCTACATCCCATTCCTTTAAAGAAACACCTGGTCTCTGGGCAAGCTTCTCACTGATCCTCACTTTCCATTCAGCTGGCAGCGGGAGTCGCAAATCAAACAAGTCAGGCGTTACTCTGTCATTCTTCCTTGAACTCTTGCTGCTGGGTAGCACTGCAGTGTCTGCACAATGCACATTAGCCAGGATGCAACCTCTGTTTATCGAATGTCTCTTTCAGACACATTATGAACTTGGACCATTACCCTTCTGGCATAAGCATGGGCTCTAGCGGGCAAAATACTAGGCTTGACCAGCAGTCCCTCTGGCAATTTTCCATCGCCTGGTGCATCCAACATTAATATTTTATTCTTACATCCTTTCTGATACGGACCTCTCCCTGTAAGGTACACTGGGCATTTGGCGCCAGGATCAGAGACTCAGGATCCTTCTTCCATACAATTCCGACCGGTTCCTCTGGTTCTGTTTTTCAGCATCTCTGTGCGCCTCATAGCCTCTTAATTAAAGCCGGAACTCTTAAAGCTCTACTAGTCTTTGACCCCTGTTTTTCATAACACAACTGTGCCAGCCTTCCGAACATATGAGCATTTGTTCCAATCAACAAAGGGACACCATCATACAGTCCAGTGGGGGACACACTAAGGCTAGGGTCTCACTTGTTCGGCCACTCCAGCCACGGAGGTGGGGAAAGACAGCCAAATTCGATATACCCGAATAGGGTAGGCCTTCTCACTTAACCCCATACATGCAGTCCTTCTAATGGTTGTAAGGGCACGTCTGACAAATGCTTCGATACCAATCCTGGAACATAATTGTCACTTGGGAGCCACTGTCTAATACAGCTCTTGTAGACACTCCATTCACCTTTACAGTGGTCTCCATGGAGGGACCCACTATTCTGGACCAGTCTGGAGAGGCGGTGGGGGCCTGGGCAACTGACCTTGCCACAAAAGGACGTGAATTAGCATTTTTGGTGCCCTCACTGGGATCATGTCGCACCTCTTAACCACTGATTTCTTCTCCAAGCTCTCCTTGTAGCCTATATGCAACTTTGTCAGTGTCTTTTGGGGACTGGCATTCCTTTTCATGTGCCCATCTTTCCCACAATTATAGCAAAACATACTTTCTGAGTTTGAGCTGGCCGAGGCCACACTGGGAGCCAGGGGGGTATTACTAACGGGAAACCTGGGTGCCATCTCTGTCTGCGGTGTGATAAGCATTTGAGACATCTCGTCAGTTTCTCCACTTCCATGGTCAAGGAATTGAGTTTGGAGCTGTTATCAGCAGGAGACATGGGTGGGTACCCCACCCCATAGCAGATGCAGTCGGATATAGGTCAGGGCCTGCATTTGCAGGCGTGGCCTTCATAAAGGGACTGTTTTGAATTCTCGGATCTCTCTCAACAGTTCGCCCTATTGTGGCATATCTTTTTCCTTGTCAGAGCACTCATTGACTGCCAACCTCTGCCCTGAACTTCACTTGATGGGTCACCTCAGTCACTGGTCGAGCCGCAGCTATTGGTGTGCAGGTCCCTCCTGAGGTCGCTTTTTCTCAACTCCTCAATTCTCTCTCATTAACTCATCATAGGAGGGTGGATTCCAGTCGATTTGCCAGGCGAACTTGAAGCAACAGCAGTTCTGAGAAGGGGCAGACTTATGATTCTGTCCAGTCTGGTTCGGTCCAGTTCAATCGCTGGCAAACTACCCTTTCTGAGGCATTCTTGCAATAATTTTTCCAGCCGAGACATACACAGACAACAACTCCTTGGTACTGTTGTGCATTTCTTACTCTCCACCATAGGTCCTCATCAGAATCTGGGCTCCCATACACATTCTCCAGGAGGCCTCAAGATAGGCCTGTGCAGTCGCTTCAGGGTTACTGGCCCGCTTTGCACGGATGGTAGCTAGGGCAGGACCTCGAGGCTCTACTAACCCTCTTTCGCCTTCCCGAGCATTGCCATTCTAGCACTTGGGGCAACATAGTCTATCCAGGTCTCCCAGTCATCCTCCCCTGGGGTGGGAGGGTGCCAGAGAAGATCCTCAACCTTCGGTAAGAGTTTGACTAATGGCAGGTGCAGAAATAGGAGTCTGCATTGGTTCAGCCACCATTACGGGCACTGGAGCAGGAGAGGGTGTTGGGGAGGAACACCCCAGGTGGCAAGAATAGTTTCTTCAAGTCCTCCACAGTTTTCCTCTCCCAGCAACCATTCAGCAAATTTCTCCTCAAAAGTTTCAGATAGTGGTGGGGGCTGATTCCTCCGGTCTTTACTGTCCTTAGTTATCACTTCCAAGCAGTGAGGGCTCCTCTGGGGTAATGGTCTGTGGCACTTTGGAGCTATCTATGGGATCCTTAAACTCTACTAGGGCCAGGAAAGTGTGGGTGAGCAGATTAGCATGCCGACCCACCACCACAGGGTTTTGTAAACCTTCCACCTTGAAAGTATTCTCTGCACAGTGTCCGTATTGATACCAGGGGATGTCCAGGATAAGCATAGCATTTGGGGTCGATCTCCTCCCCAGTACACCACTCCACCAGCCGGTGCACAGCCACTTCTGTCGGGTACCCATTTTTTTCTTAACAGTGGTTCAGAATATGGCCACTAGAGGACACACAACCCAGCGGTGAGCCTCCAAGATGTAACCCCTAGATGGCGCTATCCCAGGGGCTACTACCCCTGCCTGATTTGCCACTAACAGGTTGAGGGGCCTGGATCCAATGGCGGTGCCTCCACCCAGAGGTCAGGGTTTGCAATAGTTAAACTAACTTGGTCACAGCCCTCTGGGACACTGCAACCCCTTTCTTCCCACTAGTGGCCCACACAATATATCAGAATTACCTTCACAGTATACACTTACCCCAGGTCTGGTTCCGCACTGGACCTCCTGTGAAATGAGATACAGTGCAACAATCACAGTACAGTACTTTAACATAGACAAATACCTCAGGCAGTATAACTTTGCTGAAACAAGCAGCTCTGATTTATTTAGGGGATATAACAAGGACAGGGGAAATCAGGTTAATTAGCTTATCACTCTAATAATCTACCTATGGCTCTGTGCACAGGCCTATCCCTATCAGTTACTGTCCCTGGGTACCCAAGCCCTAGTGGCTAGTCCAAACTGTGGTAGCTGGTAGGGGCCCTTTCACACAGAGAAAGGGAGAATTAAACAGTCAGCAGTACAGTAATTCCATTTGGATTTAATGTGGCAATTCAACAGGGAGCGACCCTGAATTAGTACTCACGACTCCAAATAAGATAGGGTCCTTCAATGTCAGTAGGGCTCACTTGAGGTACACAAACCTCTTACACATCCATATAAAAGAAAGCACTATACCAGGCAGGCTGCATCTGTATCCGATCGCAATTACTGCACAATACCCGGAGAACACACAGCAGATTCAGTTCCTGACAGACCAAGTGCAATTTTCAGCAATTCCTCCAGTCTTCTACAGGGTGAGCCTGGTTTCTACTCTTCAGAGATCCTTTGATTCTTTTCACAGGACGGATTCAGTCCTAACAAGCTGTTACACAAGCTGCAGACCGAACTCTGGGCCTTACACACGTTTTTTGACTAAAACTGCACACTGAAAAGCACAGGGCTCCTTCCTTCTTCACTGCCAAAGCTCAACTGAAACTCCAACCGACAAAACCGGCACTTCCTTTGAGTTCCTCCCAGTTCTTGACTGGATTGGCTGTCACCACAATAGACTGCTGCTGTTGGTCCAAAAAGGTGCTGAAGTCTAAACTACATCTCCCAGAGTCACTGCCCATACAATCCTCTTGTGGCTGGCTCAGATTATGAGTCCAAGTTCTGATTCGTCCAAGGCACCATTTTAGAGCTAGCTTACCCCACACTGATTGGTCCAGTTCAGCAGTTCAAAACTAGAATGGGGACTAGCAGACACAGTTCTGACTGCAAAAAGCAGGTTAGACAAACTGTAATTTCATTATTACTCTAAATAATTTCTGGCAAACAGTTACATCTTTCAGATGAGTTCCCTTTGCACTGTAGTGACTGCAAAATGAAGTGAATTGGCAGCAGCTCGAGTGGTACTCAAGAGAAGCACAGTCCCCCATTAGCTAATTATGTCTGCAAGCAGACAGCTCTTAAAGAGACAGTACCAGAGGCTCTAAAAACACTCACTGATAAATGGCTTAAATGCCAAACACCATTCAGGCTTGGAGCATTCAAGCAAGCTCCTGGAAGTCTTTTGGGAACCCCCATTTGCAGGGGGGTTACATAGGTATTACCTGATGTTGCTGGCTCTACTGATGTTTATCTGTCCTATTGTTAGAGGATGTTGCTACATAGCCCTGTTTACTGTTTACATATATCCAGGGGTTAAATTGGAAATGTTTAGGAGGTGAAACTGTAATCTCTAAATTTGTAGGAGGTGGAACTGTCATCCTTAGGAGGTGCAACTCTCCAATAGTAGTCCATGGAAAAATATATCAGAGGAGTTGGAACTGAGTTTCAGACCGTTCCCGCCCAATTTAACCTCTGCATATACCTTATTACACCCACCTTGTTGATGTACTAGACTGTTTACCTGTATTTATTTTCACTACTTCTGTATTGTTAGCCTGAATTGCACTGGATTTCCTGTTTATGATCCTTGTATGATTCCCTGCTGTTGTTCACATTGTATTCTTACCATTGTATGTGCCAGTATCTGGCCCGGGCTGTGCCTGAAAAAGGTTTTTGGATTAGTGCACTAACCCGGTTAACAAATGAACAAATGAATAAAATAAATAAATTTGTGGAGACACTTCATAGTAGTGTGCAGATAGTATGCTGCTGTTTTTGCAGAATGTCAGATGCCACTGGATATTGATGGCATCTGACCATGGATCTGATCTCCTGGGATCCCAAGAATGCTTCTGATCAGAGCCCTAGGATCGGATTGGATCCAACAATCGGATCACAACTGGATGAGGGTCAGATCCCCACCCCAATAAAGAGGCTTGTCTAACCTCAAAGTGTGGGGATATTTTTTCTGGTTAGCCTCTGCGGTCCGTTTTTAATGCTAAAAATATGTATAGTACCAAAGGGTAGTCTCATGTGAAGAAATAGAATAGATTAAAACAAGGGGTACACGTGCACTGTGTCTCCTTGCTTATCCATTCTTGAATCCCCAAATCAACTGGAGATCCCAAATACTAGCTTTGTCGGATGAGGGTCGGACCTGGAGAATGGATAGTAGTGCTTTCCATCTGAGGATGCTTAGATCCCTCTGAGCACTATCCAAGTACCACCAATGCTTTTCCATTTTCAAAAACTGACAATCCCATTTAGACCAATTTAAAATAAATTTTTTTCTGTATTGTCCTACAGTTGGATTCAAATCAGCATGTGTTACACAAACACATGGAATGAAAGTGCCCAGTTTCTTCATTCCACCTCCATTTTCTCGCTATTAGTCACAGGAGGGTTCCCATTAATCTGAGGCTTGTTAGTCAAGCGGTGGCTTTGATTGGAAACAAACTACACTTCGTAGTATTAAATATAGATGAAAAGATGCCCTTATCATTCCCTATGGAAAGTACTTGCCATATAATGACATCAGAAACTATTGGCGCACAGGGGTGGGGCTCACTATGAGGAAGCATTCAGGAAATGGAAAGGTTCCAGGGAGCCAAACTAAGATGACAGGCAGGATGTGAAAGCACACAGACTCGGGGAGGTACTATGTTGTAGAAGTCAGGCTTCTAAAATGGTTTCAGCAAAAAGAAGCTTTATTGCTGATATTACTGTAACTCATTCATGAACATTGGGCTACGACATAGTGCATACATAAACCCCCACCGTGGTCTAGGAGCCTTGGCACTCTGCCCAGCTGGAGCTTCATCAGGGGGCAGGCTTCTGGAGTGACCAAGCCCCTTAAGTGCTACTCCCCCAGCACTAACTAGCCCAGTCATAGAAAAATGCTGCTTACAGAAGAAAACAGTGTGTGCTGTGGGGACTGATATGGGAATGGTATAAACTCTTGTATGTGGAATGTTACACTTGGTGCAAAATAGAAACATACATTTTGTAGACTATCAAAAAAAACACAATGACTAGAAAATCTACAGTACTGCACACAGCACTACGCAGAATTCAAATTGTACTAAACAAGGCCTGCAGACTAGCCACCGGAGTGGACAGAACAACTCACACATGCAGCCTCTACCCTCAGACAGAGTGGCCCCCCCTTAAAGAGCAGGATAAAGTACCACGTCTGTATCTTGGGGAAGAAAGCCCTACTAGACCTAATGCCTGCTGTGCTTAATATACACTTCAACCAACCCAAAATACTCGGCGTGCTAGGAGCAAGGTCAAAAATGCCCTCCTTCTCCCATTTAGATGAACCTCCCTAGCACAAAGGTCCTTAGCCTTTAGAGGTCCCATATGGTTAAATGAACTCCCAGACTCCCTAGCTACCATAAGTAAAATCGGTCCCTTCAAGAAGGAACTCTGGCACTATCTGACCAGGTTAATACCTGTAACTGCTATACCTGACCACCACCCCCTGTTAACACCTGCTCTCTCCTTGAGGTGACACCACCTCTCAAAGTGCTTCATTCTCTTTTCTCCTACTAATTCCCTCTTCTCCTTTGAATCTTGTGGCATTCGGTGCCCACTTGACAATGCCAAACAGGCTGTAAAGTCATGCAGTGATTACCATAATTGTTGAAATGCACTCACCTGCTTGTGTTGCACTACATGCCCACTAGTTGAGTTCCTGTACATGTATATTTGCTCTACTAGGGTTGTACCTTGTAACTGATGTGAAACCTTTGTAATCGAGCTGTCTAGCTCAAAGGTGTAATCTGAATCTTCAATAAATAAATAAATGAACACTTCCAAATGCAGAAAAAGGAAAGAACTGTGTCTTGACCCTTATGGCAGTAAATTCTTTGGAGAGCATACAAATATATTTTGAGTAACACTTACTGGACAACTTTTTTAAGGGGTCAGCACAATATAAAACTGGTTTACTGGTGGGGAAGGCAAAATGTACTGTTATTGTAGACTGGACAGAACTGATACCCTTTAAGGCACAGTAGTCCAACTTTAAAAAGGAAACTGAGGACCCAGACCTTAAGGCTACAGCCTGGTGACTCCCCTGCTAGTGTTCAGGACAACAGCGCTCTCTCAGTAACATGGGCTACCCCTGAAACATAGAAACATAGACTTTGATGGCAGATAAGGACCACTTGGCCCACCCAGTCTGCCCATTTCCCTACCTACTGGATAAGCTGCAGATTCTAGTTAACCAACAGCCTACTTCATGCCACCACCCCCACTACAATTGCCTTGTGTCTGTCCCATGCATGTTTGAATTCCCCCACTGTTTTAGCCCCAACAACCTCCCCAGGAAGGCAGTTCCATGCATCCACCACTCTCTCCGTGGAAAAATTTCTCACATTACCCCTGAGCCGCCCTCCTCTATCTTTAAATTATGTCCCCTTGCTTTACATCTCTTTTCTGAAGATGCTACCCTCCTGGACTTTGTTGATTCCTTGAGGTACTTGAACGTTTCTATCATGTCCCCCAGTCCCTCCCTTTCATCAAGGGTATACATATTAAGCTCTCTCAATCTCTCTTCATATGGTTTCTGATGCAGACCCTACACCATTTTAGTTGCCCTCCTCAGGACTGCTTCCATCCTGTTCTATGTCCTGCGTAGATGAGGTCTCCAAACTGCACACAGTACTCCAGATGGGGTCTCACCAACTGTCTGTACAGAGGGATAACCACTTCCATTTTTATGTTGCTTGCACGCATGTGCAAGAAACATAGTGCCATCATCGAGATTTGGAGGTGTGTCACCCTCCTCCAATTCAGTCAGTGTGCTGGCAGGCGTGCCCTGGTATATGCATTTTGAGCTGTCTATGACACGCTCCAAAATGCAGTGGCATACAGTTGAAAGGGGGAGCCACGCCTAGTGAGCACCGATAAGAGGCTGCTCACGCCAACCCCCCCACCCGCAGGCGCGCCTCCCAGGCACTGTATAGTCGACGGGTGCCCAATCCCCGCTGGCTGAGCTGCGCCCCCCAGTAGTAGGTGCCACGCTGGGAGCCCACCCCAGCGGCAGGCAGTCCTATGGCGCGGGGTGCCTAACTTCGCTGGCTGAACGCCTCTAACGTCCTTGTGCCACGCTGGGAGCCCACCCCAGTGTGGCAAATGTCCCACGACGCCTTTTTTTTTTTTTTGAAACCTGTAAACGAAACGTTCCCCATGGCGCAATCCCAGCCCCTCCCACAACTAACCCGCACTCCACCCACTGGCGCGACCAGTCTTCCCCACACCCCTCTCACCCCATACTCTACCTCCGACTCTGGTGCACGCATCTTCGTGGACCGGGAACACGCCTGCACTCTTCAAAGCCGACCGCTAACTGAGGAAGTGCCGTAAGCTGTATAATGGGCTAGATAGGGGTTTCAACTTTGTTGCATATCTCAGGTATTTTTGGATTTTGACTAAATTAACATGGTTTGACCCTTCTCATGAGGATGTCACTGTCATGGTGTGACCGGGCCCTGGCGGGTGATTTCGCAGTGACCGTGCAGTGACTACAAATCATCCTTCGGCCTGAATACTGCCACAACAGTGACATCATTCATGAGAAGGGGTCCTAAAACCCCATGTTAAAATTTGGTGCCAAATTCGTAACATGACTGTTTTATGAGCTTCATGCTATGCAGTTCCTACGCAGGCTCGTAAGTTCACTTAAATTTCAATATTTTTCACTCCAGATTTTCAACATTGCCATTTTACCACACGTTCTTATGAGTAGTACAGCTGTCATTTTTCACATTTCACCCAAAATGTGTTTCCTTCATGTGCATAGAATGGCTACAATCGGTGCAAAGAAATCAATGTACGGGACAATTAAGAAAATCACAGTGACACTGTTCATGAGCAGAGGTCTTAAAATGGCTATGTTGAAAATTTGCTGAAAAATTCCTAAAATGACTGTTTTACGAGCGCTGCTATGCAGTTCCCACGCAGGCTCGTGTTCGCAAATTTCAATATTTTCACTCCAGATTTTCAACATTGCCATTTTACCACACCTCCTATGAGCAGTACAGCTGTCATTTTCACATCCTGCCCAAAACGTGTTTCCACCCATAGTGCACAATGGCGCAGTCGTGTGCAAACTCAATGTATGGGACACATTAACAAAATCACAGTGACACTGTTCATGAGCAGAGGTCTTAAAATGGGTATGTTGAAAATTTGTGAAAAATTCCTAAAATGACTGTTTTACTAGCATGCGTTGTACAGTTCCTAGGCACGCCAGAAGTTCCAAATTTTCAATATTTGCACTCCAATGACTTCCAAATACCTAAACAGCACATAGAAGCAAGCAACATCTGCATTAACAAATTCTGTTTCTCAGTTTGGGCTTTTGCTATTCTGACTGCCTCTTCCACTTCTTTCTGCTTTAATTGATATAGTTCCCTGTCGTGTTTCTTCGTGGTGCCTTATACTTTTGAATGTAGCCTTTTTCTCCTTAACCTTCCCTGCCACTTCTTTTGAGAACCATAGTGGTTTTTACTCTGCTTTGTTTTCTTTATCTGTTTCACACAAAGGCTTGTTGCCTTTATGATGGCAGTTTTGATTTTTCTCCATTGTTCTTCCACCTCTCCTTTTTGGCCATTTGCTAGTGTATTCCTTGGGTCTTCACCCATTTTGCCAAAGTCAGCCCTTCTAAAGTCCAGTATGCTTGTTTTTGTATGGCTTGTCTCCATGGTTGTGCTTATTGTGAAGCACATTGCAGTGGTCGCTTGTTCCCAGATGTCTACTGACTTCTAAATTTGTGATCCTCTCTCCATTTGAGAGTACCAGGTCTAGTATTGCTCCCTCCTGAGTGGGTTCCAGCACTAGCTGTCTAAGGCCTTCCCCCTGCAGGGCATTGAGAATGACCCTGCTCTTGGATGTGGCTGCAGTATATGTCATCCAGTTAACATCTGGAATATTCAGGTCCCCCATCAACAGTATCTCCCCTTTTTCAGCCATTTTGAGAATGTCCTCTATCATTTTCTTGTCCACTTCCTCCCCTTGAGATGGGGGTCTGTATACAACCCCTGTGCAGATTGTGATGCCATTCCCTGTCTCCAAGGTGACCCAGAGTGCCTCTTGTCCTTACCCTTTACATTTTAGTTCTGTAGCTTTGATCCCTTCCCTTATGTATATAGAGCTATTCCACCTCCTCTTTTCTCCTCCCTGTCCCTTCTGTAGACTGTGTACCCCAGCATGTTGACATCCCAGTCATGGTTCCCCGTGTACCATGTTTCTGTGATTGCCACAATATCCAATTTTTCATCTTCCATCAAGGCTACTAGCTCAGGAAGTTTGTTTCCAGACTACGGGCATTGGTACCATTGCCCTCCATTTAATGTTGGCTTTATCCTTTTTCCCCATGCCTGCTCTTTTTGCCCCTCGCCTCATTTTTCCATTTACCCTGTCCTGCTCCTCTGTTGAGCACTGTACCTCAGTGTTAATTTTACTACCATGTTTTGTGGGGAGGCTTGAAATTTCCTGCCTCTTATTAGCATCTCCCCCCCATGGCTAGTTTAAAAGCTTGCCAAGGAAGCATTTAAACCTGTCACTTAGGATCTTGGTTCCCTTCATGGACAGATGTAGGCCGTCATGCCAGTATAGACCTTCATCTCTACAGGTGTACCCCAGTCCCCAGTGAAGCCAAAGCCCTGTGCTCTGCACCAGTTTTGCAACCATTCATTAAACTGCATGGTGTGTAGTACCCTAGCCTCACCCCTGCCATAGACTGGCAGCACCTCTGAGAAGGTAACCGTGCTTTGCTACCTGTCTGAGGCCCTCCCAACTCCACAATTTCATCCTGCACTGCACTGATCCCATGCCTAGCTAGGTCATTTGTCCCAAGGTGGACAATGGTATCTAGTTCCCTCCTGTGATGCTGCTTCTGCAATCCTGAGGATTCGCCTTGTCCCTCCAAGCATGGCACCAGGCAGGCACCTTACTCCTCCTCTCCCTTCCCCAGGTCTACCCTCCAAGAATTGAGTTCCCTATCAGAAGTTGTTTCCTTCCCCTGTGGTGTCCCTTGCCACCCTTCTGTAGGTCTCCCTTGTGGGTGTCCTCAGCATTCTTCTTGGTCTCCACTGAGGGTGCCATCATAGAGGAACCTTGATCTGCCAGACTGGCATATGGTTTATGTAGAGGTACAATTAGGGGGTTTCGCCTCTGTTCCACCACACGCACCCTCCCAGAACCCACTGTGGTCCAACTGCTCTTCCTACTTGGCAGCCTCTGTGGCAGTGGTGCTTTTTGGGTGGGGAGGCCTCCTTAGTCCTTGCCAGTTCAGCCTGGAGCTGGGCAACCTCCTCCCTCAGAGCTGACAGTTGCCTGCAGATAGGACAGCAATGCAGTTTCCAGAATGTCTCCCGGAAAACTGCTGCCCCACAGCCAGTGCATTGCACCATATATATATATATATATATATTATTTTTTTTTCTTCCTTTTTGTGGTGTGTACTTACCCTTTACGCACTGTGCTGGGTTATTAAGAATATGACAGTTCTGCCCCAAGACCTGTTGAGGAAGTGATGTCAGAACCTTGGCTATAAAGGAAACGTCATGCCTGGGGTGTGGGGTGTGGGGAAGGGTGGGTGGGTAGTCCACAACCACTGGTGACTGTTAGAAACAATCAAATACACCACTGCTCCACCACACTGGTGAGTACTGCCCTTTATAGCTTTATAGTAATTCAGCTAACCTCCAGTAACTGATTCGTCAACTATTTAAAAGTAATTTGATGCAAACTGTCACAGAATACTAGTAGACAGTCCAGTTACCCACAAAGGAAAATCAAATATGCAGTTATTTCAACCCTTCTGAAGTTGCTCACAAGATAAGCAGTTTTGAAACCCCCCTTCCTGATTTAAAAATGAAAATAATTAAACACAAAGCAATACCAATGTAAGACTGTAAAATAAGGAAAACTTCCTTCAGATGTAAGTAAGAGAGATTTGTTGCAGATTTCTAGTCCAATATAATATATCCCATGCAGCTTCTCAGTTGTTTCAAAGCACACCCTGTTACACAACTTGAAGAGATGGGCTTCTGTCTCAAACAGGATCACACCAGTAGCTTATAATAATTGATCAATGCTGGAATGTTCCTCCGTCCAAAACAATTGGCTATGATGCAAGGTCTCCCTGACTAGTGAAGACAATTTCCCCCACCTGAGGCTGTGTCTGGCATCAAATTACAAACTGCAGCCTTTGCTATTTGAAGTACATGGCCACTACCAGTAAATTATTTCAAAATATATTGATGCAAACTGTCACAGAATACTAGTAGACAGTCCAGTTACCCACAAAGGAAAATCAAATATGCAGTTATTTCAACCCTTCTGAAGTTGCTCACAAGATAAGTAAGCATTAATCACCGATGAAGGTGGCATCTAATGGGGAGTTAATGCATGGTTGGGATCGTTGTGGCATGAGGCCGGAGGCCGAGTGCGTACAACGGTCCAACCATGCATTAACCCCCCATTAGATGCCACCTTCAGAGGGGATTAATGCGCTTGTAACATGGCAACTGCAACTGTACTATTTGTCAGATGGTGTTTTCTTTGCTGTATAACAGTAATTACCAGAAACATTTATTTAACGTTTACAATTATGGGGCATGTCAGTTACTTTTCCTGCCTTTCTGCTGCTGGGTCTGTGCGCGTGCATGTTGATCACCCCACATCGAGTACTATAGTGACGACTACTTTTTAAAATCTTTCATCTCTGGTGTATCTATAACTATTCACATACAACTATGTTTGCACCTCCGACTTTCATACTTGTGCTGCTATTCCATTTCTCTACCCTCGTTTTTTTTCCACATCGCTGCTCTGGTGCATCCTGGGCAACATGTCCCTGCATATGTTCATATTCTTCCAAAACTGCCAGTTCTCTTCTCAGTGCCCTGTACACCTCACGATTACCACCAATAGGTGGCGCTTTCACTGCACCATGGAACTTCATCTCCATTTCCCTGTTCGTGCATTTTCCACACACATTCTGTTACCTTTCACATCTGCTGCCCCTATCCTTGTGTGCCTCCCGCAACTCGCACCACTCTGCACTCCATGGTTTCCCCTTCTGCACTAGTTTTCTCCTACACCTTCCTCTCTCCACTGTTTTCAAATTCACACACTTGCCCACACAGCGATTTATTTGCCTCACCTCGCCCTCACCAGTCTGACCTACAGGTGGCGCTTTCTCAGATGTTGACAGCTTCGCGTCTCCCTCGCGCCAATCTCTCATTCCCCTGTCCTTTCCTGTGGTCTTTTCCATCCATCAGCAACTTCTACAATATGCCCTCACTTGCTCACTGCCTACAAAATTGCACACTTCCCCATTCTGCCCTGTGTCCCATTTTGTACGGTGCCCGCAGCACCACAGACATTTCTGCTGTTCAGCTCAACCCCTGCCGGTTCCCTTTTCTCCTCTGTTCATCGCGCCACCTATCGGTCCACATATTTGTAACCCGTTTACTCCTTCCCTACTTAAGTGAGTGCATTCACGCGCTCAAGAGGGTATTATTGCTCTGACCGTTCTAAGGCAACACGGCATTATCGTGCCATAATGCCATGTTGCTCTTGCACCACCTGACCCTGTTGCACCTATCCCCTTTCTTCCCTGAGGTCCTCATATTTCTGCCGTGTTACAAGCAGTTTTGAAAACCCCCTTCCTGATTTAAAAATGAAAATAATTAAACACAAAGCAATACCAATTTAAGACTGTAAAGTAAGGAAAACTTCCCTCAGGTGTAAGTAAGAGAGATTTGTTGCAGATTTCTAGTCCAGTATAGTATATCCCATGCAGCTTCTCAGTTGTTTCAAAGCACACCCTGTTACACAACTTGAAGAGATGGGCTTCTGGGCCCTGGGTCACAGGAGGGAATTGCACTTCATCCTGATCTCCCTGAAGTGCATGAAAGGCATTGTCCCCTCTTATTTGCACTCAAAGCTTAGCCCCCCAGATCCTGTTCTAGATCCTTGCGCTCCACTGGATCAGTTGAGGTGATGGTCCCGCACACATAAGACACATTGGTCCCTCACCTTCAGTCACAGATGCCCGACTGCATGGAACTCCCTGCCAGAATCCCTATGCCTGGTAAACTGCCCCTTGCCCTTCAGTACAAAGGTTATGGAATGGTTCTAGTCAGTCTCCTCTGGTCATAGACCTTTCTGCCATCATTCCAGGGGCATAACATAGGTAGCGGCATCTGTGAACTTCTATCCCTATACCCATATATATATAAATAAGAGGATGGGATTTAGTAGTAGTAAAAAAATCTTTATTTTTATACAGGATTAAAGATGGTACCGTATACAGCATTAGGACTGAAGTCATATTTTTAAGGTGGTTCTGTTTAAGTTAAGTCTTAAAAGTTACACACTATAAATATATCAGACAAGGGTAATTTCTCAGACACTAGGCACTTAAATGCTAGTGTACAATTTAAAAATCGCATCACTGTACTTTACAATACCAATTGGACAAATCATTCATACAAAATAAAAACAAATTTTTGTATAGATTCAGTTTTAAAATGTTTTTACCATTGCACATACATCTGCAGGACAGTTCTTTTTTTTAATGGAGTTATAAAAACCTTTTCAGTTTTAGCAGATTTGGCTTGGTCATTAATCCATGTGGATAAAGCCCTATAAGAAAATGTCAAGTCCCGAAATTTGTTTCTGGGTCTGGATATTCTCATGTCCCTATTATTTTTATTTCTTAAATTATACTTTTGTTCCACTTTCTTCATTTTCTATAATAGATAAGGTGTTTTAGAATCTCTTACTAGTTTATACATTTGTTTGGCCCAAATTAGTGTTCATTTTTGTTCTAGTGGTAACCAATTTAGAGCCTCAAACATTGCACAATGATGCATCTTATAGTCACATTGGAGTACAAAACGGGCCATTCTGTTATACGGTATATCAGCTTTTTTTAATCATTGTTTGTTTTTTTGTTTGTCAAGCTGTAGACATGACTTCCATAGTGGGTCCTATGGGATTTTCCCCCATAGGACCCACTACTGAGTATTTCCCAGTATACCTCACCAGTTAAAGCTGTATACCACCGAATTAAAACTGTATACCTTCCAATTAAAGCTGTATACCTCTGGAAGGAAACCTGTATACCGTGGGGAGAAAACGTCCCATAGACCAACATAATGACCCCTAAAATGAACAACTTAACCAAATAAAAAATGACCACATTCATTATCACACTGGACAAATCCATTAACACATTTTCCCATACTCAATAAACATCCTGTAAGATCCCCCTTGGAAAACCCATACAGCACAGAAAATGGTACAAAATGAAACCAGCCAAAAAGCCTACAAATAAAAATTCACGTAACCCGAATTCTGAGGGGAAAAAATGGGGGCAGTTCCTGAAGGCCCTCAACCAAAAAAATCCTCCTAGTCTCTCACCAAACAGAAATGCCTCTCAAAGCTCCACAACTCTCATTGCATGCCATCTCTTACATGTTGCTGCAATCAGCCCTTCTATGCTCTACACCACCAACCCACCACTTGAACGCCATGCAAAGGGAAGACCACTGCCACTCCACCCACTTTTATAGGGTGGAGCACAAAGCAAAACAAAATCATGAACATGCGTGACAAGCATGCGCGCACTGCCACTTTGACAATGGCACACTCTCCTGAGTGTGTACATGCACAGAAATAACCTGGGAGAGCTGGGAACAATTGCAAATACAATTTGATGTGAAACAAGAACATTCCAGTGTATTATAACAAGCATTTGTCAATGCCGAATGTTTGCTTGCTGGCATTGGTATTTGTGGCGTAGGTGTTAGAGAGCTGCATAATAGGAATGGCAGTGAAGTATTGAACTGAAGCCAACCCCACCACCACCCTACAGAGACTGACAGGCATTGGGGTGTGCCTTTGGGTCCTCAGGCATAACGGCCACGCCATTTCACCACGCCCTACCCTGCAGACATCGACAAGTGTCACGGTGTGCCTTGGGGTCTTTGGCACTTATGCTCACCCCATTCCATCAGGAAATACAGTGAGATGGGTGCTGTATAGGAGAATGGGGTAAACTTTGGGGCTGAAGAGTCCAAGGCACACCTCGATGCCTCTCACTGGCTGCAGGGTGTGGAATGGTATGAGCATTACTGGCGAGAATCCCAAGTCACAACCCTGATGCCTGTCAATCTCTACAGGGTGGGACGTTATGGTTGGAAACCCTAACGCCTCAGGCGTTCGTTGGCATTTTCACTCCAAATTTTCAACATGGGTTTTTTGTGACCCCCCACCTTATGAACAGTGGCAATATCAGTTTGTTAGCCGAGAGCTGATTTTGCACAGCGACTACACCATTTGGCACCACAGGTGCGAAAACGCTTTTCAAACAGGATGTGAAAATGACAGCTGTACTGTTCATGGGGTGGTGCAAAAATAAGCGATGTTGAAAATCTGCAGTGAAAATATAAAAAAAAAATGGTGAAGTCGGGCGTATGTGTAAACTGCTTAAGCACACCTGTAATGCAATTAGTTTGGGGATTTTTACAGCAGATTGTCAACACAGGCATTTTGGAACCTCCGCTCATGAACAGTATCACTGTGATTTTCTTAGTCTGCCCCGAACAGTGATTTCCCACAGCGACCACACATTTCTGCGCTAGAAGTGCGAAAACACATTTCGGCCATGGTATGAAAAATGACAGCTATACTGTTCATAAGGAAGTGTGGAAAAATACCAGTGGTGAAAATCTGGACTGAAAATATTAGAAATGCATGAACATATGAGGGTGCGTGGAAACTGCACAATGGTCGCTCGTAACATGGTCATTTTCTGGACTTTTTTCACCAAATTTTTAACATAGCCATTTTAACACCTCTGCTCATGAACAGTGTCACTGTGATTTTCTTAATCTGTCCCAAACATTGATTTCACACAACGACTACACCACTGTGCGCTACGTGCGCGGAAACACATTTTGGGCGAGATGTGAAAAATGACAGCTGTACTGCTCATAAGGAGGTGTGGTAAAATGGCAGTGTTGAAAATCTGGAGTGAAAATATTGAAAATTCGCGAACTTATGAGTGTGCATAGAAACAGCGCAACGCATGCTCGTGAAAGTCATTTTTGAGAATTTTTTCACCAAATTTTCAACATAGGGTTTTTGGGAGCCTACCTCATGAACTGTTACACTGTTGTTTCATAAATCGGTCCCGAAAGGTGGTTCCGCGCAGTTACCGCGAAATTGCCTTTCAGGGCCGATTAACAAAATGACAGTGCCAGAATTCATGAGATGGGGTCCCAAAAACCCCATGTTGAAAATTTGGTGAAAAAATTCCTAAAAATGCCTGAGATGTGCATCAAAGTTGAAAAAACTCTATTTATTCCATTGTACAGCTACCGCATTTCCTCACTTCGTGTCAGCTTTGAAGAGTCCAGATGTGTTCCTGGTCCAATCAAGATCGCTGCTACCGACTCTGGAGGTAAGTATGGGATGAGGTGGGTGGTGGGAGGCAGGGTGCCAGAGGGTGGGCGCGGGTGGGAGGGGGTCAGGACAGTCAGCAAGGGAATGTTTTTTTTCTTGCATGTTTTTTTCGTAGACGACGGGACTTGTACCACGCTGGGGTGGGCTCTCAGCGTGGCAGCTGGAAGGCTGTTTGGGGGCAGTGGAGCCGACAGGGGATTGAGCACCCCCCATCGGCCATACGGACTGGTGCCTTGCTGGGGTGGGCTCCCAGCGTGGCACCCGGTAGTCTGTTGGGGGGGGGGGAACAGTGGAGCCAACGGGGACTGGGCACCCCCATCAGCAATACAGTGTGTGTGTGGGGGGGAGCGCATGAGCACGCAGTATGCTAATCAGCACTATCTTATCGCTGCTCACAGAAGCGGAGCTCTCCCTTTCAACTGTACGGCACTGCATTTTCAACTGCTGTCATAGTCAGCTGCAGCATTCATTGGCGAACTGTGGCCACACCTGCAAACACACTGACTGAATTGGAAGACAGGGTGCCACACCTACAAAAACTCGGATGATGGCACTATGTTTCTTGTACATGCGTACAAGCAAACATAAAAAATAGATGATTGGCAACTGCAGCCTCCATGGCTACATACCTGTCTCAGTGGCTAATGAGGGCAATAATGCCAATCACCTTTGGGGCTTGTGGCTTATAGCCTTAAGTAGCCCACCTCGATGGGTATATATTCTTGTGCACTATAGTTGGCCATCATTTATTGTACATATATATGAGATCTCCATCCCTAGTGGAAAAGTCTCTGGGAGCAGTTGCTAATTTTGCAGTATTTAGTGCATGACAGTTCCAAGCCTGAGTTTGGTGAAAAGGACTGAAGAAAACTCTGGGCACTTTAGTTGAAAGCACCCACAGGAGGAGCCAGACTAGAAGATAACCCTCTTGTAATGTGTTCTGTAAGGGGGTGGACACAGAAATAAAGCAGAAGTGTATGCACCAGGCTTATGGAGCACTTTTTATCGAAGCAGACCATGGTGTTACCCCTGCAGAAAGAGGCTGTAGTCTCCGCCCTCTTCCAAACACTTCAATGTGATTATTAATGAGCAAAGAGCCGGACTGCTGGTTCTATAGCTGTTGTCCATAAGATTAATTCCCTTCATTACTGATAATTAAATGTTCTGAACTGTAGCAGCTATTGTACTGATGGCTGCACATTTTGCCTTGCAGTAGTATGAAACCTTTTCTTTATGGATCACTGAAGGCTGAGTTAGTGGACTAGACTGAAGTACGTTTTTGTATGCCAAGACTACCTATAATCCCAGGCAGACTCCCAGCAATGCTGTTTTGAATTTAAACCTGAACGTTTTATTTAATACTTCGGAAATGACTTTTGCGCTATGATCTCTTTTTACCGAGGTTCCACGTCATGACACAATACAACAGATACAATGGTACAATTCACATAGACAGAACTACCGGTAACCAACATAGGAATACTGGCTGGAACACAACATTAGCCGAGTAGTTGAATACAAGCAATGACAAATTACAAGTCTGAGAGGTAAAAATAGCTGCTTTGAGTCCAGGCATTGTCACATGTTTCAGGTCCTAGTATTATATAGTAGTTGCAGGTATTGGGAGGAGGGAGAGGGGTGCGAGAGCCAGAGACAGACAGGCTCAGCCAAAGATGTGTTGGAAAGATTGAAGCTAGGAGAGCAACAGGTGATGGGAGTAGTAGAGTGGAGATGAGTATAAGGTAAGGGCAGGCTAGGGTGGCAAGACAGTAAGGGGAGAGAGGAAAATGAGGGGGTGGGGCAGGAATAGAGTAACTGGAGTTGAATTTAAGTTATTGGAGCTAGGACATGCAGAGAGAGGGGCAGGAAGGAACATAGGTAGGAGTATGAGCTAGCCAGTGGTGGATTAATATCCCAACGGGTGGGATTCGGGCATCTGAATTCCCTCAGTAGAATACTTGTGCTTTCCCACAGTGGAGTACTCCGTGATAAAGCTCACTTTCAGCCCTGCTTGTAGAAATACTTTTTTGGGGGGGGGGGGGTGACAAGAGGGAGCTTTCTACTTCTCTCCTGAGATCCCTTGTGTATGTTGGTTGGGGGATGAGTCAAGTATTACACCCTTGGTTAAAGAACTGCAAACTTTCAGTGAAATTGTACTGGTATACAGGGGTCCCATTAGTTTTATTTTTGTATGTGTGGCGATAGGAACAATTTCTTACATTCATAACTAGTCTTGGGAAACAGTTACTGTTGAAGTATTTTTGCTCTTATACCTAATAGTGTTATGCCATGTGGGATCAATAGGGGTCCCTATACAGCTCACAGTTTGTACTTATCAAAACTTAAAGGAGTTCTACCAGCAGAGCTGAAGCCCCGACCGCTGCACAGATCAGGGCTTCACCTCTGCGGTCCCTCTTGCAGGCACCATTTTAATGCATGCTGGGGGCTAGCTGCACAATCGATCAGATTTTGATAGACCAGTAGGTCTGTTCTGCTGGCAAATTTGTATGTTCATATTAAATTAGTATTTTATTTTAAAATACTTAGATTAGCTAGTTAGATTAAATTAGTATTTAGTATATTAGTATTGCAGCATACCCATGGGATTTAGGCAAATTCTGTAAGAATATCACTGGGCATTGGAGATGCGAACTTTGTAAAATCTCTGTACATAAGGGCACTATTGAGGAACGGGCAAGGCAACGCCATCAGTTCCCGATATTATCAGCGAGATCATGCAATGTTCACAGCCGACATACTTAAAATGCTGGGTGCACCGGGGGATTTACCCAATGTTATGAGTGCTGAGGTAAATAAAATACTAATTTAATATGGTGCTTGCAGGGGGAACCGGAGAGATCAAGCCCTGATCTGTGCAGTGGTTGGGGCTTCACCCCTGCCAGTAGTTCTTTTAAAGGAAATTGCTAAGATATGTATTTGAGCTGTGTAGCCCTAATTACCATAAGTCAGCGTTAGCCTTTTGCTGACAAAGTATAATTTTTTATTGGGTTTTGTGTGGGAGGGAGGGGATCGTAACTGCAGCCGAACACATAGCCAAACGATCCCTTCCACTTCTTTTTCCGCCGGCCCTGCCACCACACTGAGATGTTTTGTGACATCTAAGCAGGAAGAGTGTGGGGAACTCCCCATAGAAGTCAATGGGGAAAGAAAAATGAAAGCCACCACTCAACTAATAGGCTCCCTAACAAAGAGGCAATGAGCCTCGAAGTGCTGGGGCTCGAGTTGGTGAATTGTGTGCTATTTGGTATTCCAATAAATGTAAAACCTTTTTTGTAGTAGTTTGTGTGCTGCCTATATTTTTTTCTGTTTCAAGTTTGCCATCATCATGCTGCACACACTGGTTTCTGGTAGTGCTCTGCTTATTCTTGTTTAGCTCTAAAACAAAACAGCTCAACTGCATGGAGGGTGCGTGCATCAACATATTACTATTAAAATAAACAAAAAGCAGCAGTCCTCAACCTTAAGGTGCAAAATATAATTTATTTAGAACCGCTAGAATTGCCTAAAACAGCATACCGCATGAGAGCATGTAGGATCATTCTACATGCTCCTGTGCGGTATGCTGTTTTAGGCAATTCTAGCCTGATTTTCTAAATAAATTATATTTTGCACCTTAAGGTTGAGGAGTGCGGCTTTTTTGTTTTATTTTATTCTTGTTTAGCAGTAGTTGGTAACACAGGTCTGCCTGAAAAATGGCAGAGTAGTCCAATTCAGTGAACCTCCGGGCTCAAAAACTTGTACACCTGGGTTGGGGGGGTATACATTAACGCATTTAGGGATTTAGTACTGGTAGTCTGACCTAAGGATCACAGCTCAGGTAAGCCTGTTAAGGTCTGCTGTCCGAATCAGGAGCCGATCCACCACTGATGAGACCAAACCCAAATCTGGCACTTCCCCCCCCGCCTGGTCCCCTCGAAACTTTGTGCCAATTGATATCTATATAGGCTTATTGATCGAACCTCCAGTTCGGAGACCCTGGATAGTACTGTGGCACTAGATAGTGCCAGACCATGCATGTATGGCATGATAGCTACCGTAGTGCAACTACAGGGTATGCGAGGAGGCTGACCAACTGTACGAACAGTCGTGCAGTCATGGCAATGGTGGCTTAAGCGGTCCGAGGGTATGAAGAGCTGGGAACATCTAGGCATTTCTACAGGGAGACAGAATCAACGGGAACAATGAATTGGGCACTTAGTATACAATCCAGTGATCAGGTGGCAGGACCAGTCTCCCGTATCAAGCTTCTCTGTTTGATCACCATATCCTTGGCATTTACAAACTATTTGGCTTCTTGTGGGGATCAAAATATATTAGGGTCAGCCAGGTCTTGTTACCCGGAGGCATGAGGAGTACAAGTGTGTAAATTCCCAGCTTCTCAGGTGTAGCTTTGATTTAACCCCAGAGAACTGCTGACACCTCGACTGCAGCTCCCTGCTGTAGTCTTGAACAACGGATACTTTGCCATTATCCACACTAATCGGGCTGAGAGATGTGGCGGCCCGCAACACCATCTCTTTTTCAGGGTACCAGAGGTATCGTATGAGAAAATGTCTGGGCCAGTCACCTGGTTTGGGTCAGGGTCTGATGTGGTAAGCACGTTCAGTTTAAAACTTTGCAGCCTCAGGACCCACTTTCAACTTATCTGCCAGCCACTTTTGAACACTGGGACCTGGTGCTTTCCCCTCTAATCCCTGTGGCAAACCCACAAGATCAAGACTGAAGTGGTGGGCTCTGTCCTCTTGATCTTCTGCCCACTCCTGTACTGCTGATAGTGACTTCCTGAAGTGACCTGGTCACATGTCGCATCCGTAAGTGCATCTTCGAGATCACTCACTCTTTTCTCCATTTCATCTCGGCAGGCACCATGAGTTGTCGGCATTTCTGTTAAGCCCATAACGGTGTTCTGAATGGGGCTGATTTGTGCAGTCATATTCTTGAACCTCACCTTTACTTCATTTTGCAGGTTTTGGATGAGGATTACCAGCGAGCGGTCGGGATCGTCTCCCACTGTGTTACCGCCTGAGGCCATTGCTCACGTCCATGTGCGGCCTTCTCGGGGAGTGGGTCTGGGATGAGAAGTTGCTGCAGTAGGCTCAAGTGTAGGCAGAGACTGCTGCAGAGCTTTCTGTGTTGCCATGAAGTTCATCACTCTAAACAGTTGTCTAGATACTGATGATTGCTACTACAACACACTATATTATTGATTTGAGGTGGTGCGTCAGAGGAATGGAGCTAGAGAGCAACCATCATTTTACCCTGCCGGGCCACACACCTAGCATTGTTTTTGAAAGTATGCAATGCATTGGCAACTCACATTGCAATGTTTTTGTTTAAATGCTTTACCAGCCCAAGAGCAGCTTTTATGAAATGTTTTTGTAATGCAGCAGCAGTGCATCTGAATTTCCATCACAATGCAATAGAGAAACTGAGCTGCAACACTTAAACACTTTTTGTAAGTCATTATTCTCGATCCAGCAGCATCTATGTAACTGATGGAGTAATGCAAAAGAAATTCCTTGGCACAGCAACTTAATGTGAATTATACTATATTGTAGTCCTTTTCTTTCCTTCTCCTTTCTGCTGCAGTACATGATAACCCCCCACCCCCAACCCCCGGCAGTGAAGCTAGACTTGCTGGGTCTGTAATCCCACACTTATGAGTTGTCAACATGAATGTGAGCTAGGATTTGTAGCATGCAGTGCAGCTCATGGACTCCTATACAGCAAAGTGGTAACTGATAACTGCGGATGTTACATTGTTTCAGTAACCGCTTTGTCTATAGTATCAAAATATGTCTGATGCAAGCCTCTAGTTTACTTCCTTGTATTAAGCAGTTTCCTCCAATGGCATTATTGTTTTTGGTCTGTTAGATGTATGAATTTTTTTTTGTGTAATGTTGCAATTCTGAAAATAATAAACATAAATGTTAAAAAAAAATGAATGTTAGCTGCTCCTTAGGATGTAGAAAAAAGTTGTTTTGTTTTTTTTGCTAAAATTAGAAGTTTGCTAAAAGAGATTAATTAACTCTGAGGCAGGAAGGGGTTCATGTTTTCAGGCCTAAGTTAGAGTTGGGTTTTTCCTTGTTTGTTTATCTCAAAAAAGCTTTGGAAGGACAGCTAATTGAATAAGGTGTGCTGAGAACAAAAAGTCACCCGGGGGGGGGGGGCGTTAAGATAAGAAAAATAGCCATAGGAAGGTTTAAAAAAGGATTACTCTACACAACTCTTTGGGAAGGAGGCACAGACTGCCTAAGAAGCGGAGAGTGAAAAAAGACCTAACCTTGTCAAACAGGTTAACCTGACTCTGCAAGGTATTACTTCCTACTGCTTAGAAAGGGGGTCTACAGTTTTGATATTTTAGAGCAGATATGGAGTGTGAAAGACTGCTGAACTTATTTATAACTGTTGTAAAGAGGTTGCCAAATTAGCTTTCCAAATCTGTTAACCATTCTGATGCCACCAAATAGTTAATATTTTTTTAGTGTTGTGCCTTGTACCTTTTTCCATGGTCCATCTCTACTTCCTGACTCACTCCTGTACCACAGTTGGTTTTAGAAGTGGGAATGTTTCTGTGCATACTCGAACTCTAGGAAACCTGTGTGTAGGTACCAGAGCTTGTACCAGGGAAGTATAGCAGAAGACCGGGAATGTGGAAAGGTACTTTGGATACTACAGCTATAAATCCAAGAGTGACCACCAGACAGATGTCAGCCAAAGCAGCCACAGTAGTCAATACCAGTGGAAGAGGTCGAGCTGACAGCTCCATCAGTTAGTCAGGAGATTGAAATGACACTACTATCTAACGAAAAGAAGAAAAACGGATAGCCATAGGAACTGCAGGTATGTCTGCTTTTTTCAAATGGTGGACTGTACAACAAAAAAAGACAGAGTAACAGAGAGAAAGAGAGATGCAACGCCAAGAGCAGTGATAGCTGGGGGTCCTGTATCTCTCAGAGTTTGGGGATCTGGTTTGGCTGCTGAAGGCCAAGATTCCAACACCCTTAAGGACATTAAACTCTCAAAACTAGGTCCAGCTCCTGATATGAAAGCATACCTGATGACTTTTGAATGGGTCACCAGAGCCAGCCAGCGGCCGAGACAACAATGGGCAACCTGGCAACCTTTTTAGACCAGTAAGTCTCGGCTAGCATACAGTAATATATACTGTACACAGTCTGAGAACTACATTGTGAAAAAAGAAATCCTAAAAAGATATGACAGATGAGAGACCCTCAAGTACACTATCACTGACAGTCCACAAGAGGTTTATACCCGACAGAGAACTTATTATATAATGACTCCAGCAAGAGGGCAAAACAGCGGCTCAGACCATCCACATGCTAGCCACAGAGCAATTTATCAACATGCTTCCTTCCCACAGTTCTGTAACACCAACAAGAAAGTGGGAAGAAGACTGTTACTGTCATGGTTTGGTAGGTTACAAGTAAGATCAAGATGCAAGTAGTAGGATACACAAGTAATAGAACTATCAGATGACTGGACAGACATCGCAGAGTGGAGGCAGTAATCCAGGGATGGTACAAAGGAAAGCCACTAAGCAAATTTTAGAGGTTAAAGGCTTGCAGTATCATGATAGACTACAGTATTTACAGTTATATTCAGTGGACTACAGACGTTTAAGGGGAGAGCTATGTCTGATCTTTAAGGCCTATAACAACCCAGAACTACTTGAGCTCATTGGTTTAAATAAAAATACAATTCATTGTAAGAACACAAGGTTGCATAATTTAAGACTCATAGGAGAAAGGAATAATACTGTTAAAAGGAGTCAGTGGTTTATACAGAGAATTGTTAATGCTTGGAACATACTACCAATACATGCGGTAGAGAGTGGAAGCATGACAGTTTTTTTTAAATAGTTTAGACACTTTTATGGGTGAAAAAAATTCTTATGATCCACCACTTGGAGTTGAATGGTGGCAAGTTCATTTATGGACTTCAGTCTTCTGAACTTGTTTCTAAACTATGAAACCTATTTTGTAACCTAATTCCAAATCCGAGAAGAAATCTGAGGGAGGTAGTAAATCTGCACCCAGTGACTTTCTTTGCTATATTTGCAATTATGTGGGACATATAGCCAGAAATTGCCATGAAAATAAAGGGGTAAGGCTGAAACAAATTTAGGCGTAGCAGATTAGGGCACATACCTGATTGATGTCCAGGTTGGAGCAAAGACTGTGAAGAGTTTGATAGATTCAGGAAGCAGAGAACCCTGGTGCATGCAGTTTGATTGAAGAGAGGACTAGACGACCAGGTGCTGGCAGCGGCATGGCGGCATTCAATACTATCCCACCTGGCAACTGACTTTGAAAGTAAATGGGGTGTCTCATTTAATGAAAGTGAGGGTAGTTCCAACTTTACTCATATTTGTGGTTATCAGAAGGGACTTTCCAGGATTTACTGATTTGATCACAGAGGGAACAAATCCTACTATTTCTGCAGCTGTGGTAAAACACTCGTGTGCAAAGAAAAACTCTTAATGTGTTTGTTTAGTTTCTGTTGACCAGAGAAAGAGAGCTAGACAATGAGGACACTTTTCCTTTTGCTGGTAGGGAGGACCAGGCTGGGAGTTCTGAAGCTGACATCAACAGCTCTTCACCGAAACCAGCCTTTTTTGAACAGGCAGTGAATCTTTCAAACAACGTAACTTAGAGGTCTCATTTTTGGTATGAGTCTGATTAGGCATATGCTGATTCCAATTCTGAATTTATTGATGTTGCAAATTTTGGTCGGACTTATTTAACTACTGCCCCGTGACCATGGTGGATTTTCAGGGGCCATGGGTAACAGTTGGGCAGGAGGGATCAGCTCCTCATGTACAGTAATGGACTTGGTATTTAAGCTATGCACATGGGGAGAAAATCTGATTACACTGTCTTACAGCCTGATGGGTTATGTGTAGAAAAAGTTGGGAAATGAATGGCCATTAGTGGCCTAAGTGACACTGGCTGGCAGTTCAGGCAGATCACACCCACCTCAACAACCTGGCTTTGCCCAAGTCATGGGGGAGAGATTATTTGCTGGACAAGGGAACTACCTGTCCAGGAGGTCAGTGGTCTGTTGCAATGACTTAAATTATTGTTAAAGCTGTTACACAATTAAGTAAAGTGCCACTGTCTCCAATATGGAGATGGAAAAAGATGACCTATACTGATTGTTATTTATAATGTGTTTGTTCTTTTGTATTGCAGTAACATAGAAACATAGAAATTGATGGCAGAAAGGGACTGCAAGATCCATCTAGTCTGCCCAATATGGGTAACTACCCCCCCCCCATCCTTTCTGTGAAATGATACATTTGTGCCTGTCCCAGATGTTTTTGAACCTGTTTACCATGTTGGCATCCACCACTTCCTGGGGCAGGCAATTCCATGGGTTGACCACCCTTTCAGTGAAGAATAACTTCCTAACATTGCTCCTGAATTGTCCACCCTTGAGCCTCATATCGTGTCCTTTAGTTCTGACGCTTTTCTTCTCCTGAAGAAGCTCCTGTAGCCCCACCTTATTTATACCATTGATATACTTGAATGTCTCAATCGAGTCCCCCCCTCTTCCTCCTCTCCTCCAGGGAGTACATGTTGCGCTCCCTCAACCTATCCTCATATGCCATTTGATATAGACCCTGAATAATTTTTGTGGCTCTCCTCTGCACCGTCTCAATCCTGTTGATGTCTTTCATAAGGTGTGGCCTCCATAACTGTACTCCGTACTCCAGGTGGTGGCACACCAGTGCCCTGTAAAGTGGCAGCACCACCTCCATTCTGCGATTCATGATTTCCCTCCCTATTTAGTCCAGCATACCACTGGCCTTTAGCGCTGCCTTTTCACACTGCTTCCCCACCTTTAAGTCATTTGATATAATGACTCCTAGGTCTCGCTCCTAGTTAGTGCATGCCAGCTGCTTCCCTCCCAGGTAGTATCCCACCTTGGGTTTCCCTTGCCTAAGTGCATGACCTTGCACTTTTTGGTGTTGAACTTCAACTGCCAGGTGTCTGACCACTCCTTGAGTTTCCTCAGGTCTGATTCCATGCTCTTGACTCCTTCTGGGGCATCCGCTTTGTTGCCGATCTTGGTGTCATCTGCAAACAGACATGCCTTCCCTTCCAATCCATTACCAATGTCGGCTATGAACACATGGAAGAGTAGGGGCCCCAGCACCGACCCCTGAGGCACTCCACTAGTCACTTCCCTCTCCATCAGTACCACTCCATTTACTTGCACCGTTGTGTTCTTCCCTTCAGCCAGTTGCTCACCCAACCCACCACTTCCTTACCTATGCCGATGTGGTCCAGCTTCTTTACCAGCCTTCTGTGTGGAACCAAGTTGAAGGCCTTACTAAGGACAGTACACACTTACCGTCATCTAGAATCAAACCCCTGACTCTTTGCTTGTAAAGCCAGGACACATCCAGTGCACCACCTGAGGAGCAGCACTGGTGCTCACATACACAATAGTTATGAGTGTATCTAAATTCACCATTCATTTGCAGGGGGAGTTGTGTTGAGTTGTCTTATACTCAGCTGGCTTGGGTGGAGGGTGTCACAAACCCACTCAGCAGGTCAGCCCTCTACTCCCAAAGTGCCAACCTCAGAGCACAGTCTTGAGAACAGTTTAACAGAACAAGGTAACCCTCTTGTCTGTTTCTGTGGGTTCGAATCAACCTTTGGTCTCAAGTCTTAGAGAGATTCAAACTGTGATCCCCTTGCTAGTGTACCCAATGCACAGGCTCAAATATATCTGTCTTCGGGGGGGCCAGATATCTTTGCCTACGGGCACCTAACCAGGTGTACAAAAATGAACCCTGGCGGGCGCTAATGAGTCAAATAGCCTGAAGACGCATTTTCTCCCGCTCCTCGAGCCACCACAAAATAAAAGAATTTAAAACTATCTAAAAGAAAATAAAAGTTACTCAGACCCAAAAGATTGATATCGGAGGGCAGGATGGACGACTATGTGGTATCCAATGCTGTGAAAAATACGCGCACAACTGGTAAAAACCAAAAAAAGCAGCCATCTTCCATGCAGGGAGAAGGTACAGGCCGCATATCCCTTTCGGCAGGGGAGATTAGCATCTTGGACGGTGAGGTAACTCAGCAGGTACCAGCGGCACTGGAGCCTAGGCTGACAAGCCTCGCCACTAATTTTGATTGCAAACTTCAGGAGTTGGTGGACCTGCATGCAACTCACTCTACAATGCTGAATGAAATGGAGCAGCGGGTCTCAGACCTGGAGGACGCAACTGCACCTCTACCAGAACAAGTTACGGGAGTGTAACGGGAGTTAGAAGAGCTTAAGGACCTCCTGGACTATCGGGAGAACTATCACCGACATCTGAATCTGAGACTAAGAGGGCTTCCGGAAGGGCTGGAGGGACCGAATGTGCCGGACTTTTGTGCTAAAGTTTTGCCAGAATTGTTGGGGCTATCACTGAAAAATGGCTGTCTGAAGCTAGAAAGAGCCCACAGGGCTGTTATGCCAAAACCTGCGCCGAATCAGCCCCCACGACAGATAATTATGAGGTTCCATCATTACCCAGATAGAGAAATCATCCTGAAAGCGTACCGGGAGCATGCAGAGTTACAGTACGAGGGCCATCGCTTATTTCTCTCTCAGGACTATTCTGCACGCTTGTTAAAGCATCGTCGGGCCTTTAATCTGGTAATGGCGCAGCTTCATGAGGCCAAGGTAGAATGCTATATGCTTTATCCGGCCACCCTCAAAATTAAGCATGAAGGAGCTGTGTATTCATTTTGGGAGGTGCCTAAAGCTGAAAGCTTTGTTAGTGAGCTTAAAAAGAAAATCGGCTGAACTGAGCTGGATGCGTGATGTCTTTTATGACTATGCGAGGTGGATTAACCTGAAGGGCTGGAACGACTGCAGGAAGGGTACGAATACTGATGGCTCTTGTCTTTTTTCCTGATTTGGGACTGTGTGATGATCATTTTGGGATTGAGGCGTAATTAAAGAAAATAGTGACTGTTTTTTGTGGGCAGATTGGGGCCAATATAATATTGAACTTGAGACTGAACTATTTCCCCCCCCAAGATCCCCTTTTTCATTTCTTTTTCTTTTGTGGTGCTCATAATATATTGAAAACATGGATGGCACAACAATTTTGGAGTCGGAATAGAAGCCCAACATTTTGTCTTTTATTTTAATTTTTTTACTACAATTTGGAACCTCATCAGGTGCCTTTTTCAGGGGATTACTCTGTCTCTGTTTTAGCCTTTACATGCTGACTCCCCTGTTGAGTTGATTATACATGACCCGATCGGATGGGTCATGGTTGAACTTCAGGCTTCCTGGGAGAATTGCAAGGGGGGAATCTACAGAGCGGGCATATGAAGTGTGAATAAAAAGGGATGGGGGAGATAAGTCATAGGCACGACGGGAGAGACTGGCATGGGGAAGAATGGCGGGGGTGGCTGGAGGGGAGAGGGATGCAGCGCTTTCTCTTGGGCTGTGCTGTGCGCTATCCACTCGAGCTTGCTCAGGCCTAGCTTATGGACCTGAGGCTGTATGGGGGGCTTTAAATGATCTATACTGATAGTTGCAATAAATACTGTTATAATGAAAGTGGTGGCTTGGGGGGGGCTGCATTCTGCTTGATGGAGGGAAGGGGATGTAACATTTCTGCTTTTTGCAGTACCTGTTACAATGGGGAGGGAGGGAGGTATGCGGGGGTGTGTGGGGAAAGGGATGAGGGAGGTACATGTGGAATGAGTGTACATAGTTATAGTTACTGTTTGTGTGTGTTGTTTGGAGTTATCAGTACTTGAGAGATCCAAAGATATTACCAATTTAGCGTTGTGTAAAGGGTGGAGGAGGACTTCAGAAGACTTTCACACAGATTGGTGGGACGGGGAGCTGTGGAAGGTTGTATCATGGCTAGCCTAAAGGACTTAACTGTCGTCTCCTGGAATGTTAGGGGACTAGCCACCCTGGTTAAACACACCATGTTGTTAACAGCTTTGAAGCGCCAAAACACCCAAGTCATTATGTTACAGGAAACCCATCTTACAGATAAGGAGCATGCTAAGCTAAAGAGGGGCTGGGTGGGGGAATGTTATTCTGCGGCCTTCTGGTCACATAAGTGAGGGGTGGTTGTTCTCCTGCATAAAAATCTGCCATTCCAGAAGGAGAGGATTATAACAGATCCTGAATCTGGGCGATATGTTTTTATAGTTGGAACACTACAATGGGAGAGAGTGACATTTGGGAGCGTATATGCCCCTGCGGTACATGATCCAGCCTTTTACAGTTCTTTGATGGCTATGTTGATTGCTGAGCAGTTTCCAAAACTGATTTTTTTTTGGGGGGGGGGCGGGATTTGAATTGCCTGTTTAATCCATCTGTGGACCATTCTAAGGCTGAAGGGGCTCCGAAAGGTGCTATCAGGGAGTGGTTGGCGGGAATGAGTGACCTAGATTTAATAAGTGGGTGGCGAACTGCTAATCCTACGAGTAGAGAATATAACTTTTTCTCGCACCCACATCGTACTTGGTCCTGATTGGACTACATTTTACTCCCAAGGTCTTGGTATTTCAGAGTTAGATGTATTGAACATAGTTCGATTCATATCCGCGATCATGCGAGGGTCACACTGACAATCAGGTGGTGGGGGGAGAGACATACTCCGACAGCGTGGAGATTACCCAACTATATGTTAGCCAATAAGGATTTTAAAGAATATATGCAAGAGCAATGGAAGTTATATGTACAAACCAACTCAGAAACAGCCACATCTCGGGCCATTTTCTGGGACGCAGGAAAAGTGTTCATGAGAGGGGCTATTATTAGCTTTGTGTCCCATCACAAACACAAAGTTTGGGAACGGAGGAGGAATCTACAGCTGAGGCTTAAAGTTCTAGAGGGGAAAGCTGCTCGTGGTGAGGGAGGAGTGAATGTACAACATCTTTTAAATGGCACTAGGAAAGCACTTAATAATTTGTTACTGGGAGAGGCAAGGAAAACTTGTCTCTTTGTTAGGAAACATTTTTATGAGTGGGGAAACAGACCAGGCACTATGCTGGCTAGTTTAGTAAGAGGGAAAAGAGGAACACACTTAATACAAGCTGTCAGAGGGGAGGACGGACTACTCCAGAAAGATATGAATTCTGTAGGAGAGAGGTTAAGGGGATTTTATCAGAAACTGTGCCAGTCCCAAGTTACAGGGGGAGATAAAGTAATGGTGGACTTTCTGAATAAAATAAATCTTCCACAGCTTACAGAAGTGCAGAAGGGGATGTTAAATTCAGTTATAACAAGAGCAGAAATTTGCAAAGCTATCGCAGCCCTCAAGAGAGGGAAAACCAGCGGACCAGATGGTTTCTCGGCTGAATATTATAAAATGATGCAGTCTCATCTAGTAGAGCATCTAGAGGCTGTGTTTAAGGAAGCTAGGTGAGAGAGGGGAGCTACCACATTCTTGGGGAGAAGCAACAGTATGTCTGATCCCAAAGGCAGGGAAGGACCCACTTGAGTGTTGCTGCTTTAGGCCGATATCCCTTTTAAACTTTGACTCTAAGATATTGGCCAAAATCTTGGCTACCAGACTGGATACAGTGCTTC
The DNA here is from genome assembly GCA_016271365.2 of Neoceratodus forsteri. Taxonomy (NCBI): domain Eukaryota; kingdom Metazoa; phylum Chordata; order Ceratodontiformes; family Ceratodontidae; genus Neoceratodus; species Neoceratodus forsteri. Next base: position 110,690,575 of record JADMNL010000028.1, read on the forward strand.
CGGAACTCGTACACCCACACCAGACCGGGTTCATTTGGGGCAGATATTCTTATCATAACATGGGAACCCTTTTGAGTGTGGTATGGGGGGGCACATTGTAAGCAGGAGGAGGTATGTATTCTGTCAATGGATGTAGAAAAAGCATTTGACAGAGTTGAATGGCCATATTTGATGGAAGTTTTGGCCCGGTTTGGTCTGAGTGACAAGTTTGTTGGAATAGTGCAGAGGATATATATAAAACCCAGAGCCAGAGTTTTAGTTAATGGTAAGCTTTCGGGTAGTTTCAAACTGAGCAGAGGGACTCGACAAGGGTGTCTTTTGTCTCCACTCTTGTTCGCATTGGTACTTGAACCTCTGGCTATAGCTATCCGAGCACATCCTAGCATAGTGGGGGTTCCGGGTAAGATGGGTAGGGAGAGTAAACTGTTGTTGTATGCCAACAACATGCTGTTATATGTTGTGGACCCGGAACAGTCCTTGCCAGTTTCATTAGACTTAATTGAGCAGTTTTCTAAGTTTTCAGGATATAAGCTAAATTTAGACAAGTCGGAGGAGATGAGAGTTGGGGGGACAGAACATGGGGAAAGGTGGGTGGAGTTCAAAATGGGGTTTTAGAGCTGTTCAAGAGACATTCATATATCTGGGTATTAGACTTGGAAGGAATATTGGAGCCCTATATAACCTTAATTACAGGCTGCTACTACAGACAATAATTGCAGACTTAACTAGATGGATGGAGCTACCTATTACAAGGATGGGCAGAATTAGCTTGGTCAAGATGAATGTTCTACCAAGGGTACTTTATAACTTGCAGATGATTCATGTGGGGCTTAGACGAGCTGATATTAAGAAATTAGAAAAGGTCTTTTCTGGATTTATATGGAGGGGTAAGCGGCCTAGGGTAGGCTTGGCTTGATTAAAAGCACCAATAGACAAGGGAGGACTTCAATTTCCAGACCTAGAGGTTTACCACAAGGCTATTCAATGTCGGTATATACAAAATTGAGTGGGAAGACCCACAGAGGCTGGCTGGTTGGACTTAGAAGAGAGGGGCTGCCCCGGTAAGATCTCCTCCTATTTGTTGGTCAAAGGGTGAAAAGCCTACCTTAACCTACCTGATCCTAATCCCCTAGTTAAGACAGTGTTAGACAGCTGGAAGGGGAATGGTTAAACACAGGGAGGTAGGACAGGAAGATACTCTACTCCTGCCATTGAGAGGAAACCCCCTTTTCCTCCCAAGTATAGAGGACCTGGGGTATCGGGAATGGGAAACGAGAGGTGTTTTCTGTCTTAAACATTTATTTATTAGAGGTGGATTAGATTCTTTTGAGAATATACAGGCTAGAACTGGCTTGGGAAGACAACATTTTTTTCGTTATCTGCAACTTAGAGCTTATGTCAGATCTATCCGCAGAGTACAGAGTCCAGACTCTGGGTGGGAACACCTTGAACAGTTAATTCTAACAGAGCAAAAAACCCTAAGGGTACTATCTGGAGAGTAGCTAAATAGGGTAAATCCTGGCTCCCAGACAAAACACAGAGTACTAAGTTGCTCTGGGAGAGAGACCTAGGGAGTCCTATATTGGAAGAGAATTGGGAACTAATAATCCAACTCCATCAGGGTATATTGTTGTGTAATAAGTATAAGGAATCTTATTTTAAGTTCTGTCACAGACTGTATCACCCACCATTGGTTATTCACAAATATAATCCTGTGGTATCTCCTGTATGTCCCCAATGTAATAATAATTTAGCTTCATACTACCACTATTTTTGGGATTGCCCTGTCCTACAGAATTTCTGGGGAAAGGTAGTGGCAGAATTAAAAAAATATAACAGATCAACAGTATGTTGGGTCGCCACTGTTGTTATTGTTTGGCATAGAAGTATTGGGGGATGGAGAATGGGCCCCTGTGAAGAGATGGCTTAGGGTGGTATTATGCATGGCCAGACATTGTATCCTTAATACTTGGGTGAATGTGGTGGAACCTACTATATCCCAATGGAAGTCCCTAATATTACGGGCTCTCACTCTGGAGTGTCTGACGTATGTTATTAAAGATAAGGAGGAACTTTTCCAAAGGACATGGCAACCATACTTAGCCTCTTTCTCACTTGCAGATAACCTTATGCTGAGGGAAGTGTTACATGAGGTCCCTGCACCCTAATTGATACCCTCAGGGGTACACCGTAGACAGCTAATGTTTAGGCATAGGCTATACTAATACGTAGAGCTAAGGGCATCTACCGTATAAGAGTAGATGTCAGGATATGAATACATATTATTGTAACTCACTTTGCTTGCTAATGCACACATATTATACCATGTATTTTCTGTCTATTTCTTACTTGTCAGATGCCAAGACACCTGTCCTTGAAGTAATTATAATGTGTAAGGCAACATTGCCATCTTTCGGTGATGGACACCACTTCACCTTGTTATGTAAGACTTTGTATAAGAACGTCTTTGTTCTAAAACTGATGACTTTACAAAATTATATAATGTTATCTTGGACCGTGGATCCACCTCTAATTTAGCCAATAGGGCTCATCTCTGTAACTAGAAATGTTTTTATCTTTTAGTAACCATAGTAATTATCACAGGTATATAATGTTATGCACAGGCTTTACACCTCGGAGACCCGAGAGATCCCAAGAGACTACAAAGAAACCTCGAGGTGTAGGGAATGCTTAGCACTGGCTCCCGGTTCGTATTGGTAAGAACTGCTTAGGGCAACTGTGATTTATCCCTGTTTACAGTAATAAACTTGTTTATTACTTGAATGCAACTCATTTGTGATTATTTGCATCTCCAATATTGCCAAGAACCTGAAAGTGAGGTTTAGATCTCTAACAGAAGGATGGATTTAACATCAAGGCTGTGGGGGACCTCTTAGTTATAGAAGGGTTTTTGAATGCTGGGAAGAGATGTAAGGGTGTCTTCTTTCTACGCTTGTATTGGAATAATAAAATCAAATAAGAACTTGCTAATTGGTATTTAGATTAAGATCGATAAAGGAATTGGATCTATTCTATATAAGTTATGTATTTAGACTTCTGTGGACTGTATTTGTCTAAATGTCTGTATGTATGTCTTGTCTGTATTTTATTATAAAACTCAATAAACAAATATTGCAAAAAAAAAAAATGAACCCTTAAACTTTATTAAACATCTCAGATTATTCTTACCTTTTTCCAGTTTGGTATCACCATTCAAGTTTACGTCCAGTGTCTGCTGTAACCATATATACTGTACTTGTAAAGGAAAGAAATCAAAGGCAGACCAAGTAAGCCCTAAAAAGAGTTTTACTAAAATAGATAATAATATGTACAACATACAATACAGAACTATTATATCACAAGATATATAACTCTTTTAAACAAAACAGGTTTTAACAGTGCAATTCCTACTACAGTACTTAGATTTGTCTTGCTCTCTAAATACCTGCTTAAAGTGCTCACAGATGTTTCTTTGTCAGAGTCTAGATAGAAGTGTCTCTGAAGAAAAACAGAACAATGTTTAAAAGCTGGTTTTCCCCACCCATTTTGCATGAGGTCACCTAGCTCCTCCCTGTCAGAATATATAAAAAAAATCTATATAAAAAAAACAGGATGTCTTTTCCAAGTATTAAATTCTGCAACCTCAGTATAACTCATGTTCTTCAAATGACTCTCTTTGATCTTATGCTATATCCTCTCTCACACAGGCTTCAAAGGAGCATTTACAACTTCACACCCATGTGTAATAACCTGGGTTTCCCTTCAAACGTCATAAAATGGATAAGATCTTCCCTCTTAGCAACTACAGCTATAATTAACTCAGACAAACACGAGATCCTTGATTAAGGCCTGGTCTGTAATTAGCTCATGGCTTTCACATAACACCTTGTATCTAAAACCTGCGTGTGTGTGTGTGTGTGTATGAGTGTGTGTGATCTTGCATGCTGTTTCAGCATTTCTCATGGGAGACAGTCCATACACATTTTTATATTACCAAAAAATGATACAGCACTCAGAACTGGCTGTCCACGTCACAATCCTCCCCACCTAGACTGAATTTGGGGGCTCTATCCCCTGCATGGGATGAGTTTCCCAAATCAGTTCACTCCTCATAGACCCTAGACAGCCCATCTGAGTTCTGATTGGTCACTCCAGCCCTATGCAGAATGGTCATATCATACCCTTGCAAAGCAAGACTCCATCTTAGCAATCTACCATTGTTCTTTCCCATCTGTGTCAGCCAAACCAGAGGGTTGTGGTCAGTCTACACCACTTAATGTTGCCCATATAAGTATGGCTCTAATTTTTTTAGGGCCCACACTATGGCAAGACACTTTTTTTTCAAGCGTGGAGTATGCTTGCTCCATGGGAAGTAACTTCCTACTCAGGTATACTACTGGGTGATCTGTCCCTTGGCTGGATGTCTGACTCAGTACTGCCCCAATACCCACGTCTGAGCGTCAGTCTGAACTATAAAGGTTTTTCAATAGTCAGGACTTGTCAAAACAGGAGCACTGTAGAGTGCCTCCTTTAGTTTGGAAAAGGCTTCCTCACAGGCTGGGCCCCAGGTAATTTTCTTGGGCATCCTTTTCTTTGTCAGGTCAGACAGGGGAACAGTCAAGGCACTGTAATTGGGTACAAATTTTCTGTAGTACCCTGCTGTCCCTAGAAAACTCCTGACCTGCTTCTGTGTTTCTGTTCTGGGCCATGCCTGGATTACCTCTATTTTTATTTGGTTAGGACGGAGCCGTCCCCGGCCTACCACATGCCCAAGGTATGCCACCTCTCCCATGGCCACCTGACACTTCCCGGCTTTGACAGTGAGCCTGGCCCTCTGTATCCTGCCCAGCACTTCCCTAAGGTGGGATAGGTGTTCCTTCCAACTGGTACTAAAGATGGCAATTTCATTCAGGTACGCCACGGCATACTCCTCAGCACCATTTAACACCTGGTTCACCAACCTTTGGAAAGTGGCTGGGGCATTCTTCATTCTGAAAGGCATTACTTTAGACTCAAATAAGCCTATCGGAGTGATGAAGGCCGACATCTCCCTAGCTCTGTCGGTCAGCTCTACCTGCCAATACTCCTTGGTTAGGTCAGTGGTCGTAAGGTAGGTTGCCCCTCCCAACTTGTCCAGCAGTTCATCCATCTGGGGCATCGGGTGGGCGTCTGATTTCGTAACTGCATTCAGTCCATGATAGTCCACACAGAAACGAGTAGAGCCATCTGGCTTGGGCACAAGGAACACAGTTGAGGCCCCGGGGCTGTGGGATCTCTGGATTACCCCTAAATCCAGCATCTCCTCCACTTCCCTCCTAATGCCGTTTTGGACAGCCTCTGACACCCGATATGCTGTCTGCCATATGGGCGTCTGTGTCCCTGTCTCCACATCGTGTGTCGCTAAGGGGGTTAGTCCAGGCTTGGTGCTAAACAACATGGCAAAGTCTGCTAAAACTTCCCTTACTTTCTGGATCTGGGGAGACAATTTTACTGCCTCCACAGAGGTCTCCCACTTACTTACTTTCTTCCAGCAAATCCAGAAGGGGGGTCCTTTGTCTGTCCCCTCTCCATGACTACACACTGCAAACACCATGTCAGCCCTATTTGCATAAGGCTTCATCATGTTGACATGTACATCCTTTCTGTCTGTCTTCAGTCAGGTAATTCCACAATGTAGTTCACATCATTTACCTTCCTAATCACTTTGTACGGTCCTGCCAGCTCAGCTTGCAGCTTGTCTTTCTGACCGGAATAAGGACCATGACTTCCTGGCCCACCATGTACGAGCGAGCTCTGGCTCTGCGGTCATACCACACTTTTTGTTTCTGTTGGGCAGCTGCCAGGTTGCTATGGGCTGTCCCCATAAGCTCCTTCAGCCTTTCCCTAAACCTAAGGATGTAATCCACAATGAGAGTTCCCTGGGAGGTGTGCTTGCCTTCCCAGTCCTCCTGGATCAAGTCTAGGGGCCCACGTACCCGGTGTCCATATAAGAGTTCAAAGGGGGAAAATCCTGTCGACTCTTGGGGCACCTCCCTGTATGCAAACAACAGGTGGGGAAGGTATTTCTCCCAGTCCCTCCCATGCTGTTCAGCAAACGCCCGGAGCATTGACTTTAGGGTACCATTGAATCTTTCCACAAGTCCATTGGCTTGTGGGTGATATGATGTCGTACATCTCTGCACCACCTCACACTTCTCCCATAAACATTTCATCAGGTCCGACATGAAGGAATCCCCTCGATTGGTGATAACCTCCTGCGGAAACCCAACACGGGAGAAAATCCCAAGTAAGGCATCTGCCACTTTGTCCTCAATGAGGATAGGGTGACTGCCTCTGGGTACCAGGTGGCATAATCCACCACAGTCAGGATGAATCTCTTCCCTGAGGAGCTGGGAGTATTTAAAAGCCCCACATTATCCATTCCCACCCTCTGGAATGGCTCCTCCACTATGGGCAATGGAATCAGGGCAGCTTGGGTCTTCTTGCCCGCCTTCCCTATTTCTTGGCACCAGTGACAAGACCTGCAATACTCCTTCACCTGCTGGGTGAAGTTATGCCAGTAGAAATTCTGGGCTATCCGCTGCATAGTGCACGTGATTCCCAGATGACCAGACAAGGGAATATCATGTGCAGTTTTGAGCAACTGCTGACAATATCCCTGGAGAACGACAAGCTGCCTGCCTAGCATCCCTCCCTCTGTCTGTACTGCCTGAGTATACATAAGTCCATTTTCTCAATAAACCTTATGTCTGCCGTCACCTCCCTGTGTGCTGTCCGAGTCTGCCCAAGCCCTCAGCTTCTCTAAACTAGGGACACTTCTCTGAACAGCTGCAAACCCCTCACACATTCCCAAGGCATGGGACAGGTCCACTTCAGTCGCTAAACTAGGGTCCCTAGCACTAGTGTCAGGGCACTCAGGATCACGTCAATCCCAACCCTCTGACAAGGGGCCACCCCTCCCTCTTCGGAGTAACCCTCTGTAGCTGCATGGTTACTTGCTACTGGGGAAATTTCTACCCACTGTTCATTAGTCTCCCCATCTGGAGACACAGGCTGGGGAACCAGCCTCTCAGTGGTTTCCACCATGGTTTCTGTGGGGTTCGGGGAACTACAATTTTCCCTTGCCACTTGCCTACGGGTAACTGCATATACCATCCTCTGTTGGAGATTGTTACCCAGGATCACATCCACTGCTAATGTTTTGGCTACAGCCACCTGTTGCACAGTTCCCCTGTTTCACCCCAGTCCAGGAAAACATTGGCCAGTGGCAATGTTTTCTCTTCATCAGTGAACCCTTGTACAGTGACATATTTATTGGGTATAAGCTGACCAGGCTGTACCAGATCCCCCTTTACCAATGTCAGGGATGCCCCTGTGTCCCTTAACCCCCGCGTCTGTGCACCATTCACCATGACTGGGTGCATGTGTTCCCTCATGTTCACTGGCATGCTTTCAGGGACACACAAACAACCCACTTCTTTTCTAGCACCCAGTTGTGTATTACAGCTCGCCTTTTTGGGACACTATCTGGCAATATGCCCAGTTTCTTTACACAACCAACATTCATTTCTCTTTTCAGAGAAATCTTTTCTCTGAAACCTGGGGCTAACTGGTTTCGGTGGAGGCAGTGAGGGTTTTAGCTGCCCTGAAGGCGCACTTTTCCCTTTTTGCACTGCCACGCCCACCCCATTTGCTCTCAGAGCAGGTCTGCTCTTGGCATAGCGGTCCGAGAGTTCGGCGGCCTCTTGCACTGTTTTGGGATCTCGGTCCTCTAGCCAGGTTTTCAGCTCTGCTGGACATGCCCAATAAAACTGTTCTAACAAAATCACGTTTTCAATTTTATCAACAGAGTTTACCTCAATTCCTTCCCACCAATGTTTTGAAAACTGACGTTGTTTCATGGCTAGCTGCTCATAGTTCATGTCAGGGCTTCTCCTGAGCTTATGGAATTTAGCTCTGTATGATTCAGCAGTTAATTCAAACTTTTTTAACAGTGCAGCTTTAAGTTTGCTGATATAGTTCTATTTCCTTTTTTTTTTAAATAAATTACTGCCTTTTTTTTTCTTTGCAAGTGAACTGATGGTCTCAAACTGACACGCTGAACAATAAAAGCTTGTGATACCAAAATTATGTCACCGGCGCCAACCATATCTGTCACAAACCCACTCAGCAGGTCAGCCCTCTACTCCCAAAGTGCCAACCTCGGAGCGCAGTCTTGAGAACAGTTTAACAGAACAAGGTAACCCTCTTGTCTGTTTTTGTGGGTTCGAATCAACCTTTGGTCTCAAGTCTTGGAGGGATTCAAACTGTGAACCCCTTGCTAGCGTACCCAGTGCACAGGCTCAGATATATCTGTCTTCGGGAGGGGGCTAGATATTTTTGCCTACGAGCACCGAACCAGGTGTACAAAAATGAATCCTTAAACTTTAATAAAGACCTCAGATTATTCTTACCTTTTTCCAGTTTGGTATCACCATTCAAGCTTATGCCCAGTGTCTGCTGTAACCATGCTGTATATACTCTACTTGTAAAGGAAAGAAAACAAAGACAGACCAAGTAATCTCTAAAAAGAGTTTTACTAAAATAAATAATAATATGTAAAACATACAATACAGAACTATTATATCACAAGACATACAAATCTTTTAAACAAAACAGGTTTTAACAGTGCAATTCCTACTACAGGACTTAGATGTGTCTCGCTCTTTAAATACCTGCTTAAAGTGCTCACAGATGTTTCTTTGTCAGAGTCTAGACAGAAGTGTCTCTGAAGGAAAACAGAACAATGTTTAAAAGCTGGTTTTCCCCACCTATTTTGCATGAGGTCACCTAGATCCTCCCTGTCAGAATATATAAAAAAAAATCTATATAAAAAAAACAGGATGTCTTTTCCAAGTATTAAATTCTGCAACCTCAGTATAACTCATGTTCTTCAAATGACTCTCTTTGATCTTGTATTGCATCCTCTCTCACACAGGCTTCAAAGGAGCATTTACAACTTCCCACCTGTGTGTAATAACCTGGGTTTCCCTCCAAACATCATAAAATGGATATGATCTTCCCTCTTAGCAACTATAGCTATAATTAACTCAGACAAACAGAAGATCCTTGATTAAGGCCTGGTCTGTAATTAGCTCATGGCTTTCACGTAACACCTTGTATCTAAAACCTGTATGTGTGATCTCACATGCTGTTTCATCATTTCTCATGGGAGAAAGTGCATACACATTTTTATATTACCAAAAAATGATACAGCACTCAGAACTGGCTGTCCACATCACAGGGGGCACTGATGTTAACTCACACATACTGTTGAGGGTTGTGGCTGAGAGTTTTGGAGGCAGGTAGGGGTGGTTGAATGTGGGGATAGGGGCAGGGAGATGGAGAGGGATGGAAAGGGGGAATGGGCCTTTTTTTAGTGGGGGAGTTCATTGCTGGGAAAGGGGATACTGTTTCATGGTTAAAAAGAAGTTTATGGCTTGTCCAGGTGAAAACTGTAAGGCAAAATTAGACGGTTGCTACATTGCTACTCTATGCTGAATGTCAATCACAGAGTAGGCACATTGAGAATCACTTTTAACATTGATCATGGCTGACAATGTACAAGTCATTACCTGGAATGTCAGTGAGTTCAAAAATGTAAGCAGAAAGAGTGTACTGGGGAGGGTGAAAAAAGCTCAATGGGGACATTCTATAAATGCAAGAGACCCATATGACTGCTTCTGAGATGCATAAGATAGCCTCCAGTTAGGGCGGTATATGGTATGGATCGTGCATTAATGCAAAATCCAGGGGTACTGTGGTATGGCTGAAATTGATCTGCCCGGGTTTTCTACCTGTTCTTGGGCTCGGTTCTTAGTGTCATTTCCGTGTATCAGAGTGGGCCCTTTGGCCCTATCTGAACCGTCTGGAAGTGACATCCCTTTTAAGACCTTGGTCAAACTTGGATAGAGTCTAACAGGAGTAGTGACACATAGGGTTGCTCGTTCTCCAGATTTATTGGTGTTCCTTAACCACCCTACCTCCTCTATATCTTGATCTATTTGACTGCATATGGTTATTTTGTTTCCGAGGGTAAAAGACCTCATATTCACAAAAATACCCTTTGTTTTTGTGGTTATGACTGTGGGGCATGGGACAGTAGGTGTTACCTGTGTGACCAAATATCCTAACGTGTATACTATCGATGGTCTGATTATGATATCTGGGACAATTGTAAATTCTGCAAAATGTGACTTTTTCTGAATCATAAAAACACCAACCAACAAATTGATGTAAGTGGACATTACATCCCAAATCTTCATAATTTAATAAATGTCTACAACACTCTAAGGTGGTTTTAAGAGTACCGGAATGGCCGATATAACAATAATCAAATTTAATTTTGCCCTTACATAGTAAGTCTTTTGCCTGATAACTAATAATGTCCCTAAAGTATGTATCTGTTGTTTCATTATGTTCCACACTTTCTTTAACAGGTGTTTGTAATATTCCATTCCATTCCATACTTGGTTGATAAGAAATACCAAGAAATGTATTTTTGTTTTATATGGTTTTATTATATCTTAGATAATTTTATAATATCTTAAAACAGCAGTGCAAACAAAAACAGTTTAAATAAGCATGACGGACAGGCAGCTCCTCTACTTTAGACGCAATAAAAAATTAAAATTAACAAGCCAAGCATTAACTTTATCCCTGCTCCAATATGTCAGAGATAAAGGCAACCTTATCACACCACAAGTACCCAGATGTTCAAGCTGAGGTCCTAAGAGAGGTTTCTGCTCTGGCAGTCCTGTTTCTCCTACCCTGATTGTGTTAATGACAGATTTTTGTATCTAACGGGGTGGCTGCAAGGCTTGCAGGAGTTTCATTGGTACTCCCAATTCAATATGGGGATGTTTTATGTAGCCCCATCTATGCTTTTGGTTGCAAGGGAAAAGCTGACGCCACAAAGAACATGACAAAAAAATGGTCTTAATGATCTCAGTGGAGAGGGTATAATACCATCTGCAGACGTAAGATGCAACTACTGAAGGTAAAAGCTTATTATATGTAAATTGGAGTTCTTAACACCAAGCTTGGCGGTACCAGGATGTGGTTCATGGCTAGGCCCTAGATCTTGTTCAGGAACACACAGTTTAGTTAGCAACAGATGCACTTTAAAACATTTTTGTATTTAAAAGAAAAATTAGTCAAAGTTAAAATGTAAGTAACATAAAAAGTTTAAAATGTAAATAATGTAAGAAGTGTGTCACGAAATTCATAGCCTTGTACTTGTTTTAAAGAAAACAACCAGTCGAGCTTAAAACATGTAAAATGTATATTAACATTTTAAGTCAGGATTGTTTAAGTCAAAAGCATGAATTGCAAAATTCTTATGCTAAAAGTGTAAAGCTTTTTATTTTTCATTTTGTAGTTCACGTAATATGTCCTCCAGGTAGTCTGAATAATCCACTTGCCCATCCATCTGATCACTAGGCGCAGGGGATTCTTTTATTAGCTGGTCAATTTCTTCATCAATATCTTGGTTTGACTGGATGGCCTGGTCAAGTAGTCCCATTTGGGACAACTGCGGGGTGTAGGCTGCGCAAAACCCAACTGTCCTGAGAAAGAACAGCAGGTAAGACTTGACCCCAGAGGTAGCTATACCATAGCCCATATTGAAAATGCACAATGGGAGTGCCTTCTCGGTCGGGGCCATATATGATCCTCAGTATTGATGACCTTGCCTTCTACCAAAAAGTGTCAGTGGAGATGGAAAGCCTCCCAAGTCCCTGGATCCTCAGGGGGATTACAACTGTGCCTTTGATACTACCTTGGACAGGTCCAGCCCCTTCCCAGTACCACTCACTCGTAATGCTAAAGCACTTAGGGAACCGATGGGGACCCACAACACCTATAGACAGTTGGAAGCATGCAAACCCATGGGAATAAACTGCAGTTTCTACTCCCACTCTCACCGCTCCTGTGCACAAACTGATTCCTTACTGTTAGCCACCGCATTATTGGGTTCTGTACAGAGCACAACGTATTAAGTCCTAGTCACTAACCATGTCCCGGTGTGGCTAGTACTGAAGCTAGGGGAATCACCAGCACCCCCTCTGGTCTGGTGCCTGGACCCTCTCCTCCTCACCCAACAGGAATACAGGCAGGTAATAGCTAAAGGGACCCAAGACATCTAAACAGTAACAAAGAGGGAGAAAAAAAATGCATTCAGTAAGATGGGAGGCACTGAAAGCGGTGATATGGAGGTTAACCATATCATATGCTAGTCAATCCATGTAGTCCCTAAAAAACAAGATTGCGCAAGTGGAGAGTGACCACATGGCCAGCCCCAACCAGGCCCTACATTATAGACTGCAAAAGGTAAAATGGAAGTACAGTTGTGAATCTATGAAGCTGGTCAGTATTTTGAGGGAAACAGGGACGGTAAGGTTCTGACATGGCAGGTAAAGAGTCGCAAGGTTGCTAGACAAATTGCCCAGGTCAGGGTCCTGCAAGGTACCCTCACATTGCAGAGAGAAGAGATTGGGGCATGCTTTTTGTTCATTCTGCAGGTTCCTGTACACTAGGGAAGCCAGCCCTACCGGTAACCAGTGTCCATAATGTTTGAGAAAGCCCCTATTACTCTGATTAAGGATTGCCATAAAACATTACTGGACAGCCCCCTCACAGAAGGGGAAGTGAAAAGCACATTAACATCCCTGAGGGGGTGGTAAGGTGCCTGCACTGGATGACCTTCCTTATTGATTTTTATAAAGTCTTTTTGCAAGATATCCAGGTACCCTTATGCAGTATGATCCAGGAGAGCTTGGAGGCTGGAGCCCTACCCTCCCACATGCATTCCACAACCATAACAGCACTTCCAAAGGCAGGGAAGGACCACGCTGTCTGCACATTGTACAGACCTACTTCACTTCTCACAGCCCATTACAAAGTAGTAGCCATAATCATAGTAACTAGGTTGGAGAGAGTCCACCCAGATTTGATCAACCCTAACCAATCTGGCTTTATCAAAGGTAGACAAGATAAAACGAATGTATGGCAAACATGTAATATTATCATCTATAGGTTATCTATAGGTAGCCAACCCAGTGGCATGGAAGGCTGAGGAGCTGAAATGCCTTACCTCCTGACACACCAGTGACCTAGGTTTGGGAACGGACGTGGGCCACTCGGGGGAAGGAGGATTAGGGGGAAACTGTGGATTGGCGCTTGACTGCCACCTGGAGGAATCCAGGCGGCAGTGCGTGTGAGTTGCACTGTGAGGAGGAACCCCACATTGACAGCACTAGCAGCGCCTCCATGGAGGCAGAGCTCGCACAATGTGCTCATTGCACATCTCTGCAGGTCAGTGAAGAAAACAGGAAAAAATGGAGGATGGGCTTCATGGAACTCTGCCGGTTGTGCTGGTGGTTCATACGATCTCTCTCTCTGGCCTGGGGAGAGTCTAGATGTATGTGACCTTGGGGGGATAGGATGGCCCTCCCTGGCCCCACTGAGGTGAGGTACCTCCCCCATGGGAGATATGGTCCCTGTCCACAGAGGAATATGGAGACAGCTGCAACTGAAAGGGGGACAGGACTGAAGACAGCTGTCCGTCCTGCCAGAGGAGGATAAAAACTGATATGGAAAAAAATATATTTTATCCATAGGTGGTCTAAAAATGTTTCAAAGCAGGGGGTGGCATTCTTTACCCTGTATGTGGAAAAAGCCTTTGACCAAGTGGAGTAGGGGTTCATGTTCAAGATGCTCAGTAGGTTCAGGATGGGAAGGCAGCTTCTGTGTTGGGTGAAAACTCTATAGCGGGCCCCAGAGGCCCAAATATTAATAAATGGTGGGCCAACTGCTCTCTTCTCATTGACTAGGTGATCAAGGTAGGGGTGCTCCCTCTCCCCATTGTTATACATATTGTCCCTCGAGCCCCTTGCTGCAGCTATCAGGACTGAACCCCTCATTAATGGATTGATAAGTGAAAATAAGGAGGAACTCAAAATACCTCTATTTGCTGAGGGTATCCTCATGTTCTTATAGAATTCCACAGGAGAATATGGATTGCTATCAGAACACAAGGTCAACTGGGGCTAAAGTTAGCCGCTACCAGTGAGCAGACTGAACAGGGACTTTCTAGCCAGTAATCCAATGGGTCTGGTAGTGGTAGACTAAAATTTTTGGGGGTTCACCTTGCATGTTCAGCAGCGGCTCTGTAGAAAAAGAATTACAAGCTCCTGTTGCAGTCAATCAAAGTGGAGTTGGAGAGGTGGTAAAACCTACCCCTCACCTTAATAAGTACAACAAGTATAATAAGAATGTGCATATTCCCAGAATGTCTGTACCTCTCCAGACTTTACTGGTCAAACTGCCAACAACCATTTTTACAACTCTGCACTCACTTGTGCATAGATTCTTGTGGCATGGGAAACCAGCCAGGATAAAGAGTGCCAGTCAACAGTTATCAATGGATGAAAGGGGTCTGTGCCTTACCAAACTTTCACCTATATTGCTGGGTTGCTTTCATAAAGACACCATCTAAGTCACCTGTTCCTGCCTGGGTAGCACTGGAGGAGGAAGAGATGGGGCAGACATCTGTACAGGGCTCCTCTCATCTGCTCTGGAATGTTGAAAGCCCAGTACACTGACCAGCCCCATTACGACCACTCTGATTCAAACGTGGCTTGCAGCACACAAATATATTAGACACCCCACAGGCACTTCACCATGGGAAGATATCACTATGACATTTAAAAGTAGACCCGGATACAGTGTGTCTTTTGCACCAAGCTATGCTAAGATAGAGGAGGAGGAGGAGGAGACGCCTGCACCAGGTAGAGATGTTGTGTGAGGGTGGTGTTATGGAAATCCTTCACCTGCCTCAAGACACCATATGGGTTACACACCACAGATTTGTTTGCATATCTGAGGCTGCGGCACTGGATGCAAGAAAGTGGGCCATCGAGACTGCACGCATCAGAGTCCTCACCAGCAGAAACATTGCCATACAACTCCCCCCCCCACCACTGTAGGATTCTAACTGCTTTCCACAAGCTCCTGCAGGATGGGTGTCCTTCCCCCTTGGGTTCCCT
Organism: Neoceratodus forsteri; assembly: GCA_016271365.2. Lineage (NCBI taxonomy): Eukaryota > Metazoa > Chordata > Ceratodontiformes > Ceratodontidae > Neoceratodus > Neoceratodus forsteri. The sequence continues at coordinate 110,705,661 of JADMNL010000028.1, forward strand.
ATTTACAAAATGGAGCAAGGATATAAACATTATCATGACTCAGAAAATTTGGAAGCTTAGGGGTGCTGTGGAGCACACCTACCAACCAGACGTGCTAAAGAAGAGCTCTGTAGAGAAAGCTGAATTATAGTTAAAAATACTAATTTTTTGACGAATTTTGAAAATTGAAGTTCTCTAGCAGACTCTCCTCATTGAGCTGAATGTCTGTATATAACTTTTATGATGGGTCGCACTAATAAAACTGCAGGAGGAGGCTCGAGAAACCAGCAGACAGCTGAGATGCCACCATTGGCTGAACCACAACCTCCATTGGGAATGGAACCCCCGGAAGACCTTGCAGAAGTCAATGCAGGCCATCAACACAAAGACTGAATCCATTCTCACCAAGTTTTCTGAGCAGGATGTAAAGATCGAGGCCACCACCAAAGCTGCATCATCGGCAGAATCCATGGCCTCTAAAACGCTGGCAAATACGAGTAGAATGGCACAGGAGAATGCCCAACTAAGGTGTTGCCTAGAGGCAGTTGAAAATGTGCAGCAGGGCACCAATGTCAGGATAGTGGGCCTCCCGGAGAGTTGTGAGGGGGACAGCCTGCTAGATTTCCTCAGTAGATGGCTACCTTGGAGTCTACATCTGGAAGACACTTTATCACCGGAGAACTTTAAGCCTTCTGTAACTCTCCCAGGGGCGCAGCAAGTTGGAATGACTCACCCTGCACAGTTTTGTTGGTCATCTCAAGAGCATTTATGAGGGACCTTACTTTGCAAGCAGCAAGGGGCTCGGGGCTCTTGAACTATCGTGGAAATCTATCCATTTATTTCCCGATCTCTCTTTTGCTACATGGGCGAGAAGAAAACAATTTGATGGTGTGCAGGCCAAACTATGAAGCCTTGGTATATAGCAACATTCGTTACTGATGCCTGCAAGGCTTCATATTCAATATGGAGGACACACGTTTCAATTTTCGGATCCTGATGAAACGGGGAAAAAGGTGGAGGACATCAGGAGGGAATCTGAGCACTCTCAGACTGGTGACTCCTCGGATTCAGATGAGGCCACCTGAAGCTGGACTGAATTAAAATCAAGACTTTCTCATTGCTTCCCTCACAGGTTTTGCTGTTTTCAAAATATTTTCAATCTTACAGCATTAGTGCTTCGATTCTGGTAACATCAAGTTGTACCAGTTTTTACTGGTCAGGGTTTAAGTTAGCTTCTTTAAAGCTGAAAGTTTTACAGCAAAATGATAAAAATAAAGAGAGTTTAGGTTTTCAGTGTGGCAGTAGAAAATCTGCAGAACTCTATATAGAAATTTTCTGTTTAACCAATCTTTATGGTCATAAATCATCTGTACTTGCAGTTTAGTTAAATCATTGGTTAGCATTATTCTGAAAATATAGCAGTGTCTCCTTTTTTAGTGCCAAGCATGTTAAGATTATAATAGTTTTGGGGGGGGGGGGTCACATCAAACACAGGCTGTTGAGTAAACTCTGTTTGGAACTGATTTAACATTTGAACTTGGCCACCCATGGTCTTGTAGGGTACAGCATATCATGAACAATTTGTTGGACTTCTGCTTTTGATATACCCCCAACTCCTTATACAAGATTGCAAAGACTTGTGATTTACTTTTACATTGGATGTATCGACTGTATCTATATGTGATCTCTTGCATGAGATGGTTATATGCTATTGTTTTATTAAAAGCAATAAACTATCACTTAAAAAAAATTGGAAGTTGGCATCCTCACACCTTAAGAAGTGTGCCAGAAGCAATCTTTTATGGTAGATGCAACTCAGCTTCATGTATTGCACTTAACTTACACCCAGGCATGTGCACATCTGCAACCCTATACATTTCCAGACTGCCCTAAATGTAGAGCAGAAGATGGTGACTTTTTGTACATGGCTTTGACTTGCTCCAAGATCAACGGCTACTGGTGGGAGATGCACCAAACAATGCAGAAAGTGCTGGAATAGTCTCTTTCCAGCTCCCCTCTTGGATTCCTTCTAGGAGCTGAGGATTACCCCAGTGTGCCCTGGGGATCTAAAAACCTATGGAACCTGGCATGGATAAATGCCAGGAAAACCATATCCAAATCTTTGATGGGTAGGGACCCTCCACCATGGCACATTGGAGCCAGAACATGCTCACATGCCTGAAAATAGAGTATACCCAATACAGTGCCAATTGCATGTCCTCAGTATTAGAGGAAATGTGGGCCCCACTAACAGCAGCTTTTAAGGAGGGGGACACTTCCCCACCTGAGCACATGTGTATACCAGGTGGAATAACATTACTGTGTATTGACACAGAAGGAAGAAAACATGAAATTGTACGTTCCTGAAAGTTGGAACATGGAGCTGTACAAGTAGAGATACATTTATTAAACTTGGAAACATTGCTCACCTTTATATTGCATAAACTAACTGTTTAAGTGAAATGTAATTTTGACATGATTCGACCCAGCGGAAACTCCATACTGACAAACGTAATGCCATGGTCTTGTTCTGTGATTTGTATATGTATTGTGAACTCTGTATGTCTGAACATGTTAATAAAATTTTACAAGAAAAAACTACTAAACCAGCTCATTGGAGTGACAGTTTAATTTGAATTGTGCCATAGAAATCTGTAAATAAAATTACAGAGTACAGCCACACAGACCTGTGAAGTGCAAGGATGCCTTCACAGTAATTGGTACAGAGTATGCCACTTGGTGTTATTGAAGTTTGGGTAATGTTCATTTTCTAGATACACACAAAAGGAAGGGAGTGTTGGCACCAGTTACTGGCCTGGTGCTTGCTGAACAGGAAGACCCCCCCCCTCCCCCGGAGATCCAATATACAGAGGGAGAAAAAGGACTGCATACTCCAAGTATTTTGAGTAAACAATTTATTTGTCCATTTCAGGCATTGAAGATGGGAAATTCAGGTACAGGCATTAGTTCAGGTACAGGTACAAATTCAGGTACAGGACTGAATACATTTTTACAGTTTTGCACAATATAGTTTTGGAGTGCTTCATGTTGCTTCTGTATAGCCTGGACAGATTTTCTAACCTGCAATAAGAAATGAAAGTATCTCACAGTAAAGCCTTGGGGGAGATAGCTGCTCAGTGGAATTCTAGGGTGAGACCTCATTTTCCAGATGCCTAATAAGTTGCGCAGTCTGCAGTTCCCATTGGGCACAAATGTGATATGAGCAGACACACTGTCAGCTAAGTTACAGGGCACTTGATTCCCCTGTGCTGCATTTTCTCCTACAGGTTGAACTTCCTCTCCCTTTTCTTCTGCTTCTTTTTGTATGTTCTCTTGTCTTTCGGGGGAGACAGTGCAGCCTAGTGGATGGAGCACAGAGCTGTAAACCTGAAGCCCCAAGTTTGAATCCCACCAATCGTCACTTACACAATGTGTGATCCCGAGCAAGCCACTTAATCTCCCTGTGCTCAGCCTCCAGTCTCTCATTTACCATCTTGTTCTCTGTCACAATGCAAGTTTAGGAAAGGTGAGCATTGTCCCATCCAGCCCCCCCCTCCCAACACACACACACAAACTCAGTGGGAATACAGCTACTCCTTTCTTTTCAAAGTATGTTCTCCACTTTTTAGAAACCATGTTGGCTGACTCCACCTGCCCTAGAAGTTTATTCCTAATGTGTACCATTTGTTCTGTGAAGTATTTCTTCTTAATATTTCCCTTGAATCTTTTTCCTTTTATAGACTTCGAGTTGCCCCATGTCCTTTCATCCTTGTACATCTGGAATAGCTGCATTTGGTCGATTGGTGTTATTCCTTTGACATTTCAATATTGCTAGCGTATCTCCACTGAGTCTCCTCTTTTCTGTGGGGCAGTCACAATTCTGTTGGTTTGTCATCATAGCTGATGTCTTCCAAGAATCTAGCCACATTGGTTCACCTCAAACAAAGGCAGCAGAGGAGCGCTTACCCTGACTCCCAAAGGTGCTTCCACTTGAAACCACGAGTTGCAACATAAGAAACTGAGGACACACCAGGCTTGGGAATATTAACTGGTTTGTATTGCCACAGGGCTCAAAGTGCGGTAACACCCCTTTGTATTGACTCACAAATTATTATTCCCAAGTCTGGTGTGTGCTCAGTTTTTACATCTGCAGGGCAGAGCTCTGCATGCCGTTTTGCTATCACAGAGTGAGAAGGCACATGACACTCCAAACGAAGCACACAAAATTTAGGAGTTGAAGCACAATCCCTCTGCTAGTTGAAGCACTCCACTGTCTCCAATGCTCCCCTCTGCGGGCCCACTAGCGCCCCGTCCCCCCCTTCGTGGGTGCACTATTTTATGTCTGCCTGTCACTAAAGGAAGAGCCTGCCATGCCCAAGATGAACGCCATGATCTGATTGCACATGCACGAGTATGTTATCGATAATTGCACATGTGCACTATGGTCATGGTGGCCATCTTGGACACAACAGCCTCTTTCTCATGCATGTGCAGTTATCAGCCACTGCTCATGTGCAAGTACTGCGCATGCGTACTGTACAAGTACGGCGTCAGCTGTGGTGGGAGCTCTGAGTACTGTTTGACTCTGGCTCATGGTTGCAACCGTGTTGGCTCTGATCAGAGTATGTTTGTTTTATGTTGCAACTTTGATTTACCTCCAGTGCACTGTCGTAATCTGTGTATCTTTCCTTGGAAATGGTGACAAGAACTGTACACTATACTCAAGATGAGAACAATGAAGAATTTGTACAGTGACATTACAGTATGTCTTAATCTGTTATGAAGCTTCTTTTCATGTATGCCATGATTTTATTTCCTTTATTAATTGCTGCACTACACAGTCGTCCCCATTTAAAGTTGTTGTTAATCATTACTCCCAGGTCCTTTTTCTGTGGAGTATCTGTAACCTCCAAATAATATATGGGTAAGGGCTATTATGTATGGAATTCAGTAAGTTCCCAGAGCTGTTGTACCCTAGTAGTGACGTCAGACTGTTGTACCATTTTGAGTACATCACTACTAAAGTACAACAAGAAAGAAAACCTGTGTGCTACACTTTCTCTTTCAAAATCACAGACTGGGGGCCAACCTGATGGCGCTGAGGGTTGAGGCACTGGACACCACACATCATGTCACACTAGCAACCCAGGTTCAGAAGCGAGCCCAGGCCATCAGGGGTCGGCGGGGGGGAGAGAGAGAGGACCGAGCATCTGGAGGATGGCTCTCCTCTCTCTGGGGAGGGATCCAGCATCTGCCCAGCATAGCATCGAGCCCCGGTGGAAGCCGGAGGTACTGCGCCACATAGGGCTGGAGTGAGGGAACAGGGGTGGAGCTGTGGTGGACATCGGGGACGTCCTTGCACGTCCGAGCTCTAGGGAGGGTGGAGAGAGAAAAAGCCAAGAAAAGCCCCTATCAGATGGGTGAGGTGATGGCAACCTCTGGGAGCCAAGGCCCACACGCCCAATGCCAGCTGCACCCTGACTCTCCCCATGGGGACCCACGACCTCTCTGAGGGAGTCGGAGAGCCGGGGTCCTGATACCAATGTAGTCATTGGAGAGAACAGTTCAGGCAGCAGTCAGGAGTTGCAGGCTATGTGAAGAATGCCTGAGAGATGCCCCAGACTGGTAGGTGATAAACAGAAATTAAAAAAAAAAATCACAGATTGGTCATTTTTTTTTTTCTTATTGGTTTTCTCTGTCTGCGGGGAAGACAAGAATGAGCAATTGGTGATGACTTTAGCAGAGGGCCGTCAGCTATAAGGAATGCTATGGGTCTTTAAATGAATTTGTCAGAAATTACAAGCGGTGTCATTTTCTGAGTATGTATGGCGAGGGCTCCAGTTACATTATTCGAGGACGTGGCAGGGGAAAGGGACACAGTGAAAGCCTTGTAAGTTTGAATAAAAGAGTACTGTTAAAACTGTTTTGAATCATTGTCGAGCGCTGTGCAAAGTGGACCATATACTATAAAAGACCATATACAGTATGGGCCACTGTGCACAACAACACTGAGTTTACTTCTTGAGGTTGCCTTTGCAACCAGTGGCCTCTCGAGTTTCACTCTTTTTTTTTACTCTGTTTGTGCTTCACTGCCCTGGAACACTCCCGGGCTGCTCCTTCTCACCGGTACTGCTCTACCGCCCACCTAGTCCCTTGCCTCCTCAGAGGGTAGCTGCCCTCCACTAACCTCCTGCCGACAGATCCCCCAGCTCTGAGCCCCCTGAGGTAGGGCCGGCTCCACTCCGGCACTCTATCTATAATTTGCTGGCTGAAGTGGTGGAAGTGCATGCAGAGGGGGTGGAGGCAAGGCCCAGTATTGGGCATGTGGTGGTACAGACATGAGGAGTGCCATCACCTATCCAGGTGTGTTTTTTTTGTTTTTCTTGATTTGTTTCCCCAGGAGCGCAGGCATGCAATGATGTCTGCATTGCTGAGTCGTAGACGTCTGCCATGCTCCTCCCCTATGCTGCTCCATGCTAGCTGTGCCCCCGGTCTCCACTGGGGGTCCCCACTAGGCCGGAAACACCCTGGATCCCTCCCCAGGGAGAGGAGAGTAGTCCACTGGATGCTCAGTCCTCTCCCTTCCCTGCCAACCCCTGGTGCCTGAGCTCGTTCCCAAATGCTGGCTGCAGGCATGGTGCAAGGTGTGGCATCCAGCGCCTCAATCCTCAGCGCCACTGGGCTGGCTCTGAGTTTCACTCTTGAGGTCTAATGGTTGCCATGATAACCTATCAAAGCAAACAAGCATTGTTGTGCACTGTAGCCTATACATTATCCTCTATGTTGGTAAGGTAGTTAGTCTTTGTAGCAGGGGTCATGTTAGTTAAACACTGGCCTTGATTTGTATAAGACATGGTTGTAAATGTTAAAAAAAAAAAAAAAGGATGGTGTAAAAATATGCTCCCATAGACTTGTATGGTACATGCTTCTGCTCTCTTTATATACAAACATCACAAAATGTTGGAGCACAGGGGTGTGACCAGCAATATAGGAAGTGGAAGGGTTTGTTTGGCTGACTTCTTGGGGGGGGGGGGAATTTACAATCCCTTACCTTCTGATGGGGCAACAACACACAGTTGTAAATATCAGCTAAAACCGCTCCCAGGCAGGCAAGGGAGCTTATACATTATTGGCAGGGCATGTCTAAAAATGCAGGAAAAGGTGCTCGTTAAGCATTCAGACAGCCACAAGAAACTTTATGGAACTGGAAAATGGCTGGTTTCATCCCCCTTACTCATGTAAGCACAGACCTTTGAACTTTACCATGATGCTTAGCAGAGTTGAACGTAAATAATATGACATTCAAACAACATGAAATCTTGCTGTATTCTGACAATTGCAGTGATTCCCAACCTTTGAACTGCCCCAGAGAACTAAGGGTTAACTTTCCATGCAGGGCATGGAACGCTGAGCTCGAGCTCGGTTGAAGTCTCTGTCTGGAGTGTTTTAAACTCAAACTGTCAGATTCTTTACTCCGCCTCACTGAACGGTCACTCCGGAGATTTCTCCTTCAGCTCGGTTAGAAGTCGGTTAAAGTTTTCAGTTTTTTGTCAGTTTAAACTGAAAACAAGTATCCGCATAGTCAGTTCAGTCTCTGTCTGTGGTGCCGTGAGTACTAGATAGGAATTGTTCTATTATTTCTGTGTGGAACTTGTAAAAGTGCGGTCGGTTCGGCTGAACCGACCATTTGATTGTGAATTTTGCTATATTTAGTGTGTGGTTACCGGTTCTTATTGGTTCTGAAAAAAAACTTGTTTTAACTGTTTTTTTCCCACACCCGTGACACAGTTGGGAACCGATAAGGGAGTCTTGCCTGGTAGTTGCCGAAAAAAGGGTACATTTGGTTAGGTTGGCCATGTCTGAGAAACCCAAGAAAAAAACAGGGCCCACTGGGCTTCAACACTGCAGTGAGTGTGGGGAGGGCTTTGCCAAGGCTGATTCCCACACCACCTGTATTTATTGTCTGGGGTTTGACCACCTCGATTCAGACTGCCAAATATGTAAAATGTTTCAAATCTACCCGCGAGAAGAGATTAGGTAGACTGAGGAAAAGGAGGCCGAGAGTCAACACCGGATGGCCAGCCGGTTCGGTTCGACCGAACCAGAAGAATGCCCTCTGACCAGGGTGATACTTCTTCAGGCAAAAGGAGAGCCGATTCTGTGGGATCGGTTCCGACAAAAAGGAAGCGCAAAGATAAATCGACCGGTTTGGATCCAGAGGTTCACGTTCTGACCGCCGAAGAAATAGCCAAGGTGATTCAGATTGTGGAATCGCTCTGTCCGGTTCCGACTGATCCGGCTCCTTCTGGTAGGAGTTCAGTTCGGTTGGTTCCCCCGGTTCAAGAGTATACACTTGAAGAATGTTATGAACCGGAGTTTGAAGAGGAAGGGGAATTTGAGGATTATGATGCAAGTGAAGGTCTAGATGTGCCTGTGGAACCGGACATCTCCCCAGACAGACCATCAGGTGTTTCCCCTCCTAGGCTTTCTGAGTCCCCTTCCCAATTTATATTTTACAGGAAAGTGTCTGAAACCCTCCAGCTTCCTATGGAAGAGGCTGTGGAAGATCAAGAAGAGCCTGATTATGTAGAGATGATGGATATCCCAGAGTCCAGGAGACTGTCTATTCCCCTCCATAAATCTTTTGGGAAACAAACACAAAAAAGCTTAAAGTCTCCTAACACTTTACCTCCTGTGGATAAAAGAATGGACAAGAGGTATACACTTTCAGGCTCTGACACGGTGTTCTTATATCAGCAGTGCAGCCATGTTGGGGTAGTGCAGGCTGCTGCCTGTGACAAGGCAAATATTCCCTTGGCTTCACACCCCCCTGACAAGGACTCCAGGAAGATTGATGCCATGGCAAAGAAGCAGTACATGGCATCTTCTTTGGGACTCAGTCAGGTGAATTACATGGCCTATACAGCCAGGTACCAGAAGTCCAGGTGGGACACTGTACTGGCACTGGCTAAACAGCCTCCCCCCAGCTAGCCATGGAGCTGGAGGTGGTGGCTGCAGATGGGATTGAGGCATCTAAAGTGCAATTTCATGCTGCTGTGGACTCTAATGATGTTTCATCAAGAGTTATGGCTACATCTGTGGTTCCTCGGAGGATGGCTTGGCTCAGATGTACTAGCCTCTCGCTGGACACCCAGGCTAAGGCTATGGATTTTCCTGTAGTGGGTAATTCTCTGTTTGGGGAGCAGACAGAGAATTACATGAAAAGAAAGATGGTGAGTGGAGGACCACTTACAGGAGTGCTCAGGCCAAGGGAAGCAGCAACTCCTCAAAGGCAACAGTCTAGGGAAAGGGCAGGCCTTTTCAGAGGCCTTTACCAACACAGGCCTCTTCTTCCTTTTGCAGAGGGGTTCTTCAGAGGGAGAGGTAGAAGGGGATGAGCAGGCCTGCATCCACCCCTCAGCCTAAAGCCCCTGCCAAGCAGACAACCTGATGGGTCTGCCCGGGTCGACTCTCCTATTCCAGTAGGGGGCAGGCTGGCTTACTTTGTCCAGGACTGGACGTCTATTACAACAGACAAGTGGGCCCTGGAAGTAGTAAGCCAGGGACTGGTTCTCAGCTTAAAAAAATTTCCAAAGATGAGAGCCAGATCTTTTCCACCTGCAAATCTTTCGGAAACCTTTGCCCTAGAGGCAGAGGTTTCTTCTCTCCTAGCTTTAAGAGCTATAGAGAGAGAGAGAGAGAGAGTACCTACCCTACACTGGGGCAAAGGACTGTACTCCAGGTACTTCCTGACCCCCAAAAAGACAGGGGAGTGGTGACCCATCCTAGACCTCAGATATCTGAACAAACATCTTTTAAAACCAAAGTTCAGGATGGTAACTCTGGGAATAATCCTTCCCTCTCTAAGGCCAGAGGACTGGTTAGCCTCCCTGGACCTCAAAGATGCCTACTTTCACATTCCCATCAGGTGCTCCCACAGAAAGTACCTCAGGTTTGAGTTGCCCTCAGGCCACCATCAGTTCAGAGCAATGCCCTTTGGCCTAACCTCAGCTCCAAGGGTTTTCACAAAGTGCCTGGCAGTAGTAGTTGCCTTTTTAAGAAGGCAAAAGATTTCCATATTTCCTTATCTGGACAATTGGCTATTAGTGGGTCAGTCTCCAGACCAAATCAAGTCTCACCTGCAAGTGACCTAGCAAGTGCTCACTTCCCTAGGATTTCTTCTCAACCTTCCCAAGTCAGTTCTCGAACCAGTCCAGCTCCTTACCTTTATAGGTGCAGAACTGGACACACTCAGAGCAAGAAGCTACATCTGGCTGGAAGCTGCAACACTGGACTTAAGATTTGCAAGAAAGCGAGTTGTGCTCACAACAGAGGGAGGTGAACCTTACAATTTACAATTGTCTTTGGTTTGAAGCAGATTCCTTAGGAAAGTTAATATTCACAGTCACAGAAACATGGTACACAGAGAACCATGACTGGGATGTTAACATACCAGGGTATATAACCTACAGGAGAGACAGGCAGGGGAGAAGAGGGGGCGGAGTAGCTCTCTATGTAAAGGAAAGGATAAAAGCAACTGAACAAAAGAGTAAATAGGGAGGAGAGGAGGCACTGTGGGTCACCTTGGAGACTGGAAAGGGCACCACAATCTGCACAGGGTTGTGTACAGACCCCATGTCAGGGGAGGAATGGACAAGGATATGATAGAAGGCATTCTTAGAATGGCAGAGAAAGGAGATACTGTTGATGGGAGACCTGAATATGCCAGATGTTAACTGGAGCACATTTGCTGCAGCCACATCCAAAGCAGGGCCATTCTTGATGCCCTACAGGTGGCAGGCCTCAGACAGCTAGTTTGGAACCCACTCATGAGGAGCAATCTTAGACCCCGTGCTCTCAAGCGGGGGCAGTGAGAGGATCTCAGATCTAGAAGTGGGTTGCCATCTGGGAACAAGTGACCATCAAACAGTGTGGTTCACGTTAAACTCAGCTACAGAGTCAAGCCATACAAAAGTGAGGGTACTGGACTTAGGAGGGCTGACTTTGGCAAGATGGAGAGTGCCTCAGAAAAGCACTAGCAAACAGGCTAGAAGGAGGTGTGGAGCAACAATGGGAATCATCAAAACTGCCATCACAGAGGCAACAAGCCTTTGTGTGAAGCAAATAAACAAATCAAAATGAAAGAAAAAGCCACTATGGTTCTCAAAAGAGGTGGCTGTGAAAGTCAGGAAGAAGAAGATAGCATTCTGGAAGTATAAGGAAACACAGAAGGAGCAGGACAGAGAGCTGTACCAGTTAGGCAGAAGGAAGCAGGGAGGGAAGTCAGAATAGCAAAGGCCCAAACTGAGGAAAAGATAGCCAACTCAGTTAAGAAGGGGGATAAAACCTTTTATAGATACATCAGCGAGCGTAGAAAGACAAAGAGAGGGATAGTGAGGCTGAATAGAATGAGCGGTGGGTGGGCAGAGGGGATAGTGAAAAGCAGGGATACTGAACGAATATTTCTGCTCAGTATTCACAAAGAGAGGGGGAAGTGCCTAATCCAGTTAACAGAAGCACTCTTGAGAGGGTCGATCCAGTCCTTTCACAGAAGAAGGGTTCTGCAAGAACTCCTAAAACTGAAGGTGGACAAATCAATGGGTCCTGATGGAATTCACCCCAGAATTCTGAAAAATTAAGGAGGAACTAGTGAAACCACTGGCTACTCTTTTAATAAATCATGGGAGGATGGTGTGGTACCGAGGACTGGAGGAAGGCGGATGTGATCCCCTTCACAAAGTGGGACCCAGACAGAGGCAGGAAACTACAGACCTGTCAGTCTGACCTCTGTGGTAGGGAAAGTGATGGAGTCACTTCTGAAGGAAAGAATAGTTGAGTACCTAGAGGCCAGTGGGGTACAGGACCCAATGCAGCATGGGTTCACGCGGGAAGGTCATGTCAGATGAATCTAATAGATTTCTTTGACTGGGTGACCAAAGTAGTGAGACCAGGGAGGGTAGTGGACATGGCCTACCTAGACTTTAGCAAGGCATTTGACGATCCCACACAAAGATTAATAGTCAAATTAACCAGCCTGGGAGTGGGTCCCAGGGTGATAGCCTGGGTAAAACATTGGCTGCACAACAGGACACAGAAGGTAATTGTAAATGGAGTCCACTCTGAAGAAAGGGGTTACTAGTGGGGTACCGCAGGGGTTCAGTATTGGGTCCAGTCCTTTTAATGTCTTCATCAGTGACATTGCAGAGGGACTGGAAGGAAAAGTATGCCTTTTGCAGATGACACAAAGATCTGCAACAGGGTTGATACACAAGGAGGCGTGGAAAGGATGAAAAGGGACTTGGCAAGGTTGAAGGAATGGTCAGAGTATGGCAGCTAGGTTCAATGCAAAGAAGTGCAGAATAATGCACCTGGGAAACAAGAACCCAGGGAAGAATACACAATGGGTAGGAGGTAGTAAGAACAACAAAAGGAAAGGGACCTGGGGTAATCATATCAGATGACCTTAGGGTTAGCAAGCAATGTGAGAAGGCAGTAGGGAGGGCTGGGGGTATCCTGGGATGTATAGGAGAGGCATGAGCAGCAGAAACAGGAAGTTGTTATCCCTCTGTACAGACAGTTGGTGAGACCCCATCTGGAGTACTACGTCCAGTTCTGGAGACCCCATCTCCGCAAGGACATAGACAGGATAGAGGCAGTCAGAGGAGGCAACTAAAATGGTGCAGGGTCTGCAAGAGAAGTCGTATGAGGAGAGACTAAAGGAGCTTAATATGTATACCCTTGAGGAAAGAAGGAGGGGGACATGATAGAAACTTTTAAGTACCTCAGTGGAATCAACAAAGTCCAAGAGGGTAGCATCTTTCAGAAAAGAGGCATTGCAAGAACAAGGGACACAATTTAAAGATAGAAGGGGCGGTTCAGGGCAATGTGGGAAGTATTATTTCACAGAGAAGGTAGTGGATGCATGGAACAGCCTTCCTGAGGAGGTTGTGGGGTCTAAAACTGTGGGAGAATTCAAGAATGCGTGGGACAGACATAAGGCAATTCTTGTGGGGGGTAGGAAGAAATAGGCTGTTGGTTAACTAGGATCTGCGGCCTATCCTGTAGGTAGGGAAATGGGCAGACTAGATGGGCCAAGCGGTCCTTATCTGCCGTCAAAGTCTATGTTTCTATAATTCTTCAGGTGGAGGATACTTCTAACTGAAGAGTGAAATAAGGAACTTAGAATTATCAGAAAAGGCAGTCTTTCAATCAACAGAGGGAGGTGGACCTTGCTTTACTTTTGTTACAATTGTTAAGATTCTCAGTGCAGGAAGAGTTTAAACCCACAGGGACTGAATACTGTTTACTGTGTCTGTCCTTGTGCACAGCTGACGTGTTTTGGGGCTGACTGCTTTCAGAGCACAAGTCACCAGGCTGTTTTGGGGCTGGGGAGGTTTAACTGTGTCTGACTTGGATGTTTGGATTTTTCCTCTGTTTGATTAGCAGGGTATTTTCTCTGTCAAATTGTTGTGTAGGGCATCTTGCTGACAGGAAGGCACTCATCGCAGCGGTAGGTCAGAGCTTTTAGCTGATTGTTTTGTGAGGCACAGTTTAGGCCCAAACCCTCCCACCTCACCCCACCCACCCTGGAAATAGTTCCTTTATACATGGGGTTGTGACATCATTTCCTCAAGAGGGCAAGGTGCATATCACTGTCATATCCTCTCTAGCACACTGCACTGGCAATATAAGCATACACATTATATAATACATATATTTCTGTATAACAAACCAATCACACACACACAAAAAAAAAAAAACAAGGTAGACAGACATGTAGGGAGTAGTGCAATGTAATGGCTGTGGGGCAGCAGTCTTCAGGGAGTCTTTCTGGAGGCTGAGATGCTGCCCTGTTTGCAGACAACTGTCTGCACTGAGGGAGGAAGTTGCCCGTCTACCGGCCACACTGGACAGTAGTATGGGAACCTCCCCCATCCAGGGAGCACCAGAGCCACCATCACTACCTCAGAGGTTGCAAAGAAAGCACAGCAGTTGGACCACAGTGGGCTCAGGGAGGGTAAGGGTGATGGAACAGAGGCATACCCAGTCAGTTGTTCCACTTCACAATCCATACACCATTCTGGGGGAGAATAGTTCCCCTATGGATGCACCCGCAGAGGAGACTAAGGAGGTTGCAGACAACTGTCACAAGAGAGGCCCTCAGGAAGGAGGCAGAGGGCACCACAGGGAAAGGAAGCAGCTCCTGGTGGGGGACTCAATTATTAGGGGGATAGAACTGTGGGAGCAGGGAAAACTGAAGTAAGGTGCCTGCCTGGTGCCATGGCTTGGATGGACAGGAAGTGGATCCTTAGGATCACGAGAACAGTTGCACGGGAGTCTGAGCTGGACATCATTGTCCACCTAGGGACAAATGACTTGGCTCATCATGAGATTAGAGCAGTGCAGAAGGACTTTGTAGAGTTGGGGAGGAGCCTAAGACAAGTAGCACACACAGTATCCTTCTCAGAGGTCCTGCCTGTCAGTGGCATGGGTGAGGCGAGGGTACTTTGCACCATGCAGTTTAACGAATGGTTAAAAAAAATGGTGTGGAGCACAGGGGTTTGGCTTCATTGGAGACTGGGGTTCCACCTGGAAGGACACCAGCCTGTACTGGCAGGGTGGTCTGCATCTGTCCAGGAAGGGAACAAGTCTTTTGGGCAATCGGTTTAAATGCTTCATTAGCAAGCTTTTAAACTAGTCAAGGGGGGAGGCACTGATAAGCAGCAGGAAAATCCTAGCCTCCCCTACAAAACAGGGTACTAAATGAGAAAAAAAACAAAGTAGAAAGGTCAGTGGGGGATGCTGCTACAGAAGGTAAAGCCAACTCAGTTAAGAAAGGGGATAAAACCTTTTAGGTATGTCAGAAGTGAAGGAAGACTAAGGAGGATAGTGAGGCTTAATAAAGGGAGGGTGGGCAGAGGTGATGGTGAAAAGGCAGAGATACTAAACAAATATTTTTGCTCAGTATTTACAAATGAAGGGAAGATACCTAAAACAAACAATAGAAACATTCTGGATATAGAAGTTGATACCAGCCCATTTACAGAAGAAAGGGTTCTGAAAGAACTCTTAAAACTGAAAGTGGACAAAGCAGTGGGGCCTGATGGGATTCATTCCAGAATTCTAAAAGAACTAAGGGTAGAACTAGTGACACCACTGACTACCCTCTTTAACAAGTCATGGGATGATGGGGTGGTACCTGAGGACTGGAGGAGGGCAGATGTGATTCCCCTTCACAAAAGTGGGACCCAGACAGAGGCAGGAAACTACAGACCTGTCAGTCTGACCTCTGTGGTAGGGAAAGTGATGGAGTCACTTCTGAAGGAAAGAATAGTTGAGTACCTAGAGGCCAGAGGGGCACAGGACCCAAGGCAGCATGGACTCACAGCGGGAAGGTCATGCCAGATGAATCTAATAGATTTCTTTGACTGGGTGACCAAAGTAGTAGATCAGGAGGGCTGTGGACATGGCCTACCTAGACTTTATAAGGCATTTGACTCAGTCCACACAAAGATTAATATACAAGTTAGCCAGCCTGGGAGTGGGTCCCAAGATGATAGCCTGGGCAAAGAACTGGCTGGGGAATAGGACACAGAGGGTAATAGTAAATGGAGTCCACTCTGAAGAAAAGGGGGGTTACTAGTGGGGTACTGCAGGGTTCAGTATTAGGACCAGTCCTCTTCAATGTCTTTATAAGCGACATTGCAGAGGGACTGAAAGGAAAAGTATGTATCTCTGCAGATGATACAAAGATCTGCAACAGAGTTGATGCACAAGGTGGGGTGGAAAGGATGAGAAGGGACTTGGCAAGGTTAGAGGAATGGTCAAATGTATGGCATCTTAGATTCAATGCTAAGAAGTGCAAGGTAATGCACCTGTGAAACAAAAACCCAGAGGAAGAGTACTCAATGGGGGGTGAGATATTAACAACAACAAAAATGGTAAGGGACCTGGGGGTAGTCATATCAGATGACTTAAAGGTGGGAAAGCAATGTGAGAGGGCAGTAAGGAGGGCTGGGGGGATACTGGGACGCATAGGGAGAGGCATCACCAGTAGAACACAGGAAGTTGTTATCCCTCTGTACAGACAGCTGGTGAGACCCCATCCGGAGTACTGTGTGCTGTTCTAGAGACCCAGTCTCCGCAAGGGCATAGACAAGATGGAAGCTGTCCAGAGGAGGGCAACTAAAATGGTGCAGGGTCTGCACCAGAAGACATATGAAGAGAGACTAAAGGAGCTTAATATGTATAGCCTCGAGGAAAGGAGGAGAGGGGACATGGTAGAAACTTTCAAGTACCTCAAGGGGAATCAACAAAGTCCAAGAGGTTAACATCTTTCAAAAGAGGTGTGCAAGAACAAGGGGGCACAATTTAATGATGGGGGGGGGCGGCTCAGAGGTAATGTAAGGAAGCATTTTTCATAGAGATGGTTGTGGATGCATGGAACGGCCTTCCAGAGGAGGTTGTGGAGTCAAAAACAGTGGTTGAATTCAAGCATGCATGGGACAGTCATAAGGCAATTATAGGGGGTTGGGGTAGAAAGAAGTAGGCTGCTGGTTAACTAGGATCTGCAGCTTATCCATTAGGTAGGGAAATGGGCAGATTGGGTGGGCCAAGCGGTCCTTATCTGCTGTCAAATTCTATGTGTCTATGTTTCTTCCTCTAGAAAGGGCAAGGGCTCTTATGGAACTAGCGTCTTCCTTCTGCCTTCAGGTATCTCGACCAGCAAGGCATTTCCTCCAGCTCCTGGGCCACATGGCAGCTTCAACAGCAGTGGTCCAAGGGGCAAGATTCCAGATGAGGGATATTCAGTTCCACCTGAGAGCTTACTGGTCTCAGAGAAAGGACTCCCTTACCAAACTGATTCCAGTGACTCTGACCTTGATCCAGGCCCTCCAGTGGTCACAGGATCAGGATGATTTAAGGCAAGGTGTTCCTTTTGTTGCTCAGCCTTGTTCTGTGGTCCTTACCACGGATGCTTCTCTTCTGGGCTGGGGAGCCCACCTGGGATCCCTCACTGCCCAGGGCCTCTGGTCCTCCCAAGAATCCCTTCTCCACATCAATCTTCTAGAGCTCAGGGCAGTTTTTCTAGCTGTAGAAGCGTTCTCACAGTCAGTTCAGAACAAGATGGTTCAAGTCAGAACAGACAACACTACCACCATGTGGTACATCAACAAGCAGGGAGGCACTTGGTCCACAGCCTTGTGCACAGAAGCCATGAAGTTGTGGTCCCTGGCTTATTCCCTGCAAGCCTCTCTTGTAGCAGTTCACCTTCCAGGCAAGGACAATGTGCTAGCAGATGCACTGAGCAAGATTTCTCAGGGCCATCACGAATGGTCCCTGGACCCTCAGGTGTTGAAAGTGATTTTTTCAAGGTGGGGCACTCCAGAGATAGATCTCTTTGCAGCCCCAGACAATCACCAACTCCCTCTCTTTTGTTGCAGACCTCCAGTCTTGGGCTCAGTCTCCCTGGATGCCCTGATTCTGAATTGGGAAGGGAAGTTTCTGTATGCCTTTCCCCCCTTCCCACGCCTGTTCAAAGTTTTAGTCAAAATAAGGTCTCAACCTTGCAAGGTGATTCTGGTTGCTCCAGATTGGGCCAGACAGCCCTGGTACCCCCTGTTGCTGTCCCTAGCAGTCCATCTTCCCCTGTCTCTTCCCAGGAATTACAACCTATTAACATCCTCTCGGGAGGATCTGGTACCCCAATCTTCAGTCCCTCAATCTCAAGGCATTGCTCTTGAAGAGTTAGTTTGCAGATCTGCATCGTTCCCAAGGGGTTCTGGACATCCTCAAGGCTTCTCGAAAGCCCTCCACCAGAAAGACTTATGACTCCAAATGGAAAAGATTCAGCATTTGGTTTTCTAAGAAGAATATTTCTCCAGACACTGCTGAATTGCCTACGGTTCTGGATTATATGGTCCATCTTAATGGCCTAGGCCTCAGACCAGCTACTCTCAAGGTACACTTGTCAGCTGTTTCTGCATTTTTGTCTGTGGGGAAGCCTCCCTCACTATCTTCCCATGCTATGTTCTGTACATTTTTTAAAGGATTGCCTCAAATCAATCCCCCTTTTAGAGACCCTGCCCCTGCCTGGTATTTGAATGTTTGCATTGCTCAGCTTATGCAACCCCCCCTTTGAGCCTATGTCTTCGGCAGAGCTTAAGTACTTGACTTGGAAAACTGTGTTATTGGTAGCCATTACCTCTGCCAGGCATATCAGTGAATTGTAAGCCCTGTCAGTGGAACCTGATTTTGTCTCTTTTCATAGAGATAAAGTGGTCCTTAGAACCAATAGAAGGTTCTTGCCCAAAGTGGTTTCAGACTTCCATTTAAACCAGTCTATGTCTCTCCTGTTTTCTTCACTGATCATTCTTCCTCAGGAGAGGAGGCTGCACAGTTTAGATGTCAAAAGAGCCCTTAGTTACTACATAGAGCGTACCAAGGGTCATAGGTTTGACTCCCTCCAGTTGTTCCTCACTTATGGAGACGTGGGAAAGGGCAAACCTGCCACCAAAAGATCTATTGCCAGGTGGATTATGTCTTGTATACAATTCTGCTATGAAAAACTGGGAAAACTCCACCCTCAGGCCTTGGGGCTCATTCCACAAGAGGTACCAGCTGCTTCCTGGCTGCCGACGAGATATTCTCTCCTAGAAATTTGTCAAGCAGCCACCTGGAAAACAGTCCATACCTTTACCAAGCATTACTCCCTGGATATCCAGGCAGGGTGATGCTCAGTTTGGCACAGCAGTACTTCAGAGCCTATTCCCAAAGTAGGCTCTGTCCCTCCTCCTTGGAGGTACTGCTTGGTAGTCTGCAATTGTCAGAATACAGCAAGACTTCATGTTGTTTGAAGAATAAAATTACTCACCTTAGTAATTATATTTCTTCTAATGGAGTCTTGCTGTATTCTGACCTCCCTTCCTGCCTCCCCTCTCAGAACCTGTTTTTGGGAAGTGGATGGGCAGGTGCAGTGTTGCACCCCAAGGGTGTAGTTGCTGGCACCCTCCTCCCTTTTGTTTGGGTGCTTATTTATTATTGCTATTTTTTTAAGTACATTGGGTTTAGTTGTTGGTTTTCCTGACTTGAGTCTTCCTTGGGGATCCAAAACTTTTCAGCCAGTTGGCTAGTAGAATTTTTACAATTTCCACATATAATTTTTAGTTTAGTTGGGCTCGTAAGCATCTGACGGTTTGAGTTTAAAACACTACAGACAGAGACTTCAACCGAGCTTGAGCTCAGCGTTCCATGTCCTGCATGGAAAGTTAACCCTTAATTCTCCGGGGCAGTTCAAAGGTTGGGAATCACTGCAATTGTCAGAATACAGCAAGACTCCATTAGAAGAAATATAATTACTAAGGTGAGTAATTTTTTCTTTCAGTATATGGAAAAGAATAGACCATTCTCTAGCACAGAACCTGGTTTCACAAATAGTAGATAACTTCCACCGTAGCTTGATTATCTTCTTGGAGATGCTAGTTAGAGAAGTGGGTAGGGGGTCTATTCTACCCATCTTGAGTAGTTGCCTAGGTGGAAGTAAGCAACAATGCATGAAAGAGTGTGGTGTGGGCTATAATAAAACCATGAAATGGATGCGTTTGTAAGTAGACACCTGGCAGTGGGGTTAGGTGCAGGGCCCTTGCCATACTGGTGATGGGGCCAGCCAGGTTTCTTAGTGCCAAGGATACTCTGAAGGTGGCTATGGGGTGTGGCTCCAAGAGGTGGCATGACGAGTAGTACCAAAAAACAGCAGTCAATAAGAGCAATGTCCAATCCAATAAGTAGAGCTTTTCTTCAAGGATCTCTCCCTCCACTGAGCCACATCATTGAACTGTAAGCTGTCAGTATCAGGACCAACTGAAAACTTTTTGCAGGCTGGGGCTGCCCACAGCGATACACCTCGTTATTGCCTATATAATGTGGACGTCCCCAGCATGCCTCATTTCTTTCTTCTTCCATCAACTGCTCATCAATCTACTGCTGCTGAAGAACGCTGTAGAACATTTGCAAGTAATTTGCTGTATACTTGTTTATTATTTTAAATATATTTTATGTCAGTGAACAAAGAACTGCTGTTCTGCTATCGTGGTGGTGTTAAAATTTATAAAGATGACAACCACTCCATTTGTATCCATTGCCTTGGAACAAACCATAACATTAAAGCATGCAAAACATGCCTCGGCTTTAACCAGCCAACCAGGAGACATTGAAGGAAAGCTTTAGAAAACCTTCTAATCCTAGAAATGAAGAAACAAACTGTGATGAAGACAGCTTCACCATTGTCTCCTGCTACCGTTCCTGGCTTGCCATTGGCTCACCGATTTCCAAGGCTGCTGGCAGCCAGTACTGTCTTGTCAAAGAGAAAAGACAAATCTTCGAAGTTGGCAGATAAACAACACCATGCTGACAGAGAGGAGCGCAGAAAGGAAAAGAAGCTTCTCCTGGCTGTTCCTGTTCACCTCTTAGATGGGGTAAGTGAACTGAAATAGGTATGGCCATGGGTCCTGCCTACAGACACTAAGGTTGGGGTCTGATCTTGGCTTGTCACTGTCTTAGCTGTTGACCCCTTTGGGCTCTGTTGAATCACAGATATTGTACCAAAAAATGTCTGAGCTGTTTCAGCACATAATGGCACCATAGTCAACAACTACATCACCAATGACTCTGGCTGCTCAATAGATCTTGGAGAGAATCTCCACCATTGAGTTATAACTCTCCTCCCACCTTCCCCTCTTGCCAGGAGATGGGTGACTATACTGCCTGCTGTTACAAGCTGTTTTCTCCTCTGATGCTATTATAGCATCTGTACAGAGGTTCTGTATCCTCTTCCTGTTTGGTCCTGGTTGCTTTGGTTCCTGCTGGTTTGATGATCCTCTGAGCTTGTCTCTGGCACAGAACTGAGACATGCTGGGGACAGTGACATTATATTGGTGCCAGTGAGGTGTACTGACAGTGGGTGGCCTCAGGTGGCGGTGGCTCCTCCTCCACCTCTATCTCTTCCTCCTCCTCCATCGCCATCGTCTTCAAGGCAGGTTGAGATGCAAAGTCTCAGCAGGCTGCCAGTAATCCCAAACCCCATTGCCATGATGATAATGTCATTTAGTTCATAATCAGCCCCTAATCCTGGACCCACAGTCCCAATCTCATTTCACCTTTACACAACAGCAGGTTCCTATGTGCAATAATGTCTGTCTCTCTGTCTCTCTCAGAGGGCATCATGTGCATACATCTTTTTGGACATCAGGGGACACCCCCATAGAGCATAGAACTTACTGGCAGATAAAAATCCAGTGCTCCATCCAGGTGCCCATGTTACCTGCCTGACACTGTGCCTAACCCAACGCCTGACCAGATTTACTGAGCCGATAGCCCATGCCAGAGAGCAACATTCCAAACCTAGTCTATCCTTTCCTCTATTCATCTTCCACGAGTTGATCTCCAGATTCCTTATCCTCCTCATTCCACATTACTTCCCCAGAGGGGCAGCAAGGTGTTGATTGCCTCCACCTTTCTAGTCGATTGGTACTCTGTAGTGATTGGGCAAAATGGTTCAGCAGGCAGAGTGAGCACTGCACAGCGTCCACCCGGGGCTCGGTCTCGGGAGAGCGTCCTCCCACTTCTACCTCATTTTTCTCTTCTCATGCCTAAACCAGACAAATTTTTTAACTGCTTCTGCTTGTCAGTCATTGCCCTTCCTGAGCACTGTGCAGTGTCCACCCAAGGCTCTGTCTCCGGAGGGCTTCCTCTCACTTCTACCTCATTTTTGTCTTCTCATGCCTAAACCAGGCTAATTTTTTAACTGCTTCTGCTTGTCAGTCACTCCCCTTCCTTTGGAATACAAAAGGAATACATCTAGGAAACCTGTGGTGGTTTGGGTGGTGACACATGGGTACCACAAGGCAAAGTGGGTGTATTAGAGCACAGCTACCTCCTCCCTTAATATGTTATTGTTCTTATAACAATGGGTATCGTTGGACATGTATTTTTCTTTGTGCCAAAAAAGTGCCTAACTGTGTTGTGCTCTCTTAATTTCACAGCACATGATATGTATTGACCAATTGGAGTGGAGGATTTTCAACACCCATTTTATAAGTTGAAATTACTCCATGGCAGTTTTAAAAATGAAGGTGGGGGACATCCCAGCCTCGGTGTCCTGATCATTATTTCTTCTTCTTTTCTTTTTTATAGAGCCATTTCTCACTCCAGTTCTGCTTGAGGACACCTCCAGCACCATCATTGATCTCTTCATGGATTTACAGGTTATCCATCACTTACTGATTGGGTGAAACAGACCGCATGACCATGCATTATCCCACAACAACCACACACCTGCACTTCTTTCTATTTTTCACCCCCCGTCCAAAAGAGTTTAGATTATTTTATAAGACAGCTAATCTACTACAGGGCATGTAGTTGTGCTCTGATATATGCATGCCTTGGTTGGTTAAACGCACTTGGCCTTCAGCCTCGTGCCTCACAGTACTCATCAAGGTGTGCATATATCAGAGCACAACTACACGCCCTGTAGTGGATTGTCTGTTACATCTATGTCTATCTATAAATGGAAGTAAGGAAAGAAAGAAAAGAAAGAGCGAGCTGTTTCCCCTCCTCAGATGTCCAGGACTAATATGATGCCCATCTTCCCTTCCCCATGTAACCATAGAGACTTAAAATGTTCAGAATTGACAGATTCTGGCATTATGAAAGGAGCAGACCACTTATTTTCCATACTACCCCCCCCCCCACAGCCAGATTCCCCTGACATTCACTCAAATCATAAATTCTAAATTCCTGTGCCCTCCTCTTGACCTTGATGCTTGATTTCGGGGAGGGTCTAGAGCCAGTGAAACCAAGCTAGCCAGTCAGTCCCCCTCCAGCAGCGTGTCATGCCTGCTCTGCTCTTATTACCTCAGCTTAAAGAAAGAAGCAAGTAAGCGGACATGTGATCACAAGGGAGGTGGAGGAGCAGAGATGATGGGCATCTAATTGGCCAGGCTCCTAGCATCATTGCTGATGACAGTGCCCTGCCCCCTCCCTCATAATTGCATGTCTGCTCATGCTTGCATGCTCTATTCATCAAGCTGAGCGATTGGGTGTGCTGCAGGAGGGGGGCTGACTGGCTAGCCAGGCTTCATTGGCACTACCCCCCCCAAATGAAGGATCGGGTTCAAGGGGGCACATAGATTTTGAATTTAGGATTTGGTGGAAAGGGGGAGTCATGGAAAAGAGTGTGTCAGTTCCTGGCATAGTCACAGGAGCCAGCAGTATGTAACTCTTTTAAAAAGTCTCTGTGGTAGGGTGTGGAAGAGGGAGATGGGCGAGAAAAGATTGGAATAGGGAGTTTGGGTGGCCAGGAAATCAGCCCTGGCCATCTGGGAAGGGGAATGGCTTAGTTTTCCCCCACTCTCCAAGCTGAATACTTAATATATATCCGAATATTTTGGCCCCTGAATATTCAGAAAAGATATTTACATAGAGCTATTAGCTGCTTCTGCAATTGTATACAGTCCCTGCAGTACCAGTATTTTATTCAGTGATCTGTACAAGCATCCAGACTTGGGAAAGAGAAAACCAGTGACCCTTCAAATTCTTTCCCCACCAACTTGATGGAAATGCCCTGCCACCTCTTTTTCTTCAGTGTACTTATCTAGTTTGATCTTAAAGGCAGTGTCAGTTGATGTCACATGTGTTGGAAGTCTGTTCTTTTTCCACCACTCATTCTGTGATGTAGTCTTTCCTGCTGTTTCCCTTGAGTCGTCTTCCTTTCCTGAAACAGTGCATCCAGATGAGCTGTATTTAGTGTGCTACTCAAGATGCTTGGAGGCGGTGTATGAAAACCACCAAATTCTAAACTAGTCCAACAGTTACTGGCAGCAGGGATGTGTGAGTAATGAATAGTATTTCCCAAATACTGTGAATAATGCACTATTCATTAGTTGCATCTCCTCCCCCCCAATTGTTTAAGAAAGTGAGACACACTAAGCTGAAAGCTTGTTTACAGGTGCAACCTGGGAGCACATGGAAGTTGAGTGACTTGCTCAGGGTCTCACAGTATGCAAGTGGGGGCGGTGGGATTCAAACCCAGGTCTTCAGATCTGCAGCTCAGTACTGTGCTATACTGTCTCCTGACTGGCATCTGAATAATGAATAGTTGCACTATTTATCTCCTATTCATGTCTGGGAAATACTTATAAACAAACAAAAAAACTACCCTCTCTGCAGCCCCGATCCTTTTAATTTCAAGCCCCCCCGTTCCCCCCACCCTGTGTTAGAAACCCAGTCCCACCTTCCTTCCCCCTCCCCAGCACCCACAGTTTTATAAATATGTACTGAAAACTCCCATGATGGGCAGCTAGCACTGTCACAAACGCACTCAGCAGGTCAGGCCCTCTGCTCCCACAGTGCCAACCTCAGAGCGCAACAGTGTGAACAGGTAACAGACAGGGTAACCCTCCTGTCTGCCTTTGGGTCCGAATCACCTTTAGTCTCAAGTTCTGGGAGAATTCAAACTGTGAACCTTATGCTAGCATACCCAATAACAGGCTCAGATACGTACCCTCTTCAGGGATTGCGGTACAGTCTTTCACCGGGGTACTCAGCCAGGCTTCCAAATGAACCCTTTAACTCTGTAAGAGACCTTAGGTATAGTCTTACCTTTTCCCAGTTTAATAACACCATCAAGCCCTTCAAACAGCTGTCAGACTTAACCACGTATACATCGCATGCAAAAAGAACTTGGAAGGCACACCCAGACAGTATCTTAAGAAAATGTACTTTACTAAAAGATGATAAAAATATGAAAAATGTAAACACAGAACAATATATCAAAGAGCTCACAATCACATAAAAGAACAAGGGAAAATTACAAAGCGAAACTCCTACCACAGTATATTTAGATGTTTGCTATCTAAGGTATTACCTCTGGAAGTGCGTTTTAAAGTTAGATCAGAGAGCTGTGTCTCTCTAGAGTCCCAAGATGATATGACCTACATTTCAGACACAAGTATCAGTTTAAACTCTGTGTCTCCACACCCCTTCTGTGAGTCGTCTAGCTCCTCCTTTTAGAATATAAAATTACAAAAAATTATTTCCTATCAGGAGGTATTTTAAATAAGGTGCCATCAGAAGAAAAAATATGTTTCTTATATATAACTCCTTAATTACACGTTTCCTTTGAACTTAGTAATCCCACACTGGCACCAATGTGTTAAAAAGCTAACGGGAATCAGCCTAATGATGTCCTGTTTCTGAAGTCATAAAGTCACATTTGGTTTGCACTTCAAAAAGCCTAGGCATGTCATAAATTGTAATAAAATGGCATTCTGAAGGAAGTCTGTTAATAAAATGGTTCCTGGTCAGTTTTCATATCCTGTAGCTTCACTGAAACCTGTGGGGGGGCACCCATGGAAGCACAGGCTGTCTCATGTGAGATAATCACATACTGTATTTTTATATTATAAATATCATACAATAATCATAACCAGCTGGCCAAGCATCGCAATCCTCCTCACCTAGACTGAATTTTGGGGCTCTATCCCCCTGCATGGGATGAGCTTCCCAAGTCAGTTCACTCCTCACATAGACGCAACAAGCCATCTGCATTCTGATTGGACGCTCCAGCCCTATGTAAGATAGTCATATCATACCCTTGCAAGGCAAGACTCCATCTTAGTAGTCTACCATTAGTTTTTCCCATTTGTGTCAGCCAAACCAGGGGGTTGTGGTCAGTTTGTACCTAAAAATGCTGCCCATATAAGTATGGCTCTCACTTCTTTAGTAACCACACTGTGGCAAGATACTCATTTTCCACAGTAGAGTAAGCCTGCTCCCTGGGAAGTAACTTAACTCAGGTACACTATGGGGGGATCTTTCCCTTGGTTGGATGTCTGACTCAGTACTGCCCCAATACCCACGTCTGAGGCATCAGTCTGGACTATAAAGGGGTCTGCTATAGTCAGGACTTGTCAATACAGGAGCACTGCACAGTGCCTCCTTCAGTCTGGTAGAGGCTTTTTCACAGGCTGGTTCCCAGGTAATTTTCTTAGGCATCCTTTTCTTTACCAGGTCAGATATGGGAGCAGCCAGGGCACTGTAATTGGGTACAAATTTCCCGTAGTACCCTGCTGTCCCTAGGAAACTCCTGACCTGCTTCTGCGTTTCTGGTCTGGGCCATGCCTTGATCACCTCTATTTTTACTTGGTTAGGACGAAGCTGTCCCCAGCCTACAACATGCCCGAGGAATGCCACTTCAGCCATGGCCACCTGGCACCTCTCAGCTTTGACAGTGAGCCCAACCCTCTGTTTCCTGCCCAGCACTTCCCTAAGGTGGGACAGGTGTTCCTCCTAGCTGGCACTAAAGATGGCAGTGTCATCCAGGTATGCCACGGTGTACTCCTCAGCACCATTTAACACCTGGTTCACCAACCTTTGGAAAGTGGCCAGGGCATTCTTCATTCCGAAAGGCATTACTTTAAATTCAAATAAGCCTATCGGAGTGATGAAGGCCGACCTCTCCCTAGCTCTGTCAGTTAACTCTACTTGCCAGTACCCCTTTGTCAGGTCAGTTGTCATAAGGTATGTCATCCCTCCCAACTTGTCCAGGAGTTTGTCCGTCTGGGGCATTGGGTGGGTGTCTGACTTTGTGACTGCATTTAGTCCATGATAGTCCACACAGAAATGAGTAGAGCCATCTGGCTTGGGCACAAAGACTACAGGTGAGGCCCGGGGGCTGTGGGATCTCTGGATTACCCCTAAATCCAGCATTTCCTCCACCTCCCTCCTAATGTCCTTTTGGACAGCCTCTGACACCCAATATGCTGTCTGCCTTATGGGCATCTATATCCCTGTCTCCACATCGTGTGTTACTAAGGGGGTTAGTCCAGGCTTGGTGCTAAACAGTGGGGCAAAGTCTGCTAAAACCTCCCTTACTTTCCTGGATCAGGTCCGAGGCCAGCTGGGGTGACAATTTAACTGCCTCCACAGAGGACTCCCACTTGCTTTCTTCCAGCAAGTCCAGATGGGAGTCTCCTTCATCCGTCCCCTTCCCAGAACTACATACTGCAAACACCATGTCAATCCTATTAGCATATGGCTTCATCATGTTGACATGGTACATTCTTTCTGTGTGTCTTCTGTCAGGTAACTCTATGATATCGTTGACGTCATTAACCTTTCTAACTACTTTGTATGGTCCTGCCCACTCAGCCTGCAGCTTGTCTTTCTGGATCTGGATAAGGGCCATGACTTCCTGACCCACCATGTACAAGCGAGCTCTGGCTCTGCGGTCATACCACACTTTTTGTTTCTGTTGGGCAGCTGCCAGGTTGCTCTGGGCTGTCCCCATAAGCTCCTTCAGCCTTCCCTATACCTAAGGATGTAATCCACTATGGGAGTTCCCTGGGTGGCGTGCTTGCCTTCCCAGTCCTCCTAGATCAAGTCTAGGGGCCCACGTACCCGGTGTCCATATAAGAGCTCGAAGAGGGAAAATCATGTTGACTCTTGGGGCACCTCCCTGTATGCAAACAACAAGTGGGGAAGGTATTTCTCCCAATCCCTCTGATGCTGTTCAGCAAACGCTTGGAGCATTGACTTCAGGGTACCGTTAAATCTTTCCACAAGCCCATTGGCTTGCGGATGATAAGGTGTCGTGCACCTCTGCACCATCCCACACTTCTCCTACAAACATTTCATCAGGTCCAACATGGAGGAGCCCCCCCGATCGGTGATAACCTCCTGCGGAAACCCAACACGGGAGAAAATCCCAAGTAAGGCATCTGCCACTTTGTCTTCAATGAGGATAGAGCAACTGTCTCTGGATACCGTGTGGCATAATCCACCACAGTCAGGATGAACCTCTTCCCGGAGGAGCTGGGGGTATTTAAAGGCCTCACAATATCCATTCCCACCCTCTGGAATGGCTCCTCCACTATGGGCCATGGAATTAGGGCGGCTTGGCTTTTCTTATCTGCCTTCCCTATTTCTTGGCACCGGTGACAAGACCTGCAATACTCCTTCACCTGCTGGGTGAAGTTGGGCAAATAGAAATTCTGGGCCAACTGCTGCGTAGTGTGCGTGATTCACAGATGACAAGACAAGGGAATATCGTGTGCAATCTTGAGCAACTGCTCACGGTACCCCTGGGGAACGACAAGCTGCCTGCCTATCACCACTCCCTCTGTCTTAGCATCCCGAGTATACATCAGTCCATTTTCCCAATAAACTTTGTTTTCCGTCACCTCCCCTGTGCTCCGTCAGAGTCTGCCCAAACCCTTAGCTTCTCTAGACTAGGGTCACTTTTCTGAACAGCTGCAAACTCCTTACACATTCCCAAGGCATGGGACAGGTCCCCTTCAGTCTCTAAACTTGGGTCCCTAGCTCTAGCGTTAGGGCACTCTGGATCACTGTCATCACTAACCCTCTGACAATGGGTCACCCCTCCTTCTTTGGAGTAACCCTCCGTAGCTGTTTGATTAACTGCTACTAGGGAAATTTCTACCCCCTTTTCATTAATCTATATATTAGGAGACACAGGCTGGGGAACCAGCCTCCCAGTGGTTTCCACAGTGGCTTCTATGGGGTCCAGGGAACTACAATTTTCCCCTTGCCACTTGGCTACGGGTAACTGCACACACCATCCCGTTTGAGATTGTTGCCAAGGATGATGTCAACTGCTAAAGTGTTGGCTATAGCCACCCATTGCACAGTTCTCCCTGTTTCACCCCAGTCTAGGAGAACACTAGCAAGTGGCAATGTTTTCTCCTCCCCAGTGAAGCCTTGTACAGTTACAAATTTATTGGGTATAAGCTGACCAGGCTCTATCAGATCCCCTTTTACAAACGTCAGGGATGCCCCTGTGTCTCTTAACCCTTGTGTCTGTACACCATTCACAGTGACTGGGTGCATGAGTTCCCTCATGTTCACAGGCATGCTTCCAGGGACACACAAACAACCCACTTCTTTCCTAGCCCCATTTTGCATATTGCTCGTCCTTTTGGGACACTGTCTGGCAATATGCCCAGTTTCTTTACAAACCCAACATTTGTTTCTTTTCTCAGAGAAATCTTTTCTTTGAAACCTGGAGCTAACTGGTTTCGGTGGAGGCAGTGAGGGTTTTAGCTGCCCTGAAGATACGCTTTTCCCTTTCTGCACTGCCATGCCCACCCCATTCGCTCTTAGAGCAGGTCTGCTCTTGGCATAGCGGTCCGGGAGTTCAGCAGCCTCTTGCACTATTTTGGGATCTTGGTCCTCCAACCAGGTTTTCAGCTCTGCTGGGCATGCCCAGAAAAACTGCTCTAATAATATAGCATTTTCAATTTTATCTACAGAGTTTGCTTCAATTCCTTCCCACCAACATTTTAAAAACTGACGTTGTTTCATGGCTAGCTCCTCGCAACTCATGTCAGGGCTTCTCCTGAGCTTACAGAATTTAGCTCTATATGCTTCTGCAGTTAAATTAAACTTTTTTAAAAGTGCAGCTTTAAGTTTGCTGTAATCATTACTGTCCTCATTGTCCATTTAACCCAATGCATCCCAAGCTTTACCAGTAAGTAGCGGGGATAGCTGGAAGCTCCAGGACCCTCTAGGAATATTTGCCTGAATACAAACTTTTTCAAAGGAATTTAAAAAGGCATCCATATCCTCCTCCTCTTTAAATTCAGCTATCAATTTGGAATTTAATTTGTAACCCAGTCCTGTAGTTCCAGTTAAACCCAAGCCACTTACCTGCTCTGGTGCTGGTGGTTGGAGTCATAGCTTCTCCAGTTCATGTTGCCTCTGGTGCTCACACTCCATTCGGTCTGCTTCTTGCTGTTCTTGTTCCCTATTCTCCTCTGTGGCTTGTTTCTCTCACTCTGCTTCTCACCATTCTCGCTTCACCTCTCGCCGTCCTCGTTCAGCCTCCCTCTGGAACTCCAGCTCCATTCTGCGCAACTCAGTCTGCAGCATGATTGCTTCTGGCTCCAGAATGCTGGTGACTTTCCCCTGCTGCTGTGGCCCTTGGCTTGCACTGGCCCTGCTGTCCTCCTCACTGGATCTGGACACTGGACTGGCCGCTGGCCCCTCCATGCCCAAAGTTTGGTCCTTTACAGTCACAGTCTGTGACTTGATGCTCTGGACATCTGCTGCCATCAGGGCATCTATGAGGTTCTGCTTGTTGGCTTTCCCCTCATACTGGACTCCTCTGTCCTGGCACAACTGCCTCAAGTAGTCTGCAGTGTACCCACTGTAGTTGGAAGCCATCTTCTTCCCTAACTACGGCTACCCTAACTTGCACTTTGGAAAGAAAAATAAAATGGGTAGGAACTTGACTGTAAGCAAAATGATATAGTTCTGTTTCCTTTTTAAAAATAAATCACTGCCTTATTTTGCAAGTGAACGGTACAGTATTAAGCTGACACACTGAACAGTTAAAGCTTGCATTACCAAATTTATCCCACCGCTACCACCAAATCTGTCACAAACACACTCAGCAGGTCAGGCCCTCTGCTCCCACAATGCCAACCTCAGAGCACAATAGTGTGAACAGGTAACAGACAGGGTAACCCTCCTGTCTGTTTTTGGGCCCGAATCACCTTTAGTCTCAAATTCTGGGGGGGATTCAAACTGCGAACCTATTCTAGCATACCCAGTAACAGGCTCAGATACGTTATCCTCTTCAGGGATTGCTGTACAATCTTTCGCCGGGGGCACCCAGCCAGGCTTCCAAAATGAACCCTTTTAACTCTATAAGAGACCTTAAGTATAGTCTTACCTTTTCCCAGTTTAGTAACACCATCAAGCTCTTCAAACAGCTGTCAGACTTAACCATGTATACATCACATGCAAAAAGAACTTGGAAGACACACCCAGGCAGTATCGTAAGAAAATGTACTTTACTAAAAGATGATAAAAATATGAAAAATGTAAACACAGAACAATATATCAAAGAGCTCACAATCACATAAAAGAACAAGGGAAAATTACAAAGCAAAACTACCACAATATATTTAGATGTTTGCTATCTAAGGTATTACCTCTGGAAATGTGTGTTAAAGTTAGATCAGAGATCTGTGTCTCTCTAGAGTCCCAAGATGATATGACCTACATTTCAGACACAAGTATCAGTTTAAACTCTGTGTCTCCACATCCCTTCTGTGAGTCATCTTGCTCCTCCTTTTAGAATGTAAAATTACAAAAAATGGTTTTCTATCAGGAGGTATTTTAAATAAGGTGCCATCAGAAGAAAAAAGACATTTCCTATATATAACTCCTTAATTACACATGTTTCCTTTGAACTTAGCAATCCTACACTGGCACCAATGTGTTAAAAAGCTAACAGGAATTGGCCTAATGACGTCCTATTTTTGAAGTCATAAAGTCACACTTGGTTTGCACTTCGAAAAGCTTAGGCATGTCATAAACGGTAATAAAATGCCATCTGAAGGAAGTCAGTTAATTAAATGGTTCCTGGTCAGTTTTCATATCCTGTAGCTTCACTGAAACCTGGGTGGGGGGGGGGAGCACAGGCTGTTTTATGTGAGAGAATCACATACTATATTTTTATATTACAAATATCATACAATAATCATAACCAGCTGGCCAGGTGTCAGAAGCACAACCTGCCCACCGCCATGGCCAGCTGCCATCCATGCGCTTCTTTGTATTAAAAGAAAAAGTAATTTCCCCCACCCTTGCAGCACTCTCTGACCACACTCCTTCCCCTCCAGCAGCACCCAGTTCCTGCATT
Source organism: Neoceratodus forsteri (assembly GCA_016271365.2). Lineage (NCBI taxonomy): Eukaryota > Metazoa > Chordata > Ceratodontiformes > Ceratodontidae > Neoceratodus > Neoceratodus forsteri. Next base: position 110,737,366 of record JADMNL010000028.1, read on the forward strand.
AGTTGGCTGATGACTGGCTCTATCAGGATGATGAAGGCAACTGTCACAAACCCACCCTCCTCCACGACTGGCCACCTTCTGCAGAATGAAAGCACACTTGCGCTTGCTCCCTCATTTATAGTGCAACCGCCTGATCAGCAGTTACCTTCTTGGCATCAGGAGATGTCTAGTCTGCCAACTAATCTAGGAACTGGGTGCTTGGTGTGAAGGAGAGTGGTCAGGGGGTGCTGCAAGGGTGGAGATGGTCAGGGAAAATTACTTATTCTTTTAATGCAAACAAGCGCTTGGATGGCAGTCAGCTGTGGAAATGGGTGGGCTGCGCTGGTTAACTGTTGTCGGAGTTTGGGTGGTGGGGGGTGTGGGATTGGGTTTCTAACAGTGCAGTGGACACAGGGGCTTGAAATTAGGGAATTGGGCTGGGGAAGAGGATATAGGGCAGTTTCTTTTTCCTTTTTTTTCTGCAAGCACAGTACTTGAACACTCGAATATGAATAATGAAGACCTGACTATTTCAAACCCTGAACAGGAATACTCTGCTAAATATTTAAGATATTTGCACACCCCTAGTATCTAGAGTCCAAATCTGTAGAATGCAGGGGCCGGGGGTGCTCTGCAGTTGTGTAGTCTGTAGGTGCGCCATCCTGCTGATGCAGTGTCCAGAATACAAAAACAGCATGCAGTCTCTGCTGGGAGCCTCTGAGTCATAGAAATGAATTTTTTCAGTATGTTTTTGGTTGTGGTGGTTGCCTGGAGGGGGGGGGGAGACGTTATAAGTGAGTCATCTTTTGCAGTTCTCAGGAGAGGATGTCTTGCCTCAGAAAGCAGCATACTAAACCAGAGACTGTGTATTCAGCGCTGACGTTGGTTCTCTTAACAGCTGCTGGTTCACGACGTGATTCCATTTTCCTTGTGATCATTAATTATGCTACCTGTGGACCCTCTCCACCAGTCAGAAGCCAGGATTACAAATCTTTTATTCCTTAGCAAACTCACAACAGTCATTTTATTCTCAGTACAAGTACAGTAATGACATCTACTTTTTTGCGTTCTGACTGGTCTTTACTCACAGCAGCAAACATACAAAGCCTTGGTTTTATACTTTATTCAATCCACAATCACACTATTGTCTTGTACAGTGACCCGGTTTGCATAGTGCAACTTAAGGCCACTGATGCCTCGAGAAGAACCTTGAAAAACATAATATCTGGACACAAAGCAGCTTTCTATTTCTTACTGACTCTGTATTCCTTACCCCCATTATTTATGACTGCGGTCACATACATGAAAACAGGACCGTTGTTGCTTGAGGGTTCATCAGCTCCTGTTGCTTCTTCCCAACCTCATGTCATAATATGATGCTTGTGACAGCACAGTTATTTCCATGGCAACAGACTGTGCTGTCAAACAGAGCTTTGTAAGTTGAAGTAGGGAATAAGCTATATTATACAATGGCAAGAAAGAATGCTGGTCTCTGATTGGTCAGTCTGGGACTGGACCCATGATGTTATCCCAGCACAACATCACAGGTCTAGTCTCAGCACTATGAGCCTCCTGACTGATTGCACTGGATTTGTTGGCCCTATAACATTCCTTGGACCTTTAGCATTGTTCTCATCTTAAGAAACAAAAATATTCTTCCACATCAACTAAAACATCTTTAAAATTATTTTTTCTTATTCTGTATAAGAACGAGCCATTGTATAATAGCAATAATGCCCTCCAGGGTGTGTGTTGTGGTGGGATAACCCACGCCTCAGGTATTGGACGCACTTGACCTGCGGCCTCGTGCCCAACCACCTGAGGCGTGACGTTATCCCAGCACAACACACACCCTGGAGGGCGTTATTGCTTAAGAAGCAGATGAACGCTAAGGGATCAAGATCTTGTTTTTGTGAGAATTTCTTCAGTAATAACTAATGGAGAGGAAAAATCTACAGAAGATATATGATATACAGGCTGAATTGTGTCTCAATATTATGTTTTCCAAAGTTTTCCCAAAGGTGTCAGCTGCTCTTTAAATTGCTTTATGTTAATATTTAGGGGATTCCTGCAGGGTATTTATTGAATATTGTCTGAAACCTAAGTGATCAACATAATGTTGGTGGTGGTTGCTTGCTTGCTTGCTTTTTAAAAGAGTGGCAACATGGTTTAGGGCTGTGCTGACCCGAGTTCAAATCTCAGCATAGTCACTTTACTCACAGTGGGACTCTGTGCGAGTCCTTTAGCTTTCCTATGCTTCAGTTCCCTCAAGCTGAACACATGGATGAAAAGCAGGACCCCACTGAAAAAGGTATTTCTTCAGCTATCCCGGGTGAAGAGATTGTAAAATTAAACTAGAGGGCAGACTTTAAAGCTCTAGGTAAACAAACACACAATTTCCTGGGTTTACTAATTTCAAAATGTGATGCTGCTTTGCAAGTATTATTTAGTTAAACCTTGCAAGATGTATTTAATGCAGCAGTGTGACAGAACTGGAAGAAGAAATTGACCCTACCTTTTTTTTTTCCTGCTATAAAAGATTCCAGGCAGTTGTTTTTTTTTTATTTGGTGGTAACATTCTCTAGTTCCACCAAAATGTGAGTATTTTATAAATGTTTTCTTTTTGATTTGGGTATGGGGTATTCAACCTGGGGCATTTTTTGAGAGAATGTGCAACTGTGTTGCGCATTCTTGTGGCAGACAGTTTGGGCCAGTAAAAAAATATCGAGGTGAAACGTGATGTGAAGGGGTGGCCCGGTGAGGGCGCACTCCACAATTGGTCACTAGTGCAGTGAACACGCAACGGAGCAGGGGACCGTGGGGGGCCATGGCTGGGCAGATGAGGCCCAGTGAGGGTAGTGCTGCACTGCTGGGGCCTAGCGAGTCCGAATCTGACAGGTAACGCCTGTCAAAGGGCGGGCCAGCCCAGTGGGGGTCTGCCGGGCTACCTTGACCTAAGGCTGGCTGGTGTATATACACAGATTCCTGTGTATATGTATGGTTTTGTTGGATTGGCTTAAATTTGTCTACTGCCCCAGTGGGAATACCCTATATATATTTTGAAATGTAAATATATGTTTTGTGTACAGAATAAACTAGATAAAATGTATATGTAACCCCCAGGTGGCACTATCCCAAGGGCTACTACCCCTGCCTGCTTGACTACGGACAGGTTGAGGGGCCTAGGTTCTATGATGGGTGCCTCCACCCAGAGGTCAGGGTTTGTAATGGTTAGTCTGGTTTGGTCACAGCCCTCTGGGACACTGTGACCCCCTTTGGTTCCTTCTAGTGGCTCACCCAGTACACAGGAGTTACAGTCCCAATACCCCACATATACACACTGTTCACTCATAAGGTACCACTTACCCTCAAGACTGATTCTGCAGCACGTCTCTGAGGACCCCCCTGTAAAACAAGGTTACACAACATACACAGCACAATACAATGCTAGTTCTCTAGGCACTGACACTTCAGACAGTATAAAATTCAGTAACATCAAATCTGGTTTATTTTAGGGGAATGGAACACGGGAGGGGGAAATCAGGTTAATTGGCAGTAATAAATCACAGTACTGTACACACATACAGGGTCTGAAAAGTCACGCTCTAGGTACCCAGGTTGGGGGGCTAGCCAGGTCCGTTGCCTTTGGTTGGCCGGCAGGTGCAGATGGATGGGACCCTGTAGAAGAAAATATATGCACAACACCCAATTGTAATCCGGAGCTGGATGGCTCAGTCCATGAAGAAGTGAAACAACAAGAATTAGATGACACATTTGTGATTGAAAACAGGCTGCAGGGGAATACCCTGATTTGTACTCACAATACCCAAGCTGAGAACCTGATGGTGGATGTTCTGGATTGCCAGAAACAACAAGGCATGAATGCAAGGCCCTTGTGGCTGAACCCCTAGGCAGTTGATAACAAACGGATTTAGTCCAAAACACACTGGGGTTCGCTTCCAGCTTCACTACACAGCACACTGGACAGGGGCCAAGAAACAGCGATTCCCCACAAGCTCTATGCACATTCATATGTAAAAGGAAAATACTATACCAGGCAGGCTGCTTCTCGATTCCAATCGCAATTACTGCAAAATACCCGGGAGCATGCACAGCAGTTTCAGTTCCTGACAGATCGATCGCGATTCAGCAATATTTCCAGTCTTCTACAGGGTGAGCCTGATATCCACTCTTCAGCATTCCTTCTCCTCAGGAAACTCGGATTCAGTCCGACTATAGCTTACAACGGCTGCAGGCTGACTTCAAGGTCTCTCACGCGCTTCCCGCATGAACTGTACACCGCAGAAAAATACAGAGCTCCTACTCCTTTCACAGGCAACAATGATCTGCCTCTCCAGCTTCAGTTCAGGGCATTTCTCTTAGGTTCTAACAGGTCCAGTTAGAGGGTTCGGCTGTCAATCACTCCAGAACTCCCTCTGTTGGTGCAAAAAGTTGCCATGGCCCAAACTACAGTTCCCATGAGCACTAGCCATATACTCCCCTTGTAATCCTGCTCCAGTGAGAGTTCCAATTCTGGTTGGCCCAAGCAGTCTCCATTTTAGGGCTCCCTTAACCCTGGCCAAAATTGGCCCAGCACAGCAGTTCAAGTCCAAAATGAAGGGGCAACACACACAGAGTCCTAGCTGCTTAAAGGCAGGTTAGACAAACTGCAAATTCACTAATGCTTTAAAGGATTACAGACAAACAGTTACATCTTTCAGATGGACTCCCTTTGCACATTCAGGGACTGCGAAACGGAGCGATTACACCGTAGCTCAGGCGGGATTCGAGCAGAGAAACACCAGTCCCCCTCTATCAGCACTAATTATATCTGCAAGCAGACAGCTCTTAAAGAGACAGCATGTGGAGGCTCTACAAGCACTCACAGTACCATTTAAATGGCTTAAACGCCAAGTGCCAGCAGGCAGGAGGAACACTTAGGCAAGCTCCTAGGAGGCTTTTAGGAACCCCCATTTGTAGGGGGGTTACACCCTTCCTGGCCTGAAGAGAACTTGGCGTCCGCGTCAAGTAGGTACCTTTATAACACTTTAAAAGAAGATTGCCAAATACATTTACATCACTAACAGTTGGGTTTGCATTCCTTAAACCACAGTCATATGTTAAATCTTAGTCATATGCACTTATTCTGTATTTCACAGCTTACCACATATTACACACATTATACATACAATAACAGTTTAAAATCAGGTCATTACTTCCTGCACATGAAACCTGAAGAGAGGGGGCCCTTCCCTATCAGCTACCTGGGGGCTGGATGGGGCAGGGGCACCATACTTAGAAGGCAAGACAAGTAATCTGGAGTTAGCACCTAGGCTCAGTTTGGGCAATAAGCTCAGGTCACATACACTCACTTATGGACCACATTAAGAGGCAAGTCCACAGGTCTGCCAGGGGATTCATAGCTTAAACATACCACAGGCTTCACAGCTCGATCAGTTCTTCTAGAGGGAACCGTTACAGTCTCTGTGTTTTTATCCCTGCTTTCAGCAGTGTCTTCACTTCTCCGGGGAACTTTCATTGGGGTAGAGAGGATAGAACTTGGGGCACTTTCAGCTCCAGGAGTTGCAATCTGAGTCCACAACACTTGGCTCACATGGGGAGTTTTCTGACATTGGTAGTGAACTGTCAGGGCACTCAACACACTCTTCTTGTTCTGGTATATCCCCAGTCTCTCCCAGTTCATCATTTTCCTCCTCTGAAAGCTCATACAGTTCAACCATGCACAATGATTCCATGTCATCCAACTTGATACTTTGCACTTCACTTTCTGGGAACATTGGCTCCAGGGACAAAGCTGGGGGCTTAGGCAATCCAGAGGGCCCAGCTTCATTTCCACAATTGACTAGGGGGTTGCCCTGAAACAATTGACTCAGTTCATAAGATGGGTAGTACCCAAGATTACACTCACTTTCCTCTGACAGGGACTGACAGTCATTTTCAACTGGGCCTTGCTCTAAAGAACACTTCAACTCAACATTTGTAGGTGCAGACTTTCTTTGCTTTTGCTTAGCAGCAGCTCTAGTCACTGTTCCAGAGGGAGCACTTTCTGGGGGCTCAGACTCAATCAAGATTTGTCCGATGGGCAGTAAGTGAGTCCTATGTATTGTCTTAACATCTTTTGAATTATCCTCAGGCCTTACCTTGTACACAGGCAGATCATCTAGTTTGCCTACCTCAATGTGAGGGAGATGGTGCCACCTGTCAGCAATCTTGTGTTTGCCATTCAGTCCCAGATTTCTTAGCAACACCCGATCTCCCTCCTAAAGTTCCAATGCTTTCACCTTCTTATCATACCTTTCTTTGTTAGTCAGATTTCTTTTGGCAGCCATGGTTTGAGCCAGTTGGTACGCATGATTTAGTTGAGCCTTTAACTTTTGCACATACTGTAAATGGTTATCAGCTCGAACCCCATCAGGAGAAACTCCAAAACAAACATCTACCGGTAGTCGGGCTTCTCTTCCAAACATCAGGTGGTAGGGGGGGAGAACCCAGTGGCATTACTTTTGGTGCAGTTGTAGGCATGTACCAAGGTGCTAATTTGTTTTCTCCATCTAGGCTTGTCCTTTGGGTGGAGGGTGCCCAGCATATCTAGCAAAGTGCGGTTGAAATGTTCAGGCTGTGGGTCCCCCTTGGGGTGGTAAGGGGTGGTTCTAGACTTTCACATTCCCCACAGAGAAAGCATCTCTTTGATCAGACAACTCTCAAAGTCCCTCCCTTGATCAGAATGGATTCTTTGTGGAGCCCCATAGTGGACAAAAAAGTTTTCTATAAGCACCTTTGCCACAGTGGATGCCTTCTGGTCCTTGGTGGGGAAAGCTTGGGCATATCTTGTAAAATGGTCAGTGACCACCAGCACATTACTGATATTTCTTTGATCTGGCTCCAAACTCAGAAAGTCAATACAGACCAGCTCCATGGGGGTGCTGATGGTGATGTTCACTAGGGGGGGCAGCCCTCTGGGGCAAAGCTTTCCTCTGTAAGCAACGACTACAAGTTTGAATGTGTTGTTCAACATCAGCTCCCATCTTAGGCCAATAGAATCTGGATCTCACCAAGTTAAGTGTTCTGTCCATGCCAAGGTGCCCCATGTGGTTGTGTAGGGACCTCAGCACCAAGTCTCGAAAGGCAGTGGGCAGCACTAGTTGTTGTTTGTCTATTTGTCCCCCTCTGTCCACTGTTTCCCTGTATAACAGTCGATTAATCAGCTTCAACTTAGGACCTTCCTTGGATAACAATGCAGTTCTTAAATCAGCAGGATGTAACTTGGATACATCTTTCCCTGTGTAGAGGGCTTCCAAAGCTGGTTTAATCATAGGATCTTGGGATTGAGCCCGCTGAAGACTGTCATTGTCTAGCTGAGGCAAAGCACCAATGTCTAATGCAGAGTGGCAATATACAGCAGGTGTGCAATTCACAGAGGACCCCAAACAGTCCACCAAACAATTCACTGTGTCTGGGACCACCTTCTCCTTTCGGTCAAACTTTTGGCAGAGTGCTTGAATATCAGGTTCTGACAGTCTGACCCAGTCCGTTCGAGAAGCAGGTCTCCGGGAGAGGGCATCAGCTTCCATATGGTTCAGGCCTGCCCTATATTCAACAGCATAGTTGTATGTAGACAATGCAGAGAGCCACCTATGGCCGGTAGCATCCAACTTAGCTGAAGTCTGCACATAGGTCAAGGGATTATTGTCAGTTTTTACTAGTATCTTAGCCCCATACAAGTACTCGTGGAACTGATCCACAATGGCCCACTTCAAAGCTAGGAATTCTAACTTATGTACAGGATAGTTCTTTTCGGAAGGGGTCAGGCTTCTGCTGGCAAAGGCCACTGGTCTCAGGCCATTCTCATGCTCCTGGTACAACACAGCCCCCAAACCTTGCAAGCTAGCATCAGTGTGTAGGATATAGGGTTTTGCTGGATCTGCATAGGCCAGGACAGGAGCGTGGGTAAGTTGATATATAATCTCATGAAAAGCAGCTTCGCAATCAGGCGTCCATCGTGCCCCAAATACTTCATTAGGATGGAACTACTCTCTTTCATTCTCAGGGGAAGTGGACCTCTTGTATTTTTTGTGGGTTGGAGGGTACCCTTGAGTAAGATTAAGTAAAGGATGGATCACTCTTGAATAGTCCTTGAAATGGCGATAGTAGCCACAAAAACCCAGGAATCTTTGCAGTTCTTTTAGATTGTGTGGCTGTGGTCAGTTGGTCAGGGCCTCAACTTTACTCAGGTCTGTCTCTATTCCCTCGGTGGAGACTATGTGTCCCACATACTTTTCAGATGTTTGGAAGAATTTGCATTTATCAATGGACAGTTTCAGGCCAAAGTCTTCCAGTCGGTCTGGCACCTTGAACAATCTACTCTCATGTTCCTCCAGTGAACTGCCAAACACAATAACATCATCCAGATATACCAGGCACTCTAATAGGTTCATGTCCCCCACTGCACACTCCATCAGTCGTTGAAAAGTGGCTGGAGCACCTGAAATCCCTTGAGGCATCTTCATGAACATATAGAAACCAAGTGGGCAGATAAAGGCTATCTTCTCACGGTCTTCTGGGGCCATCGGGATCTGGTAGTACCCACTGCGAAGATCCAGCACAGAGAGCCATTTGCTACCATTCAGGCAGTCCAAAGCATCCTGAATGTGGGGCATTGTATACTGATTAGGGATAGTCCGCCGGATTAAAGAGCGATAATCCACGCACATCCTTACTGTCCCATTCTTTTTTCTCACTACCATGATAGGGTAAGCATATGGGCTTCTGGATTCTTGTATTACACCAGCAGCTAGCATCTCTTGCAGATGCCGTCTCACATCATCTATGTCAGCAGGTGCCAGGTGTTGAGACCTCTCACGAAATGGCCGGTCATCATGCAGCCGGATATGGTGCTCAGCTCCTTGCACACATCCCATGTCCCATGTCCCATTCCTTTAAAGAAAACACCTGGTCTCTCTGGGCAAGCTTCTGACTGATCCGCACTTTCCATTCAGCTGGCAATGGGGAGTCACCGAAATCAAACAAGTCAGGCGTTACTCCATCATTCTTCCCCGAACTCTTGTTACTAGGTAGCACTGCAGTGTCTGCACAATGCACATTAGCCAGGGTGCAACCTCTATTTACTCGAATCTCTCTATCAGACACATTATGAACTTGAACCATTACCCTTCTGGCATAAGCATGGGCTCTGGCAGGCAAAATACTTGCTTGACCAGTAGTCCTTCCGGCAATTTCCCATTGCCTGGTGCATCCAGCATTAATATTTTATTCTTGACATCCTTTCTGATATGGACCTCTCCCTGTAAGGTACACTGGGCATTTGGCGCCAGGATCAGAGACTCAGGATCCTTTTTCCAGATATTTCCAACCGGTTCCTCTGGTTCCGTTTTGTCAGCATCTCTCTGGGCATCATAGGCCTTCCTGATCAAGACCAGAATTCTTAAAGCTCTACCAGTCCGGGACCCTTGTTTTTCATAACACAACTGTGCCAGCCGTCCAAACATTTGTGCATTAGTTCCAGTTAGTAAAGGAACCCCATCATACAGTCCAGTAGGGGGACACACTAGAGCCAAGATCTCCACATGCTCTGCCACTCCAGCCACAGAGGTGGGAAAGGACAGCCAAATTCGGATAAAACCGGAGTAGGGGTAGGCCTTCTCACTTAAACCCGACATGCAGTCCTTCCAATGGTTGCAGGAGCACATCAGACAAATGCTTCTGATACCAATCCTGGAACATAATTGTCACTTGGGAACCACTGTCTAACACAGCTCTTGTAGGCACTCCATTCAGTTTTACAGTGGTCTCCATGGAGGGACCCACTGCTTCATACCATTCCGGTGGCACTGATCTTGGTGTCAATCGGGCATTGGCCCTGGTGGCATAACTTTTCTGAGTAGCTCCCCCTGGTGGCTGGTCGTAGGTTCTGCGATGTCAGACCACTAATCTGTTGGTAACTTTTCTCAAGTTTTCTGGCAAGCGACAAGCTGACTGAAAATGCCCATCCTCCCCACCACGGTAGCAGAACTTAATGTCTCTAGTGTCCTGGAAGGGTGGGGAGACTCTTTTCTGTGGGGGTACCTCTGGAACCTTGCGGGGCTCTTCTTGGACTGGGGGCTTATACCTTTGGGCTTCTGGATCTCCACTACGGTTGGGGATGAGGGCAGCTGTTTGCAGCTCCCCCACCATCTCTCTCAATTCTCTCAGTTCTGCTAGCAGGTTACCCTCAATCTGGGTCTCTGGGGAAACAACATGCACTCCCACTCCACTTTTGGGCTCAGGGGGAGCCTGATACAGAATTGGTTCTCTGTGGGCCTCAGTCAATTCCTTAATTAAATCTCTCAACTGTTGAGCCTCATCTAGCTCACTCTTTTCGGGAGTCTGACAAGTGTTCACAGCCCTAGCACAGGGTCCCCAGCCCTCTTCATCAGTTTCAATCTCAAGGATTTCTTTCATCAAATGACAGTACTCTGGAGGGCTTGCCCTCCAGTCTTGCAGCTTGAGCTTCAGGATCATTATGCTCGAAAATCTAGCTGACTTCAATATGTGGTCTAATCTGACCTGGTTTAACTCTTTGGCAGGCACTCACCCTTTTCTGTGGGCCCTCTGCCAAGCCCTTTCTATCCTAGTGACAAAGGGAGACAATTTCTCCTTTTTCCACTGTTTGGCTGACTTGAACTTCCGTAATAAATCATCCCCTGATTCTGTGCTGCCAAACACTCCCTCCAAGGCAGAAAGATATTCTGCTGCAGTGGCCTCCGGACTAGTAGCACGTAGGAACCGAATGGCTTCCAGGGCAGGGACTCTCAAGCTCTCCATCAAGCGCTTCCCCTTTTCCCCCCTCTGAACACTACCATTCCTGTACTAAAGGGGTAGCATAGTCCATCCAGGCCTCCAAATCATCTTCCCCTGAAGGCACTGGAACAGTACCGGAGAAAAGTCTAAGCCTTCTATAGGAGTCCAACTGTATCGGGGGAATTACCATAGGGGAGGTAGCTATTATGGAGCTCTTCGGGGACACAGGAGAGGGGATCGGGGAATGTATGGGCTTGCGGTTCCCAGACAAGTCTAACACTTTTACTGCCTCCTGGGCAGTTTTCCCTTCCGAGGCTAACAGCTTGAGCAGCTTTCATTTAAACCCATCGCCACTAGGGGACCCACTCGGGGTGGCCAGACCACTAGATATATGAATAACCCTCCATCCCTTCTGGGCCCCTTCAGATAGAATCACAGGTGGCACCTTTTCAGGGTCTATGGGGTAACTACATAAGAGTAACACTATCAAAGTTTGGTCAAACAAGTCAGCATCTGATTCTTTTACTTCTACTTTGCCCAAGCACTTAACAAACTCTACCGTGGATATAATATCAGCATTGCCAGTCCCTAAGGGGACATCCAGCAACAAAATAGCCTTTTGGGGTTCTATCTCCTCAGCTTCGCACCATCCCATCAACTTATGCAGCATCAACTTATGGGGGCCCATTTTTAACTTGGGCGTGGTACTCCCTTCCATTTTTTCCTTTAAATTAAACATAATGGGGTAATTCCTTCATGTGGCCACTAGAGGACGCTAATCCCAGCAGTGCTTCCAAGATGTAACCCCCAGGTGGCACTATCCCAAGGGCTACTACCCCTGCCTGCTTGACTACGGACAGGTTGAGGGGCCTAGGTTCTATGACGGGTGCCTCCACCCAGAGGTCAGGGTTTGTAGTGGTTAGACTAGTTTGGTCACAGCCCTCTGGGACACCGTGACCCCCTTTGGTTCCTTCTAGTGGCTCACCCAGTACTTAGTAGTTACAGTCCCAATACCCCACATATACACACTGTTCACTCATAAGGTACCACTTACCATTGAGACTGATTCTGCAGCATGTCTCTGAGGACCCCCCTGTAAAACAAGGTTAACCAACACACACAGCACAATACAATGCTGGTTCTCTAGGTACTGACACTTCAGACAGTATAAACTTCAATAACATCAAATCTGGTTTATTTTAGGGGAATGGAACATGGGAAGGGGAAAATCAGGTTAACTGGCAGTAATAAATCACAGTACTGTGCACACATACAGGGTCTGAAAAGTCACGCTCTAGGTACCCAGGTTGGTGGGGGCGGGGGCTAGCCAGGTCCGTTGTCTGGGGTTGGCCGGCAGGTGCAGATGGATGGGACCCTGTAGAAGAAAATATATGCACAACACCCAATTGGAGCCGGATGGCTCAGTCCATGAAGAAGTGAAACAACAAGAATTAGATGACACACTTGTGATTGAAAACAGGCTGCAAGGTGTAACCCCTAGATGGCGCTATCCCAGGGGCTACTACCCCTGCCTGATTTGCCACTAACAGGTTGAGGGGCCTGGATCCAATGGCAGGTGCCTCCACCCAGAGGTCAGGGTTTGCAATAGTTAAACTTACTTGGTCACAGCCCTCTGGGACACTGCAACCCCCTTTCTTCCACTAGTGGCCCACACAATATATCAGAATTACCTTCACAGTATACACTTACCCCCAGGCTGGTTCAGGCACTGGGACCTCCTGTAAAATAAGATACAGTGCAACAATCATAGTACAATACTTTAACATAGACAAATACCTCAGGCAGTATAACTTTGCTGAAACAAGCAGCTCTGATTTATTTAGGGGAATATAAGGACAGGGGAAATCAGGTTAATTAGCTTATCACTTTACTCATCTACCTATGGCTCTGTGCACAGGCCTATCCCTACCAGTTACTGTCCATGGGTACCCAAGCCCTAGTGGCTAGTCCAAACCGTGGCAGCTGGTAGGGCCCTTTCCACCGAGAAAAGAAAAATTAGTTTAAACAGTCAGCAGTACAATAATTCCATTTGGATTTAATGTGGCAATTAAACAGGAGGCGACCCTGAATTAGTACTCACGACCTCCAAACAAGATAGGGTCCTTCAGTGTCAGCAGGGCTACTCTTGAGTCCACAAGACTCCTCACACATTTATATGGCAAACAGGCAGGCTGCTTCTCTATCCTGATCGCAATTACTGCACAATACCCGGGAGAACACACAGCAGATTCAAGTCCCTGACAGACCGAGTGCAATTTGGCAATTTCTCCAGTCTTCTACAGGGTGAGCCTGGTTTCTACTCTTCAGATATCCTTTGATTCTCTTCACAGGACGGATTCAGTCCTAACAAGCAGTTACACAAGCTGCAGACCGGAACTCTGGACCTTACACATGTTTTTTGACTAAAACTGTGCACTGAAGGAGCACAGGGTTCCTTTCCCCTTCACTGCCAGAGCTAAACTGAAACTCCAACAGACAAAACCGGGCACTTCCTTTGAGTTCCTCCCAGTTCTTGACTGGATTGGCTGTCACTCACAATAGACTGCTCCTGTTGGTCCAAAAAGGCGCCAAAGTCTAAACTACATCTCCCAGAGTCACTGCCCATACAATCCTCTTGTGGCTGGCTCAGATTATGAGTCCAAGTTCTGATTCGTCCAAGGCACCATTTTAGAGCTAGCTTACCCCACACTGATTGGTCCAGTTCAGCAGTTCAAAACCAGAATGGGGAACTAGGCAGACACAGTTCTGACTGCAAAGAAAGCAGGTTAGACAAACTGTAATTTCATTATTACTCTAAATGGTTTCTGGCAAACAGTTACATCTTTCAGATAGGTTCCCTTTGCACTCCTAGTGACTGCAAAAATGGAGTGAATTGGCAGCAGCTCGAGTGGTACTCAATCAAAGAAACACACAGTCCCCCATACAAACTAATTATGTCTGCAAGCAGACAGCTCTTAAAGAGACAGTACCAGAGGTTCTAAAAACACTCACTGATAAATGGCTTAAACGCCAAACACCATTCAGGCTTGGAGCATTCAAGCAAGCTCCTGGAAGTCTTTTGGGAACCCCCATTTGCAGGGGGGGTTACAAAGGGAATACTCTGATTTGTACTCACAATACCCAAGCAGAGAACCTGATGGTGGATTTTCTTCTAGATTGCCAGAAACAACAAAGCATTGATGCAAGGCCCTTGTGGCTGAACCCCAAGCAGTTGATAGCAAACGGATTTAGTCCGAAACACGCTGGGTTCGCTTCCAGCTTCACTACACAGCACGTAGGACAGGGGACAAGAAACAACAATTCCCCACAAGCTCTACGCACATTCATATGTAAAAGGAAAATACTATACCAGGCAGGCTGCTTCTTGATCCCGATTGCAATTACTGCAAAATACCCGGGAACATGCACAGCAGTTTCAGTTCCTGACAGACTGAGCGCGATTCAGCAATATCTCCAGTCTTCTACAGGGTGAGCCTGGTATCCACTCTTCAGCCTTCCTTCTCCTCAGGAAACTTGGATTCAGTCCAACTATAGCTTACAACGGCTGCAGGCCGGCTTCAAGGCCTTTCACGCGCTTCCCGCGTGAACTGTACACAGCAGAAAAATACAGAGCTCCTACTTCTTTCACAGGCAACAATGATCTGCCTCCCCAGCTTCAGTTCAGGGCATTTCCCTTAGGTTCCAACAGGTCCAGTTGGAGGGTTCAGCTGTCAATCACTCCAGAACTCCCTCTGTTGGTGCAAAAAGGTGCCATGGCCCAAACTACAATCCCCATGAGCACTAGCCATATACTCCCCTTGTAATCCAGCTCCAGTGAGAGTCCCAATTCTGGTTGGCTCAAACAGTCTCCATTTTAGGGCTCCCTTAACCCAATTGGCCCAGCACAGCAGTTCAAGTCCAAAATGGAGGGGCAACACACACAGAGTCCCAGCTGCAATAAAGGCAGGTTAGACAAACTGCAATTTCACTAATGCTTTAAAGGATTACAGAAAAACAGTTACATCTTTTAGATGGGCTCCCTTTGTGCATTCAGCGACTGCAAAACGGAATGATTACACCGCAGCTCAGGCGGGATTCGAGCAGGGAAACACCAGTCCCCCTCCATCAGCACTAGTTATGTCTGCAAGCAGACAGCTCTTAAAGAGACAGCATGTGGAGGCTCTACAAGCACTCGCAGTGCCATTTAAATGGCTTAAATGCCAAATGCCAGCAGGCAGGTAGGGGGAACACTTATGCAAGCTCCTAGGAGGCTTTTAGGAACCCCCATTTGTAGGGGGGTTACATATATGATGCAAATGTTTATTTGTCGAGTAAACCTCAGCCTTTCCCCAAGAATTGTGTCATGTGTTTCATTGGGATTGGGAAATGGCTCTTCTGGGCAAACAAAATGGCTGCCACATTTGGCTTAGAAATACCATTGTAGACTTGGCAAGTGTTAGGACTGACTGACTCACTCAAAAAGAAAAAAAAAACTCACAGTGTGCAGCAAAGAAGGTACTTAGTAGCTGAAACCAGCATTTTGTCAAAACAAACGGCTGCTGCTGCTTCAAAGGAGTACTACACCTTCATATCTTGTAAATTTTATTTCTTTCCTTATCAACCATCAGCTCTTCCTGTAGCTGTTGGGGGATATATGTGTTTGTTTTAGTTTATTTTCACTGTTCATAGTCTCCTCTTACAACTGGGGGCTCCATTTTCTGGTTGCTGAAAGCTCATTGTCCCAGAGAGCTGCATTAGCATATGAGAACATGATGTATCAGCGTCCTTTACTTTCTACAGTACATCAGCCTGCTTACGTACAGTTCAACAAATGTTGCAGCAGCATGCGAAATACTCCATTTACCTTCGGTTAGCTTTAAAACTGTTTAGGAGTTGTCAAGCAGTTCTATTTTCTTTTAAATCTCTTCTAATGTGTGTGTTTCCAGAGATTGTTCAGGTTACTTTTACTTTGCAGCATAGAGATACAAGGGGTAATGGTAAAGCTACCAACTTTCCAAGGCCTAAAACTGGGATGGTCTATCCTGACCATGACCCCCCCTCCCATGTCACTCCCACAGGCACCGCCGCAGACAACGCTGCACACAATCAATTACATTTTGTTGCTTGCTGTGGCCATGCCGCCCCACAGTAACTCCAGTAGCAAACATCCAGATTAGAACAATACATCATTCTGCTGCAGCAAGTTCCAAATCATGATGTACAGAAAGTTCATTAGAAGCAAACCTACGTTAAATTGTGTTCAGACATTTGAGCTGCATGTATTGCTCCTCCTGACAGTCCCATCCAACCCATTTACACTCACCTCATTTACTGAGCAAACTTCACTTCAGTAACTTACTCCCACCACCACACCAGATTGTTTTCACACACTTCCCTACAGCTGATCAGGTCTGGGTACCTTAGTTCACTGCTGCCGGTCTCTTCTCTGTTTGGAGGCCCTCTCAGCTGCTAATCTGACAAGAAGGAACATGCTTTACTGTGCTCCCACTGACATGCTTGCAGTGCAACACAGGCACAGGGGTTGACGTTACAAACTGCTGTCCAGCCCGAGCAGCGCCACAGTGGTGCTGAAATAACTGTCACTCATGCATTAGCAGTCAGCAAAAAAAAAAAAGGGACAAAACTGGGACAAGTAAGCAAAAACTAGGACAAAAGTGACATTTTGCAAAACTTGTGGGGACGCTGGGACATGCTGCCTAAAATAGGGACTGTCTTGGGAAAATAGGGACTGTTGGTAGCTTTATGTAATGGGTGCTGTGACATCATGTTCTCATTGTAAATGCAGGTGTCCAGAATAAATGAGGTTTCAGCAGTCTTAAAATGGAGTGTCCCAGGATAGTTACAGGGGGCTACTACTACTAATAAAAGTAAAGTAAAGCAACAGTTCATATTCCAAACAGCTACAGGAACAGAGATCACTGGTGACAAAACAGGTAAAACGTACAATATGAGAGGATATAGTGTTTCTTCAAAAACAAGGTGGGATGGCTAGCCGAGTGGCGCTGGAGGTTGAGGCGCTGGTCGCTACACCTTGAGCTGTGCTGGCGACCCAGGATTGGGAACGATGCTGAGCCGCTGGGGGTCAGCAGGGGGAAAGAGGATTGAGCGTCCGGAGAACTACTTTCCTCTCTTGGGGGGAGGATGCCATGTCGTCCCGGCCACTGATCGCCCTCTGGTGGTGGTTGGAGGGCGATACGAGTTGGGAGGCACGCTCTGACATAATCACGTCTGTAGGAAGAGGGGACAGAAGAAAAAGAGGAAAAAGCCTGGCAGGGCTCCATGATGGTCCACCGTACTCGAGGGCTGACCCCGACTTCTGGAGTGGGTCTCCAGGGAGGGGGTGCCACCTCCCTGGCCCCACCATGGGGGAATCATTGGTGTCGGAAAGTGTGGGAGTGGCGGAACCTGAGAGAGAATCCTCCTTTGGAGGGCCAAAGCCCAGGGCTCAGGGGAAAAAAATCTGAATGGAGAAAACAAAACAAGGCGGGCTGTTTTTCTGGAATTCAGAGCTGTGATAGTGCAGCTGAACTAAAGTGATGAGTCGGTATTTGGGCAGAGGTTTGAGCACAGGGCAGCAGCTGGAGGATACAGAGGTGGGAGCGATGCTGGCACACAGTTGCAGAAGGAGAGCACAGACCAACCCACAGGAGTTGGAGCACAGAGCAGTGGGGTCTGCCTTCGAGGGCTTGGTGTGGATAGTTGAGGGTGGGCAGGCAGTTACAATTTTGAAAGTGCACCTGTAGCTGGAGCAGTGGCACAGCTGATAACTGTTCAGTGATCTAGCTGGTAAGGGGGGATATAATATAGCTGGTTTGGGGTGGGCTGTGAGATGGCTTGTAACAGGAAGCAGTGAGACCGTGTGTAATGAGGGATGGCAGTGACACAGCTGACAGCGAGGTGGAGGAGTGATACATCTGGTGAAGGAGGCAGTGACAGATCTGGCAGTGAGGGAGCAGTGACTCCACTAGCTGTGGAGGCAGTGACAGCTGACAGTGATCACTGGCAATAGGTGCAGAGGGACACAGCTTGTAATGGGGAAGTGACACAGCTGGCTAGGAGAGAGGTGGTGACAGTGCTGCCACTGAGGGGGCAGCAACACATTTAGTAATGGGGCACTGAAGTGGCTAATAACAGGGTAGTAACAGCTGGTAGGGCAGGGTCGTAACTTGGCAGATAAATGGGGGAAGGGTGACCCAGCTGGTAACTGGCAGGGGGAATGACCCAACTGACAACGGGGGGGGGCAGTGATTCAGCTGGTAATGGGTATGGGGGCAGCGACAGCTGATAATGGGGAGCTGTGACATAGCTGCTGTTGTGGGCAGTGACACCGCTGGCAACTGGGAAGGAAGTGTCCCGGCTGGAAACCAAGGAGACAGTGACACCTAACAATGGAAATGGGCAAGTGATGGCAACAGGAAGTGGTGGTGACAAAGCTGGCAATGGTAGGTGCACAATAACACAGCTGGCAACCAGTAAAGTTGACAAAGCTGGCAGGTGGGCCACTAGTGACTTGGATCTACCCCCACCCCATTTGGACTGGTATCCAACACTACTAACCCATTTTCACAGAGGGCTAGCTACTGTTGGCACCAGCCAATTCTGGCTGTTATTTCCTTTCAGTATTAAACTGGTACTGGTGCAGAGTTTTACCGAGAGAAGCCATGGAAGTGAGTAAAATCACCGGATGAATTGCTAGTTTATCTGAACTGATGACACTACTAACTGCAGTATGCAGAGTGGTGATGGAGTTGATTTTTTCTTTTTTTTTTTTTACAAATCTGTAGCAGATACCGCAGCTTCAGATTAACCAGGTAAGGGCTTCTGATCCATTCATGAATGAACTGTGAATTTCAGAGGTCTGCTTCAAGCCAGTAACCTTCTTGCAAATCTGACATTGCAGTCTGCCTTTTGCTCTGCAATTTGCTTCTAATGCTGTAGTGACTGAAGATTAAGGACCCAACTCTCTGCAGCAGAAAAATGTCCATTATTTGGGCTAATCCGCCCTAAATGGAGTCTTTGTATTGAGGCCGATGCTGTCTAGCAGCTGCTTGAAATCTGCTGTGTTACTAGTGTTGCTCTTATTTCTCTATGTTACTCTGTTTGGGGAGTTGGGCCCAGGATTTTGCAAAGGGGGGTAACAGTTTTATTTGCAGAGTTTCGGGTCATTTCAAGTGACTTTTGCCTCATGGATTCAAACTGGATAAGATGGTTAAACTCCACTATATCCATCCAGGCATATTCTGTAGCTGGACATGGGTTCAAAATGAAACTGATGGCTAAGCTCAGCGCCCCGGCAAATCGCCACCATGGAGTGGAGGCCAAACTTTCCCCAACTAAAAAATACAGCTCATATTAAATTCTGTTTCAAAAATGAAACTCTAGCTGGCAAGGTGGTACAGCTGCCGTCTGCAGGTGGCCCGAGTTCAGAAGCAAACGCAAGTTGGGGGGGGGGGTTGAAGATAGTGTCTTGAGGATTTATCTCCTCTCCTCTCCTCTCCCTGGGTGGCTGGGATTTGCCTCCCACAGAGCACCTGCCACTAGTGGAGGCTAGGTGTCATGGCAGATGGGAGGCCCACAAGGGTGAGGTACATTAATGGTCGCTGTGCTTATTTTCACGTTGATGGCCCTCGGGTCGCACAAAAAAAACCCAGAAAAATCCCTGCTGAAGCAGGTTAACGAATGGCTCTCTTACAGGCCTGGCCCCATCAACTGAGCACCACTGGATCCTGCTTTGGGAGGGGCAAGAACATTCCCCTTCAATCCCACCACAAGAGGCAAATGGTGGGGGATGACGAGTAAGTCTTAGAGATGGTGGGTATCTGGGCTGGAGAGGGCCATTTTGATGGAGGCTGTCCTGCAGTACAGAAGGATAATTTTAAGTGTGTGGGAGGGGCGACGAAAATTGTAGGTTTGCTCGCAGGTTGACCACTGCTGCAGCCACTCTCCCAGGCTCCTTTCAGCAGTTCAAAACTGCAAAGCTGTACCTGTTTTAAAATATGGCTTAAGCAGACATTGCTTAATGGGGTGGTAGAGAATGTTCTTCAGAAATATTTGCTTTTAGATGACATTGGATGCACAGCAAGTGACAGCTGTATATAACAAATTTTGTGTAGCATTCATTAAATACTGTGGCCCAGATATTCAAACTGCGCCAGGCTGTGGCACAAGCCTGGGCGCAGTGCAACTTGGCTGCGCAGGGGCGTTGACTGGGCGATATTCAACGGAGCTGCGCCATGGCTCAGCATCATTGAATATCACACCCTGGCCACCTGCAGTGCACATGGCGCAGTGGCACTGCACCAGCACAAGTGGCCAGAGTGGAGCAGGGGGATGCACTAGTGCAAGTTCCATTGTGTAAGGTGCAGCAACCGCGATATTCAAAAGCTGACATGCAAATGGGGCCATAATGTATGCAAGGCACACATGGGGCCATTTGCATGTCATTATGGCCCCATTTGCATGCAGGTGCACTGATCCCCGACGACTTGCGCCTGGCGCCCTGCCAGGCAGCAGCCGTCAGGGACCGACGCCCCCTGCAGCGCGGCAACGTTCCCAGCCCGATCACGGCATTTGTAAAATAAAAAAGATTCCTATATCCCTGGTGGTCCAGTGGACCGCTGTCAGCCCGATCACGGGCTTAAGTAAATTAAAAGAAGAATCCTATATCCCTGGTGGTCCAGTGGACCACTGTCAACCCGATCGCAGACTTAAGTAAAATAAAAGTAGAATCCTATATCCCTGGTGGTCCAGTGGACTGCTGTCAGCCCGATCGCAGGCATTTGTAAAATAAAAGAAGATTCCTATTCCCTGGTGGTCCAGTGGATCGGTGTCAGCCCGATTGCGGGCATTTGTAAAATAAAAGAAGATTCCTTTTCCTAGTGGTCCAGTGGACCACTGTCAGCCCAATCGCGGGCATTTGTAAAATAAAAGAAGATTCCTTTTCCCTGGTGGCCCAGTGGACAACTGTCAGCCCGATCGCGGGCTTAAGTAAAATAAAAAAAGATTCTTTTTCTGGTGGTCCAGTGGACTGCTGTCAGCCCATCGCAGGCTTCAGTCAAAGTATAACGATTCCTATATCCCTGGTGGTCCAGCGGACCCCTCCCACCCACCCACTGATCTCCACTGCCCCGCCTCCCCTGTTCTGCAGCGGCAGCAGCATCCCACCCACCCGCCGCCTCCGACTTGACACCGTCGGCAGGGCTATACGCCCATTGGTCCAATACATGGGTTACACCATCTGGAATGTGTAGTACGGTATGGGCTGCACTCCCATTGGCTCACGCTGGACCAATGGGCATACAGCTCTCACCGACGTTGTCAGTCGGCGGGCGGGTTGGGTTGCCACCTGCCACTGATGGGGGCTAGATGGGGGAATCAGTGGGCGGGTGGGGAGGGGTCCGCTGGACCACCAGGGATATAGGAATCATTATACTTCTACAAGCCCGCGATCGGGCTGACAGCGGTCCACTGGACCACCAGGGAAAAGGAATCTTCTTTTATTTTACTTAAGCCTGCGATCGGGCTGACAGCGGTCCACTGGACCACCAGGGAAAAGGAATCTTCTTTTATTTTACTTAAGCCCGCAATCGGGCTGACAGTGGTCCACTGGACCACCAGGGATATAGGATTCTACTTTTAGTTTACAAATGCCCGCGATCGGGCTGACAGCAGTCCACTGGACCACCAGGGATATAGGATTCTTCTTTTAATTTACAAATGCCCGCGATCGGGCTGACAGCAGTCCACTGGACCACCAGGGATATAGGATTCTTCTTTTATTTTACTGAAGCCCGCGATCAGGCTGACAGCGGTCCACTGGACCACCAGGGATATTGGATTCTATTATTTCATACCAATACCCGCGATCGGGCATTGTGGGGGGCACCACCATGGAGGTGCTGCCGGAGCTCGGATGGCCACCCACAGGTGGCAGCTGCCGTGTTGCGCCCTGCAATATGGCAGCTCACCTATGGGTGGCTGGCCATTGCTCCCTTTTTTGGGGGGGGGATCAACTTTGTGCGGCGCAAGTAGGGGTTAAGATGATGGCTCAGCACATCCCAGGCTGAATATCGGGATGCAAGTGAGGGCATGGGCACACACCCCTACCTGCACCTGCATACATTACTGATTCGCTCGTGCGCATCGGGATTTGTGCCAGGTGCAATTCCCGCTTGAATATCACGCCGGGCGATCAGTGGGTTGAGGTAATACTGTTACAGTTTGCTGCGCAACCCTTTGAATATCTGGGCCTGTGTATTTTTTGTGTGTGTGTGTTTTTTTTAATTCATTCTTTGATAACTGGGCATGGCCCACTAGGCACAAGTGTCTGTGTAACCCCCCTGCAAATGGGGGTTCCCAAAAGTCTTCCAGGAGCTTGCCTGAATGCTCCAAGTCTGGGCAGTGTTCGGTGACTGAGCTGTTTAAATGTGGTTCCAAGTGAGTGCTATTTAAGCCTCCACATACTGTCTCTTTAAGAGCTGTCTGCTTGCAGACTTAATTAGTTTGTATGGGGGGACTGTGTATTTAATGCTCGAATCCCGCCCGAGCTGCTGCCAATTCGCTCAGTTTCTGCTGTCGCTACATGTGCAGAGGGAGCCTTGTTGAAAGATATAACTGATTGCCAGAAATCATTTAGAGTAACTGAGAAAATGTAGTTTGTCTAACCTGTCTTTATTTCAGCACGAACTGTTTCAGTGTAGCTCTTTCATTTTGGTCCTGAATTGCTGACTTGGACCAATCAGGATGATAGGGAGGCCTTAAAATGGAGCCTGTGGACGAATCAGAACTTGAACTCTCAATTTTGAGCCAGCCAAAAGGGGATTGTATGAGCAGTGACTCTGGGAAATGTAGTTTTGACCTTGGCGCCTTTTTTCATCAACAGAGGGAGTCTCATTGTGAGCGACAGCCGAACCAGCCAACAGAATGGTGTGGAGCTAAAGGAAATGCCCTGCTCTGTGACTGGAAAGATCAGATCAGTTGTGACAGTGAACAGAGAAGGAGCTCTGTGCTTCTGCGGTGTGTAGTTTCGCGCGGGAAGCACGTGTGAGGCCCTGAGGTTCAGCCTACAGCCGTTGTTAAGTGCTAATTCAGACTGAATCCGATTTGTGAGGAGAAAGAAGGAAGTCTGAAGAGTGGAAACCAGGCTCACCCTGTAGAAGACTGGAGAAATTGCTGAATCGCGCTCGGTCTGTCAGGAACTGAAGCTGCTGTGTGTGCTCCTGGGCATTTTGCAGTAATTGCGATCAGGATCGAGGAGCAGCCTGCCTGGTATAGTACTTTCCTTTTACATATGAATGTGCATAGTGCTTGTGGGGAATTGCTATTTCCAATCCACTGTACTGTGTGTTGTGTGTTGAAGCTGGAAGCAAACCCCAGCTTGTCTCGGACTAAATCCGTTTTCTATAAACTGCAGTGGGGCCCAGTTGCAAGGACCTTGTCTCCATGCCCTGTTCTGACAATCCAGAAGAACATCCACCATCCGGTCCTCAGTCTGGGTATTGAGTACAAATCGGGGTATTCCGCTGCAGCCTGTTTTCAATCACAAGTGTGCCATCTAATTATTGTTGTTTCACTGCTTCATGGACTGAGCCATCTGGCTCAGGATTACAATTGGATGTTGTGCATATGTTTTCTTCTACAGGGCCCTATCCATCTGCACCTGCCAGCCAACCCCGGGCAACAGACCTGGCTAGCCCCCCCCCAACCTGGGTACCCAGAGTGTGACTTTTCAGACCCTGTATGTGTGCACAGTACTGTGATTTAATGCCACTAATTAACCTGATTTCCCCCTCCTATGCTACTGTCCCCTAAATAAATCAGATTTGTTGTTGTTATACTATATACTGTCTGTGGTGTTGTTACTTATGGAAACAGTATTGTGTTTTGCTGTGTATGTTGTTTAACCTTACTTTACAGGGGGTCCTCAGAGATGTGCTGCAGAATTAGTCTCGAGGGTAAGTAGTATCTATATGAGTGAACAGTGGGTATACGTGGGGTATTGGGGCTGTAACTCCAGTGTACTGTGTGAACCACTAGAGGGAATAAAAGGGGGTCTCAGTGTCCCAGAGGGCTGTGACCAAGCTAGTCTAACCACTACAAACCCTGACCTCTGGGTGGAGGCACCCGCCATAGGACCTAGGCCCCTCAACCTGTCCGTAGTCAAACAGGCAGGGGTAATAACCCTTGGGATAGCGCCACCTAGGAGTTACATCTGTTTTTGGAGTGACCCATAGCACTGGGGAAGTTTGAGTGACTTGCTCAGAGTTGAACAGTATGCAAGTAGAGGTTGTCGGACTCAAACCCAGGTCTCCTGGATGTACCAAGCTCATTATTCTAACCTCTAGGCTATAATGTTGCTATGCTATACCATTTTAAAAATTTCCAAGGGGGAGCTGGCCCGAAAGCACAGAGGGATGAGGCGCTGGTGCCTTACCTTGCACCATGCTGGCTACCCGGTTTGGGAACAACCTCAGGGTGCCGGCTCGGGGGGGGGGGGTTGGAACGGGATCGAACTCTGGCTCTCCTTTCCATAGGGGTGGATGCCTGCTCCGTCGTAGTCCCGCTCCCACTGGGTGGAGGTCCAGTGGGTAGCACAGATGGTCAGGAGTGACAACGCAAGTCTGGGTAGTAGCAGACGGGTTAACTGGATCCTGGCATGTGCGTGCGCCTCCATGCACATACACATATGTGTACGCCGTGGCCCGGGTGGGGAAGGGGAGTAAAATAGAAAAGACCATAAAGTACGTATGGGGAAAAAAAATTTCCGGGAGGGGGGACGAGTGCTACTTCTCTACACAGCTGTACCTGCTGTTGTCTGTGGAAGAAAACTTGCATGCATGAATTCTATTTTTCTCTGTTTAGCTTCCTTTCCTTCCAACTGTACTACCCTCATGCCCCACAGTGCCTCTGTTCCCGACCTCCAGCAGCTTCTACATTTGTCTGCCACCTGTGTCACATGCCACATCAACCTCCGTGTGACTCATCCCCTGTCTGATGGGCCTCTTCACTGGGCAGTAGTATTTTGAGGGGGGGAGGTCATGAGATGTTAGCAGGATGCTAATTGGAGGAAGCAGTTGCCATCTTGGCTCACCCACTTCTGAGCCATCAGAGGGTAGCAGTGAGGTGGCAGAAGCTGCTCACCCTGCCTGAATGCATCCAGTCGGGCTGTGCTCAGCCTTCTGCCAGCGCAACCATATCCCTTGATTGACAAGCAAGTGCTTTAATCACTACACCACCAAGCCTGACCTTGCCAGTGAATTCCCAGCAATTGGTAGGGGGTGTTGTAGGGACGTCACAATGTCACATTTTGAGTTTCACGATATTAATGTCAATTATGGGGCATTTCTGATGTTAGGAAAAAGAGTGAAAATCTGATTGGAGGAGGGGATGGGCATCATGAATTGATTGCCCTCTGAGAGAAACACGCCGCCAGAACAGCAGAGGTAAGAGTCAGAATGGTTTATCACAGTATATCATGCAGCGCAGTAATCATGGTGTTATTTTGTTCTTATAATGATAAATTGTAGTCTGTGGGAATATGAAGGGAGATATGACAGAGACCTTTAAGTTCCTGAAGGAACTAAACAAGGTGAACTGCGGGGAACTATTTAACAGGAGTAAAGATTCAAGAACCTGAAGTCACAAGTGGAAACTGGTGGGGGGAAAGGTTTAAGAGGGATGTGAGGAAGTTCTGTGTTATGGAAAGGGTGGTGGAGCTGTGGAACAGTCTGTCATCGGATGTGGTGGGTGGCGACATCATAAATGGTTTCACGCATGGCTGGGACAGAGTGAAGGGTTTGGTGGTTACCCAGGTTGGTAACAGTAGGGATGGGGGGGCAGATAAGTAACAACAGGAAGATCAGATGGAGGACCCTTGGTCTTTTTCTTCCATCATTGTCTGTTTCTGTTTTGTGATGTGATGTATCATATTAAGGTATTGTAACATTCTTAGTGTGTTATACAAACACAGTAGAATGCAACAGGCACAGAGAAACTTATGGTTCATCCCTTTCCATAGCTTTTTTGGAGCAAACTGGTCAGCTCGACAAAAATCAACACTGTTTCATGGCAGGGAGGTCCTGCCGGACAAACCCGACTGATTTTTTCAATTGGGTCTCCAAAACAGTGGATCAGGGTGGGGCAGTGGATGTGGTTTACCTGGATTTTAGCAAAGCTTTTGACTCTGTTCCACAAAGGAGACTAGTCAAAAAACTGGGTCAGAAACTGGTTACATGGGAGAACTCGGAGAGTATTAGTGAATGGCACTCTGTTAGAAGAGGGGAGGGTGCCCAGCGGGGTCCCGCAGGGCTCGGTTTTGGGGCCGATCCTCTTCAACATATTCATCAGTGACATTGCAGATGGACTGAAGGGAAAGGTGTGCCTGTTTGCAGACAACACCAAAATTGGCAACAGGGTGGGACACACCAAAGGGGACAACATAGCATGGAAGCTGATCTCCAAAAACTGGAGGAGTGGTCCAGGACCTGGCAATTGAAATTTCTCTGCCAAAAAATGCAAGGTTATGCACCTGGGAAAATGTAAGCCAGGGAAACTGTACTCAATGGGAGAAGAGCAGCTGGTGGCTACTAGGCGGGAGCGAGACCTGGGGGTGATCATATCAGATGACCTCAAGGTCAGTAAACAGTGTGAAAAGGCTAAAAGCAATAGCACTAAAAGCTAGTGGCATCCTGGGATGCATAGGGAGGGGCATCACAAGCAGAAGGCATGAAGTAATCATGCCCCTGTGTCAGTCCCTAGTCAGGCCTCACCTGGAGTGCTGTGTCCAGTTCTGGAGGCCACACCTCAGGAAGGACATAGATAGGTTGGAGATGGTACAAAGAAGAGCAAGAAAGATGGTGCAGGGCTTGCATCAGAAACCATACAAGACAAGACTAGATGACCTCAAATTATACTCCCTAGAGCAATGCAGGAATTGTGGGGACATGATCGAAACATTTAAATACCTTAAAGACAACAACAGGGTGCACGTGCAGAACCTCTTTCAGTTAAAAGACTATAACAGGACTAGAGAACATGACCTTAGACTTAAGGGAGGAAAGTTCAGGAGCAATATGAGGAAATTCTTCTTCATAGAGCATGTTGTGGAACCATGGAATAGCCTGCCGGAGGGGGTGGTGGGAATCAAGACGGTGGGAGAATTCAAGCAGGCATGGGACAGACAATATTTTTTTGTTTTTTTTGACCAGGTAAGTGCACTAGACAAATTCTGCCTATTTTCAGACATGACCTGGGGGAGGGGGATACAGATGAATGCCAACTGACCTTGAACCAGATTAAGCTGTTGGTGGTATTTTTAGTGAATGAGGGAAATTTGGCCGGGACACCGGGGAAATTCCCCTACTCTTTTCGATAAGTGCCATGGGATCTTTAACATCCACCTGAACTACCATCAGTCCAAGCAGATGGGACCTCAGTTTAACATCTCATCCGAAAGATGGCACCTCAGAAGTGTAGCACTCCTCTCATGCTGCACTACAGTGTCAGTACTAGGATAGTAACCTAAGTGCCAGATGTGGGAACTGAACCCACAGCCCTCTGATCTCCTGGCCTCAGAGGTGAGTGTGCTACCCACCGAGCCACTGACAATATGGAATACTCAAGCAGGCAGCTAAATAAGGGGGGGTTGCAAACCAAGGGTAGACTTGATGGCTCATACAGTCCCATCTGCTGACAATTTCTATGTTTCTGTCTTGTTGCCAGTACTCTCGCACTGATAGCACCAAAAGTCTAGGCCCTTGACAGTGCTTCCTGCAATGTTGTTTTGCTAGGGGCCAGATGCCCTGTCCTACATCTCAACATCTGCAGAGCGAGTAATTGCACCTGCCTTCAGACTCAAGGGAACACAGACTGGGACCTGAAACTCCCATCATGTCCTTGTTGTCATTTCACTACCGGGGGTGGGGTGGGGGTGAGGTGTTACCCCCTGCTAGCAAATGTTTCTCCTCCAAGACGCACACACCCTCCACCGACCCAATGAGTGTGACATAGACAGCTCTTTGAAACCCAGGTCTCCAGCACTGCCATTGAGCCATAAGGGCCAACCTTGCAAGGGTGTGTATTACCACCATCTAACACACCCTACAGTTGTGTGTGTGTGTGTGTGTGTGTGTGTTTGCAGTTAATTCTTTTTGTTAAAAGTCTGCAAACAAAACACAGTACAGACTGCATTCTGCAATGTACATACAAAAAATACTGTAATACTGGTATACACCAAGTGTTCACAGACAGCATGTACAGTACAGATGAAGATAACCATCTCTGAGGGATGTCTCGCCCTCTCCATCCCGTAGCCCCGCCGTGGGGGGTAAGCCACGGGTGTCGGAGGACCCGAGGCCGATTTGGGGGTGGAAGCTGGGCCGGCCCGTGGACTGCTGAAGCATCGGGTACGTAGCTAGGAAGGCGGTTAAAGGCAAATTTAAAAAAAAATAAAAAAGATAACCATATCTATAAAATGCAAGGAAAGCATTATACATCCCCATCGGCATAAAAGGCAATATCCCATGGCTCACCAGTGACCTATGCTGCTCCTGTCTCCATTGGTCAGAAGGGAGATGATGGTGGGGAAGGAGGAGGGAGGAAGGTAGGGACTCTCAACTGTGCCAACTACCATGATGGTGAGGGACCTTATTGGAGTGTGTAAAAAGGAAGGAGGAGGAGGAGACGGGAATAGCTAGTCTATATTTAGCTATGATTTTCTGTTCAACAAAAATGGGAAGGGCTGTCGTTTTTTTAATTATAAATCTAGGGAGGGCCCCATTCCCTGGGCATGAGGCAGTGTCACATACCGTTGCCCTGTAAGTGGGCACATTTGTCAGGCTTACCCTTCCCCACAGGCTGCGAGACTGACCCAGACCTCCAGCATTAACAGGGTAATACTTTCACCACTAGACCCCGAAGTTCCCCATACGGGGAGATTTCAGATTAGGCAAATAGATGTTATTGTTCTAGTGCCACTTTGCAAAGGCTCAAGGCTCTTTACAAGTTAAAAACTATTCAAACACACACCATAAAACCGTACAAAACACTAAACATCATGAATAAGCTTCAAATAAAATTAAATAACAGAATACGAAAAAAGCTTACTGGGTTTCTGTTAACACGGCAGGTCACGGAAGGCCAAGGTGAAAAGATTAGTTTTCAAGTCTTTATTAAAGGGTGCCTTTGCGCCCCACCTCAGAAAAAAATATTAGCATTCTTTCCTGTTCCCAAGTCCACTGCTGTAAACCGTCATCTTTGATTGCCCAGATTTTCGAAGGGAAAGGATCGTATTTAGGCTCTGTGGAGCAGAGAGCCTGATCCCTTCCACTTCCTGATCCTAAGCATGCCCCCGCGCTAACATGTTTTGTGATGTAAGAGTAAGGAGAGTGCAGGGGCACATGCCATAGGTTTTCTGGGGCCATTTTTCAGACTTTGTTTTTCAATATTTGAGAGGGCCAATTCAAACAAACTAAGGTCACCGCTCAACTAGCAAGGCCTTGTTAGTTAAGCGGTGCCCTTGATTTGTTCGAATTGGCCCTCTGAAATACTGAAAAATGAAGTTTAAAAAATCAGACTCATAGAAGCGCTCTTTAAAGAGCTTTACTGAAGCACTTGAGCGATTCTAAGGAGGTACCGTATTTCATTTGGGACTAATGCTAATATCTGATCAACTTTGTGTAGAAAAGTATTGTTTTCTGTTATTTGAAATAATACAAGGAGCGTTTTTTTTATTTTTTATAACCAATCTTTTTTGCCTACGGTCACGGTCTGGGGGGCCTCTCTCAGGCATCCTACCTGCTCCTGCCCTGCCTGAAGTACCCTTACCTGTGCTTTCTCTCTCTCCCTCCTCCTCTGTCCATGATCGGCACCCCCAGCTTTACCCCTCCAGGGTGGAGCCGCCCCTCCTCTTGAGCGCACTTTATAGACAGACTCCAACGTGGGGAGAGGACCCAGGTGGAGGAACCTGGAAGGCCAGGCAGGATGGACCCGCCCATGGGCATGGGGGCAGGTGCCATCACCTACCCCCGCAGACTGGGCTTTCATTGTTCTGGTGATCTCTCCCTCCCTGCATGTACATGTCCCTCGATGCTAGGGCGGACGCAACCCTGCCTACGATAGGGCACCCTGATTACGTAGCCAAGCATGCTGCAGCGCCCTGGTCTCAACCAGGAGAACTGGTACTGGACACTAACCCCCCGAGAGTGAGAGCAGCCAAACAGGCGCCAATACTCACCTGCCCCTGCCGCCCCTCGGCGTCCGAGCTCACTCCCGTACCCAGGTCGCCAGCATGGCGCAAGGTGTGGAGTCTAGTGCCTCAACCCTCAGCGCCACCGGGACGGCTAGAAGTGGCCTTTTTAATATGGCTATTCCAATGGTTTCATCAGTATTCTCTGTTTTTTTTTTTTTTTGTACTTGCTATTTTTCCGCCTTCCCCTGCCCCCTAAGCTCTGCTTCTTCGGGAGCGCCTGGCATCTGCCTCGGTTCCTTCCGTGCCTGGAGACCCACAGCGGTCCCCATGTAATATGAATTTTCCCCAGGCGGGGCGAGGTGGGCCCAGCACCCCGACTACATCACCGTCAGGGCCCCCGCGTGGGACAGGCAGGGATCATGAGGTTCAGGCTGCGCTGCTCACCCGGAGCGATGGAGGTGTTTTTTTTCCCCATTTCTCTGGGTGCGCCATGCGCCCAGACATCAAGGCGGAGCTCCGCCAACGTCTGGCACACCCAACCCTCCTGGATTGGCCAGGCGCTTGCTGTACCTCAGGCCTCCGCCTGGGGTCAGTCAAGCACCGAGCCTTGTCCCCCCCCCTCCCTGGAGAAGGCGAGCAGTCCACGGACGCTCAGCCTTCTCCCCGTCTGGCCCTCCAGCTTCCCGGGCTCGTTCGAACCTGGGTCACCAGCGTCGCAAGCAGTAGCGCTACCGCTGCGCCGATGGGCCAGCAGTATTCTCTGTTTTTGAGCACTGTTCTTGCGATTAAGGTGAACTAGCATGCAGCAGACACTGCTCCCTGACCTTTTGGGACAGTCAGTGTTCCAAAACAGCCGAGAATATTGATGAAAACCTGGGGACAGCGATATCAAAAGGAGTGCGCCTTTTATTATTTCAAATATGTGTGTGTGTGTGTGTGTGTGTATATATATATATATATATATATATATATATATATATATGACTACAACAGACTCTGAATTGGGAGAAAGTGTATGTAACAAGATGGGTGATTAGGAGTAATCAAAAATAGAATAAAGAAGTATCTGTCAATATTTTCACCGTAACATGCACTGCTGCTTGAAGTCACTTGTAGTAATTACTCCCCAATGCCTCGCTTCTTCTACCGAGTCCAGATCCTGATTACCCATATTATCAGTATTATGCAGTATATGGCTTCTTGTATGTGTGTGTATATTCTGTATTCTTATTATTACTTTTTTGTACTGTACTTTTGTTGCTTTATTATGCCCTGTCTTGTAACTTCCAGTCCCTGGGATTGCAACTAGAAATGAACTTCGGCTCCGCCTGTCTTTCCTGTTCAAAAAAATTGCAAGGAAAGCTGGCCTGTTGGCCCAGTGGTAGGGCTACTGCTCGTGATGCCAGTGATCTGCGTCTGGGAACGAGCCTTGATTTCAAGGGTCTGGTGTGGGGGAGGGAGATGATGCTGTCCTCCGACGATGAGGGAGCGTTCTGTTTACCACAATTTTGCCGCCTTGATGGCCACAGGTGGTTGTGCAGTCGGAGGCCACGGGAGGAATGGGGTGACCACCCTGTTCATCTGGAGGGAAATCCTGGGCTACATGGAGGAAGGTGACTGCAGGTAGGGGGTGCAGGAGGTCCATTGTACCTTGGGAGTTTCTGAGGGAGACGGGAGCTAGTAACAGGAAGAGGGTGTAAACAGAAAAATCTCAAGGAATAGAAACATATGTATTGTTTACTTAAGCAATTAGGCATGACAGGGAGTGCATTATGGGGGGAAAATCGCCTGCCTCAGATAGGTTGAAACATGAGGCAAAGCAGAGTGCTTCCACAACCCAAGAAGGGCCATTAACCCACTATAACGCACCCTCTGGAGTACATTATTGTGATTATGAAATGGGTCCTTTTTAGTAAATTGGATGCATTTTTTTAAAACATATTTTTGTTGAGTTACTTTTAGCCAGGCTGTTGTGCTGAGGTAACGACCTGGCTGAAAGTATCTCTTCGCCAATCAGGAACCAGCATTCTTTCTACCCATTTCATAATATGTATCCAGCTTTCTTTTCACCGGGACCCACCTTAAACAAGCTGATGTCAGGTCAGTGTGTGCTCTTCTGGCCAATATTATGAATAAATAGGAGTCCATTTTTTGACTTGCATATATTTAAGTGCAGGGAGTCCAGAGAATGAAAGGAATGTTTGAAAATATTAATGATGGGGTAATGAAAGTTAATAAAGGGCGAGTGAATTAGTAACTGTTCATACTTGGGCTTCATCCAGATTTTTAATTGAAACTGGGGAGCGCCAGTAAACATTAAATTCAATTAAACCATCACAAGTCTGTTACAGTAGATTGGAAAAATTAAGTGTTGCCAGAATTTGGCTGCTATAGCAAGCAGTTGGTGAAAAGTCCATGTTGTTTTTTCTCTTGCGCAATTTTTCTTGTGCACTCAATTTGGAATTCAGTCAACATAATTTTCAAGTGTGTGGTTCTTGCCAGCAGATAACAGCAGTGGAGAGGCTTTCTGTGATCTTCTAAACAAACCTTCTAAGGAAAATCTGTTTAAGTAGCTGATTATGGCTAGTCCAGTTTATTCCTTTTCATTCTACAGTGAATTTAGCACTCATGAAAAGTGTTGAATTGACAGCATGGGAGGCTGAAGCCCTGTGTTTATCCCACGATTGTTACAGCACTGGTTTCAATGTAAGCTTCCCCCCACACAGTTCTGCTAATGCACCTCGGCTGTTTCATGAAGGTACCACCTACTAGTGAACGGGTAAATGCCATGTTCTTTCACTTCTTTGCCATTCTTTGTGCAAAAGCCAACAAGGGTACCAACTAGTGCCAGTTTTGTTGGCAATTTTGTGTTATAAAATGGGCAGTGAAATTTCTGTAATCTCACTGGTTGAAACACATCACTTGAGCATTAAACACTTCTGACAAATGCAACTCTCACCTGAACACCTGAATGTCAATTTTTTTTAACAACTAAAAGACCATTTTATAAGTGGGATAATGCACTCCAGGGTGTGCAGTAATAAAGGAATAATGGACTTCTCAAATTGTTGAGGCACTTGGCTATGCCTCATGCCTAACATCCACCAGTGGTGTGCATTATTCCCTTATAACTGCACTCCCTGTCATGTGTTACCCTTTCATATGGCCACCTGTCCACTGGAAATGACTGAGAGTCACCGCAGCTCATTTCACATAGATCACCAAACGGCCATCTGATTATCACGGCTTTACTACTGGGCTGCTTTCAGACCTTTGACCTGAAGGTGTAACGTTCTCAGTCTCACTACCAAGCCACCAAGCCACTGCCATAAACTATGGTCAAGAACCAGTATGTCTCAATTAAGAAATTCACCACCTGTCACATATATTTTAATAATAAGACATCTTTGTCTGGTTCATCCTATGAGGCCCCGCCTGCAATACCGATTCAAAATGTAACCCACAGTCTTCGGCAGCTGAGCTGCTGGTGAGGGACTCAGCTGGAGAGGTTGTCCAAGTACTCCATCTGCTTCATAAAATAAATAAGGCTGTCATCACACATTTCAGCACTCTCCCTAGCCAAGCCCTCCTGGAAGACTTTGTTTTCCAGATGGTGTCATGAGCATTAGCTACATCTGGTACCTTATCAAATGTTGTTTTCTTTTATGAATTAATGTAGGAATTTCCCCTAAAATGCAGTTAAGAAGGGTGATTCTTGTACCTTCGACACTGTGCCACACTAGAGACTGATGAAGAAACTGAGCAGCCTGGGGTGGAATCCAAAGTGGTGAACTGGGTCAGAAATTGGTTGACAGATAGGAGACAGAGGGTGGTGGTAAAAGCACTCACTCAAATGATATAGGAGTGAACAGTGGGGTGCTGCAAGACTTAGTACTGGGATCAGTCCTCTTCAGTGTCTTCATAAGTGATATTGCTCAGGAACTAGAAGGAAAGATAAGCCTTTTTGCAGATGATACCAAAATCTGCAAAAAGGTGAACACTTTGGAGGGGGTGGTGAGAATAAGCAAGGATCCATGAGGAAACTCGAGGAGTGGTCTAAAGCTTGGCAGTTGGACTTCAGTCACCACTCAAAAAATAGCCGCCCCACAGCTGAGTGTGCTCACAGGACAAAGAACAAATACCCAACTCAAAAAGTCCAGCACTACTCACCACAAAAAATAGTAGTGCTCTCACCCAAAATGCTTCCGCTTGTGCTATTTGAGAATTTTGGGCGAGAGCACTACTGGTTTTTGCCTTCAATAAAATGGCTTTGCTTAAATAAACGTATGTGGTCTCGGTTTGTGGTGAGTTGGAGTTCAGTGCCAAAATGTGCAAAATCATGCACCTAGGTTATAGGAACCCAGGCATGGAGTATGAGATTTTGGGGGGGGGGGGGTACTGACAACCACTAAACAGGAGAGCAACCTTTAGGTTATCATATCTAATGACATCGAGGTGGCAGGGCAGTGTGGCAAATTAGTGGGTAGGACTAGTGGGATGCTGGGATACATAGTTAGATGTATATCCAGAAAAGAGGAGGGATGGCCCAGTGGTGCTAAGGGTTGAGGTGCTGGACGCCTTACCTCACGCCATGCTGGTGATCCGGGTTCGGGACAACCTCGGGTCGCCGGGGTGCCACCATGGGGAGGGGTAGGGTGGGAGCAGGATTGAGCGGTGGCTCTCCTCTCCTAGGATGGGGGGGTGTCACCCACCTGTAGTCCCGCCACCACCAGATGTAGCTCCGGTGGCTGGCGCAGGTGGTTAACGGTGTGACTGGAAGGGAGAAGCATGCCACAAGGCATGCACATGCCTCCACACACACGTCACGTCGGGGACGTGTAGGAATGGGTTGGGAGAAACCCTGTAAAACCGCCCAAAAAGTGTAAATAAATAAATAAATAAATAAAAAGGAAGAGGGAGATGGTGTTGCTATTGTATCGCTCGCTGGTGAGACCCCACCTGGAGTACTGTGTACTGTTTTGGAGGCCGCACCTCAGAAAGGACATAAACAGGGTAGAAGCAGTCCAGAGGAGGGCAACTAAAATGGTGCAAGAGTGGCATGAGAAACCGTACAAGGAGAGACTGAGGGATCTCAACATTTACACCCTGGAAGAGAGGAGGGCAGGAGGTGACATAATAGAGACCTACAAGTATCTCACAGCAGTCAACAGGTACAGGAGGGAAGCCTGTCTCAAGTGAGAAAGCGCACCAGGACCAGGGGGCATGTGACAAAACTAGAGGGTGGGAAGTTTGAGTGATGTGAGGAAATACTTCTTCACTGTGTGGATAGCAGATGCCTAGAACAGACTGCCAGTGGAAGTCATGAAGTTAAAAACAGTAGGTGGCTTCAAGCATGCGTGGAATAGACATATAGGTGTGTTAGAAAACTGGGAAGAGTGAGAGTTGCCAGAGACCAGACAGATTAGTCTGGGAAACATCTGGGTGGGCCATGTGGCCCTTTTCTGCAGATTAAATTCTGTGTTTCTGTGAGAATCCTGAGGTACTGCTAGGGAAATGTGCTGTTTACTCACTGAAGTCATCTGTTGTGTAACCCCCTTGCAAATGGGGGTTCCCAAAAGTCTCCTAGGAGCTGGCTAAGTGCTCCCCGCCTGAACGGTGTTCGGAGTTTAAGCCGTTTATCTGTGAGTGCTTTTAGAGCCTCTGGTGCTGTCTCTTTAAGAGCTGCCTGCTCGCAGGTCAAATTAGTTTGAATGGGGGGACTGTGTAGTTAATGCTCGAATCCCGCCCTGAGCTGCCGTCTGATTGCTCCATTTCTGCAGTCGCTAAGAGCGCAGAGGGAGTCCATCTGAAAGGTGTAACTGTTTTCCTGAAATCATTTAGAGCATCTGTAAAATTGCAGTTTGTCTAACCTGCCTTTATTGCAGCTGGGACTCAGTGTGTGTTGCTCCTCCGTTTTGGACCTGGACTGCTAATCTGGGCCAATTGGGTAAGGGGAGCCCTAAAATGGAGACTGCCTGAGCCAACCAGAACTTGGACTCTCACCTGGAGCCTGTTTAAAGGGGGAATGTATGGCAGGTACTTCTGGGAGCTGTAGTTTGGACCACGGTGCCTTTTTGCACCAACAGAGGGAGCCCTGCAGTGATTGACAGTTGAATCCACCAACCGAACCTGTGTGAAGCCTAAGGGAAATGCCCTGAACTGTTCCTGAAGGGCAGATGCGAGTTGACTGTGAAGGGAGTAGGAGCTCTGTTCTGCTGCGGTGTGCAGTTCGCGCGGGAAGCGCGTGTAAGGTCCTGAAGTCGGCCTGTAACCGTTAGGTGAGTGCTCATTCGACTGAATCCAGTTGTGGAAAGAAAAGGAGACAGCTTGCCCGTGAGAAGACCGAAGATTTGCAGAAGTGCTATTGGCCTGTCGGGGACTCTGTTGCTGTGTGTGTTCTCGGATTTTGCAGTATTTGCAATCGGGATCAAGAAGCAGCTGCCTGCTATAGTAATTTCCTTTACATATAAATGTGTCTGGTGCTTGGGATCGCGACTTCTTTTCCCCTTGTTCTGTGAGTTGTGAGCTGAAGCTGGAAGCTGAACTCAAAGCCAATCGGACTGAATCCATCTGCTATTCAAAGTAGTTAGGCTCTGCCACAAGGGTCTCATCTCCATGCCCTGCTCATTCTGGCCATCCAGAGCTACCTCCTCAATTCAGCTATCAGTTTGGGGTTTGTGAGTACAAATCGGGGTAACTCCCTGCACCTTCCATTAATCAAAGTGTGTCAACTGATTACTTTGTGTTTTTCTGTTTGTGGACTGAGCCATCCAGCTCCGGATTACATTTGTTTGTGCATATATTTTCTTCCTACAGGGCCCCATCCAGCTGCACCAGCCGACCAACCCCGGGCAGCGGACCTGGCTAGCCCCCCCACCATCCTGGGTACCCAGAGTGTGACTTTTGGATCCTATATGCTTGTACATTACTGTGATTTGAATATTGCCAATCAACCTGATTTCCCCCTTCCGTGTTCTAGTCCCCCGAATAAACCAGATTTGTTATTGTTGAACTTTATACTGCCTGACGTGTCAGTACATATAGAACCAGCATTGCAATCTGTGTTTGTGTATTTTGCTTAAACTTGGCTTTACAGGGGGTCCTCAGAGACGTGCGGCAGAATCCGTCTTGAGGGTAAGTGGTATCTATATATATAAACTGCGTTCGTATGTGGGGTATTGGGAAGGTAATTCCCGTGAACTGTGTGGGCCACTAGTGGGAATGAAAGGGGGTCACAGTGTCCCAGAGGGCTGTGCCCACGTTAGTTTAACCACTACCAACCATGACCTCTGGGTGGAGGCACCCGACATAGAACCTAGGCCCCTCAACCTGTCAGTAGCCAAGCAGGCAGGGGTAGTAGCCCTTGGGAATAGCGCCACCTAGGGGTTACAGTTGCACTTATACAGTGTTGTGTTAATGTTCAACTGTAGTAATCAGTTTTCTGCAGAATAAACCACAGGTGGCCAGTCTGACTTGCACAGGAAAAGTACTGTTTCTCCTTAATGATGCCTATTTTGAGCCTGTATTGTGCTTCACTAGCATTTTACACCCGTTCTTGTGTAGTCCAGTTTTAAGGTTACATTAAAGTTTCATTTGAGGGGGGCAGTTAATAAACCCCATTTGGTTTGTTTGGGTGTTTAAAGGGATGTAGAGTAAAAGGTTTACTAGTTTGATGGCAGACAGATCTTCTTGCGTACACCCAAGGGTTTTAACGCTTCATTGTGGCAAATGTGTCCTGTGTCATGTCAGTTCATTACCAGCAACTTGCTCCATGATGATTTGCTCCCTCTGTCCTGCACACATGAAATACCGCAGCAAGAATTTAGTTATAAAAAAAACACTATTAATAACTCACTTTACAGTGGGAAATGTGAACTTTCCTGGAATGTTTCCCAAGTTCTGAAGGGAGTGAACTGTCACGGAACAAATTGTCGGTAAGGAATTGTCATGTAGCAAACGTGTTCTTGCTGTTATAATCAATGGGAGTGCTGCTATCTGCAAGTGCATGGAGCGTCACAGATGAGAGGATCAACTTGTACTGCAGCAGTGCAACTGAAAAAGGATTTGCTTATGGGGGGGTACATATGTAGGCAATAAGAATACAACAGAGGCCCAGATATTCAAAGGGGTTGCGCCCGTGCAACCCCACACTGCGTCCTGGTGGGATATTGAAAAGGCTGCCAGGTGCAGTGCGAATCCTGATGCGCCGGGGTGCAATGGTAATGTATGCGGCGCAGATGCAGGGGGTGTGCCCATGCATATACGGCACATCCCGCTATTCAGCCCGGGATGTGCAGTGCATATGCTGGCACAACTCTGCATTGCGCTGCATAGGGGGCTCAAAGTTGAGTCTGTGAATAGGAGGAATAAATCCTGGCCACCCACAAGTGGGCTGCTGTATTGCAGGGTGCAACACAGCAGCCACCAGCCATGGGTGGCCACCTGCCCACTCAGAACACCATCCACAAGCACCCACATCTCCCTGGTAGTCCAGTGGAACCCCCCTCCCGCCCGTTACCCCAATCGCCAGTAAATGTCCGTAACAACATTCCCCGGTAGTCTAGTGGAACCCACCCCCTGCCCGGTCGCGGTAAATATCCGTAAAAACATTCCTTAGTAGTCTATGGTACCCCCCCTTCCCGTTCCCGATCGCGGTAAAGTAAATAACAACATCCCTGGTGATCAGTGGCACCCCACCCTCCACCCACACAGTACCCACCCGCTCCCCCCCGTCATTGGTGGTGCTGCAACTGCACGCATACCACCCGGCCACCCGCAAATGACAGCTTACAGTGTACTGTGCTATGGCCCTTGGTCCCACTGTGGACTAATAGGCTTGCAAAACTTATGCTATGCTTCAATCACAAATATGAATGATATTCACATATTTATGACTGTCTCAGTACAGTATGCCCGCAAGACCATTGGGCTTACAGCACATACTGTAAGTTGTCATTCGCGGCCGGACTGTATGCGGTGGAGTTGCAGCTGCCCACTGATGATGGGGGCGGGGTGGGCAAGGGGTCCCGTGTGGGTGGGAGGGTGGGGGTGCCACTGGATTACCAGGAATGTTGTTACCTACTTTTACCAGCGACTGGGGAAGCGGGAGGGAGGGGTACCACTAGACTACCAGGGAATGTTTTATGGACATTTACCGGTGATCGGGGTATTGAGTGGGAGGGGGATTCCACTAGACTACCAGGGAATGTTTTTACCTACTTTTACCGGCGATCGGGGAAACGGGAGGGAGGGGGTACCACTAGACCACCAGGGATCGTGTGGCAAAAGCATACCCATGATCGCGACTACGGGGCAGGGGATGCTCCGGGACCCTCAGTGCACACGACCATGCTGTGCAGGGCACCAGGCGCAAGTCGCCAGGCTGCCCTGCAGCAGATGCAGCAGATGGGGCTATAAAGATATGCAAATGTTCTACTTACACCTTACATGTATTATGGCCTCATTTGCATGCCCTCTGCTGAATATCGTGGGTGATTCACCCAGCTAAACTGCATTTGCACTGGTGCATCCCCGTGCTCCCTATCTGTGGCTTGCACCGGCGCAGTGCCACTGTGCCATGTGCTGTCCCTGCCATATTCAACGGTGCTGTGCCATGGCACATCACCATTGAATATCACCTGGTTCTGGCCCCGGTGCGTCCAGTTGCGCTGTGCCCATGCTTGCGCCACTGCCAGGTTCAGTCTGAATATCCGGGCCAGGGTGTTTGCTGTCA
The DNA here is from genome assembly GCA_016271365.2 of Neoceratodus forsteri. NCBI lineage: Eukaryota > Metazoa > Chordata > Ceratodontiformes > Ceratodontidae > Neoceratodus > Neoceratodus forsteri. The sequence continues at coordinate 110,777,103 of JADMNL010000028.1, forward strand.
GGGGTTAATGCGCAGCCAGGTGTGTAATGAGGCAGAAGGTCAGAATCAGGGAATTGGCTAGTGGGAGTAATGCTATGTATTGCTCACATGGGGTTATGGCATTATGTGTGTGGGGGGGGTGGAGGGGCAGGAGTCTATGAGTATGCCGGCATTGTGTTCGGTTGGAGGCTTATAAATGAGTGTGGCTTTGATTACGATAATTGAAAATTGGGGAAGCTTTAATACGAGGGCAGCTACAAATCAAGGGGGACTTTAAAATGGTGAAATACGGTAATATGAGGAGCAAGGCCAGAAAACCCTTGAACTACATCTCTGTAGGATTCGGCTGGGTCAACACTCTTTTGCTGTTAGGGCTGCAGGCTGGTTAAATAAGTTGCCAGAAAGCATGACCTTCCGAGGTCTGACCAATTTAAAAGATCCCTGTGGTCTGCTTTAGCAGCTCACTGTGACTGCACCTGTTAATGGTACATCAGCAGCCTTACTCAGTGTACTATCTGCTTGCTTTGTACGCAGTTTGCTACACGGAACCTGTCCTCATTTTGATTCAGCTGTTCAACCTAGTTGTTATTCAGTCTATGCATGTACACTGTATATTGACTATTAGACAAACATTTCCTCTGGAATTGTGCTTTGCTTGCTCTGTCTTTGTTGTGATTTTAACTCTGTAAACTGATGTGAAACCTTTATGTAAGAGCACATGTGCTCAAAGGTATAGGAAGGAAGGAAGGATTATATTAAAATCCCTCCTCTGCACTTCATCGAAGTTAATAGTTTTGCAAAATATCCTTATTAAAGACCTTGGGGAGTACCATAATGTATTTGTGTTTAACTATTCCCCTGGTTGTCACCTGTAGGGAGCTGCACCAGCACTTGTCGTCTCTCCCATCTGGTTGAGAAAATGTTATACCTGTGGTTGACTCTTAGTAACATCTTCTTCAGGATAGTGTCTTTGGTCTCTGCATTCAACGCAATCAGCAGAATTCTCCTGGGTTGTTCCAGTGAAGCTGACTGGTGATGAAAATTCACCCGGTAAACCCTACTAATTTTCTATGGGTCCCATTGCTCTCACTGTAACAGGCAGTGCACCAGCGACGTGCACAAAAAGGACATTAGATTTTTGCCTTTAGCCTCTTAAGGCATTCCCATGTCTTCTTTCTTTTTATTAATTAAACTCAGCTTTATTGAAGCCTTGCGGTTTCCAAGCTGTGTATCAGCTTTTTTTTTTTTTTAAGTGTTTTGTTTATGCTCCTTGCTCCTCTTGGCACTTGGCTGCCTCTCGAGCACCCACCAACCCACCACACCCCAGCCCCATCACTTCTCCTTCTACCGGGTCTTACCGTCTCCCGTATTACCCCTGTGGTTTGCTCTCCATGGCAGAGGCCTCAGGATGAGGCCATATCCTTTGGGAACACAATATCCAGTCATCGGGAGAGTGCTCAGGTTGACTAGTACAGGGCCCGCAGGTGCAGCGGAGCTGTCATGCTGCATGGTGAGGATTTTCCTCTTTTTCCTTTCTCCCCTCAAGATGCAGGTGGCTTAGGTGTGTGTAACCCCTAGATGGCGCTATCCCAAGGGCTACTTCCCCTGCCTGCTTAACTACTAACCGGTTGAGGGGCCTAGGTCCAATGGCGGGTGCCTCCACCCAGAGGTCAGGGTTTGCAGTTGTTAAACTAACTTGGTCACAGCCCTCTGGGACACTGTAACCCCCCTTTCTTCCCACTAGTGGCCCACACAATGCATTAGGAATATCTTCACAATGTACACTTACCCCCAGGACTGGCTCCGTCAACTGGACCCCGGGGACCCCCTGCAAAACAAGATGATACAGTGCAAAAACCACACTACAATACTTTAACATAAACGAATACCTCAGCCAGTGTAACTTTGCTGAAACCAACAGATCTGATTTATTTAAGGAGCTGTAACAAGGAAGGGGGAAATCCGGTTAATTAGGTTAAACACATTAATAATCACAGTACTGTGCGCATATTCAGAGTCCCAAATTGTCACTTTCACTGGGTACCCAGGATGGGGGAGGGGGGGGCTAGCCAGGATCGGTTGCAGCTGGTTGGGGCCCCGTGATGGAAAAACACTGGCACAATACCCAAATTGGAATCCGGAGCTGGTTGGCTCATTTCGTGAAGAAATAAACAAAAAACAACAAGTAGATGACACACTTGCAATTCGATAAACAGATGGCAGGGAGCTACCCTGCTTTGCACTCACAAACTCAATGCTGGGAACTGGATGGAAGGCAGATTGTTCTGGATTGCCAGGAGGAGTAGACTATGTGGACAAGGTCCTTGTGACTGGACCCCACTGCAGTTTAGAGCAAATGGATGTAGTCTGGATTAAGCTGGGGTTTACTTCCAGCTTCATGCACTCTATTCACTGTACAGTAACTTTGAAACTCGATTCCCCACAAGCACTACACACATTTATATGTAAAAGGAAAGTACTATACCAGGCAGGCTGCTTCTCTATCCCGATCGCAATTACTGCACAATACCCGGGAGAACACACAGCAGATTCAGTTCCTGACAGACCGAACGCGATTCAGCAATTTCTCCAGTCTTCTACAGGGTGAGCCTGGTTTCCTCACTTCTGGTGCATCTTTCTCCTTACAACTCTGATTCAGTCCACACTGGCACTCACAAACATTTGTAGGCCGAACTTCAGGGCCCCACACAAGCTTCCTGCGTGAAAACTCAACAGCGCAGGAGCCCGGAGCTCCTTCCCTCTTCACAGTCACAACTCATCTGATCTTTCCAGTAGACAGAGCCGGGCATTTCCTTTGAGTCCTCCCAGTTCAGTTGGCTGGTTTGGCTGTCACTCACAGTAAACTCCCCCTGTTGGTGGAAAAAAGGTGCCCAAGTCCAAACTACAATTCCCAGAAGCACTGTCCATACAGTAAATAGATGGCTGGCTCCACAATGAGTCCAAGTATTGATTTGCCAGCAGCAGGCTCCATTTCAAAGGTCCCCCCACACTGATTGGTCCAGTTCAGCAGTTCAAAACTAGAATGGGGGACCAGGCTAACACAGCTCTGACTGCAAAGAAAAGCAAACTGTATTTTCGTTATCACTCTAAATAATGTCTGGCAAACAGTTACATCTTTGAAAAGTGCTCACTCTGCCCATTTAGTGACGGCAGAAACAGAGCGATTTGGCAGCAGCTTGAGTGGGACTCAAGCAGGGAAACACACAGACCCCCATCCAAATTAATTATGTCTGCAGGCAGACAGCTCTTAAAGAGACAGTACCAGAGGCTCTAAAAGCACTCACAGACGCTGAACACCATCCAGGCTTGGAGCATTCAAGCAAGCTCCTGGAAGACTTTTGGGAACCCCCATTTGCAGGGGTGTTACATGTGCATTTGCACACATGCAAATGGATATAGCACGACATCAGCCTGTGTCTTTCCTTTCAAAAGCTGCTCCCTTGTACTGCCACCTGTGGTCACCCAGGTGGCAATATAGCATTGGAGCTGGCTGCCCTCACTTCCACCCTGCAGGAGAAGGCAAGCATCCTCTGAGACACTCGATCCTTCTCCTCCGGTCGGCCTTCAATGACCTGCGCTTGTTCTCAAACACAGTTTGCCGGCATCACAAGTGGTAGAGCTGCCACTGTGCTGACAGGCTGGCCAGTGCATCACCTTTTTTTTTTTTTCCTCCCCATCCCCGGACAGCCCTCCTTCAGAGGAGCGCCCCAACCCTGTCACCCCATCGTCTGCCAGGACTTACCTTGTCTGGCCATCTTCCCTCAGGGCTTAGCCTCCTTGGCAGGACTGTGGTCCACCTAGTCCCATTGAGGCATGGATCTGGTTTGGACCAATGTACCTGGCTGGTCAGGTGCAGGGCCTGTGAGTGCTCCGCTTCATCCTTCATCCTGCCACCGGGGATGTTTTTCCATTTTTCTCCCTGTGGGGGACATGACGTGCGCTGACATCAAGGCGCTCACAGCAACATCTGCCACACGCCCCCTGCCTTCTTTCAGCTCAGGCTGCCTTTTCCCTTTCCCCAAGAGGAGGTGAGCGGTCCCATGGACACTCGATCCTCTTCCCCTTGACCTGCCCTCTGACACCTCAGGCTCACTTCTGAACCCGCGTTGTCGGCATGACAAGTGGTAGCGCTAACGCTGTGCTGGTGGGCCAGCAGTGCATCAGCTTTACTAAAAAAAATCATGTTAAATATCTAAACAAGATAAATCAACTATCAACTGGAGCAAAACATTGTTCCACTAAACAATTGGATGCTATGAACCTTCAAGGTAATAAGTAATTTCATATTATAGGATGTGGATATGGGAGAGAGAGAAAAAATATATACCTTACTAAATAGCTTAGGCTTTGTCTAATGTACAATGCCTTGGTCTGTCCCTTATGAAACTTTTATAAGTTCCGAGGATCTCCAGAAAGAGTTGAGTGGGTTCCCCGATGCATCCCCCCCCCCCAAGCCTGAGATTCAATTTTCTATTCTAGTTTCTTTTTTTTCCTTCTCTTTTTCTATCCTTCCAGTTGGCTCCCTTCCACTGGTCACCCCAATGTCTTCCAGAACTTGCCTGCCAGCATCTACTTCCAGGGCTTGCCCCTACCCGGGGGGGGGGGTCACTGGGGTTCCCTCACCCCTGCTGTCAAATGGGATCCGGTCTCGCTTGACTGGACCTGGATAGCCTGTTATGGGACCTGTGGGAGACTGGTGTTATCTTGCCAGATGAGAGTTTCCTCTGTTCTGAGAGATGGACATGCCCTCCATCATGACACGTATTGCGCACTTTCGGGTGTCGATGGACACCGCTCCTTCCTGCATTCTGAAGGTCCCAGACTGCCTTCACCTCTAGCCTTTGCGAGGAGCTAGGCATATGCAAAGCTCTACATTGCCCCCCCCCTGAGGAGAGCAGTCCCTCGGACACTTGATCTTTCGTGCTGTATCTGACCCTCTGATACCCTAAGTTTGCTCCCGAACTGAGTTGTCTACACTGCAAGCGGTAGAACCAGTGGACCTGCCTCTGTTCTTTTCTACTGCTTCCAGCCATTGGTATTTTCCGCAGTGAGATGGGCCACAACAGTGTGCATCTTTTGTGAGTGCTCATCAGGATCCTTGTTTTGGAGTCTTGTGTGGCCATCCACTCCAGAATCCTGTCTGTCTTGTGGTCCATCTTTCTAACCGCACAAAGCATGTTCCCCCCCAGGGAGGTGTTCACCCACCACTTTGGGTTTCCCTGCTCCAGCTCTGCCTGAGGCCTCCAGCGGAGGGCTTGCTGCTCTTTGGGGACTCTCCACTGGTAGCTCCTCTCAGATTGCCAGTTCTCACCCAGACCTGCAAATCAGCCAAAACATGTCAAAATGTTTAAGGCAACCTTTCTTCCGATGCTGTTGAGCTCTTTTTAAGGGAAAGGTCCACGAAAAAATGGGTCTCACCTCAGTGTTGGGTAGGGCCCAATTAGCACTTACACAAAAGTTTATTTTTTTTCTCCAGTGGTTATTTTGATTTATTATTTAAGTGGTTGATCCTGCCTGCCTCTCAGCCGGCATTTCATAGTAACGTGCTCCGAGCGGCGCTCCCACAACCACCTGCGGCTCTCGAGAATGACATTTCATGCAGGGAGCAGACGCGGGTCTGGCCATTACATTCCTTTATAGCTGGAGATTCTAATTGTTCCGGTTTAGAACATGCACGTCTCAGTGTTATACCGAGACCAAGTATAGACTGCCACAAGAATACGAAACTCCACAGGTGCTGAGGTTTCGTCCTGTGGCTATGTTTGCGGCATGGGACTTAGTTTCCACATCTTTTGAAAATCTAGCACATATGTTTTTATCTCGTGTAGTTGGAGAGCTGAGGCAAAGTGCAGCTTCATGTGAATGTGGCTCTTTCAAACAACATGAAGTCTTGCTGTATTCTGACATATGCAGTGATCTCCAACCCTTGAACTGCCCCGGGAGAACAAAGAGTTAACTTTCTATGCAGAGCATAGAATGCTGAGCTCGAGCTCAGTTGGAGTCTTTGTCTGGAGTGTTTCAAACACAAACCGTCAGATTCTTTACTCCGCCTCACTGAACGGTCGCTCCGGAGATTCCTCCTTCAACTCGGTTCGAAAGTCGGTTAAAGTCTCAGTTTTCGTCGGTTTTTAAACCGAAAAAGTTATCCGAATTCTCGGTTCAGTCTCTGTCTGTGGTGCCGTGAGTATTAGATAGGAATTGTTCTGTTTCTGTGTGGAACTTGTAAAAATGCAGGTCGGTTCGGCTGAACCGACCATTTGATAGCGAAATTTAGTGTTTTACTTAGGTGTGGTTACTGGTTCTTATCGGTTCTAAAAAGCGTGTTTACTACGTTTTTTCCAATACCAATGATACGGTTAGGAACCCGATAAAGGGTGTCTTATAAATGAGTTTGCCATAGAAAGATGAAGTTGGTTGGTTGGCCATGTCTGAGAAACCCAAGAAAAAAAATGGGCCCACTGGGTTTCAACACTGCAGTGAGTGTGGGGAGGTCTTTGCTAAGGCCGACCCCCACACCACCTGTGTTTGTCTGGGGTTTGACCACCTCAATTCAGACTGCCAAATGTGTAAACATTTTCCCAAATCTACCCTTGAGAAGAGATTAGGCAGACTGAGGGAAAAGGAGACCGAGAAGTCCACTGACCCGGATGGCCAGCCCGGTTCGGTTCCGACTGAACCAGAAGGAGTGCCCTCTGACCAGGGCGATACTTCTGCGGGCAAAAGGAGAGCTGATTCCGAGAGATCGGTTCTGACAAAAAGAAGGCGCAAAGAAAAATCATCTGGTTCGGATCCAGTGGTTCATGTTCCGACCGCCGAAGAGATAGCAAAAGCGATTCGGATTGTGGAATCGCTTCACCCGGTTCCTACCGATCCGGCACCTTCTGGCAAGGTTTCGGTTCGGCTGGTTCCCCCAGTTCAAAATTATACCCTTGAAGAGTATTATGAACCGGAGTTTGAATAGGAGGGGGAGTTTGAGGATGATGATGGTGAAAGTGAGGGTCTGGATGTGCCAGTGGAACCGGACATCTCCCCAGACAGACCCTCAGGTGTTTCCCCTCCTAGGCTTTCTGAGTCCCCTTCTCACTTTATGTTTTACAGAAAGGTGGCTGAAACCCTCCAGCTTCCTATGGAGGAGGCATTGGAGGATCAAGAGGAGCCTGATTATGTAGGGATGATGGACATCCCAGAGTCCAGGAGACTGTCTATTCCCCTCCACAAATCCTTTGGGAGGCAGACACAAAAAAATTCTAAAGTCTCCTAACACTATACCTCCTGTGGATAGAAGAATAGACAAGAAGTGTACACTTTCAGGCTCAGACACAGAGTTTTTATACCAGCAATGTAGCCATGTTGAGGTAGTGCAGACTGCTGCCTGTGGCAAGGCAAATATTCCCTTGGCTTCACACCCCCCAGACAAGGACTCCAGAAAGATTGATGCCATGGCAAAGAAACAGTACATGGCATCTTCTGTGGGACTCAGGCAGGCGAATTATATGGCCTATACAGCCAGGTACCAGAAGTCCAAGTGGGACACTGTACTGGCACTGGCTAAACAGGCCTCCTCCCAGCTAGCCAAGGAGCTGGAGCAGGTGGCTGCAGATGGGATTGAGGCATCAAAAGTACAGTTTCATGCTGCTGTGGACTCCAATGATGTGTCATCAAGAGTCATGGCTACATCTGTGGCTCTTCGGAGAATGGCTTGGCTCAGATGTACTAGCCTCTCACAGGATACTCAGGCTAAGGCCATGGATTTTCCTGTAGTGGGTCATTCCTTGTTTGGGGAGCAGACAGAGAATTATATGAAGAAAATGGACGAATACAGGACCACTTACAGGAGTGCTCAGGCCAAGGAAAGGCAGCAACTCCTCAGAGGCAGCAGTCTAGGGGCAGGGGCAGGCCTTTTCATAGGCCTTTTTACCAAGCACGGGCCTCTTCTCCTTTTCCGCAGAGGGGGTTCTTCAGAGGGAGAGGCAGAAGGGGGATGAGCAGGGCTGCATCCACTCCTCAGCCTAAAGCCCCTGCCAAGCAGACACCCTGACGTGTCAGCTGGGGTTGACTTTCCTATTCCAGTAGGGGGCAGGCTGGCTTACTTTGTCCAGGACTGCAGGTCTATTACATCAGACAAGTGGGTCCTGGAAGAAGTAAGCCAGGGACTGGTTCTCAGCTTCAAAAGATTTCCAAAGATGAGAGCCAGGTCTTTTCCACCTGCAGGTCTCTCAGAAACTCTTGCCCTAGAGGCAGAGGTTTCATCTCTTCTGGCCTTAAGAGCCATAGAGAGAGTTCCTACCCTACACAGGGGCAAAGGTCTGTACTCCAGGTACTTCCTTACCCCAAAAAAAGTCAGGGGAGTGGCGACCCATCCTAGACCTAATATACCTGAACAAACATCTTTTAAAACCAAAGTTCAAGATGGTAACTCTGGGAATAATTCTTCCCTCTCTAAGGCCAGGGAACTGGCTAGCCTCCCTGGACCTTAAGGATGCCTATTTTCACATTCCCCATCAGGTGCTCCCACAGAAAGTACCTCAGGTTCGAGTTGCCCTCAGGCCATTATCAGTTCAAGGCAATGCCTTTTGGTCTAACATCAGCTCCAAGGGTTTTCACAAAGTGCTTGGCAGTAGTCCTTGCCTTTCTAAGAAGGCAAAAGATTTCCATTTTTCCATACCTGGACGACTGGCTCATAGTGGGCCAGTCTCCAGACAAAGTCAAGTCAGATCTTCAAGTGACCCAGCAAGTGCTCACTTCTCTGGGATTTCTTCTCAACCTTCCCAAGTCAGTTCTCGAGCCAGTGCAGCTTCTTACCTTTATAGGGGCAGATCTGGATACTGTCAAAGCAAGAGCTTTTTTTCCCCTGGAAAGGGCAAGAGTTCTTATAGAACTGGCTTCTTCCTTCAGCCTTCAGGTGTCTCGACCAGCAAGGCATTTCCTCCAGCTCATGGGCCACATGGCAGCTTCTGCAGCAATGGTCCAAGGGGCAAGATTCCAGATGAGGGATATTCAGTTCCATCTGAGGGCCTTTTGGTCCCAAAGGAAGGATTCCCTTACCAAGCTGATTCCTGTGACTCGGACCCTGATCCAAGCCCTTCAATGGTGGCAGGATCAGGACAATCTAAGGCAAGGGGTTCCATTTGCCACTCAGTCTCATTCAGTGGTCCTTACCACGGATGCTTCTCTTCTGGGCTGGGGAGCCCATCTGGGGACCTTCACTGCCCAGGGACTGTGGTCCCCTCAGGAATCCCTTCCCCATATCAGTCTCCTAGAACTCAGGGCAGTTTTTCTGGCCCTGAAAGCTTTCTATCAGTCTGTACAGAACAAGGTGGTTCAGGTCAGAACAGACAACACCACCACCATGTGGTACATCAACGAGCAGGGAGGCACTCGGTCTACGACCTTGTGTACAGAAGCCATGAAGTTGTGGTCCCTGGCTTATTCCCTGCAGGCCTCTCTGATAGCAGTTCACCTTCCAGGGAAGGACAATGTATTAGCAGATGCACTGAGCAGGATCTCTCAGGGCCATCACGAATGGTCCCTGGATCCTCAGGTGCTGAAAGTGATTTTTTCAAGGTGGGGCACTCCAGAGATAGATCTCTTTGCAGCCCCAGACAATCACCAACTTCCTCTCTTTTGTTGCAGACACCCAGTCTTGGGCTCAGTCCCTCTGGATGCTCTGATTCTGAATAGGGAAGGGACATTTCTGTATGCCTTCCCTCCCTTTCCACTCCTGTTCAAGGTTCTAGTCAAGATAAGGTCTCAACCTTGCAAAGTGATTCTAATCGCTCCAGATTGGGCCAGACAGCCTTGGTACCCCCTGTTGTTGTCCCTAGCAGTCCATCTTCCCCTGTCTCTTCCCAGGAATTACAACCTGTTAACATCCTCTCGGGGAGGATTTGGTACCCCAATCTTCAGTCTCTCAATCTCAAGGCATGGCTCTTGAAGAGTTAGAGTTTGCAGACTTGCATCTTTCTCATGGTGTTCTGGATATTGTCAAAGCTGCTCGAAAGTCCTCCACCAGAAAGACTTATAACTCCAAATAGAAAAGATTCAGCATTTGGTATTCCAAGAGTAATATTTCTCCAGGCACTGCTGAATTGCCTACGGTTCTGGATTATATGGTCCGTCTTAATAGACTTGGCCTCAGACCAGCTACTCTCAAGGTACACTTGTCAGCTGTTTCTGCTTTTCTGTCAGTGGGAAAGTCTTCCTCACTATCATCTCATCCTGTATTCTGTAAATTCTTTAAAGGATTACTTCACACCAATCCTCCCTTTAGAGACCCTGCCTGGGATTTTAATGTTTGTATTGCTCAACTTATGCAACCTCCTTTTGAGCCTATGTCCTCAGCAGAGCTTAAGTACTTGACTTGGAAAACTGTGTTCTTGGTAGCCATTACCTCTGCCAGGCGTATCAGTGAACTGCAGGCCCTGTCAGCGGAACCTGATTTCATCTCCTTTCACAGGGATAAAGTGGTCCTTAGAACCAATAGAAGGTTCTTGTCCAAAGTGGTTTCAGACTTCCATTTGAATCAGTCTATGTCTCTCCCTGTTTTCTTCACTGATTGTTCTTCCTCAGGTGAGAGGAGGCTACACAGTTTGGACGTTAAAAGAGCCCTTAGTTTCTACATAGAGCGTACCAAGGGTCACAGGTTTGACTCTCTCCAGTTGTTCCTCACTTATGGAGAAGCAGGAAAGGACAAACCGGCCACTAAGAGAACTATTGCCAGGTGGATTGTATCTTGTATACAATTCTGCTATGAAAAGCTGGGAAAGATTCCTCCCTCAGGCCTGAGGGCTCACTCCACCAGAGGTACAGCTGCTTCCCTGGCTGCTGCCAGGGATATTCCTCTCTTAGAGATTTGTCAAGCAGCCACCTGGAAAACAGTCCATACCTTTACGAAGCATTACTCTCTGGATTTCCAGGCTAGGAGTGATGCTCGGTTTGGCACAGCAGTACTTCAGAGCCTATTCCCAAAGTAGGTTCTATCCCTTCCCCATGGAGGTACTGCTTGGTAGTCTGCATATATCAGAATATAGAAAGACTTCATGTTGTTTGAAGAAAAAATTACTCACCTTAGTAATTGTGTTTCTTCTATTGGATTCTTGCTGTATTCTGACCTCCCTCCCTGCCTCCCCTCTCAGAACTTGTTTTTGGGAAGTGGGTGGGCAGGTGTAGTGTTGCACCCCAGGGGTGCTCCTTGTTTACATCCTCTTCCTTTTGTTTGGGTGTTGATTTATTACTTTATTTGTATTAAATTGGGTTTTGGTTTTTGGGTTTCCTGACTTGAGTCTTCCTTTGGGAACCCAAAACCTTTTACTGCCAGTTGGCTAGTAGGAATTTTACAATTTCCACATAGAATCTTTAGTTAGTGGGCTCGTAAGAATCTGACGGTTTGTGTTTGAAATGCTCCAGACAGAGACTCCAACCGAGCTCAAGCTCAGCATTCTATGTTCTGCATAAAAAGTTAACTCTTTGTTCTCCGGGGCAGTTCAAGGGTTGGAGATCACTGCATATGTCAGAATACAGCAAGACTCCAATAGAAGAAACACAATTACTAAGGTGAGTAATTTTTTTTCTTTGCACCCCAAAGTAGTATGGATTTCTGCTTTAAAGTCCGAGTTTACAGTGTGAGACACCCCCTCCATGTGGGACAACACCAGGGGTCGATCTTAACATTCATTTACTAGCCTGGGTACTAGTGCAGGAACTCTATCACTTGCCCGGTTGGGCTAGTGCAGTTCCTCAGGTGGAAAGCTGCAGTTCCATTCTCTGCCTGTTGTGCTGTGTGGTGCTCATGCTATCGCAAAGAAAAAAAAAACACCAGCATGAAGTGCGGTCAGAGCAGTGAGACCATAAAGAAGTAAAGCCAAAAAATAAAATGGGATTGTACAACTGACTGAGACCACAGAGGAGCACCCCCTTCCCAGTCAAACTGAACAGCACCCCAGCAGCAGCATTCAGGACACAGCATGGTCGGAAAAGTGAGACTGCAAACTGCACATAATTAAAGACAAGCAGCTCAGTATTTAAGTCAAGACTAGTGGTAGGGCAACATTTGCGCCATAACGTTGGGTCAGAAGTAAATCAGAACAGACAGCTGAAGCTGATGTAACCCCCAGGTGGTGCTATCCCAAGGGCTACTACCCCTGCCTGCTTGACTACTGACAGGTTGAGGGGCCTAGGTTCTATGGCAGGTGCCTCCACCCAGAGGTCAGGGTTTGCAGTAATTAGACTAACTTGGTCACAGCCCTCTGGGACACTGAGACCCCTTTATTCCTGCTAGTGACCCACACAGTACACCATGAGTATCTTCACTATTCACACTTACCCCCAGGACTGGTTCGGTCAGCTTGACTCTGGGGAACCCCTGTAAAACAAGATAATGCAATACGATAGCCACAGTACAATACTTTAACATAAACAAATACCTCAGTCAGTGTAACTTTGCTGAAACAAACAGATCTGATTTATTTAAGGGGCTGTAACAAGGACAAGGGGAAATCAGGTTAATTAGATTAGACACACTTATAATCACAGTACTGTGCGCATATTCAGAGTCCCAAATGTCATTCTTACTGGGTACCCAGGATGGTGGGGGGCTAGTCAGGATCGGTGCAGCTGGTTGGGGCCCTGTGATGGAAAAAAACACTTGCACAATACCCAATTGTAATCCAGAGCCGGATGGCTCAGTTCATGAAGAAAGGAAGGAAAAGAAATCAGATGAAACACTTGCAGTTTGATAACAGATGGCAGGGGGCTACTCTGATTTGTACTCACAAACTCAATACCAAAAACTGGCACAGATGGGGTCCTGGATTGCCAGGCTCCCTCACACAGCAGGGAGATGAACTTCTACAAGCCAGGCACACAGCTTCAATCAGCAACGGATTCAGTCCGCATACAAGCAGTTGGATTTCAGTCTACACCACACGGGGACAAGAGAACCCGTTTAGCTGTCCTTCACAAGCACTCTACACATTTATATGTAAAGGAAATTACTATACCATGCAGCTGCTCTCAGGTCCCGATCACACTTACTGCTAACCCGGGAATTCACACTGCAGCTTCACTTTCCTGACAGACTGAGCGCGATTAAGCAGTTTCTCCAGTCCTCTACAGGGTGAGCCTGGTTCCCGCTCGTTCAGCCTCTCATTCCTCTTGGCAACCGTGGATTGAGTCCGAGCCAAAACGGCAACGTGCCGCCTGAGTTTAGGCCTCCGATACACTTCCCGCGCGAAAACTGTGTAGCGCAGAGCTAGGAGCTCCTTCCCCTGTCACGGTCACAATGGATCTGCTTCTCCAGACACAAGGCAGGGCATTCCATTCGGGTGCCACCCAGTCCAATTGGTGGACTCAGTTGTCAATCACTCAAAACTCCCCCTGTTGGTGCAAATAGGTGCCAAGGTCCAGAACGTCACTTCCCAGAATTGCTAGCTATATGTGTTATGGCAAGCCGGCTCCCAAGAGAGTCCTGATTCTGCTTAGTCCACATTAACTCCACTAATTGGATCTATTCAGTAGTCCAGATCCAAAATGGAGGGGCCAATCACACAGAGTCCCAGCTGCAAGAAAGGCAGGTTAGACAAATTACATTTCCACTAATACTCTAAATGATATGTGGCAAACAGTTACATCTTTGGAAAATGCTCACTCTGTCCACTTAGCGACGGCAGAAACAGAGCGATTTGTCAGCAGCTCGAGCGGGACTCGAGCAGGGAAACACACAGTCCCACCATATGAACCAATTATGTCTGCAAGCAGACAGCTCTTAAAGAAACAGTACCAGAGGCTCTAAAAGCACTCACAGACAAACGGCTTAAACACCGAACACCATTCAGGCTGAGAGCTCTCAGCCAGCTCCTGGAAGACCTTTAGGAACCCCCATTTGCAGGGGGGTTACACTGAAATAAAGTTAGCTTAGCTAGTAATGCACTCTGACCTCATCTCCGCTGTTCCATTTGTTTTAGCCTTGTCCCTGACACCTTGTGCTGTGGTCACCGTCTAAGAAGCTGCGAAGCAGCAGTGGCAGCAGATAATATGCGTGAGTGAGAAAATGGGCTCCTCTAAAGGAAAAATGTGACCGGAGCACCCCCCAAACTAAACAGTCAACACCCACAGCATTCAGGAGACAGGACATGGCACGGTCGGAAGAGTAAGATGCCTTGTACAACCCTATCACCCTGTAGTCACCATCATTATGAGAAGCTGCTTCAAAAACTCAGAAGTAGCAGCTGCAGCAAATATGCACCAGAGAGAAAACGGGCTCCTCCGTCCTAACTGTAACAGCTGGTCTCTATCTCCACAGGCAATAATGGTGTAAAGACAGGCCCTCCCCAGTCCGCCCTCCCCCCAATGTAAAACAACATCACTATATTCACCAGCATTCACACCAGGCGTGGTCGGAACTGTGAGAGACCACAGCGCTGATCAAACAAGTGACTAACAGGCTACTGCCCTGGAACACAGGGAGGTTAAACCAGCATTCTGACCTCCGCTGTTCTTTTCAGCCTTGTCCCTGTGGTCTGTCTGAGCTGAGAGTGACTGTGATAGTGATACAACTATGCTTGAGAGTGAGCCACACTCCCCTGACACCACACAATCCAGCAACATTTAAGGATCGTTTGACTTTTATATTAAGAATTTTAAGACAATGACATTAACACACTGACTTCACCGAGTGTTATGTATATGAAGTATTTTATTTCACAAATTTAATTTGTAATTTAGGTTTCAAATAAATTCAGACACGTGCTTGATACATTTCAATTTTATTTGCCTTTTGCATAACAGATCACTGAGAACCATACTGACTGCGGGCTAGTGCAATTTCTGGTTCACTAGCCCGGCTGGCTAGTGCAAAACAAAGTTAAGGTAGACCCCTGGACAACACCTTTTCCATGTGGGACAGATGTGGGCTAGACCAGTTCTGAGTGGTAAAATGAGGGATCTTTTTGTAATCTGAGGCAGTTGAGAGATCTGGTCCCTGTCCTTCACAGATGGGGCACAAATGTGAAGGTTGATTAATCGACCTTGAAATAAATGTGCTTTCTTTCTTTTCTTTCTTTCAGTGTGCCCCTAAGCAGCCAGTCCCTGTTGCAGTGCAATCACCAGATCTCTGACCACAGCACCGCCGCCATGTCTGTGCCAGGGAGCAGGAGGCCGTCTACTGGTTCAAGAAGGTATGAAAGCAGCTGGGGCCGAAGAAACCTTTACAAGTCGGATGTAAATAAAACACTGCCACCTCACTGGTTGGTGAATCATATCATTGATTTTGGGGGGGGTGTGATTAGATTATAGAATCTTTTTTTTTCCTGCCTTACCCTGCCCCCAGTAATTTCTGGAATTTCTGCCATTCTCTGTCATGCAGGGAGAAATTTTTCTCTCCCAAACTTATCCCACATATTTAGAGAGAGACTAAGCATTTGTGGATCGAGGGCTTCCCCAGAGGAATAGAGAGCCAGCATTTAAGTTATCCCTGTTATTTTCTGCCCCTGTGCACTTGATTCAGCCCTGTTGATGGGAAGGTTAGTGAGCGGTTCCTTCAGCAGTCGATTTCTCCACTGCTCTGTGATTGGCAAGCAAGGGGTGCCTTTTTATTGGGTAGCCAGAGCATATAACCTCTGCAGCTCTTTCTTGTAATTCATCTGTTGGTCCCTGTTTAACAAACAAAAAAAAAAAGACCAGGTGACTGCATCCTTTTTGCTGGATAGATTCCCCAAGAGCCCCTTGCTAGGATCAAACCTGTAACCCTGATTCACCGACCATTCAGCTGAAGATAAATTTCCCTAATAGCTGGGAGATTGGGAGGTAGTTTTTTTTTTCTAATTTACATTTTATGCCCATTTCACTGTTGAGACCCTCTGGGTCAGACCCAACCCCACCCTTAATGTCTCTGCCACTTATCTCCTTGCCCCTTTCAGTGGGCTTGCCCCTCTCCCGCACCCTCATGGCAGTGTCTGGTCATGCCAGATTTAGCCTCCTAAGTGCTGAGGCAGGAGTTCCGCGGATAGAGAGAGGAGCAAACGGGCTCTGAGAGTACCTAGGACCATCCTGCATGAGACAGGGTTTTTGCTTGTTTTGGTCCCTTCCCCTGGGATGGCACACAAGGAGCTTAAGGATCATACATGCGGACTGGAACCCAGTCTACATCCCCCCTCCTCCCCCCCCTCCAGATGGCAGAGTTGCAGCAGAAGCAATAACCCTCCCACTCAAGAAGAAGAGATTGTCCTATGGGACGCTTGGTCTCTGTCCCCCTGACTGGCTTCCAGCGTCTTAAGCTCATTCCTGAATGCCAGTGCCTAGTGTCATGAGCTGTATTTAAGGGAATTTGTTATCTAAGGGAAGTGGAAGGTGGCACACATTTCTGTACACGAGGTGAGTTGCAACCTGACAGGAAGTGGCAGAAACAGACGTATACTGCAATGTTCTGTATATTTTATGGTGTTATGTTCCCCCTTAAACTTGTGAAGATAGTGCTTTAGCCAAAGTATAATATTTTTCCTACTATTTCCCTATCCAAAACTGTAATCCGTTTGTGTTTGTTTGCTTTGAATGTTATTTTGCTTTAAAACCTGCATCATTTTAATGTGAAACACATTACTATATACACTTGCATCCACCTCTCATCATAGTGCTCAAAATAAGTGTCAGATGGGGGCAACACAAATCTGCAGCCTTCACACTGGTTACAGTCCCATCCAGTAAATCCTAGGTCATCACTGCTTTTTTTTTTGAGCAACCCCTACAATCTCCTTTTTCTCATTTCCTCCAAATTTTAGAGGAACAATCAGAAAGCAATACTGCTATTCTGCCAGACGGGTGTCAAAAACTGTGTTTACAAATCACGCTCTATAGACCTGAATGGAGCGTGCCCCTGTGCTCTCTATCTATTTATTTATTTATTTGCTTTTGTTAACCAGGCAAGCACACTAGACAACAAGTGCCTATTTTCAGGTGCGACCCAGGAGGTTACAGAGTACATAAGATACAAAATACAGAGTCAAGGTAACATACTGGCCCACGGACAGGTGGGAGGAACAGTAAACGGTACAAATGGCTATACAAAGGTACAGATTGGCAGTATGTCAACGGGATACATAACAGTATTGAGAGGTAGAATAACAACAGGTAACATCAAGGCAGAAAATACATCAAAATAAATGAAAGTACGGCATGTATATTAACATGCCATGAGGGCCTGTCCATATATATATATATATATATATATATATATATATATATATATAATCTGCTGCTGCCACAGAGGAGCTCCCATGGAGGTAAGGGAGCATCCTCTTTTTTGTGTAAAGCACCAGGGCACGTGCTCTTTAAAGGCGAAGGGAAACATTGCAGCGTTCTCAGTTCATATTTGTTTACCCTTTAGTCACATTCTGGATACCTGTCTCTCTCTTTTGTTCCATCTATCTGTTGTTCAAACCCAGGTCTGTATGTAGCCCACTATTGTACAATTCTATATTCTCCTACTGGTGACACCATCGACTGTAATAGATCAGTAGCTTCTGTTACTGGACTATCCTGGGAAAATTTCTTCCAGGAACACGAATCCCAGGAGATGCAGTATTCTTGTCATAGAATGAAAAAGCAAAAATGATAACATCAAGCTTTATAATGGTGTGCTTTGTACCTAGATCACTAACTTTAAAGCAGCAGTGTAATGAAAAATGTTTTTTCTAAACAGCTAGTTTCAGCTACAGTTCATAAAATATAAGGATACCTGTCAAATCCTCTACTTTGATACCTCCTATGTGCATGCCATAATATTTTTTTGTATTTTATTTTCTCGATCCAAACCCTTGCCAGGTCTACAATGATATTTCTAAGCCAAATATGGCAGTCATCCTTTTTTTTCCTGAGGAAAAAACTCAATGAAAATATTTGTAAAATACTCAAAATGTCAGTGGAATTAGAACATTTTATCACCAAATGAAACTGGAAGATGCCTGGAATCTTTCATAGTTTAACAAAGGTAGAGTAGCTGGCCCAGTGGTGTTGAGGGCTGAGGCGCTGGACAGCACATCTCGCGCCACGCTGGTGACCAGGGTTCGTGAACGGACTCTGGTCATTCAGGGGTCGGCCGGGGAGGTAAGGATTGAGTGTCTGGAGAACTGCTCTCCTTCCTTGGGGTGGAGGGGTTTGTGTGCTGCATGCATCAGCTCAAGAGGGGTTTGACCTGCTCCCAGGTGTGCTTGGTTGCCTCCGCGGAGGCAGAGACAGCTGCTGTGCCCATTGTGCAGGGGCAGGGGAGAAAAATGGAGGAAAATACGGGAACTCGGCAGGACCCATGATGGCCCTAATGGGCCTGAGGACGTATCCCTCGGGGGAGGGGGGTTGTAGCCCTGCCGGGTCCGTGAAGGAGCGGACAAATAATGTTGATAGAAAAAAAAAAACTGTTAAAAGGTAGGGTCAAAT
Source organism: Neoceratodus forsteri (assembly GCA_016271365.2). Lineage (NCBI taxonomy): Eukaryota > Metazoa > Chordata > Ceratodontiformes > Ceratodontidae > Neoceratodus > Neoceratodus forsteri. The sequence continues at coordinate 110,795,526 of JADMNL010000028.1, forward strand.
TTGTTGCCCAGTGTCATTGAAGTGCTGCTTTAAAATTTTGTTTGGTACAGCTGTTTGTTCTCAAGTCACCACCTGTGCCTACATGTCAGGTGCTGCCTACCAGCAGCCCCTAAGGCCTGCCTGCCACTCTCCACACCGTTGAGGGCAGTGGGATCTACACAGGGTAGGGCTCAAAGATATCAGCAGCCATCATTTAGAGGGCTCTGTGCACATGATTATTGTGTTTTCTCCCTTGACTTTGCCTGCCTCCCACTTGGCACCAGTCAGTGCCTGCTGCAGCTCATGCAGGCATGCAGCATCCCTCTTTGTAGGAGGCAAGCTCCCCAGCCCATCGCTGGGGCTGCTGTGACTGTGGAGCCACGGTGTAATCCCACCTTGACAAGGAGTGCTGCATAGCTGCAGTCCCATAGCCTCCTAAGCCAGTTCCCAAGACCGCACCTAAATCCAGGTCACCAACATGAGAGCACAACGTGCTACCCATTGGGCCGGTGAGCATCCCCAAATTTAAAAATTCTTAATGTGCAAAAAAACAAACCTACAACCCAGGTTTGGGTAACCCGTTAGAGGATTCCCAGAAGTGCCTAGGCTGCCTCACTTCTAAAAGAAGTGTAAAATAGTTCCGTCTTGGGTCATCCTCCAGATGAAATTCATATGACTCCAAGAAAATAGGACAAACTCCATTTAAGTAATCAAGATTAGGGCTCTTCACTTTTCCATTGCACATGTCTGGGTAACATTTTGTAGCCTATATGCTACTTTGTCAGACCCCCTCAAATGTATGTGTTATCTGTGTATCACAATGCTTTTGTATTGCAGTCTTACATTCAATCAAATTTGCTAAGTATCCTTATAAGGCAAAAGCACTGTTCCTTTCTCTAGGGGAGTCGGCCAGAGAACAGAGCATTCTCCCCAGAGTTGCAGGATTCAGTTAAATACTCCGGCATATACAGAAGGATGAGGTCCTTTGGCCTAGTAAGGAGTTTTACGTTATGCGGTACTCCGCAAATTTGATTAAATATAAGACTGAGTCATGTGACCCTTTAGAGGACCAACTTTTCATTGCAAAAGGTATGTTTTTTTTTTTTTTTGTAGCTCTTTGGTCCGTATCGCCATCTCCCGTCAACTGACGATGGGGACACATGGGTATTTTATTGTTTTCACCCCTGACCTCCCTGAGGCCCAGCACACAGCTGTGCAAGCATGTGGAGGCACGCTATGCCCCCTGTGGTGCCAATTCAGCCCCTTCCACCTCCTGTAACTGTTTTTGCTGCCCCCCTCTCCGTCTACACTACCCACTGGACCTCCACCTGGTGGGAGCGCCAACCACTCTTGCCACCCTCGGGAGAGGAGGGCTGCCCAGTGGCATGCCCGATCCTGCTCTGTCCCCCCCACGCCAGCACCCCGATGACCCGAGGTCGTTCCCGAACCCAGGTCGTCAGTGTAGTACGAGGTGTGGCATCCAGCGCCTTAACCCTCAGCGCCACCAGGCCGGCACTAAAAGGTATGTTTTAAAGTGACAAAGTGTAAAAGACACCGTTATGTTTATGTATACTTCTGTCTAGTGTAGATGTATATGCCCTTTTGGGGGCGGATTTTGGTGACACTGTCATAAGAGCTCTAATGTGCCCCAAATTGTGTCTGTTTCCACTATGTTACAGGACAGTTTTTGAGATCCCAGAAGTATCAGCCCCCAAATCAGGTGCTGTCCCATTTTTGTGTGTGTCTCGTAGCAAAGGTTTGTACAGAAAAAAAAATTATTGTAGCCGTGTTGGTCCTTGGAAAGTGTGACAAATGTAGATGTTGTGCAAAGATTTTACAGTGTACAGGGGTTCAAGACCCCTTCAGCAGGTGTTGTAAAACACCGGATGTACAGGACCTGTGTGGCCCCCAAACGTTTATGTAATATGTCGATGTAGGTCCAATGAAAGATATCCTTCTATCTGAGTCCTGTATCCCTCTATCCGAGTCCTGATGTGCTGAACAACACCCTAACAGATAACCCCCTCTACTGGTAGTTTATGTATTTATTTATTTCTGATTAGGATTAATACCTTTGAGTCCAGGACTCGTTTTCAAAGGAATCCAGGTCATTGTTGTACAGACATTATAAATATAACAGTGTTTACAGAGAACAGAAAACAGTCACACAGACATTCAAATACCAAATAAATCTTTTATATCCAACTAAAGGTTGAAGAAGATAGGATAAATAGGGTTCAGCCTTGTAGTTCACTATTTAGTTGGTCAGTCTAGCCTAAGGGGGGTAGCTGGTCAGCCAGGGATGGCGTCGTGGTGGTGAAAGTGGTTTGTCAGCCGAGTGGGCCTCGTTCGAGGATGCAGGGGAGGGGGGTTGATGAGATAAAAAAAAGGGGGGGGGGGTGGCTGAAATTCTGCCATATTAATGCAGGCAAGCACAATTCTTTTTTTGTGTCAAGAAGGGATCTGAGCCCAGATTTGAAGGTACTAATCTTGGGTGATTCTGTGAGGTTAGCAGGTAACTCATTGTACCATTTTGGTCCTTGGTACAGGATGGAGTTCTGGGCGAGAGATGACCATGATTAGGAAATATTTGGTTCCTAGCACAAAGGTGAAAAAGAAAGCTGCATCACCCCTCTCTCTGATGTGGGCTGACTAATGTCTCCGACCGTTCCCAGAAACCGAGTTGTTCACGAGTCACTGCATATCCTATCAGAAAACCCTGGCAAATTAAAACAAATTGTTTTTTGTCCAATGTAGACTATACATTACTGATGGCACTTGTTTGGAATTAGGTTGTGTGTGACTACTAGCTCTCTGTTTGGCTTCCTGTGTTCTGCATTCTAGACACCTTGCTGTATTTCTAGTCCTGTAATGCCTTTTTTTTATTATTCCCCCTATATCTATATTTTTATTTCACGTTTGTTTGTTTTCTTGTATTTTGTTCTTGTTTGTTTTGTTGTCTGTTAAGTCGTGGGTTTTGTGGAAGGAGTGGTTTGTCCTCGTTCTTTAAGTCTTCAAGGCCAACAGCTTCCCACTCTGAGACGCAGCCTCTTCTTACTGTCTCCAGGCGTCTCTCCCCTCCGGTGAACATACGGGACAGCTTCGGCACCTCTTCCATGAGTAGCAGCAGCAACTCGGGCTCTTGCAAAGGCAGCGATGGCAGTCCAACTCCCAGGTAATGTACCTTTCTCGCTGAGTACCAGCACTCCCTCCACATTTTGCCAATAGTCCTGGGTACCAGGCATTAGTAACACTGTTTTACTAGGGACCAGTCCCACAAGGACCATCCTTCAGTTCTAGATACACATTAGGTGTTAGGCAGTACTTGCGTTTGTTGGAGTGAGTGAGTGTGAGAAAGTGAGAGAGAGAGAGAGAGAGAGAGAGAGAGAGAGAGAGTGTGTGTGTAAGATAGTGCACATAATAAAGAGCATATAAAGACTGTGTGGTTAAGGGACTATATGCATGTATGTGCATTGTGTCAGAGCACATTATATACTGTACATATGTGGCGCACAGTTTGACAGGCATCTCAGAGAACCCGTGAGTGCTGGAAATTGCTGCAAAAGGTACACCTGCAGCACGAAGAATCTCACTGCTAGGCCTCTTGTGAGTTGAGCATGTTGTCAAGGTGAGGTACTCTGTTTCCAAGTGAGGGAGGGCACAGGTTGCTCAGTGCTATAAAATGGCATGAATAAATAAAGCAATTGATTGGCTGAAACAAGTCACATGCTCGTGCAATTATTCACCAAAATTGCACAGGTTTATGTTTAAATGTAATTTTGGCTTTAGATATCATACTATAAGAGCGATCAGACACTTCATGAAGATGTAATTATGGCCAATAATTGCACTTCTTGAGTGTGTTTAAAGGTACAAGCTGCAACAACACAGCTCATATAGGCAGTAGATCTTGGGGCAGATAGGGAACTCTGGACAGACTACGTGGACCTTTAGTCTTTTTCTGCTGTCTTTGTCTATGTTCCTGTATTTCTTCCTCAGGCCTCTGGTTACTGGCCATAATTACACATAGTCGTATTGTATTGGTTACTGTAACACAGCCCCTGCTGGTTGGTAATACAGTAGAATGGTAGCATGTAATGTGGGCAAGTTAAATTAAGCGGCTCAATTTGAGCACCTTCAAGAGCAGCGAATGTGAAAGTACAGCGTGAGAAGTATACAGCGAGTGTATCAGTGAGGTACACTTGCTGTATAACATTATATGGCTGTTTACAGCCAGCTGTCTGGTATAGTGGGTTAGGTCATGGCCTATGAGCTGGTAGACCCAAGTTTGGGTCTGGGTGGGGAGGTAATTCTTTTTTACCTGTAAAATAATCTGTATTTTTTTCTAAGTCCCGTTTCCCAGTCCCCCCCCTCGAGTTTTCTCCTTTCCCCTGTGTCCAACCCCCCCCAACTTGATTATAATAAGTTTGGGTAGTGTGGGGGCATAGTCCCCCGCATAAAAATTTTAATCCATATTGTTCCCCCAATTACTTTTAAGCATCCGTTGCTGTTTGCAGCAGTCACTGTAATTGCCATCACTGTTTTTTCCTTTTGGTGATATTGTGGTCGGCGCTCTTTTTCAGTTGCCGTCATCACATAAAACTCAGTAGAATTGTCATTGGCTGTACCTTCCAGGCCAGAGGAAAGGGGCAGCTTTGGGGGCCTATTGAGGTTTATAATGACAATAATATAATGTATAATATAATATAATATAATATATAATAATATGATATTATAATGACATTCGCATGGCTCAGACTTGCCACGGCAGACAGAGACATAAACTTACCCAATTATCAGGTCTTCAGAGCTGACCGCTTAACAAGGGGCGGGGGTGTAGCTATATATGTGAAGGACAACTTACCTGTAACCTGCCTTGATTCATCATCTATGGCGAAAGAATACGAATGCCTCTCCTCAAAGTGGCCCTCTCCCATACCGCACACTACAGCTCAATTGGCTGCTATAGGCCCCTCAACTGACCTCAAGCTACTATCTCATTTGGGCGATCTAATTATTAAGGGAACAGAAGAAACTATTATATTAGGTGACCTAAACCTAAACTGGCTTTCCAAGGCAGCGGCACCCTTAATATCATTCTGCGACACATATGGGCTTACACAGCTCATTGATGAACCCACCAGAGTCAATAAAAAAAACCAGAGCAATAGTACCTTGCTAGATGTTATATTAGTGAGTAAACCGCACCTCTTCTCGCATGCTGGAGTTTTATTCAGTGATATCAGTGACCATTGCCCTATTGCAGGAATAAGATCAACTCGCAAGCCATCTTCCCCTGCTAAGTTTATACCAAGGAGGTCGAAGAAAAAATTCAACGTTGAGGCATACCTGCATGATTTAAATCTCTCAACACGCTGGCAAGAATACTACCTAGCTAACACAGTGGAAAAAGCGCATGAAGTATTGAACGACATAATCACAGATGCACTTAATATCCATGCCCCAATTTCTATGGTACGCACAAAAAACAAATCCTGTCAATGGTTCACATCTGAGCTTAAATCCGCTCTTCTTGACAGAGATAGATTATGGAAAAAGGCACGCAAAACTAAGAGTCTGACTGACTGGATCCTGTTCAAAAGAGCTAGAAATAGCTGTACCAGGAAAGTGCGGATGCTAAAGCTGCATATTATATGTTCGAACTTAACTCCTCCTACCATAATCCTGCCAAATTCTGGAATACCATAAAGGACATAACAGGTCAAGACCCTAGCACTACACTCCCAGTCAAAATTCACTATAATAATGGACCAGTCTCTGATAGATTGGAAATATTGGAATCGTTAATAATCATTTTGCAACTGCTGGCCTAGCATTCGACATCTCTCCGGCAACCATCTACGCTCTCAGCTAGGCATTAAGAGTCCTGATGTTCGGATGACTGAATCTACCTTCTCCTTCAAACCAGCCACCTTGAAACAAGTCGAAGACCTAATTTCTCAACTGGACATCAAAAAGTGCAGGTGCAGACTCCTTGATCCTTATTTTTTAAAATTGCCATGCAAGCACTAGCAGTTCCAATAACACACCTATTTAATCTCTCATTAAAACAGGCTCTATTCCTCAATCTGGAAAACAGCTCAAGTCATCCCCCTACTGAAAGCAGGGGACCCTACGGACCTTAATAACTACAGACTAATTTCTATCCTACCGGTGTTATCCAAGCTGCTTGAAAAAATAGTGAGTACTCAATTGAGAGGATATCTTTAAGAGGCTAATCTGCTAAACCCTGCACGATCAGGATTTAGAACCAAACATAGCACTGTCTCAGCCCTGGCCAAAGTAACAAATGATTGGCAAAGTGAGCTGGATAAAAAAAAATGTGTATGTGCTGTATTCCTAGACCTGAGTAAGGCTTTCGACACGGTCGACCATGATCTACTCCTCTCTTCCTTGTATTCCATAGGCCTAGATGCATCTTCCCTTAAATGGTTTAATAGCTACCTCACAGGAAGGACCCAGCAAGTGAAATCTGAAGGAGATCTATCTCCACTTAAGCCTCTGCAAAGAGGAGTTCCCCAAGGATCCATCCTAGGCCCAATCCTATTTGCCATCTACATCAATAACATCGATATTAATCTCACCAAAGCCACTGTACATCTGTTTGCAGATGACACCGTCTTATCGTCAGTAACCCATCTCTGTCTCAGCATGTGAAGAGCTACAAGCAGAATTCAATATACTTCAACATCAGTTACTGGAAAAAACTTCTCCTAAGCAAAAAACAAAGGCAATGTTTTCTCCCCAAAATCAAACCGGCAACTCCTCTAAGCATTCTCCCCAACTCTCCACTGTTATGGGTGAAAATCTTGAATTGCCAAAAGTTCAAATATTTGGGGTGGCTAGACTATAGACTCGACTGTCTAACTCACCTGGAAGAACTACTGAAAGCTCCGCAGAGGCTTGGCCTCTTTCACAGAATAAAGCATTTTTTAAATAGGGATTCAAAAAGAAGTTGGTCCAGGCCACATTTCTCTCAGTTTTGGACTATGCAGACTTCTCTGATGCGCTGCCTAACTCTTATCTGCATAAACTGGACACACTATACCACAGAGCTTTAAGGTTCATTACAGATCTTCCCCTCAGCACTCATCACTGCTCGCTCTATGCTGCAGTTGGATGGTCTTCACTCCATTTCAGAAGAAATAGGAATGCCATACTTTGGACATATAGGGCCTTATCTAAAAAGCTCCTAAACTATATTTCAGATTGCTTCACACAGGTCACAGCAAGTAAATATGCCTTAAGAAGCCTCAACTTCATCATGCTTAAAGTGCCCAATTTCAACACTCGGTATGGGAGAACTACTATCAGCTACATACTATCTACTTTATGGAATATGACGCATAAGCCCCTGAAATTGAGCAGTCACATTACAGTTACATCCTTCAAACATCTGTATACAAGGCTTATCCAAGAAAAATGTAACTGTTTCCACTAGTACTAGTGTAATTTAATATTAGTGCTAATCTTATCCTTCCCTTCCTCAGTCAGTCAGTCCATGGAATGATTCCACCCTTATCAAGTGCCTCTACCCCATAGATGTATTATACCCCACCCTTCATCCAGCTCCCATCTCTTCCTTAACCTCTTCATAGCCTTATTCCCTGTCATTCTACCGCCATTACAGGCCCCAGCCCATCCATCCACCTTATAATTAATATCATCTTCCACGCCCCGCAACTTGCATCCACTCTCATGCCCCTCCCTTGTCCCCACTATCTATGTTATTTATCGAAATATTGAACATTTTGCTTAGAATGTGTTAGACAATGGGATTTATTTTCAAATTTTGTATATATTTGACCTTTGTATGTGTTGTTTCTCTGTTATATCTATGTAAGTTGAACCTTGACCTTACCAGGTCCATCTTGCAAATGAGCTGTGCTCAATGATGTTCACCTGGATAAATAAAGATTTGATTGATTGATTGATTGATAATGGAAAACTATTGCCCCAAGGTTGAAAAGGTGACCAAAAAGTTGTATTTTGACTTTGGGAGTAATTGTCTACTGGAGGTCACTTTTTCGATCTGAGGGCCAATAGTTATTGACTATCATCCAAGAACTCTAGACCAAATTTGCGTTATTAAACCTTTTTTGAAACCAAACATTACATATGTGTACATTTTTATGAATCTCTGGTGCAGCTTTTTGTTACCCTGTAGCAATGCTTCATGGTCAGCGGCTATGTTTAATGAGCTCCAGATACTTTTAATGAGCTGCAAAAGTATTATTGGTGTAACCCCCCTCAAAAGGGAGATTACCTTTGGCTGTCTCCAGAGCACTGCTGCCACCATCCCCTGCACAGCTCCTTCACCCCGGTCCCAGTCTAGACTGCAGATGTGGGACCCGGGGTTGGGCTGGACACTGTCATTTGCTCTGCTGGTGTGTTCAGCGCCCTTCTCAATGTGTCCTCTGTGCTGCCACCTCTCTTCACTCAAATAGCCCCTGGGCTGCCTTCAGGGTCGGGGAGTCCACAGCCAGACGGTTGCTCAGTTTCAATCAGCACTCAAAGCTGCACGTAGTGCAAAACCACTCCTCCCCTGGCAGCACAGACTTTGGGGACACTCAACTGCGCTTACCTGCCAAAAATCCCTCTCCCAGCCCCACCAGATGGCAATAAGGACTGGGAGGTATTGATCCTGATGGCCAGAAGCTTCACCATGGGACAGAAACATGTTAATATAGAAGATGAAGTAAAAGATTACAAAAGCAGCCATGTTTGTAGTTTCTCTAGACCCAGGACTACTGAAAAGGGGGTCAGAGGACACAGAACCTGGCTGGGAATGTTGGGTGTTCTTGTGTTTAACTTTGCAGAGCCAGCCAGCACCAGACTAGCTCAACTCTGCAAAACAGCTAAATTAGTATAGTACATCCTGTTTCTGTGAAACCGACATCAATTTGGAGCTCTAGCTCAGATCTGCAAAACAGCTAAAATTGCAAGTTGTCCCCTTGAACTGACAGCCATTGAGAGGCAGGGGATTGGCATGTGAATTTCATTGATTGTTCTTGTCCTGGCTGCATGTATTCATTACTACTGACTGTTTTGACCTATGCTATTGTAATTTCATTGTACTCATGCTATGTATCTGTCTTTGACTGTTGTACTCTCCCAGGTCATGCCTGAAAATAGTAATTTCATGGTTTGTGCACCTACCCAGTTAACAACAATTAAATAAATAATGAATAATACATGAGAAGCTAGCCATGATATTTGATTCCTGGCTTTCTGTACAAGGTAGAGACACGTGAATAGAACATATTTGTCTGGGAGATACAAGGAGAAAAACCTGTGAGAAAAGTCTGCAGTCAGCCGCAAGGTTGGAAGAAAACTGTTTAAAGAATCTTTGCAGAAAAATTTCTGTTTCCTCTTGGAACAGCACCAAAGCTCCTGCCCTGGGCTTTGTGCATTATCAGGATTAGTCCTGACAGAGGGTCTAAGTCACCTGAGGCCCTGATTGACTGCCTAGTCCTTGGGGGTGAGTGAAGGCAAGTCTCTTGTGGGGTGAAGAGGATGTCGGAGACCAGCACAGCCCACACCCCTCACTATCCAGCATTGCGTTGTCTGCCACACCTGTACCATCACCTGCATCTACAGCCCTGATGGAAACATCCAGACAGAGCGACCCTGCAGTCTGCTAAAGTCGTGAATACTGGAGAGTACCCCTCCAATTCTGCTAGTCAGGAACAGATAAGAGTAAGTGCTAGGCATTTCTGTACAATTATTACTCAGAGCCCATTTATAGAACTGCAGCAGCCAGGAGCAAATTTGTGTTGAATAATTTGTTTGGGATTCCCAGGCACCAACCTTCAGTCGTTACCCCACTGTGGTCCATCATCAGGCCTACAAATGCCCACTGCATGCACACAATTAATAGACTGCAATGGGACCTCCCAAGGGATTTTGGGGTACTGGTGCACCAATAGGGAGAAACTGTAAATACTGAATGGGGACTCACCAGAGGGTGGTGGGATTTGGGGAGTGATCTCAGAACTGGTTCATTGCATTTAATCCAGTCCATTCCCAGATCCAAAGCTTGTTCCTATCTCCCTCATAAATATCCCTGATGTTTAAATTGCAGTTTGTGATTTGCATATTGCGTTTGCATACATAGTTGGGAGTTGTGTATAATCATAATGGCTCCCTGTCATGAGGGTGGGGTTTGCATTAATTTCCTGTGGGGCAGTATCCTGGCAACCATCTGTCAAAAGGATCCCCATAGGTGGAGGCACTGCACCATTTTTATGTTGCATCCAAAACCAACTGATCCCAGGCACCATTCACCCAAAAGCCTTATAGACTGTGCCTAGGTATCATCAGACAGGTGTAGTCTCACACCTTGCAGGTGGGGGTGGTTACATTAGTAATATATTTATTGCACTAATACATCACTATGTCAAAGCAAACCACAGCATCATATGGTTGAACACAGCTCATAACATTATCATGGACATAATTATTGGCCCTTGGGGGCAGAGCCGGTGGACAACCAAAGCAGACACTCCTTTTTGAGCTCTGCATGCAGTAAACTCTATTTTTATTATTTAAGTGGTTAACAATTTCGGAATCCTAATTTTAATACATATATATGACAATACTGACCCGAGTTGTTTGGCGAAGTTTGGGACTGTTCTGACATGGGACATCCGAGATATCAGCCTTAGATGGAGACGGGGAAAGGGAAGCAGCCTGTGCCTGTAGGAACCTCCATGGCAGGTGGGCAGTAGTGAACTGAAAGTACTGAGGCCAAACACATGCTCAAAGAAGTTTGCAAAGTGGTATTAGAGGCTGTTAAAGATCTTTTGGAGAAAGTGGACACATTTAAAACCAGAGTGAGGGTACTTGAGACACAAATGTGTCAGATGGCAACAGAAGTTATGTCGGCCATCATGACGACAGTCTCTGGAATGGCCAAAGAAAACAAAGTTCTCTGTCACCGACTGGAACATTTAGAAAACTTGGTGAGACCTACCAATCTCCAGCTGCTTGGGATACCAGAAGGTGAGGAGGGATATGACCTCATCCAGTACATCAAGCATTTGTTGGTTGAACCCTTTGGGAATCTCACTGGAGTGGCAGTTCGTTAAGTATATAGGATTTACCCCATGCAAGTGACTCCCTAACGCTGAAGGGGTAACCTGAGATGTCACCGCATTATGTCTTGTGGCAACTGCTAGTCAGGCCATTAGTTCACAGCCAAATGTCTGCATTCCTCGAGCTAAGGAAGTTCTGGATCTCTCTCCTTTATTTTGTTTTTTTCCCCGAGGGCCAGCTACCTATTCCTACTATAACTGTGAAGGAATTGGAATGACCATACTATAATACAAAGATAAGTGTGTCCTCACAAACCCTATTATATCATGTGACATTAATATGGCAAATGCGTATTGACCTCCTCCCGCTTGCGACAGTTTTAAAATGGTGCAGAATGCTGTATAAGTTACACACAATCAGTAGTGTGCAAGGCTGTTCTTCGCTCTTGATGAGATTGTCTGTTCTTGGATTTAGTGCCTGTCTGACATTTTGCGTTTGTAGGAAACTGTTTTCTAACACATGGTGGAATGAAAACTAAATAAGGGAGCTGAAATATGCAAGCGTTTAGATGGAGAAGATTTGTAACCGATGGCTATTTTTTATTAATTGAATGCACTATCGAGTTGTATATGCATAGAGAATCATTTGCCGAAAATCTTCTCAGTAAAATTCTACGGTAAACATCTTTTACTGTATTAGTCACACCAAACATATAACTTCGAACACATTCTCAGTGAACTTTGTACATAAATGAGAATCGAAATCCAACAAAAATAAGGGCATCTAAAATATGGGACTCAAAGTTATAATAGTAAAGTGGAATTCGCACATACAACGCTTAAGCAAATTTTGTACTTATGATATTAAATTGGAGTAGTTGGCCCATATGGATATAAACGAACTTTCCTGACATGTTATTTAACATATTTAAAAAACTTTTGAGCACTGATCATTTTGCACTGTCCTTTGCACTTTATTTATTCAAGTAAAGGATCTATATACCTGAGAATGGATGTTTTTAAATATAATCGGTATACAATTTTTTAAGGAGAGAAATTGACAGTGTTGGAATATGCAAGCATATGAAGCCAAGTCTGATTATATCCTAGTCAATAAATTAAAGAAAGAAACAAAATAAAGTTATAAAAATAAATAAACAAGCTGGCCTGGTGGCGCTGAGGGTTGAAGCGCTGGACGTCACACCTTGCACCATGCCGGCGACCTGGGTTCGTGAGCGGACTCGGGTGGCTGGGGGCTGGCAGGAAAGGGAGAGGATGGAGCGTCCAAAGGACTGCTCTCCTCTCCTGGGGTGGAATCCAGGGCTCACTTGGTGTAACAGTGACCTCTGTTGGAGACCAGGGGTACTGCTTATGCTGAGCCATACAAGTGGGGCAGAGTGGTGGCAGACGTCAGCAACCAGATCGCATGGACGTCATTGCTCATCCGCACTCCGGGGGAAAACTATACATGAAAAATCCCCATCCTCGGGGATAGGCAAAGGCAAATCTGCCCCCACTGTGCCACACTCCCGACTGTTACCGGGTGGGTTCCACAGGTAGACAAAAAATGTACTCAGAGGCAGCAATTCAGGTGCAACCCACTTTTTACTTAGCGGGATGTTTATTTCAGCATAAACAATTTCAGCACCAATAATGAAAATAATTTCAGAAAAGAAAAAAAAAATAATAAAATCAAAGGCAATACAATAGCTTTCTTTAGCTCTCTCTCTAGGACCTCTCTCCAGCTAGGTCAGGAAGAACTGACCCTATCTGATGATCTGATACTAAGGAAGGTAGGGTTTAAGTACCCGCCTCCCTGATCAGGTGATCAAACATTTCCAACATTAAACATAGAAACATAGACTTTGACGGCAGATAAGTCTAGTCTGCCCGTTTCCCTACCTACAGGATAGGCCGCAGATCCTATTTAACCAACAGCCTATATCTTCCTGCCCCCCACAAGAATTGCCTTATGTCTGTCCCATGCATTCTTGAATTCTCCCACAGTTTTAGACTCCACAACTTCCTCAGGAAGGCTGTTCCATGCATCCACTACCCTCTCTGTGAAATAATACTCTCTCACATTGCCCCTGAACTGCCCTCCTTCTATCTTTAAATTGTGTCCCTTGTTCTTGCAAGTCTCTTTTTCTGAAAGATGCTACCCTCTTGGACCTTGTTGATTCCCTTGAGGTACTTGAAAGTTTCTATCATGTCCCCCTCTCCTTCTTTCCTCAAGGGTATACATATTAAGCTCCTTTAGTCTCTCCTCATACGGCTTCTCTTGCAGACCCTGCACCATTTTGTTGCCCTCCTCTGGACTGCCTCTATCCTGTCTATGTCCTTGCAGAGATGGGGTCTCCAGAACTGGACACAGTATTCCAGATGGGGTCTCACCAACTGTCTGTACAGAGGGATAACAACTTCCTGTTTTCTGCTGCTGATGCCTCTCCCTATACATCCCAGTATACCCCCGGCCCTCCCTACTGCCTACTCACATTGCTTGCTAACCTTAAGGTCATCTGATATGATTACCCCCAGGTCCCTTTCCTGTTTTGTTGTTGTTACTACCTCCCCACCCATTGTGTATTCTTCCCCTGGGTTCTTGTTTCCCAGGTGCATTATTTTGCACTTTTTTGCATTGAATCCTAGCTGCCATACGTCTGACCATTCCTCCAACCTTGCCAAGTCCCTTTTCATCCTTTCCACGCCTCCTTGTGTATCAACCCTGTTGCAGATCTTTGTGTCATCTGCAAAAAGGCATACTTTTCCTTCCAGTCCCTCTGCAATGCCACTGATGAAGACATTAAAAAGGACTGGACCCAATACTGAACCCTGCAGTACCCCACTAGTAACCGCCCTTTCTTCAGAGTGGACTCCATTTACAATTACCTTCTGTGTCCTGTTGTCCAGCCAATGTTTTACCCAGGCTACCACCCTGGGACCCACTCCCAGGCTGGTTAATTTGACTAATAATCTTTTGTGTGGGACTGTGTCAAATGCTTTGCTAAAGTCTAGGTAGGCCATGTCCACAGCCCCTTCCTGGTCTACTACTTTGGTCACCCAGTCAAAGAAATCTATTAGATTTGTCTGACATGACCTTCCCACTGTGAACCCATGCTGCCTTGGATCCTGTGCTCCACTGACCTCTAGGTACTCAACTATTCTTTCCTTCAGAAGTGACTCCATCACTTTCCCTACCACAGAGGTCAGACTGACAGGTCTGTAGTTTCTGCCTCTGTCTTGGTCCCACTTTTGTGAAGGGAATCACATCCGCCTTCCTCCAGTCCTTGGGTACCACACCATCCTCCCATGATTTATTAAAAGAGTAGCCAGTGGTTTCACTAGTTCCTTCCTTAATTCTTTTAGAATTCTGGGGTGAATTCCATCAGGACCCATTGCTTTGTCCACCTTCAGTTTTAGGAGTTCTTGCAGAACCCTTTCTTCTGTGAAAGGACTGGGATCGACCCCCCTATCAAGAGTGCTTCTGTTAATTGGATTAGGCACTTCCCCCTCCTCTTTTGTGAATACTGAGCAGAAATATTCGTTCAGTATTCCTGCTTTTTCACTGTCCCCCTCTGCCCACCCACCGTTTATTCTGTTCAGCCTCACTATCCCTCCCTTTGTCTTTCTACGCTCGCTGATGTACCTATAAAAGGTTTTATCCCCCTTCTTAACTGATTTGGCTATCTTTTCCTCAGTTTGGGCCTTTGCTGTTCTGACTTCCTCCCTACTTCTTTCTGCCTTAACTGGTACAGCTCTCTGTCCTGCTCCTTCTGTGTTTCCTTATACTTCTGGAATGCTATCTTTTCTTCCTGACTTTCACAGCCACCTCTCTTGAGAACCATAGTGGCTTTTTCTTCGCTTTGATTTGTTTATTTGCTTCACACAAAGGCTTGTTGCCTCTGTGATGGCAGTTTTGATAATTCTCATTGTTGCTCCACACCTCCTTCTAGCATGTTTGCTAGTGCTTTTCTGAGGCACTCTCCCATCTTGCCAAAGTCAGCCCTCCTAAAGTCCAGTACCCTCACTTTTGTATATCTTGACTCTATAGCTGAGTTTAACGTGAACCACACTGTTTAATGGTCACTTGTCCCCAGATGGCAACCCACTTCTAGATCTGAGATCCTCTCACTGCCCCCGTTTGAGAGTATGAGGTCTAAGATTGCTCCCTCACGAGTGGGTTCGAAGCCTAGCTGTCTAATGCCTGCCACCTGTGAGGCGTCAAGAATGGCCCTGCTTTGGATGTCGCTGCAGCAAATGTGCTCCAGTTAACATCTGGCATATTCAGGTCTCCCATCAACAGTATCTCCCTTTCTCTGCCATTCTAAGAATGCCTTCCATCATATCCTTGTCCATTCCTTCCCCTGACATGGGGGTCTGTACACAACCCTGTGCGGATTGTGGTGCCCTTCCAGTCTCCAAGGTGACCCACAGTGCCTCCTCTCCTCCCTGTTTACTCTTTTGTTCAGTTGCTTTTATCCTTCCTTACATAGAGAGCTACTCCTCCCCTCTTCTCCCCTGCCTGTCTCTCCTGTAGGTTATGTACCCTGGTATGTTAACATCCCAGTCATGGTTCTCTGTGTACCATGTTTCTGTGACTGCTACGATATCCAGGCATCCTCTTCCATTAAGGCCACCAGCTCAGGGAGCTTGTTGCCCAGACTACGGGCATTGGTACTCATTACCTCCATTTCCTGATGGCCTTACCCCCTTTTCCCCATCCCTGTCCTTCTTGCCTTTGTCACTTTCTCCATTTACCCCTGCCCTTCTCCCTATTGACACCTCCATGTTGGTGTTTGCCACACTTACTACCGTGATTGTTTGGGGGCTAGGATTTTCCTGCTCCTTTCCAGTGCCTCCCCCCTTGGCTAGTTTAAAAGCTTGCCAATGAAGCATTTAAAGCTATCACCTAGGATCCTGGTTCCCCTCCTGGACAGATGCAGCCCATCATGCCAGTATAGGCTTGCATCACTCCAGGTGGACCCCAGTCCCCAATGAAGCCAAATCCCTGAGCTCCACACCAGTTTTTCAACCACTGATTGAATCCTATGGTACGGAACACCCTAGCCTCTCCTATGCCATAGATGGGTAGCACCTCCGAGAAGGTTACCGTGCGTGCTACTTGACTAAGGCCCCTCCCCAATTCCACAAACTCTTCCTGCACTTCTCTAATCCCTTTCTTAGCCAGGTCATTTGTCCCTAATGGACAATGACATCCAGCTCCCTCCCCTGTGCAGCTGCTCCAGCAATCCTGAAGATTCGCTCCCTGTCCCTCCAAGCCATGGCGCCAGGCAGGCACCTTACCTCCCTCTCCCCTTCCTTGCCCAGTTCTACCTTCCTAACAATGGAGTCCCCCACCAGGAGTTGTTTCCTTCCCCTGCAGGGTCCCCTGCCACCCTCCTGTGGGTCTCCTTTGTGGAGGTTCCCAGCATCCTCCTTGGTCTCCACTGTAGGTGCCTCCATAGAGGAACCACACTTTGCCAGAATGGCATAGGAATTGTGGAGAGGTACAACTGGAGGGATGTGCCTCTGTTCCACCACCTCACCCTCCCTGAGCCCACTGTGGTCCAACCGCCCTCTTTCTTGGCAACCTCTGAGGCAACGGCAGTGGCACTGGTGGTCCCTGGATGGAAGAGGAGGTCCCACAAATCCTGGCCAACTCAGCCTGGAGATGAGCAACCTCCCTCAGCCCAGAGAGGTGCCTGCAGATGGGACAACACCGCATCCTCCAGAACATCTCCCTGAAGACTGCTGCTCCACAGCCACTGCACTGCACCACTCCAATCATATCTTATTTCTGGCCCCGTAACTGTTTGCAATCCTTACTCTTTCCTCTGTTTTTTTCTCTCTCCTTACTTTCTGCCTGTGTGCCCTTTAAGCTCCTGATTGTCCTGTTCTGAGACAAGAATATCCTATATTTCTCAGTAGACCACTTACTTGTTCAGAGGCAGACCTCCAGCAGCTAGAGGGGGCCGG
Organism: Neoceratodus forsteri; assembly: GCA_016271365.2. Lineage (NCBI taxonomy): Eukaryota > Metazoa > Chordata > Ceratodontiformes > Ceratodontidae > Neoceratodus > Neoceratodus forsteri. Next base: position 110,812,538 of record JADMNL010000028.1, read on the forward strand.
AGAGCTACTCTTGCCCTTCTAGGATGGTCGGTCCTTGGTGGTTCTGTGATCACTCACTTCCTGCCCCCAAACAGGAAGTTCCTGTTGTCAGTCAAATCCTGTGCCTATAAAAATAGAACTAGCTTTGGGTGGGAAGGGAAGGAGGGCAATATAGTCCCAGTAGAGAAGTTCAGTCACACAGCAGTCCTTTCTCCTGTAGTCTTCTGCCAAGCTATTAGCAGAATCTTTCTAAGGCAGTCTTTAAATGTAGCTTCCTTCTAGCTAAGCCACTCCCCCTACTTACCAGATCTTTCTACAAGTAATTTAAACCTCACAACAGTTAAGTCCTTTCAGTCACCTGAGATTTACACCTAGATGACTTTTCAGTTACCCATTCAGTTCAGTTAACCCAAACACACACCCCTTTTTGCTTTGTTTTGTATGTTAGCCTTTTTACCCTAAATTAAAGGTCTAAATACAAAAGTTCTTCTAATTTAGTCCCAGCAGAGAAGTTCAGTCACACAGCAGTCCTTTCTCCTGGAGTCCTCTGCCAAGCCATTAGCAGAATCTTTCTAAGGCAGTCTTTAAATGTAGCTTCCTTCTAGCTAAGGCACTCCCCCTACTTACCAGATCTTTCTACAAGTAATTTAAACCTCACAACAGTTAAGTCCTTTCAGTCACCTGAGATTTACACCTAGATGACTTTTCAGTTACCCATTCAGTTCAGTTAACCCAAACACACACTTTTTTTTGTTTTGTTTTGTATGTTAGTTTTTTACCCTAAATTAAAGGTCTAAATACAAAAGTTCTTCTAATTTAGTCCCAGCAAAGAAGTTCAGTCACACAGCAGTCCTTTCTCCTGGAGTCTTCTGCCATGCTATCCTGGTCTCAGCATAAGCAGTACCCCTGGTCTCCAACAGAGGTCACTGTTACACCGAGTGAGCCCTGGATTCCTTAAAACCTTGTTTAAAAACTCTAAACATTGGTTTAACAGCAATTGTATCTTTTTATACATGGAGAGAATCCCAAAAGTGTTTTTATACAACAAAATAATGCTTTACTAAGAAAGTTTGAATGACAACTAGGAAGTCTGGAGGTGATTGACAGTTTGGACTGTTTAAAACTGAACCACTAGGTGCCGCTGATCCCCTATAGTTATCCTCAGTATCCTGCAAGAGCTTCAAGCAAACAGACCTCCCCTTTTATTTTCCAGAAGCAAATAACAAAACTTTTACTTTCAAAGCATTACCTTTCTCAGGTAAAACCTAGTCTGTATTATTTTAGAAGTTCTGCTTTAAAAGACATGCCTAAATAACCCCAGCTCTATGGAGCAAAAAGAGAATGTTTTTTATTATTTATTAAAAAGGAGCTGTGCTTTTATGAAGGATTGCAAGGAGCAGGAACTTGTTTTGCCCTCACAAGCCGTCGGGTATGCTGAAATGCTGACGGCTTTCAGACCCAAAAATAGAAACTGCTGCAGCAGGGTATTGTCATGGTAGACTGAGAAATAGAGCAACATCGCTCCACAAATACAAAATAAAAACCCAGGACAGACTGTTTATGCAGTCCACAACATCCAGCGTAATTGAGCTAAATGAATAAGCTCTAGGGAAAACAGTCAAGCCATCAGCTGAAATTTATAACCCGACGGCTGGCACTTTTACTTTTATGTACTTTTTTGGGGGGGAAACTTAAAAGGGCTCTCCTGGGACATAGGAGAGCTTCAAACGCCAGCACTTGTTCAAGGGGCTAAGTCTCCTTCCTAGAGACAATTTAAAAGGCAGAAAAGTAATAAAAAAAAACAGAAGCGCGAGCGTGCGCATGATCGTGGGGGCTTCACGATTGTGCGAACAGTCGCGCTGGAACCAAACAAGCGCTGTCTTCCTAACCCCAATGCATTCTCACAGAAAGAGTTTTTTTTTCTGAAGACTGCTGGCTTTCCTTCTTGTACACATCAAACATTTTGTCACCAGAACACCAAATACAGCAAAGGAAACTTTTGAAGCACAAAGGAGAAAGGGAATTACTGCTGGTATGGTGTTTATTTTATTTCTAATAGCAGCTTATCTGCCACACCACTTCTCCCAGATAGTTAGGGAATACCAAGCAGACTAGGGACATTGAAGAGACAGAGAAAACAATAAGAAGGGATAAGAAAGGGGAAGAAGGGTTATGTAAAGGAGGTGGCCTGCCTCCATACAGAACAATAGAGACAGCAATCAGCACAGAAACGATAGTGGTTGCAACCAGAGGATTAGAAGAAAAAAGACGGTCCCAAGTCTCAGTGGCAGGAACTGACCCTGTCACACCGACTACCAGGCACTCTCCTCTCCAGGGCTGATTGCCCAGTCTGGCATACTAGATTCTAGATACAGCGCCCTGGGCAGATAGGGCAGCCCCAGCTCGGGGGTTCAGAGCGGAGGTCCTTTGGGCTGGTGTGAGGAGAGGAGGTGTCTCATGCGGGAGGCAGAGAGCTCAGGTGGTGAGCTGCCAGAGAGTTCCCTGTAGGATGGTGCATAAAGAAGTTAAAAAAAAGTCGTTTTCGTTATCCAATTTTGGTGCTGGTGTTCAACTCGGGTATAGTGGAGTAGGAGGTACCTGATCTTTCGTATGGTATTAAGGGCCGTTAAAGATCTTTCAGAGAAAGTGGACACATTTAAAACCAGAGTGATGGTACTTGAGACACAGATGTGTCAGATGACAACAGAAGTTATGTCGGACACTGACTGTTCTAATAAAATCATGACGACAGTCTCTGGAATGGCTAAAGAAAACAAAGTTCTCTGTCACTGACTGGAACATTTAGAAAACTCAGTGAAGCTTACCAATCTCCAGCTGCTTGGGATATCGGAAGGTGAGGAAGGACATGACCTCATCAAGTACATCAAACATTTGTTGATAGAACCCTTTGAGAATTTCACGGGAGTGGCAGTTCATCAAGTATATACGATTACCCCATGCAAGTGACTCCCTAACACTGAAACACCATGCGGTATGGTTATTGTCATGGGTGGCCCACATCAGAGGGACATGGTGCTCTGTAAAGCTAAAGAACTTGAGCTACTTTCTTTATCAGATAACTCTCTTATTTACTTCTGTCCTGACCTTAGTTTCCGAAAGAGAGATAGAGAGAGAGAGAGAGAGAGAGAGATGGCAGGCCTTTGGTGTGCATGTAGCTTTAAGGGTTCTGGGCATTTCCAACTCACTCCAGTTACCTGCACATTTGAAAATACTCTATGCTGAGCTGGCCCAGTGGCGCTGAGGTGGAGGCGCTGGACGCCGTGCTGGCGACCTGGGTTCGGGAACGAGCCTAGGCCGCTGGGGGATGGCAGGGGAGAGGGAGGATCAAGCATCTGGAGGACAGCTCTCCTCCCTCGGGGGGGTTCCAGGGGCCATAACCAGCACAGCAGTGACCTCCGGTGGAGACCGGAGGTACTGCCATGTTTAGGGCTCATGTAGGGGGAGGCGGAGCCACGACAGGATGTTCCCTCGCGTCCTGATATGTCGGGGCTCCGCCTGGGTGGGGTAGGGGTGAGGGCGTAACAGAAAAAAGAGAAAATCCCTCTGCCTCCCGATAGGTGATGAAAGGTCGAGGGGGGTCAGTCCACCACACCCAATGTCGGGCCCTACCTCTCGCTCCTGTGCTCTCCACTGCCTCGTGCCACCAGACTGGATTATAAAGATAGAGCGCCAGGAGGAGCAATCTGGTGGTCCTGCCTCGGGGGACGCAGAGCCGGGGGGCCAGATGGCAGTGAGAGCAGTTGGAGGGGTCCCTGCCCGGAGGTGTGAGAGGGGGGGCTTCAGACAGGTGGGATCAGGACCCAGATTCCAAGTGTCCACTCCTGAAAGAGTTTAGGAAGGTAGGAGTGCAGAAAAGAAAGTTGAAAAAAAAAAAAAAGAAAATGCTGTATGCTGGAAAGCTGTGTGTAACGTATACTTAATGTTATTAACAACTTAATGTAATTACTCAACGAGACCGATGGAGAATCAAAAATAATTTATTTAGCAATGGTATTATAGTGCCACTTGCACTTAGCCTTAGATGTTACATGATTCCACTTGATGTTACACATGCACAGCTTATATACACAATTTGAAAGTTACACCCCAAACAGGACTAACGCTATAATTTGCTCCTAGCAATCCTATTACGTAATATGGTCATTTACTGTGTGTTGGTGATACACTGCCTGGAACTGGCTACATGACCTTAGATATGGACATGTTTGAAGAGCCCAGTTTGATACACTGCCTGGAACTCACATTTACCTGCATAGCCAGTTGCACCATACTACAATGCTTTATTTACAGCATAAATACCTTTTATTTATAGCACAAATACCTTTGACAGGGCACTGCCTGTCACATTCTGCCTTACTTGTTTAGTGGCTAGTGCATTTTATTCCAGACCCTGCCTAGGCTCATTATGTGACTTATATTTTTTATGTTTTTTTGTTTAACTCAGTTTGAGCATTGAGCCACACATTTCAGTCACAATTGTGGCCATTTAGCTTTTGCCCTTACACTGTGTTTATTTAATGACCTAGCTGAGGCTGGGAAAAGAATAGAAAACATTAATCAGGACTTAATGTCCATTGAGGTGGAAGAGCAATTGGGCACTGAGGAATAAACATTGTGGTAATGCCAGAATACTGTATCTGTTGTAGGTTTCACCTGCTGTTTAAAAATCCTTATACAAAAGGGGGTTTCTTGCTGTATTGGCCTAGTCTTCTTTCTGGAAATGGCGACTACCTCATGGCTGTTTTGGGGCCTTCACTGAGAACTGAGGTGGGGTGCAAAATGACCATCAAGTGCTTCAGGCTGAAGACCGTGCATGTCATTTTTCTAGTGGCAGGTACAAGTCAGTGACTGAGGGGTTGGCAGTAAACCATCAAAAGTTGATATGTTAAAAGTTTAAAAGAAACTATGTTTTTGCTGGATGCCACACCTCGCACCATATCGGTGACCCAGGTTTGGGAGCAAATTCGGATCCCGGGGGTTGGCTGGGGAGGGAGAGGATTGAGTCTGGAGGACCGCTCTCATTTGCTGGGGAAGAGGGTCCTGCTGGACTTCCGGTGACATCACGGAGCAGTACCAAGACTAATTTGTGAAGCTCCCGACCCAGCTGACTTAAAAATCCTCCTAAAACAGTATTTTACAAACCAAAAGATGTCGAAAAGCTCAGGCGGAGCATCTCAGTCTACAAATAAAGGCAAAAATCGTCCCGATTCGAGAGCAAATGCCAAGGATGCCACCAAATTAAAAGCGGGCCCATCAAGCAGGCCATCCTCCCCAGCTGGCTCGCAGGCACCTGACTATGATACCGATGGAGATAACGAACACCTATCATGCTCCAGATTCGAGAGGCTATTGCACGAGATTACTGAATCCAGGAGAGAGAATGAACAGGAGTTCTGAGCGATGCAAGCCCAACTTGCTACTTTTGAGAGTCGCATCGGGCAGATGGAGGAAAGGGTGTTGGAAACAGAGGACTCTACAGTGCAGCTTGCAAAAATTGTTCAGGGCTTCGTTCAACAAACAGAATACTTGCAAGCCAAATGTTTGGACCTCGAGGGTCGCTCCCGACGGGACAACCTACGCTTGTATGGGCTCCCAGTTACAATAGGACTGAAATATGTCATTTATTCACACGCCTCTCAAATACACATGAAAGGTTTCTGAGGTCAGCTGGGTACGGGGCATACTGAGGGGGCAGTAACCCGTACGGTAACTACTTTAATTAGAGCCGCACGACACCGAGGCTCTTGAGAAGGTCCTCCGGTAACGGAGGTGCAATAATTCCTTCTCGTCCTCCTATAAATATAGGAGAACAAAGGGGCTAGTAGAGTAACTTAGCCCCCTACCTTGGAAGCAAATAATTATTTAAACACTGTTGATGACTCTGTTAATGTTTAAAGTTGAGTTGATATGTAGTTCTAAACAAGGCATAGCAGCACGATTGAAAACAATGAGTAACATAAAGTGTTGACATGGCAAAACTGTTTTGAAGAGGAGGGAGCTACCACTATGGGAAAAAGACCACTACTTAGAGGCTCTGGGTAAAATTGAGGTTTATGATCCACCTTAAGATGGCGCAATCCTATATAATAAGCATGTATAATGTGCATGGCATTACTAACCCGGTCAAGAGAAGTAAAATTCTCAATTAATGAGAAGACAGGGTGCCAGTATCTTATTACTCCAGGAGACACACCTTACACAAAGTGAGCATAAAAAATTTGAGAGATTGGGCTTCTTCCAGGTGGTGGCCTCCTCCTATAAGGGGGGCAGACAGCGGGGGACAGCTATAATGATTAAGCAAGGAACTCCTTTTAAGATTAAGGACAAGATTATAGATAAAGAAGGAAGGTTTGTATTCTTAAAAGGTCTCTTAGAAGGCCAGATGACTACATTAGCCTCGATCTACATGCCCCCAGCAACAGAATTTTTGACGTATAGTAATCTCTTCACCCAATTAGCAGGCTGGGCGGAGGGTAGAGTGATATGTGGGGGGGACTTTAACCTAGATATTTCGGGGGGGGGGGAGTGTTCCTCTCAGAGCCCAACAAATAAAACCAGCGGAAGGATCCAGAAACTGCTACAGGAAATGGGTTACGAGGATATCTGGAAATTTTTGCATGGACCGGCGACTAGGCATACGTTCTACTCGCAGGCCCATGACTCCTACTCCTGCCTTGATTTTATAATGACTCAAAGAGAACACCTAAATTCTGTACAGCAGATTTGGCAAGGAGACTTTACCCTTTCGGACCATGCACCTCTTTATTGTAAAATACTCTCCCGTAGCACCCGTAAATAAACGTTTTGGAGACTTAACTTATCTTTACTCAGAGATAAGGAGACACAGGAGACGATTAAAAACATCATAACCCAGACATTATTAGATCATGATACTCAAGACACTACAATGGCTATGATCTGGGATACAGTTAAAGCGGTAGTGAGAGGGAAATTTATAGCAATCTCAACCCACTTGAAGAGACAAAGAGAGTCGCGTAGACTTTCACTGGAAGCCAGGATAGGGGCATTAGAAGAAATGCAAAGAGCTAAACATTGTAAGTCCCGTTCGCGGGAACTTATCTCCCTTAGAAACAATTAAATACTATCCTAGACTATGCCATAGAGCAGAAGTTGGTATACCTCCGGCACAAATACTACGATGGGGGTCCTAGATTTACGAGACTGGTAGCCGGCCAGCTACGTGCTTGGAAGGCTAAATCTATTATATTAAAAATAAGGCACCCAGTTACCAATGTCCTTGGAAGTAGTACTCATGCTATTTCTGAGGCTTTCCATCACTACTATTCTACACTTTACACCGAGGGTAACACCCACTCGGAAGAGGGAATCCAGCAATTTCTGACCCCCCTGGATCTTCCAGTATTGACACAGAGGCAAGGGGAATTGTTGATGGCCCCAATCTCTACTAAAGAGCTGGCAACAGCAATTGGAAATTTAAAAACAGGCAAATGCCCAGGGTCTGACGGGCTACCAGGGGAATTTTATAAAGCTTTCTCCAAAACACTGGTTCCCATATTGGGTCGGGTGTTTTCCTTCGTGGCCTCGCAGGAGGGAGAACCACCCCCTTGGAACGAGGCAATAGTCTCGGTAATACCAAAAGTGGGGAAAGATCTTACACACTGCTCTTTCTACCAACCAATATCTATTTTAAATACAGACTACAAGATATTTGCCTCCATATTGGCAAAGCGCCTGGTTCAGTATGCCCCAACCACAATAAATTTGGACCAGTGTGGCTTTATCCCTGGACGCCAAGCCCAGGACAATGTTAGGCGTACAGTCTGCATTATTGAACACATCCGTGCTCATAGAATTCCGCGGTTTTGCTGGGATTAGATGAGGAACATGGTGTCATGGAGATTTTTGAGAGGGGCCTTATTAAAATCTGGCTTCCCATCCCAGTTTATAGACACCATCTTTAAATTTTACAAGAATCCCACTGGTTATATTAGAACAAACGGCCATATATCACAAAGATTTTCCCTAAACAGAGGAACTAGACAAGGCTGCCCCCTCTCTCCACTGCTATTTGCATATTATATAGAGCCCCTAGCCCAATACCTAGGGCAGACCCCAGACATTGAAGGAATAACACTGCCAGGGGGTGAACAAAAGCTGGCATTATTCGCTGACGATATCCTGCTTTACTTGGCTAACCCAAATACATCAGTGGAGGCCCTTTTTAAGAAGATACAAGAATTTTCCAAAATATCTGGATTTACGCTTAATATAAGTAAATCTGAAGCTTTAACATTTGAATATATTCCAACACCCTCTCTGAGAAAGAGGTATCCCGTTAGATGGGATAATGATAGTATGACCTACTTGGGGGTACAAATCACTAAAGATCCAAATAGATTACTTGCCCAGAATTTTCACCCTTTGGTAATTAATATCAAAAATGACTTGAAGAGATGGGCGCTCTTGCCATCATCCTTTTATACTAGGACCCTATCCCTTAAGATCAATGCATTGCCTAGATTTTTGTATCTATTTCAATGTGTTCCATGTGCCCTGTCCCCCAAAGAGCTTCTCTCCTGGCAAAGACTATTGAATATGTATCAGTGGAACCAAAAAAAAACAAGAGTTAGTTGCCGAAAATTGACCCTACCTAAAGAATTGGGCAGGGTAGCCCTTCCCTCACTTCACAATTACTGGATTGCAGCCCAGATGCACTTGGCATTGCTATGGGGAACTAAAACGTATCAGGCAAAATGGAAACAAATAGACCTAGCGAGACCCTCGCCAATACCACTACCAGTCTGTTTATTTTCCAGGCCAGACCTCAAGAAGGTAATTCAGCTAGCCCCTCAGGCGACTGTAACTATTTTAAAGGGGTGGCAATTAGGGACGGAAAATAAGCCCTGTACTCGGCATTTCTGGAAGTACAACTGGTTCGTCCTGACTCACTCATTTGACAACCAGTGGTATAAAAACCAGATTAAAAAGGGGCTCGAAGCACCATGGCAAATGCTAAAAGGGGACTAGGTTATGGGCTTTGAGCAAGCACAGAGGGTCTATGACTGGTCCGAAAAAGATAGATTATACTATTATCAGATTAAAGCTTATATCTTAACGCAAATCAGACACAATGGAAGAGGCTCCAGGTTTGAGGAGGATAATATCCCCTTTAGGCAGATATGGTCCTCAAACCATGGCGAAAGAGCGATATCCATAATATACAGGACTCTTGTTTTACAAACCTCCCACGCAATGGTACCGGTGCAATCTAGGTGGGAGCAGGAATTGACACAGCCAATATCCTCTAAAGACTGGATAAAAATATGGAGAGGAACGTGGACCACCACTTCCTCCCCTATCTGGAGGGAGTTTATTTGGAAGGTAAGGGCGAGATTTTTTCTGGTCCCCTCAGTAATGGCTCAGAGAAATCCAGGAAAGACATTTCAATGTTGGAGGGGGTGTGGTGAGCCAAGGGCTTCATATAAACATATCATCTTAGACTGTCCAAGGATATCAGCCTTTTAGCAGCAAGTAATGAAATATATTAGGTCGATGTTAGACATACAAAGCCCGCTTATGGGGTTCAATCTGATATTGGGGGTTCCTCCCTGGGAGGTCAGAGATAAGGCTAAGGTATATTTATGGTCCATATTCTTGGGCTCAGCTTATAAAGCTATTACAAAAAAGTGGCTTCAAGTGACCCCCCCTCGAATTTCGGAGTGGAAGTCATTAATACTAAATATTCAGCACAATGAGCAGATCTCTCTAAGCCTCCAAGAGAGGATGGAGATTTATATCACAAGGTGGGCACGGTGGGAACTCTTTCAAGACCAAATAATAGAAGGAGGAGATGAAGCGAATTAACTATAAGCAAAGGGCCTCAACTTTAGAAATGGCAATAATGAAATAAGACTTGAAAGGCAGGGATGGAGATGTTGACAATTAGGGTGAGGTAAGGGTACCCCAGTAAGTATATTTGTACTAATGCTAATGCCAACCTATTTACTAGGATAAAACAGGAAAGATATATTTGCATAAAGTATAGATGTGATGTTCATGAGTTAATGATATTGCTCTGCATATAATGCCAAAGTTTTTTAAGTTCTCTTTGTTATTGTTGATAATGGAAAGGCTGCACATGGAGGCAGCCTAAACTTATATATGTGTATGTATTAAGTTGTGCTACTAATAAAGGAAGTATATAAAAAAAAAAGAGGGTCCTCCCACGCCTCTCCTAGACTGCCACCTTGTGGAGGTGAGGTGGCAGGGCAGCAGGAGCAACATGTTGAGAATGACAGGCGACAGAGCACCATGGTGCATGCTGCCTCCACATGCACATGCACTGGTGCTCACTGCAAGCACCTGGTCAGAAGATAAAGATGGAAAATAGCCAGAGGATGATGCTGAGTTTGTCCTTTGGCCCACATCACCACCCTGGGGCTGTCTGCAGATCTGGATATGTGTGCTGTGGGTGGGGGGGTGACCCACACCTTCGTGGCCCCACCACAGGGGGTAAAACATGGGGGATTTTCAAAGTTGAGTCCTAGGGGAGGTGATAGTCAGTCTTGGATGGACTAGGGCAGAGTGGGGCTGACTGGCTACAGGTGGAAAAGCCTTTGTGGCAAAAAAGAAACTGTGTTTTAAAGATCAATGGCAACCATTTTACACATTGTTAAAAAAAAGCCTGAATTCAAGTCGCAGTGTCATGAGTAGTGTTTCCTGAAAGTGTCATGCTATTTGGTTTTGTGGCTTTCTTTAAATCAGCATTTGTTAACTTGTTCTGCACTAACTGGAAACAGTCAGGCTGTTTCTGTCCCTCTGACTGAACCTTGGAGAGTGATGACATCATACTGGACTAAGCTACAGCTTCAGCAGTGTAAGTCCCTGCTCGACTAAAGAACTGAAGAGCTATTAACTTCCCATTAGAGCAATCTGTGAGTTAATTGTTTGTTGTCCAGGGTTTTTACTAACTCAGTCTCTGGTATTTGTTCAGATGAATTAGCTGACAATCCACAGTTTGTTCTTCTAGAAAGCTGATTATTTGAATGTCAGTGCAGAATTGAAGTTATATGCATTTGAGAAATCAGCTAGTCTGTATCACAGCTGCTAGCAGTTCTTTCTCATCAAATCTCTGTGCTTTTTTCTAGCTATATAACACTGCGTTGTTTAATAGATATAAAATAAATCTAAAGTATGTTAATTCATACAAGTAGTTTGTCTTTGATGTAGCCTCAATAAATAGGTTCATGTAAGAAAATGTTTTTTCCTCTCAGATTGAAAAACAGGTGCCAGCCACACTCTAGTTCAGGGCCATGTACTATATGAACTCACAAATTTCAGTTCTTTGATGGTTTCTGTGTGAAAATACATCATGTATAACTAGAAACACTATATGGCATCCTGATGCCCCCATCTCCTGCCTACATTTGAGTCAGCTTGAATCTGATGCTCCCTGTCACCTGCCCCACAAGCCCCGTGTCTCCTGCCCCACATTCGAGGATGCTGCACCCTGCTACCCACTCTCTTCTCTCATAGAGTTGGGATTGCTGCACCCTGTTACCCTGTCTCCTGCCTGAACAATCAGGGCCTCTACACCCTGCTGCCCCCTGCCTGAACAGTTGGGGCTACTGCATCCTGCTGCCCCTATTCCACCCCCCATCAGAGCCACTGCTGTTGCCCCTTGTTCCTGTCACCACAGTGCTGCACTCTGCAGTGCCATAGAATCCCATGTCTCCTGCCTCCACATTTGGGGCTGCTGCACCATGCTGCTCGTTCCACCAGAGGTGGGGCTTTTATTGTACCCTGCTACCTACTTCCATTTTCCCAAATGGGCAGGGCTGCTGCACCATGCACATCCCATCCCATGGTCAGGTGCTGTACCCTGATGCCTCCCATGTCCTGCCCCACAATCAAGGCTTCTGCACCATGCTGCAGTCTATCCCTTCCCACCATAGCCAGTGCTGCTTCCCCCTGTTCCTGTCTACCCAGTCAGGGCTGCTGTGCCCTGATGTACCATATAGCCCCATGCCTCCACAGCCCCATGACTTCACAGTTAGGGTTGGTGCATCATGCTGCACCCTGCCACCAAAGTCAGCTTTTGTGCTACACTGCCCAAATGAAAAAACAGAAAAATACTTTCATCTTGTGTTATGAGGGTGAAGAACAGAGGGCAGTAGGGTGCAGAAGTCCTGACTGTTTGACCAGGAGTCAAGGGAGGCTTTAGGGTACAACAGCACAAACTGTGGGACAGGATGCAGTAACCACACCTTGGTGGAACTGACACAGCTATGGAGACAGAGGACAGGGTGCAGCAAATGCCCTAACTCTTTTGGCAAGTGGCAGCATGGTGCACCAGCCCTAACTATGGAGGCAAGGGGCTCTAGGGCACTGCAGGCCACAGCAGCCCTGCCTGAGTAGGCAGGAGCAGGGTACAGCAGCCCTGGCTGTAGTGGCAGGGGACTGTGAACAGCATGGTGCAAAAGCATTGACTGTGAGGTAGGACTCAGGGGGGCATCAGTGTACAGCAGTTCTGACTATGGGATGGGGTGCACATGGTTCAGTAGCCATGCTCGTTTGGGACAATGGATGTGGATAGCAGGGTGCAGCAAAATCCCCACCTCTGGTGGCATGGGGCTGCATGGTGCAGCAGCCCCAGCTGTAGAGGCAGGAGACATGGGACTCTATGGTGTGGCAGAGCACAACAGCCCTGACTGTGGAGAGGGGAACAAGAGGCAATAGGGTACAATGTCCCCAACTATGGGGTTGGGGGATAGAGGACAGCAGGGTGCAACAGCCCTAACTGTTTGGGCATGGGGCAGCATGGTGCAGCAGCCCTGATTGTTCAGGCAGATAATGGAGGCAACAGGGTGCAGCAACCCCAACTGTGTGGGAGAAGACAGTGGGTAGCAGGGTGCAGCAGCCTCAAACGTGGGGCAAGAAACAGAAGACTTGTGGGGCAGGGGACGGTGCAGCAGAGTGCAGCTGCCTCAACTATGGTACAGGAAACAGGGGGCATCAGGATGCTATATACTGTTCTTAGTTATATATTATGTATTTTCACACAGAAACCATCAAGGAACTAAACTTTGTGAGTTCATATAATAAATGTGCCTGACATATCAGGGAAGCAGTATAGCGCAGTGGTTTAAGGCTCTGAGCTGCAAATCTGGAGACCTGGGTTTGAATCCCACAGCCCTCACTTGCATACTGTGTGACCCTGAGCAAGTCGCTTAACTTCCCTGTGCTCCCAGGTCGCACCTGTAAACAAGCTTTCAGCTTAGTGTGCTACTCCTGGTTAAACAATCAAAAAAAAAATGTATCAGAGTGTGGCAGGCACCTGTTTGTCAATCTGAGAGGATACAAATGTTCTTACATAAACCTATTTATTGAGGCTACATCAAAGACAAACTACTGTACTTGTATGAATTAACTTTAGATTTATTTTATGTCTATTACATAAACAATGCAGTGTTATATAGCTAGAAAAGAAAACACAGAGTTTTGATGAGAAAGAACTGTTGGCAACTGTGATACAGACTAGCTGATTTCTCAAATGCACACTACTTCACAGCATTGACATTCAAATAATCAGCTTTTTAGAAGAACAAAATGTGGATTTTCAGCTAATTCATCTGAACAAATACCAGAGACTGAGTTGGTGGACAGCAAACAATGAACTCAGAGATTGCTCTAAATGAGAAGTTAACAGCTCTTCAATTCTTCAGTCAAGGGTCAAGCAGTGACTTACACTGCTGAGGCTGTGGCTTAGTCCAATATGATGTCATCACTCTCCAAGGCTCAGTCAGAGGGAAAGAAACAGTCTGACTGTTTCCAGTTAGTTCAGAACAAGTTAACAAATGCTGATTTAAAGAAAACCACAAAACCAAATAGCATGACATTTTCTGGAAACACTACTCATGACACAGTGACTTGAATTCAGGCTTTTTTAAACAATGTGTAAAATGGTTGCCATTGATCTTTAAGTAGAGATGTCACAGTTGATGTTGCTGCAGGTACTGTTCAAAATATTAAATAGGTAAAATTAATTTTGTTGCATCTGGCTTATCATTTTGGTAGAATTGGCCGTCTGATTATTACAGTAAATGTTAAAATTGTTCTTTTGATGAGCTGCAGAAATGATATATTCCTATGTACAGTAATATTTGCATAATTTTAGACTTGGTGCAACAATCTTGCAAGCTGGTGGCCTGGAACAGAGTTGTTAAAGATTTTTAGGTACCTACAGACGTTCATGCTCATTTTATGAGTTCTACAAGGGACATAGACTTTTTTTTAATGATCTCTTTATTAGGTTTTTAGTACGAACAAAGTCAAACATACAAGAACAGACAATATTTATTTATTGAATTTTGATGACCGGGTAGGCCCACTGGGCCCTGGAGGTCCCTTTTTCAGGGGCGGCCCGCGAGTTACAGGATACACAAATAGTACAGATGTAGGTTATAGCATGTACAGGTGACATATAGCAATGACATGTTACATAATAGACAAACAGATGCAATCAGGTGTGTGACTTGATGTTTACAACAAAAACACATTTCATCATTTCAGTACATTTTTATTCACACATAGGCATTATCGTATGTATGTCTCCTCCCAGCTCCCAATACCTTCAAGGGCCTTCTTGCAATCTTGGTCTTCCTGTAGTGATGTTCCCACTCTCCCACTAATCTTATGCGCTCAGTCCCATTCTAAGCATCATGTTCTCTGTCACACTCAAAGAGGAGAGGAAGGGGGACCATTCCCTCATGAAGGCCTCTTCTCTGTCGACTTTCGTTAATCTTTCCAGTGCTAGGGAAGGCAAAACCATCTGACGCAAAGTAGAACTGTAGGCTTATTGCCCGAAACCCAAGTGTTTTGGATGCAATGACAAGCCAATACAAACATGATTCTCATCCATCTAGGAAGTGGACACCAGTCCTCTTCCTCCACCACTTCCACCCCAAATAAACAAGTCAAAGAATCTCGTACCAACGGGCAACCAGCCATCTGGGTCACCTCAGCTACTACTTCCTCCCAATAGTTTACCAGAACTGGGCAAGTCCAAAAGCAATGTATATAGGTACCCATGTCCCTTCTGCACCTCCCACACATCAGAGATATTGAGGGGTGGGCTTTGTGCACTATAGCCGGGGGGTAATACAACCTATGCAAAAATTTAAAAAAGGCCTCTTTAAACTTATTACAGACGATTATGCCTTCCCGCATGTGTAGGACCGCTTTCCAGTTATCCTCAGAGATATGTTGCCCCAAGTCCCTTTCCACAAAGCTTTTGTGTTCCCAGTCAGGTCTGGCAATCTTTGTTTGCCCTGCTTGACAGCCTTCCCCGGGAAACCTTACACCAACTGTTCCACCAACTGTTCCACCGGATTTGGCTCCAAACCTTCCCGGCCACTCTTATCTAGCCTTCCCACAAAAGCCCGGACCTGTAGATATCTATATAGATGAGGTTTCTCCAGTTGCAACTGCTGGCTTACCACCTCAAAAGTGCAGAGCTCCCCCTTTACTAGCAAATTACCCACACTATCTACCCCTCGCCTCTCCCACTCATTGAAGTCATTATCTTCCATTCCTGGCAGAAAAAAAGGATTCTTGGTCACTGGCAACAGCAGCGTTTCTCCCTGCCCAAACACCTTCCACCTCTTAAGCTGTTCCCATGCCTTGAGCACCGCCCTCACGCACGGATTACAACTTTCCAGCCCTCTGTATGCCCGAAGTCCCCTACTATGTAAGTATTTGGTGAGTCTCCCTGGGACCCCCCATTGTTCCAGCTCCACCCAACTGGTGACCGACGGACGGTGCACCCAATCTGCAATACCTCTCTGCTGCACAGCCAGATAGTAATTACCCAAATCTGGGAAATTAAGCCCTCCTTTACTCCTTTCAGCCTTAAGTCTTCTCAGACTGATTCGCGGCTTTCTCCCCTGCCATATGAACTCTGAGAACCCCTTTTCTATCCGCTTAATGTCTCCCTTAGTTAATCTCAAATGCAACATTTGCATGGGATACAAGATGCGGGGGAGGTTGTTCATTTTAATCAAATTAATCCTCCCAACCAAGAGATAGGAAGCTGTCCCCACCTCCTGAGATCTGCAAGAATTGTCTTCATCAAAGGGAGGTAATTCAAGTTATATAGGTCCCCCAATCTCCGTCCCACCTGCACCCCCAAATATCTAAAGTCAGTTTGCACAATTTTGAGCCCCATCTGCTTTAATTCCAAGCCATCCTCTGGAAAACGCATCATTTCAGATTTCTCCAGGTTGACCTTATAGCCAGAGAAATTTGCAAATTCGTCAATAAGGGACGACAGTGGTATCATGGACCTCTGTGGGTTTCCAACAATTAAGAGCATATCATCGGCATATAATGCCACTTTATGCACAGTACCCTGAGCCCCACTGATCCCTTCCACCTGTTCGTGCTGACGCACTGCCACTGCCAGAGGTTTGATCGCCAAGGCAAATGTTAGGGGGGATAGTGGGCACCCCTGCCTTGTACCTCTCCCCAAACAAAACCGCTCCAACAGATCCCCATTGACCAGGATTCGTGCACCAGGTTTCGCATACATGGCTCTCACCCAACCCACAAAAGAATCACCCAGACCAAACCGGGCCATCACCTCAAACAGGTAATCCCATTCCACCCTATCGAGCACTTTTTCTGCGTCCATTGAGACAACACCCACTTTCTTTTGCTCTCGGCCAGCCCATCAAATGACATTAATTTACCTGCGCATATTCTGATATGACTGACGGCCTTTAATGAACCCAGTCTGGTCTGGGTGAATCAAGCCCAGAAGAATATTCTCCAGCCTAATAGCCAGCACCTTTGCTAAGATTTTTAAATGAACATTAAGCAACGAAATGGGCCTATATGCTGCACAGTCAAGCCCGTCTTTACCAGGTTTGGGTATCAAGCATATAGTTGCATCATAACAGGTATCTGGCAGCTCAAGGACCTCCACTCCCTCCTCTTTCTTAAACACTTCACACAGTGCCCTGGCCATCTGGCCCCCAGGATCTTGTAATACTCAATTGGGAAGCCGTCTGGGCCACTAGCCTTCCCCTGTTGCAGCTTCTGTATGGCCCCCAAAATTTCTAACCTTGTAATAGGTTGCACCAGCAATTCCCTTTGAGTTTCCGAAGCAACAGGCAGCTGTAAACCATCCAGGAATCTCTGTATTTAGGCCTCTTTTCCTTTATATTCAGCCTTATA
Source organism: Neoceratodus forsteri (assembly GCA_016271365.2). NCBI lineage: Eukaryota > Metazoa > Chordata > Ceratodontiformes > Ceratodontidae > Neoceratodus > Neoceratodus forsteri. The sequence goes on from JADMNL010000028.1 coordinate 110,829,755, forward strand.
CAGAGATTCATAGAACATTCGGAAGCAGTCTCCTATGTCTCCAGGGTTTGTACAGATCTTCCCCTCTCTATTCCGTACCCTTAAAATACGTGTTGGGCGTCTACCGCCCTTAATTAGTCTCAACAATAAGGGTCCCGGTTTGTTTCCCCATTCAAAAACCTGTTGCTGGCAATAAAACCAAGTTTTACCAGCCTTCTCTCGCAACAGTGTATTAAGTACCTCTCTAACTGTTGTCAATAGCCTGGGTGCTTCTCCTCGTTCCCCCGTTGCAACCCGCTTCTCTAAATCCTTCACCTGTTGCTCCAGCTCCTCCCGCTTACACTTATTCTTCTTTATTTTCGCCCCATAGACTATTATAGTCCCCCCTCATAAAAGCCTTTCTGGCCTCCCAGAAAGTGGTTCTGGTTATATCCAGTGTGGAGTTGGTCTCCTCATAGAACTGCCATTGCTCTACTAAATATTCCCTAAAGGCCTGGCTTTTTATCAAGTATGTGGGGGAATTTCCATTGTGGAGGTGTCACCCTAGGTACCCTACTTGCCAGTTTCAGGATCACCATGGCATGGTCCGAAATGTGAATGGGACTGTGGGAAATATCCTGTATCCTTCCCACCCAGTTTCTGGGGAGGTAAATATAATCTAGGCGGGACCATGTCTTATGGGGATTAGAATAGAACGTGTATTCCCTCGCCCCTGGGTTGACTCATCGCCACCCGTCCGCCAAGTCCATCATCCCAAGCTGCCATAGGCTCATAACTTCCGATGTTCGACCCCTACCCTCAGAGTGGTCCCTACGAGCATCCATGGTCCAATTGAAATCCCCTCCCAAGATCAGCCCCAGGAATTGCTTCCTAATTAGCAAGTCCAGCAAAGATATATAATACTGCGGCTCATTTACTGCAGGGGAATAAATGCATCCAAATGTGATTGGTTCTCCCTTTAATATTCCCATAATAAAAATATACCTGCCTTCCCTGGGGTCGTGAACCACCCTCTTAACTTCAAAGGGGAAATTCTTGTGCAAGAGTATTGCAACACCACGTTTATGGGAAGAAAAAGTGGCCGCATAACATTTCCCCACCCAGTTTAGAGTCAACTTCACATGGTCTACATCCATCAGGTAGGTTTCCTGTAACAAGGCCACCTGCGCTCCCACCCTTTTCAGGGCAGTCAGAAGCGATGTTCTCTTCACTGGACTTGCTATCCCTTTAACGTTCCATGAAATAACATTCACATGCGATACATTAGCCATGGCTCATACAACAGAGTTTCCGGTTCCACTCCTTTCCCTTTAGCCGGGTGTCCCTTCCCAGCACTTGGATATGTCTGTGTTCTATAATGTGCTGCAAAGCACCAGTAGTATTCACACCATTGATTGCATCTATAAACAGAATAACAGTAATAACAAGAGCAGTAATTTTAACAAACTCCCTCTGTCCCCCTCTCATAACAGTAGTAACAAGAATAACAATTTTAACAAACTCCCTCCATCCCCCTCCCTCCACCCCATCAATAAGATCCCCCGTCTCCCCCTTGATACATCCCAGACTCCCTATAAATCATACACCCGTTACTTGTCCCCTCCATACACATCTCCACTTCCTGCTTCTTTGCCAGTACATGCCTTCTGTCTCTTTGTTCCTCCTCCAGCAATGCAAAGCTATCTATCAATTGTCCCCTCCTCTTCTCCTCCTATCCCCTGTTGACAGTAATTGCTAATGTAGCACAAGTGTCCAGAAACCCTCTTCACCTGACATATGCGTCCCGTCACCCCCCCCAACAGCCACACCTCCCCCAAAGGTGTTACCCCTGCTGGCAGTTCTCATCCCTAATACTTGCCCTGATGCTGTTTCAATTATGTGCCTCCCCCCCATGGTTATAGTCTCCATCGCTGCAGCCCAAACCAGAGCATACCCTGCACAGCATGCTACTCCTGGGTATGCTCCTTGCCAGTCACAGTGGATCCCTCAGCCTCAAATTCCCTCTCGGTAGCACCTTTCCCATACTTCCCCTTCTAGTTCCCACCATCGACTAACTCACCACGGCAATAAGAAAAATTACGAGCATCCCCCTCTACAAAGCCAAAAAGGCAGAACTAGCATCTGACTCCACCATCCAAGCACCCAGGAGAGAGAGAGTGACACAAGAGCCTCCAGTCAAAAAGGCTGCTGCCGCATTGCCCCCTTCAAGCTGCTCCTCGCCTCCTCCTGTGCCATCTCAACCAACCCCATCCTCTGCCTCCACACTATAAAATCAAGATTAAAGGGGACCTTCCCTCCCGTTGTATACAAAAAACCCTCCCCAACCAACACTGAGACCCTCACTTTCATAAGAAGAAAATTCCACTTACAAGTGATCACCCATCAGCGGTAGGTGGGAGAGGACAAGGCTGCGCCTTCCACCACATGTGCTAAGCCCGTTCCCTCACCACCATCAACCAAGTGTCACACCAGGCCCCAGGGCCTGCAGTCTAAAGACATCGTAGATAGCAGGATCTCCAGGAGAAGCCAGTCCCAGGCCTTCGTACCAACGTGAAAGGAAAGCATGTATTCAAAGCTTAATCAGTCCTGGTCCTTTCGGCACAGCAACAGTTCCTTCTCCCCACATAGTCCTTAATCCAGGTGGTACGCAGAAAAGGAAAGTAAATGAATAGTATTTTAACAAAGTGTACCAATCTGTTGAACTTTATACAGCAGCACAGCAAAAATGGAATCCCTCGTGGCCTGAATACAAAACGCCAGAAGCACATCCATCGCACGCAGCTCAGCCCACTTTCTTTCGCAAGGTCTTCACAAAATCTTCGGCCTTCTCCACTTCCCAGAAGGAGAAGGTCACCCCTTCATGTCGGATTTTCAGTGTGGTGGTGTATACTAAAAAGTTCTCAATCTTTAATCCCCTTAACTGTGCCATGATTACATTAAACATTTTCCTTTTTTTAGCAATCTTGCAGAATAATCTTGCGAGATGAACAAGTGGTTTCCCTCGTAGCTCAGCATACCTTTCTCCCTATAGGCCTTCAGAGTTGACTCCTGATCCTGGAAATTATGAAACCTCATAATGATTTGCCGTGGCGGTTGGTCCACTGGTGGCCATGGCATCACAGCTCGATGGGCTCGCTTCAGCTTCACCCTTCCATGTTTGGGATGTAAGCCCAGCAATTCAGGTAACACTCTGCTGCAAAAATCTAGGGCTCCTTCTCCCTCTCACACCTCAGGCAGCCCTCGCAGACGCAGATTTAGGCATCGGTGATAATCTTCCTGGTAATCATGGGCCTCTTTAAACTCCTCTAGCTCCTTCTGGAGTGCTCGGATCTACCCAGGAACTGACAGCACTTCATCCTGCAGCCTGGATATCCGTTCTTCTGCCTCTGCTAGCCTGTTACCCTGTTGGGTTTGTTGCTCCAGGACCTCCTGCAGCCGAGAATCCAATTTATCTTCCAACTTTATTAGTCTTGGCTCAAGTACTGCTATTACCTGGCCAGTTAACTCTCAGCTCAGTGCAGCAACCTCCGCTGCAGATAGTGATACCAGGCCCAAGTTTTCACCCGAGGTGACCGTTGCTGTCTTCTTGCCCATGAGCCGCTGACTTTTAGCGGGGTTGGGGTCAAATACTCCTCCATAATGGTTTTCAGCACCAGTTACTATGATCAAAAAACTGCAGACAGGTAATTTTTTATTTATTTTACAATTATTTAGCGACCGTTGGAGCAGAGCGAAGAGGAAACACGGCTGCCTAGTTAGCTGCTCATTAGCGCCCCAGGGACATATACTTTTAGAGAGACTTTTCTCTTTGGGTCCATCGTCTTCCCACAGGGATTCATAATGTCACAATTTTCAGACTTACTGACTGTAAATTAAACAGTTTTAAAATCTTCAAAATGTTGTAACAAATAGCTTTTGTCAGGAATCCTATAATCGTTATCTGATTCCAAATATTGCTATGTCTCCTAGCCAAGCACCAATTTTCATTTGTAACTGTTTACCAGTAAAATGAATAAAATAAAGTATAAAACATTTATTGACCCTCTGCCACAGCATCCTTAAAGTTAAATGAATCCCCCTACAAGGATTTTTTTTAAATAGCTTAAAAAGCTTTTAACAGAAAATTTATCATACACAGATTACATAAGCAGAAACAGTTAAAATCACAATATTAACAACTACGATATCATACATAAAATACAATTTTACAGCATTCCCCTATCAATATTGCACAACCTCTCTGTGTTTTAGTCTTATATTGTTTGTAGCAAGTACTTTCTTTTTGATTTTATAAATTGTGCTAAAGTACTTTGTTAGCCTGTTCAAGGACCTTTCGTCAACGGTGTTCATTAAAGTAACCGTTAGCAAATCCTCATTAGTAGGTTATAGTTCATTTATAACTGGTCCAAGCCAGTATAATCTCTCTTTGGTATACCAGGTACATTTCCAAAGTACTTGTATTTAGTCTTCCCTTTCAGCCGTTGAGCAAGTACAGACTTCTAAGTCCTTAGATAATTTAAGGTGTCTAACTTGTAGAACGTTACTTGGGGAAACGTTCAAATATTTTAAGTATAAAAATACTCCTCAGTTCTGAGTTGCCCAAAATACTCAAGGTTTGAATCCAAAGGAATAATAATTCTAAGTGACCCATTTAGAATAGGCCAAAACCCTTATTTTACCCAAGTCAGCTTGACTCCAGTGATTAATAATTCTTGTGGTTATAAATTTCTTCTATTTTGCATTAATCATTATAACTTTGTCAATGTAATTCTTAAGAAATAAAAGCCTGTACTTGTTCAATAAAGTTATTAAGAGGGTGTGCCAATAAGAACCTCTGTAATTTATACCAGAACTGTTTTTCTTCAAGACAATAATATCCAAAGATATCTTTTGGCAGTTTAAGCAATCTAAGTTAAAACAGTATTTTCCTCGTATCAATAAGTGCATTGAGATTAGGGATACCCAACTCGGCTCTCAAGTATACTACTGGGAAGGACTGTCCAAGCCCCATACACTTTCTTATTATCTTGTTAATTGGAATTGTTAAAGTCTGTAGTTTTTTACTAATCCAGACCTCAGAACCATAAAGTGCCTGCATATTATAATTAGATTTAATAGTTTGTACTAGTGGTTCTATTAATCTCCTACCAAAACTGTTATTAAATCTATCAAGTCCCCTTGCTATTTTCAATAATTTATCCTTTGTCACGTCTGTGTGCTGTCCAATGACTGTTCGCACTGAAAATAACACCTAGGTAAGTATAACTGTCAGCCTTCTCTATTTCTTTAGTGCCCAAGTACCATTTCCCTCAAGTTCTCAGCTTTTCTCCAAAGACCACCACTTTAGTTTTATTAGTGTTTATGTTCAATTTTAAATTCTGAGACCTTTCATCCAAAAAAAATCTAATTTTTTTGTAATCCTTTTTTGGATAATGAAAAAATAACAGTATTGTCTGCGTATGCTAATGCTGCGCAGGTATGATGCAAGATTTTAGGAGAATCTGATGGAAGATTATTTAAATCGTTCAGTAGGCTATCCAAATATAATAAAAATAAAGTAGGAGCAAGCACGCATCCTTGTCATACTCCTCTGTTAGTCCCAAATGGCGTTGATAAGGCACCATTAGAATTCAACCGGAATGAGGCCTTTGTCTGTGAATATATCGAGCACAGAATGTTTATCAAACCGGTACTTATTCCTATGGCAGATAATTAATGTCTCCCACAATATGGGTCTAGATATAGAATCAAATGTGAGTGACTAATCTACAAATACTTTATATATAGCCTGCTTTCATAGGTAAACATATTTTTCAATCAAGTGCCTCACGACAAATATATTATCTATTGTTGAGGAGTTCTTTTTAAAACCTGCTTGAAGAGGTGAAATACCACCAGTCTGATTTATTTCTATGTTCAATTTTTCAAGAAGTACTCTTAAAAAAATGTTTATGTCCAAGAGACTAGTAGGTCTATAGTTACTTGAATCTGCAATATTCCCTTTTTTGTGGACGGGAACAATATGTGCCTCTTTCCAAGATTCTGGATATTTAGACTCTTGTATGCATTTATTTAAAAAGGCTGTCAAAAATCTTGCCCATGTAATGGGTTGAAAAAGAACAACTTCAGGTATTCTGTCGAGGTCGGGAGCTTTGTTTTCAAAGAGTTTATTGCTAGGAGAACTTCCTCAAATAAGATGACAATTGCATTGGGAATTCTACTTGAAAAAATATATTCAGGGTTTGTAACAGCGGAATCCCAATAGCTATTACTAAAAAACTGTCCACTTTTGTTCTTAAATATGTGTGTTAATTTTAAATTTACAACTATTAGTTCCCCTAGCCACTAACAACCAGAATTTTTTACTATCTTTTTTATTAACAGCCTCCTCCATTGCTTGCCACTGCTTTTTATAGTAATTTCCTTTTTCTGTATGAATATTTTCTTGTACTGTCGCTTTGTCATATTTAGTTTTTTCAATATATTTCTATTACGAGTATCTTTATAAAGCTTGTGCAACTTCCTTATCTTTTTTTTGTAAGCCTTACTGTCTCGATCAAACCATTCAGTGTTCAGGTCCTTCCCTGTTTGAGTCCTAATACTACTTCCTAGATTATTTTTTGTAACATTAAACACTGTAATTAACTCATTGGTTAGTTGATCCCATGATAGCTTCTGAAAGAAAACATACTCCCCATGAATAGATTAATTAAGTAATAAATCAGTCAGTATGTCCTTGGATTCCTGATGCCAGATAATCTTCCTTCAGGTCCTTACTTCTAGAAATGGGAAGTAGTATACAGTACTGCATCTATGTTTAACCATTAGGTGATTTTTAATGACAGTGGGAAAATGATCACTCTCTGAGCATATCACTACGTGTAGTTACTCCCACAGGGAGTCTAGCCCTGCCCAAAAAGCATAATCTATTACCAATGCACCATGTAATGAAAAATATGTCCATTCACCTTCCTCATCTCCTACAAGTCTGCCATTCAGGGGGTATAAATCAAATTCAGATAGTAAATTCTTTAATTTCTCACCCGAGGGGTTTACAACACTATCCTTAGAAGATTTGCTGGTCATTTGATTTTTAGTATCATTATATAAATAATACAAATTATCTAGGTGTCCATCGTAGTTGCCCAACCTGGCGTTAAAATCACCTAGTAAAAGTTTATTACAGTCTGGATTCTTTGCCATTGATGTATAAATACTCTCTTTTAATATATCCCAGAAAGAATTATCATAGTATCTTGAGTTTTCAGGGGGCATATAACAATTGATAACCAAGAAACAATAATTGGAAATTGCAACCAAGTTTATAATACAAATTGTGTCTAGTAGAAGGCACTTATTCCATCTAAATGGACCAATCTTAAAGTACGAAACCAGGCCTCCAGAACACCTGCCCATTTTTTGTTTCCTTTTATTTATTTATTGAAATGTTTCACCAGGAAGGGCACACTGAGCAACAAGATGCTCACCTCACGGTGCGACCTGGGGGGGGGTACAGAGGAGAGTACATGATACATAACGTTGAGTTACACATTGGAGTCCTGAATTAAGAGTGTCATTGCATACATTGTTTACATACAGGAATTAAGAGTGTCATTACATGCATTGTTTACATACATACATTCATACATGCTTACATTACTTACATTAAATTGAATTTAGAATTACACAATGCTGACAGCTAGAACTTGTTGCCTTGAAAGCGTTGAGAACAGGGAGTAGGGTTTAGGTGGGGATTAAGTTATACTAAACATAGATGACAGTCACTGACTAAGGGAATACGATTGACAGAGAGATAAGCAGAAGTGCAGTAATGGGCAAGTGTGTGGGTTGATAGAAATTATATGCCAGCATTTGTGGTCGTTAGGTAAAGCCGCTGGTCAGGCTGCATAAGATGAAGGGCAAAACGATAAGGGGGGGTAGTAGCAGAAAGGGGGAGGGGGGAGGAGGTCAGGGGCATGAACAGTTTGCCACATAGTAGTTAATGAGGGCAGAGGATAGAGAATGCCTAGAGGAGGAATGGTGGATTTGGGCTGGTAGGTTGTTCCAAAGCTTAGGGAGATGGTAGGAGAAGGCCGATTGGCCTGCAGAGGTCCGCTGGTGAGGGATTACAAATAGTTGGGAGTCAGTAGACCTGAGGACATGAGAGGGGGTTGCTGGAGAAGATAGGGAGGAGGCGAGGTAGGATGGAAGGGAACTGAGCCAGAAGTTAGAAGCAAATTTAACACTGTGAAGTAGTCGCCGGATGCTCAGGGATGGTAGGGCCAGCGAATGGAATGGCTCACAGTGGTGGGTATGAGGGGGCATCAAGGGTAAAATGGCAGAAAGCATTGAAGAGGGGGTCCAGTCTGGATAGGGTGGACTTAGGGGCAGAGCTGTAGACTATATTGCAGTAGTTGAAGGAAGGTAGTTGCATTTTCTGAACAATTTTGCATCTCACAGGTAGCGGGAGACAACTGTGATTCCTACAGAGAGCGCCAATCATGGGATGTAGTTTTTTCAGGATAGCGTCCACATGGGCAGAGAACGAAAGGTGTCAATCAAGCCAGACTCCTAGGTACCTAAAGGAGGACACTTCCTCTAGGACTGTTCCATCAAGGGTGTAGAAGATCGGTGGTGAGGTAAGTCTGGATAGTCTCTCTCTAGTGCCAAAGGTCATGGAGACTGACTTCTTGGCATTGAGGGAGAGTTGGTGTGAGTTAAACCAGAGCTGTACCTTGTTGAAGTCAGCCTGGAGATTGGAAGCGACTTCCTCTTGGGTCCTGCCGGTGGTAAAGAGGACAGTGTCATCTGCATACATATGTATTGAGGTAGTAGAGCACATTTTTGGCAGGTCATTTAGCAGGATGGAAAAGAGAATGAGTCCGAGAACTGAGCCCTGGGGAACACCAGTGACAATAGGGAGTGGGGGTGAGGTGGAATCAGCTATTTGTACAGACTGGGTTCTATCTTGCAGGTAGGCTCTGAACCAGTTAGTGGCCGACACGGATAATCCAGCATCAGATAGGCAAGATAATAACAGAGGGTGGGATACTGTGTCAAAAACTTTGGTTAAGTCGATGAAGATGGCTGATGTAATGTGTCCTTTGTCCATTCCCATGAGGATGTGAGTCTTAGTAAGGAGGTGGTGGTAGAGTGTTTTTTTTTCCTAAATCCAGACTGGAAGGGTGTGAAGAAGTTGGATTCAGAGAGGAATTGGGAGAGTTGTGAGAGCACGAGGTGTTCCTGAAGTTTTGCGAGGGCGGGGAGAAAGGAGATGGGGTGGTAATTTGCGCAGTGGTGGGGTCCCCTCCTTTTGGTAGTGTTATAACTGTGGCATGCTTCCACTCCTTGGGAACTGATTTAGTGGCAAATGAAAGGTTTAGAAGGGCGGCGAGGGGAGATGCAATGGCAGGGGCAGATAGGAAGAGGAGTTTGGTGTCCAAACCGTCAGGTGATTTTCCCTTTGCGGGGTTCAGGGTGAGTAGGGCATCTAAGGTTTCTATGGGAGCGATGTATCTGAAGGAGAAGGTGTTCAGGCTGGGCCGTATAAGGGTTTCAGTTTGTAGAGTGGGCGGGGCTACTGCTGGAAGGGAGGCAAGGAGGGTTGTAGCACATGTGGTGAAGTAGGAGTTGAACTTGGAGGTGACCAAGAGAGGGTCTGAGGGAGAGTCCCTTGTGTGAGTAGAAGGTGGGGACTTGTAGATGGGGGGGAAGAGAGTTGATAACTTTCCAAAATTTAGATGGCCTACCAAGGTTGGCGTTTAGGGTGTTGTTAAAATATTCGGCCTTGGCCAAATGGGTGGCCTTGGTGCACTTGTTTCGGAGCCTGCAGTAGGTGATGTTGTCGCCTGGGAGGAGTGTAGATTTGTAATTTCTACACACCTTGTCCCGGGCATTTTGGCATGCTATTAGCTAAGGGGAAATCCAGGGAAGGTGAGTCCCTCGGACCCTAATGCGACACAGAGGGGCATGTTTATCCCAGACACTGAGGAAGGTGTTTCGGAAATGAGTAAGGGCATCATCCATGTTATTACTTCTAAGGTGAAAGTCCCAGTTTGAGTGAGCTAGTTCTTCCAGGAGGGGGGTGAGGTTCAGTGTTTTGTATGTTTTATCCAGAACATAGTATGACTCATACCCATTTAGGTAAACATTATCATCCTTTTCGTGACACGTCTCTTGGAAGGCAAGAATATCATGTTTGCCTATAAATGTCTTCCACTCATTATCTACTCATTTATATTTCCAGCCCGCAATGTCCAGATAGCACAGAAATCCCTTCATTGTTATTAAGTACTTCAGACACAGCACTGCCGGAACTTATTGAGTCAAATCCCATGAGTCAGTTCATATATCCAGCTAACCTTTGCAGTTTAGTGACAATTAGTTGGCGTATTCATAAGTTCTTTGCTAGAAGATACACCTTGAGTCTGCATAACCCATATTTTGGAGTCCACTACATATAAATCCATTTTGTCCAAAATATAACTTTTTTGTAGTATTCTATTGATGAGTTCTCTATTACTTAATTTCAGAACTATTTGACTGTCTGCACCTACTCTACTTGCCATCAATTTGTCCTCATTTCTAAATGGAATTTTCAAGAAATTTTCCAAAACAAAGTTTTAATGATACATTCTTTCCATTCCAGAAAGGCTAAGATAGACTTCTTCTGTTTTTGGATCTGTCATAACGCTTATTTTATTACATTTTGATCTGTTGGGATACGTGACATTAAAATCATTACTTTGTAGTGTCTAATCATTTAGCCATACATAATTGGCAATTCTTGCAGATTCTTAAAATACATCCACAATAGTAACTGAGTCCAGTTGTGTAACTTTGACATCAGAAATGTCCTCCTATCCAAAAGGAAATTCAGATGATCCACTATCTGAGTATCCATTCCCAGTAAATCATTATTTGTGTCAAATGAAATCAGGTCAGTATGACCCATGAATCTAACCAGTAGTCTGATACTGCTATCTGAATTAAAAACATTTATTTCCTTCACTTTGGTGTCCATCTTTCATAGTAACTAATTCATTCCATTGTTCAGCATTTTCTTTTTGTATCCAGCTATCTTTAACATTTGTCACTCCTAAAATCTGATTGAGATGGTTCATTTCCTTCCTAATTCTTTGAGCTAGGGCATCATAGTATTTGTGTCGGGATTTATTGCACTTGGGGGGTCTTTTAGCAAACTGGGGTCTTCCCCCTTCCCCAAATCACTTCTTGTTGTATTACTTTTAAGTTTTTCCTCCTTTACCCTATCACCAGCAGCCATTTATGTAGTTGCACAGGTCTCTAGGATGAGCTGTAACACAGCTTCATCGGAAACTGTTTGCATCATTTTCCCTTTTGATTTTTTATTTTTGTTCTTTTTTCTGCATTTCTTTCCCTGTTTCCCTTTCTTTGTGTTTGTTAACAGGCGCAGGGCTATCTGGAAAGCTGATAGTGCTAAAGTCTAATCTCCTGGAGCTAGAGTCAGGTAAGTTTATCTCCTGGACTGAGACATCCAAGCTTACTATAGGGAATATAGCATCTAGTCTATGCCAGATAGCATCAATCTTAAATCCATTTCTAGCTACATCCACCCTTAAAGATTCCAGGAGATTTTTATTTATGACTAATTGCTCCATAATTATAAGATTAGCATTCTTAGGGTTTTCCATTAAGGTAATTACATTTTCACTCAACAGGTCAGGAACATATATACAGGGTCCTCAAATTACCTCATTACCAAGTGAATTATTATTAAAGGTGGTTTGTTTTAGCATACTATCAACTTTGTTTTAGCCCCACAATAGCTGATTGAAAATCAGATAGAATTTCTTTCATACATTTCACTTGCAGAACCATGCTCATTTCAGCTTTACCTTCTCTTGCACTATCTCTTTCTGGACTATTCAGACGAGAAAACCAGATCTGGTGATAGTTCAGTGTCAGCTGGGAGGGTAGTATATTTGTTGTTACCTCCAGGGAGGAGTTTGTCCTTGTAAGCCAATTGTGAGTTACTACAACTTTCAGTACTGCTGTTAATTATTTCCGAATCAGTAAATATGTGGGGTGTTCTATCTAATTGTGAAGTGGAAAAAAACATTATTATTATTTATATAGTGGAAGTACCAGAACCAGTACTGAGGCACAAATCACCCAAAATATTTTTGGTGATTTTAGTTTGTCTGGAGATAACCTTTTTCTTTACTTTGCTGGTTTTAATGTCATTAACTTATTCCATAAGTGGAGAAGCTTGAGGGTTTAACCTCCTTTGTAGTCTAGTGTTCACCATATTCACACCTGTTACCTTTGCTAAGCAGGGTCTTGAAACATATTAAAGTACCCAGAGTATTTTAAATGACATTATTGCAACTACCACCAGTTAAGGTGCTACCTCTTAATCACTTAACCAAGCAATTGACCAACTAATTTAAAATTAGACGGTACAATGCTATACTGAACTATAATAATATGTTTAATATTTTACAGTCATCTTCCCCTTTTGATTAAAAAAATATTTACCACTCGTCTAGTCACCTATAATGAGGCAAAAAGGAAATAAAAGTCCTTGTTTTAAAACAGGTATAGTCTAAGCAATGAAGGATCTAAGGAATTCTAAGGATTCTGTTTAGTCCCAGAAATTGGAGTCAACAATCTTTCTTCTCTCTGGACAAGTTCAATCTCAATAATGAAGATTCTTAGGAGAAAAGAATTTCCAATAAAAAGTTCCAACGTTTTGTTTAATTATCACAGTACACTCTCTAAAACTTTTCTTCGGTGAGCCAGTTCAAAACAAAAAGTTTGTCTTTCTCTCACTTGGCCTTGTCCCCAAAATGGTCTTCTCCTATTTATAGGCTAATGAAAGTGGCTCCTTTACAGCTGCCACTCAAAAATACTGTACCATCAGACCAGGGAATATTTTGGTCTTCGACTTCGATAAGTGCATTTCCAATAGTTTAACCTCAGGAGTCTGCCAAGATACTTAAATCGGTGCAGAGGAGCAAAGCACGTTGGTACTAAACCAGCAAAATGGTGGATCAAGGATTGTAACTCTTTCAAAGGATGTCTATTGGGGTATCCCCAATTCAGGAAATATGGTAGATAGACCTGGGAGTTCAGGTCTGGTTACCTACACCCACCCCCAGACACTTTTACCATCCCCAAAACAGAATTAGTACGGTTTCTCTCATTTTGGTCTCCCAGTAATTGGCTACCACCCTAAAAAACAAAGAAAAAAAACCAGGATGTTGTAAGCTGCAAGCAACACTGATTATACTAAGCAGTAAATTCTAGGCATAATCTACACTTTTTATGACCGTTAAATTCACAATACTAAATCTCATGCTAAATCAGGAAATAAATATAATCCAGTTAAAAAAACAGAAAAACAAATTAGCAGACTCATTCCTGGGCAATGCTCACTTGGCATCTCCCAGAGACAAATTCTGCCTAATCATCTTGACTTTGACTGCACAGTTGGCCACCATACCGTGTACATTATTGCTTTGAATTTAAAAGCCAACTATATTTCACCAGCTATAGCAGCTGCTGTTAATAAGCACAGCATACATTGAAACGTAGGAAACACTGGCAGAAGAAGACCATTGGTCCATCGATCTACCCCCTCCAACAATTCCTCTACTCATTTTCACAATCTAGAGCTCTTTACTTAAAGATGCAACTCTGAGCTGCAGTTCAAGAAACTGAAATTGAGGTGGTCGCCAACCGACCTCATAAAGTAGCATTGCCAGATGCAGCTCAGATTCACACTCGATATCCAGTGGGCCTCCCATGCAAAGCCAGTCACATGGTGAGTGCAGTTTTAAAGTGCAAATACTTTTCTTTATAGTACAGAATTGCTACCATGTGAAAATAGTATTACATAACCACAAAGAGGAGATGATGTGCGAAGTTTGGGGATAATGGAATGCTTCAGCTTTGTCATTCCTTCATGCACACAAGAAAAAGTTTCTGTTACCTCACAGCTCATCATGACTACAATATATGCCATGATTGTTAAATTAATTCATGGTTTTGACTGATCTACTCCCAGAAAAGTAGTTCCTTAGAGAAGCAGTTACAAGGGAATGCTCCTCACAAAGGGCACCATACTCGAGAGTGGAGCTGGTCCCAGTGTGCACTCTGTGTGCATAAAACATTTGGTTTACTTAATGTTTACTGTAGTAAACTAGATTGTATCAGACTAATTTTGTTTACTTCTAGGCTGTCATATTCTGTTACTGCTTCTCCCAGAATCCCCTGCAGCTGACATCAGAGAAGAATGCAGCAGAGGGAGATTCAAAAGCCTGAACTTGAATGCTTTTTGTCTGGCATATAGCCTATTACTTCTCCACCCCACCCCCCACTCACAGTACAATAGAAGAACAGCTGAGGTTCCAGTGAGATAAGAAACAATTATCAAAAGGGTAGGAAAATTCTGAGACTCTGATTCACTGAGAACCATTTCAAGCTGTGGTGGTATGTCATGATAATGCCACAACCTGGAAAATGTTCCTGGCAACAGGTATTTTGCATGCCTGTAATTTTTCAGACAATAAGAATAACGCACTCTGTGGCACATACCTCTCAACTGTCCCTGATTTTCAGGGACATCCCAAATTTTGCCTCAAACTTTTACTCTGTCCCTCCTAAAAATTGTGTTTCCATGACCAAACAGTGGGGGGTTGTAAGCACAAATTATGTCACACTTTAAAGTTACAGACTTGTTCGGTGATACTGATCGATTACAGCCAGTTGCACATGAATATCAGAAAGTTATACGGTACCTGGCTCAGCTGCAAGTCGCGCTTTTAGTCACGCCTCTTATGGTCACGGAAGGCAAGTTGTCCAAAAAACATAAAGCAGAAGTAAGAATAAATAATTGTAATAAGGGGACATACATAGACACATAGTACATTTAACCCGGGGGGGGTGGGGGGGCGGAGCGCCCCCACAGAAGAAAGAAATAATAATAAAAACGCACTTAGAACCCAAATGTAGTACATATAACCCGTGGTGTGTGTTGGGGGCGGAGCGCCTCCACAGAAGAAAGAAAGAAACAATAATAGCAATGCACAAATAAGTAGGACAAATATGAAAAAAAGAGCAGGGAGTGTGGGGGGCACCGCCTCCCAGTGATCTAAAGTACTCCTAATACAACGCAATACAGAACCTGATTTAGGACAGGTTACCCAAATGAGCTGATGTTGATTAGTCTGTCGTTTACTTTTTTGTACTGTGCAATCTTACAATGTAATGTGCAAGGTGTAAGGCGTTCGTTTTAAATTAGATAAATGATTTCAGTTCAATATGTATGGTCTCTGCTTCATTTATTTCTGTCTCTTGGTTAGCCTTTCTGGTAGGTGGTAGGTAACAGCTGTTTGTCACTTGCACAGCGCTCTGAAACACAGTACCGAGCAGTCTCTAAAAGCAGCACAGCAAAGTGATCTGTCCGTAATCGATCAGTATCACCACTTGTTCTTCCTTAGAAAATGCATTTTATATGCAGCTGTGATATAGGATCAAGTGCCCTCTCAGACCACACCCCAGTCACCCTGCAGTTATCCACTGCTCTGGCTTCCCCAGAGCCCTGCTGGAGGTTAAATGTGAGCTTGCTCACAAAGGAAGATTTTAAAGAGATGGTCATTGATACCATCCAATCATTTGGCAGGGACAATCCCCGGGGGGACACTCGGGAAGGCATTAGGTGGGACACCCTGAAGTGTAGCTTAAGAGGGGAAATAATTAAATATTTTGCTAGAATTAACAAGGAGAGGCTACAAATTAGACTATGGTTAGAACAACAGATAGCACAATTGGAATTATCACTCCAGAAAAACTCAGCTACACATATTAAGGAAGAATTAGATAAAAAGAGATGAGACTTGAATCACCTATTAGACATGCAGACAGAGGGACAGCTGAGATACGCCAGACAAAAATATTATGAAAACGGGAATAAAGCAGGGAGATTGCTGGCATGGCAACTATGTAAAGAGGCAGCAAGTAGAGCTGTGGTCCCTATCAGCAAAGGGAAGGATGACCTCTCTACCACATGCCCTACAGAAATAGTAAAACAATTTGCTAAGTTTTACTCAAACTTCTAAGACTCGAATACCCCACAAAATCATCAATCTAAGGTGCAGCAATTTTTAAATAGTCTCCCTATCCACACATTAGATAACTCAGTGAAAACCACCCTTAATGCTCAAATTTCTAAACAAGAGGTGCTTACCAAAATAAAACAGCTTAAAAATGGGAAAGCACCCGGGTTGGATGGCTTTTCAGCTGAATTCTATAAGGCATTCCACCCAAAGATTGGTTTACTTTTGGCAACATACAATTAAATTATGGTAGAGCAGAAAGCAGTGCCTCCCTTGTGGAACCTAGCACAGGTATCAGTCATACTTAAACCGAACAAAAACCTGGAATCTTGTGGTTCTTACCACCCCATTTCATTCCTTCCAGTGGACATGAAGATTTTTACTTGAATCCTAGCAGATGGAATTCAGGGCTGCATATCCAGTTTAATACATCACAACCAAACAGGTTTTATTTTGGGTAGGTTCCTCCAGGACAATATCCATCGCCTGCTGAATATAATCTCAGCCCAACACCACTCCACCTCTTTCCAGTTAGCCATAAGCATGGATGCCGAAAAAGCATTTGACAGGGTGGATTGGAACTTTATGTCCTCCATCCTGTCTAAATTTGAGTTAGGAGATAACTTCATCTTGGCAATATCTGCTCTTTACCACAGACCAGAGGCGAGGGTGAAAGTAAATGGCTTCATGTCAGATTGCATACCCCTGAGGAGAGGCACTAGACAGGGCTGCCCCTCTCCCCCTTGCTCTTCACCCTAATATTAGAACCGTTGGCAATCTGGATCCACAACAATCCTGACATCAAAGGGGTAAGGGCTGGTGGGGTTGAACAAAAAGTTGCTGTTTATGCAGATGATTCCTTTTTCTTCCTGAGTGACTCTCAGACCTCTCTAACTCATCTTCTGGAAACGTTGCAAAAATTCAGTGACCTAGCAGGTTACAAAATAAACCCCTCTAAATCAGAGGCCATGGTCCTGAGCAGCACACCCTCAACAGGGTTTAAAGACAATTTCCCATTAATTTCCTTTGAGAAGGACTTTCAGGAAAGACTGCAAGGAACACCTTTAGATATCTGGGTATCTAAATCTTGGTGGACATAGCAAAGCTATTTTATATTTAAACTATATGATACTCTTCAGGCAGATTTTGCACGCTGGAAACTCTTACCACTCACTTTATACAGTAGGATACACATCATAAAAATGAACGTTCTTCCGAGACTCTTGATTCTATTCCAGACTCTCCCAATTCATATCCCCATCCAATTTTGGAATACACTGAACAAAGATATACTGACTTTCCTTTGGGCGGGTAAGCATCCCAGGGTATCAGTTAAGATCCTGAGGAGGTCCAGGGAGGGGTGAGGTTTGGGTCTCCCTCATTTGTACCATTATTATCTATTAGCACAGGGAGCCCAGCTATGCACCTGGGTGAAGCAAAGGATTGACTCGGGTTGGTATCCAATAGAGGAAGAAACCCTGGTGGGAGGAGCTCTGTGGACACTGCCCACAAGCGCCATCGGTCCCCATACTTGGTCCCTCATGTTAAACCCTTGGTTTAAACACTCCCTAAGGATACTTCTCTATCTTTGTTAACTAACCCTTACCCCTAATACTTTGGGTCCCCTCTCCCTTATCCGCCACGAAGGCTCGTTTGTCCCCCCCAGATTAGATAACAGATACGCTTACTGGGAACATAAGGGCCTCACCACTTCCATCAGTTCATAGCTAGATCAGGTTGTCTTGCTTTTGCTACACTTCAGGAACATTTCTCTCTCCATAGAGAAGACTTTTCCAGGTATCTACACGTTTGGAATTTTATTAACACAGCTGATAACTTACAGATGATAAGAAGAGAACTGATGCCTTTAGAGACGTCCTGGTGGGATACTATTAGAATACGAGACAAGCTAAGCTACATATCGATGTTATATAATGTCCTTTCCCCTTCCACGTCCATGCCCATATTGGAGGAGATTCAAAGGAGATGGGAGGGGGAGTGTGGGGAGGCGATATCTGGGGCAGATTGGGCTTGTAGGTTCAGATAAGGTTGGCAAGTTACGTCCTCTCCGGTTTGGCGGGAGTTCAATTGGAAAACAACAACCTGCCTTTTCAGGCCCCCCACCATTACAGAACATTTTAACCCACAGTCCACTGAAACCTGTTGGAGGCTCTTTGGTGAGACCATAGGCACGCACTACCATATCTTTTCCGGGTGCCCTAAATTAAAGGCTTTTTGGTGCCAAATTCATAGAGTCATACAGCAGATCGCGGAACTCCACCTTTCTTTCACCTTTTCAGACCTAGTGTTAGGTCTTCCAACCCTATCTTCTAAGAAAAGAAAGGTAGTAGAACTAAGTCGGATTCTCAGGGTTGCAGCGCTGAAATGTATCACCAGCAAGTAGCTAGCACCAGACCCCCCTTCTTTGACCCAATGGACATCTTAGGTGGAAGAGCTGGAAAGGATGGAGAATATTACATATGTACACTTTGATTAGAGAAAGAGAAATTTTTAGACTTGTGGTGACCTTGGCATGCCTGATGGGGGACACAGGCAAGAGAGGAAACTATTGGTGGGGATGGAGGAGGAGACGGAGAGGTTTAGAAGTGACTGGAGCGCTTGTCCAAAGATAATAGTTTACTCAGTTTTAACCCAGAAAAGATATTTACCAGCTTTAAATTTATAGACGGGGTGGGTGGATAGGAGGAGTTGCGCCAAATATTTTATGTTTGCAGAAGTACATAAGAAATTATCCTCAACTTTTCTTTTTTCCAAAGTTCTCTTTTATTCTGTTGTTCCAATTTTACTCTTCTTCCCATTTGGACAATTACTGCCATGGACTAAACAACAGAGACCAATACATCACTGCACAGAACTGTATCCATCATCACAAAGTCCTAGACTTTACGCAGTGTACAATCTCCCAGGTCTCTAGCAATTGAAAAATGGGATTAACATTTGAAGTCTATTATATCATAGAACATGGAAGTGTATGATCATTTGTATTGAACCTGTAATGATATGTAATACAAAATCTACTTGTAACCCCTAGATGGCGCTATCCCAGGGGCTACTACCCCTGCCTGATTTGCCACTAACAGGTTGAGGGGCCTGGATGCAATGGCGGGTGCCTCCACCCAGAGGTCAGGGTTTGCAATAGTTAAAACTAACTTGGTCACAGCCCTCTGGGACACTGCAACCCCCCTTTCTTCCCACTAGTGGCCCACACAATATATCAGAATTACCTTCACAGTATACACTTACCCCAGGTCTGGTTCCGGCACTGGGACCTCCTGTGAAATGAGATACAGTGCAACAATCACAGTACAGTACTTTAACATAGACAAATACCTCAGGCAGTATAACTTTGCTGAAACAAGCAGCTCTGATTTATTTAGGGGATATAACAAGGACAGGGGAAATCAGGTTAATTAGCTTATCACTCTAATAATCTATCTATGGCTCTGTGCACAGGCCTATCCCTATCAGTTACTGTCCCTGGGTACCCAAGCCCTAGTGGCTAGTCCAAACCGTGGCAGCTGGTAGGGGCCCTTTCACACAGAGAAAAGGAGAATTAAACAGTCAGCAGTACAGTAATTCCATTTGGATTTAATGTGGCAATTCAACAGGGAGCGACCCTGAATTAGTACTCACGACCTCCAAATAAGATAGGGTCCTTCAATGTCAGTAGGGCTCACTTGAGGTACACAAACCTCTTCACATATCCATATAAAAGAAAGCACTATACCAGGCAGGCTGCATCTGTATCCCGATCGCAATTACTGCACAATACCGGGAGAACACACAGCAGATTCAGTTCCTGACAGACCGAGTGCAATTTTCAGCAATTCCTCCAGTCTTCTACAGGGTGAGCCTGGTTTCTACTCTTCAGAGATCCTGATTCTTTTCACAGGACGGATTCAGTCCTAACAAGCTGTTACACAAGCTGCAGACCGGAACTCTGGGCCTTACACATGTTTTTTGACTAAAACTGCACACTGAAAAAGCACAGGGCTCCTTCCTTCTTCACTGCCAAAGCTCAACTGAAACTCCAACCGACAAAACCGGGCACTTCCTTTGAGTTCCTCCCAGTTCTTGACTGGATTGGCTGTCACTCACAATAGACTGCTGCTGTTGGTCCAAAAAGGCACTGAAGTTTAAACTACATCTCCCAGAGTCACTGCCCATACAATCCTCTTGTGGCTGGCTCAGATTATGAGTCCAAGTTCTGATTCGTCAAAGGCACCATTTTAGAGCTAGCTTACCCCACACTGATTGGTCTAGTTCAGCAGTTCAAAACTAGAATGGGGAACTAGCAGACACAGTTCTGACTGCAAAGAAAGCAGGTTAGACAAACTGTAATTTCATTATTACCTAAATAATTTCTGGCAAACAGTTACATCTTTCAGATAGGTTCCCTTGCACTCCTAGTGACTGCAAAATGAAGTGAATTGGCAGCAGCTCGAGTGGTACTCAGAGAAGCACACAGTCCCCATACAAACTAATTATGTCTGCAAGCGACAGCTCTTAAAGAGACAGTACCAGAGGCTCTAAAACACTCATGATAAATGGCTTAAATGCCAAACACCATTCAGGCTTGGAGCATTCAAGCAAGCTCCTGGAAGTCTTTTGGAACCCCCATTTGCAGGAGTTACACCCTTCCTAGCCTGGGAAAGCTTGACGTCGCGTCAAGCAAGTAGCCATAAGTTTCAACTGCAACCATATACATTTGCATTAGGCTCGCACATGTAATCATCAGTCAATATATCATTTTACCAAGAACACATTTCTGAAACATTGCAGTACGTCACTCTTTCACAGTATTACATACACATTGTACCATAACTCAAGTTATTACCTCTTGTACATGAAACCTGAAGAGAGGGCCCTTCCTATCAGTTACCTTGGGGCTGGATGGGGCAAGGGCACCATACTTAGAGGGCAACACAAGTAACTTGAGTTAGCACTGATGCTCAGTTTGGGCAATGAGCTCGGGACACATACACCTTTATGGACAACATTGAGAGGCAAGTCCACAGGCCTCCCAAGTGAATCATAACTGAGGTGCACCACAGGCTTTACAGCTCGACCAGTCTTTCTAGGGGAACTGTTATAGTCTCTGCACTCTGAGCCTCATTTTCAGCATTGTCCTCACTTGTCAGGAGTCTCCATGGGGTAGAGAGGCTAGAACTTGGGGCACTTTCAGCTCCAGGAGTTACAGTTTCTGAGTCCACAACATTTGGCTCGCATGGAGAGCTTTCGGACACTGGCAGTGGACTGTCAGGGCACTCAAAATACTCTTCTTGTTCGGGTGTATCACCATTCTGCCCCAATTCTATCATTTTCCTCCCTGAAAGCTCAAACAGTTCAACCATGCACAATGATTCCATTTCATCTGATCTGATGCTTTGCACTTCACTTTCTGGGAGCATTGGCTCCAGGGATGAAGCTGGGGCTTAGACAGTCCAGAAGGCCCAGCTTCATCTCCAGTATTGACTAGGGATTGCCTCAAACAATTGACTCAGTTCGTAAGAAGGATAGTATTCAAAGTCACTCACTTTCTTCCGATATGGACTGATAGTCATGCTCAACTGGGACTTGTGGAGGGAACACTTTAACTTTGCTTCTGTAGGTGCAGACTTTCTTGATCTTTTCTTAGCAGCAGCTCTAGTCACTGGTCCAGAGGGGCATCTTCTAGGGCTCAGACTCAATTAAGATTTGTCCAATGGGCAGTAAATGATTTTAGCATTGTTTTTACATCTTTTGAATTATTCTCAGGCCTTACTTTGTACACTGGCAGATCATCTAGTTTGCCCACTACAATGTGAGGGAGATGGTGCCATCTGTCAGCAATCTTGTGCTTGCCATGCAGTCCCAGATTTCTTAGCAATACCCGATCTCCCTCCTGGAGTTCCTGTGCTTTCACCTTTTATCATACCTTTCTTTGTTGGCAGATTTCTTTTGGCAGCCATGGTTTGAGCCAGTTGTACGTGCATGAGTTAGCTGGGCCTTTAACTTTTGCACATACTGTAAATAGTTGTCAGCTTGAACCCCATCAGGAGAGACCCCAAAACACACATCTACTGGTAGTCGAGCTTCTCTTCCAAACATCAGGCAGTAGGGGAGAATCCAGTGGCATCACTTTGGGCAGTTATAAGCATGTACCAGGGTGCTAATTTGTTGGCTCCATCTAGGCTTGTCCTTTGGGTGCAGGGTGCCTAGCATATCTAGCAAAGTCACGGTTGAAAGCATTCAGTGTGGGTCCCCTGAGGTAGTGAGAGTGGTTCTGGACTTTCCTCCCACAGAGAAAGCATCTCTTTGATCAGACGACTCTCAAAGTCTCTCCCTTGATCAGAATGGATTCTTTGTGGAGCCCCATAGTGAACAAAAAAGTTTTCTACAAGTACTTTGGCCACAGTGGATGCTTTCTGGTCTTTGGTGGGGAAAGCTTGGGCATATCTCGTGAAATGGTCAGTGACCACCAGCACATTACTGATATTTCTTTGATCTGACTCCAAACTCAGAAAATCAATACAGACCAGCTCCATGGGTGCACTGGTGGTTATGTTAACAAGGGGGCAGCCCTCTGGGGCAAAGCTTTCTCTGTAAGCAGCGACTACAAGTTCGAATGTGTTGCTCCACATCAGCCCCATCTTAGGCAATAGAATCTGGATCTCACCAAGTCAAGTGTTCTGTCTATACCAAGGTGCCCCATGTGGTTGTGCAAGGACCTCAGTACTGAGTCTCGAAAGGCAGTGGGAAGCACTAGTTGTTGTTTGTCTACTTGTCCCCCTCTGTCTACTGTTTCTCTGTATAACAGTTTATTGATCAGTTTCAACTTAGGACCTTCTTTGTATAACAGTGCAGTTCTCAAATCAGTGGGCGTAATTTGGACACATCTTTTCCTGCATAGAGGGCTTCTAAAGCTGCTTTGATCATGGGATCGCGGGATTGAGCCGCTGGAATACTGTCATTGTCCAGCTGAGGCAGTGCACCAATGTCTATTGCAGAAAAGTGGCAATAAGCAGCAGGTATGCAATTCTCAGAGGCTCCCAAGCAATCCACCATGCAGTCCACTGCGCCGTGGACATTTGTTCCTCCCTGTCAAACTTCCGGCAGAGTGCCTGAATGTCAGAGTTCTGCCAATCCGGACCCAATCATTCTGGGAACAGGCCTCCGGGAGAGAGCATCAGCATCTATGTGGTTCAGACCTGCTCGGTATTCGAGAGCATAGTCATATGTAGATAATGCAGAAAGCCACCTATGGCCAGTGGCATCCAACTTAGCTGAGGTCTGCACATAGGTCAAAGGATTATTGTCAGTTTTACTAGTATTTTAGCCCCATACAAGTACTCATGGAATTGGTCAACAATAGCCCACTTCAAAGCTAGGAACTCTAACTTATGTACAGGATAGTTCTTTCGGATGGGGTCAGGCTTCTACTGGCAAAGGCCACTGGTCTCAGGCCATTCTCGTGCTCTTGGTACAACACAGCCCCCAACCCTTGCAAGCTAGCATCAGTGTGCAGGACGTAAGGTTTTCTTGGATCGGCATAGGCCAGCACTGGAGCATGGGTAAGTTGATATATGATCTCATGAAAAGCAGTCTCACAATCAGGAGTCCAGCGGGCCCCAAATACTTCACTCGGATGAAAATACACTCTTTCAGTCTTGAGGGACGCTGACTTTTGGTATTTTTTGTGGGTTGGGGGATACCCTTGAGTAAGGTTAAGTAAAGGGCAGATCACTCTTGAATAGTCCTTGATGAAACGCCGATAATAACCACAGAATCCCAGGAATCTTTGCAGTTCTTTTTAGATTTTTGGGCTGTGGCCAGGTGGTCAAGGCCTCAACTTTACTTGGGTCGGTCTCTATTCCTCGGTGGATACTATGTGTCCCACATACTTTACTGATGTTTGAAAGAATTGACACTTATCAATGGACAGTTTAAGGCCAAAGTCCTCCAGTCGGTCCAATACCTTAAATAATCTGCTCTCATGTTCCTCCAGTGAGCTGCCAAACACAATAACATCATCTAGGTATACCAGGCACTCTAGTAAGTTCATGTCCCCACTGCACGCTCCATCAATCATTGAAAAGTGGCTGGGGCACCTGAAATCCTTGAGGCATCCTCATGAATTCATAGAAGCCAAGCGGACAGATAAAGGCCATCTTCTCACGGTCCTCTGGGGCCATCGGGATCTGGTAGTACCCACTGGAGATCCAGCACAGAGAACCACTTGCTCCCGCTTAGGCAGTCCAAAGCATCCTGAATGCGGGGCATTGTGTACTGATCAGGGATAGTCCGCCCGGTTTAAGGTGCGATAATCACACACATCCTTACTGTTCCATTCTTTTCCTCAGTACCACAATGGGAGAAGCATAAGGGCTTCTGGATTCTTGTATTACACCAGCAGCTAACATCTCTTGCAGATGCCGTCTCACATCATCTATGTCAGCAGGTGCCAGGCGTGAGACCTCTCACGAAATGGTCTTTGTCATGCAGCCGGATATTGTGCTCAGCTCCTTGCACGCATCCTACATCCCATTCCTTTAAAGAAAACACCTGGTCTCTTGGGCAAGCTTCTCACTGATCCTCACTTTCCATTCAGCTGGCAGCGGGAGTCGCCAAATCAAACAAGTCAGGCGTTACTCTGTCATTCTTCCTTGAACTCTTGCTGCTGGGTAGCACTGCAGTGTCTGCACAATGCACATTAGCCAGGATGCAACCTCTGTTTACTCAAATGTCTCTTTCAGACACATTATGAACTTGGACCATTACCCTTCTGGCATAAGCATGGGCTCTAGCGGGCAAAATACTAGGCTTGACCAGCAGTCCCTCTGGCAATTTTCCATCGCCTGGTGCATCCAACATTAATATTTTATTCTTAACATCCTTTCTGATATGGACCTCTCCCTGTAAGGTACACTGGGCATTTGGCGCCAGGATCAGAGACTCAGGATCCTTCTTCCATACAATTCCGACCGGTTCCTCTGGTTCTGTTTTTTCAGCATCTCTCTGTGCCTCATAGGCCTTCTTAATTAAAGCCGGAACTCTTAAAGCTCTACTAGTCTTTGACCCTGTTTTCATAACACAACTGTGCCAGCCTTCCGAACATATGAGCATTTGTTCCAGTCAACAAAGGACACCATCATACAGTCCAGTGGGGGACACACTAAGGCTAGGGTCTCTACTTGTTCGGCCACTCCAGCCACGGAGGTGGGGAAAGACAGCCAAATTGGATATACCCGGAATAGGGGTAGGCCTTCTCACTAACCCCCATACATGCAGTCCTTCTAATGGTTGTAAGGTACGTCTAACAAATGCTTCTGATACCAATCCTGGAACATAATTGTCACTTGGGAGCCACTGTCTAATACAGCTCTTGTAGACACTCCATTCACCTTTACAGTGGTCTCCATGGAGGGACCCACTATTCTGGACCAGTCCGGAGAGGCGGTAGTGGGGGCCTGGGCAACTGACCTTGCCACAAAAGGACGTGAATTAGCATTTTTGGTGCCCTCACTGGGATCATGTCGTGCACCTCTTAACCACTGATTTCTTCTCCGAAGCTCTCCTTGTAGCCTATATGCAACTTTGTCAGTGTCTTTTGGGACTGGCATTCCTTTCATGTGCCCATCTTTCCCACAATTATAGCAAACATACTTTCTGGAGTTTGAGCTGGCTGAGGCGCCACACTGGGAGCCAGGGCGGGGTATTACTAACTGGAAACCTGGGTGCCATCTCTGTCTGCTGCGTGATAAGCATTTGGAGACATCTCGTCAGTTTCTCCACTTCCATGGTCAAGGAATTGAGTTTGGAGCTGTTATCAGCAGGAGATACATGGGTGGGTACCCCACCCCATAGCAGATGCAGTCGGATATAGGTCAGGGCCCGTACATGCAGGCGTGGCCTTCATAAAGGACTGTTTTTGAATTCCGGATCTCTCTCAACAGTTAAGCCGTTGTGGCATATCTTTCCTTGTCAGAGCACTCATTGACTGTCAACCTCTGCCCTGAACTTCACTTGATGGGTCACCCTCAGTCACTCGGGTCGTAGCCACAGCTGTTGGTGCAGGTACCTCCGAGGTCGCCTTTCTCAACTCCTCGAATTTCTCTCATTAACTCATCATAGGAGGTGGGATTCCAGTCGATTTGCCAGGCGTAACTGGAAGCAACAGCAGTTCTGAGAAGGGGCAGACTTAAGGATTCTGTCCAGTCTGGTTCGGTCCAGTTCAATCGCTGGCAAACTACCCTTTCTGAGGCATTCTTGCAACAATTTTTCCAGCCGAGAGACATACACAGACAACAACTCCCCTTCGTACTGTTGTGCATTTCTTACTCTCCACCATAGGTCCTCATCAGAATCTGGGCTCCCATACACATTCTCCAAGGCCTCAAGATAGGCCTGTGCAGTCGCTTCAGGGTTACTGGCCCGTTTAGCACGGATGGTAGCCAGGGCAGGACCTCGGAGGCTCTCACTAACCCTCTTTCGCCGCCTTCCGAGCATTGCCATTCTAGCACTTGGGGCAACATTGTCTATCCAGGTCTCCCAGTCATCCTCCTTGGGGGTGGGGAGGGTGCCAGAGAAGATCCTCAACCTCGGTAGAGTCGTGACTAATGGCAGGTGCAGAAATAGAGTCTGCATTGGTTCAGCCACCATTCACGGGCACTGGAGCAGGAGAGGGTGTTGGGGAGGAACACCCCAGGTGGCAAGAATAGTTTCTTCAAGTCCACCACAGTTTTCCCTCTCCCAGCAACCATTCAGCAAATTTCTCCTCAAAGTTTCAGATAGTGGTGGGGCTGATTCTCCCGGTCTTTACTGTCCTTAGTTATCACTCTCCAAGCAGTGAGGGCTCCCTCTGGGGTAATGGTCTGTGGCACTTTGGAGCTATCTATGGGATCCTTAAACTCTACTAGGGCCAGGAAAGTGTGGGTGAGCAGATTAGCATGCCGACCCACCACCACAGGGTTTTGTAAACCTTCCACCTTGAAAGTACTCCTGCACAGTGTCCGTATTGATACCCAGGGGATGTCCAGGATAAGCATAGCATTTTGGGGTCGATCTCCTCCCCAGTACACCACTCCACCAGCCGGTGCACAGCCACTTCTGTCGGGTACCCATTTTTTCTTAACAGGTGTTCGTAAATATGGCCACTAGAGGACACACAATCCCAGCGGTGAGCCTCCAGATGTAACCCCTAGATGGCGCTATCCCAGGGGCTACTACCCCTGCCTGATTTGCCACTAACAGGTTGAGAGGGCCTGGATGCAATGGCGGGTGCCTCCACCCAGAGGTCAGGGTTTGCAATAGTTAAACTAACTTGGTCACAGCCCTCTGGGACACTGCAACCCCCTTTCTTCCCACTAGTGGCCCACACAATATATCAGAATTACCTTCACAGTATACACTTACCCCAGGTCTGGTTCCGCACTGGGACCTCCTGTGAAATGAGATACAGTGCAACAATCACAGTACAGTACTTTAACATAGACAAATACCTCAGGCAGTATAACTTTGCTGAAACAAGCAGCTCTGATTTATTTAGGGGATATAACAAGGACAGGGAAATCAGGTTAATTAGCTTATCACTCTAATAATCTACCTATGGCTCTGTGCACAGGCCTATCCCTATCAGTTACTGTCCCTGGGTACCCAAGCCCTAGTGGCTAGTCCAAACCGTGGCAGCTGGTAGGGCCCTTTCACACAGAGAAAGGAGAATTAAACAGTCAGCAGTACAGTAATTCCATTTGGATTTAATGTGGCAATTCAACAGGGAGCGACCCTGAATTAGTACTCACGACCTCCAAATAAGATAGGGTCCTTCAATGTCAGCAGGGCTCACTTGAGGTACACAAACCTCTTCACATATCCATATAAAAGAAAGCACTATACCAGGCAGGCTGCATCTGTATCCCGATCGCAATTACTGCACAATACCCGGGAGAACACACAGCAGATTCAGTTCCTGACAGACCGAGTGCAATTTTCAGCAATTCCTCCAGTCTTCTACAGGGTGAGCCTGGTTTCTACTCTTCAGAGATCCTTTGATTCTTTTCACAGGACGGATTCAGTCCTAACAAGCTGTTACACAAGCTGCAGACCGGAACTCTTGGCCTTACACACTTTTTTTGACTAAAACTGCACACTG
Source organism: Neoceratodus forsteri (assembly GCA_016271365.2). Classification (NCBI taxonomy): domain Eukaryota; kingdom Metazoa; phylum Chordata; order Ceratodontiformes; family Ceratodontidae; genus Neoceratodus; species Neoceratodus forsteri. Next base: position 110,857,985 of record JADMNL010000028.1, read on the forward strand.
AAAAAGCACAGGGCTCCTTCCTTCTTCACTGCCAAAGCTCAACTGAAACTCCAACCGACAAAACCGGGCACTTCCTTTGAGTTCCTCCCAGTTCTTGACTGGATTGGCTGTCACTCACAATAGACTGCTGCTGTTGGTCCAAAAAGGCACTGAAGTTTAAACTACATCTCCCAGAGTCACTGCCCATACAATCCTCTTGTGGCTGGCTCAGATTATGAGTCCAAGTTCTGATTCGTCCAAGGCGCCATTTAGAGCTAGCTTACCCCACACTGATTGGTCCAGTTCAGCAGTTCAAAACTAGAATGGGAACTAGCAGACACAGTTCTGACTGCAAAGAAAGCAGGTTAGACAAACTGTAATTTCATTATTACTCTAAATAATTTCTGCAAACAGTTACATCTTTCAGATAGGTTCCTTTGCACTCCTAGTGACTGCAAAATGAAGTGAATTGGCAGCAGCTCAGTGGTACTCAGAGAACACACAGTCCCCATACAACTAATTATGTCTGCAAGCAGACAGCTCTTAAAGAGACAGTACCAGAGGCTCTAAAACACTCATGATAAATGGCTTAAATGCCAAACACCATTCAGGCTTGGAGCATTCAAGCAAGCTCCTGGAAGTCTTTTGGGAACCTCCATTTGCAGGGGGGTTACATACTTGTTAGATTTATATTCATCAATAAAAGACTTTGAGTTAAAAAAAAAAAGAAAAGAAAATGCATTTTACACTAAGCCCTTTATTTTTGCCAGCTTCCTGAATGGATATCACCAATCTTCCAGATCTGTCGCTGATTTTGGTCCTTTGTCCCAGATTTTTTTTTTTTAAAGAGCTGCTGACACCTCAAAGAAAACTTGAAAAACATAATAATTAGGTACAATTCAGCTTGCATTTCATATACAGCGTATACATTTCTCCTGCACATTGTTTATTACTGAGGAAATTTGCATGAAAACATGAACTTTATCCAGTTGAGTTGATCTGCCAGTGTAGCTTACTCCTTACCTGAAGTCATAATCCTCTGTTGTTACATCAGTCTGTTGCCGTCAAAGTAACTGTGATGTCACAGACAGTGCATTATGACATCAGGTAGGAAGAAAGCAGCAGGAATAGAGGAACTCTTCAAGGGCAAAGATCCTGTTTTCATACAAATGACCTCAGTAATAAATACTGGGGAGGAGAAATACAGAACTAATGTGAAATACAAGCAGAACCGAGTCTAAATATTATGTTATGGAAAGTTCTTCTGAAGGCGTCAGCTGCTTTTTAAGCCTTGTCCCTGATTTATGTGGCAGGAGGTTGAGAGGTATGGTGTGTTATTTGGAATAATGCCACTTCTTGGGTGGTTGAAGGCACTCGGCTGCATCTCTTGCCTCACAGTGCACTCAAGGTGTGGCATTCTCTCATGGTAACATACACCCTGTCACGTATTGTTGCTTAGATCTTCAGACCACAGGGGGTTGGGTGGCCTGCCTTCCTCACAGCTGTGAACAACAATACAGAAGAACTGAAGGGGGAGGTGTTTGGTTTTATACAGTGCCTTTCATGCACATAGTATCCTAAAGTGTTTTAAAATCCAACAAACATTGACAGCAGACACTGGGTGCACAGAAAGGTTAAAAAAGTCCAGCGGTTAGGTACAAAGAAAGAATTATGCATGGGTATCTTAAATGACTTGCTCAGAGTTGCACAGCAAGCAAATGGGGGTTGTGGGATATAAACCTGGGTTTCCAGGTTCATAGCTCTGTGCCTCAGCCACCAGACCAAACTGCCTACCAACTTCTGTGGTCTCTCCTCGTACAAGTTTACATCGGGGGCATTGAGAGTTATAAAGGTCATCTGTATCTAAATACTATAGTGTGGTGGGGCAGTAAGGGAAACATAAGCTGCTCCAGTGCCAAGTCAGAACACTACACGTGCCACCTACATATTCAGATGCATCACTCCTCCCTTGGGTCCTAGAACCTTCCCCTTCTCCAAGTTACAATCTGATCTGCTGCATCTAGACTTTGGCTGTTCCACAGATTCTATCACCTTGCGTGCTGTAACTAGCAGGTGATGGAGAATTATATTCAGAAGGGTATGTGTTCAGACTAGTTTGAATAGGAATAGGCAAATGAGGTGTGGTGTTTCTCTGTAATCAGGCGATAGCTACATTTAACTTAGAATGAAGCAAGCACTGGTTACTGCCATGGAGAGGAATGATGTACGCCCCAGGTAAGTCACCCAGACACCAGCCCACATACAGAGCTCCCTCCTGGAGCGGGACCTACATAGGTGCTGTAAGAGGTAATTAACTACCTCCAGCAGCAGCACCCTTGCAAAGTAGGTTAGCCCGCAAGTGCCCCACCCTGGCTCGGCACTACCTGTATAGGCACTGTCTTGTGACATCACTTCCTGTCTGTCATTTTACTAAGTCCCCACTTTTCCATATGCAGGTTATACGTGCTAGCCACTAGAGGGACCCTCTGACTATTCACCTCTGTCTCTCCACCTGAATTTCCTCCTCATCCTACTTCCTGGAACCACTCTACCTACATACGCTACTTCTCTCCCTTACTCTCATTTCTGCTTCTGCCCACACCTCACCCTCACACCCAGCCTCCTAGCTAGCCCTACGTACTGACCCCCTGCCCTACCACTGGACCCATACCCAGCCTGCCACTAACCCCCAGGAGTCGTTATTTCCACCCTGAATTTTGGCCCAAACCCAGCCTGCTCTGAGTCCCCCAGAACCTGGATTCCCAACCTCACCCAGGTCCTAGTTCAACCACCCTACCAGGGTCTCGAACCTTGTATCCTGTCCACCAGAGTCCGTGACACTACCACTACTCCAATGTGGTATCCATGCTTTCTGAGGAGCAGTCAAGATACCTGAACTTTTCTGCCCTGCTGCTACCTTAGACACTATGTTTGTACACCTCCTCCTCAAATGTCTCCCCCTCATTTACATGTTAGTACCCACATCCCATCAGCCAGGCATCTCCCCTGGCCCACTCGTACCAGCACCCCCAATTTTCCCTGACCTAGTCCGATCCCACCCTACACTGACCATGTACCCTGGCCCATGGCACCACTCCTGGATGCCCCCCCCCCCGCTGCCTACCCTGGCTCCCATGGTTGCAACTTGTCCTCGCCCTCCCGACCCTTCGAACCCTGCCCATTCCTTGTTCCCCTGTGGCCTCCTCCCCATCACAGTGTACCCCCTAGAAACTGACATACTGCCACCCCCTGGTAAGAGCCTTGGTCTTCCTACTACTACTATCTGGTAATATACATCCAAACCCAGGCCCTGCCCCCTCCAGCCCACCTGCTGGGTCCACTGGTCTCCGCATAGCCTCCATGAACATATGCAGTCTACCGAACAAATTTTATGCCCTCCAGTGCTGGGCCATGTTACATCAACCAGACGTCATAGTCCTGGTTGAAACCTGGCTGTCCAAATCCACCCCTGACTCCTTTGTCTCCCTCCCAGGCTATACCTTATACCGGGAGGACCGAGTAGGCAAATGCGGGGGTGACTGTGCAATCTATACCAGAGACACAATCATCGGACAAGCGCTCCCTGCCCCTGTTCTTGTAAATGGTGCCCAGGCCCTCACCCTCAAACTTACTCCTGACCCCTCCAGGAGCCCTCTCTATCTCACCACTGCCTACGTTCCCCCAAAGAACCAGAACCCGGCGCTGATATGTATAACAGAATATCTCGCCATCCTCTACCACAAGGCAGAACAAATCCTAGTGGGGGACCTTAACATGAACTGGCTCAGCGCCTCCTCTTCCACTACCCAAGATTCTTCCATGCCCTAGACCTAACTGCGACTCATCTCCCAGCCCACTAGAAGAGTAGAACCAAAGAGAGAACCAGTGCCCTTCTGGACGTAATTATCACCAACCGCTCCAAAAAAATCCATGACATCCAGGTCCTCCCAGACTCCCTAAGTGACCACTCCCCTATCCTATTCCTTTGGGCGGCCACCACTCCCAAACCCACAGCCCAGACCACACTCCGCAGGCGCCTCCGATCTGGTGAGCTGATAAAACTCAAACAGTTTCTCGCCCAGATTAATTGGTTCCCCATTCATCATGCACCCGACATAGACACTGCCCTTGCCTTTTTCTCCCAAACCTTTAACAAGGCCTGTGACCTCTTTGCACCCCTCACCAGAATTCGATCCAAAAAACTTAATGCACCCTGGGTTACCCCAGCCCTACTACAAATGCTCAGAAATAGGGATAACCTCTGGCACCCTGCCACTGAAACGGGCCGGATGGCTGATAGACAGGCCTACAATGCTGCTCGGAACAGGTGCACATGGGCTGTCCGAAAAGCCAAAGCCGACCATTACCAGGCCACCCTCACCTCCTCCTGGGGGTGTGCATGAACTTTCTGGGACAATGTTAAACAGCTAAATGGGAAATCATGCTTCCCTCCCCCATCCCAGCTCACTGTTGACGGCTCTACCGTCACCGACCCTGCCTGCATTGCTAACTGCCTTAACACCTCCTTTACTGACCTTAGCTCTGTCCTCCCCAGTAATTTATTTGACCCTCCCCTACCCTACCTCCCCTTGTCCTCCAACACCCAGCTTCCACCTACGCAAGGCATCTCCCCAGGAATCCAGACCTCTCCTAATTAAAGCATTAAATAGCAGTAGTCCCAGCAGCAACTCCCTGGACCCCAGTATTCTCTGGCTGGTGCTGGATGAAGTCCTTGCCCCACTCACCAGCCTACTTAACCAATCCCTCTGCCTGGGGCAATTCCCCATGGCATGGAAAACTGCCATAGTCACACCCATTCATAAAGGGGGCGACAGGTCCTCCGCCAGGAACTACCGATCAATCTCCATCCCCCCACCAAAGCCCTAGAAAAAGTGGTGGCCATTCAAATCACTGAATATCTGACTAAGCATAACATCTTATGTCTAGAGCAGCACGGCTTCCATGCTGGTGATAGTACCGGCACTGCACTAGTTGAGTTCTCCAATTTTCTATACTCCTCCCTGGATGCCAGCTCCCTAGCTGGTGCAGTGTTCGTTGACCTCTCAAAGGCTTTCAACACTGTCTCCCACCCTCTTCTGCTGGATGCCCTCTGCAACACTGATTTCTCTGCTGGCCCACTCGCATGGTGCACAAGCTATCTGTCCACTCGCTCCCAATGTGTAAAAATCAATGGGACACTCTCTGAAACTTGTCCCATCCACTCAGGGGTGCCCCAGGGCTCCATCCTGGGCCCCCTACTCTTTTCACTCTATCTAAACACCCTGCCCAGGGCATGCTCTGGCAAAATTCTTACGTATGCAGATGATGCCGTCATTTTTGCCACCCACCACAATCCCATCTCCCTCCAGGACACCCTACAACAATCCTACAATGATGCCAAAGCCTGGTATAAAGAGCACAGACTCGTCATTCATCTCAAAAAAAACAAAATAATGCTCTTTGCCCACCCCAAAACAAAACCTGCAACTTCCCACTCCCTGTCCTCCCTAGTACCAAACAACTGCTTGAACAAGTCTGCTCCTACAAATACCTTGGGGTTACTTTCGATTCAGCCCTCACCTACCATACCCACATTGATGCACTTGCATCCGCCACTAATACATGGCTTGGCATCCTCTACTGCTATAAAAACTGCCTCCCCCGATGCTCTCCGTCTTGTGGTTACGTCTTCAGTACTGTCCCTTCTAGACTATGGCCTGCCAGTCTACGGTGCTGCTGACACTACCACCCTCAACAAAATTTGCCTCACCCTAAATAAGGCCTGCAGGCTGATTACTGATGCCCCCAGGCTCACACATATTTGTCAACTCTATGATGAGGCAAAACTGCTTAACCTAGATGAACAACTACGCTATCAAACCTGCCTCCTCACGAAAAAAAACTCTACTTGGGCTCTCCCCACCCCGGGGTGACAGCCTCCATCCGCCACACCCAACCCACTATCACAGCCCGAACCTCAAACAAGACCGCTGTACTGGTCAACAGATCCAGGACCACTCATGGTCAGAGGTCCTTCTGCTACAGAGCCCCATCCTGGTTTAACTCTCTCCCAGCTCCCATCTCCAATGTTCCCACAATCTCCAACTTCAAAACCGCCCTTTGGAGCCAACTGTTTAACACTCGCAGCTGCTCCTGTCTCTAAATGTGGCCTCGATCTCTCCACACTTGAAAACGCCAACTTGGGCAGCACTCCACCTCACTCCCCCCCCACTTCTCCCCCATTGCATCTTCCCCTGTTAATTACCAGCTTGTGCTCAGCTGTATCACTGTAATTGCTACTAAATTGTATAAATGTATGAAATCATTCTGTGTAACTCTAAGTCAGTGACGTTTATGGTGTAACCTACATTTGTTCTGTCTGTCCTCAATGTGACGAGGTACCTTTGGAAATAAGTCTCTGGCTCAAAGGTTGTAAACTGATTTACAAATAAATAAATAAATAAGTGCCTGTCACAATGGCTTTCGTGTAGTATTTGATGACCATCTTGTGATTTAACATGTGACGTGCATTCATGTAACTAGTGCATATCCTTCATGGTTGGATTTTGGCCAACAGCTTCAGTAGCCATCTAATAAAATGATGGCCACGGTGTCAGCATGGAAAGAAAGACAAACAGAGCTGTTTGTGTAACAAAAAAATAAAATAAGATGAAAAGGTTGGAAAAAGTACAACTGATCTATATTCTGGGGGTAGTGTTGAGGTACACATGTAGCACACTTAATACACTGTTGCCTAATGTGTTTCAGAACCATGATCTGCATGCCAGTGGTATGATTAGCAGGCAAAAGTGTGTGCTGCTGGCTTGCCGGTGCAGAGGAAGGGTGCCACTTGTGATGTCGACGATCTGGCTTCAGGAACAAGCAAGGGTCATTGGGGGCTGGCTTGGGAGGATCACGTGTCCCAGTGATAACTCTTCTCCCTTAGTGTGGGAGGGGTCTGCATCTCACTGTGCGAGTGCCCCTGGGTGGAGGATAGGTGGTAGTACATGCAAGCGCAACAGAAGTGGAAGGGCCGCCATCACACACCGGCACCCATGCATGCCACCACATGCACATCAGCGCCCTTGGAGAAAAAAAGGAAAATGACCCGGTCCTATCGGCACCCCACACAGGCACCATAGCACTGACATGGAAGGCCACCCACCACCATGTATAGTCCTGCGTAAGTGGTGGATAACCAGCAAGTCCACAAGAAGGTCGATGACTAGACTGGGGGGTGCAGGACTAGGGGACAGAATCACATAGTGGGGAAAAAAGGTGTGTGTGTGTGTGTGTGTGTGCGCATGTACATTCGTGCCTTTATTGGCATTTTCAAACTTTCAAACAACATGAAGTCTTGCTGTAGTCTGACAAATTGCAGTGATGTCCAACCTTTGAACTGCCCCGGAGATGAAAGAGTTAACTTTCCATGCCAGGCAGGGAACGCTGAGCTCGAGCTCGGTTGAGACTCTGTCTGTTGTTGTTTGAACTCAAACCGTCAGATTCTTTACTCCACCTCACTGAACAGTCGCTCCGGAGATTTTCTCCTTTGCTCGGTTTAAAATTTGTCAAAGTACCGTTTTTCTCGGTTTTCGACCGAATTTAAACTGTAACCTATCGGTTCGGTCTCTGTCTGTGGTTTCGTGAGTACTAGATAGGCTTATTTTTTTGTTATTATTCTGTGTGGAACTTGTAAACGTGGGATCGGTTTGGTTTGAACCGATCAGGTTGTTTAAAAAACTTTATTCTGTTTTAGAGTGTGGTAATCGGTTCTTATCGGTTCTAAAAAAAACGGATTTCATTAAGTTTTTTTCCACGACCCGTAACACGGTCAGGAACCGATAAGGGTGTCTTGCCTGGTGGATTGCCGAAAAAAGGGTAAGTTTTTGTTAGGACTGGCCATGTCTGAGAAACCCAAAAGAAAAACTGGGCCCACTGGGTTTCAACACTGTAGTGTGTGTGGGGAAGTCTTTGCTAAGGCTGATCCCCACAGAATCTGTGTTTATTGTCTTGGGTTTGACCACCTCGATTCAGACTGCCAGATTTGTAAACATTTTCCTGCAGCTACCCTGGAAAAAAGAGTTGGTAGGCTCAGGGAAAGGGAGGCCAAGAAGTCCGCTGACCCGGACGGCCAGCCCGGTTCGGTTCCAACCAAACCAGAAGGAGTGCCCTCTGACCAGGGCGAAACTTCTTCGGGCATAAGGAGAACCAACTCCGAGGAGTTGGTTCCGGTTAAAAGAACAAGAAGGGATAAATCAGCCGGTGCAGATCCACAAGTTCTTTCTCTGACCGCTGATGAAATAGCTAAAGTGATAAAGATTGTTCAGTTGCTATCCCCGGTTCCGACCGAACCGCACCATTAGGAAGGCGCTTGGTCTGGTGGTTCGGATTATAATTTAGAGGAATTTTATGAACCGGAGGAGGAGGAAGGAGAGTATGAGGAAAGTGAGGTGATTATGAAAGTCTGGATGTGCCCATTGACCGGACATCTCCCCAGACAGACCTTCAGGAGTATCTCCTCCTAGGCTTTCTGAGTCCCCTTCCCATTTTATGTTTTACAAAAAAGTGGCTGAAACTCTTCAGCTTCCTATGGAAGAAGCTGTGGATGACCAGGAGGAGCCTGACTATGTTGAAATGATGGATATCCCAGAGTCCAGGAGGCTGTCTATTCCCCTTCATAAGTCCTTTGGGAAACAGACAATGAAAATTTTAAAGACTCCTAATTCTATACCTCCTGTGGATAAGAGAATGGACAAGAGGTATACTCTCTCAGGCTCAGATATGGAGTTTCTTACCCAGCAATGCAGCCATGTTGGGGTAGTGCAGGCTGCAGCCTGTGATAAGGCAAATATACCCTTGGCTTCACACCCCCCAGATAAGGACTCCAGGAGGATTGATGCCATGGCAAAGAAACAGTACATGGCAGCATCCCTGGGACTCAGGCAGGCTAATTATATGGCCTATACAGCTAGATATCAGAAATCTAGATGGGACACTGTAATGGCTTTAGCTAAACAGGTCCCTGGCCAGCTTGCCAAGGAGCTGGAGCAGGTGGCTGCGGATGGTACTGAGGCATCCAAGGTGCGATTCCATGCTGCAGTGGACTCCAGTGATGTTTCAGCTAGAGTCATGGCTACATCTGTGGCCCTTCGCAGGATGGCTTGGCTCAGATGTACTAGCCTGTCTCAGGATACCCAGACTAAGGCCATGGATTTTCCTGTTGTGGGTTAATTCTCTGTTTGGGGAGCAAACAAAGAACTACTTGAAGAAAATGGATGAGTACAGGACCACCTACAGGAGTGCTCAGGCCAAGGAAAGGCAAGCCACTCCTCAGTGGCAGCATTCCAGGGGCAGGGGCAGGCCTTTTCATAGGCTTTTACCAAGTCCAGGCCTCCTCTTCTGCTTGTACTCATAGGGGGTTCTTTAGAGGGAGAGGCAAATGGGGTACAAGCAGGCCTGCTTCCACCCCTCAGCCTAAAGCCCCTGCCAAACAGGCACCCTGATGGGTTTGCCAGTGCCGATTCTCCATCACTTGTAGGGGGCTGGCAGGCTGGCTTACTTTGTCCAGGACGGGATGTCTTTAACTTCAGACAAATGGGTCCTGGAAGTAGTAAGCCAGGGACTGGTTCTCAGCTTCAAAAAATTTCCAAAGATGAGAACCAGATAATTTCCACCTGCAAATCCTTCAGAGGCACTTGCCCTAGAGGCAGAGGTCTCTTCCCTCTTGGCTCTCAGAGCCATAGAGAGGGTCCCACCCCTATGCAAAGGGAAAGGATTGTACTCCAGGTACTTCCTAACCCCCAAAAAGACAGGAGAATGGCAGCCCATCCTGGATCTCAGATATTTAAACAAGCACCTTTTAAAGCCAAAGTTCAAAATAGTGACTCTGGGAATAATTCTACCCTCTCTAAGGCCAGGGGACTGGCTAGTCTCCCTGGACCTCAAGGATGCCTATTTCCATATTCTCATCAGAAGCTCCCATCGCAAGTACCTCGGTTCGAGCTGCCCTCAGGCCATTACCAATTCAGAGCAATGCCCTTTGGCCTAACTTCTGCTCCAAGGGTGTTCACAAAATGCATGGCAGTAGTAGTTGCCTTCCTAAGGAGAAGAAGGATCTCCATATTTCCATACCTGGACGACTGGCTCATAGTAGGCCAGTCACCAGACCAAGTCAAGTTACTCCCTACAGATAACTCAGCAACTGCTCACTTCTCTAGGTTTCCTGCTGAATCTTTCAAAGTCAGTTATAGAGCCTGTGCAGCTCCTCACCTTCATAGGGGCAGAGCTGGATACAGTAAAAGCAAGAGCCTTCCTTCCCCTGGACAGGGCAAGGACACATTTCACTGGCCTCTTCATTCACCCCCCAGGTGTCTCAGTCAGCAAGGCATTTTCTGCAACTCCTAGGACACATGGCTGCCTCTATAGCAGTGGTGCAGGGAGCAAGATTTCAAATGAGGGATATTCAGTTCCACTTGAGAGCCTTTTGATCTCAGAAAAGGGACCCTCTGACCAAACTAATTCCAGTGACTCGAACCCTGATCCAGGCGTTACAGTGGTGGCTGGATCAGGACAATCTAAGACAGGGAGTTCCTTTTGTCACTTCAGTCTCATTCTCTAATCTTTACTACAGATGCCTCCCTCTTGGGGTGGGGAGCACACTTGGGACCCCTGACCACCCAAGGGTTGTGGTCTCCTCAGGAATCTCTGCTTCACATCAGTCTGTTAGAACTCAGAGCAGTGTTTCTAGCACTTCAAGCTTTTTCCAAGTCTGTTCAGAACAAAGTAGTTCAGATCAGGATAGACAGTACCACCACAATGTGGTATATCAACAAGCAAGGGGGTACTCGGTCTACGGCCTTGTGCACAGAGGCAATGAAGTTATGGTCTCTGGCCTATTCCCGGAACACCTCTCTTACAGCAATACACCTCCCAGGCAAGGACAATGCCCTGGCTGATGCTCTCAGCAGGATATCTCAGAGCCATCACGAATGTTCCCTAGATCCCCTGGTTTTGAAGGTGATCTTCTCTAGATGGGGCACCCCACAGATAGATCTTTTTGCAGCCCCAGACAATCACCAACTTCCTCTCTTCTGCTGCAGGCCCCCAGTGTTGGGCTCAGTCCCCCTGGATGCCCTAGTTCTCAATTGGGAAGGGAAGTTCCTGTATGCTTTCCCACCTTCCCTCTCCTGTTCAAGGTGTTAGTCAAAATCAGGTCTCAACCCTGCAAGGTGATTCTGATTGCTCCAGGCTGGGCCAGGCAGCTCTGGTACCCTCTCTTGTTGTCCTTAGCAGTCTACCTTCCCCTATTTCTTCCCAGGAATTACAACCTATTAACATGTACTCAGGGGAGGGTTTGGTATCCGAATCTCAAATCTCTCAATCTCAAGGCCTGGCTCATGAAGAGTTAGAGTTTGCTGATTTGCACCTCTCTCAAGGTGTTATGGATATTCTAAAGGCTTCTTGGAAGCCTTCCACCAGAAACACTTACAACTCCAAGTGGAAAAGATTTTCTATGTGGTGCTCTGGGAAACATATTTCCCCAGAGTCTGCTAGCCTGTCCATGGTCCTGGACTATATGGTTCATCTTAATAGCTTGGGGCTCAGACCAGCTACACTAAGAGTGCATCTGGCAGCTGTCTCTGCCTTCCTTTCAGCAGGCAAGCTTTCTTCCCTTTCAGCCCATCCTGTATTCTCTAAATTTTCAGGGATTGCTTCATACCAATCCTCCATTCAGGGACCCTGCCCCTGTTTGGGACCTTAATGTTTGCATTGCCCAGCTTATGCAACCCCCTTTTGAGCCTTTTGTCCTCAGCAGAGCTTAAGTACTTGACTTGGAAAACTGTTTTCTTGGTGGCCATCACTTCTGCCAGGCCATAAGCGAGTTACAAGCCCTGTCAGTGGAGCCTGATTTTATCTCTTTCCATAGAGATAAGGTGGTCCTCAGGACTAATAGGAAGTTTTTGCCTAAGGTGGTTTCAGACTTCCACTTTAACCAGTCTATGTCTCTCCCTATTTTCTTCACTGACCATTCCTCCTCTGGGGAGAGGAGGCTGCACAGTTTGGATGTGAAAAGGGCCCTTAGCTACTACATAGAGCATACCAAGGGTCACAGGTTTGACTTCCTCCAACTATTCCTCACTTATGGTGAAGTTGGTAAGGGAAAACCTGCCACTAAGAGATCTATTGCCAGGTGGATTGTCTCTTGCATTCAATTTTGTTATGAAAAACTAGGTAGAACTCCACCCTCAGGCCTGAGGGCTCACTCTACCAGAGGTACAGCTGCTTCCCTTGCTGCTGCCAGGGATATTCCTATCTCAGAGATTTGTCAAGCAACCACCTGGAAAACAGTACACACTTTTACCAAGCATTACTCTCTGGATATCCAGGCTAGGAGCGATGCTCGGTTTGGCACAGCAGTGCTTCAGAGCCTATTTCCTAGGTAGGTTCTGTCCCTCCTCCATGGAGGTACTGCTTGGTAGTCTGCAATTTGTCAGAATACAGCGAGACTTCATGTTGTTTGAAGAAAAAATTACTCACCTTAGTAATGTTGTTTCTTCTAATGGAATCTTGCTGTATTCTGACCTCCCCCCGCCTTCCCTCTCAGAACCCTTGTTTTTGGGATGTGGGTGGGCAGTAGCAGTGTTGGCACTCTAGAGGTGCCCCACCTCTTATTTCTCACCCCTTTAGTTTGGGTGGGTGGGTGTTGTGTTTGTTTCATTTTTTGGGTTTCCTGACTTGAGTCTTTGTTTTGGGACCAAAAAATCTGTTTATGATTGTAACCCCCTTGCAAATGGGGGTTCCTAAGGTGTCCTATGCCTGGTTGGTAGTCGGCATAAAGCCGCCGGAATGGGGGGTCCGTTGAGTGCTTTTTAAGGCCCCCATATACTGTCCCTTTAAGGGCTGCCTTTTGCAGTCGGAATGGGTTAAAATGGGAAGGGGTTGAGTGTTGGCATGCTCGACTCCCACCCGGGCTGCTGAGTAGCACTCCCTACTGCCATCGCTAATAGTGCAGGGGGAGCCCTAATAAAGGATGTAGGTGGTTGGTTAACATAAACTGTAAAGATAATAATAATGTAGTTGTTCTAACCTGCTTTGCTTTGCAGCACAGTGAGTTTGAGTGCCTCCTCCATTCTGGTCCTGAACTGTGAAATTGGACCAATCAGTACTTTGGAATCCCACAGAGTTGACTGACCAATAGAGGAACTGTTTAGAGGGAGCAAGGCATTATGGACTATGGTGCTCGTTTTGCACCAGTGGAAGCCGTGAGAAGTGACTGGCAGGTTCGACCAGCCAATGACAACGGGGTCGCGCCCGAACTAAGAGGAGTGCTGGGTGCTGCCAGCTTCAGATTAGTAGTGGCCAGTGAAGAGAGAGGAGCTGTGTGCTTCTGCGCTGGGAGTGTTCGCGCGGGAAGTGCGTGAGGGCCTAGCGGCCGTTTGCCTGAGGAAAGGAGTTCGGAAAACCCGCCGGCTGGTGGTCAGGGGAGGCTGTGCTTTGTGCAGCTACCCACCAGGCTCGACCTGTTCGGAGGACTGGAGAAGATTGCTGAATTGCGCTCAGTCCGCGGGGAAAGTGAAGAGAAAGCTGCCGTTACAGTGCTTGATGACAGAGAAGCCTGGAGAGCCCAGCGGCTGCTGCCTGGTGTGGTACCCCTCTGCTAGTGCTGTTTACCATATAAATGTGTGAGTAGCTCAAGTTAATCCTGCTGCAATTACAGGACTTCTGCTATTGCTGTTTACCATATAAATGTGTGAGTAGCTCAAGTTAATCCTGCCCGCAATTACAGGACTTTTGCTATTGCTGTTTACCATATAAATGTGTGAGTGGCTCAAGTTAATCCTGTTGAAATTACAGGACTTTTGCTATTGCTGTTTACCATATAAATGTGTAAAGAGACTTGTGAGCTCAAGTTAATCCTGCTGCCAGTGAGGGATTTTGCCTGGATTGTGATAACCGTATAAATGTGTAAAGAGACTTGTGAGTTCAAGTTAATCCTGCTGCCAGTGAGGGATTCTGCCTGGATTGTGATAACCATATAAATGTGTACAGAGACTTGTGAGTTCAAGTTAATCCTGCTGCCAGTGAGGGATTCTGCCTGGATTGTGATAACCATATAAATGTGTAAAGAGACTTGTGAGTTCAAGTTAATCCTGCTGCCAGTGAGGGATTCTGCCTGGATTGTGATAACCATATAAATGTGTAAAGAGACTTGTGAGTTCAAGTTAATCCTGCTGCCAGTGAGGGATTCTGCCTGGATTGTGATAACCATATAAATGTGTACAGAGACTTGTGAAGTTCAGGCTCAGCCCTGCTAATGTTGGAAGAACCGGGATGGGCTGGAGGTTGTGAGTACTAAATCAGGGTAGCTCCCTGTTAAGTGTGCAATCAGTGGTTTTCCAGTCGTATTGCTGTGCTTTTGACTGCTTAAACAAACTTTCTTTCCCTTCTGACTTGCTCAGGATTGCAGCGTCTATCTGTGTTAAGGGCCCCGACCAGCTGCCACGTTTGGACTAGCCATTGGGGCTTGGGTACCCAGGGACAGTGACTTGTAGGGATAGGCCTGTGCACAGAGCTCTAGGTAATTAAGTATAATGGTAAACCAATTAGCCTGATTCCCCCCATCCTTGTTATTCCTCCCTTAATAAATCAGATTTGTGTGTTGCAACTACACCCTGGCTGGTTTGTGCATCCCTGTTGAATTGCTGTATAGTGACTGTGACATAACTGTATCTTATTTTACAGGGGGTCCCTGGAGTGAGCTGAGAGATACTATCCGGGGGGTAAGTGTATTGGTTAAAAGCCTTTTTGGTACCCAGTGTGAGCCACTAGCGGGGAAAAAGGGGGGTTGCAGTAACCCAGAGGGCTGTGACCGAGGCAATCTCGACAGTATTAACCCCGACCTCTGGGTGGAGGCACCCGCCAACAGATCTGGACCCCTCACCCGGTCTCTGTGGAGGCAGGCAGGGGTAGTAGCCCTAAGGGTAGCGCCCCCTGGGGGTTACATGATATTTAGTAGCCAGTTGGCTAGTGTAAGTTTACAGTTTCCACACAGGACACTCAGTGAGTATAGCTCGTAAAGATCTGACGGTTTGAGTTCAAACAGCAACAGACAGAGTCTCAACCGAACTCGAGCTCAGCGTTCCATGCCTGGCATGGAAAGTTAACTCTTTCATCTGCGGGGCAGTTCAAAGGTTGGACATCACTGCAATTTGTCAGAATACAGCAAGACTCCATTAGAAGAAACAGCATTACTAAGGTGAGTAATTTTTTCTTTTCTCCCACCGACAGCTGCTGTCCCTTAGCCCCCTCTCCCTCCACACGTGAAACAACCCCTACCCCCATCCAGGCACTGTCTATAGTCCCATGGCTAGGTTACCAGGTGTCCCTCATCCCAGATTGTAAACCCCACCAATGCCGTGGTATTCCTTTGCATCTACAGCATCCCTGTGGAGGAGAGGGAGGACACGTATATCCACACCAGCTCCTTGACCAACCACAGGAGTTGCTGCGGGAGTGGCAGTGACATCACTCGCTCTCTGATCAGGAAATGCTACCACTGGCAGCATCCCTACTGATAGATCACCTGACTGCAGGAGTCCAGGCTCACTCCTGCACCTACCCGTCTTTCGGATGAGAGGTTAAACCGGGGTCCCATCTGCCTGGATTGGTGGTAGTTCAGGTGGATGTTAAAGATCCCATGGCACTTATCAAAAAGAATAGGGGAATTTCCCCAGTGTCCTGGCCAAGTTTCTCTCATTCACTAAAAATGCCACCAACAGTAAATCTGGTTCAAGGTCAGTTGGCATTCATCTGTATCCCCCTCCCCCAGGTCATGCCTGAAAATAGGCAGGATTTGTTTAGTGCACTTACCCGGTCAACAAAAACTAAATAAATAAATAAAAATAAATATCCCACCCATTTGGCAACGCAGTTGGGTTATCAGCATCCCCAAGGCCTGCCTTTTCTGTCAGCAGCCCACCCTAATGGATCGACAATCACAGGTTATTTAACCTGCATGTATCCAACAGAGGCAGTGAAGTTATAGGTCCTCCCCTGTCCAATCCACTCACCTGCACCCTGCCATTAGTTGGCAGTGCTCAAATACCATAAGTTGAGCACAAGAAGCTGGCTAGTGTCAGGGCTGCAGCTATGAATTTTTAGGCCCCGGACAAGTCACTTGAAATGGGCCCGTTTCCCAAACCAGCTAATGCCAGGGGTAATGCCAGCTCCTCAAATGGGCCCCTCCTGAGCTCGAGGCCCTGGACAACATCCCCACTTTCCCCCTCATTACTGCGGCCCTGGCTGGTGTGCTGGAGATGGCCGCGGTGGTTTCTGTGGATCAAGAGCTGATGGAGCATACTAATATGCCTTAAAAATAATATTTCCAGGGAAACGCAAATTATGTTTATTAACTTGTCGGGGTGTGTGTGGGTGTGTGTGTGTGTGTGCTAACAATCATGGAGGGGGCTTGCTAGTATGCAGTTTTCCTTTAAAAACAAAAACAAATGCCTTTTTATTTCCCAGTGAAGGTCTTTCTGCCAAGATGTTGTACATGTCTGTGCAATGTCTCTGATGTAGTGATGTATTTCTGTGATTGCAGACGTTCCATTAAGTACTCATGCAGCGAGAACCATGGTATAAAGCCCCCAACCCCTGAGCAGTACCTGACCCCGCTGCAACAGAAGGAGGTTTGCATCCGGCATCTGAAGGCAAGACTGAAGGACTTTCAGGAAAGACTGCAGGACAGGTTAGTGTGAACAAAAACAACTGGATAAAGAAAGTGTAATATACAGGGGAAATTGCAGTACGATGTAGACCCTTTTCCATCGTAGCTGTTGAAGTGGGGAGGGCCGGCTTGTGGCCTGTGGGAGGATAATACAGTATAAAATAAGGTACTCTAGTGCCACAACAGTATCAATGAGCCTCAGACTTTTTTTTTTGTTTGCTAAAATGATGAGGTGGCAGCCACCCCAGTGGCCCGGTGGCAGTACGTCGAGCTGCCTTGCTGGTGACTTGGGTTTAGGAATGAACCCGAGTAGTCCCATCAGGAGGCAGGCCAGGCTGAGGTAGCTGCCATGCGGCCGCATGCCTCAGCCGGGGAAGGTTGACGTCAAGCTCTGGCACTGCAGCAAACCCCTGTGGCTGGGCCAGGAGAGCTTGTTCCTGCCACAGGGGATGTGCTGTGTATGGATGAAGCTGACAAAGACTATGCTCATGTCAGGGAGGTGGGAGGAATCAGCAAAAATGGGAGAAAAACCCCACAGCCGTGTGATTGTCAGGCTGGGTTCCTGGCTCCCCTGGGTCCTGGTGCCTGCCAACAGTGGGTCTTAGTCGACATAATGGACTGCCTCGGGGAACGGCCCTTCCCTCAGAGCACTAGTCACAGCTGACAGAACCTTGGGGGTAGCTGATAGGCTGCTGGGAGCTGGGAAAGACAAGAGACACAAGCCCAAACAGGGTGCATCCCTGGGACCAGTGTATACCCCTAGAATGACGTGCATAGCCAAGGAGAAAAACCTCAAAGGGGGTGAATCATGAAGTGGCATGTCCCCCCCCCAGGAGCTTTCTCCGTGTTCTATGCACTCCATGGTGTCCAGTATCAGCCCTTCCCTGTCTCTTTACAAACAATTCCTAGTGTCCGCTGTCACTTCCCCATCTCCTTGCAACCGCTTCCTGGTGTCTAGGAAAGGGACAAGGAGAGGGAGGGAAGTCACAGCTGTAGAACCTACAAAAAAAGGTTTTCATATGTTATAAGTGCCAGATTTATTTGCTGTGGTTTAACAGTGGTGTCAGTTTTGCCGAGCCAGTAGACAGAACTGTGGCCCTGGAGACTCTGGTTGAAATCTCACCAGACTCTCTTTCTCATTGTGACACCTTAGGCAAGTTACTTTACCTCCCTGGGATCTAGTCCCCCCAGGTGGTAAATCTATAGAAGTAGGATATAACTGAAAATGAGATGTTGCATAAATTGTAGACTTACAAAAAAAACGACAGTTAAGGGTGACAGTCGTAAATCTGAAGCAGAAATGCAGGCCGAGGTGTAGTGTATCATGAGACTGTCATGCCTTAGGTGTGTTGTGAGGCACAAGGTAAAGCTGGATACCTTCAATGACTCAAAAAGTAAGGCTTTCCCATGATATAGCACAACCTGGAATGTAATACTGTGATTATAACAATGGCCCCCAAGTGCTGAGATATGGCTGATTTGGATCTTCAATCCTTACGCGTGTGTATATATAGTGAGATTTCATCACTGGTCAGACTGCTTAAACCTGATTTCAAGATTTCTCCTACCCATTTTATAATTATAATTGGTCAAGTAATTGGCACAATCAGCACTAAACATAAATTCAAGGTAAACTTTTCTTTTTTCATATTCTGTTTATCCCTGGCAGCTGACTCCTATCGGTCCCCCCAGCCCCGTTGCCCACCAGATTACACACCTCCTGGCTCTGGCTGGCCAGACGCTGTACCCGGAGGAGACTAATTCTCCTGCCTGTTGGCTGCTGCTTCTTTTTCCTTTTTCAGCCCTCCCTTGTTGTTGGGAGCATGACATGTCAGCAGCATACAAGGAGGCGTACGCATGCTGTGGAGTCCCGTAGCACCCTCCCGACGCTGGATTCCCCGACCCGTTCTGCCCTCAGGCCTCCACCTGGGGGCAGCCATTTGGCCGGACTGCCAGGATCCCTCCCCAGGAGAGGGAGGAGAGGAGAGCTGTCCTCCAGATGCTCAATCCTCTCGCTCCCTGGCCGACCCCCAGCAACCCGCTCGCACTGCAACCACAGGTTGCTGGTGTGGCAGGAGGTAAGACCTCCACACCACTGTGACAGCCCCTTCAAGGTAAACTCTTCTAACATTAGGTGTCTCACACACTGAAAACCATACCACCTTTCACTTTGAGTGTGGATCTATAATAAGCTAATAGGTGCTCTGAGATGCATCTCATGTGGTATAGGAGCATCAGTTTGCAGTGTGAATCATTTACAGCTTCACTTTGTGGCCCTCTTGTCCAAACCTACAGGAGATGTCGGGCTTGGATTATGAGAGAGATATCTTGCAGCAGCTGCTAATCCGTGGTGACTGCACAGATGTCTCTTCTCCCTCCCTCCATCCTCCCCTTAAAAAACTGAGTCCTGCAAATTGAAAAAAAGTACACCAATAATGTACGAACCCATCTCTCCTAGTGGTGAACCCCCTGAACAAAATATATAAATTTACTTTTTTTTTGGCATTTCTCTTTGTGCTGGTTGTCACTTGGCCCTGCCTCATTGACATATCTGCTTTGGGTCCAATCCCTCGCTTTGTGCATGCATTCACATTTCCGTCATTGACTCTGCCTTTGACTTGACTTACTGTTTGGTCAGGCCTTCTTCTGGGGTGCCTCAGTGAGTTCCTAACTTCTTGCCTAGCTCCCTGGTTCTGTTGGGCTCATAGCCCCCTCACACTTGTCATTGCCTCGTAGATGGTCTCACTGTTGGGTTTCGCAGTTTTTCGGCACTGTCCTTTTCTGCTGCTCATAATCTGGTTTTGCCTCATCACTGTTCTGCTTCATATGCTGCCCTCTCCTTGTCCATGGCAGTTTCCACATACTCTGTCCACTGGCTTTGCTGTAGACTGTGGGTTTTACTGTCCCACCTGCCCTTTGGGTTGGTGCAGTTGGCATCTCCCCTTGGGTCAGTCACACAGGATCATGGGGCTCGTGGCTCTCTTGGGCCCCCTTGTGTGGCTGTGCCTCACCGGCTGTTTGTTTGGACGATGCTTTCTGGTGCTGGTCACTGCCCAGCTCTGCCCTGGTGGCATTCTTGCTTCGTCTTTGGGTTTTCAGTTGCATTGTGGTTTGTTCGTAGGTTCAAGACCTGTCGGCTTCCTTTTTGTAGATGGTCTCTGTGTCCATACACAAGTCCTTGTGTGTGTCTCCTGTGCCATTATCTGGTGGTGGGTTGTGGGCTTCTAGCTCCCATACCCCACCCTGTGATATGTTGGTGTCACCCTATGGTTGCTCCAGTCTCTTTTGGCCTATGTGACATTGGCCTGCATGTTGGTTGACTCGTATGCCTTCCTGCTGGCTTCCCCCATTCTCTGGGATACTGCTTGGAAATCGTTCCATAGGTGTGGCCCACTGGAGGGAGATATCCCCGAAGAAGATAGGACAGTTACTGACTAGTAACAGTAGATCTTAGAGGGAATCTCCTCTAGTGAGGAACAGTGCACCCTCCTGCCATTCCTCTTGGTCTGGGGTGACACGGTGGGGGGTTTGGGACCCCTCATTTTGCCCTGCTTACCATTTACTTGTTTGTTCTTTTTTATGGTTTTTGCCCCCTTTTGGACCTTCAATATAGTGGTCTTTGCTGTTTGTGTGTCTGACATGATGTAATTTTGCCTCCAGCGGACAGGTGGAACTAAGGAGGTTTGGGACCGCCCACGATATATAGGCAACAACAATGCACATCATCGTGGGTGGCCCACTAGGCAAATTTTTTCTGATAGGTCCACCACTGGTGGCATCTGTGTTCCATAGGTGTGGCTCACTGAAAGAAATTCCCTGTAAGATGTCCTGTTACTGCTAAGTGTTGAAGAGCAAAAGTTACTGGTAAGTAACTGTCCTTTAGCCAAACCTTTGGAAGAAATATCACTGGTCAAGCACAAATACCTCCTGCCTTACTCTCCTGTAACCATCCTGGAGTTACCCTCTAGGTGAGGCAAGCCAGGGCATGAAGTGTGCGGAAAAATCTGCCGGCTCTCTAAGGGTCATAATTATATAAAAAATGGATGGACTACTACGGTGGAAGTCAATTTTTTTCCTTCATAGTGTGGAATTAGCCTTTTCATTGTTATCCGATTTTTCAATAATACATCAAAATGCAGGCAGAAAATAATAAGATACTATAGGAAACTGAAGGACAAAGGAACTGAGAGTCATACTGCCCTCTTGAAGTCATGGTAAGGGGAAAAAACAATTGAATAAGAACCCTGGTCTGAGACCCTTTGAGACCCCCCCCCCAAATCCCTCCAAATTTTTTTGCCAGGTCTGAGACCCTTCCAGACCTGGCCCACTTTAAGCCTTAGGGCCAGGCAGTGAAGGATAGAGCCAACTGGAACACATCTGTCTGGATAGAGAGGAGCGCGGACCAGAGGGCCAGGCACCACAAACAGGCGTTGAGATCATGGCGGCATTAGCTACCCAAGCCATTTCCCTTCTGTTACTTCCCCGTTACCCCACTCTGTTGGAGCAAGGCATGTAGGGGGGGGGCCCTTCTGGTAAGTGCAAAGTGGGCTAGGACCAGTCCCACCACCAAAACGCACTCGGCTCCACATAGCACTAGCAAGTGTCCTGATGTAGGGCGCTCTGTGTCATGAGTCTCGTCCCACATGCTTAAAAAAAATATATATAAATTTCGGTACCAAAGCTACAAATTGGAGTTATTCCCACACTTATATGTGGGCTTTTGATGCTGCATTTTCCCCTTTAAGAACAGATAAGCAACCATGCCCAACGTCCAGGTCATTAACTGCGCCAGCAAGAATCATTTCATAAAGAAGTTCTCTGGATTAGGGCTTAACACTTTAGCTTTTTAATATCAAGCTGTTTGGTCCCTGGTCTGTTGCCTGCTCCTACTGTCAGGCATTCTGAAGACCTCCTAGTCCCATCCACCACTCCCCACCCCCATCATAGTCAGTGGGACCCACATCGGTGTGGGACCCAAAAGTGCTAATGCTGTTATATAGGCACCCAGTGCACATATCTTAATTTTTTGTCCTCGCGAGCCCACCCACCACCATTACTGTGCCAGGCAACCCCCAACAGACCACACCAACACGCAGCGGCAAGCTACATAACCTACGCAGAGTTTGCTGGTGCAGCAGAACCTGGCCCCATTCCTCCCCAGCTGGGAGCATTGCCACACAGCATGCCTTCCTAGCCCCCCAAGGCCACTCAGCCAGCCCCAAAGTCTGCTTTTGAACCCCAGATCGCCAGTGTAGGATCACAAGGTGCTACCCACTGTACCATCAACTGGTCCCTCATGCTTGTGCCTCTGGACTTGATGGCATGTCATAATTAAAGCATAGCCTTAGTTAATTATTGTTACATAATGGTTCTATGACACAGGTTCAACAGAAAATCTGTCGAATGGCTTTACAGCGATGGCACCATGTCGACCGTGATCGCAGTCAGCATTGTGTCTTCTTAAAAAAAGTGTGTCTTTAGCAGGGGGATGTAACCCTCCCTGCACCCCCCCCAGACATTAATATAATCAACTCCAGGTTGGAGTTGTTTCAAGGAAGGGGTGCAAGACCTGGAGAAGCCGTGATGAGGTCCTGTACGAACATTCCTGTCGTTGTTGAAACAGCTGTAATGGACTTCACCATAAATGTTTCACGGTAGCAATGCTATATCTTGCATAATACTGTAGTGTATGGTTAGGGTCTATTGTGTATGGAAATCCATACAGTCAAAAATGTTATTGTACTGTAGATGTGATGTCACTACTACTGTATGTTGTAGTTACTGTCAGCTAAAGTTTTAGTGCCAATTCTTTCTCCTGCTTGGCTCAGCTCAAATGGCATTCAGTCTGCAAGAGAAGCCATACAAGGAGAGACTAGAGGAGCTTAATATGCATACCCTTGAGGAAAGAAGGGAGAGGGGGGACATGACAGAAACTTTTAAGTACCTCAGCGGACTCAACAAAGTCCAAGAGGGTAGCACCTTTCAGAAAAAGAGATGTGCAAGAACAAGGGGACACAATTTGAAGATAGAGGGGGGATGGCTCAGGGGCAATGCAAGGAAGTATTTTTTCACAGAGAGGGTGGTGGACACATGGAACAACCTTCCTGAGGAGGTTGTGGAGTCTAAAACTGTGGGAGAATTCAAGAATGCATGGGACAGACATAAGGCAATTCCTGTGGGGAGGTAGGAAGAAATAAGCTGTTGGTTAACTAGGATTTGCAGCTTATCCTGTAGGTAGGGAAATGGGCAGACTAGGTGGGCCAAGTGGTCCTTATCTGCCATCAAAGTCTATGTTTCTAGTCACTAATATGGCAGCACCGCAACATTTAAAAAAAAATCCATAATCTGTCCCATGCCCAGCTGCTCACTACCTGCCCACCATGTGCCACAAACTGTATTTATCAGTTTACAACCAAAAGAAAATAAACATTACTTTACAAACATCCAGCATTGGGTGATGAGTCTTCTCATAAGCACTTCCATTTTAGTCACTCAAATACTTATTAAACAGGAGCACTTAATACATATATATTTTTTTTAATTCTTTGGTAACAGGTAAAACCCACTGAGCACAAGGCTTGTTTACAAGAGTGACCCGGCAGCTCTATGGATATTAAGTGGCTTGTTCAAGGTCACACAGTATGCAAGTGGATGTTGTGAGAATCAAATTCAGGTCTACTAGATGTACCAAGCTTGTTCACAGCTCATTGTTCTAACCTCTAGGCTGTATTGCCATCACTTATGAGAGAAGAGAATCGCATAGCAATGGACATCCCACTCTATGATGTCAATCAAGTGACTGGACCGTACACAGGAACCTTCTAATCCTTCCTATACGATCTCTGACTCACACCTACTCTTTATAGAGTAGCTGAAAACATTGCCCTTTACTTCCCTCTAGAGGCACTACAGTGAAACTGAAGAGCAGCCACATCTAGAAGAGTACAGTAGTTTTGGCGCTGGATGATGTTGAAGGGGTTGAAGAGGGCGACCCCTCAATCCATCATTGCTGGATAACCTAGCTGTGATATTGAGCTTAACATGATAAATGAAAGGAAATCTGTGATGTTTCCTTGTTAAACTCCCTGTAGAAAGTAGTCCCCACTTCAACTCATAGCTCTGGACTGAATTAACCCTCTCACTGCATTTAGTAAATGTAGTGGGCTTCCATTTCCAGTACCTTCTCTTTCATGAGCACAAATTGTAATCATGAAGAAAATGGCATTTTTTTATAAGTTTTTTATAATTTATAAGTACATGTACAAGAGGAACAGGGGTAAAAATGACAAGATAAGATGTCTTGGCTGGTGACATCAGTAACAGCAATATATCAAAAATATGTTGCCATTACTGCTGTCACAAGAAAAAATTACTCACCTTAGTAATGTTGTTTCTTCTAATGGAGTCTTGCTATATTATGACATATGCAGTTTGTCCCAGCCTTAGAACTGCTCCGGAGGTGAAAGAGTTAACTTCCATGCCAGGCATGGAATCTTGAGCGCGAGCTTGGTTGAAAAAACTCTGTCTGTTGATCTTCAAACTGAAACTGTCAGATCTTTACGAGCAAAAACTCACTAAGGTTCTGTGTGGAAGCTGTAAACCTACACTAGCCAACTGGCTACTAAAATATTAACACATTTTCTGGTCCCAAAACCAAGACTCAAGTCAGGGGACCCAGAAAATAAAATAAAATACAACACCCAAACACCCCAAAAGGAGGGTGAAAACACAAGGTGGGCATCATTAAGTGCCAACACTGCACTGCCCACCCACATCCCAAAGCAGAGGTTCTGAGAGGGCAGGTGGGGAGGTCATAATATAGCAAGACTCCATTAGAAGAAACAACATTACTAAGGTGAGTAATTTTTCTTCAAACAACATGAAGTCTTGCTATATTATGACTATGCAGACTACACAGCAGTACCTCCATGGAGGAGGGACAGAACCTACTTAGGAAATAGGCTCTGAAGCACAGCTGTGCTAAACCGAGCATCCCTCCTAGCCTGGATGTCCAGGGAGTAATGCTTGGTGAAAGTGTGTACTGTTTTCCAGGTAGCTGCTTGACATATCTCTAAGATAGGGATGTCCCTGGCCGCAGCTAGGGGACGCAGCTGTACCTCTGGTAGAGTGAGCCCTCAGGCCTGAAGGGGGAACCTTACCCAGTTTTTGATAGCAAAATTGGATACAAGAGACAATCCACCTGGCAATGGATCTTTTAGTGGCAGGTTTCCCTTTCCCAGCCTCACCATAAGTGAGGAACAGTTGGAGGGAGTCAAACCTGTGACCCTTGGTACGCTCTATGTAGTAACTAAGGGCTCTCTTTACATCTAAACTGTGCAGCCTCCTCTTGCCAGAGGAGGAATGGTCAGTGAAGTACACTGGAAGAGATATAGATTGATTAAGGTGGAAATCTGAAACCACCTTAGGCAAGAACTTCCTGTTAGTCCTTATCTCTGTGAAAGGAGATAAAATCAGGCTCCACTGACAAAGCTTGTAATTCACTTATGCGCCTGGCAGAAGTGATGGCTACTAGAAACACAGTTTTCCAAGTCAAGTAGTTAAGCTCTGCTGAAGACAAAGGCTCAAAGGGGGGTTGCATTAGCTGAGCAATGCAAACATTAAGATCCCAGGCAGGAGCAGGGTTCCTGCATGGAGGGTTGGTGTGAAGCAATCCCTTGAAAAACTTGGAGAATACAGAGTCAGCAGAAAGAGAAGAGGGCTTTCCTGCTGAAATAAAAGCAGAGACAGCTGCCAAATGCACTTTCTAGGGTAGCTGGCCTCAGCCCCTAAAGTATTTAGATGGACCATATAGTCCAAGACTGTGGGCAAATCAGCAGATTCTGAGGAAATATGCTTCCAGAGCACCATATGGAAAGCCTTTTCCATTTAGAATTATAAGTAGCCCTGGTGGAAGGCTTCCTAGAAGCTTTCAAGATTTCAGTACACCTTGAGAAAGTTGTAGGTCAGCAACTCTAACTCCTCAAGAGCCAGGCCTTGAGGTTGAGGGATTTGAGATTCGGATACCAAACTCTCCCCTGGGCACAGGTTAACAGATTGTGATTCCTGGGGAGACACAGGGAAAGGTGGACTGCTAAGGACAGAAGGAGTGGATACCAGGGCTATCTGGCCCAATCTGGAGCAATCAGAATCATCTTGCAAGGTTGAGATCTGATTTTGACTAGCACCTTGAACAAGAGAGGGAAGGGGGGAAAGGCATAGAGGAACTTCCCTTCCCAATCGAGAAGGAAGGCATCCAGAGGGACTGAGCCCAACACTGGGGGCCTGCAACAAAAAAGTGGAAGTTGGTGATTGTCTGGGGCTGCAAAAAGATCTATCTGAGGGGTGCCCCACCTGGCAAATACTAACCCCAGTACTAGGGGATCCAGTGACCATTCGTGATGGCCCTGGGAAATCCTGCTGAGAGCATCTGCCAGGACATTGTCCTTGCCTGGGAGGTGAACTGCCATGAGGGAGGTGTTCAGGGAATAAGCCAGAGACCACAACTTCATTGCCTCGGTGCACAAGGCCGAAGACCGAGTGCCCCCTTGCTTGTTGATGTACCACATTGTAGTGGTGTTGTCTGTTCTGACCTGTACCACTTTGTTCTGAACAGATGCAGAAAAAACCTGAAGTGCTAGAAAAACAGCTCTGAGTTCCAACAGATTGATGTGGAGCAGAGATTCCTGAAGGGACCACAATCCCTGGGTGGTGAGGTCGCCCATGTGAGCTCCCCATCCCAAGAGGGACGCATCTGTAGTAAGGGTCAAGGAGTGAGATTGAGGGATGAAAGGAACCCCCTGTCTCAGATTGCTCTGATCCTGCCACCACTGCAGGGCCTGGATCAGGGTTCGAGTTACTGGGATCAATTTGGTTAGAGGATCTCTCCTTTGAGACCAGAAGGCTCTCAAATGGAACTGAATGTCCCTCATCTGAAATCTTGCTCCTTGCACTACAGCTGTAGAAGCAGCCATGTGCCCTAGGAGCTGTAGAAAGTGCCTTGCTGGTCGAGAGACCTGCAGAGTGAAGGAGGAGGCCAGAGCAACCAGGGTCTTTACTCTTTCTAGAGGAAGGAAAGCTCTGGCCTGCTTTGTGTCCAGTTCTGCGCCTATGAAGGTGAGTAGCTGACAGGCTCTAGAACTGACTTTGGGCGATTGAGAAGAAAACCTAGAGATGTAAGCAGCTGCTGGGTAACCTGAAGGTGTGATTTGACTTGGTCTGGAGA
The DNA here is from genome assembly GCA_016271365.2 of Neoceratodus forsteri. Lineage (NCBI taxonomy): Eukaryota > Metazoa > Chordata > Ceratodontiformes > Ceratodontidae > Neoceratodus > Neoceratodus forsteri. The sequence continues at coordinate 110,884,912 of JADMNL010000028.1, forward strand.
CTGACCCACTATGAGCCAGTCGTCCAGGTAAGGAAAGATGGCAATCTTTTGCCTTCTTAAGTGAGCAACTGGTACTGCCAGGCATTTGTGAATACCCTTGGGGTAGAGGTAAGGCCGAAGGGCATTGCTCTGAACTGGTAATGGCCTGAGGGCAGTTCGAATCTGAGGTACTTTCGGTGGGAGCTTCTGATGAGAACATGGAAGTAGGCATCCTTGAGGTCCAGGGACGCTAGCCAGTCCTCTGGCCTTAGGGAGAGTAAAATAATTCCCAGAGTCACCATTTTGAATTTTGGTTTTAAAAGGTGCTTGTTTAGGTATCTTAGATCCAGGATGGGCCGCCATTCTCCTGTCTTTTTTGGTGTAAGGAAGTACCTTGAGTACAGTCCTTTGCCCTGGTATAGGGGAGGAACCCTTTCTACAGCTCTGAGAGCCAGGAGGGTTGAGAGGGTTGAGACTTCTGTTTCTAAAGCAAGAGCCTCTAATGGATTTGCAGGTGGAAAAGATCTGGTTCTCATCTTTGGAAATTTTTTGAAGCTGAGAACCAGTCCCTAACTTACTACTTCCAGGACCCACTTGTCTGATGTTAAAGACTCCCAGTCCTGGATGAGTAAACCAGCCTACAGGTAATGGAGAATCGGCCCTGGGCATCCCATTAGGGTGCCTGTTTGGCAGGGGTTTAGGCTGAGGGGTGGGAGCAGGCCTGCTCGTACCCCGTCTGCCTCTCCCTCTAAAGAACCCCCTCTGGGCATAAGCTGAAGAGGAGGCCTGGGCTTGGTAAAAAGGCCTGCCCCTGGAAGGCTGCCTCTGAGGAGTGGCTTGCCTCTCCTTGGCTTGTGCACTTCTATAAGTGGTCCTATACTCATCCATTTTCTTCATGTAATTCTCTGTCTGCTCCCCAAACAGAGAATTACCCACAACAGGAAAATCCATGGCCTTAGCCTGGGTATCCTCTGACAGGTTAGTACACCTGAGCCAAGCCATTCTACGAAAAGCCACAGATGTAGCCATGACTCTTGAAGATACATCATTAGAGTCCACTGCAGCATGGAATTGCACCTTGGATGCCTCAATACCATCAGCAGCCACCTGTTCCAGCTCCTTGGCAAGCTGGCCAGGGACCCTGTTTCAGCTAAAGCCATAACAGTATCCCATCTGGTTTCTGTATCTTGCAACATAGGCCATATAATTTGCCTGTCTGAGTCCCAAGGATGCTGCCATGTATTGTTTCTTTGCCATGGCATCAATCCTCCTGGAGTCCTTGTCAGGGGGGTGTGAAGCCAAGGGAATATTTGCCTTATCACAGGCTGCAGCCTGCACTACCCCAACATGGCTGCATTGTTGTGAAAGGAACTCCGTATCAGGGCCTGATAATGTGTACCTCCTGTCCATCTTTTTATCCACAGGAGGTAAAGAATTAGGAGCTTTTAAAATTGTTATTGTCTGTTTCCTAAAAGATTTATGTAAAGGAATAGACAATCTCCTGGACTCTGGGATATCCATCATTTCCACATAGTCAGGCTCCTCCTGTTCATCCACAGCTTCTTCCAAAGGGAGATGGAGGGTTTCAGCAACTTTTTTATAAAACAGAAAATGAGAAGGGGACTCAGAAAGCCTAGGGGGAGACACTCCTGAAGGTCTGTCTGGGGAGATGCCCGGTTCAATGGGCACATCCAGACTTTCAAAATCACATTCACTCTCTTCATAATCCTCCTCCCCCTCCTCCGGTTCATAAAATTCCTCTATATCATATTCTTGAACCAGTGGAACCGACCGAACCGACCGTTTACCTGATGGTGGCAGTTCGGACGGAACCGGGGAAAGCGACTGGACAATTTGGATCGCTTTGGCTATCTCTGCAGCGGTTGGGAAGGAAATTTTGGCTCCACACCTGCTGATTTTCTAGTCCTCTTTGCTGGAACTGGCTCCCTCGAGGTCAGCTCTTCGTTGCCGAGGAAGTCTCGCCTGGTCAGAGGGCACTCCTCGGTGAGTTGGCACCGAACCCGGGCTGGCTCATCCGGGTCAGCGGACTTTTTGCCTCTCATTCCTGAGCCTACCAACTCTCTTATCCAGGGTAGCTGCAGGGAAATTCTTGCAAATCTGGCAGTCTGCATTGAGGTGGTCAAACCCCAGACAATAAACACATGTGGTGTGTGGGTCAGCCTGGCAAAGGCTTCCCCCCACAGATTGCTACAGTGCTGAACGCAGTGGGCCAGTTTTTCTTTTGGGTTTCTCAGACATAATGCCAGCCTAACCAAAAACTTGCCCTTTTCTGGCAAATCGCAGGCAAGATACGCCATGGGTTCCAACCGTGTCAAGAAATTAGGTAAAACGTAATGAAATCCGTTTTTTTTAGAACCGATAAGAACCGGGAACCGCACTCTAAATGTAATTTAATAAGTTTTAACAACAACCTGATTGGTTCAAACCGAACCGATAACAATGTTTGCAAGTTCCACACAGAGAATGAAAAACCTATCTATTACTTACAATACCACAGACAGAGCTTGAACCGACCGGTTGCGGTTAAAATAAATATAATTGCGGTTTAAAAAAACGAGAAATAACACTTTTTTAACCGAGAAATGAACCGAGTAGTTGGAGGAATCTCCGGAGTGACTGTTCAGTGAGGCGGAGTAAAGAATCTGACAGTTTCAGTTTGAAGATCAACAGACAGAGTTTTTTCAACCGAGCTCGCGCTCAAGATTCCATGCCTGGCATGGAAGTTAACTCTTTCACCTCCGGAGCAGTTGTAAGGCTGGGATAAATTGCATATGTCATAATATAGCAAGACTTCATGTTGTTTGAATGGATATTTTTAAGATTACTGCCATCACGGTGGAATACTGAAACAATCAGAGAGCAGCTTTCACAATGCTGATAACATCACAATGACTAGTGCAGCACTGAAGCAAACTGTTAAAATCAAAGAAAAACAGAAAAATCTTTAAACAAACTGCAGATTTAAAAAGCTATAACTTGTAAACTACAGTTGTATTTATCAAATCTACAATAGCCTGACCCAAAATAGGCAATTTATCACCACTTGTGGTGGGCAGGACTTTCATAACTTACACGTGGCTCTGCCACTCGTGAGTTATGGTCCTGCCCCCTCACACTTGAAGATAAATTGCATATTTTTTTTAACCCCCAGCCCTCCTGGCCCACCAGTCCTTCTGGCAGCCTAGGACGCATGCTACCAGACCCCCCCCCCTTAGCCATCCCATCACCCCAATACCTGCCGGAGCCCAGTTAACATGACGTATCCCTTCGGGGGGGCCCTCCTGTGGCGCCACCGGTTGAGGAGATGCGCTCAGAAGGCATTTCCTTCTGCGCCGGGCCTGGTGTGGGAGCAGTGCAGACATCTCTGGGCTTCAAGGCATAAGAGGAACTGGCCGCCATCATCTGGTCAGCCAGACAGCCATTGTTTATGTTTTCAGTCCCCACCTCATCCACAATGCGGCTTCACTCATGCTGAGTCCTGGCAGAATGCACAGTAGCACGTGGTCACCCACGCCGCAACATGTGTCACCCCAGAGGGCTGCCAGGAGCTGCTCCAGAGCAATGCAGGCTCACTCCCACCCCACCCTGGGAGGACAGCATCCAATGGACGCTCTGAGCCCTCCCCAAAGGCCTCCGCTCCTGTCATCCCAGGCACGAACCCGAGTCACCAGCGTACCAGGTGATCCCCTATCACCTGGTGCCAAAGAGCTGGCTAAATTGCATATTTTGAGTCAGCCCACTGCATATCTCCTATTTATTGTAACACCCATGCAATAGATTTATAGTTTCAGGTTTATTTCCTCTGGCTAGCCCAGCTGAGGTGAAGCTTGTTTTCCATGGGGTCTCACTCACTTTTATCTGATTTTTACAGCTTGGATGCAATGATGCATAGGAAGGTTAAGTCACCTACTCAGGGTAATTCAGGGGGGAAGACTGCTTGCTGCTTTAGCGTGATACAAGCTGGTTTTGCAGTTCAGTGCTCGAATTGCTAGACCCCCTGTTACCTTCAATAGTTGACGTATCAGCTGTCACCTTTGCTTTTCTGTTCTGAGTAGTATCACGGAGCATTACAGGGAAGGACTTTGCTTTATGAAAGAGTTTGCAATTTTGGCTGTGTTGCCAAATCCCAACACCACCTCACTCGGCATTCTGAGTTGGTAGGAGGGCATGAAGTGCCTCTTAACTGTCACTCGTATCATGTGGGAGGTCCCTCAAAATTGCTCTGTCCCTTCGTCTGTCCACAAGGAAAAGGTTGCAGTATACTCAGGCTTGGAAGCAGAAATTGAAAAATCCCTACAGAGCTAAAGCAAAATTAAGCTTTGCATAAATAAAGGCACTGGTTTCCATGCTGTTTTGTGCTTGTATCTCCATATTTGATGTGTCCCACGTTATTTCTCTATTCATTTATTGATTTTTACATAGTAGGGCATTTGATGGCAGGACAGCTATGGCCACCCAGTTGGACTGTATTCTCTGCCTGCATCAGTGGTCACTGACCCTACTTGGTCATTGGCTTTAGCCTTTCCTACCCATCTCTAGGGTTCCCTTGTGCCTATACCATGCATGTTTGAATCCCCTCACTGTGCTAGCTCCTACTACTTGATGGGGTAGGCTATTCCATGCATTTACCACCCTTTACGTGAAGCAAAACTTCCTCAAATTCCCCTTTATCCTGCCTCTCTCAAATCTCATATCATGCCCCCTCGTCCTTATTCACCTCCTGTACTGAAAGATGTCGCCCACTTGCACTTTGTGCTCTGAAGATACTTGAAGGTTTCTATCATCTCCCTGTTCATGCCTCTCTTCCAGTGTATACATATTGAGGTCTTTTAATCTCTCCTCGTATGTCTCCTGGTGCAAGCCCTGCACCATCTTTGTTGCCCTTTTCTGAACCGCCTCCACCCTGTCTGTGTCCTTACGAAGATGCAGCCTCCAGAACTGTACAGCATACTCCAGATGAGGCCTCACCAACGTTTTGTACAGTGGGATCACCATCTCCCTTCTTCTTTTAGTGCTACCCCTTCCTATGCACCCCAACATGCTACTGGCCCTCCCCACACTGTTCGGACACATTTAGGTCATCTGAGATGATTATCCCTAAATCCCTTTCTTCCCTGGTAACCGTCAGCAGCTCCCCGCTCATCCTGTAACTCTCTGCAGGGTTTTATATTTTTATTTTATATTTATATCTTTAATAACCAGGTGAGCCCAATGGGAACACACTTGTGTACAGGGGGCACTGAGGGGTAGTGTCCTCCATTGATCCACATTTTGGAGTGTCTGTGTCTCACATTTGAGTAATAAAAGTATGAGAGGTATGGGGAGTGATGTGACCACTGTGATATTCCCATATTATTACTTTGTTTTTTAAATATAGGTTAAATATGCCCCTCTTCCTCCGCCCCACTCCCCGCCCCGATCATTAGGGCCATTGTCAAAGAAAAATTACTTGTGTAACCACTAGGTGGTGCTATCCCAAGGGCTACTACCCCTGCCTGCTTGGCTAATAACAGGTTAAGGGGCCTAGGTTCTGTAACGGGTGCCTCCACCCGAAGGTCAGGGTTGGTAGTGGTTAAACTAGCCTGGGCACAGCCCTTCGGGACACTGTAACCCCCCTTGTTCCCTACTAGTGGCCAAAACAGTACACAATAATCACTTTCACAGTACCCCGATACTCTTTGCAAGTACCCACACTGGTTGCGCTTACTGCCAGGGCTGACTCCTCTGGTTCGACCCTGGGGACCCCCTGTAAAACAAGGTTAAACAGAGCAGACAGCAACATTACAGTACTTTTAACACAAACTGGAACCACAGTCAGTTTAAATGCAGAAAAAGTAAGATCTGATTTATTCAGGGGACATGAACAAGGAAGGGGCGTAATAAGGATGATTGGCTTATAAGCTACATTAATCAAACAGTTATGCATGCAGTTCAGAATCCCCCACACAGTCACACACACTCTAGGTACTCAGGTAATAGGCAGATGGGCTAGCCAGGATCGTTGCCTGGGGTAGGCCGCCATCGCAGCTGGTTGTGGCCCTGTGATGGAAAAACAACATGCACAACACACTATTTGTAATCCAGAGCCTGATGGCTCAGTTCGTGAGTAAAGAGAAATAATCAAGAAATCAGATGACACACTTAGATTATATTGTAGGTGCAGGGAGCTACCCTGATAGTTTCTCATGGTACCCAAGACTGGACACAAGATGGACGAAATTCGAGACAGCTGGTGGTTGGTCTGGACTGCCAGGAGAAGCAGTGCCCACATGATTTCACCGAGGCATCGGTCCCGTTCAAGCATGGAGCAGGGGGCTGATCCCCAGGCAGGTCTCTTGTTGATGGCTTTTCTCTGTGCAGTAAGGTAGTCTGGCAGGGCCCTCGTGGCAAGGCCCAGCCTCATGGAGTTAATCACGGATTCAGTCCATTTGAGCTGGATATAGCTACCAGCAAGCAGGACACAGTTCACACAGTGGGGAAGCAAATCACGACTCACTTTCAATATACAGCACATTTATATGCAAAGGATTCTACAGTACCAGGCAATTCTTCTTCGGTCCCAATCGCACTGTTCTCTGCACAAGTCAGAAGTTCTGAAGTGAGTGGGATTTCTGGCAGGCCGATCGCATTCAGCACAATCTTCGGTCCTCCTCAGGTTGAGCCTGGTCCCACTTCAGAAGCTTACTTTAATCACACACACATTCGGATTCAGTCCAAAAATAATTATTTCTCCCTCTCAAAGCAGTAGGCAGACATGCAGGCCAGGAAGCAGGCCTTTTCACAGTTCTCCCATGCGAATCCACTCAGGATTGCTGCTCAAAAACACTTAAGCTCTTACTCATTTCACTTCCCAGCTCAGAACTAACTGAAAATTGCAAGCAGTCTGGGATTTCCCCAAGATCCAAAGGGTTCGGTTGGCTGATCTATATGTCAGTCACAACAAAGGCTCCCCCTTCAGGTGCAAAAAGGCACCAAAAGCCCAAAACTACAATTCCTACAGATTTTAACTCCAGAAAGCTCCTGTAGTCCGGCTCCATTTTAGGTCCCACCAGAACTGATTGGTCCAATTCACAGTCCCGGGCCAAATGGTGGTGATAAAAGACAGTCCTTGCTGCAAAGAAGGCAGGTTAGACACTACTTTAACATTATCACTCTAAATGATTTTCAGCAAATAGTTACATCTTTCAACAGACCTCCCTCTCAGATTGCTTATGACTGCAGTCCAAGCAGCTCTTAAAGAGACAGTGCACAGAGGCTATACAGGCACTCTCTGGCAATCACATTTAAACTGCTAAAACGCAGGACACCAACCTGGCAGTGAGCATTTAGGTAAGCTCAAGGAAGACTTTTTGGGAACCCCCATTTGTAGGGGGGTTACACCTGCATGTAGCAGGCACGTCGGGGAAAGGGTGACTAATCCTAAACATAATAAACAGGAAAATCTGACATACTTAGCTGTTCGTAAAAAATAAGAAAAACACTGCAAACTTAGTGAAATATTATGCAAAACATTTATTGGACGCTGCAGCCAGCCAAACTGTACGGCACCAGGTGACTGGTTGCCATGCCTAATAAATGTTTTTGCACAGTATTTCATGAAGTTTACAGTCTTTTTGTTTTTTTGTTTTCTATTTTGTGCGGTGGATTTTTCATGCCATTAGTGCCATCACAACTGCCCCTGTCATGGCTGAGGTCCTAGGTAAACAGCTTCCCTTACAGTAGATACCAGTGCTTGTCCATATCCGGCTAAAGGGCGGGGAAGGGGATTCCTGAATCCCTCCTTTACAGCAGTGCACCATATTGTTGTTACACGCATGGCCCCAGCCAGTCCTGGAGATGGCGGGTGCGGGGGGGCGGGTACTGAAATAGTATGCTAACACAAGTCCTCCAAGGTGGCAGCCTTGCAAATTCCACTGTTGCTAGGTCTGGGAACTGCAATTTGTGACCTGGACTAGTGCAAACTCTTAACTGGTCCGGAAAACCATTGGAATTGGTATCCAACACTAATTAATACGGCCAGTGATTTCCGGATATACAAATTTGGGCAATGAAAAAGATGCAATTTCTGATTATTCTGGATATAATAGTTACTATAGGTTTCTTACCAATAACTGGTAAACTACAGCAGTTGAACTATACAAAGTGCCAGAAGGTACAGAATTCCATTGACTGGATTACCACAGCCCAGTTAAAATGAATTACTATGACTAATAAAAATATATTTTAAGTGCATATGTGTATGTAAATGTTATTTATTGGGAGAGGTGCTGAAATATGTGGGTCCACAGTTTCCTCTGACATATTCCACAGAATCTAAATATTCATTTTAAATGCTGATTGCCCTTTAAAAATATAATTTACTGAAAAAATCAATATTTATACACACGCAGGAAGCTAGACTACCATTCAGCTGTCTGAAAAAGTTGTTATAGAAAGTGACATAGGTTTTATTTATGGATAAAAAGAGAAAAGAGGGAAGAGCAGTACTGTGATAAAATTTTATTCAAAATTCCTATTTCAGATATACTATCCATTTTTAAGCAATTTGGGGAAAAAAACAGCAGCAGTTTCGGCAATGTCCAGTAATCCTTGGCCTTACTAATTTAGTAGAAATCAATTTCTGTTTCTATTAAATCCGAGAGGTTTGTTTGTGTGCAGTAAACTTCCACTGTATTTCATATTTTTCTCTAGTTGTCTAGTGTTGTGAGCTTAGGTTGTTTAATTGTCAATATGGACCAGTGAACGTATTTCTAGGACTAGTGATTTTTAATTTTTTCACACTGAGTTTTTCTCATCAGGTTCCCGCTGCCATCATTCCAGAGATCTACCCTGCTCAGGCAGGAACGTCATATTGACAGCCACAGAATGTCCTCCCCCCAGTTTTCTTCTCAGCCATCCTCCCCTGGCATGAGCAATGCTTGTTAGCCGTTTTTATTTATTTATTTATTTAAATCTTAGAATAACAAACCTTGAGTCAGTGACTCCTTTACAAAGACTCCATATCAAACAGATAATACAGATAATGAGTATAAGAGTACATAGTAGACAATATAGAGTTCCAGAGGTGCAGCAGGCAATGTTGCAGTAGACAAGGTTACAAAGAAGAGTTTACACAGCATTAAAGCTACCAACTTTCCAAGGCCTAAAACTGGGACGGTCTATCCTGACCATGACCCCCCTCCCCCATGTCACTCCCACAGGCACCGCTGCAGACAACGCTGCACACAATCAATTAAATTTTGCTGCTTGCTCTGGCCATGCCGCCCCACAGTAACTCCAGTAGCAAACATCCAGATTAAAACAGTACATCATTCTGCTATAGCAAGTTCCAAATCATGATGTACAGAAAGTTCACTAGAAGCAAACCTGCGTTAAATTGTGATCAGACATTCGAGCTGCATGTATTGGTCCTCCTGAGAGTCCCATCCAACCCGCTTACACTCACCTCATTTGCTGAGCAAACTTCACTTCAGTAACTCCCACCACACCAGATTGTTTTCACACACTTCACTACAGCTGATCAGGGCTGGGTACCTTAGTTCACTGCTGCTGGTCTCTTCTCTGTCTGGAGGCCCTCTCAGCTGCTAATCTGACAGGAAGGAACATGCTTTACTGTGCTCCCACTGACATGCTTGCAGTGCAACACAGGTGCAGGGGTTGAAGTTACAAACTGCTGTCCATCCCGAGCAGCGCCACAGTGGTGCTGAAATAACTGTCACTCATGCATTAGCAGTCAGCAAAAAAAAAAGGACAAAACTGGGACAAGTAAGCAAAAACTAGGACAAAAGTGACATTTTGCAAAATTTGTGGGGACACTGAGACATGCTGCCTAAAATAGGGACTGTCCTGGGAAAATAGAGACTGTTGGTAGCTTTACACAGCATGGTTCATACAGGCAATAAGTTTCAGATAGTTTACAAATTTAGCACAGTTTACAGGTTATATACAGTTTACAAATTCCAGAGTTTTGTGCAAAAGCAAGGTTTATACAGGCCACAAGGCCAGATACAAGTGGTAACTTAGCAGGATACAAGTTACAAAGAGGATGGCTAAAGAAGAGGGGAGAAGGAGGGGAATGCTAGAGGGGAGAAGAAAGAGCTGGAGCAGTCAGGAGAGACGTTGACGTACCTAAGAGTGAGAATAGGTGAGGAAGTAGTAAGGGGAGAGAGGAGGGAAGGCTAGAAGCAGTCACAGAGACTAGTGGTCAGGAGGTGCTGCCTGAGATTAAATTTGGAGGGACCAAGCCAGCAGGGGGTGCTGATGAGCAGCCAGCAGTAAGGACATGTTTCCAAAGCGCTCTCTCTCTCAGGACGACATATAATTAAAATTAACAGTGCTAAAAAATAAACTTTTTCGGCAATACATACATCGGATCAGAACCAGGAGGCAGTATGGATGAATTCTTGCTACCCAATAGTGGGAAAACGTGAACAGCGGTAGCGAATTGGGTAAAAAGCAAACAGCCACGCCACAGGCCTATACGCCAGGCCATATTTCATTTTCTGCAGTGGAAATGGCAGTTCTGGGGAAGGAGGTCACTAGGCAGGTGCTGGCGGCACTTAACGCGAGATTGGAAAAAATGGAAGGGCGGCTAGATAATCATCTGAAAGAGACTGCGGATCAAATTTCAGCCCAGGATAGCAGAATTGAGGCAGCTGAGGGTCGTATCTCACAGATGGAGGATGCAGTTATGCCGGTAGATGGGAGAATGCAAAAGCTGGAAAAAGCCTTCGAGGAGTTCCAAGACCAATTTGATTACCAAGAGAACTATAATAGGAGGCTCAACCTCAGACTGAGAGGCTTACTGGAGGGTGGCAAAGGCCCAGACATCTTAAAATTCTGTGCAGAGCAACTATCGTGACTCCTGGAGTTACAACCTAAGGGGGGGCCGCCATAAACTGGAGCGGGCTCATCTTGGAGGCCTATAGACAGAAGAAAGAAGTGGCATATAACGGGGCCTGGCTTTTTCTGGGGCAAGATTATTCCAACAGGCTTTTAAAGAAAAGAAAGCTACTCAATCCAATCACAGCCCAGCTACTGGAGCTCCAGGTGGAGCATTTTATAATCTACCCAGCCATGCTGAAAATTAAACATGAATGGGTTATGTATAGTTTTTGGGAGGTAGAAAAGCAGAGTCATTTGTTAAGGAGCTCAAGAAGAAAATTAGGTGAAAAACAGCTGACTACAGCTGGAAGAGGGGCTGCGTAGGAGTTCTCTGAACTGACTGTTCCTGGTTGTGTTTATCAAGGTTGGAATTTGGAATACCAGAAATTTGTGGGACATTCTTCTGTAATGTGGGAGTAAATCTGGGTGGGGTCTGCAGGGGCCTTCTTCTCTCCCTCTCTACATGCGTGGCATAAGGAACTGGAGGAGGACTAGGCTCAAGCCTGTGACACAAGTTGGGGATAAGACTATTTGAAACACTTTTGGTACTAGTCACAGGGGACGATATGTGCTGTGGTATATTGGGGGGGTCCGTGGAGGAGTCACCTGGCAGGGATCAGGTAGGGGAATGCATTACAGAAGATAATTTTGGGCACTGTTGTTTATAAGTACTTTAAGACCTCACGCTGTTTGCTGAGGTAAAAGATCAGTCTTGGGGCGGGGTTGTTCATTGTTTAATAGAGGGGTGGATTATGACTCCACGAGGAGTCTTTCTTTTATGGGTTATAACCTACTTGCTTAAAAATATTTCTTGGGGGTAGGGTATTGCAGGGATTGAAGGGCTTATAATACTTTCATACTGTTTTGTGGAAAGGGGAGGGAATGTTGGGGGTCTTGTTCATGTTCATGTTAATGTTGTGGGAATCTTAATTTGGGGGTCGTGGGGAGGGGGTAGCCCGTGGGGGCATGGTGTTAAATGTTTTTTCAAAAAAAGGAAAAAAGGGTAAATCGAACTACAGTTTGGATGGATGCCATATGGACGACGGGAAATGTGAATGTATATGAAATATGGTGGCACAAGCTCTGCCATTCAGCGAGGGGCCTCCATGGGAAGGAAGAGGTGGGGTGAAGGGCAAGGCCAAACCTGGTTGGGGACATGGATAAAACGAAGGATCTTATGATAGTGTCCTGGAATGTGAGGGGTGTCTCTTTGCCCATGAAACACACAAGCATACTGTCGCATTGACATTGAAAAATGAGGGGGGCGCCGTGGAGCAGCAGTATGGCGCCAGCAATTTAGCACAGCTCCGATCCTTCTTTCGTGAGAAAGCTTCAAAACACTCAGCTAAACCAATTTAACAAGAAATAAAATACACGGAATAGTTTGGGAGAGCTCCAGCAACAAAATGGGACCTAAAAAAGACAGATACACCTCACAAAACCTGGACGTTTACCTTTCCCCGTCGGGAGTTGTCAAAGGCTTGGGGCCCGCGACGCCAAATGTATCCTCAGCACAAGGCCCCCCGTTCAACACAAATCCTGGCAATGCTCAGCAAAATCCAGGCAACAGGTGAAGAAACAAACCAACGGTTAGCTGCTGTGGAGGCTAAGCTTAATTGTAATGAAACCTCCATACAAGAGAACACAGCTGCTATAAAAGATCTGCTCGATGCAAATTCCCATCAAGTGTAATGTAATGCTGCATTTGTGCACGATCTCGCCTTCTTAAAGGCTAAGGTGGAAAATCTTGAGAATTCGCAGAGACAGGTTAATATCCATATAGTGGGATTCCCCCCTAGATTTGCGGGATCAACTGGTATTTTTCAGTCGGTGAATAAACTGATATTTCAAGATCTTCAGCTCTTGCAGTCGGACACTGGTATAAAAATTTTGAAAGTATTTAAGATCCCACAACGGCCTAGACCAGGCAGTGATCCGAAGCAAAGGCCCCTTACAGTGATTGCAACGCTGTCATGCCAGGACACCAGAATAGCCCTACTTCAAGCTGTGAGAGCCCGGGGGGACATAACTTGGGAGGGTAGCCGCCTTGCATTTTTCCCAGACCTATCCGCACAAACGCAGTCCAGGAAAAAGGAACTTTAACTTATTAAGAAAAATCTGCTACAACACGGAGTGGAAGCTAGATTAAATTACCCTGCCAGATTGCTAGTTCGAGATGTATCAAAAACGCATATCTTTGTGGACCCTGCCTCAGCTACTTTGTTTGCAGATAAGTTAATTAAATCACTGAGCCCTCCTGATAATACATCTGATGAAGAGGGGTGAAGTTCATGGACTAAATTTTGTTTTGGGAGTCGTTTTTCCTAAAGAAAAGTGTGCGCTGTTATTTGCTGAAAATCCAGGGGAATCTTAATGGTTTACCCTCATACTTAAAAATGTTAAATAGGAGTGGATAACTAACTCAGAGTGATTACTGTGTTGAATTGCTAATTTTACACTGTTTGGTTGTTCTAATCATACTTGCTACTCTGCTTATTAAACAACCTGGTTAAAATAGATTTTACTAAAAGTTAAGTGCTATAATACAATAAGAGATGATGGTTTTAGACCACTTCTCAGTTTGTGAACTTTAACACATTCTAAACAGAGAGCCTGTAACCCATATGGGTAAACAAAATAACTTAACTGAGCTCAGGCCTTTGTTTTTTCTTTTCTGTTTATAGTTACTTAAGTTGTTTAGCCCCCCACCGACTAGCAGTCCTTCGTGGGAGCTGATATACCGGCTAGTTTCTTCTTTTTTGGACTATAACGTGGTGAGAGTGGCATTGTCCTACGGCATAATCAGCTTGGACTTTATTCCTGATAATATTGATCTGGTGGGTCCCCCACTAAATGGACTCTGGTGTTACTGTCCTGAATGTCTGCAATGATGGTCTTTGTACACTTGGGTGGGGAGGTCTGCGTACCTCTTTTTTTTATTATTTTATGTGATACAGTTTATGCTGCAACATTATAAAACTATTAAATAAAAAGTATAAAAAAAAAAGAAAAAAATGAGGGGCCCAGGTGGTGATATTGCAGGAGACACACCTCACTACCCATGAACATGCCAAGCTGGCCATGGGGTGGGTGAGGCCTTGTCACTCTGCCTCATTTAATGGGCATAAACGTGGGGTTGCCATACTATTTGACAGGAACCTCCCTATGAAGGTTGAGAGTGGTGGTGGACCTGCTGAATGGCAGATTTTTTTTGTTAGTAGGGATCTGTATGGGGAGGACATCACATTTGGCTTTATTTATGCGCCAGCGGTTTTTGACTCTGCCTTCTTCCAGAACATGCTTCAAATACTGGTTAAAGAACAGTTCCCAGGATTGATTTTAGGTGGGGACCTGAATTCTATAATGGACCCCCAAGACTAGACCACTCAGATGGTATGGGCAGAGTCAGAGGGGCTCTAAGGAAATGGCAGCTGAGCCTGAGCGAGTTGGAGCTTATTGATACTTGACGCACAGCTAACCCAGGGGCCAAGGAATACATTTTTTACTCAAACCCCCATAGTACATGGTCCAGGATTGACTATATTTATATGCCCCTGGGCTGGTTCCCACATTTAAAAAGGACCCTGCATAGCCACATATATGTCTCGGACCATGCGATGGTAATGGTTTCGGTAAGAGAGCCTAGGGACGCCCCAAAAAAAAAATTCCCGCTGTATCTTTTGGGCAATAAAGAACGTCAAATGTACCTGGAGGATCAGTGGAAAGCATATCTCACCTTCAGTGGGGCTTCCCCGACATCTAAGGTGATTATTTGGGATGCCGGAAAAGCTTATATGTGCACGGTGATTGTAAGTTTCACAGCAAGGCATAAGAGGCAGAAGGAGGAAAAAAGGTTAGCCCTAGAGAAAGAGAACAGCCTTAAAGAGCTGGAGAAGAGAGTTGCAGAGGGAGAGGGAGAGAGTACTAAGTGCCTATTGATGACCACTAGAGAGAACCTAAATGTGCTGGTAAGGGGGGAAGCACGGCACTCCTGGTTATTTTGACAGAAACAGATGTTAATGGGGGAATAAACCAGATCTCATGTTAGGCTGGTGTGGAGTGAAGAGTACCAACCCTTATAACCCAAATTAAAAATAGGGATGGGCAAAGGCTTACAGATAGAAATCAAATTAGGGATAGGTTTAAATAATATTATCAAAAGCTTTACGAAGCAGAGTGTGAGGGTACATTGGGAAAGGCTAAAGAATTCCTGGACAGTTAACACATACCGAAAGCAACCAGCTCACAGAGAGCTATACTGGGAGCACTCATAGCAAAGGAGGAGGTTATCAGAGCAGTCAAGGGGATGAAACCTGGGAAAGCCAGTGAGCCAGACGGATTCCCGATTGAATGTTATAAATTGATGGCAGGACGAATGGGGGAACTGCTAAGCGAAGTTTATCAGGGAGCATCGAAGGAGGGGGAGGGCTGCCTGGCTCGTGCCTCAATGCAGTTGTCTGTCTGATCCCTAAGATGGGTAAGGATGTTGAGGAGTGTGCATCATACAAGCCCAGCTTGTTGCTGAACTGTGATCTGAAGATCTTGACGAAAGTCTTGGCCGACAGGTTGGACAAGGTTTTGCTGGAGGTGGTTCGCCCAGACCAAACCGGCTTTATTAAGGGGAGATGTTTATACCACAATGTTCGCAGGTTGTTAAATGTGATTTGGGGAGCCAATAAGGATCAGAATGACAGTTATTTTTTTCTGTGGATGCCGAAAAGGCATTTGACCAAATTGAGTGGGGGTATCTGTTTGAGTATATGGATCGGTTTGGTCTGGGTGAAAATTTTGTACAGCTGGTGAGGGCAGTGTATAACTCCCCAAGGGCACAGGTGCTAGTTAATGGCTCTCATTTGGATCGGTTTGGATTGTTCGGGGGCACGAGGCAGGGGTGCCCACTCTCGCCATTATTGTTCGCCCTGGTGCTGGAGCCATTAGCCCTCGTGATACGACAGTTTGGGGAGACTGAGGGGGTCAGGGGTGCATCGGGGCAACCTCACAAGGTGACCCTGTATGCAGACAATATGCTGCTCTTCGTAAAGTGCCCTGAAGCTTTGATGCCAGTAGTTTTAAGGCTCATAGAGGGGTTTGCACTCTTCTCGGAGTATAAGATTAATATCTAAAATCAGAACTTATGTATATTGTAGGGGCAAGGGGGAGAGGACACGGGACGAGAGAGCGGTGAAGCCAATGGGGTTTTCAGGCAATCACTAAACATTTTACATATCTGGGTATACAAGCTGGAAGAAATTTGGGCTCCCTGTATGAACTTAACTATACGACAGTTATTAAAAAAAAGTGGAGGATGACCTGGAAAGCTGGACCGCCCTCTCTAGCTCCTGGTTATGAAGGATCAACCTGATAAAAATGAATATACTACCTTGACTTTTATATCCACTACGGATGATGCCCATGGAAATCTCCTGGAAGGATAATCAGTGACTGGAGGTGTCTTTCTCAGCCTTTGTTTGGCACGGGAAAAGGCCTAGGGTATGTCTGGTGTGCCTTAAGGCTAGTGTAGACAAAGGGGGCCCCAATTTCCCAGATCGCCATAATTACTTTTTAGCTGCACAACTCCGATATATGAAGGACTGAGTTAATAGACCCCCCCAAGGCTAGTCGGGTAGATCTGGAACAGAGAACATGCCCAGGACGCCTGTTGGCCTGCCTGGCCAAGAGGGGCCAGAGAGTGTTGGCCGCACTTCAGGAGGCAAATCCAATGGTCCGAGAGACTCTGGACAACTGCCGGAGTGTATGGCTTAAGGGTAGGGGAGGGAGTAGGGAAGATATTGTTTCTGCCAGTTGCCTGGAACCCATTCTTCTTACCTGGCTTAGAGGACACTGGATTCTGGGAGTGGGAACACAGAGGGATACACAGTATAGGAGATATTTGCCTATCAGGGGACATTCACCCCTTTGTATCCTTGTAGCAGGCATTAGGGTTAGATAGAACCCATCTCTTCCATTATATGCAGGTGAGAGCCCATACCCGAGAGATACGGGGGGGGGGGGGACACTTACAGTTGGACCCACTAGAGCAACTGGTTTATGGTGCACGGAAATACCCAAAGAGTTTTATGCGAAGGGAGGCCTAAATTGGTAGCCAGCAGATGCCAAATCTAATGCAAAACACAAATAAGTTGTGGGAGAGAGACTTAGGAACCCAGACAGTGAAAGACAATTGGACACTCCTATTGACATTGCATAAGAGTATCCTGATATGTGATAAGTATAAGGAATCCTACTTCAAGTTTGTACAAAGACTCTGTTGCCCTTCCCAGATAGTTAATAAATACAACCCGGCAGTCTCACCAGGATACGGGAGATGTGGAGGGACACTGGGCACATATTACCACTGCTTCTGGGAATGCCCAGTCCTGCAGAAGTTCTGGAAAACAATCTTGGGGGAGGTCAGGCACTCATGGGAAGAGTTTTACCTGAATCACCAATATTGTGCCTGTTTGGGGTGGAGGATGATGGATCAGGAGAATGGGCTCCCTTCCCCAGATGGAGTAGGGTGCTGCTTATTGTGGCCCATCATTGTATACAGAACACCTGTGTCTCGAATGGGGTCCCTACGCTAAATCAGTGGCGCACCTTGGGATTACGGGTGCTTGCCCCTGAACAGTCAGCAATGGTGATGAAAGGGAAAGTGGAGCAATTCTCTAAGACTTGGCAGCCATTCCTGACTTCCCTGTCAGTGGAGGAAGCACAGATACTGAAAGAAGGGTTAGAGGACTGATAAAACATGAACTGGGAGTGAGGAGTTTTTAACACCTGATCATATGAAAGACACTGACTCGTAGTTAAAGAAGCTTGTGCCACACACAATGGTTATAAAGGGACATAAAACATACAACACAATAACATAGCCATATTGTAAACCATTGTGGAGAATGCATCAAAATATGTTGTCCCAAGACTTGTCGAAATCTATGCCAGACTGTATTGAAATTGCATGTATGTCATTCTACCCTTTGTCTTTTAATAAAAAGATTATACAAAAAAAAATAAAATTTGAAGGGACCTAATTTGGTGTCAGCGGAAACCTCATGAGGCAGAACATTCAGCCAGAGTGGGGCCCTGTACATGAAGGCCCTCTGACCTTGGGACATCCTACAAAGGGGAATAAGGAAGGGGTCTTGGTAGAGCTTCTAGTAGCCCGAGTTAGGGGGGGTGGAATTAAGAAGGTGTTGGATGCCAGGAAGGGATAGACCTGAGGCAATCTTTTTGGCTAAGAGGCAGATCTGGTATTGAAGCCTACTATCGAAGTTTAGCCAGTTCGCTTGGTTATAGAGGTCACAGGTATGGGTGAGCCTCTCACAGCCTGTGACTAGATGACATGCTTTATTCAGTGTGACTTTGATTCTGCTCAAAGCTGTGTTAGCCGCTGACCCATAGATGACTATGCCATAATCAGCTAGGGATAGTACATAGCTGTTTACAGCTAGTCTGAGGGCATCGGGAGGCATGCATAACCTGTGCCTATACAGAAGGCCAAGCCTAGAGTTTACTGCAGCAGGGAGTAGGTTTATATGCTCTTGGAAGGAGAGGGAGGAATCCATGGTGATGCCAAGATATTTTAAGTTGTGTACCTGATCCAGCGGAGAGTGCTGACAGTTGAGTATGCTTTGTGGGGCACTTTTGTGTTTGTTTTGAGAGTGAGCAAACACCATCACTTTTTTTTTGTAATTTAGTATGAGTTTATGATTGGAAAACCAGGCTTCAGATTCTGAAAAGAACCTCTGTAGATCATTTTGTAAAGGGGTGGGGTCTGCATGGCTACAGAAAATGACAGCATCTTCAGTGTATATCTGCCCAGAGCAAGCAAGTGGGATGGTATTAAGAAATAAGCTAAACAGGAGTGGACCAAGGATCAAACCTTGTGGCACACCTGACTGAATGGGTAGACTAGGGGAGAGAGTGTTATTGATTCTAACCCACTGGGACCTTCCACTAAGGTAATTAGCAAACTAGTGGGTGTCATCCTATGATAGGCCCATAGCAGGGAGGGACTCAACCAGGAGGGCATGGTTAACAGTGTCAAAGGCTTTAGTTAGGTCTATGTACACAGACCCAACTAAATGGCCATGGTCAAGGGCTTTATGGATGAAATTAGTGTATTCCAGGAGGGCTGTGATTGTGCTGTGGCCCCTCCTGAAACCGTGCTGCTGGCGACAAAGGAGGCTGTTGTTAGAAAGATATTAAGAGAGCTCATCTGATACAATTTTTTCAAGGGCTTTGGAAACGGGGGAGTATGGAGATTGGACAATAGTTACTAGGGGAGGTTTTGTCCCCACTTTTGTGTATGGGTGTTACGACTGCAGCCTTCCACTGTGAGGGGAACTGGCCCAGGCACAGGGAAATGTTGAGGATTTTGATCAGTGGTGATAGAACAGCATCAAGGGCCAGTAGAAGTAGCTTCAGATCTAGGGTATCTGTGGCTGTGGTAGTGAGGCTTAATAAAGGGGAGTGAGGGTGGGCAGAGGGTGACTGTGAAAAGGCAGAGATACTAAACAAATATTTTTGCTCAGTATTTACAAAGGAAGAGGGGGAGGTACCTAAAACAAACAGTAGAAACACTCTGGATACAGAAGTTGATACCAGCCCATTTACAGAAGAAAGGGTTCTGAAAGAGCTCTTAAACTGAAGGTGGACAAAGCAATGGGGCCTGATGGGATTCATCCCAGAATTCTAAAAGAACTAATGGTAGAACTAGTGGCACCACTGACTACCCTCTTTAACAAATCATGGCAAGATGGGGTGGTACCTGCGGACTGGAGGAGGGCAGATGTGATTCCCCTTCACAAAAGTGGGAGCAAGTCAGAAGCACAAAACTACAGACCTGTTAGTTTAACCTCACTTGTAGGGAAAATGATGGAATCACTTCTGAAGGAAAGAATTGTTGCGTATCTAGAGGCCAGAGGGGCACAGGACCCAAGGCAGCATGGATTCACAGTGAGAAGGTCATCCAGACAAATCTGATAGATTTCTTTGACTGGGTGACCAAAGTAGTTGATCAGGGAGGGGCTGTGGACATGGCCTACCTAGACTTTACAAGGCATTTGACACAGTCCCACACAAAGATTAATATACAAGTTAGCCAGCCTGGGAGTGGGTCCCAAGATGACAGCCTGGGTAAAGGAATTGGCTGGAGAATAGGACACAGAGAGTAATAGTAAATGGAGTCCACTCTGAAAAAAGGGGTTAGCAGGGTACCGTAGGGTTCAGTATTAGACTGGTCCTCTTCAATGTCTTTATAAGCGACTTGCAGAGGGACTGAAGGAAAGTATGTCTCTTTGCAGATGACACAAAGATCTGCAACAGAGTTGATGCACAAGGTGGGGTGGAAAGGATGAGAAGGGACTTGGCAAGGTTAGAGGAATGGTTAAATGTATGGCAGCTTAGATTCAGTGCTAAGAAGTGCAAGGTAATGCACCTGGGAAACAAAAACCCAGGGGAAGAGTACACAATGGGGGGTGAGATAGTAACAACAACAAAAATGGAAAGGGACCTGGGTGTAGTCATATCAGATGACCTAAAGGTGGGCAAGCAATGTGAGAGGGCAGCAAGGAGGGCTGGGGGGATTCTGGGATGTATAGGGAGGCATGGATAGAAAACAAGAAGTTATTATCCTCTGTACAAACAACTGGTGAGACCACATCTGGAGTACTGGGTGAGTTCTGGAGACCCAGTCTCCGCAAAGACATAGACAGGATGGAAGCTGCCCAGAGGAGGGCAACTAAATGGTGCAGGGTCTGCACCGAAGACATATGAAGAGAGACTTAAGGAGCTTAATATGTATAGCCCCGAGGAAAGGAGGGAGAGGGGGCATATGATAGAAACATTCAAGTACCTCAAGGAATCAACAAAGTCCAAGAGGTAGCATCTTTCAAAAAGAGGTGTGCAAGAACAAGGGCACAATTTGAAGATAGAAGGGGCGGCTCCAGAGGCACTTAAGGAAGTATTTTTCACAGAGAGGGTTGTGGATGTATGGAACAGCCTTCCAGAGGAGGTTGTGGAGTCAAAAACAGTGGTGGAATTCAAGCATGCATGGGACAGTCATAAGGCAATTCTAGGGGGTTGGGGTAGGAAGAAGTAGGCTGCTGGTTAACTAGGATCTGCAGCTTATTCATCAGGTAGGGAAATGGGCAGACTGGGTGGGCCAAGTGGTCCTTATCTGTCGTCAAATTCTATGTTTCTATGTATCTCCACTAAAACTGGATTTCCCCAGGACCCTGGTAAGGTGAGATTTGGCCTCATGTTGGGAGACGATCCTGGAGCTAAAGGGGAATGTCAAAGGAGGGGGGAGTTGTAGGAGCTCATGGTTTGTCAAAAAGTCGGGGGAGAGAACCCCACCAGATCTGAGAACGCCATTGAGGAGTTTGCAATGAGCAGTGGATCCTGGGAAAGGACTCCATTGACATTCGGGGGGGGGGGGTTGCCATTCAAGGCCTTTATGTTGTCCCAAAACTTCCTACCTAAATCCCAGGTGGATGAGAGACTGGCTTGGAAGTGGGCAGTCTTAGCACGTCTAATTTCCCTAGTGCATAGATTCCTAGCAGCCCTGTAGCATTGCCTATCTGCAGGGAGACCAGATGCGAGGGCTTTGTGCCAAATGAGTCATGAAATACACATAAGGTTGAGAAGTTCTAGGTTGATCCAAGGGGGTGCCACACCTTTAATGGTTCTCTTGGAGTAGGGCGAAGATGTCACAAGCGGAGTTAAAGGTAGAGATGAAGAACGCAAGGGTATTGTCAGTGTTTGTGGCAGACTTGGGGGGGGGGTCCAGTTACAGTTCAAGAGATGGTCCTGGAATTGCCTGAGTGACCCTTTTTTGAGA
Source organism: Neoceratodus forsteri (assembly GCA_016271365.2). Classification (NCBI taxonomy): domain Eukaryota; kingdom Metazoa; phylum Chordata; order Ceratodontiformes; family Ceratodontidae; genus Neoceratodus; species Neoceratodus forsteri. Next base: position 110,906,639 of record JADMNL010000028.1, read on the forward strand.
ACGCGCCAATAGGTGACCTTAGGGATTTGTTTGTTTTTTGAGTGCTTTATCCAGTTACAGATGACCAGGGAATGGTCACTTAGAGTTGGGGAGGACCATGACCTCTGTGAGCCTTTCAGGGTGATTGGTAAGGATGAGGTCTATCAGGGTTTTGCTACCAGTTTTATAGTTGATTCTAGTAGGTGATGGAGCAACCTGTTCTAGATTAATGGCAGCAGCCGCATCCCTGTGTTGGATGGATGAGGGGGTCAACCTATTAATATTGAAGTCTCCCAGAGTGATAATTTCATTGTTGTTGGGCAGCAGAGAGATACAGTCCAGGATGGGGCTGAAAGCATGTTTTTGGTTTGGGGGGGGGGGGGATGTAGACAGATATAACATAGAGTGACTTGCACAGTTCCCGATAGTTAGTTTGATGGTGAGAGCCTGGGCCCCATAACCTGGCGAACTGGTCTGGAGGACATGCCCTTGGAGTGAGTCCCGAAGGTAGATGGCACAGTCACCTCCCCTTTTACCCACTCTGTCCTTTCTAAAAATTGTGTAGCCGTTCAGGACAACTGCAGAATCCGGGGGTTTTAGGAGAGAGCCATGTTTCCACAGCTGTGAGAATGTCTGGATTGTGCAGGGCTATCCAGCCATGGACGGTGTCATGTTTCTTTGATAGGCTGCAAATGTTCACTGAGGCCAGTAGGAGGCCACCAATCCAACTACTAGCAGGACTGGGCAATTGAGTGGGCCCTTGAATACGGTGAATGTTGCCGGAAAGGAGCAACAATAAGAGTGCAAGCCTATAGAGGGTTTGTTTCAGCAGTTTAGCGTTGACAAACATTTTACTATGGTGGAGCTTGTGTCTGATGGAGGGGATGGGGAGGGAGAGGACATGTGGCAGCAGGAGACAGGAGCGGTTATAGGGGTGGATGACTGGGGGAGGTGTTGAGGAATATGGCTTGGTGGCATTGTGGGGTGGGATGCTACTAGTGTTGCCCAGTTGCCTAGGTAAGTCATTGCCAAGGTGAGGATCAAGGAGAGGTGCAGGGGTTGGAGTGTGAATATGTGGGGGGGAGAGACTGGAGTGATAAGAGGAAAGCAGACAGCAGTGGGAACCCCATTACTTAGGCAGTTGAGGTGGAGGGGAACACAAGAATATTTACCAGAGAGGAGGTTGTGATGGGAAGAGGATAAGATTCACAGAGAACATGAGGCAGTAGGTCTTTGCTGGTAGAGCAGCGGTAGGGTCCCTTCCTATGATACAGAAGATCAGGGGTTCAAGACCCAGGGCAGGAGGAAAGGAAAGAGGTGGAAATATGAATGGGATGGTGGAGAAAGCAGGGTGTATAGAGGGGGATTATAGGAGGAAGAGTCAGTGGTGGTAGAAGAAGTGAAGCAGAGAATTCGGGTAATAGTAGGGCTAAAGACTAACCCCTAGTGGCCAGAAAATATAATCTGCAAATGGTAAAGTTGTTAGTTTAAAACTGCCTGTATTAACGTGATGACTGACAGACACACCCTGTAAACGTAGGGATGGCTTGGGATGGCGGGGGTCGATGCAAAGCATCAATGGGCTAACATCCCCACAGTAAAGTGTCAGTGGCTCAGTAGGTAGAGGTAGCACACTCGCCTCTGAAGCCGGGAGATCAGAGGGCTGTGGGTTCAGTTCCCACATCTGGCATTTGGGTTAATATCCCAGTACTGACACTGTAGTGCAGCATGAGAGGGGTGCTGCACTTCTGAGGTGCCGTCTTTCGGATGAGACATTAAACCGAGGTCCCATCTGCCTGGATTGGTGGTAGTTCAGGTGGATGTTAAAGATCCCATGGCACTTATCGAAAAGAGCAGGGGAATTTCTCCAGTGTCCTGGCCAAATTTCCCTCATTCACTAAAAATACCACCAACAGTTTAATCTGGTTCAAGGTCAGTTGGCATTCATCTGTATCCCCTTCCCCAGGTCATGCCTGAAAATAGGCAGGATTTGTCTAGTGCACTTTCCCGGTCAACAAAAGCCAAATTAAAAAAAAAAAACAGTGCAGCAAGGGGTAGCCCTGTGGTCTTCCTGCCATCTGTACCTTTGGGGCTTGCTGTGCATCCCGTTGTGGAGCTCCGTGTGTGGAGGGGGAGGGGTCCGAGCCTAAAAGGGAGAGAACAAAAGAAACTACACCGGTGGGAAACGGTAGACAAAGAAAGCCCTACTGAGCTTGAGCAGCGTCGGACGCACAGGTAACAGGCCAAATTCGAATTAACATTTGAGGTGCACAAAAATCCTGTCTTCACGAAATACTGACTGCAAAACACTGTTGTAGTTACCTCTTAAAGTACTACCCAAGATTAAGCATTAAATAGTAGCAAACGAGAGCTAGACTAGTTGGAAATAATCCATCAGTTGTGTTCTGCCGACCAGAGAAACGCAAGCTTGCAGTTCAGGAATTCTCATTTAGTAATATAACACCCCCACCATAAAAAAACAGTGCAGCAAGGGGTAGCCCTGTGGTCTCCCTGCCATCAGTACCTTAGGGGCTTGCTGTCTATCCTGTTGCGGAGCTCAGTGTGTGGAGGGTGGAGCGAAGTCTGAGCCTTAGGGGCTTGCTGGGCATCCCTTGGCAGAGCTCAGTGTGTTGAGGGGGGCTTGCTGTGCATCCCATTGCAGAGCTCCGTATGTGGAAGGGGTGAGGACCAAGCCTTAGGAGCTTGCTGTGCATCCTGTTATGGAGCTCCGTGGGGTGGGGCGAGGTCCAAGCCTTAGAGGCTTGCTGTATTACATTATGGAGCTCTGTGTGGGGCGAGTCCCGAGCTTTGGGGGCTTGCTGGGTGTCCTGTTGCGGAGCTTCATGTTTGAGGGGGCAAGATCCGAACCTTAGAGGCTTGCTGTGCATCCCGCTAGTGGATGTGTGGAGGAGGGGCCGAGGTCCGAGCCTTAGGGGCTTGCTGTGCGTTCCATTGCGGAGCTCCCATGTGTGGAGGGGGGGAACGAGGTCCGAGCCTTAGGGGCTTGCTGTGCGTCCTGTTGCGGAGTCCATGTGTGTGCCCCTGAAGAAGGAGTAAGATCCTTGTCCTACCGACTGGGGCCGATTTTGTGCTGGAGCCTGCTGCCAACCAAGGCGCACCTATTTTTCTTCCTCATTTCAATTCTTATTCATTTTGCTGTTATTTAATACACAGTGAATACTTTAAAGACTTACAAGTACACAATACGACTTCATAAATGTATAACAAGCCAAGCAATCCTGTATTATAACAAACTACTTATTTGAAAAGTTCACCAAGAAAGCACACTGAGCAGCAATTGTTTATTTCCAGGTGCGTCCTGGGGGAAGGGGAAGGGTAACAAGTAAGCAAATATAATTACAGCAAACAGAAAAAAGAGAATCAACAAATGCAGGCAAACAGGTACAGGAGCAACAGCGTATCACATTTCAGTATAGTAATTAACACATTTTTAAGTGCAAACTATGTTGGGGAGTCTGACACTACTGAGAGTGGATATGCATAGGGTAAACTAAAGGGTAGTTGGGGGAGGTAGGGGGAAATAAGAGCAGTTGCAAGTGGAGGAGATGTTACGTAGGAGGGAGGAGAGGGCAAGTGGAGAGGTGGCGTGGTGAATGGAGGGGGAAAGGGAATTCCACAGTTTTGGGAAATGGTAAGAACATGCAGCTTGGCCAGCAGCAAATTACTGAAGTGTATCTCAGTTGGATGGTAATAATCCGATTATTCTAGATACTAAAATTTAAATAAGACCTGGCGAGTCCCTGATGCAGTGACTTTAGTTAACTCCCAAACCCTGGTCGACTGCAGGGCAGTGTGTTGCACTGCCACTGCGTCATTGGGGTGGCGTAGTAATTCTTTTTTTGGTTTGTTAATCTGCGGTTTATTCTCGCACCTTGGACCTGCTGCTGCTTCACACACTTTCACGTTGCTCCTGCTCCTCCTATTGCCTGTCAGCACACCACTCCACAGTCCCCTACTGCTATTCCAGAACTTTGCCCCACACTGCCACCCCGTGAGTAACACCCCCCGTGACTGGGCCTAGGCCACCATATCCTGTGTAGCTGCCTGGAAGCCATACATGTTCTGTATGGGGGTAGCAGGGGATGGACTCCATCTCCCCTCCTAGAGCCTGCACTCACCACCTCTGTAGAGTAGCCAGAGCTCCACTGGCCCAGTGTATGGGAGTCAAGTTAGGCTGTGGATCCGGCTTACCCTTATGGGAGAACAGTACACTCTGCAGTTGCCATAGGGTCAAGAAGGACAAGTATTTTCTTGCTAAATACTGGTCCAGAACTAGTTCATACTGATTAAAATGTTATAACCCTGAACTCTACTAGACAGGCCTACCCCAGAATTGCTTCTAAATTTCCCAGCACCGCATCCAATTCCTTGTATACTGGCCCCCCCCCACCATCTATTATACTCCTCCACATCCTCAAAAGGTAAACTATTCTAGTCCTTCATTAATCTCACGAAAAAAAATGCTCTAGCATTTGTTTGGGGTATTCGCATTTTTTTGAATTACCATTTGTAACCCCCCTACAAATGGGGGTTTCCAGAAGCTTTCCTGGAGCTTGCCTAGATGCTCCATGCCTGGTTAGTGTTCGGAGTAAGGCCGCTGAATGCGGGCGTGGTGAGTGCTTTTACAGCCTCCAGTACTGTCTCTCTAAGAGCTGCCTAAGTGCAGTCATAATTACTCTGGAGGGGGGTTTGAGTATTTCTATGCTCGAGTCCCAACCGGGATGCTGGAAATAGCTCCATTCTGCCATCGCTAAGTATGCAGAGGGAGCTCTGCTGAAGGATGTAACTATTTGCTGGAAATAACTTAGAGTAATAATGATAATGTAGTTGTTCTAACCTGCCTTCTTTGCAGCAAAGACTGTTCTGATTATCTCCTCCATTTTGGTCCCGAACTGCCTAGTTGGACCAATCAGTACATTGGAACTCTAGATAGAGCTGGCTGACCAATGGGAACTTAACTAGTAATCCTGGGAAGTAAAGTCTGACCAAGGGCGGCCTTTTTGCGCCAATCGGGACAGGTCTCATAGCCTGGTGTCTGCAGCCCACCTATGGGAACGGGTGGCACGTGAGTGAGAAGGTGTCCCCCACTGCCTGAGAGAAGAGAGATGTTGTGACTGTGGAGCTGAAGGGAGCTCTGAGCTTCTGCGCCGTTGGGTGTTCACGTGGGAAGCGCATGAAAGGCCTAGGCGGCCGTTTCCCATAGCCAGAAAGCTTCGGACTAAATCCGCCGGCGTGCGGTCAGAGGAGGCTGTGTACAAACACAGCTACCTACCAGGCTCAACCTGTAGAGGACTGGAGAATATTCTGAATCGCGCTCAGTCTGTCAGGAAAGTTAAAGCTGCAGTGAACCGCCCGCATAGCTGTGAGTTCGGTCGAGTTCAGGGAGCAGCTGCCTGGTATGGTACCCCTCTGTTGTTTTTCCATATAAATGTGTGAGGAAGCCATTGATGCTCAGGCCCAGCCCTGCAAGCGGTGAATGAGCGGTTCTCTGTTGGAGTTGTAAGTACTAAATCAAGGTAGCTCCCTGCTAAAGGTTGTAAGCCAAGACACAGTTGTTTTGTTGTATTGCAGACTGTACTAATTGAGCTTCCTGACTTCATCTAAGCATCATAGGAATTGAATGCTTCTTTGTGTCAGGTCCCCAACCAGCTGCATCGAGGAACTAGCCATTAGGGCCTGGGTACCCATAGACAATAACTGATAAGTTTAGGCCTGTGCACAGAGCCCTAGGTAGTTAAATATATTTTATAGTGACAAGTCAATCACCCTGATTTCCCCCGGTCCTTGTTATCTCCCCTCAAATAAATCAGATTGTTTGTTTTGCAGCTGTACCCTGGCTGGTTTGTGTCTTACTGAGGATGTACTGCACAGTGAATATTTGATAACTGTACCTTACTTTCCAGGGGGTCTCCGGAGTGAACTGAGTGGTTCGAGCTGGGGGGTAAGTGTTCAGGGGGAGAGCATTGTAATTAATCCGTGTGAGTCACTAGGGGGAAGAAAGGGGGTTGCAGTAACCCAGAGGGCTGTGACCGAGTCAACCTTGACTGTCTCAATCCCGACCTCTGGGTGGAGGCACCCGTCAATGGATCTGGGCCCCTTACCCTGTTGCAGCTGAGACAGGCAGAGGTGGTAGCCCTTAGGATAGCGCCCCCTGGGGGTTACAAATTGGAGGCACCACTGGGATTAGCATCCCCTAGTGGCCAAGTGAGTGAAGTGCATAAAAAAATGGAAAAATTGGAAGGGGATATTCTGGCAAAAATTAAGTTGGATCCTATTAAGATAATGGTACACAAACTGATGGGGTGGGGTGAAGCCGAAGAGCTGGACTCCCAGAGAATTGTGTTACTGTTAGATGTGCCCCTGGGAACTCCAACAGCTGACATTATTTCTACAGCAGAGCGTGTTAAATGTTTGGGTAAAGTGGAGGTAAAGGGGCGTATGGCTGACCTGCTTGACCAGACGCTGCAGGTGCTACTTTTGCACAGGTGGCTTATCGACTTTTAGAGGGTACTCTCTCCAGTGAATTACCTGGAGGGTACTTACAGGGTGGAAGCTTGTTCATATTCGAGTGGGTCAGTCACTCCTGGGGGGGTTCCCCCAGACTAATAGTTTTAAAGATAAACTGCTTAAATTGCTGGCTGTGGAGGGGAGGACTACCTTGGAATTGCTGCAAGCATTGGATCTGTCTAGTGACGCTACCCCCCAGGTCTCCCCAGATACCTCCCCCTGTCCCCCCAGGACTTCTATTTTGGCTCCACTGCCCTTAGTGGTCCCTCCTATGCAGCTCAATTCTTACTGTAGGCTGAAACTTTTTTCTGGCACAGTGCCAGTGCCTACAGGGGAGGATGACTTGGAAGCATGGATGGACTACGCTACCCCCTTAGTTCAGGAGTGGCAATGCTCTGAGGGGGAGAAAAGGAAACGATTGATGGAGAGTCTGCGGGGCCCCGCTTTAGAAGCCATTACGTTCTTGCGGGCTACCAACCTGGAAGCCACCGCAGCAGAGTACCTTTCTGCTTTGGAGGGGGTGTTTGGGAGTACAGAGACTGGGGAAGACTTATTATGGAAATTCAGGTCTGCCAAGCAGTGGAGAAATGAGAAGCTGTCCACCTTTGTTACTAGGGTGGAGCGGGCTTTGCAGAAGGCCTATAGAAAAGGGGGGATCACAACCACGGCCCTGAACCAGGTCAGGTTGGAACATGTTTTGAAGTCTGCTAGATTTTCTAGTGTAATATTGTTAAAGCTTAAATTGCATGATTGACGGGCTGCCCCGCCTGAATACTGTCAATTGATGAGGGAAATTAGAGAAGTGGAGACTGATGAGAGGGGGTGGAACCCTATGTGGGGGCTGTGAACCCAAGCCGGACCCCTGAGTCTAGTGCCCCCGAAGAGACCCATTTTTCTGGAAAGTCTGATGAGTCCCCAGATTTTCCAGGTGACGTGGGGGTGCGAGCTATTTCCTCTGATCCCCTAGTAGAAAGTGAGTTGAGGGCCGAGGTCAGAAATTTACGACAACTGGTGAGGGACTTGAAGCGATCCACCATCTACCCTGTTAGGTCTGGGGAGCCTGAGTTATCCAGAAACCAATGCCCTGGCCCAGGGGACCCCTCTCATCCCCCGCAGGGCCCCCAGCAGACAAGGTGCCCCCTCCCAATAGAGACCCCCAAGACCCCCAGTTCTGTTACCATTGTGGGGAGGATGGACATTTTCAGACTGAGTGCCAGTTGCCAGAGAATATAAAGAAAGTCAACAGCAAACTGATCACTTGGCATCACAGAGCCCACGTCCGACCCCCCAGGAAAAGCTTTGTGACCCGGGCCAATGCCCAAGCAACTGTCAATGCTGTGCTCCCCGAATGGTCTGATGTGGTTGGGCCCTCAATGGAGGCCCCGGTGCGAGTAAATGGGATTCCCACCCGAGCTGTATTAGACAGTGGCTCTCAGGTAACCATCATGTTTCAGGACTGGTATCAGACACACCTACCCGGGGTGCCCCTACAACCCTTGGATGGTCTACATGTGTGGGGATTGAGTGACAAAGCTTATCCGTATTTGGGGTATATCCGGATCTGGTTGTCATTCCCTACTTCTGTGGCTGGAGTGGACGAACAGATGGAAACCTTAGCTTTAGTTTGCCCCCCCACTGGACTGTATGATGGGGTGCCCCTGTTGATTGGGACAAATGCTCATATGTTTGGTCGACTAGCCCAGTTGTGTTCAGAAAAGCAAGCATTCAGAACCGGGCGAGCCCTAAGAATACCCGCTGTGATCCAAAAGGCCATTGAAACTCAGAAGAAGGTTAGCCAGGAGGAACCTGAAGGCCTGGTGGGTATAGTATGGAGAAAGGATCCGGTACCAGTGACACTTGCCCCGAATGCTCAATGTGTTCTGCACGGGGAAGTACGACTGAAAACAGATGTTAAGAATAAGTTGTTGATGTTGGATGCGCCTGGGGAGGGACGATTACCTGAGGGACTGTTGGTCAAACCCAGTATCTTTCCGGCTAGAGCTCATGCTTACGTTAAGAGGGTGATGGTTCAAGTGCATAATGTGTCCGACAAAGAGATTCGAATAAGAAGAGGGTGCACCTTGGCAAGTGTACATTGTGCAGATACTGCAGTGCTGCCAAATAGCAAGGGTTCCAGGAAAGATGACAGAGTTACTCCCGACTTGTTTGATTTTGGTGACTCCCCGTTGCCTGCTGAATGGAAAATGAGGATCAGTGAGAAGCTTGCCAAAAGAGACCAGGTTTTCTCCTTGAAAGAATGGGATGTGGGATGTGTGCAAGGGGCTGAGCACCACATCCAGCTGCATGATGAAAGGCCTTTCCGAGAGAGAGATCCCGGCGCCTGGCTCCGGCTGACATAGACGATGTGAGGCGGCATCTGCAAGAGATGCTTGCTGCTGGTGTGATACAAGAGTCCAGGAGCCCCTATGCCTCCCCCATTGTAGTAGTGAGGAAAAAGAATGGGGCGGTTCGGATGTGTGTAGACTACTGCACCTTGAATCGGCGGACCGTCCCAGATCAGTATACCATGCCACGCATACAGGACGCATTGGATTGTTTAAATGGCAGTAAGTGGTTCTCTGTGTTGGACCTCCGCAGCGGGTACTGCCAGATCCTGATGGCCCCAGAGGACCGAGAAAAGACCACATTTATTTGCCCCCTAGGTTTCTATGAGTTTATTTGGATGCCTCAAGGGATTTCAGGTACCCCAGCCACCTTTCAGCGCCTGATGGAACGTGCTGTGGGAGACATGAATTTGCTCGAGTGTTTGGTTTACTTGGATGATGTCATAGTGTTTGGCTGCTCGTTGGAAGAACATGAGCAACGATTGTTCGAGGTTCTGGATCGGCTGGAGGATTTCGGCCTCAAGCTGTCTATAGACAAGTGTCAATTCTTCCAAACTTCTGTGAAATATGTGGACCACGTAGTATCCACTGAAGGCATAGAGACTGACGCTAGCAAAGTGGAGGCTTTGACCACTTGGCCTCAGCCCCGGAATCTGAAAGAGCTGCAGTGGTTCCTGGGGTTTTGTGGATATTATAGGCAGTTTGTCAGAGATTATTTTCGAGTCATTCGCCCCCTGCTCAACCTCACTCAGGGGTACCCTCCCACGCACAAAAAGTACAAGAAAGTTGTGTGCTCTGAGACGGTGAAGTATTTTCGGCCGAATGATGTGTTTGGGGACCGCTGGACTGCTGAGTATGAGGAAGCTTTCTATGACATCATATATCAACTTACCCATGCCCCAGTGCTGGCCTATGCTGACCCGGCCAAGCCATACGTTCTCCATACTGATGCCAGTCTACAAGGATTGGGGGCTATGTTATATCAGGGCACTGGAACGGTCTGAGACCTGTAGCTTTTGCCAGCAGAAGTCTGACTCGTTCAGAAAAAAATTATCCAGTGCACAAACTAGAGTTCCTGGCTCTGAAGTGGGTCATTGTTGATCAGTTTCATGACTATTTGTATGGTGCCAAGATATTGGTAAAGACTGATAACAATCCTCTGACCTATGTACAGACCTCAGCCAAGTTGGATGCCACTGGCCATAGCTGGCTCTCTGCCTTGGCCACCTACGACTATGCTGTTGAGTACAGAGCAGTCCTAAACCATATAGGTGCGGATGCTCTCTCTTGGAGAACTATGCCACAAACTGATTGGGTCAGGTTGTCAAAGCCTGACATAAGAGCCCTTTGCCAGAAATTTGACAAAGAGGAACAGGTGTCTCCTGATGCTGTGGACTGTATGGTAGATTGCTTGGGGCCATCCGAAAACTGCATACCTGCTGCCTACTGTTATTTTTCTGCATTAGACACTAGTTCACTGCCCCAATTTAACAATGATAGTCTCCAATGGGCTCAATCCCGAGACTCTATGATAAAAATGGTTGTGGAGGTTTTGCAGGCCAGGAGGGATGTGTCCAAGTTGCGTTCCACTGACTTGAGAACTGCCTTGTTATACAAAGAAGGGCCCAAATTAAAGCTGATTAACCAACTACTATACGGAGAGACTGTGGAAAAGGAAGGCTGGGTAGACAAACAACAACTGGTGCTGCCCTCAGCTTTTAGAGAACTGGTCCTGAGGTCCGTGCATAATCACATGGGGCATCTTGGCACAGACCGAACTCTCGATCTGGTACGGACCCGATTCTATTGGCCAAAAATGAGTACGGATGTAGAGCAGTATGTCAAGACCTGTGGCCGCTGTTTGCAAAGAAAAGTCCTACCTCAGAGAGCTGCCCCCATGGTCAATATCACCACTACGGCCCCTATGGAACTGGTTTGCATTGAGTTCCTGAGATTAGAACCAGATCTGAAAAATATCAGTAACATATTGGTAGTCACTGATCATTTTACCCGGTATGCACAGGCCTTTCCTACTAAGGATCAGAAAGCAACCACGGTGGCTAAAGTACTTGTGGAGAATTTCTTTGTCCACTATGGGGCCCCCCAGAGGATCCACTCCGACCAGGGAAGGGACTTTGAGAGCCGGCTAATCAAAGAGATGTTATCTTTGTGGGGAGTATGAAAATCCAGAACCACCCCATACCATCCCCAAGGAGATCCCCAACCTGAAAGATTTAACCGCACCTTGCTTGATATGTTGGACACACTGCAACCCAAGGACAAGCCTAGATGGAGCCAGCAGATTAGCACCCTGGTTCATGCTTATAACTGCATCAGAAGTGATCAATCAATCAATCAATCAATCAAAATCTTTATTTAGTCAGGCGAACATCATTGAGCGTAGCTCATTTACAAGATGGACCTGAGTGGTCATACAAATAAGGGTACAAGTGTTTTTTACAAAGACATGAGAATAGCATAACATTAATACAATCAAATAAATAAGAGAAATATACAAAATTTACAGATATACAAGGTACAGTAAAATAACTTTAACCTGTAAAAATGAAGAGGATAATAGATATAGCAGTGATAATGATCAAATAATAGGGCTTTTGTAGGCTTTTATATGAATGTGATAACTGACTGGATAAAAGAAGGGAAACTAAACATAGTGGATTACAGAAGGGAAGGGTGTAGGTTGGATGGGAGACTAGGCCTTATGGAAGCAGTTGCACAACTCTGGAAATAGGGCGGTGAATAATCTTTTGAAGGATGATAAGGGTAAGAGGGTATTTAGATTCATGGATTTTTGGAGTGAGTTCCAAGTGATTGCTAGGGAATAGCTGATAGCAGCCCTCCCAAACCGGTGCAGGTATTGGGAACCTTAGCATGATGAGCTTACTGATCCTTAAGGTGTATGGCCTCGATGTGATTCGGTGAAACAGTCTGTAATATAGGAGGGAGTTTGCCTGATAAAGCTTTAAAGATCCAGATTGCAGCATTCCTTTTTCTTCTGTGCTGTAGGATGTCCAATTGACTGCCATGTAAAGAGAGCAATGATGGGTGCTGGAGGGAAGGTCTGTAATAAATCTGATGGCTCTGATACAGGGTGTCCAGCTTATTTAAGAGGGAGAGTGAGCAATGGCCGAGAGAAAGTCAGCATAGTCAATGAGGGATAGGAATGATGCCTGGATTAATCTTTGTTTGGAGTCTCTGGTAAGGTAGTGTTTTATTCTGTAAAATAGGCCAAGCCTTTGTCTCAACTTTTTAATAGCTCTTCAATGTGGACAGAGTAGTCAAGTTTATTGTCAATCCAGACTCCAAGATATTTGAATTTATCCACAAATTCCAACTTTCCAAATAAGGTGGATAATTGTGGGGTGATGAATGATGGGGTAGTGGCAGAGCAATTCTTTGTGGCAAAGAACATAGCTTTGTTTTTTTTGGCATTTAGAAGTAATTTTTTCCAATAGGTTGTGTTGTAGGATGGAGAATTCTGACTGTAACAGTTCACAGGCTTTTGATAGTGAGGATTGCTGACATATAATACAGTATCATCAGCAAACAGATGAATGTTAGATTGAGAGAGGTTGGCATCAATGTTATTAATATAAATGGCGAAGAGGACGGGGCCTAGGATAGAGCCTTGCGGTACACCTCTTAGCAGTGGTTTAGAGGTAGATAGGTAATTTTCATTTTTTACCAATTGTGACCTTCCAGAGAGATAGCACCTAAACCAATTGAGTGATAGTGAATCAAGGCCTACAGAGCTAAGAGAGGAGATTAATGATTCATGATCCACTGTATCAAACGCTTTACTCAAATCCAGGAACACAGCACAGGTACTATTCTTCTTATCCAAGGCAGTTTGCCAATCGTTAGTGACTTTGGCTAGGGCAGAGATGGTGCTGTGCATTGATCTAAATCCAGATTGTGCTGGATTTAGGAGGTTGTTGGTGTCCAGATAGGCCCTCAACTGCGAATTTACTAATTTTTCAAGCATCTTGGATAATACCGGTAGGATGGAAATGGGCCTGTAATTGTTAAGGTCCATGGGATCACCTGATTTAAGTAGTGGAACTACTTGAGCTGTTTTCCAAATGGAGGGTATGGAACCAGTAGCTAGGAAAGATTGAAGAGGTGAGGAGGGGCAGATATGCGTAATGCTATTTTAAGAAAGTAGGGATCCAGGGAGTCTGCACCTGCACTCTTAGAAGTATCTAAATTAGATAGGAGGTCTTCTACTTCTTTTAAGGATATTAGTTTGAAGGAGAATGTTGAAGCAGCCTTTTGTCCCACAGTGGATTGAAGGTTTAATGATGATCTCAAGAGATTTGCAGGTGAGGAGTCAAATGCTAGGCCAGCTGTGGTGAAATGGTCGTTGAAGGTATTTAAGATTTCTTGCTTGTCAGTGATTTTTATGTCATTTAGTAGCAGTTTGGAGGGTAAGGCAGGGGTAGAATTTTGGCCTAGAATTCCCTTTATAGTACCCCAAAATCTGGATGGGTTAGTATAGGATGCATCCAGTTCAGCTCTATAATAGGCAGCTTTGGCATTTCTTATTTGTTTTGTGCATGAATTTCTTGCTTTTCTGAATTGAAGCCAGTCTCTAGTATCCTTTGTTTTTCTTGCCTTTTTCCAAAGTTTGTCTCTGGCTAACAAAGCTGATTTAAGGTCAGCAGTGAACCAACGACAAGATTTTACTTTAGTTCTGACACTGGTGATTGGTGCATGAATATTGAGGGCATTAGTGATAATGTCCTTTAAGATCTGGAGAGCTGTCTCAACTGAGGTTGTAAGGTAAAAATCTTGCCAATAAATTGTATTGCACAAATCATGAAGATATCCTGAGATGTTGAAGTTCTTTTTTGACCTTTTATGGAGACATTTTGCAGGATTGGATGGCTTGAGTGTAGATCGTATGCCAGCTATAGGACAATGATCACTTACATCACTGGGTAGCACTCCAGCATGAGAATATAAGTGAGGCTTGTTTACCATCATAATATCCAGGAGTGAGCTGTTGGTAGTATTTTTTAGGTTAATCCTGGTTGGATCTTTGATTGAGTGAATCCATAGGTGTCACAGAAGGTTACTAGGGGTGCAGATGCATTAGATAACCAATTTAAATTCAAATCACCAAGGATGATGGTATCTTCAGGGCCTAGATTGAGTATTGATCCTAGGTGGGATAGGAGTTTGAGGCCTGCAGAGGGGCCTATAGCATCCAATCAATTTAAAGGAAGACATGTTCGGAAGGATATTTTAATTGACAAGCATTCAAATTCCTTTGGTTCGATGTATTGATGAGGCAGGATGCAGAGATAGTTTCTTGATGTAGATGGTACACCCCACGCCCTGAAGGCGATCTGATCTGAAGAGCTGATAATTGGGAAGGTTTATATCACTGTCTTTGTTGTAGATCTGAGCCAAGTTTCAGAGATAACCAGGAAGTCAGGTAGGGTATGTGCAACCCAGGCCTGTATTAAGGAGAACTTTTTTAGGAGGCTGCAGGCATTGAAGTGAAGGAAACTTAGGCCATTTATGGAGGTTAGATCAGAAGGGGATAAAAAACTTTCAGTGGGGCCAGGATTGATTTCAATAGTACCAATACTGATCAGAAGGAAGAAGATTAGTTTGAGGAGGGCACCAAATGATAGGGATAGGGAGTAATCAGAGCATTTCCTCCTCTTCTTGGGGAACCACTGTGTAATGGGTGAGGGTCCTGTTATATAGGTGTGGAATTTATCACAAAGTAATAATCTGATGGACAGGCATAGTGGGTTAATATAATGCCAAAATGGATGTAAGGTACTTGAGGAGTGTTGTAAGGATAGAGAGCCTTTTTGTGGGATACCCCAGGGATTGCAGTGCAAAAATGGCCGGATATAAATAAAGAATTGGTGGGTGTCCACTGGGGATGGCAGGGGTGGGCAGGCCATATTCACTGCCTTAATCACCATGGCATGGGGTATATCATAATTGTCATTTGGGATTGAGGAAGATGAGAGGCTCAGAAGCAAAAGGAAGCAAAGTAGCATTGTGGAGGTAAGGTAGGGGTTAAGTAGAGGAAGAGAATTAGCTATGGGCGTGGATTAGAGAAATGGCGGGAAAAGGTGTATAAAAAGAATCAACCGAGAGGGGGGAGGGGGGGCAGGCAAAAATTTTGCGGCTTTGCCCGTACCTTTCTGCCTGCTTCTCCCGGCCTCCTGGTTCCCTGGTCGGCTAGTCGGTCGCCGCTGGCCCGCTGGCGGCTCGGAGCCCCTCCGGTCTCTTGTTCTCGAGGGCTGTGCCGGCTTTCTGCCTGCTTCTCCCGGCCTCCTGGTTCCCTGGTCGGCTAGTCGGTCACCGCCGGCCCACTGGCAGCTCGGAGCCCCTCCAGTCTCTTGTTCTCGAGGGCTGTGCCGGCTTTCTGCCTGCTTCTCCTGGCCTCCTGGTTCCCTGGTCGGCTAGTTGGTCGCCGCCGGCCCGCTGGCGGCTCGGAGCCCCTCCGGTCTCTTGTTCTCGAGGGCTGTGCCGGCTTTCTGCCTGCTTCTCCCGGCCTCCTGGTTCCCTGGTTGGCTAGTCGGTCGCCGCCGGCCCGCTGGCGGCTCGGCGCCCCTCCGGTCTCTTGTTCTCGAGGGCTGAGGGTGATGCCACTGGATTTTCCCCGTACAGGCTGATGTTTGGGAGAGAGGCTAGATTGCCAGTGGATGTGTGTTTCGGGGTTTCCCCTGATGGGGTGCAAGCAGAAAATCATCTGCAGTATGTACAGAAGTTGAAGGCCCAATTGCACCATGCCTACCAACTGGCCCAGACCATGGCTGCTAAACAAAACCTGGCCAACAAGGAGAGGTATGATAAGAAGTGAAAACAATGGAACTGAGAGAAGGGGATAGAGTGCTATTGAGGAATTTGGGACTGCCTGGTAAACATAAAATTGCTGACAGATGGCATCACCTCCCTCATATTGTTGTGGGAAGACTGCCAGATTTACCTGTATATAAAGTGCGGCCTGAAAACAATTCAAAAGATGTGAAAACCATACACAGAAATCATCTGCCGCCAATCGGGCAGATCCTGATTGAAGGTGAACCTCCCAATGCCTCCCACTCCAGGTCTATGACTAGGTCTGCTGCCAAGAAAAAAAACAGACCACTTGATTCTTCAGAAAGCCAAATAAGAGGACCTTGTCCAAACCCTTCTGATGAAGATGATCACCACTCTGTGTCTGAAGACAGTGAAAGTAATATTGAATACTATCCCTCTTATGAACTGAGCCAGCTGTTTCGGGGCAATCCCCTCGTTAACTCTGGAGATGAGGTTGGGCTTTCTGGACTATCTGAGCCCCCAGCTTTGTCTCTGGAACCCATGCTTCCAGAGGATGAATTGGGTAGCAGCAAAGCCCAAGGGGTGGGGTCATTGAGCATGGCTGAACTGCCTGGCCTGGCTGAACTATCTGACTTTTCAGAAGAAGAAAGTGATGTGGGGGAACAAGCCAATGATATGCCGGAACCCGAAGAATATTTTGAATGCCCTGATGGTTCCTTACTAGTGCCTGAGCAGTCCCCAGCTGAGCCAAGTAGTGTGGGTCCAGATATAGAGGGTCATGCCCCCGAAAGTACTATGAGCACTGGGTCCCCTTCCCCTGTGGAAGTTCCCCCTACTAATCTCAATGAGGCTGAAACGGAATCGGGGCCTGTAGCAGGGTTTTCCGAGACCCCTAGACACTCCAGCCGAGAAGTATGGCCTGTAGTAAAGTTGAATTATAAGTCTCTGGGTCAGCCTGTGGACCTGCCCTTAAATGTGGTCCATAAAGGGGTGTATGTGTCCCCGAGCTCCTTGCCTAAGTTAGCAATGGAGGATAACTCCAGCCTGTTAGTGTTGCCCTTTGAGTGTGGTACCCCCTACCCCAGTTAGCCTGCCAGTAGCTGATAGGGAAGGGCCCCCCCTCTTTCCAGGTGTCATGGGCAGAGGATAATGACCTGATTTAAAAGAGGAAAGGGTTATCTGTTTGCAAGGTTGGGCAAACAGTAGTAAACTGGGAATACAGTGACAGTGTATGTCATATACAGTGTGATATAATGTTAATCAAACTGTTTGCCTTAAAGTGATTTAAGGGTAACTACTTGGCGTGGACGCCAAGTTCTTCTCAGGCCAGGAAGGGTGTAACCCCGCTACAAATGGGGGTTCCCAGAAGCTTTCCCGGAGCTTGCCTAGATGCTCCATGCCTGGTTGGTCTTCGGAGTAAGGCCGCTGAATGCAGGCGTGGTGAGTGCTTTTACAGCCTCCAGTACTGCCTCTTTAAGAGCTGCTTAAGTGCAGTCATAATTACTCCGGGGGGGGGGTTGAGTGTTTCTATGCTCGAATCCCGGCCGGGATGCTGGAAATAGCTCCATTCTGCCATTGCTAAGTATGCAGAGGGAGCTCTGCTGAAGGATGTAACAATTTGCTGGAAATAACTTAGAGTCTTAATGATAATGTAGTTGTTCTAACCTGCCTTCTTTGTAGTAAAGACTGTTCTGATTATCTCCTCCATTTTGGTCCCGAACTGCCGAGTTGAACCAATCAGTACATCGGAACTCTAGATAGAGCTGGCTGACCAATAGGGACTTAGCTAGTAATCCTGGAAAGTAAAGTCTGACCAAGGGCGCCCTTTTGCGCCAGTCAGGACAGGTCTCATAGCCTGGTGTCTGCAGCCCACCTATGGGAACGGGTGGCGCGTGAGTGAGAAGGTGTCCCCCACTGCCTGAGAGAAGAGAGGCGTTATGACTGTGGAGCCGAAGGGAGCTCTGAGCTTCTGCGCGCGATGATGTTCATGCGGGAAGTGAGCGTTTAGGGCGGCCGCTTCCCATAGCCACAGAAAGCTTCGGACTAAATCTGCCGGTGTGCGGTCAGAGGAGGCTGTGTACAAACACAGCTACCTACCAGGCTCAGCCTGTGAGGGACTGAGAATCTACTGAATCGGCGCTCGGTCTGTCAGGAAAGTTGAAGCTGCAGTGAACCATGCATAGCTGTGAGTTCGGTCCGAGTTCAGGAGCAGCTGCCTGGTATGGTACCCTCTGTTGTTTTTCCATATAAATGTGTGAGGAAGCCGTTGAAGCTCAGGCCCAGCCCTGCAAGCGGAGAAAGAGTGGTTCTCTGTTGGAGTTGTGAGTACTAAATCAGGGTAGCTCCCTGCTAAAGGTTGTAAGCCAAGACACAGTTGTTTTGTTGTATTGCAGACTGTACTAATTGAGCTTCCTGACTTCATCTAAGCGTCATAGGAATTGAATGCTCCTTTGTGTCAGGTCCCCAACCAGCTGCATCGAGGAACTAGCCATTAGGGCCTGGGTACCCACAGACAATAACTGATAAGTTTAGGCCTGTGCGCAGAGCCCTAGGTAGTTAAATATATTTTATAGTGATAAGTCAATCACCCTGATTTCCCCCGGTCCTTGTTATCTCCCCTCAAATAAATCAGATTGTTTGTTTTGCAACTGTACCCTGGCTGGTTTGTGTCTTACTGGGGATATACTGCACAGTGAATATTTGATAACCGTACCTTACTTTCCAGGGGGTCTCCGGAGTGAGCTGAGTGGTTCGAGCCAGGGGGTAGGTGTTCAGGGGGAGAGCATTGTAATTAATCCATGTGAGCCACTAGTGGGAAGAAAGGGGGGTTGCAGTAACCCAGAGGGCTGTGACCGAGTCAACCTTGACTGTCTTAACCCTGACCTCTGGGTGGAGGCACCCGTCAACGGATCTGGGCCCCTTACCCTGTTGCAGCTGAGACAGGCAGGGGTGGTAGCCCTTAGGATAGCGCCCCCTGGGGGTTACACATTGATGTCCTCTGGTCCTGTGCTCTGAGTGGAGTTTAAAATATTACTTTGATATTATGCTTTACCTGGACCACAAAGTCAAGTTTGCAGAAGACTGAGAAGCTTGAACCTATGGTGAAGTGTACCCTTCTCTCGGGAAGACAGTCTGTTGCCCCAGTGACTTCTCTGGCTTACGGGCCGACTGTGACATTTCCCATAAGCATCAGAGTTCTACAGATTCTTGCATTCTTGTCATCTGGGGCTTGCTTGGATGCTTCCTCTTTGGTTACTTTTACCATGCCTAATGTAGGCCAGGCAGTTTTTTGAGTTACCAGACCCTTCTAGGGTAATGCCATTCGAGGTAACACCTCTGCTAGTTCAGCTGAAAGAGGCTGCACCTCTGTCATTGGTCATTTGTTTTTAAGATACCTGGTTGTGTCCTTTCTGTACCACAGACTCTTTCTCTACATAGAGGGTGACTTTGGCCCCACTGAGACTCTGATCCAGTGGCAGGGGTAGAGTGCCTGGAGTTGCTCATGATACCTGGACTCAGACGAACTGGACCAGACCATGTCATTCTCTGGCTGTGCCACCAGGCATGTTTTCTTCTGAGGAACTTTTCTGTTCCATAACCTGCCATGCAGGTCTAGGAAGGACCAGCCTGAAGTTGGCCTTCCTCCTAAAATTATTTGCCATGCATATGCATCTCCCCCTGAAGAGTTCCCTGTACCCTGAAGAGGCTGAGTCTGAGCCTACTCCCCACTGCCTTGATAGGAAGTCAAAGGAGCAGACATGGTCAGCTTCAGGCTGGATGCTGTGGCTCCTGGGGGTATTTGTCAGGCATGCTCAGCTGCCTATCTAGCCCTCTGTTGCCACCAGCTATGCAGTTGATCAGAACCCTAAAGGCTTTTGCTGTCTTTACTCTGTCAGTTTAGCTTGGTGATGTTTGGGCCATGCATCTTTCCCAGGTATATTTGGGCCAGCCAGTTACTGTTCAGGAGCTGTGGAAGCTGCAGGAACTCTCCTAGCTAGGTCCAACTTCCTGTGTTTCCCTTCTCACCTAAGAGGTGCCAGATGATGGGCCTGCCCTTCCTTAAGACTAATCCTTCTGGGCTACAGTAGGCGAGGCCTTTGACCCGGATCCAGTCTATTGGTAATCAGCAATCTGTGCCTCCTTCCAGCTGCTGGGGTTCTTTCCTCCATGGAGTAGACTGGGTTAACCCCCAGTAAGAGCTTTTGTCATCGCTGCAAAATTGCATGCACTGCACACCAAAGCGTGGTTGCTGTCTGGCACCTTAATAGACTGTTTCAGGATGGACAGTTGCAGCTGGCTGGGAGTTTTCCCTCTGCTCCTGGGGAGTGTGGTGTCCACAACCTTTGTGGTATAGTGGACCTGATGGTGTTAGAACCTCTCCTTCAGACGCTTTTTCCACTAGTGGTCCCAGACCCATTTGCTCCAGGGTAGGTCAGTTCGAGTGACTCCTGCTATTATGGATGCATTGGGTTGGTCCCTGTCACCACAGAACCAGCTAGAATGTACTCTGTTTCTCTGGTCAGAGTCCACAAGTGACGTTTGTCTCCCCCCCGCACCCCCAACTTACGCTCATGGGATTGCACATGCTTAATGACGGCATGCATGGCATTTGGTCATCAGTGCCTATTGCCTACACCTCTCTGTGCTGGAGTTCTGAGAGTTTTGTCTAGCTCTGGCAGAGATTACTCCCCTGGTTTGTGCTCAGGTTGTCCCAGTCAGTATGGTTGACCTTCCCATGGAGTTTTCAGTGAATCACTGCAACTCTTGTCAGAAAGCTATAAAGGTGTAGAAGTCTGCTCACTCACTTTTTGGGCATATCTAGGAGCGGTACAGGTAGCAGGATTGATCAGTCTGCTGGTGGACACACTCTGCCATGTAGGAGGTGTCCTGTGAGTGGTCACTGAATCCTCAGTTGGTGTGGTGCTCGTCAAATAGTTCCTGTTAATTTCAGTTTTGTGCTCATTTCATTTCTCTCTGCTGGGGACTCTGCTGGGGGGGTATCTTTTTCCATCAGTGGACATGAGGGCCTGCTTTATGCCTTCCATAAGTCTCATTGATGTGCTACTCAAGGTCCACAGTGATCCTGTAGCACTGATTCTTGTTGCCCTGGATTAGCCCACCAATTCTGGTATGAGGAACTCCTCAGTTTTAATAGTGGTTGCTTCCACTTTAGTCAGACCTGCTAACCAGGTCTGAAGGGAGCACCCTGTATCATGGACCTGCAGTCCCTACACCTGCTAACCTGTCTTTGGTGCTTTCTGAGGAGGTTCTGCATGGAACTCTCCTGGAAAGATATGACTCCTAAGTTCTACAACATTAAAAGAAACCTGCTTAACAGTCTGGTGCCAGAAGCACTCCCTGTCACACATGGGGTGGTTGGTGTGTCAGTCCTGGACTGCCTCTGGTCCCTGACCCTGTCTAACCTCCAAGCTTTTTCTTCCCTCAAGGTGCTTCTGGTGGCCATTTTGGTTCACCATGCCAAAGCTGGCATACTGATTCTGGCCAGAATGCGGGTGGAGCCGGAACCAATCATCCATTGAAGACTGTCACGTTTCTCATCTGTTGTGGGAGATCACATTCCTGGTTGTTACCTCCTTGGTCAGACATGTAAATGAGCTCCATGTGCTGTCTGTCTGGAGTCTCCATATTTGACCTTCCATAAGGACGTGGTTTCTCAATCGCCATACAGAGGTATAGCCCGTGACAGTGTCTGAGTTTCTCACAGCTAGTCTTTTGGCATTGTCTGTTCTCTTCTCGAGGCCAAGGCCATGTGGCTTAAATAGGGAATGGGTGCCTTCTTCCCTTGCTGCCCATAGAGATCTGTTCATTTGCAAAGTGCACGTGGCAGAATTGTATAGTGACACATGCCAGTTGTTGCGACATATTCAGAGATGGCTACAGGCAGACCGGCAGGTAAACAGACCATATCACATAATTTATGTCTTGCATTGCCCTCTGTTATATGTTGGCTGGTAGCAGGTGGGCTTATGAGCTTCCTCTACCAGACATACAGCTGCTGCTGTCAGGAACATTCGTCTGCAGGGTTCTGCAGGGCTGCTCTTTGATCTGACTTGCAAAATTCATTTGAGAGGCAGTGTGGTCTTGTGGTTAAAGCACCAGTTAGGGAAACCAGAAGGTTGCAGGTTTAAACCCCACTAGAGCCAAATACTCACTGTGTGACCTCTGCTAAGTCACTTAACCTCCCAGTGAACTACTCCATCCAGCTGTGGCGGCACAGGGTCATAATGCCGCAGTGTAAATCGTGCAGAGAAATGACAGTGAACACAAAACTGCGCAAAGCAAAACCAAGTCGGTGAAAACACCTCAGGCAAGAGGAAAACCTTCTCAATGCAACCCTTCAAGTCCTGCCAGTAAGATAGGACTCTAACCAGCTGATGACTGTATCGGTGAGCGTGCAAAGCTAAGCCCTAAGATGATTGCGCGACATACCATCATCCACAGTGTCAAATGCTGATGAGAGATCAAGGAGAATGAGAATGGATCGCTCACTTGTGTCTCTTGCTCTGAGGAGATCATTATGCACCCGCAGTTGTGCTGTTTTGGTACTATGCCTTTACTTAAAACCAGACTGAAGGGGCTCAAAGATGTCGAAAGCAGCGAGATGAGCCTCCAGCTGCAGCGCCACAATTTTCTCTATAAGCTTACCCAAAAAGGGCAGGTTAGAGACAGGTCTGTAGTTCTCCAACATGTTAGGGTCGAGAGATGGTTTCTTCAAGAGGGGCCTCACCAGTGCCTCCTTCAAAGCACTGGGAAAACAACCCTCTGAAAGTGAACACCAGACAACCTTGGTGAGCACTGGGCCAGTGGACTCCACACATGTCACTAAAAGACCTGTCGGGACAGGGTCCAGTTCACAGAATGTGGGGCGCAGTGATGAGATCACTTCACAAACTTGCTCTACCTCCGTTGGCCTGAACTCACTGTAGACAGCCGGGGTGCAACTTGGAACATCAGGCGGACCTCTGCGGGAAAATGCAACCCCATTTGATGAATACTGGACAAGATAGAGGACGCACTGTCAGAGAAGAACAGAATGAACTCTTCACATTTAGCCATAGAAACAGCTACCTAAGGCTGAAGACAGGCTGGATGAAACAGCCTGTCAATAGTCCTAAAGAGCTGAGCCAGTCTGTTCTTCCATGCAGCTATCTCCCTGGACAGGAACTCTGCATTCTTATGGGAGATAGCCTTTTGATACTCACTATAGTGAACTTTCAAAGCCAGTGTGTCCTCATCTGATCGAGACTTCAGCCAATGATGCTCCCACCTCTGACTTGTAGTCTTCTCCCTGAGAGCCCCATCAAACCATAAAGGTCTCAACATACAGACCGGTGTAATGGAATCCAGTGCCGAGGTCACAGCCTTATTATAGGCTGCGACTGCTTCACCCACTCTTGACGCACAAGCAGCACTCCCCTCAGAGAGGTTCATTATTGCTGATAATCCCTCTGGGGTCAGTCCCCTCAAAGGGCAATAAGAGACCATCTCCACGGGGGAGGGATCATGAGGGTGAGCCCTGAATGAGAACCTCACTGTGCACTGATCTGACCAAATGACCAGATCAACCCTGAGATCATCGCTCTCAATGCCCAGTGACAATACTAGATCCAAGGTGTGGCCATGGCAGTGATTCACAGAAGCAAATTCTTGTGCTAGGCCCAGTGACTTCATCTGGAAGAAGTCTTGTCCAAACTGTGAGAGTTCGTTGTCGACCTCGGGTTCTTGACTCTACACTTATGCTAAATAGTTCCCTGCAGTTCACCTTGTTTATTCTCTTCAGGAACTGGAAGGTCTCTATAACATCCCCCCTGTCTCACCTGGCCTGCAGTGAGCACATGTTCAGTGCCTTGAGATGATCTTCGTAAGATCTGCCTGTTGGCCCCGAATCATCTTGGTCATCCTGTGCTGCACTGTTTCCAGCCTGTACCCGTCCTTCCTTAGGTCAGGACTCCAGAACTGAGCACAGTATTCCAGGTGCCGCCTCACCAGTGACCTATATAGAGGTACTAGTACCTCTTTCTATGGCTGCATAGGTGGGACTCTGCAGATGTTATGCCATCACTGTAGGAGAACAGGGGGTCAGCTCCGGAACGCGACCCCTTGTTCTCCTATAGTGCTGCGGCAAAGTCATGACAGCACTTACTCTACAGCAGCTGTCCTCCATAATGAAGCTCCCCTCTGCAGAACGATCTCCCCCTCCCCACAGCATGCTACTTCATAGACGCACTTCCACTTTCACTGTGCATGCACGAGTATCGCTGCTGCTGCTATCTTTTGAATGGCAACTGTTACCGTTTTCGCCACTCCATGACTGGCTCCGATGTCACCGCTGGTGCTTCAGCGCTGTACGAGCCATGCAACCACCACTCTGATACCTGACAGGTAAGAGCTCAGTGCAGCTGTATCAGCTCTGACTAGAATTTGTTTTTCCTGCTGTCAGTGCCCCTTCCAATACACCCCAGCATCCTAGTAGCCTAACTTGTAGGCCTTATTACACTGGCTTTATTGTTTGAAGGAGTCATTAATGATGACTCCCAGGTCCCTTTACTCTGCTGTAATGCTCAGTTCAACCCCTCCCATTCAGTACTCTGTCCTGTTTTTTTTTCCTCTAGGTGCATAACCTTGCATTTTTTGGCATTGAATTTCAGCTGCCAAACATTGGATCACCTCTCTAGCCTTTGTAGATCTCACTACATCTCCCTGATCCTTTCATCACTGTCTATCCTATCGGAGAACTTGGTGTCAGCTGGGAAGAGAAACAACTTGCCCTGGGTGCCCTCTCCAATATTGCTGATGAACTTATTGAAGAGGACAGGACCCAGGACAGATCTCTGTGTTGCACCACTCGAGACCTTCCTTTCTTTTGTTCCAACCCCATTTACCACCACCCTCTGTTGTCTCAGCCATTTTGTTAACCATCTAACTGTGTCCCTAGCTGTACCCAGGTTCTCCAGCTTCTTCGGCAATCTTCTGTCTGGCACCGAGTCAAAAGCCTTGCTGAAATCAGAGTATAGTAAATCCACAGCATGGCCTTTATCCATTACCTTTGTTACCCAGTTAAAGAAAACTATCAGGTTGGTCTGACAACCTCCCTACCACAAACCCATGCTGTTTACTGTCCTGTAGACCGTTGCTGTCTACATGGTCAACAAGGTCCTCTTTCATCAGCGACTCCATCAGTTTACCCACTACAGAGGTAAGGCTGACAGGTCTGTAATTCCCCAGTTGCTCCTTGTCCCACCCACCTTGTAGTGGGACTATCCACTACCCTACAGCCTTACGAAACTACCCCGGTCTGACTTGAGCTGTTCAGTACCACTACTAGGGGTCCAGCCAGTTCTGCAGCCAATTCCTTGCTCACCCTTGGGTGCATCCCATTCAGCCCTGGGGCTTTATCTACCATTAGGGCTACATTCCCCTTCTGGGCACATTCTCTGGTAAATACTTGCTGCCTCATTTCAGGAATGCACCTGACGGCCACCTTGATGCCACATGCAGGCACAGGCCCACTGTCTTTCCTTGTGCAACGCTTATCCCAGTCAAGTGTGGCATCTTGCAACCAGTACCCCCCTAACCTGTTACACAGACAAGGCAACAAACCACAAGTTGGCAGAAAATAAGCATCACCCACTGGTGTTATGGTAAATATTTGTCTCTGGCATCTAAGAGGTCGGGGGTTAGAGCGCAAAATGACATTTATATTTACTCCGAGTTCTGGGAGAGAGGTGCTAGGGCTATGCTGTGTCTCCTATCTGAGGAGCCCCATAAGATTTCACTCTGACTCACAGATGGATTGTCCACAACCATAAAATAGGGATTGTATTGTATGGCTGTATTTTCTTACAAGATGTTAGGCAGAAATAGGGTGGTCCCCCAAGTTTGTACTGTCCACACATGTAACCCCCCTGCAAATGGGGGTTCCCAAAAGACTTCCAGGAGCTTGCTTGAATGCTCCAAGCCTGAATGGTGTTTGGCGTTTAAGCCATTTATCAGTGAGTGTTTTTAGAACCTCTGGTACTGTCTCTTTAAGAGCTGTCTGCTTGCAGACATAATTAGTTTGTATGGGGGACTGTGTGTTTCTTTGATTGAGTACCACTCGAGCTGCTGCCAATTCACTCCATTTTGCAGTCACTAGGAGTGCAAAGGAACCTATCTGAAAGATGTAACTGTTTGCCAGAAACCATTTAGAGTAATAATGAAATTACAGTTTGTCTAACCTGCTTTCTTTGCAGTCAGAACTGTGTCTGCCTAGTTCCCCATTCTGGTTTTGAACTGCTGAACTGGACCAATCAGTGTGGGTAGCTAGCTCTAAAATGGTGCCTGGACGAATCAGAACTTGGACTCATAATCTGGGCCAGCCACAGAGGATTGTATGGGCAGTGACTCTGGGAGATGTAGTTTAGACTTGGCACCTTTTGGACCAACAGGAGCAGTCTATTGTGAGTGACAGCCAATCCAGTCAAGAACTGGGAGGAACTCAAAGGAAGTGCCGGTTTTGTCTGTTGGAGTTTCAGTTGAGCTCTGGCAGTGAAGAAGGAAGGAGCCCTGTGCTTTTCAGTGTGCAGTTTTAGTCGGAAACGTGTGTAAGGCCCAGAGTTCGGTCTGCAGCTTGTGTAACTGCTTGTTAGGACTGAATCCATCCTGTGAAGAGAATCAAAGGATATCTGAAGAGTAGAAACCAGGCTCACCCTGTAGAAGACTGGAGAAATTGCTGAATTGCACTGGTCTGTCAGGAACTGAATCTGCTGTGTTCTCCGGTATTGTGCAGTAATTGCGATTGGGATAGAGAAGCAGCCTCGTGGTATAGTACTTTCTGTTTACCATATAAATGTGTGAAGAGGCTTGTGTACCTCAAGTGAATCCTGCTGCCATTAAAGGACTTTTGCCTGTTACTGTTCACCATATAAATGTGTGAGGAGGCTTGGTTAGCTCAAGTGAATCCTGCTGCCATTAAAGGACTTTTGCCTGTTGCAGTTTGCCGTATAAATGTGTGAGGAGTCTGTGAGCTCAAGAGTAGCCCTGCTGACATTGAAGGACCCTATCTTGTTTGGAGGTCGTGAGTACTAATTCAAGGTCGCTCCCTGTTGAATTGCCACATTGAATCCAAATGGAATCACTGTACTGCTGACTGTTTAAACTAATTTTCTTTTCTCTGTGGAAAGGGCCCTACCAGCTGCCACGGTTTGGACTAGCCACTAGGGCTTGGGTACCCAGGGACAGTAACTGGTAGGGATAGGCCTGTGCACAGAGCCATAGGTAGATGAGTAAAGTGATAAGCTAATTAACCTGATTTCCCCCTGTCCTTGTTATATTCCCCTAAATAAATCAGAGCTGCTTGTTTCAGCAAAGTTATACTGCCTGAGGTATTTGTCTATGTTAAAGTATTGTACTATGATTGTTGCACTGTATCTTATTTTACAGGAGGTCCCAGTGCCTGAACCAGCCCTGGGCGTAAGTGTATACTGTGAAGGTAATTCTGATATATTGTGTGGGCCACTAGTGGGAAGAAAGGGGGGTTGCAGTGTCCCAGAGGGCTGTGACCAAGTAAGTTTAACTATTGCAAACCCTGACCTCTGGGTGGAGGCACCCGCCATTGGATCCAGGCCCCTCAACCTGTTAGTGGCAAATCAGGCAGGGGTAGTAGCCCCCTGGGATAGCACCATCTAGGGGTTACACACAGATGACACAACT
This sequence comes from Neoceratodus forsteri, assembly GCA_016271365.2. Classification (NCBI taxonomy): domain Eukaryota; kingdom Metazoa; phylum Chordata; order Ceratodontiformes; family Ceratodontidae; genus Neoceratodus; species Neoceratodus forsteri. The sequence continues at coordinate 110,934,016 of JADMNL010000028.1, forward strand.
TGTAGTAGAAGAACATTTGTTTTCATACAGAAACAGGCAGTACTGTACATTCCAACATGAACTTTTCTTTCTAACAAACAATCCACCCCTTTGCTTAGGGGGATCTCTGTACAAGTGCCTATATAGTGGGGATTTCCACACACTTTACTTTACAATTCCTGACAAGATGGACTATGTTTACACCTGCAGGCAACTGTGCCTATCCGGTAACCAGTTAGTCCTGACTGTGACTAAAAAGTGAGGTTCTGCCCACCCTGGCCCCAGTCAGCCTCTGCCATTCCTTCTAGGACACACAAACTGGATCCTTCAACCCCTCCTGGATTGCTAAAGGCATCCTTAAATCTGGATTCTCCAACCCCTCCTGGATTGCTAGAGACATCCTTAAATCTGGATACCCCAACCCCTCCTGGATTTCTAGAGACATTGTTTACTTTGATACATTACTTCAGCACATATCTGTGGCAAACTGGGTCCTGAGTGAAATGTAATCTAGCCAGCATAGGGCACATAACACCACCGGACGACCCAAAAGTCTCTCTCAAATACTACTGTACTCACGGTTTGGTATGCCCTTTGATACAGGCATCTGACAGTATTTGAAGAAACATTCCTTTCATGAAATCCATAGCTTTTACCAGAAACTCTTTTAGTCTCTTTTTCTGGGCATCTGTGACAATCTTCAGTCCATCAGTGGGTTGCCCCTTGGAACCTCTGATTTCTCAGTCCCTGTTAACCATTTAGAAAGAAATGAACCCACTGGGGTCCCACTGACAACAGGTCTCCACCACTTCTTTTAGGCACACTGTTGTTCCACACTCTAGGGTGAGACAAATGATGACCAGAGGTCCTTCACCTAGCCAGGGAGGTTGGCAGGCACCTCTTGCCCTCTGCTGGACAGAGAGCTCCTTCCTCTTCACTCTCCAAACTGGAACTCACACACTGAACTCCCAGGATTCTAAAACTGCTTCCCCTGAAGCTGAGCCAAAAGGCTTATCCTGCTGCGACAGTTCTAAATGACATCACTCATCCTCTACCTAGCCTAGCTAAGTAAACAATGTAGAGAGCTTCTAATAAACTCCCTACTAGCTGCCCAGAGACCTACCTGGTCTAATACTGATGGGATTCTAGTAACCCCAGGGGACTGGGTGGTTACACTTGTGAAGACAGAGCAGGACAGAGTGAAGTAATTGTTAAGGATGACTTTTTGTTCATCTTCCTCTGGTACCCTCACTCCCCTTTGTAGCCTAACAATATCACCTCCCTTCTTCCTTTTTCGGTTCTGATACTCTGCGAATGTAACCATAACTGTAAGAATGCAACCATAAGAGTGGTCTCCAGCAGTAGTAATATATTATTCATTGAGCTTGATCAATGATACATAATTTTTTTTTAAATCTTACCGGAATGTGCCTGTTACCAGGGCAGCTGCATGTGAGACACTCTTCACAGAATAAGACTGTGCCACCAGCAGAGGGAAGGAGTGCTCTGATTGGTCAGGAGCGCTCCCTTGATCTATAATCCATAATATATCTGAACAATTGTTTTTCCCTACCCTTGAGGGAGAGCTTTAATTCATGGCTGAAAGAATGGTGCAAAGAGGAGGGGTTCGGCTATGTTGAGGCCTATACAGGGGTGATGGCCTGCATCCATCCGGGAGGGGAACCACAGTTCCCAGTGGACGGTTTAAATGTTACTTCGATGAAGATTTAAACTAGGCAAGGGGGGTGGTGAAAAAGTGGGGAGGCAGAAACTGCTCCCCCAGGCTGACTTAGAGAGTAGGGAGAACCGAGGGAAGGACCCCGCCTCGGGTGCAAATTCATAAATAAGCAGGGTGACAGAAATGAGGTGGGAGGGGAATAGGAACAGTAATAAGGCAGGGGGAAAGGAGGGACAAAAGGAAAAGGCAGGTTAACAAGCAGAGTGCTAACAAAATCTGGAAGGTTATGTGTTTTAGAAGTCTAGGAAATAAGATTCCAGACGTAGAGGCCACCACGGCAGAGGCCAGCCTGGATATAGTGGCCATTACCAAGTCATGGTGCACTGGAAACCATCACTGGGACATGGCCATACCAGACTATACTCTGTTCAAGAAAGACAGGGTGAGAAGCAAAGGAGGGGGTGTGGTGTTTTATGTGAAGGAATGCATAAAAGTGATGAAGATACAGGGATACTGGCAGTATAGCCTAGAGGTTAGAGTAATGAGCTGTGAACGAGCTTGGTACATCCAGCAGACCTGGGTTTGATTCCCACAACCTCCACTTGCATACTGTGTGACTCTGGGCAAGTCACTTAACTGCCCAGTGGTCTCAGGTCACCCCTGAAAATAGGCACTTGTACCTAGTCGGCCTTACCCGGCTACCAAAGACTAAAAAAATATATACATATTGGGGGGGGGATAGGAGCTACTATTTGCACTAGAATGATTTACAGACCAGGGGGAGTGGTTAGATAAAATAATGGTGGAAGCCACTGGCAAAAACAGCAGAAAAGGAGGAGGTGCTGCTGGCGAGGGACTTCAGTTTGCTGGGTGTAGATTGGAGCCTCCCAGCTGCAGCTTTAGTCAGAAACATGGACATCCTAGACTCCCTCCAGGGGATGTTACTTATGTAACCCCTAGGTGGCGCTATCCCAAGGGCTACTACCCCTGCCTGCTTGGCTAGTAGCAGGTTACGGGGCCTGGGTAATGAAACGGGTGCCTCCACCCGGAGGTAAGGGTTGGTAGTTGTCAAACTAACCTGGGCACAGCCCTCTGGGACACTAACCCCCTCCTTTCCCTTCTAGTGGCCTGAACCATATACAATAATTACTTTCACAATGACCCTTATTCACCAGGGAATTACCCACACTGTTTGCACTTACCACCAGGGCTGATTTGTCTAGCTTGACCCTGGGAACCCCCTGTAAAACAAGGTTAAGCACAGCAAGTAGCAACAGTACAATACTTCTGGCACAAACTGGAACCACAGTCAGGTTAAATGCAAACAAAGTTAAATCTGATTTATTCAGGGGACTTGAACAAGGGAGGGGCATAATCAGGTTGATTTGCTTAAAAGCTGTATTAATCAGACAGTTATGCATGCAGTTCAGAGTCTCTACACAGTCACACACTCTGGGTACCCAGGTAGGAAAACGGTAGGCTAGCCAGGAATGTTGCAGTTGGTTGGGGCCCTGTGATGGAAGAAAGCAACATGCACAACACACACTATTTGTAATCCGGAGCCGGAGGGCTCAGTTCGTGAAAGAAAAGGCAACATGACAATCAGATGACAACACTTTTAGATTTAGCTGTTGTTGCAGGGAGCTACCCTGATGTTTACTCACGATACCCAATACTGGACACAGGCAGGATGAAATCGAGACTGCAGGCTGTTGGGCTGGAGTTCCCGGAGAAGCAGGGCCCATACGAATCACCGAGGCGTTCCTGTTAAAAGCGTTGCGCAGGGGGCTGATCCTCAGGCTGGTCTCTTGTTGATGACTTTCTCTGCATAGCAGGTATTCTGGCTGGGCCAGTGTAGCAGGGCCCAGGCAAATGGAAATGGATATGGATTCAGTCTGTGGAGCTGGATACAGCCTACAGCAAGCAAAACACAGTTCAGACACACAGTGGGGAACTAAACCACGACCCATTATAAGCACACAGCTCATTCACATGAAAAGAAATTCCACTGTACCAGGCAGATGGCTCTCCGGTCACAATTACAGAGTGTCTGCACAGTCCGGGAATTCAGAGGTAGCTGGAAGTCCTGACGGGCCGATCACATTCAGCAAATCTTCAGTCTTCTTCAGGTTAAAGCCTGGTCACAATTCAGTGGCTTAATTCGCTCTCCAAATTCAGATTAACTCCAAAAAAAGCACAAGTTCCCTCTCAGGGACAACAGGCAGGCAAGCAGGCCAAACTCAGGCATTTCCACAGTTCTCCCACGTGATTCCACTATGGATTGCTGCTCGAATTATCTTGAGCTGTTACTTCTTCACTTCCTAAGTCAGATCTAACTGAAACTGCAAGCAGTGTGGGACTTTCCCCAAGATCCAAAAGGTTCGGTTGGCTGATCTGTCTGTCAGTCCCAACAAGGGCTCCCCCTCCAGGTTATTTTAGGTGCCAAAAGCCCAAAACTACAATTCCTATAAGTTTTGGCCCCACCAAGCCCCTGTAGGCAGGCTCCATTTTAGAGTCCCAACTGTAGTGATTGGCCCATTCTGACAGTCCCGGGCAAAGATGATGGAAACAAACAGAACTGTCCATGCTGCAAAGAAGGCAGTTTAGAACAAACTGCAATATTATTACTACTGTAACCCCCCTGCAAATGGGGGTTCCCAAAAGACTTCCAGGAGCTTGCTTGAATGCTCCAAGCCTGAATGGTGTTTGGCGTTTAAGCCATTTATCAGTGAGTGTTTTTAGAACCTCTGGTACTGTCTCTTTGAGAGCTGTCTGCTTGCAGACATAATTAGTTTGTATGGGGACTGTGTGCTTCTCTGTTTGAGTACCACTCCGAGCTGCTGCCAATTCACTCCATTTTGCAGTCACTAGGAGTGCAAAGGAACCTATCTGAAAGATGTAACTGTTTGCCAGAAATCATTTACAGTAATAATGAAATTACAGTTTGTCTAACCTGCTTTCTTTGCAGTCAGAACTGTGTCTGCCTAGTTCCCCATTCTGGTTTTGAACTGCTGAACTGGACCAATCAGTGTGGGTAAGCTAGCTCTAAAATGGTGCCTTGAACGAATCAGAACTTGGACTCATAATCTGAGCCAGCCACAAGAGGATTGTATGGGCAGTGACTCTGGGAGATGTAGTTTAGACTTGCGCCTTTTTGGACCAACAGCAGCAGTCTATTGTGAGTGACAGCCAATCCAGTCAAGAACTGGGAGGAACTCAAAGGAAGTGCCGGTTTTGTCTGTTGGGAGTTTCAGTTGAGCTTTGGCAGTGAAGGGAAAGGAACCTGTGCTCCTTTAGTGCACAGTTTTAGTCAAAAACATATGTAAGGTCCAGAGTTCGGGTCTGCAGCTTGTTAGGACTGAATCCGTCCTGTGAAGAGAATCAAGGATATCTGAAGAGTAGAAACCAGGCTCACCCTGTAGAAGACTGGAGGAATTGCTGAAAATTGCACTCGGTCTGTCAGGAACTGAATCTGCTGTGTGTTCTCCCGGGTATTGTGCAGTAATTGCGATCGGGATACAGATGCAGCCTGCCTGGTATAGTGCTTTCTTTTTACCATATAAATGTGTGAAGAGGTTTGTGTACCTCAAGTGAGCCCTGCTGACATTGAAGGACCCTATCTTATTTGGAGGTTGTGAGTACTAATTCAGGGTCGCTCCTGTTGAATTGCCACATTAAATCCAAATGGAATTACTGTACTGCTGACTGTTTAATTCTCCTTTTCTCTGTGAAAGGGCCCTACCAGCTGCCACGGTTTGGACTAGCTACTAGGGCTTGGGTACCCAGGGACAGTAACTGATAGGGATAGGCCTGTGCACAGAGCCATAGTAGATGAGTAAGTGATAAGCTAATTAACCTGATTTCCCGTCCTTGTTATATCCCTTAAATAAATCAGAGCTGCTTGTTTCAGCAAAGTTATACTGCCTGAGGTATTTGTCTGTGTTAAAGTACTGTACTGTGATTGTTGCACTGTATCTTATTTCACAGGAGGTCCCAGTACCGGAACCAGTCCTGGGGGTAAGTGTATACTGTAAAGGTAATTCTGATGTATTGTGTGGGCCACTAGTGGGAAGAAAGGGGGGTTGCAGTGTCCCAGAGGGCTGTGACCAAGTTAGTTTAACTATTGTAAACCCTGACCTCTGGGTGGAGGCACCCTCATTGGATCAGGCCCCTCAACCTGTTGGTAGCAAATCAGGCAGGTAGTAGCCCTGGGATAAGCGCCATCTAGGGGTTACACTACTACGCTAACAAATGATCAGCAAACAAGTGTAACCCCTAGGTGGTGCTATCCCACGGGCTACTACCCCTGCCTGCTTGGCTAGTAGCAGGTTAAGGGGCCTTGGTTCTGCAACGGGTGCCTCCACCCGGAGGTCAGGGTTGGTAGTAGTCAAACTAACCTGGGCACAGCCCTCCGGGACACTGTAACTCCCCTGTTTCCCTTGTAGTGGCCTGAGCAATATATGATAATCACTTTCACAGTACCCCTTGTACACCATACAAGTACCCACACTGTTTGCACTTAGCACCAGGGCTGGTTCCTCTGGCTCGACCCTGGGGACCCCCTGTAAAACAAGGTTATGCACAGCAAATAGCAACAGTACTGTACTCTTGGCACAAACTGAAACCATAGTCAGGTTAAATGCAGAAAAAGTCAGATCTGATTTATTCAGGGGACTTAAACAAGGAAGGGGCGTAATCAGGTTGATTGGCTTAAAGGCTATATTAATCAAACAGTAATGCATGTGTAACCCCTAGGTGGCACTATCCCAAGGGCTACTACCCCTGCTTGCTGTGTTAGTAGCAGGTTAAGAGGCCCGAGTTCTGAAACGGGTGCCTCCACTCGGAGGTCAGGGTTGGTAGTGGTCAAGCCAACCTGGGAACAGCCCTCCGGGACACTGTAACCCTCCTCTTTCCTTACTAGTGACCGGAACAATACACAATAATCACATTCACAGAACCCCGATACACCACACAAGTACCCACACTCTTTGCACTTACCACCAGGGCTTTCCTCTGGCTCCGCCCTGGGGACCCCCTGTAAAACAAGGTTATACACAGAAAATAACAGCAGTACAGTACTCTTGCACAAACTGGAACCACAGGGTAACTGCAAAAAAGAGTTAGATCTGATATATTTAAGGGACTTGAACAAGGGAAGGGCGTAATCAGGTTAATTTGCTTAGAGACTCTATCATTCAAATAGTTATGCATGCACTTCAGGGTCCATAAACAGTCACACACTTTGGGTACCCAGATGGAGAATGGTGGGCTAGCCAGGAACGTTGCAGCTGGTTGGGGCCCTGTGATAGAAGAAAACAACATGCGCAACACACACTATTTGTAATCCGGAGCCGGAGAGCTCAGTTCGTGAAAAGAAAACAAGGCAATCTGATGACACACTTTTAGATTAGTCTGTTGTTGCAGGGAGCTACCCTGATGATTACTTACGATACCCAAGACTGGACACAGGCTGGACGGAAATCGAGACAGCAGGTGGTAAATCTGGAGTACCAGGAGAAGCAGGACCCACACAAATCACCGAGGCGCTGTTCCTGTTCCTGCATGGAGCAGGGGGCTGATCCCCAGGCAGGTCTCTTGTCAATGGCTTTCTCTGTGCAGCGGGTAGCCTGGCTGGGCCAAATGGAGACAAATTCGGATACAGTCCATTTTGGGCTGGATACAGCTCCCAGCAAGCAGAACACAGTTCACACAGTGGGGAACCAAATCATGACCCACTTTCAATACACAGCACATTTACATGTAAGGAAATTCTACTGTACCAGGCAAGCCACTCTCCGGTCATGATCGCAAAGTCTCTGCACAAACCGGGGGATTCAAAAGCAGCTGGAAATCCTGACAGGCCGATCGCATTTAGCAAAATCTTCGTTCTTCTTCAAGTATGGGCCTGGTAGAAAATCAGTGGCTTACTTTGTTCTCACAAACTCGGATTTAGTCCGAAATAATTTTCTTTTCTCTCTCTCAGGGGTAGAAGGCAGACATGTAGGCCAAACCTTAGCCCTTTCACAGTTCTCCCATGTGAATCCACTCAGGATTGCTGCTCAGAAAACACTTAAGCTCTTCTCATTTCACTTCCCAGCTCGGAACTAACTGAAAATTGCAAGCAGTCTGGGATTTCCCCAAGATCCAAAAGATTCGGTTGGCTGATCTGTCTGTCAGTCACAATAAGAGCTCCCCCTTCAGTTTCAAAAAAGCACCAAATGCCCAGAACTACAATTCCTACAGATTTTGACTCCAGACAGCTCCTGTAGTCTGGCTCCATATTAGGTCCCACCAATACTGATTGGTCCAATTCGGCAGTCCAGGACCAAGATAGTGGAGATAAACAAAACAGTCCTTGCTGCAAAGAAGGCAGGTTAGACAAACTACATTATCATTATCACTCTAAATGATTTTCAGCAAATAGTTAGATCTTTCAACAGAGATCCCCTCTCAGATTACTTATGACTGCAATCCAAGCAGCTCTTAAAGAGACAGTGCACAGAGGCTATAAGACACTCTCTGGCAATCGCATTTAAACTGCTAAAACGCAGGACACCAACCTGGCAGTGAGCATTTAGGTAAGCTCAAGGAAGACTTTTCAGGAACCCCCATTTGTAGGGGGGTTACACATGCACTTTGAGTCCCCACACAGTCACACTTCTGGGTACCCAGGTAGGGAGACAATGGGCTAGCCAGGAATGTTGCAGCTGGTTGGAGCCCTGTGATGGAAGAAAACAACATGTACAACACACACTATTTGTAATCTGGAGCCGGAGGGCTCAGTTTGTGAAAGAAAAAGCAACCAGACAGTCGGATGACAACACTTTAGATTTAGCTGTTGTTGCAGGGAGCTACCCTGATGTTTACTCATGATACCCAATACTGGGCACAGGCAGGACAAAATCTAAACTGCTGTTTGTTGAGCTGGAGTGCCTGGAGATGCGGGGCCCATACGGATCACTGAGGTGCCGTTCCTGTTCAAGTGTTGAGCAGGGGGCTGATCCTCAGGCAGGTCTCTCGTCGATGGCTTTCTCTGTGCAGCGGGTAGTCACACTGAGCCAGTGTGGCAAGGCCCAGGCCCAATGGAGATGATTTTGGATTCAGTCCATGGGGCTGGATGCAGCTTCCAGCAAGCAGAATACAGTTCAAACCACAGTGGAGAACCAAATCACGACCCACTGGCAGCACACAGCACATTTACATGTAAGGAAATTCCACTGTACCAGGCAAAAGGCTCTCCAGTTGCAATTACAGAGTCTCTGCATAATCTGGGATTTCAGAGGTGGCTGGAGGTCCAGACAGGCTGATCGCATTCAGCAAATCTTCGGTCTTCTTCAGGTAGGAGCGTAGTCACAATTCAGTGGCTTACTTCACTCTCCAAGTTCGGATTCAGTCCAAAAAAGGCAATAGTTCCCTCTCAGGGACAGCAGGCAGGCAGGCATGCAGGCCCAGACTCAGGCCTTTGTACAGTTCTCCCACGCAAATCTTCACCGGGGCTGCTGCTTGAATCATTCAAGCTGTTATTTCTTCGCTTCCCAACTCAGAACTGAAACTAGCTACAAGCAGCTTGGGAATTTCCCCAAGATCCAAAAGGTTCGGTTGGCTGATCTGTCAGTCACAACAAGGGCTCCCCTCCAGGCTATTTTAGGTGCCAAAATGCAAAAGCTGCAATTCCTACAAGATTTGACCCCACCAAGCCCCTGTAGGCAGGCTTCATTTTAGAGTCCCAACAGTCCTAATTGGCCCATTCTGACTCCCGGGCCAAGTTGGTGGAGATAAACAGAACAGTCATTGCTGCAAAGAATGCAGGTTATAACAAACTACAATATTATTACTACTCTAACAAATTTTCCGTAAACAAGCACACAATAGCACCCCTCATTTAAAATCCCATTTGTAGTTTGTGAATGAGCAAGGGTGAGCAGTTAATATTGGATTGGATTCAATGTAAGAACTGGTGTGGAATCAAATCACACATTGGCAAGGATTCTGGACATCAGTAGGGCAGATTTTATAAAGATGGGTGAACACCTCAGGGATGATCTGGTAGGGTGATGACTTGGGAGGGTGGAAGAACAGTGAGCAAAGCCAAAAGGGGGGCATAGTGAATGTAACAAACCTCTGTGTAACCCCTAGATGGCGCTATCCCAGGGGCTACTACCCCTGCCTGATTTGCCACTAACAGGTTGAGGGGCCTGGATCCAATGGCGGGTGCCTCCACCCAGAGGTCAGGGTTTGCAATAGTTAAACTTACTTGGTCACAGCCCTCTGGGACACTGCAACCCCCCTTTCTTCCCACTAGTGGCCCACACAATATATCAGAATTACCTTCACAGTATACACTTACCCCCAGGACTAGTTCCGGCACTGGGACCTCCTGTGAAATAAGATACAGTGCAACAATCACAGTACAGTACTTTAACATAGACAAATACCTCAGGCAGTATAACTTTGCTGAAACAAGCAGCTCTGATTTATTTAGGGATATAACAAGAATGAGAAATCAGGTTAATTAGCTTATCACTTTACTATTCTACCTATGGCTCTGTGCAAGGCCTGTCCTCACCAGTTACTGTCCCTGGGTACCCAAGCCCTAGTGGCTAGTCCAAACCGTGGCAGTTGGTAGGGGCCCTTTCACACAGTGAAAAGAAAAATTAGTTTAAACAGTCAGCAGTACAGTGATTCCATTTTGGATTTAATGTGGCAATTCAACAGGAGCGACCCTGAATTAGTACTCACGACCTCCAAACAAGATAGGTCCTTCAACGTCAGCAGGGCTACTCTTGAGCTCCACGAGACTCTTCACACATTTATATGGTAAAAAGAAAGTACTATACCAGGCAGGCTGCTCCTCTATCCCGATCGCAATTACTGCACAATACCTGGGAGAACACACAGCAGATTCAGTTCCTGACAGACCGAGTGCAATTCAACAATTTCTCCAGTCTTCTACAGGGTGAGCCTGGTTTCTACTCTTCAGAGATCCTTTGATTCTTTTCACAGGACGGATTCAGTCCTAACAAGCAATTACACAAGCTGCAGACTGGAACTCTGGGCCTTACACATGTTTTTTGACTGAAACTGTGCACTGAAGGAGGACAGGGTTTCTTTCCCCTTCACTCCAGAGCTAAACTGAAACTCCAACAGACAAAACCGGGCACTTCCTTTGAGTTCCTCCCAGTTTTTGACTGGATTGGCTGTCACTCACAATAGACTGCTGCTGTTGGTCCAAAAAGGTCCAAGTCTAAACTACATCTCCCAGAGTCACTGCCCATACAATCCTCTTGTGGCTGGCTCAGATTATGAGTCCAAGTTCTGATTCGTCCAAGGCACCATTTTAGAGCTAGCTTACCCCACACTGATTGGTCCAGTTCAGCAGTTCAAAACCAGAATGGGAACTAGGCAGACACAGTTCTGACTGCAAAGAAAGCAGGTTAGACAAACTGTAATTTCATCATTACTGTAAATGATTTCTGGCAAACAGTTACATCTTTCAGATAGGTTCCTTTGCACTCCTAGTGACTGCAAAATGGAGTGAATTGGCAGCAGCTCGAGTGGTACTCAAACAGAGAAGCACACAGTCCCCCATACAAACTAATTATGTCTGCAAGCAGACAGCTCTTAAAGAGACAGTACCAGAGGCTCTAAAAACACTCACTGATAAATGGCTTAAAGCTCAAACACCATTCAGGCTTGGAGCATTCAAGCAAGCTCCTGGAAGTCTTTTGGGAACCCCAATTTGCAGGGGGTTACACCCTTCCTGGTTTGGGAAAGCTTGACGTCCTCAAGCAAGTATCCCATAAGTTTTAACTGCAACCATATACATTTGCATTAGGCTCACAATGTAATCATCAGTCAGTATATCATTTTACCAAGAACACATTTCTGAAACATTGCAGTACGTCACTCTTTACATAGTATTACACACATTGTACCATAACTCAAGTTATTCCTCTTGTACATGAAACCTGAAGAGAGGGGCCCTTCCCTATCAGTTACCTTGGGGCTGGACGGGGCAGGGCACCATACTAGAGGGCAACACAAGTAACTTGAGTTAGCACTGACGCCAGTTTGGGCAATGAGCTCGGGGACACATACTCCTTTATGGACAACATTGAGAGGCAAACCACAGGCCTCCCAAGGGAATCATAACTGAGGTGCACCACAGGCTTTACAGCTCGACCAGTCTTTCTAGGGGAACTGTTACAGTCTCTGCACTCTGAGCCTCATTTTCAGCATTGTCCTCACTTGTCAGGGAGTCTCCATGGGGTAGAGAGGCTAGAACTTGGGGCACTTTCAGCTCCAGGAGTTACAGTTCTGAGTCCACAACATTTGGCTCGCATGGAGAGCTTTCGGACACTGGCAGTGGACTGTCAGGGCACTCAAAATACTCTTCTTGTTCTGGTGTATCACCAGTCTGCCCCAATCCATCATTTTCCTCCCTGAAAGCTCAAACAGTTCAACCATGCACAATGATTCCATTTCATCTGATCTGATGCTTTGCACCTCACTTTCTGGGAGCATTGGCTCCAGGACAAGCTGGGGCTTAGACAGTCCAGAAGGCCCAGTCATCTCCAGTATTGACTAGGGATTGCCCCAAACAATTGACTCAGTTCGTAAGAAGGATAGTATTCAAAGTCACCTCACTTTCTTCTGATATGGACTGACAGTCATGCTCAACTGGGACTTGTGGAGGGAACACTTTAACTTTGCTTCTGTAGGTGCAGACTTTCTTGATCTTTCTTGCAGCAGCTCTAGTCACTGGTCCAGAGGGGGCATCTTCTGGGGGCTCAGACTCAATCAAGATTTGTCCAATGGGCAGTAAATGATTTCTATGCATTGTTTTTACATCTTTTGAATTATTCTCAGGCCTTACTTTGTACACTGGCAGATCATCTGGTTTGCCCACTACAATGTGAGGGAGATGGTGCCATCTGTCAGCAATCTTGTGTTTGCCATGCAGTCCCAGATTTCTTAGCAATACCCGATCTCCCTCCTGGAGTTCCTGTGCTTTCACTTTTTATCATACCTTTCTTTGTTGGCCAGATTTCTTTGGCAGCCATGGTTTGAGCCAGTTGGTACTCATGAGTTAGCTGGCCTTTAACTTTGCACATACTGTAAATAGTTGTCAGCTTGAACCCCATCAGGAGAGACCCTAAACACACATCTACCGGTAGTCGAGCTTCTCTTCAAAACATCAGGCGGTAGGGGAGAACCCAGTGGCATTACTTTTGGTGCAGTTATAAGCATGTACCAGGGTGCTAATTTGTTGGCTCCATCTAGGCTTGTCCTTTGGGTGCAGGGTGCCTAGCATATCTAGCAAAGTGCGGTTGAAACGTTCAGGCTGTGGGTCCCCCTGGGGGTGGTAAGGAGTGGTTCTGGACTTTCGCACTCCCCACAGAGAAAGCATCTCTTTGATCAGACGACTCTCAAAGTCTCTCCTTGATCAGAATGGATTCTTTGTGGAGCCCATAGTGAACAAAAAGTTTTCTACAAGTACTTTGGCCACAGTGGATGCTTTCTGGTCTTTGGTGGGAAAGCTTGGGCATATCTCATGAAATGGTCAGTGACCACCAGCACATTACTGATATTTCTTTGATCTGACTCCAAACTCAGAAAATCAATACAGACCAGCTCCATGGGTGCACTGGTGGTGATGTTAACAAGGGGCAGCCTCTGGGGCAAAGCTTTCCTCTGTAAGCAGCGACTACAAGTTCGAATGTGTTGCTCCACATCAGCCCCATCTTAGGCCAATAGAATCTGGATCTCACCAAGTCAAGTGTTCTGTCTATACCAAGGTGCCCCATGTGGTTGTGCAGGACATCAGTACTGAGTCTCGAAAGGCAGTGGGCAGCACTAGTTGTTGTTTGTCTACTTGTCCCTCTGTCTACTGTTTCTCTGTATAACAGTTTATTGATCAGTTTCGACTTAGGACCTTCTTTGTATAACAGTGCAGTTCTCAAATCAGTGGAGCATAATTTGACACATCTTTTCCTGCATAGAGGGCTTCTAAAGCTGCTTTGATCATGGGATGGCGAGTTGAGCCGCCGAATACTGTCATTGTCCAGCTGAGGCAGTGCACCAATGTCTATTGCAGAAAAGTGGCAATAAGCAGGTATGCATCCTCAGAGGGTCCCAAGCAATCCACCATGCAGTCCACTGCGTCCGTGGACATTTGTTCCTCCTGTCAAACTTCCGCAGAGTTCTCGAATGTCAGGTTCTGCCAATCGGACCCAATCATTCTGGGAAACAGGTCTCCGGGAGAGAGCATCAGCATCTATGTGGTTCAGACCTGCTCGGTATTCGAGCATAGTCATATGTAGATAATGCAGAAAGCCACCTATGGCCAAATGGCATCCAACTTAGCTGAGGTCTGCACATAGGTCAAAGGATTATTGTCAGTTTTTACTAGTATTTTAGCCCCATACAAGTACTCATGGAATTGGTCGACAATAGCCCACTTCAAAGCTAGGAACTCTAACTTATGTACAGGATAGTTCTTTCGGATGGGGTCAGGCTTCTACTGGCAAAGGCCACTGGTCTCAGGCCATTCTCGTGCTCTTGGTACAACACAGCCCCAACCCTTGCAAGCTAGCATCAGTGTGCAGGACATGGGTTTTCTTGGATCGACATAGCCAGCACTGGAGCATGGATAAGTTGATATATGATCTCATGAAAAGCAGTCTCACAATCAGGAGTCCAGCGGGCCCCAGATACTTCACCGGATGAAAAATACACTCTTTCAGTCTTGAAGGACGCTTGACTTTGGTATTTTGTGGGTTGGGGGATACCCTTGAGCAAGGTTAAGTAAAGGGCGGATCACTCTTGAATAGTCCTTGATGAAGCGCCGATAATAACCACAGAATCCCAGGAATCTTTGCAGTTCTTTTAGATTTTGGGTCAGGCCAGGTGGTCAAGGCCTCAACTTTACTTGGGTCGGTCTCTCTATTCCTCGGTGGATACTATGTGTCCCACATACTTACTGATGTTTGAAAGAATTGACACTTATCAATGGACAGTTTAAGGCCAAAGTCCTCCAGTCGTCCAATACCTTAAATAATCTGCTCTCATGTTCCTCCAGTGAGCTGCCAAACACAATAACATCATCTAGGTATACCAGGCACTCTAGTAAGTTCATGTCCCCCACTGCACGCTCCATCAATCGTTGAAAAGTGGCTGGGGTACCTGAAATCCCTTGAGGCATCCTCATGAATTCATAGAAGCCAAGTGGACAGATAAAGGCTGTCTTCTCACGGTCCTCTGGGGCCATCGGGATCTGGTATTACCCACTGCGGAGATCCAACACAGAGAACCACTTGCTTCCGTTTAGGCAGTCCAAAGCATCCTGAATGCGGGGCATTGTGTACTGATCAGGGATAGTCCGCCGATTTAAGGTGCGATAATCCACACACATTCTTACTGTCCCATTCTTTTCCTCACTACCACAATGGGGAAGCATAAGGGCTTCTGGATTCTTGTATTACACCAGCAGCTAACATCTCTTGCAGATGCCGCCTCACATCATCTATGTCAGCAGGTGCCAGGCCGAGACCTCTCACGAAATGGTCTTTCGTCATGCAGTGGATATTGTGCTCAGCTCCTTGCATGCATCCTACGTCCCATTCCTTTAAAGAAAACACCTGGTCTCTCTGGGCAAGCTTCTCACTGATCCTCACTTTCCATTCAGCTGGCAACGGGGAGTCGCTGAAATCAAACAAGTCAGGCGTTACTCTGTCATTCTTCCTCGAACTCTTGCTGCTGGGTAGCACTGCAGTGTCTGCACAATGCACATTAGCCAGGATGCAACCTCTATTTACTCGAATGTCTCTTTCAGACACATTATGAACTTGGACCATTACCCTTCTGGCATAAGCATGGGCTCTAGCGGGCAAAATACTAGGCTTGACAAGCAGTCCCTCTGGCAATTTTCCATCGCCTGGTGCATCCAACATTAATATTTTATTCTTAACATCCTTTCTGATACGGACCTCTCCCTGTAAGGTACACTGGGCATTTGGCGCCAGGATCAGAGACTCAGGATCCTTCTTCCATACAATTCCGACGGTTCCTCTGGTTCTATTTTTCAGCATCTCTCTGTGCCTCATAGGCCTTCTTAATTAAAGCTGGAACTCTTAAAGCTCTACTAGTTTTTGACCCTGTTTTCATAACACAACTGTGCCAGCCTTCCGAACATATGAGCATTTGTTCCAATCAACAAAGGGACACCATCATACAGTCCAGTGGGGGACACACTAAAGCTAGAGTCTCTACTTGTTCGGCCACTCCAGCCACAGAGGTGGGGAAAGACAGCCAAATTCAGATATACCCGGAATAGGGGTAGGCCTTCTCACTTAACCCCCATACATGCAGTCCTTCTAATGGTTGTAAGGGTACGTCTGACAAATGCTTCTGATACCAATCCTGGAACATAATTGTCACTTGGGAGCCACTGTCTAATACAGCTCTTGTAGACACTCCATTCACCTTTACAGTGGTCTCCATGGAGGGACCCACTATTCTGGACCAGTCTGAGAGAAGCGTAGTGGGGCCTGGGCAACTGACCTTGCCACAACAGGACGTGAGTTAGCATTTTGGTGCCCTCACTGGATCATTTTGTGCACCTCTTAACCACTGATTTGTTCTCCAAGCTCTCCTTGTAGCCTATATGCAACTTTGTCAGTGTCTTTGGGGACCGCATTCCCTTTCATGTGCCCATCCTTCCCACAATTATAGCAAAACATACTTTCTGGAGTTTGAGCTGGCCGAGGCGCCACACTGGGAGCCAGGGCGGGGTATTACTAACTGGAAACCTTGGTGCCATCTCTTGTCTGCGGCGTGATAAGCATTTGAGACATCTCGTCAGTTTCTCCACTTCCATGGTCAAGGAATCGAGTTCGGAGCTGTTATCAGCAGGAGATACATGGGTGGGTATCCCCACCCCCATAGCAGATGCAGTCGGATATAGGTTGGGGCCCGTACTTGCAGGCGTGGCCTTCATAAAGGGACTGTTTTTGTATTCCTGGATCTCTCTCAACAGTTCGCCCCATTGTGGCATATCTTTTTCCTTATCAGAGCACTCATTGACTGCCAACCTCTGCCCCTGAACTTCACTTGATGGGCCACCCTCAGTCACTGGTCATAGCCGCAGCTATTGGTGCAGGTCCCTCCCGAGGTCGCCTTTTCTCAACTCCTCGAATTTCTCCTCATTAACTCATCATAGGAGGGTGGGGATTCCAGTCGATTTGCCAGGCGAACTGAAGCAACAGCAGTTCTGAGAAGGGGCAGACTTAAGGATCCTGTCCAGCCTGGTTCGGTCCAGTTCAATCGCTGGCAAACTACCCTTTCTGAGGCATTCTTGCAACAATTTTTCCAGCTGAGATACATACACAGACAACAACTCCCTTGGTACTGTTGTGCATTTCTTACTCTCCACCATAGGTCCTCATCAGAATCTGGGCTCCCATACACATTCTCCAAGGCCTCAAGATAGGCCTGTGCAGTCGCTTCAGGGTTACTGGCCCGTTTGCTTACGGATGGTAGCCAGGGCAGGACCTCGGAGGCTCTCACTAACCCTCTTTTCGCTTTTCGACTTCCGAGCATTGCCATTCTAGCACTTGGGGCAACATAGTTCATCCAGGTCTCCCAGTCATCCTCCCTTGGGGGTGGGAGGTGCCAGAGAAGATCCTAAACCTTCGGTAAGAGTTGTGACTAATGGCAGGTGCAGAAATAGAGTCTGCATTGGTTCAGCCACCATTACGGTACTGGAGCGGAGAGGGTGTTGGGGGAGGAACACCCCCAGGTGGCAAGAATAGTTTCTTCAAGTCCTCCACAGTTTTCCCTTCTCCCAGCAACCATTTAGCAAATTTCTCCTCAAAAGTTTCAGATAGTGGTGGGGGCTCATTCCCCCCCGGGTCTTTACTGTCCTTAGTTATCACTCTCCAAGCAGTGAGGGCTCCCTCTGGGGTAATGGTCTGTGGCACTTTGGAGCTATCTATGGGATCCTTAAACTCTGCTAGGGCCAGAAAAGTGTGGGTGAGCAGATTAGCATGCCGACCCACTACCACAGGGTTTTGTAAACCTTCCACCTTGGAAAGTACTCCCTGTACAGTGTCTGTATTGATACCCAGGGGGATGTCCAGGATAAGCATAGCATTTTGGGGGTCAATCTCCTCCCCAGTACACCACTCCACCAGCCGGTGCACAGCCACTTCTGTCAGGGTACCCATTTTTTCTTAATAGTGGTTCGAATATGGCCACTAGAGGACACACAATCCCAGCGGTGAGCCTCCAAGATGTAACCCCTAGATGGCGCTATCCCAGGGGCTACTACCCCTGCCTGATTTGCCACTAACAGGTTGAGGGCCTGGATCCAATGGCGGGTGCCTCCACCCAGAGGTCAGGGTTTGCAATAGTTAAACTTACTTGGTCACAGCCCTCTGGGACACTGCAACCCCCTTTCTTCCCACTAGTGGCCCACACAATATATCAGAATTACCTTCACAGTATACACTTACCCCAGGACTAGTTCCGCACTGGGACCTCCTGTGAAATAAGATACAGTGCAACAATCACAGTACAGTACTTTAACATAGACAAATATACCTCAGGCAGTATAACTTTGCTGAAACAAGCAGCTCTGATTTATTTAGGGGATATAACAAGACGGGGAAATCAGGTTAATTAGCTTATCACTTTACTATCTACCTATGGCTCTGTGCAGGCCTATCCCTACCAGTTACTGTCCCTGGGTACCCAAGCCCTAGTGGCTAGTCCAAACCGTGGCAGCTGGTAGGGGCCCTTTCACACAGTGAAAAGAAAAATTAGTTTAAACAGTCAGCAGTACAGTGATTCCATTTGGATTTAATGTGGCAATTCAACAGGGAGCGACCCTGAATTAGTACTCACGACCTCCAAACAAGATAAGGTCCTTCAACGTCAGCAGGGCTACTCTTGAGCTCCATGAGACTCTTCACATTTATATGGTAAAAAGAAAGTACTATACCAAGAGGCTGCTTCTCTATCCCAATCTAATTACTGCACAGTACCCGGGAGAACACACAGCAGATTCAGTTCCTGACAGACCGAGTGCAATTCAACAATTTCTCCAGTCTTCTACAGGGTGAGCCTGGTTTCTACTCTTCAGAGATCCTTTGATTCTTTTCACAGGACGGATTCAGTCCTAACAAGCAGTTACACAAGCTGCAGACCGGAACTCTGGGCCTTACACATGTTTTTTGACTGAAACTGTGCACTGAAGGAGGACAGGGTTTCTTTCCCCTTCACTCCAGAGCTAAACTGAAACTCCAACAGACAAACCGGCACTTCCTTTGAGTTCCTCCCAGTTTTGACTGGATTGGCTGTCACCACAATAGACTGCTGCTGTTGGTCCAAAAGGTCAAGTCTAAACTACATCTCCCAGAGTCACTGCCCATACAATCCTCTTGTGGCTGGCTCAGATTATGAGTCCAAGTTCTGATTCGTCCAAGGCACCATTTTAGAGCTAGCTTATTCCCACACTGATTGGTCCAGTTCAGCAGTTCAAAACCAGAATGGGGAACTAGGCAGACACAGTTCTGACTGCAAAGAAAGCAGGTTAGACAAACTGTAATTTCATTATTACTGTAAATGATTTCTGGCAAACAGTTACATCTTTCAGATAGGTTCCTTTGCACTCCTAGTGACTGCAAAATGGAGTGAATTGGCAGCAGCTCAGTGGTACTCAAACAGAGAAGCACACAGTCCCCCCATACAAACTAATTATGTCTGCAAGCAGACAGCTCTTAAAGAGACAGTACCAGAGGCTCTAAAAACACTCACTGATAAATGGCTTAAACGCCAAACACCATTCAGGCTTGGAGCATTCAAGCAAGCTCCTAGAAGTCTTTTGGGAACCCCCATTTGCAGGGGGGTTACATCTGTATCAAGCAAGTGAGCAAAACCAAGAGGAAAAAAAGAGAATATTGTGGTTCTCAGAAGAGGTGGCTGACAAGGTAAAGAAGAGCAGCATTCAGAAGGTACAAGGAGACACAGCGGGAGGTGTATCAGGGAAAATGGAGACACAGAGGAGGACAGGGAGGTGTATCAGGGAAAATGGAGACATGGAGGAGGATAGGGAGGTGTATCAGGGAAAATGGAGACACGGAGGAGGATAGGGAGGTGTATTAGAGAAAATGGAGACAGAGGAGGATAGGGAGGTGTATCAGGGAAAATGGAGACACAGAGGAGGATAGGGAGGTGTATCGGGGAAAATGGAGACATGGAGGAGGATAGGGAGGTGTATCAGGGAAAACTGAGACACGGAGGAGGATAGGGAGGTATATCAGGGAAAATGGAGACATGGAGGAGGATAGGGAGGTGTAGCAGGGAAAATGGAGACACGGAGGAGGATAGGGAGGTGTATTAGAGAAAATGGAGGCACGGAGGAGGATAAGTAGGTGTATCAGGGAAAATGGAGACACAGAGGAGGATAGGGAGGTGTATCGGGGAAAATGGAGACATGGAGGAGTATAGGGAGGTGTATCAGGGAAAACTGAGACACGGAGGGGGATAGGGAGGTGTATCGGGGAAAATGGAGACACGGAGGGTGATAGGGAGGTGTATCAGGGAAAACTGAGACACGGAGGAGGATAGGGAGGTATATCAGGGAAAATGGAGACACGGAGGAGGATAGGGAGGTGCATCAGGGAAAATGGAGGGAAGCAGAGAAAGCAGTGAGGAGCGTGAAGGCACAAACTGAGGCTAGAATAGCCCAGGTGATAACAAAAGGGGACACAACATTTTATAGGTATGTAAGTGAAAAGAGGAAGACCTAGGGAGGGATAGACCCCCACCTGTCCTTCGGAACCCATATAACCAATGTTGCAAAAACAGTGAATACCAGACTGGGTTTACTCTACCAACTCTGACGGCACCTGACTAAAGAGGCCCTCTATGCCGCTGTTCAAAGCTCCATCATCTCCCAGATTGGCTATGGTCTTGTCATCTATGGCACTGCCACTACCTCAACACTCAGAAGGATTACCACCACCCTTAACAAAGCCTGTCAACTCATCACTGGGGTTGAGCGGCTCACACACACCTATGACCTCTACTCACAAGCAAACTGGCTTTAACTTGAAAATAGAATCCAGTACCAAACCTGTGTGGTTGCAAAGAAAATCCAGTTGGGAACTACCCCTCCCAGGGTCTGTTCACCCCTTCAAACAAAAACTAGCTCCATAATCACCAGGGGATCAAAGCCACAACTGTTTTGCATCCCCGCTGACGACAGCCTTGGTCAGCTGCTCACTGCTTACAGGGCACTATTTGGCTTAACGGTTCTTGCTTCAGATACTATCACTACTACTACCACCGGCTAGGGCTTTCAAATCCAGGCTCCGAAACACCCTTGTAGCTTCCAACATCTGTGACTGCCATGGATAATGCTATACAACACTGCTCCTCCACTGATCTCCTATACCAAGCTCCTTTACACACCGCACTTGCCCTAGTAGGCCTCGGCCCCTACCTGCGCTTCTGCATCTGACAATGCCACCAGCCTGGCTGACTCTCACCCGCCTCCCCCCCCCATCCATAACTCTTACCCTCCCCTCCTCTCTCCTCATTTTCTTTGACCTCCTGTATTCTGCCTCTCCTCAGCATCCTACCACCCCCTTCCTTTCTCCCTTTTTTCTTCCACCGTACCGACACCCTGTCTGTTCAAAGCAACATGTGTTCCTGTACCCTATTATGTGAAACAAATGTCTGTGTTAATTGTTTTGACGTGGAACCTTTGTAAAAGAGCCCTGGGCTCAAAGGTAACTTGTAATCCTAGAATTGAAATAAATAAAATAAAATAAAAATGGAAGGGGGGGGGAATGTACAGTGGGGGACCAGGAAAGGGCAGTCATCTTGAACAAATACTTCTTCTCAGAGTTCACAGGGGAAGGGGAAGGGGAGGGACCGCTAAAATGAACATGAGCCTTGGAGGCGGGAGGTGGACACTAGTTATTTTTTGGAGGAGAGAGTTCTGAAGGGACTTGCAGATCTGAATGTGGACAAAGCAATGGGGCCAGATGGGATACATCCAGAGGTGTTGAAGGAGCTCAGGGTGGTAGTGGCTCTACTTCTGAAGTTCTGTTTAACAGATCTCTGGAAATCAGGGTGGTTCCAGAGGGCTTGGAGGAGGGCAGATGTAGTCCCACTTCACAAAAGTGGTAACAGGGAGGAGGCTGGCAATTATAGACCAGTCAGCATGACATCAGTGGTGGTAAAGTTAATGGAAGTACTGCTAAGGAAAGGTTGTAGAATATTTGGAATCCAGCAGGCTACAAGACACGAGGCAGCATGGGTTCATTTGGGGGGGGGGGGGGTCATGTTCAACTAATCTGATTTCTTTCACTGAGAGACCAAGGAATTAGATCAGGGTGGAGTGGTGGACATGGCCTACATAGATTTCAGTATGGCTTTCAACACCATTCTACATAGGACACTAGTAAGCAAGCTGGGTAGCTTAGAACTACATCCAAAGGTGGTAAACAGGGTAAAAAAAATGGTTAGGGGATAGATGACAGAGGGTGGTGGTAAACAGAGTTCACTGTGAGGAAAGTAGGGCGACCAGTGGGATACCTCAGGGATCGGTCCTTTTTAAATGGACAATGTCAACTACCTTCGGCCTGAAAGTGTCCATAGTTTAAAGAACACATTTTATGATTGTTCCCATTCTGTAGAGACTTGATGCAGCTGGTAGTTTGATTCAGATCCCTTTTTTCTTTTAAAAAGTGAAAAATGTAATGCCCATTATGCTGCTGTTACCACCAAAACATGTTTGTTTAGATTTCTTGACCAGCTCCCACTGCATCGTTCCTGAACTCAGGAACATCCCTAATACAATCTAGCCACTCTTTATGCAGTGGGAGTAGAGGAGACTATTGTATCATGAGTGGCTGCACTGTTTGAGGGCGTTTCTAATGTTCAGAAAGTGTGCACTAAGAGTAGTACAATGACTTGAAGCAAAACAAAGCTGGGCATAGCTATACATTACCGTGCATTCCAGTTCTAAAAAGCAAGGAGGCAGATAAAACAATCAGCAACATCAATGAATTTTAGAGACAGTAAGCAATCATAAAATGTGGGTTTTTACAGAAAAATAATATGATGCAAAAAAGGTTGACAGTGTCCCTTTAATGTGTTTATAAGTGACATTGCAGAGGAGCTGGAATGGAAGGTCTGCTTCTTTGTGGATAAAACCCAGATCTGCAATGGGCTGGGGGTGGGGGGTAGAAAGGATGGGCAGAGACCTAAGAAAACTCAAGGAGTGGTCAAGGATGTGGCAGCTGGGTTTCAGTGCAATAAAAAGCAAAATAATGCACTTAGGGCACAGGAACCCAGGAGCAGAGTACAAAATGGGTGGAGTGGTACTGACGACAACCAAGTAGGAAAGAGACCTAGAGGTAGTCCTATCAGATCATCTAAAGGTGACCGGGCAGTGCAACAAGGCAGTTTGGAGGGCTAGTGGGATGCTGGGGTGCATAGAGAGGGGTGTCACCAGCAGAAAGAGGGTGCTACTGTTGCCTCTGTATAGATTGCTGGTAAGATCTCCCCCTTGAGTACTGTGTCCAGTTCTGGAGACCTCATCTCCGGAAGGACACAGACAAAGCGGAGGCAGTCCAGAGGAGGGGAACTAAAATGGTGCAGGGTCTGCATCAAAAGTCCTACAAGGAGAGACTAAAGGACCTCAGTATGTGTATCCTGGAAGAGACAAGAGAGAGAGAGGATGTGATAGAGACCTTTAAATACCTCACGGGGGGGGGGGGTAAATAAGGTACAGGAGGGAGGTCTTTTTCAGAAAAAATGGAGCTCAAGAACAAGGGGACATGCTGTGAAGCTGGAAGGGGGTAAATTCAGGAGAGATGTAAGGAAGTGCTTCTTCACAAAAAGAGTGGTGGATTCCTGGAACAACCTTCCAGCAGAGGTGGTGTGGAAAAGACAGTGGGGGGAAGGGGTTGAAGAATGCATGGGATAGGCATAAGGGTATCTTAGTGGAAAGAAACTGGGTGAGGGAGAGAGAGAGAGAGAGAGACAAAAATCGATTAGGGCCTGTAGTGTTACTGTAGGTAGGGAAAAATGGGTAGACTGGGTGAGCCAAGGCAGCAGTCCTTGTCTGCTGTCAGGTTCTGTGTTTCTGCATTTCTGTGCTTCTGTGACCCCCTCATCAATAAGCAGTTTCATGTCTGCCTTTACCTCCCTGACCATCCTCTTTGCTTCCTTAGTTTTTATTTGGTATTCTACCCATTCCTCCTCCTCCTCCTCCTCCCTCTACCTTTTCTTGTACCTGGCGAATGCCTTTTTCCTGACCCTCATTGCTTCTCTGATTCTTTCCGAGAACCATATTGGTCTCTTGTACCCATTTCATTTTGTAACAATTCTCATGCATGACTTTGTTTCCTCGAGAATGGTTCACTTGATCCTCACACAATTCTTCTATACCTCCAATGCTGTCCACACTGGTCCGTTTGTCTCAGACCACCTCTGAAGTCTGCTCTTCTGAAATCTAGGACGTCAGTTTTTGATAGGGACATTGTGGTCCCAAGGGCCAGCCTGAACCAAACTGAGTTATGGTTGCTAGACCCCAGTGACTCCCCTACCCTCACTCCACCTATCGTCTGTTTGTTAGTGAGCAGCAAATTGAGAGTGGCTGCCTGTCTCGTGGGCTCCTTAACCAGCTGCACCAGCAGGCAGTCCTGCAATGTATCCAACAGGGCCTGACGTCTGGTGCACCTAGCCACTGGAATGTCCTAGCCGATATCTGGCAAGTTCAGATCTCCCACTACGACCACCTCCCCCTTCTTCTCTCCCCTTCCCAGCTCTTCCCCCGAGTTCCCTGTCTCTCTCTCTCTCCCTCTTGTCCTGGTGGTCTATAGATCACACTCATATTTTCTTGCCTAAGGGTATTGTAAGGTGAACCCACAGCAACTGTTTCCCCTTTGCTTCCCCTGATGTGTTCATCCTCCACAGTTTGTTTGCCATCCCTGACATATAGGGCTACGACCACCTACCTTTGCTTACCCCTCTAGCATATCTAAACCTTGTGTAATCTGGGACTGATAAGTCCCAGTCATTATTTTCTGTGGCCCAAGTTTCAGTGATGGCTACCAGGTCTGCCTCAATGTCTGCCACCAATGCCTGGAGTTCACTGATATTATTACCAAGACTCCTGGCATTAAGGTGGGCCCCTTCCAACTAGCCCTGGATTCACTTTTGCTGTTATGTGATCTTACACTTGTAGCCCTTCCTGTTCCCTTACCTTTTTATGTTGATTGCACGCAGCGCAAGAAACATATTGCTGCAGCTTGCTCAGAAGCAGTCTGTGGAAGTGTGGCAGTGTTGTGGCCAATGCCCCCACAGCCTGCAAAGGCTTGTCCTGCGTCCCCCATTTCCCTTGCATGCTACTGCTGATATAAGTTTGGAACCTTGGCACCAACTTGTGACAATTTCGCTGCTGCAATCAGGTGCCGCCTCGTCATTGCAGCGTCAGCCATCCGCTGCAATGAGGGAGTGACCCATCATTGCAGGGCGGGATCTAGAAACCCTGATATTGTTTGTGAACATGGTGGCACGTTGCCGCCGTGTTCACAAACAATATAACCCCCCCCACCATGTTTATTTGTCGATAGGGGCCCCAATCCCGTTGGCCTCGGTGCCCCGTGTTTCTGTTGCCGACAGGAGCCCACTCCCGTCAGCATTCTGTAACACCCCCATCATGATTCCTGCCGACGGGGTGCCCAGTCCTCACGGGCATAATGATTACCCTCTTAAAGTGCCGAAGGGGTGCCCAATCCCCGTCGGCTACTGCTGGCCCCCAAAAGAAAAGCCTTGGTGGTATGCTGGGAGCCCTCCCAGGGTGCCACATGCCCTGTAAGGGAAAAACGCCCAGCGATCTCTTTTTTCCTGCAAAAGAAACGGTCCTCGTAGTCTCCTGGCCCCCACCTGTAACCCGCACCCACCCACTGCGCACCCTGCCTCCCCCAACCCCCCTCACCCCATGCTAACCTCCGGAGTTCAGCGTGACGATCTTCGGTGGACCAGGAACATGTCTGCACTCTTCAAAGCCGACTGCGAACTGAGGAAATGTAATAAATAGGTTTTTTTCACCTTTTGGGGCTGATTAATGAAATGACAGTGCCAGTGTTGATGAGGTGGGCTCTCAAAAAGCCTATATTGCAAATTTGGTGGAAAAAAACAAAAAAATGCATGTTTTATGAGTGTGCGCTGCGCAGTTGCTATGCACGCTCATAACTTCGTGAATTTGCAATATGTTCACGCCAGATTTTCAACATTGGCATTTTTTCACACCTCCTTGTGAACAGTACAGCTGTCATTGTTCACATCCTGGTGGAAATGTGTTTTTGCACTTCCAGAGCAGAATAGCACGGTTGCTGTGAGAAATCAGTGTTCAGGACAGATTAAGAAAATGACAGTGATACTGTTCATGAGTAGAGGTCCTGAAATGGCTATGTTAAAAATTTGGAAATGATACTCCATAAAATGACTGTATTACAAGCGTGCATTGCGTAGTTTGCACGCACGCTCATAACTTCACGAATTTATATTATTTTCACTCCAGATTTTCAACATTGCCATTTTCCCACACCTACTTATTAACAGTGCAGCTGTCATTTTTCCCATCCTGGCCAAAATGTGTTTTCGCACTTCCGACGCAGAATACAGCAGTCGCTGTGGGAAATCACTGTCTGGGACAGATTAAGAAAATGACAGTGATACTGTTCATGAGCAGAGGTCCTAAAATGCCTATGTGGAAAATTTGGTGATGATAGCCCATCAAATGACTGTGTTACAAGCACGTTGGACACTTTCCACACACCCTTGTAACTTCGCAGATTTGTAATATTGTCATGCCAGATTTTCAACAGTGCCATTTTTTCACACCTCCTTATGAGCAGTACAGCTGTAATTTTTCACATCGTGACTGAAATGTGGTTTCACAGTTGCGGCACAGAATAACGCGGTCGCTGTGGGAAATCAGTATTTGGGACAGATTAAGAAAATGACAGTGGCACTGTTCATGAGCAGAGGTCCTAAAAGCTCTATGTTGAAAATTTGGTGATGCAACTCCATAACATGACTGTGTTACAAGCATGTGTTGAACTGTTTCCACGCACCCTTGTAACTTCGCAAATTTGTAATATTTTCACACCACATTTTCAACAGTGGCAGTTTTTCACACCTCCTTATGAACAGTACAGCTGTCATTTTTCACATCCTGGCTAAAATATGTTTTTGCACTCCTGCCGGAGAATAGCACGATCGCTGTGGGAAATCAGTGTTTGGGAGAGATTAAGATTGAACGAGTGAGAGGGGGGAGTGACCGAGCTCAACTGAGCTCTGCTGGGACTGCTGCAGATTTGTTTGTGGGCAGAAAAAGGCCCCAACGCAACAGCCCAGTACAACAGGGCAGCCTGCAGCACTGGGAGAAACAGAATGAGAGAGTGCAAACTCACCGGAGCGCTGTCAGAACTGCTGTGGATTTCTTTGTGGGCAGAAAAAGCCGTCAAAGCAGGCAGGGGCCCAGTAGAAAAAGCCAGCCTGCAGCGGTGGGAGAAACAGTATGAGTGAGTGAGACAGGGGGCCTGAGTGAGCTCAACAGAGCTCTATCAGGACTGCTGAGGATTTTTTTGCGGACAGAAAAAGGCGCCAATGCAGGCAGGAGCCCCATACAAAAGGGCCGCTTGCAGTGCCAGGACAAACAGAATGAGTGCATGACTGAGGGAGACTGAACGACCTCAATGGAGCTCTGTCGGGACAGCTGCAGATTTCTGTGTGGACAGACAAAGGTGCGCCAACGCAGCCAGGAGCCCCGTACACAAGCACAGCCTGCAGCGCCAAGAGAAACGGAATGAGTGAGTGACAGCACGGTAGTGAGCGAGCTCAACAGAGCTGTATTGTGACTGCTGTGGATTTCTTTGTGGGCAGAAAATGTGGCAATGCAGGCAGGAGCCCAGTACAAAAGGCCAGCTTGCAACGCCGGGAGAAACGGTATGAGTGAGTGTGAGAGGGGTGGAGTGAGCGAGCTCAATGGAGCTGTGTCGGGATTTCTTCAGATTTCATTCTGGCCAGAACAAGCCGCCAATGCAGGCAGGAGCCCAGTACAAAAGGGCAGCCTGCAGCAGCAGGAGACACAGAACGAGCGAGTGAGGGAGGGGGAGTGAGTGAGCTCAATGGAGCTCTGTTGGGACTACTGCAGATTTGTTTGTAGGCAGAAAAAGGCAGCAATGCACGCAGGGGTGGGAAAACCAGAATGAGCGAGTGAGAGAGGGGGAGTGAGCGAGCTCAACGGAGCTCTTTTGTAACTGCTGCAAATTTCTTTGTGGGCAGACGAAGGTGGCGAAACAGGCAGGAGCCCAACAGAAAAGAGCAGCCTGCAGCGCCGGCAGAAACGGAATGAGTGAGTGAGAGAGGGGGGAGTCAGCAGGCTCAACAAACCTGTGTCAGGACTGCTGCAGATTTCTTTGTGGGCAGAAAAACACATCAACAGAGGCAGGAGCCCAGTACAAAAGGGCAGCCTGCAGCACCAGGAGAACCAGAATGAGCGAGTGGGGGGGTGAGCCACCTCAACGGAGCTCTTTCCGGACAGCTGTGGATTTCTTAGTGGGCAGAACAAGGTGCCAATGCAGGCAGGAGCCCAGTACAAAAGAGCGGCCTGCAGCACGGGGAGACACAGACTGAGCGACTGACAGAGGGGCAGTGAGCGAGCTCAACACACTAACGCAATCAATATTCGGCATTGACAAATGCTTGTTATTTTTCTTACTGCTTTCGGATCTTGAGAGCCTTCCCCTCCCCCCTTTGCCTCTTCCACTACTCTTTTTTTTTGAATCTCAACCTTATTTTTACCTACCTTACTACTACTAGTCCCTGGTATAGGGGAGCAATAGCTAGGTTCCCCTTCCTCACTCCCTTTATCATGGTTTCCCTAGCCTCAGTGTCCCCCACAATCAATTTATCTGTCTAATGTAGATGTCAAACTTGTGCTTCAGTACGCTGGTCCTCTCTCTTTTCAGGTGAAGGCCATCACCTTTGAAGACCCTTCTGTCCCAGAAGTCCCCCAGTCGTCCACAAAGTGGTACCCATTCTCCTGACACCATCTCTTTAAATATCCATTTAATTCCTCTAGCTCCTTCTTTACTCTAGCTTTCCCTTCCCTCCACACAGGGGGGACCTTGGAAGAGGCCAGGGAGGCTGAGTGTGCCTGCAGTCTGTCCCCCAGCCTCTGAAAGTTCCACTTCGCTTACTCCACAGGGTGGTTTGCCAGGTCATTGGTACCCAAGTGTACCAGCACCCCCAGCTCCCCCCTTCCTCTCCACTATCCTCTCTATTCTGTGTCACAGATGGCTGATGTCCCAGGAAGGCTCCTGACCACACCTTCACCCACCACGCTCTCTACTCCACAAATCAGAGAATCCCTATTATTTCATAACCAACACAAGTGATATCAGAATTATGTTGTACTACAGCAGTGATGCCAAAACGCTGCTGTACCACAGCAGTGATGCCAGAATGCTGCTGTACCACGGGAGTGATGTCTGAATGCTGCTGTACTACAGCAGTGATGTCAGAATACTGTCATACTGCAGCAGTGATGCCAGAACACTGCTGTACTGCAGCAGTGATGCCAGAACACTGCTGTACTGCAGCAGTGATGCCAGAATGCTGCTGTACCATGGCAGTGATGTCAAAATGCTGCTGTACTGTGCCAGTGATGTCAGAATGCTGCTGTACCACAGCAGTGATGTCAGAATACTGTCATACCGCAGCAGTGATGTCAGAATGATGCTGTACCCCAGCAGTGATGTCAGAATGCTGTTGTGCCACAGTAGTTATGTCAGAATGCCGTTGTGCCACAGCAGTGATGTCAGAATGCTGCTGTACCCCAGCAGTGATGTCAGAATGCTGTTGTGCCCCAGCAGTGATGTCAGAATGCTGCTGTACCCCAGCAGTGATGTCAGAATGCTGTTGTGCCACAGTAGTGATGTCAGAATGCTGCTGTACCCCAGCAGTGATGTCAGAATGCTGCTGTGCCACAGTAGTGATGTCAGATTGCTGCTCTGCCACAGCAGTGATGTCAGAATGCTGTTGTGCCACAGCAGTGATGCCAGAATGCTGCTGTGCCCCGGCAGTGATGCCAGAATGCTGCTGTGCCCCAGCAGTGATGCCAGAATGCTGCTGTGCCCCGGCAGTGATGCCAGAATGCTGCTTTACCCCGGCAGTGATGTCAGAATGCTGCTGTACCCCGGCAGTGATGCCAGAATGCTGCTTTAACCCGGCAGTGTTGCCAGAATGCTGCTGTGCCTCGGCAGTGTTGCCAGAATGCTGCTGTACCCCGGCAGTGATGCCAGAATGCTGCTGTGCCCCGGCAGCGATGCCAGAATGCTGCTGTACCCCGGCAGTGATGCCAGAATGCTGCTGTACCCCGGCAGTGATGCCGGAATGCTGCTTTACCCCGGCAGTGATGCCAGAATGCTGCTGTGCCCCAGCAGTGATGCCAGAATGCTGCTGTGCCCCAGCAGTGATGTCAGAATGCTGCTGTGCCCCAGCAGTGATGTCAGAATACTGTCATACCGCAGCAGTGATGTCAGAATGGTGCTGTGTCCCAGCAGTGATGTCAGAATGCTGCTGTGCCACAGCAGTGATGTCAGAATGCTGTTGTGCCACAGCAGTGATGTCAGAATACTGTTGTATCGCAGCAGTGATGTCAGAACGCTGCTGTACCCCAGCAGTGATGTCAGAATGCTGCTGTACCCCAGCAGTGATGTCAGAATACTGTTATATCACAGCAGTGATGTCAGAATGCTGCTGCACTCCAGCAGTGATGTCAGAATGCTACTGTACCCCAGCAGTGATGTCAGAATGCTGTTGTGCCACAGTAGTGATGTCAGATTGCTGCTGTGCCACAGCAGTGATGTCAGAATGCTGTTGTGCCACAGCAGTGATGCCAGAATGCTGCTGTACCCCGGCAGTGATGCCAGAATGCTGCTGTACCCCGGCAGTGATGCCAGAATGCTGCTGTGACCCGGCAGTGATGCCAGAATGCTGCTGTACCCGGCAGTGATGCCGGAATGCTGCTGTGCCCAGCAGTGATGCTAGGAATGCTGCTGTGCCCCAGCAGTGATGCCAGAATGCTGCTGTGCCCCAGTAGTGATGTCAGAATGCTGCTGTACCCCAGCAGTGATGTCAGAATGCTGCTGTGTCCCAGCAGTGATGTCAGAATGCTGCTGTGCCACAGCAGTGATGTCAGAATGCTGTTGTACTGCAGCTTTGATGTCAGAATGCTGCTGTACTGCAGCAGTGATGCCAGAACGCTGCTGTACCCCAGCAGTGATGCCAGAACGCTGCTGTACCCCAGCAGTGATGTCAGAATGCTGCTGTACCACATCAGTGATGTCAGAATACTGTCATACCGTAGCAGTGATGTCAGAATGATGCTGTACCCCTGCAGTGATGTCAGAATGATGCTGTTCCCCAGGAGTGATGTCAGAATGCTGCTGTGTCACAGCAGTGATGTCAGAATGCTGCTGTACCACAGCAGTGATGTCAGAATACTGTCATACAGCAGCTTTGATGTCAGAATGCTGCTGTACTGCAGCAGTGATGCCAGAACGGTGATGTACCCCAGCAGTGATGCCAGAATGCTGCTGCACCCCAGCAGTGATGTCAGAATGCTGCTGTACCACATCAGTGATGTCAGAATACTGTCATACCGCAGCAGTGATGTCAGAATGATGCTGTACCCCAGCAGTGATGTCATAATTCTGTCGTACTGCAGCTTTGATGTCAGAATGCTGCTGTACTGCAGCAGTGATGCCAGAACACTGCTGTACCCCAGAAGTGATGCCAGAATGCTGCTGTACCCTAGCAGTGATGTCAGAATGCTGCTGTACCACATCAGTGATATCAGAATGCTGCTGTACCACATCAGTGATGTCAGAATACTGTCATACCACAGCAGTGATGTCAGAATACTGTTGTGTCACAGCAGTGATGTCAGAATGCTGCTGTACCCCAGCAGTGATATCAGAATGCTGCTGTTCCCCAGCAGTGATGTCAGAATGCTGCTGTACCCCAGCAGTTATGTCAGAATACTGCTGTACCCCAGCAGTGATGTTAGAATGCTGCTGTACCCCAGCAGTGATGTCGGAATGCTGCTGTACCCCAGCAGTGATGTCAGAATGCTGCTGTTCCCCAGCAGTGATGTCAGAATGTTGCTGCGCCCAGCAGTGATGTCAGAATACTGTTGTACCCCAGCAGTGATGTCAGAATGCTGCCGTTCCCCAGCAGTGATGGCAGAATGTTGCTGCGCCCAGCAGTGATGTCAGAATGCTGTTGTACCCCAGCAGTGATGTCAGAATGCTGCTGTGCCCCAGCAGTGATGCCAGAATGGTGCTTTGCCCCAGCAGTGATGCCAGAATGCTGCTTTGCCCCAGCAGTGATGCCAGGATGCTGCTGTACCCCAGCAGTGATGTCAGAATGCTGCTGTACTCCAGCAGTGATTTCAGAATGCTGCTTTACCGCAGCAGTGATGTCAGAATGCTGCTTTGCCCCAGCAGTGATGTCAGAATGCTGCTGTGCCACAGCAGGGATGTCAGAATGCTGCTCTGCCCCAGCAGTGATGCCAGAATGGTGCTTTGCCCCAGCAGTGATGCCAGAATGCTGCTTTGCCCCAGCAGTGATGCCAGGATGCTGCTGTACCCCAGCAGTGATGTCAGAATGCTGCTGTACTCCAGCAGTGATTTCAGAATGCTGCTGTACCGCAGCAATGATGCCAGGATGCTGCTG
The DNA here is from genome assembly GCA_016271365.2 of Neoceratodus forsteri. NCBI lineage: Eukaryota > Metazoa > Chordata > Ceratodontiformes > Ceratodontidae > Neoceratodus > Neoceratodus forsteri. The sequence continues at coordinate 110,966,504 of JADMNL010000028.1, forward strand.
TACCCCAGCAGTGATGTCAGAATGCTGTTGTGCCACAGTAGTTATGTCAGAATGCTGTTGTGCCACAGCAGTGATGTCAGAATGCTGCTGTGCCACAGCAGGGATGTCAGAATGCTGCTGTGCCACAGCAGGGATGTCAGAATGCTGCTGTGCCACGGCAGTGATGTCAGAATGCTGCTGCGCCACGGCAGTGATGTCAGAATGCTGCTGCCCCGGCAGTGATGTCAGAATGCTGCTGTGCCCCGGCAGTGATGTCAGAATGCTGCTGTGCCCCAGCAGTGATGCCAGAATGCTGCTGTGCCCCAGCAGTGATGCCAGAATGCTGCTGTACCACAGCAGTGATGCCAGAATGCTGCTGTACCACAGCAGTGATGCCAGAACGCTGCTGTACTGCTGTGTAGTGATGTCACAACTGTGGTACAACAGCATAGAATCTCGTGTCTATTAATATTTCTTTGCTTACCCACCATTGCAGATTCCTCATGATGAGAAATATCAGCAAGACAGAAAACGCCCCAAGTTGAGCTATTTCATAAAAGATGAACTGATATAAAATGTTGCCAGTTCATGTAGTTGTAACTTAAAGGGTTAGTTTAAAAAATGCATTTTATGATTGCCAACATTCCGTAAAGATTACTGATGTAGCTGGTAATTTGATTCTGACTCTTTTTTTCTTTAAAAAAGTGAAAAACAAACTGCCCACCGTACTGGTGTTATCACACAAACACGGATTTGTTTACATTCCTTGATCCGCTCCAACGGCATCTTTCCTGGACTTGGGAACACCCACAACACAGTCTAGCCCCTCAGGATGCAGTGGGAGTTTAGGAGGTTATTGCATCATGAGACCAGCACTGTTTGTGGGTGTTTCTAATGCTCAGGAAGTATGCAGTAAGAACAGATCCAGGATTGTAAATAAAATAAGATTGTTGATAAATATACATTGCTATGCATTTCAGTTCTACTACACAAGGAGACTGACAAAACAAACGGCAGCATCAATGAATTTTAGAGAAGATAAGCAATCATAAAATGTAGGTTTTTAACTAGAAATAATATGATGAAAACAGATTGACAGTGTCCCTTTAAATCAAATTAAATGTTAGTTTCAAGTTCAAGTTTCAAGTTTATTGCATGAAAGACTCCGTTGAGCAAGCTCATTCACAAGGAGGTCTTGAAGCACATACACATACAGTTCGCAATTACATAGAAAGGAGATATAAAATGTAGAACAACAAAGAAAAAAATATGTATAATACAAGAGGTATACACAATAGAAGTCCTTATGATATATATGCAGTACATCCCAGCTTTAACCTTGCCCTAAATTATGCTACAATTATGCAACACATTTCCTGTTGCTTGCTCTGATTTCAGTTTATTTGAGCATAGGTCAAAGCAGAGTTACTGTAGAAAGGGGTAAATGAATTAAAACAAGCTTGTAACATGGCAAAAAAAAAAGCAGTGGAGAATAAAGAAAAGAGATTGGAGGAATGAGATCATGTGGTACATCAGAAACCATGGTCTAATATCATAGTAGATCATGGTAGCGACCAGGGGCGAGCAAAAATAATTAGACCACGGTTGGGATGTTACTGGTGCTGCATAGCGTGTGTCAGCAGGGAGCAGTCTGTACACAGTGCAGCAGAGAAAGTGATGAGCTCAGTGGCGTCCGACTTGCAACACACGAAGTGATGTCACAGAGCTCACTGACTGGGACAGCTAGTGTAGGAAATAGCAATCATAACAGAAAGTCTAAAATAGTAGCAGAGCAGGGTCGGTTAAAAAGCAAATCTCACCAGGGGCGATAGGAAACAAAGGAATAGCGCTGAGTAGAACACGCGGGAGAACACCACGGAATCAGTGCAGCAATGTAAGGAGCCATAGCACGATAGGGCTGGAATAGGACAGAAAGTATGAAGCGCAGTAAAAGTGCCCGTCACCCGTAGCTGTAGCGCGTCTTTATGGCACTATGGAAATGTGGACAAATACCCAGAATACAACAGCAAACAACAGCAGAAGTATTGTACAATGGACCTGAAACGCAGGAAGAAATACACAGAGAAAAGAAATTGCGTACAGTCAGCAGTCTGTATGTGAGTGCTGCATATTATACCCACTTCTTGTATAGCGACCAAAAAGCACATCAGTATAATAATAGAGTGGAATTCTCCAACGTGCATGCGCATGTTTGTAACTGTATACAAAGTTAGAGACACACTAGTGAGACACTGGAAAATAATATTTTCACTGCACTTTGGTATTGATAATATTGTTGTGTAATAATAATGTAACCCCTAGATGGCGCTATCCCAGGGGCTACTACCCCTGCCTGATTTGCCACTAACAGGTTGAGGGGCCTGGATCCAATGGCGGGTGCCTCCACCCAGAGGTCAGGGTTTGCAATAGTTAAACTAACTTGGTCACAGCCCTCTGGGACACTGCAACCCCTTTCTTCCCAGTAGTGGCCCACACAATATATCAGAATTACCTTCACAGTATACACTTACCCCAGGTCTAGTTCCGCACTGGGACATCCTGTGAAATGAGATACAGTGCAACAGTCACAGTACAGTACTTTAACATAGACAAATACCTCCAGGCAGTATAACTTTGCTGAAACAAGCAGCTCTATTTATTTAGGGGGATATAACAAGGACGGAAATCAGGTTAGTGGCTTATCACTCTAATAATCTACCTATGGCTCTGTGCACAGGCCTATCCCTTATCAGTTACTGTCCCTGGGTACCCAAGCCCTAGTGGCTAGTCCAAACCGGCAGCTGGTAGGGCCATTTCACACAGAGAAAAGGAGAATTAAACAGTCAGCAGTACAGTAATTCCATTTGGATTTAATGTGGCAATTCAACAGGAGCGACCCTGAATTAGTACTCACGACCTCCAAATAAGATAGGGTCCTTCAATGTCAGCAGGGCTCACTTGAGGTACAAAAACCTCTTCACACATCCATATAAAAGAAAGCACTATACCAGGCAGGCTGCATCTGTATCCCGATCGCAATTACTGCACAATACCGGGAGAACACACAGCAGATTCAGTTCCTGACAGACCGAGTGGAATTTTCAGCAATTTCTCCAGTCTTCTACAGGGTGAGCCTGGTTTCTACTCTTCAGAGATCCTTTGATTCTTTTCACAGGACAGATTCAGTCCTAACAAGCTGTTACACAAGCTGCAGACCGGAACTCCTGGGCCTTACACGTTTTGGCTAAAACTGCACACTGAAAAAGCACAGGGCTCCTTCCTTCTTCACTGCCAAAGCTCAACTGAAACTCCAACCGACAAAAACCGGGCACTTCCTTTGAGTTCCTCCCAGTTATTGACTGGATTGGCTGTCACTCACAATAGACTGCTGCTGTTGGTCCAAAAAGGCACTGAAGTCTAAACTACATCTCCCAGAGTCACTGCCCATACAATCCTCTTGTGGCTGGCTCAGATTATGAGTCCAAGTTCTGATTCGTCCAAGGCACCATTTTAGAGCTAGCTTACCCCCACACTGATTGGTCCAGTTCAGCAGTTCAAAACTAGAATGGGGAACTAGCAGACACAGTTCTGACTGCAAAGAAAGCAGGTTAGACAAACTGTAATTTCATTATTACTCTAAATAATTTCTGGCAAACAGTTACATCTTTCACATAGGTTCCCTTTGCACTCCTAGTGACTGCAAAAATGAAGTGAATTGGCAGCAGCTCGAGTGGTACTCAGAGAAGAAACACACAGTCCCCCATACAAACTAATTATGTCTGCAAGCAGACAGCTCTTAAAGAGACAGTACCAGAGGTTCTAAAAACACTCACTGATAAATGGCTTAAACGCCAAACACCATTCAGGCTTGGAGCATTCAAGCAAGCTCCTGGAAGTCTTTTGGGAACCCCCATTTGCAGGGGGGTTACACCCTTCCTGGCCTGGGAAAGCTTGACGTCCGCTGTAGCAAGTACTCTATAAGTTTCAACTGCAACCATATACATTTGCATTAGGCTCGCATAGTAATCATCAGTCAATATATCATTTTACCAAGAACACATTTCTGAAACATTGCAGTACGTCACCTTTACACAGTATTACATACACATTGTACCATAACTCAAGTTATTACCTCTTGTACATGAAACCTGAAGAGGGGCCCTTCCCTATCAGTTACCTTGGGGCTGGACGGGCAAGGGCACCATACTAGAGGGCAACACAAGTAACTTGGAGTTAGCACTGATGCTCAGTTTGGGCAATGAGCTCGGGACACATACACCTTTTATGGACAACATTGAGAGGCAACCACAGGCCTCCCAAGGAATCATAACTGAGGTGCACCACAGGCTTTACAGCTCGACCAGTCTTTCTAGGGGAACTGTTACAGTCTCTGCACTCTGAGCCTCATTTTCAGCATTGTCCTCACTTGTCAGGGAGTCTCCATGGGGGTAGAGAGGCTAGGAACTTGGGGCACTTTCAGCTCCAGGAGTTACAGTTTCTGAGTCCACAACATTTGGCTCGCATGGAGAGCTTTGGACACTGGCAGTGGACTGTCAGGGCACTCAAAATACTCTTCTTGTTCGGGTGTATCACCAGTCTGCCCAATCTATCATTTTCCTCCCTGAAAACTCAAACAGTTCAACCATGCACAATGATTCCATTTCATCTGATCTGATGCTTTGCACTTCACTTTCTGGGAGCAATGGCTCCAGGGATGAAGCTGGGGCTTAGACAGTCCAGAAGGCCCAGCTTTGTCTCCAGTATTGACTAGGGATTGCCCGAAACAATTGACTCAGTTCGTAAGAAGGATAGTATTCAAAGTCACTCTCACTTTCTTCCGATATGGACTGACAGTCATGCTCAACTGGGACTTGTGGAGGAACACTGTAACTTTGCTTCTGTAGGTGCAGACTTTCTTGATCTTTTCTTAGCAGCAGCTCTGGTCACTGGTCCAGAGGGGCATCTTCAGGCTCAGACTCAATTAAGATTTGTCCAATGGGCAGTAATGATTTCTATGCATTGTTTTACATCTTTTGAATTATTCTCAGGCCTTACTTTGTACACTGGCAGATCATCTAGTTTGCCCACTACAATGTGAGGGAGATGGTGCTATCTGTCAGCAATCTTGTGCTTGCCATGCAGTCCCAGATTTCTTAATAACAATCGATCTCCTCCTGGAGTTCCTATTGCTTCACCTTTTTATCATACCTTTCTTTGTTGGCCAGATTTCTTTTGGCAGCCATGGTTTGAGCCAGTTAGTACGCATGAGTTAGCTGGGCCTTTAACTTTGCACATACTGTAAATAGTTGTCAGCTTGAACCCCATCAGGAGAGACCCCAAACACACATCTACTGGTAGTCGAGCTTCTCTTCCAAACATCAGGTAGGGGAGAATCCAGTGGCATCACTTTTGGTGCAGTAGGCATGTACCAGGGTGCTAATTTGTTGGCTCCATCTAGGCTTGTCCTTTGGGTGCAGGGTGCCTAGCATATCTAGCAAAGTGCGGTTGAAACGTTCAGGCTGTGGGTCCCCTGGGGTGGTAAGGAGTGGTTCTGGACTTTGCACTCCCACAGAGAAGCATCTCTTTGATCAGACGACTCTCAAAGTCTCCCTTGATCAGAATGGATTCTTTGTGGAGCCCCATAGTGAACAAAAAAGTTTTCTACAAGTACTTTGGCCACAGTGGATGCTTTCTGGTCTTTGGTGGGAAAGCTTGGGCATATCTCGTGAAATGGTCAGTGACCACCAGCACATTACTGATATTTCTTTGATCGGACTCCAAACTCAGAAAATCAATACAGACCAGCTCCATGGGTGCACTGGTGGTGATGTTAACAAGGGGGGCAGCCCTCTGGGGCAAAAGCTTCTCTGTAAGCAGCGACTACAAGTTCGAATGTGTTGCTCACATCAGCCCCATCTTAGGCCAATAGAATCTGGATCTCACCAAGTCAAGTGTTCTGTCTATACCAAGGTGCCCCATGTGGTTGTGCAAGGACCTCAGTACTGAGTCTCGAGAAGCAGTGGGCAGCACTAGTTGTTGTTTGTCTACTTGTCCCCTCTGTCTACTGTTTCTCTGTATAACAGTTTATTGATCAGTTTCAACTTAGGACCTTCTTTGTATAACAGTGCAGTTCTCAAATCAGTGGCGTAATTTGGACACATCTTTTCCTGCATAGAGGCTTCTAAAGCTGCTTTGATCATGGGATCGTGATTGAGCCGCGAATACTGTCATTGTCCAGCTGAGGCAGTGCACCAATGTCTATTGCAGAAAAGTGGATAAGCAGCAGGTATGCAATTCTCAGAGGCTCCCAAGCAATCCACCATGCAGTCCACTGCGTCCGTGGACATTTGTTCCTCCCTGTCAAACTTCCGGCAGAGTGCCCAATGTCAGGTTCTGCCAATCGACCCAATCATTCTGGGGAACAGGCCTCCCGGAGAGAGCATCAGCATCTATGTGGTTCAGACCTGCTCGGTATTCGAGCATAGTCATATGTAGATAGCAAAAGCCACCTATGGCCAGTGGCATCCAACTTAGCTGAGGTCTGCACATAGGTCAAAGGATTAGTTGCAGTTTTACTAGTATTTTAGCCCCATACAAGTACTCATGGAATTGGTCAACAATAGCCCACTTCAAAGCTAGGAACTCTAACTTATGTGACAGGATAGTTCTTTTCGGATGGGGTCAGGCTTCTACTGGCAAAGGCCACTGGTCTCAGGCCATTCTCGTGTTTCTGGTCCAACACAGCCCCCAACCCTTGCAAGCTAGCATCAGTGTGCAGGACGTAGGTTTTCTTGGATCAGCATAGGCCAGCACTGGAGCATGGGTAAGTTGATATATGATCTCATGAAAAGCAGTCTCACAATCAGAGTCCAGCGGGCCCCAAATACTTCACTCGGATGAAAATACACTCTTTCAGTCTTGAGGACGCTGACTTTGGTATTTTTGTGGGTTGGGGATACCCTTGAGTAAGGTTAAGTAAAGGGAGGATCACTCTTGAATAGTCCTTGATGAGCTCACTGATAATAACCACAGAATCCCAGGAATCTTGCAGTTCTTTTAGATTTTTGGCGTGGCCAGTGGTCCAGGCCTCAACTTTGCTTGGGTCGGGTCTCTATTCCCTCGTGGATACTATGTGTCCCACATACTTTACTGATGTTTGAAAGAATTGACACTTATCAATGGATCAGTTTACGCAAAAGTCCTCCAGTCGGTCCAATACCTTAAATAATCTGGTCTCATGTTCCTCCAGTGAGCTGCCAAACACAATAACATCATCTAGTATACCAGGCACTCTAGTGAGTTCATGTCCCCACTGCACGCTCCATCAATCGCTGAAAAGTGGCTGGGGCACCTAGAACCTTTGAGGCATCCTCATGAATTCATAGAAGCCAAGCGGACAGATAAAGGCTGCTCTTCTCACGGGTCCTCTGGGGCCATCGGGATCTGGTAGTACCCACTGCGGAGATCCAGCACAGAGAACCACTTGCTCCCGTTTAGGCAGTCCAAAGCATCCTGAATGCGGGGGCATTGTGACTGATCAGGGATAGTCCGCGGTTTACATAAGATAATCCACACACATCCTTATGTTCCATTCTTTTCCTCCACTACCAGAATGGGGAAGCATAAGGGCTTCTGGATTCTTGTATTACACCAGCAGCTAACATCTCTTGCAGATGCCGCCTCACATCATCTATGCCAGCAGGTGCCAGGCGTCGAGACCTCTCACCAAATGGTCTTTCGTCATGCAGATGGATATTGTGCTCAGCTCCTTGCACCATCCCACATCCCATTCCTTTAAAGAAAACACCTGGTCTCTCTGGGCAAGCTTCTCACTGATCCTCACTTTCCATTCAGCTGGCAGCGGGAGCGTCGCCGAAATCAAACAAGTTGTATGCTACTTGTCATTCTTCCTTGAACTCTTGCTGTTGGGTAGCACTGCAGTGTCTGCACAATGCACATTAGCCAGGATGCAACCTCTGTTTACTCTAATGTCTCTTTCAGACACATTATGAACTTGGACCATTACCCTTCTGGCATAAGCATGGGCTCTAGCAGGCAAAATACTAGGCTTGACCAGCAGTCCCTCTGGCAATTTTTCCATCGCCTGGTGCATCCAACATTAATATTTATTCTTTAACATCCTTTCTGATACGGACCTCTCCTTGCAGGTACACTGGGCATTTGCGCTTGTGATCAGAGACTCAGGATCCTTCTTCCACAATTCGAATTCTGTTCCTCTTGTTCTGTTTTTCAGTATCTCTGTGCCTCTATAGCCTTCTTAATTAAAAGCCGAACTCTTAAAGTTTCTACTTAGTCTTTGGACTCCTTTTTTTCATAACACAATCTATGCAGCCTTCCCGAACATATGAGCATTTGTTCCAATCAACAAAGGACACCATCATACAGTCCAGTGGGGGCACGCTAGGGCTAGGTCTCTACTTGTTCAGCCACTCCAGCCACGGAGGTGGGAAAGACAGCAAATTCGGATATACCGGAATAGGGGTAGGCCTTCTCACTTAACCCCATACATGCAGTCCTTCTAATGGTTGTAAGGGTCGTCTGACAGATGCTTCTGATACCAATCCTGGAACATAATCGTCACTTGGGAGCCACTGTCTAATACAGCTCTTGTAGACACTCCATTCACCTTTACAGTGGTCTCCATGGAGGGACCCACTATTCTGGACCAGTCTGGAGAGGCGTAGTAGGGGGCCTGGGCAACTGACTTTGCCACAAAGGGCGTGAATTAGCATTTTTTGGTGCCCTCACTGGGATCATGTCGTGCACTTAACCACTGATTTCTTCTCAAGCTCTCCTTGTAGCCTATATGCAACTTTGTCCAGTGTCTTTTGGGACTGGCATTCCCTTTTCATGTGCCCATCTTTCCCACAATTATAGCAAAACATACTTTCTGGAGTTTGAGCTGGCCGAGGCGCCACTGGGAGCCAGGGCGGGGTATTACTAACTGGAAACCTGGAATTTGCCATCTCTGTCTGCGATGTGATAAGCATTTGGAGACATCTCGTCAGTTTCTCCACTTCCATGGTCAAGGAATTGAGTTTGAGCTGTTATCAGCAGGAGATACACGGTGGGTACCCCCACCCCATAGCAGATGCAGTAAGGATAGTAGGTCAGGGCCCGTGCTTGCAGGCGTGGCCTTCATAAAGGGACTGTTTTGAATTCTTGGATCTCTCTCAACAGTTCGCCCCATTGTGGCATATCTTTTTCCTTGTCAGAGCACTCATTGACTGTCAACCTCTGCCCTGAGACTTCACTTGATGGGTCACCCTCAGTCTACTCGGGTCGTGCTACAGCTGTTGGTGCAGGTACCTCGAGGTGAGCTTTTCTCAACTCCTCGAATTCTCTCATTAACTCATCATAGGAGGGTGGGATTCCAGTCGATTTGCCAGGCGTAACTGAAGCAACAGCAGTTCTGAGAAGGGGCAGACTTAGGATTCTGTCAGTCTGGTTCGGTCCAGTTCAATCAGCTGGCAAACTACCCTTTCTGAGGCATTCTTGCAACAATTTTTCCAGCCGAGAGACATACACAGACAACAACTCCCTGGTACTGTTGTGCATTTCTTACTCTCCACCATAGGTCCTCATCAGAATCTGGGCTCCCATACACATCTCCAAGGCCTCAAGATAGGCCTGTGCAGTCGCTTCAGGGTTACGGCCCGTTTAGCACGGATGGTAGCCAGGGCAGGACCTCGGAGGCTCTCTCAACCTCTTTCGCTGCCTTCCCGAGCATTGCCATTCTAGCACTTGGGGCAACATAGTCTATCCAGGTCTCCCAGTCATCCTCCCCTGAGTGGGGAGGTGCCAGAGAAGATCCTCAACCTTCGTAAGAGTCGTGACTAATGGCAGGTGCAGAAATAGGAGTCTCGCATTGGTTCAGCCACCATTACGGGCACTGGAGCAGGGGAGGTGTTGGGGAGGAACACCCCAAGTGGCAAGAATAGTTTCTTCAAGTCCTCCACAGTTTTCCCTCTCCCAGCAACCATTCAGCAAATTTCTCCTCAAAGTTTCAGAAAGTGGTGGGGCTGATTCCCCGGGTCTTTACTGTCCTTAGTTATCACTCTCCAAGCAGTGAGGCTCCTCTGGGGTAATGGTCTGTGGCACTTTGGAGCTATCTATGGGATCCTAAACTCCACTAGGCCAGGGAGTGTGGGTGAGCAGATTAGCATGCCGACCCACCACCACAGGGTTTGTAAACCTTCCACCTTGGAAAGTACTCCTCACAGTGTCCGTATTGATACCAGGGGATGTCCAGGATAAGCATAGCATTTTGGGGGTCGATCTCTCCCAGTACACCACCCACCAGCCGTGCACAGCCACTTCTGTCGGGTACCTATTTTTTCTTAACAGTGGTTCGTAAATATGGCCACTAGAGGACACACAATCCCAGCGGTGAGCCTCAAGATGTAACCCCTAGATGGCGCTATCCAGGGCTACTACCCTGCCTGATTTGCCACTAACAGGTTGAGGGGCCTGGATCCACGGCGGTGCCTCCACCCAGAGGTCAGGGTTTGCAATAGTTAAACTAACTTGGTCACAGCCCTCTGGGACACTGCAACCCCCTTCTTCCCAGTAGTGGCCCACACAATATGTCAGAATTACCTTCAGTATACACTTACCCCCAGGTCTAGTTCCGGCACTGGGACCTCCTGTGAAATGAGATACAGATTGCAACAGTCACAGTACAGTACTTTAACATAGACAAATACCTCAGGCAGTATAACTTTGCTGAAACAAGCAGCTCTGATTTATTTAGGGGATATAACAAGGACAGGGGAAATCAGGTTAATTAGCTTATCACTCTAATAATCTCCCATGGCTCTGTGCACAGGCCTATCCCTATCAGTTACTGTCCCTGGGTACCCAAGCCCTAGTGGCTAGTCCAAACCGTGGCAGCTGGTAGGGGCCATTTCACACAGAGAAAAGGAGAATTAAACAGTCAGCAGTACAGTAATTCCATTTGGATTTAATGTGGCAATTCAACAGGGAGCGACCCTGAATTAGTACTCACGACTCAAATAAGATAGGGTCCTTCAATGTCAGCAGGGCTCACTTGAGGTACACAAACCTCTTCACACATCCATATAAAAGAAAGCACTATACCAGGCAGGCTGCATCTGTATCCCATCGCAATTACTGCACAATACCCGGGAGAACACAGCAGATTCAGTTCCTGACAGACCGAGGAATTTTCAGCAATTTCTCCAGTCTTCTACAGGGTGAGCCTGGTTTCTACTCTTCAGAGATCCTTTGATTCTTTTCACAGGACGGATTCAGTCCTAACAAGCTGTTACACAAGCTGCAGACCGGAACCTGGGCCTTACACAGCTTTTTGACTAAAACTGCACACTGAAAAGCACAGGGCTCCTTCCTTCTTCACTGCCAAAGCTCAACTGAAACTCCAACCGACAAAAACAGGCACTTCCTTTGAGTTCCTCCCAGTTATTGACTGGATTGGCTGTCACTCACAATAGACTGCTGCTGTTGGTCCAAAAGGCACTGAAGTCTAAACTACATCTCCAGAGTCACTGCCCATACAATCCTCTTGTGGCTGGCTCAGATTATGAGTCCAAGTTCTGATTCGTCCAAGGCACCATTTGAGTCTAATCTACACTGATTGTCCAGTTCAGCAGTTCAAAACTAGAATGGGAACTAGCAGACACAGTTCTGACTGCAAAGAAAGCAGGTTAGACAAACTGTAATTTCATTATTACTCTAAATAATTTCTGGCAAACAGTTACATCTTCACATAGGTTCCCTTTGCACCCTAGTGACTGCAAAAATGAAGTGAATTGGCAGCAGCTCAGTGGTACTCAGAGAAGAAACACACAGTCCCCATACAAACTAATTATGTCTGCAAGCAGACAGCTCTTAAAGGACAGTACCAGAGGTTCTAAAACACTTTCACTGATAAATGAAGCTTAAACGCCAAACACCATTCAGGCTTAGGAGCATTCACAAGCTCCTGGAAGTCTTTTGGAACCCCCATTTGCAGGGGTTACAATAATAATAAGACTAACCTCTAAACAGCAAGCCATGTACAAGTGGATTAAGCCACGAGAAAGGATGGGTCTACAGTGGAATTAATCTATGGTTGGGTGGTTGGACGCGCTCGGCCTTCGGCCTCATGCCCCAACACCCCCTTACCCCCCAACCATGGATTAATTCCGCAGTAGACCCATCCTTTCTCGTGGCTTAATCCTTATATATACTATACAAAATAATATCTGAACAACCATGCACAACAAGGCTGATGTTTCCATCTCAGGGTGAGATAACATCCTAGAGACCTCTCGAGCTTCACTGTCAAGATCTATGATGTCATATCACCCCCTCGACGGAAACTGAGCCTTGTTATGTATGGTTGCCCATACACTGTTCTATGATAACATTTCACACCTGGATTGAAACACAGCCTTGTTGTAGATGGCTACCCATACATTATTCTTTACATTGCTCAAGTTTCACTATTATGGTCTATGATGTAATTTAAGCCCTTGACTGAAACATAGCCTTGTTGTGTATGGTTGTCCATGCATCATTTTATATGTACTCAGTATTTGTTGGTTTCCTTGGCAATCTTGTTATACCAGCATCTTGTCACCCCTCCACCCCCACACCCCGGTCGCACCTAAAAACCAGCTTTGATTCAGTGTGCCTTTCCTAGTCATATTTTTCAGTAAGTAACCTCTTCTTACTGAAGAGGGATACCAGTGATTTGGAGGAGCCTACAGAATGCTGTGCTGTTTTCCTATAATATGTGTTGCTTTATGTCTAGACTGGATGAATTCCTAGGGTACAAAAAGTAAGAGGAAACCAGGGAGCTAGGGATCAGGTGATGAAGAATTATAAAAGAGGAGTCTACTGGCCCAGTGGCATCTGTGTTGGTGTGTTGTGCTGCCATGTAAGGGACGCAGGTTGGAACTGTGGCCCCCAGGCCCTGGCTCTGGGCTGGCAGAGCTCTGGAAGAGCTGTGGAGGCAGCGCTCTCATACTGGGGAGGGCAGGACACCAGATGCTGGATTAAAGAGGAACACACCATGCCTCTTATTTGTTTATATATTTTATTTACACTTTTCCTGGAGTAAGCAGGCAGATCCGACCCTGGACCATCATGGAGCCAGCCAGCTGCATTTTACAGATTTTTCTCCCTGAGCCCCACGAGCATGCAGTGGGCAGAGTGGCTGGGCTCCACCTCCGCAGAGCCAGCCTTGTGCCCTGGACATGGGGCCCCTCCCTGTTCTGGCAGCATGTATGCACTGACACCCAGCCGCTGCTGGGTGTCAGTCAGTGTGCCGCACTGTCCCCCCTCCTCAAGGAAGGAGAGCTGTCTATGGATGCTCAGTCCTTCCTCACCCTTGCCAGCCCCCGAGCAACCCAAGTCCATTTCCGAACCCGGATCGCTGGCATGGCATGAGGTGTGGCGTCCAGCACCTCAACCCTCAGCGCCACTGGGCCTCTTATGGTGGTTACTGGTTGTCCTTGGCATTGTAGGTCATCATATATTGCCAGGCAAGGGCAAATACCTCAGCATTGTAGGTCACCATATCTTGCCAGCCAAGGGCACATCTACAGGACAGGAGCAGTGCACCACACTGTGTAACAGGGAGGTGGGCAGTGCCAAGGGGAGAAAATTGGGAAATAGCTCCCAGTGCATCTGATGATAGCTGGTCACACCCCGTAGACAAATGTCTTGTTGCGGAGTCCTCCCTCCCCCACCTTGCAGTGGCTTTCTGGTGGCAGCAGGAGCTGCTTCACTTCCCATGAGGAATGTGATGGACCTGAATGAAGCCTGTGGTGGCTGAAGTGACTGGGGTGCCACAGTGAGACCTAGAGACCTGTAGGAGAGGAGTGTGGTAAAGCCTAGCAAAGTAAGGCACCAGCGAGCACAGGGTAAAAATAAAAAAGGCTTCATTGTGTTTTTCTTCTCTTTGTATTGCAGAGATGTGGAAATAGATGAGCTAAAGACTCAGCTTTCCCGAATGCAGGAAGATTGGATTGAAGAGGAATGCCATAGAGTCGAGGCCCAACTGGCCCTAAAAGAGGCCCGGAAGGAGATCAAACAGCTGAAGCAGGTCATTGATACTGTCAGGAACAACCTGTCAGAGAAGGACAAGGGCATCCAGAAGTACTTTATTGATATCAACATCCAGAACACGAAGCTGGAGACCCTGCTCCAGAGCATGGAGATTGCTCAGAATGGAACTGTGCGAGACGAGATGGCAACAGAGTCGGCAGGGGGCTCCCCTGCCAGGTCCCTCACCCGAAGCTCCACCTACACCAAGCTGAGTGACCAGGTGGCAGTGGACAAGAATGCAGGTGACTTTCAAAGCATTTCAACTGAGGAGACAGCAGACAGTGGCTTTGTAGGCATAGAAGACACCTTGAGTAGAACGGACCTGCTTGATCAGAGCTTGTTGTCCTCAAGGATTGACTGCTCTGCTGAAGAGGCCTCCCTTCAAACATCCTACATGACCATGAGCTCAAGGCTTCCTCACAGTTCTACTTATGAGAAACTAGCCAGCTCTCACTGCAGCTTTGAAATGGGGGTCCAGGCTACTGATGTCGAGGAGCGAGCCATACAGACTGACTTTGTTCAATACAATCCTGACCTGGACATCATTATGGAGAAGGTGATGAAATCCCAGGCCTGTAGCCCAAGCAGCCCAACATCTATGTGGGCCTCTGACGTTGAAGATCTAGGACCAAGTCTGAACTGCCAAGTCGGCAACACTGATAGAGTGCTGGACCTGGTCCCTAGTGACCCTAACTCAGCCATTGTAGTGACTGGCAGAGAGGGAAAGGATTTGTCAAGTAGCCAGGTTGAGTTTTCAGGTGCCACAAATCCTACAGTGCAACAGCCCACCAGCATGAGCCAAGTAGACAGTGCCATTTACAGTATGGATGAAGATTCCAGTGAGGCAGGCCAAGACGTAGTCCCACAGAAAACGTACTGGAATCGCCATTTCTTAGTCGACTTTTTGGCAGTGGCCGTGCCAGTTGTGCCCACTGTGGCTTGGCTATGCCGCACCCAGCGGCGGCAGGGTCAGCCCGTCTACAATATCAGCTCACTGTTGCGTGGCTGCTGCACAGTTGCTTTGCACTCCTTACGGAAAATGGGTTGCCGGCCCGTTAGCAGAAGCTCGCAAGTATAGTAACAGAACCAAAATTTATTGCATTCATGAGGTCCAAGCTATGTTTTCTCATGACGACACTCATTGACGCTGAATGTACATTTTCACATGCAAGACTAATCCTGCGAATGTTTAGTCATGGCGAAGACTGATTTCATGTGTCACCTGTTGGTCCAACATCTGGACAAGTTATTCATCTGGATAATAAGAACCGCTTTAACTCCTTCACTGATTCAGAAAAAGGCAGAAAGAACATTTGTCGCCAGAAACAAACCATTGATATTGATGATGGGTACTAAGTGTCAGATGCTAAGTGATTTAGTTTTGATGTGTGAAGGTCTAAGTCACTTCTTGTCAATATATGTAGCACATGTAGTGTGATCTAGGCTCAACAGTATATCTTTGCTGATATGTGTGTGTGTGTGTGGGGGGGGGGCATCCACCTACTTCCTGTATGTAGAACTAATGTGCTTCCACACACTTTTGTTGGCATTATTCCATGGGAGGAGAGACAGCTGGAATGTTTTCACTGCAGTCTATCAGCAAATGATTTGGACAAAATTCCTGTTCCAATGAAAGAGGCCTATTATTTTAAACTCTGTTAGAATGTACTTTCAAAGATCACAGATCGCTCAGAGAAGCACTTTTAATCCAATACCGGAGGTTAAATTTGTAGAATTTCTGTTTTCTTTTTAATTGTTCTTTTATTCTGCATCCTCTGTGCCATCCCTATCAGCCCTTGCCAATTCCTGGCCTGCCCCCCCTGCATGGTCGTCAGGCTCCCCAAACCCCTACGAGGTCCGTATCCAGTGGGTGGATGGACACTGCAGAGCCTGACAGTACTGCTAACATTACTGGCTGGCCAGGCATTTTCCATTTTCCCCCCTTTCAGTTTGAAGGTCTGCAGCAAGGGCTCCAGGGTGTGAAACCAGCTGACCTTTCTCCCCCTCTGTCCCCTGCCACTCTGCCTGTTACATCCCTGATGGTCACCCAGGTGGGAAATGTGTGGAGTCCCAGTCTGCTTCCACCCAGCCAGCCCTCTGAACCTGGGTTGCTGGCGTCATGGGTGACAGTGCTTCCGTTGTCCCAACAGGTCAGTTTCCTGAGCATCTCTGCCTTTTAGGAAGCGTAACAGGTCATGTGTTAATCTAAGTATATAAGCACTATAAGTGGGGGTTGCGGGTTGGGTTTTCTGGTTCCAACAGATTATGACTGCTCATATTGGGCAAATGGGAATCAGACTAAGAATGTAATATATAGGGATATAGGGAAATAAACTCTGCACTCAACAGAAAACCACACAATAATGTTACACAGCTAGTCTTCATCTGTCACACTGTAAAGGCCACCTGTCTCAAATCATACAAAAACCTGCCTCTGTCCTTCCACTCTTTCATAATCCCATTCCACCCCCACCCTCACTCACCTTTATATCTCTGCCTGTTACCACTGTCACTGTCAGAAGTCTTACCTCCACCCCCCCCCCCGCATCCACAATGAAGGGAGAATTCCATTCAGTCTTGCTTGGCCAATTTTCAGAGGGTCTCCATCCTCCATAACCCCCATATTGCTCCAACTACTAGCTGCTCCCTCAGGTCCTATTACATTGGGAAGGGGGAGCAGAATGAACACTATGTAGCCAGGCGGGTGCAATTTCATACAGCAGGCAAGCATTAGGCAGACTGTCATTGGCAAGATCTGGAGGGTGGCACTTAAGTATATCTATAATTGCAAAAAAAAAAAAAGAAATGTGCTTATGCATCTATTAGAGCAAAGCACAAAGTATAAAAAGTCAGTAAAAATACCCTAGAACCTTGGTGAATCTGTGGTGTGTGTTACTCTGAGTTTCAGCAATCGTGCAATGCAGCATTTATGCTATACTGATTTTGGCACCATCTATCCAAGCATTCTGTGTCCAGTTTATACTTTGTCTGCCAAGGAAGCACTAAAATTAGCATATGCCAACTCTGCATCACATGATTGTTCAGACCCTGAGGAATGAGATGCGCAGTGACTCCACAGAAGGGCATTGTGTTTCCGATCTGGTGACCCAGGTTCAGAAGTGGATCCTGAGAGCCAGGATCATTGTGGCTAGGGCTGGGAATGGCTGCTGCACACAGCGTAAGCTGGCATTAGAGGGAAATGCCTGGGGAGCCAGTTCCCTGATAAGGAGTGGCAGCAGCCCATAGTGTGCCGCTACAACCAAGGTCTTCAGAGGCACCTCTTGATGTTCGTGAAGGTGGGAGGGACTGAAGAGGACAGAAAAGGAAAAGCACAAAATGTGACAGGGACTGCCTGTTGGCACAGTATTAGAGCTCTCATTCATGATCTCTGTAACCTGGGTTCATGCCCTGAGCCTGGATATTGGAGGATAGGCCAAGAGGAGGAAGATCCAGTGTCTGGACTGCTCTCCTCCAGGGTGGGGTCAAAGTAGTGCTTGGTTTTAGCCTGGACCCTAGTGGTAGCTGGGGGACAGACCACTGAGACTGCAGTGTAGGGGGTTGAGGCACGGCAGATGTCCAGCATGCTGTGTACATAAACATACGCAGCACCCTTTGATGCCATTGCATGCAAGCTGCTTTGTACCACATGTTATGAGTGGAAGATGGGAAAAACACCCTGTCTAATAGGATGATTTCTCCAACCCCTGGCAGGCCCTGCACTGATGACCTGGAGTGGCTCCAACCAGATCCTGTTCAGTGGACTGAACTAGGCTCCCCACCACCGTTGGGGGGGGGGGGTTAACTCATGGGGGAATCTGGAGCCGGTAAGTCCGGGAGATGCCAGTTGATGGGGCTGGGGGGTTCAGAGAGGAGAAAATGCCAGCTAGGATGGGGGGAGAAACATGAACAATAACACAAAAGAAATGTACCATGAGCCTTCTACATGATGATTGTCTTCTCTTCGGGCTCCAATCTGTATAGATCCCGACTGGCTTGATGGTGGAGGGAGTGGGTGATGGGGCTGGTGACCGGGCTGGGGCCAGAACCAGGTGGAGGTGATGGCTTGAAGGGCCAAAAAGCTTGGTGGGGGGGGTGAAGAACACCACACCACAGATTCCCTAAGGTTCTAGGGGCTTTTTAGCCTCATTTGTTTATGTCCCAGCTTTATATGCTTTGTGCTTCAATCCTAATAGATACATTATGCAATGAATGCATTTACTTTTTGAAAAAGATCTGTAACAACCAACACCTGAAACTTTCTTCACACAGGGCCCACAAGTGGCAGACCCATCAGGCACAGCACCAAACCTGCAGTTTGCTTCACGCAGGGCCCTGTGGCCCTAACAGAAATGGCAAAACCGTGAGGCAGGGTGCCACACAATAGCTTGCTCCATGCAGGGCCCTGTGGCTCTGACCAAAACTGCAGAACTATGAGGCTGGGGCAGCCACACGGTAGCCTGCTTCTTGTGGGGCCTTGCAGGCCCTATGCAAAGCAACAGGCCCATTGGGCATGGGGCCAGACCTGCAGCTTTTTTTGCACAGGGACCAGTGTGCCCTAAACAGCAGGCCCATTGAGCACAGTGCCAGACTTGTAGCTTACTTCATGCAAGGTCTTGTAGGCCCCATGTAAATCAACAGAGCCTTAAACTAGTGCAACACACCTGTGGCTGACTTTGTACAGGGCCCTGCAGGCCTTGTGCGAAACATCAGACATGTTGGGCACAATGCCGAGCCAGTAGCTTGCTTTAAGCAGTGCAGAAGACCTCTCAGGCATGCACCACCCAGTAGCTTGCTATACACAGGGCCCTGTGTGTCCTATGCAAAGTAGCAAACCCACTGAGCACGTGGCCAGACCTGTTACTTGCTTTGTGCAGGACTCTGAGATCCCTGTGCAAAGCAGAAGATCCATCGGTTATGGTGCTGAACCTATAGCTGGCTTTCTGCAGGGCCCTATGGGCTCTTTGTGAATAAATGACCATTGGCATGGTGCCAAACCTGTAGCTTGCTTTGGGCCCTGCAGTCCCTATGGGAAACAAAATGCAAAAAAAGTTGCACTCATTGAATTTTTAACATTGCTGCAGAAATAAACACACTGCTGAATGAGGGGCTAAAGTGTCAGTGACACTTATTATCTTCGAAGATATCTTCTCCATAAAGCCACACCTTTGTTACTGTAAGGCGTCAATGTCCGGACCATTCAGAAACTTTTGCCAGCTGCGGTCGCTCAGGTTGATGCAACCCTGCACCGCCTATATAACGGGGACCCACATCAACAGCTTAACATATGAACAAGAAACAAAGGATCTTCCTCGAGGAAATCTCTTGCAACAGGTCACACTTAAAGGAATATCCAGCCGCAGGCATCATTACATCCAGATGATTTATCAGCGGTTGACCTGGGACCGCCCTCCGATGACACCACGTGTTGTTTCCTGGCAGATATAAAAGGGGGCAGTCCCAGAAGCTCCTCGGTTCTTTTTGAACCACGACCTGCATGCAGCACCGTCTCTGTCTGGAGTCCAGCTTCAGTTGACAGTGAAAAGTTTGCTGTTGTTTCACCAGTGGTGTTACCAGTATCGTCGCATTCCCTTCCCCATGTTGTCTTTGGATCCTCTCTTCCAGAAGTGTTCTTGTGGCCAGA
Organism: Neoceratodus forsteri; assembly: GCA_016271365.2. Classification (NCBI taxonomy): domain Eukaryota; kingdom Metazoa; phylum Chordata; order Ceratodontiformes; family Ceratodontidae; genus Neoceratodus; species Neoceratodus forsteri. The sequence continues at coordinate 110,986,218 of JADMNL010000028.1, forward strand.
AACTCGCAACTGAGGACCTGCATGAATTCTGTGTTTGGTGTTTGGGTCCGGTGCACGATACCCATACTTGTGTTCTGTCTCAGTGGTTCAATAAGGCTATTAAATGGATGACTTCAGATGCTTCGAGAACACCTCATGGAGCAGAAAGTTGCCCTCCTGGAACAGGAACACCACTCAAAGTCTTAAGGAGTCCTCGCCATCTTCCTCTGGGTCCCACCATTCAGGTAAGGACCATTCATCGATGGGGCAGGCTGACACTCAGAAAAAGCCCAAGAAACACTCTAGTAAAAGTAAACATGCCACTCCAGTCTTCTCTCCATCGATGATGAGCCTGCCTTCCTCATCCTGCTCTAAAGAGCAGGAGCTACTTAAGACACAAGTAGTTTTTGCAGCCCTCTCAGAGGCTTTTGCCATGTCATCTTCCACACCGTCGACGACCTCTGGCACTCCTTCTACCCGTTTGTCAGTGGCTCCTCCGTCGACGACTTCTGCTGGTGGTTCTAAGCTGCAGCTCCCTCCACTGCCACCTCCATCGCATGGATCTCATTACCACCTGTCAACGGCTCCTTTGGGATCATCGACATCCCTGCATACTTCTATGAGTCAGGATGTTTTGAGTTCCTCATTACATTCTACAATGGCACTTCCCTCGTCGATGCTAAGTACCTTTGTACATCCGTTGATGACAGCCAGATTGGTACCTACTCTACAAATAATCTCGTCTGTTATTCCAGTACAGTCGGTTCAAAATATTATGCCAAGCTCTGCTTCTTCTCCTCAGCTTGCCATGGTGGATGTCCAAGCTTTGGTGCAGACTATTCTTGGCCTCACGAAGCCCACGCATCCTCCTTCAGGGGGTTTCCCTTCAGTTCCAGTGTCTGTGCCTTCCAGACATTCTTCTGTTTCTAGGATGACCAGTACTTCTCCAGCTTCTCTGGGACCTATTAACCCGGATGTTGAGATGGAGGACCCTGATTTGTAGGAGTGGGACCTGGGCAATCAGGAGGAAGATGTAGATGAAGAACAGTTGTAACCACTATCGGTTTCTTCTGCCTCCTATTTACAGGATGAGACTACTCTTCCCCTTCCTTGTTCCCCTCCTGATGATCCTAGTTTTTCTGATATCATGTTGCACCTTCAGAAAACTTTTGGCTTCCAGGAAACTGAGCAGAACACCTCCCGGCGTAAATTGACAAGTTATTTGGGTCTCCCAGACTGCCCTTCCCTGGTCATTCCTACTTTGGTTGATGCTTATGAAGATGTGATCGTGGCTGCTTGGAAACAGTGTTTTATTGCCTCCTCGCAAAGCTGATCAGATTTACCAGGCTCCACTAGAGCACCCTTATTTTACTTCCCCACCGCAAACTGACTCTGTGTTCATTATTGCTGCTCACGACAGGTCGATACAACTAAAGCATCTGAGTACTCAGCCTCCGGATAAAGAATCCAGGAAGCTTGATGTGATGGGAAAGAAGGTGTACTCTTCCTCTACTATGGCCCTCAGAATTTTAAATTATATGGGTCATCTCCTTAAATATTGAGAGAAAAGGTATCAAATCATTTGCTTCTGGATCTTAAATATCAAGAGGAGATTCTAAACGCCACCCAGTCCTCCGTCCACTCCCTTCCGGATACTGCTCCTAAGGAGGATTTCACTAATAAGCTAACTACTGCCTCCACTATGGGCCATCATTTTTTAAGGGCCACCTATGATGCAGTGGACTGTATGGCTCAGGCTTCCTCCACTGGCATTTGTCTTAGGAGGCATTCCTGGCTCAGGGTTTCTGGCTTTGCACCAGACGTCCAGCAATCCATACTAAATGCTCCCTTTAAAGGGGATAAACTGTTTGGACCTCAAACCCAGGATAGCTTGACCTTTCTACAGGCCTCGGGTCATACCTTACAATCTGTACGATCTCTTTACCATACCCAGAAACCCTCTTATAGGGGGAATTTTCATAGGCCTGACAACAGACGACGATCTGCTCCAAACAGGCAGCAGCCCAATAATACAAGGAAAGCTCATGTTTCCTTGCCTGGACCAAGGACCTCTCCCAAAGCACCCGTTATGCCGCTTCTGTTCCCCAACAGAGACAGCCAACTGCCTGAAGTTCCCCCCTCGCCTGTGGGATTCAAGACCCATCCCACGGTGGTATAGGGAAGGTTCTTCTTGCATCTCCCAGGTTGGCAAAACATCACCTCAGATGCATGGGTCCTTCAACTGATACAATCAGGCCACACCTTGGATTTACTAGAAGTCCTCCCACCCGACCAAGAATCAGTACTAGCAGAGGAAGTTCAGTTCCTGGTGACAAAAAACATCATATATAGCCTATTCCCTCCCCAGAGAGGTGGATGGTTTTACTCCCATTATTTTCTTGTCCCAAAATGGACAGGGGATCTGTGACCCATTCTGGATCTAAGGAACCTAAACCTCTACATAGAGTACAAGAGGCTCAGAATGGTCACATTACAAACACTTCTATCTCTTCTGAACAAAGGGGATTGGCTCTGTTCCTTGGATATGAAGGATGCCTACCTCCATATCATGATCCACCCTGCTCACAGACATTTCCTCCGCTTCGATTTTCAGGGCTGCCATTATCAGTTCTGGGCCCTCCCGTTCGGTCTCTCCTCTGGCCCTTCAGGTTTTCATGAAGTGTCTGACTGTGGTAGCGGCTGCCCTTCCCAGGCGAGGACTACACGTCTTTCCCTACTTGGACGATTGGCTTCTGACAGCCTCATCCAGCCCTCAGCTGCCACACCATCCCAAACTCTTCAGATGTTCTCCTCTGTGGGAATCACGATCAACATACCCAAATCCAAGATAGCGTACACTCAGCGTCTTCAATACATAGGGGCTATTCTAAACACTTCCAAGGGGTTGGCCTTCCTACCCAGGGATCAGGCAGACAATCTCATCTTATTGGCATCTCAGATGGGAGACAGTTGATATGTCTCAGCTTGGGAATACTTCGGTGTTCTAGGACACATGGCGGCGACCATTCACACTGTCCCTCATGCCAGATTACACGTGGGTCCTCCAATGGATGCTGAGGGTCCAATGAGACTAAACGACGAATGATTTCAAAGCCCAAGTCCTGATCTCATCTCCTGTCCTTTGTGAATTACGATGGTGGATGTCTCTGGATCGCCTTCTGTGCAGTGTTCCTTTACAAGCTCTCATTCCTTGCTTCATTTTGACCATGGATGTCTCCCCCCATGGTTGGAGAGCCTACCTGGAGGTGGTTCAAACACAAGGGAACTAGAACACGATGCAAGCACACCTGCTTATGAACAGTCTCGAGTTGAAAGTGGTCCTGTATGCCCTACAGACTTTTGAGACTCTCCTTCCCCAGGGTTGCCTACAGATACAATCAGACAGCTCCACCATTGTTCACTATCTGAACAAGCAAAGTGGTACCCATTCCTATCCCCTGTGCAGGGAATCAATGAGAGTGCGGTACTGGGCAATCCAAAGAGGGATACATCTCACAGCAGTGCATGTCCCAGATGTAAAAACACTCTAGCAGACGCACTAAGCAGATCCAAATTTCTAAAAAAACACAAATGGGAGATTCTCCAGGCAGTTCTGGATGACATCTTCCTCCTGTGGGGTCATCCAGATGTAGACTTGTTCTCCACTCCACAAAATGCCAAACTGCCTCACTGTTGCTGGCTAGAGCCCGGTGCTGGAACTTTATGGCTGGATGCGTTATCTCGTTCCTGGATAAGAAGATTTCTTTTCACCTTCCCTCTCATACAGAGGGTTTTACTCAAACTAGTCAGGGACAAGGCTTCCATGATCCTCATCATACCTCTGTGGCCGAGGCAGATTTGGTTGCCTTTGTTACAACAGACTGTCCTGGACCCTCATTCACTTTCCATTTGCCCTGCCGTCCCAGGCTGGGGGTTTCCTTCTTCACCCCAACCTCAGATCCTTGCATCTACATGCCTGGCTCCTGATGATATAGTCCTTTCAAGGCTTCAGATCTCTCCAAGGATAGCGGAAGTTCTCCAGGTAGCCCGCAAACCTTCCACTCATTCTTATTCTATGAAGTGGAAACGGTTTTCCATCTGGGATAAAGATCATAATTTGGACCCATATTAATGTGCCCGGCAGTGTGTACTTGACTGTTTACTGTCTCTGTCAGATGGTGGCCTCAAATATTCCTCCATTAAGAGTCATCTGTTGCCGGTCCAGTGGCGCTGAGGGTTGAGGCGCTGGACGCCACACCTTGCGCCACGCTGGCAACCCGGGTTCAGGAACTAGCCAGGGACGTCGGGGGTCAGCAGGGGAGGAAGGATTAAGTGTCTGAGGACACTCTCTCCTCTCCTGGGAGGGAGGGATACCGCCTCAGTACCTGACTGGCTGCTGGCGGAAGCCAGAGGCATAGCAGACACATGAGCGTACAGAGGGTTGGGAAGTGGCGGACATCGGCGGAGACGCCTTGTCATCGGGGCATAGGCCACTCCCCCAGAACATCAGAAAAAACACCCGTGGCACTCCCGGGTAGACGGAGCACTAGGCCCCGATCCCCAATACTCCTACCTGCCCTGGTGACTGGCATCCTGGCAAGACTCAGAAATTCGGGGTGCTTGCTCCTCCACCTCATCGCCACCTGGGGAGTAAGCCAAGGCTACATGGAGGATGGACTGCCATGGGATAGAGGTAGGAGGTGGGGACTAGAACGGCCATAGGCATCTCCCGAAGGGAGTGGAGTGCTGCGGGAGGGGAGGAGTACAAACAGAAAGTAAAAAAAAAAAAAAAAAAGTCATCTGTCGTCCATCTCGGCCTTCCATGTTTTTGAGGAAAATAAACCTTTGACTCAATTACAACTTATGAAAACCTTTTTGAAAGGGACTCTTCTTCTCAAGCCCCCTACTTGGGACCTAGCCCCCCCCCCCCCCAAATGGGACTTGAATTTTATTTTTGATAAGCCTTTGTTAGGCCCTTTTGAGCCTGCAGCCTTATGTGAGCTGCGCTTTCTCTCCTGGAAAACTATGGGCAGGATTCTCAAAGCATATGCGCTTGACACATCTTGGCTGCAAATCTTGGCTACACTGGCACAACTGAGATGCACTAAGGCAAAACTGTGGTATTCACAGAGGATTCTCTGGGGGATTGCTCCTGGCACAACCCCTCAATGAATACCACAAGTTTTGCCCAGCCCAAGAAGCGCTGGCACATCCCCTGCTCTGGCTGGGAAACCAATGGGGCAGCGCATCTCCAGATGCACTGTGCCCATTGTTGCCATTCACAGCCACTAACACACAAATGGTACCATTAGGCATGCAAGGCACAATGGGGCCATTTGCATGTCATTATGGCACCATTTGCCTGCATCTTGCAAGGCTGTGCCTGGCAGAATGCGCCAGGTGCCCTGCAAAGGCTGGGGGGCACACACATAGCCCAAAGTAGTCATGTTGAACCCCCAACCTTCCATTGCCCAATCACAATCCGTTTATGATCCATGAAGTATCCCTGGTGGTCCAGTACCCCCTGAATCCACAAAGAAACAGAGCTCTGCAAAATCCCTGGTGCCCATTGGAGCCCCCGTGTACTGTGCAGTGCACTGCAAACCATTTAATTGACGGGATCCACCAGTGGGCTTCAGGTGTACAGTAGCTCTCCTTCACAGACAGCTGTTTTGGCGGGCAGCCGTGGTTGGTATGCGGGTGGATTGAGCTGCTTCGCTGATGGTGGGGACATGCTGGGATCAGGAAGCGGGTGGGGTGGGGCTGCCTGAGTGGGTGGGGGGCATTTCCACCAGCGGTGTGATCAGGTCAGGGTAGGGAGGAGGTTCTTCTAAACAACTGAGGAGTTTTCCACATTGCATTCCATTTTACCAGGGATGCGGACAGGGAGAGGGGGGGTTCTACTTTGGCACCAGGGATTTTGCAGAGCTCTGTTTCTTTGGGGATTTGGACGGGGGACCACTGGACCACCAGGGATACTGCATGGTTCATACTTGGACTATGATCAGGCAGGTGAAGGGTGGGGGCGGTGTTCAACCTGACTACCAGGACATGAGGAAGAGTCATGCCTTATGGGGTATGGCCAGGAAGGGGGGGTGCTGGACTGCCAGGGTAGGCCGGCTGCTGTGCTGCTGTTTGCAGTGTGGGTGGACACCCACTTACGTCTACATGTTGTAGACTTATCTTTTGGGGTGTATCTCCGGACTTGCTCCGGAGATGCATCTCCAGATTGGGTTGAGAAAGGGGCCGCGCACCATATGCATGGGCACGCCTGCACAACCCTCCAGATGCGCCCACATAACATTATGGGTGGTGTGCGGTGCATCTTTGATGCACTGGCATGCCGGTCCCCTTGCAGAATCACTCTAGTGCACAAGTCAGGTATGCACCAGTGCATCACGAATGTGCTGTGTGCATCCCTTTTGTGAATCCTGCCCTATATTTTTAGTTTTGATTATGTCAGGTTGACATATTTTGGAGTTGCATGCATTGATGTGCAAGGAACCCTACCTGACTTTTCACAAGGATTGGGTGTCCTTACACATTAATCCTGCATTTGTGCCAAAAATCGTATCTGAATTTATGTTAAATCAGGCCATACACTTACCTGTGTATTATGTGGAGCCTGCTAATCCAGGAGAATCCTTGCTTCATACCTTAGATGTGCATAGACTATTACAATATTACCTTCTTCACACCAAACCTTTGTGCAAATCGACGCAACCTTTTGTTTCTTTTGCCCCTGGAAAAGAAGGCATTCTTGTTTCAAAATGGTGCTTGTCCACTTGGCTGGCCAACTGCATTGCTTTTTGTTATAATAAATACAAAAAGTCACTCTTGGGGGTGATAAGGCCTCAATCCATGAGGGGCATGGCGGCCTCAGCAGCATGCTTTAGAGGCATTTCAGCAAGTGATATTTGTGAAGCTGCTACCTGGTCCACTGTACATACCTTCACTAAATATTACTGCCTGGACATTGTATCCAAAAAGCAAACTAATTTTGGCAGGGCTGTCCTTCATGGACTGTTGTCCTAAGTGATTGTTTCCTGCCTCCTCCCCATTTGCCTCCCAACTGCTCTGGACTCATTCCTATAAGTGTAACCTGCTGCAAGAAATTTCCTTGAGGAAGATAGTACAGTTGCGTAAGAACTTACCGTAACAGTAGATCTTCGAGAAAATCTCTTGCTGCAGGTCATGCTGCCACTCCCTCCATCCCTCTTGTTTCCGGTTTCAGGAGGGTGACTTGCTCCTGCTTTTTTGCAATACAAAAAATTGTCTCTAGGGACTCCCTGCTCCTCCTTGGTTCCCCTCAGATGACCGGCCAACTCATTTTGTATCATATACGGTCGCTGAGGTGGAAAAGAACCAAGGAGCTTCTGGGACCGCCCCCTTTCATACCTGCCAGGACACAACACGTGGTGTCACTAGGGGGTGATCCCAGGTTGACTGCTGATAAATCATCTGGATGGAATGATGCCTGTGGCTGGATATTCTTATAAGTGTGACCTGCTGCAAGAGATTCTCTCGAAGATGTACTATTACGGTAAGTTCTTATGCAACTGTACTTTGTTCTTTGAGACCTGCAATCCTCCCGCATGATGCTCTGGTCCCTGAAGTCCCAGCCCCCTCAGCCTTCTGCAGGCTGTGGCCATTTTTTTTATTTTTTTTATTTTAAGAAGGGTAGTCAGTATACCCCTGATGGCCCATCTGGAGGTGGTACACCTTGTCCCCCCACTCCGACTCTTTAGGTGTCTGCCCAAGGCTCCAACAAATGCTGCTGCTGGCAGGGTTCCTGCCTCCCCTAGAGTTTCACGAGGTGTCTTGCCCCTCCCTTCCCCTTTCAGTTTGATCTCAGTCATGAGGGGGACTTTGGCTTCATTGCCTTTTCTTTGATATGATGGTATGCCCCAGATAGTAGGTGACCTCCCTTTCTGTTAGGGTGCTGCCTTCCAGACAGGATTGCATTCCTTCTGTTCTTTTTTTTCTTTCTGGAAGCACGATAAGGAGCTTCCTTACAAGTTGGTGGCCACCTCGAGTGTGCAGTGCTCCTGTCTCCTGTTTTGTTGTTTGCCCTGTAACCGTTATATTCTATTGACACTGTGCATGTTGATCCTTTTTCTTGGGCCTTCCACCCACTGCACATGATGTACTACTTGGTAATCATTTCAAAGGTGTGGCTCTGTGGAGGAGATATCCTCGAAGAAGATAAGTTAATTACGTACTTACCATAACAATAGATTTTCGTGAGACTCTCCTCTGTAGAGCCACAGTTCACCCTCCTGACTACCCTCTTTGTATATTCTCACAAGGGACATGTGGTGACAGTCTGTCACTCACTGGATGCACTTCATGATTTTTCAGTCCAACATTACATTATTCGATTGTCTCTCCTATGTGCCTGGTGGTTGTGTCCTGTAATGAAGAGGTTTTAGACCTCGAAGTGCTAGAGTGTACTGTCCTGGTCCCTTTGGTGCTTTAAAGGGACACCGTAAATCCTTTTTGCATATTATTTCTAGCTGAAACTCCATATTTGATGATTGCTTATCTTCACTAACATTCATTGAGGTTTCTGATTGTTTTATCTGCCTCAATTCATAGTAGATCTGAAATACACGCTACTGTTGTAAGAATACCCAACCTTGTTTTGTTTCAGATCCTTGATCTGCTTCTGTTGCATACTTTCTGAACATTAGGAACATCCCCAAACAGTGCAGCCATCATGATACGATAGTCTCCTCTCCTTCCACTTCATTATGAGTGGCTGAACTGTGATGGAGGAGTTCCCAAGTCCAGGAAAGATGCACTCTGAGTTGATCAAGGACTATAAAGAAACACATTTTTGTGTGGTAACACCAGAAGTATAATAAGCAGTCTGTTTTTCACAATTAAAAAAGAAAAAGGAACTCAGAATCAAACTACCAGCTATATCAACAATCTCTACAGAATCTGACCAACCATAAAATGTGTGTTTTAAACTAGAGAACTTTTTTTTTCTTTTTTTGCCCCTTCTCTCTGCCATGGTAGAACTTCCTCAGGGAGCCTTAGACTGTGATCCCCTAGTCCCTCCCAGTACCTCCTGTGGAGGACGCTCAGACCTACCTCCATGTTGCCTCGGCCCCCGGTAGGAGGAGGGGGAACCCCAATTCTGCCAGTCCACCAGTGTGTGTCAGGAGGTCCATCTCATGCATCCACCGGGAGTCAGGTTATGGGTTATCTGGGACAGTCGGGTCCTGTCTCCATCCTCTGTGACAGGGTCCCTTTTCCTGGTTTTCTCGGCCCTCCCTCCAGACATCGGCACTCTCGGAGAACCTAGGGGTGGAGCATGAAGTGGCGTGCATACGCTCCAGCTCTCGGCTGATGTCCTCCCTCCCTTCTTCCTGCTGTCCCACTACACCTCCACCTGTGGTCACCCAGGAGGTGGTAGAGCAGCAGGACAAGCAGCTCACCCGCCCCCTGGAGGAGGAGAGCAGCCTCTGGGCACTCAATCCTCCCCCCCCCCGGCTGACCCTCCAACCACCCAAGTCTGTTCCCGAATGGTTCACTGGCGCCGCGAGAAACTAGAGAACTTTTGAGGCCAATGGGGATTGAGAGTGTCCCTTTAACACTAAGCCTTTCTACATAGAAACATAGACAGTGACGGCAGAAAAAGACCAATGATTCATGCAGTGTTACAGCACACTGGCAGCAAACTAAGTTTCTCTCACCTGTAAGTGCTCATGTTGTTTTTGTTGCCGATCCTGTGGAAATTATCGGGGGAGAACCTGGAGTTGCTGTTCGTGTGCCCCTGTCTCTTTCAGTGGCTGTAGTTTGTTCTTGGTTTCTTCCAGCATGCCCTTTTATCAGAGCTTGTCTCTGGTGAGAGATGCAACTGAAATCAAGAGTGGCCACCCTTATGTAGGAGTTACCGATGAAAGTCAACGTGGGCAGCCCTAGCTGGAACAAACTTCCAAGTGGTCCTGTTGCCAACGGCTTACAGTTGCAAAGAGTGTGGCTCTATGCAGGAGATTCTTTCAGTCTACTGTTTTGGCAAGTAACAAACCTTAATGGCATGAGGCTGCAGCCTCTCCTGCTTCCAGCTTCTGCTGGTATGATTAAATCTCTCTCCTTTGTATAGCTGCCCTGCAGTCTGCATGGGGAAACCAAGGACCTGGAGTGCTGCGTTTCTCCGACTGAAATATGTGATATACTATGTGTGGATTTTACAAATAAATGCCTGTATGACATCAGAAACTTGCATGCAGCAGTGTAAAAATGCAGCCAAAACAATTAATGATTTTGATATTGTTGGCTTTAACAGCATGTGGCCTTTCAAATATGAATTAAACTAGAGTACTTCTGTGAAAAAAACAGGATTGGATAAGGACCCTAAAAACCTGATGCAGGTAACATCATTATCAGAGCTTCTTCATGATTGCCAGTTACTAAACTTAGGAAGTTTCATTGACAAGGATAATATATATATATCATAGTTTCACACTGTAAAATGAGATTTTAAGGAAATGACACTCCTTCCCCCAGTGATTTGCAAAATTGGTTTACTTTAGCAATCTTAAAAGTTACAGAGCTTGCAATATTCTCTGAGCCATCTGCTTCTGCATTCCAGCTTTAAGCAAAATGTTTTGTATTGTATGACCTGAAACAGGTCTGACCTCTCCATAGATGTCCAAGCTTGTTTTATAAGGGCTTTCATGCTCATGCAGGGTGATGTAAAACTGGTTGGCAAACAAGCGCCAAACTGGTACTACACTGCCAATGGTAGTACCCAGTGCAACATTTTTGCCAATCACATGGCCCCTCACCCCACACACCACTCTGATGCAACTTTGAAGTCCCTGTATGGGGTAAAACCAGGGAATAAGTTGAGGGGGTGATACCCTTTAATATCATAGCCAAGAGAGACTGGCTTAAAGTGACTTAAGACATCATAATGAAACAGTGACAGCACTGTACGACCTCATGACCCCAACGCTGTAGGGCCTCACAGTTTCACTATTGCCTATCACTATTTACCTTTAATAATTTATTTTGCACTATGTTCACTTTATTTCGTTTAAGAGAGCAGCTCTTGAGTTCATTACTTGATACTTTGCATGTCTGTACGTATATGGAGATTTCTTGACTGGTAGCCTGGGATCTCAAAAGGGACAACGTATCAATGTAATTATAAGAGAAATATTAATACTGGGGGAGCGTCAAGCTCCTTTTTGATGTTCTGTCTCGTTTTCTGGGTACGCTTTGATTGCACTTAATTACGGAAATTTAACAATAAAGCTTACAGTAGATGCTGGCTTGGTGGTACAAACTTGCAAAGCCTTGTATTGCCACATGGGGGAGATGTGGGTTTGATCCTATGGTCCGACTCCCATCCTTAGGCATGGGAACACTCACACTCAGTAGGAAAGGGGGAAAGAATGCTTGGTGTTAGAACAGTCAGCGGTCAGTTTGACGAGCCTTGAAGGAGAACTGCTTTGAACATGTAAGTCACTTTTTGCAGCTGAAGCAGTTTTTTTTTTAAATATTGGTTCCGATTGTGTTAATCAGTCTTTTATGTGCGTTTTAGTTACCTCAGCTAATGTTCCTCACACTGGTGGTAAGTACTGTTTAAGAAACTTTACGAAGTCATTTTTATGTCCCTCTCAGAGTACTGCAGTAGAATTAGTGATAACATTCAGCTAGCCGGTGTACACAAATGAATGACTGATGTGGGTGATTAAACGCCTGAGGCCGAAGCATTTAATCAACCACTGAGATTCGACTGAGTATTTTAAACCTGGATTTCAAAAGCTGTGTGGTACAGTATTTGAAATGGATGGTGGCTTTCTCCTCCTTTTTTCCGTGAACAAGATGTGGATAAATTATCATGGGTGTATCTTAAACGTGGATTGACTATTGTGAGTGTGTCTTAAATGGGGATAAACATCCATTGACATGGCTAATGTGGATAATCAACAAAAGAAGTGGTTGTTGTAGTCTATAGGTTATTAAATTAATTTTTTTCTATTCTGGTTGACTTACAATAGATACCTGTCATAACAGAATATAGGTGCATTTTGCCTGCAAAGCAAGAGCTTAACCTGACATAAAATACATCACACATTTGTAAAATGGTCCTTACTGCCCGTGTGTTGATCAAACACCAGCTGAATTTATGAAAAGACCAGGAAAGATGAAGCAGTAACAGAATGCTAGCCATCATTTGAAACTCCGCTGCCACAGAAAACACAGATTTGCCAGATATAGACAAGTTCTCCTTTAATGGAAATGTGGCACTGACTCTCACACCACTGGAGAGAGTTGCTGTAAGGGGCTATGATCAGGGAAGGAGGGTGAAGATTAAGGGGAAAAAACAGTTCCCCCAGTGCATGATGGCACAAACGTACCCCCAGACTGCCTGTTCCAGCTTTGGATCTGGTCTCCCCCCCCGGTTCCTCTGTATTTGAGGCAATTTGTTGGGGTAGTGGATAAAGCAGGGAGCAGGAAGGATCATCCAAGCTTGATGGGGTAAGAAAGAACCCCAAAACCAGAGAATATTTTTTACTTATTTAAAAACATGAAGCTTTAGATGGTGCGAAATGGGTCTCTCCACAAAGTTGAGAGTCAAGTCTTCTGTCACCACCCTTGTGTATGTTTCACAGATCACTTTAATAGTAAAGTATTTGGTGTAGCGTAGCTGCAAGTTAAATAAACTTTGACAATCGGTGTGTTGCTAATATCTAATTGTTGCTAATATTAAAGGAGAAGAAGGCCTTTTACGTTGATGTATTTGATTCAAAGCTTTATCTATATATATATCATATATAAATATATATATATAAATATAAGATCTATTTTCCCAGATATTAAATTTTCTTTAAAGCACTAAGACATTAGTCTATGATTTTGTGTTTTTACTATCCACAACCAAAGCATTGGCTGCCTGTGTTGAAGACTGTATTGTCTCGTGACTGTCTTTGTTTCGGTAATAAGAACCACAGCTAAAGGGGGAGCAGGAGAGCTGCAGAAAATATTCCTCCTTTTGTGGGCTGGCTCCCACTGATTTAGCCTTACTTATTTTATTTTTGGCCTTTTTGTTCTGCTATGTTTAGGGTAGGTTGCAGAATAGCACTTGAGCCATGTGGGATCTTGGGGCAAGGTGGAATCCCTCTTTTCCTGAAGGAGGTGCTGTCGGCTGTTTCTTCTGAAAACGTTTCGGTCTTCAGTGAGTTTGTACACTATTAGCGGCACACTTGATAGCTGCATTATCCTTGCATGCCACATTTTTAGCACTTAGCTAATCTCTCTTTTGCTTTCAGCTAAGTCACTAGCCCCTACTAGACTCTTCCCCTGAACATGGACTTAGGAGCAGTGTGACCCCAGTGGCAGTTGGACCCAGCAATAAAATGAGAGGTACTGGGATTCAAATCCAGATAGACACATGCAAAACTGACCGCAGAAAATGCCGGCCTGTCAGCACACTGGAAGAGCTACCACTTGTGATGCCAGCGACCCAGGTTCAGGAACCAGCGTAGGTCGTTGGGGGCTAGCCAAGGGGAGGAGGTTTGAGCATCCTGAGGATGCGCTGTTCCTCTGGGGTGGGAGGGAGCTGCCAACTGCAGGTGTAGGTAAGGCAGAGCAGCTCAGGACACAGGGAGGGAAGGACACAGTGTTGGGTATGGGTGGAGCATGTGTCCACATGCTCTCACCAGGACTTCAATCTCACATGCCAGTGTCCCTATGGGGGAAGGGGACAAAGCATGGAAAGAGGGGGAAACTTAAGGGTAAATCACTTCTGCCTGCAGCTACATGACAGCCAGTACATCTGCCATGCTGAGGCAGAGAATCAAAAAGTATAAATAAAAAAAACTGACAACAGAAGGCAACTCAACTCCACAGACTATCCAGTCTGCTCCGGAGACTACCTAGGTGAGGACCTTAATGATATATGCCAGTCTTCCCACCCCCCCATCCTCCCCAGTGCACTTTACCAGTCCCTGTGCCTGTCTCATCTCCTTTCGAATTCCTCACTGTATTCACATTGGTCAGCTCAGTGGGCAGTATGCCCCGCTTCTCCACCACCCACTCTGTTAAAAGTACTTTTTGATGTTCTTCTGAAACCGCCCCCCCCCACCACAACCAATTTCCTATTGTGTTGCCTCTAGTATTTTTGCCACTATTGGCAAACAGTTAACTAGTGTCCACTTTGTTTATTCCCTGCATATGTTTAAATGTTTCATTTATGTCCCCCTCTCCTTCCTGACTTCCAGTGGGCACACAATTGAGGCTCTTTGCTCTCTGCTCATACAACCTACCTTGCTACCCACATATCCTCTTACTCACCCTCCTGTGTACTAATTACAGTTTGTCTATGTCCTGCTTTAGGTGGGGATTCCAAAATTGTACACAGTACTCCAGGTGGGGTTGTACCAGGTAGCTATACAGGGGCAAAGTGACCTCTTTTCTCCTGCAGCTAAATCCCCTCCCATTACAACATAGCATCCTGTCTGCCGTTCCTATAGCTTTGTTGCACTTCACAGTAGATAAGAAGTTGTCTGACATTACTGCTCCCAACTCCCATTTTTCCTCTGTCTTTGCAATTGTTACTCCTCCCAGCCTGTGTTCTACCATAAAGGTCTCTGCAGCCTACGTGCATGACCTTACACTTTTGGCATTGTTTATTAATTTATTTATATATTTACCCATTTAGGTGTCTATTTATTAACTGTCTGCCCCCTTCTGCCCTCAGCCTGCATCAGGCCCCTTTTCAGGCCCTATGGAGCCCAAACCCCATCATCTCACCTTCTCCCACAGCTTACCTTGCTCCCTGCTATGCAGCCATGGTATCCCATCCCATGGTGGAGGTCTTTCAACTGGCCTGAGTCCCTCGCAAAGGCTACTTCCTTGTGTGCACAGAGCCAGCCTGGGTCGGTGGGTGTGGGTCTGTGAACTCTGTGAGAGCTGTCATTCTGTGATGGCTGTGTGTCTCCTTTTTTCTATCCCCACCCCTCCTCCCTCGGTGACCCTTGCAGGCAGGCCAAGAAGCTTGCTTCTTCAGCAGAAGGAGTGGGTTCCAGCATGCAGTGACCCCTACGGGGCAGGTCAGGGAGCAGGCTTCTTCGGCAGAGGGCATGTTGTGTTGCCAAAGTTGTCTGGTATAGCCCACACCAAGGGGAGGAGGACGGATTGAGGGATACAGTTAGGAAGTAAAATCCTGTTGTATCTGAATGATGGTGCAAATCGCCTGAACAGGGTATATCCCTGCGTCGACTGCAAGGAGGAGATTTAAAAAAAAGTCTATAGTGGAGGGAAAAAAAAGTACTAGACCATGGATGACCCCTGCAGGACCCCACTTGTGATGACCTCTCTCACACCTACTGTAGGTACTTTCCATTTACTGCTACCCTCTGTGTTCTCCCCCTAGCCAGTTCCCTACCCACTGTGGTAGTCGTTCCTCCACCACTAGGTCCCCTAGTTTTCTGACCAGTCTCTTGTGCATAACGGAGCTGAACACTGAAAAGTCCCAGATACTGTTTATCAACCACCTGTCCTTTATCAACAGCCTTTGTCACGCAGTTGAAGAGATAAGTCAGGTTTGTGTGACAGAATCTACTGGACACAAAACTATGTTGCCTTCTGTCCTGTAGCCCATTTGCCACGAGGAATTATTTTTTTTTTACTTTCTGTTTTTGTGCCCCATTTTCACTGCCAGCTACCAGGACCTCCTTCCACCTGCCTATACCTGCAGCAGGTGTCCTTTGATGGTCCTACCCACCACCAGCCTTTGCTCTGCAAGCTTCCTTGGATACCATGACCATAACCCATGGCTTATACCCCGCGGGTGGGACTCCCTGGCTCCCCAAGCCAAGATGAAATACTTCACTCGACAGTCTAGGTCTCTGAAGAGGCGCTGGTGAGGCATGGGAGGGGTCGAAGTGACCCTGCTGTGGTGTGGGGGATAGGGCAGTTTCATCTGCCTAGTGCTGCTGGGGGTATTTTTATCCCCTGCTAAGCTCTCCCCTTATCCCACCTCAGGGAGTGGTCCCGAGAGATGACCCAGCATTCACCTGTTGGGGCCTTCGGAAGGATGAAAAAGCCCCTCCCTACCTTTGGAACTCCCTTGCTGGCCCCATTCTGGGCGATTGACACCTCTGCGTCACTCGCCAGATGAGTGGGTGTGTGCTGACATAAGATCATCCCAGAGGGACCACTTTTTCCTTCCTGCGTGACCCCCCTTCCCCTCGGTCACCAGGGGGCAGTTGTGCAACGGAAAGAGGTTCCTTCCCTTCTCTGTGGTAGGAGGCATTCATGGGATGCCCAGCCCTGCCTCGCCAGTCAGAACCAGACATCCCAGGCTCAGGGCGCGAATCCAGGTCATCTGTATGGCAAGCTGTAACTCTACTGCTGTGCTAGCCGGCCAGCACCATGAGGAACTCTACTGTCCTCTCCCAGCCATTTGCCCACTGTTGAGCTCAGACTGACAGGTCTGTAGTTTCCTGGCCCATCCCTTCCTCCACCTTTGTGCAGGGGCACAACAGCCCCCCTCCTTCAGTCTGCAGGCACCTCTCCTGACTCAAGGGAGCAGCAGATCTCCTGATTCACATTCCTACACCGTAACCATTACGGCATGTAATGCTACTGTATTTCAGGGTTCTGTCTCTTACTTTGAGACATCAGGGTCAGTGCGACACCAGGGTCAGTCCTGCCCTGGGCCAGTACTTGGGAGAACAGTCTGTCCATAGGAGCACCATGTTTATTTTCTTATGGGAGGGAGAATTGGCTGTTCAGAGAGCTGGTGTGTGTCACCATTCTGCTCTCATGAGGATCCATTCAGTTACTGAATGAATGTTATCTAGTTGGAGCTCAGTGGACCTTTTCCAGTTCTAATTAGAACCCCCAAAAGTCCTTGCTTTTGAACCTCTTTTTGAGCATAGGCATTTACATGTTATGTTAATTACATACAATTGTGAATTTGCATTTAAAACAACTGTTTTAAATGGGAGGTTCTTTTTATGTCTGTCATTTTTGGTGTTCTGCCTATGCCCTCCTAGCCCTGGGGACCCTGTAATCTGGTCCTGTGCCCCTGCACCCCTGCCTCACCACCCACCATCTCCCAGGTGCTTACCTTCCTTCCTGTGATGCTAGCTTGGCTTGCTCCCACAGCGGAGACTTCAGGGTGGCCCCAAAGCCCTCTGGACAAATAATTCTCTACAGCACAGGAAGGCTGCTGGAGTTGGACGGGTGTGGAGCCTGCGGGCACGGGCTGTCATTGCGTGCAGGAGGATGATTTACCTCTTTTTGTTCCCTTCCATTGAGGATGATATCAGAGTGACATCATTGGAAGCACTCGCGCACAAGTGCACACTCCCTGTTGGTGTTGTCCTCCACTTTGCAAGAGGCATTCTCAGCTGCAGCTCCCCTTGCAATCACCCAGAAGGCGCTGTAGCAGGGGGGATCAGCAGTGTCCCTCCCTGAAGGGAAGGTGCGTCCACTGGGATGTTCAGCTTCCCTTCCACAGCCAGCCCTCTGATAACCTTATTCCCAAACTTAGGTTGCTGGTGTCATGAGCAGTGGCTTTAATGCTGTGGTGGGCTGGTGGGAGGTTCATTTTGGCTCTGTATTTTATCATCTACCTTCTTGTAGGATTTTTTCCTTATAGGCTTAGGCGCCCTTAAATGTCCTTTCATGAGGCACACTGGCAGTCTCCCAGCTGTGACACAGCAGTATGACTTCACTTGAAGTGTGGTGCCCTGCCAGTGTAGGCTTCAGTGGTCATTTTTCTTTGTTTCTTCCCCTGCTGTCCCACCTCCCTCTTGCACTGGGCATGACTCAAGATCTCCCCCCACCCCCCATGGAGGAAGCTGTGCTACTTGATCCACCTCAGGGGTTCACTATGGCAGCGGAATGCAGTGCCACTTATCCCCAGCTGGAAAGTATTGACAATAGCCAGACTTCAGCTCACACCTGGGTGGCCCGCATGATAGCACTACACTACACTTCTTGGCTTTTTGGGCGGCTGAGGAATTTTTTGTTCTTGACCCAGTTCTGCCCATTCAGAGTTATGACCTATGAGTTCAAAATTGCAAACATTGTGGGTCAAAAACAGCACTGGCCCTAGCAATTCAGGGTCCCTGTGCGAATCCTTTCTTTCTGGGGGCCACATGGTGATAGTAAAGAGCCCGGGAAACATCAACATCCCTGCAGCTGCCTTCTCAGGTCTCCCTGTTTAGTTTAAAAGAATATTTTTGTTGTTAGATTTTCTTCAAGGGTATCTTCTCCGTGGAGAGACACACACTGAACTGTAAGCCGAAGTCTGGATCATAAGGAAGACTTTCATAGCTGGGGCCTTCCACATTCATGTATTGACACCATAGATCAGTGCCTCTCTGTTGTTGGCTGTATAATATGGGTGACTTCTATCCACTTCCAGTTCTTTTTTTTTACCTGCTGTGAAGTGCAGTTTGGGCCAGTGGAGATGTATTCTTTCTCAATGAATTTCACGTGGAAGGGGTTTTCTCCATTTTATATGCCAGTCATGAGCGGTGACACTGCACTTCGGCTTTGCTGTTGCATAGGCCTAGTACCGTGCCAGCCATGCATAAGAAGGCAGCCGTGCAGTATCTGGCTCCTAGTGATAAACATTGCTACTTTTACCCAGTCCATTATAGACTCTGTGGTAATCATGGCAGCTTGTGCCTCAGCACATGAGTACAGGACATCCAGATGAGGAGTTCAGGAAACTGGATATTTATGGGGAAATGGACTTTTGCTTCCGACACACTTGTTCTCAGATTGCATCTTAACGGACATATCTTTTACAAAATTAGCAATGCATTTGGAAATGCATATCCCAGATTGTAGATAACCTGCTGGAAGGTTCCATCAAAACTGTGGCTTAACAGTGTGTAACCCAAGGTCTGAATGCTGTCAAGCATTTAAAGCATTTGGCCTCTTATGTTCCTTTACAGATATTCCTTGCTCCGAGTTGCTGGTTTTGCTTCTGATGTACAATAATCTCTTATTTATATTTCCCTTTAGGGGGTGATGTACTGTTTAGGCATTCAGTGGAGGCCACTCTGCATGACCAGCAGGTATCCTGTCAGTCCCTTTGGTCAATCAAGTCCCCTGGTCCTCAACGTAGGATGGGGTGGTGCCTTTCACAGGGGCTCCTTTCCCTTCTGTTCTTTCTGGGGCTGCGATTACCAGCATCAGCAGCACACTGGTGCTCCAAAAAGTCCCGACAGAGGCAGTCAACAACAGTCCCACTCCTCAACCTCCTTCTGACTCCCTTCCTGCTCCATCTGGAGATTCAGGTGGGGGAGCTCCATAGGTGGGTCTTGGAAATAATTAATAACATGCTACAGTATGCACCGAAATTAGCCTGCCAGCCCTCCGAGACACCCCTAGGACATGTCTGTGTCTGCTGGGGTATTTGTCCTTCAAGAGACAGTCACAGCTCTTTGGGATTAGCAAGCATTCCAGGCTGTACCCATACCAGAACACACCCTTGGGTTCTGCCACCTGGTACCTAAAAAAACAGGAGTTTGTTTTTTTAACTTAGTTTTCATTGAGTTTAGCTTACATCACATTCTTTGTACTGCCAGGATGGTTTTGTTGCATCCTGGATCCTGGATCTTGGAGCACTAAAGGAGCTTGTGGCTTATAAAATGTTTTCCATGGTCTCCTTAAGGTTACTTCTTCCTCAGCAGTCTCAAGGAGTTTGGATTTATGCACTAGATACACAAGGTGTTAATCTGCACATAAAATTCAGAAAATGCCAGAGTCAGTTCCTGTAGTTTTGTCTAGAGGGCTGTCACTTTCAGTTCTGAGTGTTGCCTTTTGGCTTATAGTCAACACTGCAGGTATTTGCCAAATGCTTTGGAGTTGTAGCCATGGCACTTTGGGTGAAGCTGCATGAGTTCCCATATCTAGACAACTGGCTCCTAAAAGGATTCTCTGCAGCCCTGCCAGTTCTCACAGTGAACAGGAGGGTTCACAGTATATTGGAGCTGTGCTGGGCGTGCCTCTGGCAAAAGCTTTCTTGCCAAAGAATTGGACGATTGCATTGATAGCTAAGGCAGATCTGGTTTCCAGGAGTGACATGGTTGCAGCCAGAACCAGGCTGCAGTGATTGTGCCTCATGGCAGCTTACAGACTCATAGTTCCCTTGCCCTGCCTGCAGATGCAGATCACTCTATGGATCCTGCAGTCTCAATAATCTTCGGTACACCAGTGCCTTGAACACCCTGTCGGATTTATGCCCCTTTACAGAGAAACATAGACTTTGACAGCAGATAAGGACCTCTTGTTCCACTTAGTCTGCCCATTTCCCTACCTATTGGATAAACTGCAGATCCTAGTTAACCAACAGCTTATTTCCTCCTACTCCGCACTAGAATTGCCTTATGTATGCCCAATGCATTCTTGAGTTCCCCCACTGTTTTTGACCCCACGACCTCAGGAAGGCCGTTCCATGCATCCACTACCCTCTCCATGAAAAAATACTTCCTCACATTGCCCTTGAGCCATCCTCTCCTTCTATCTTCAAATTGTGCCCCTTTATTATTGTACATCTCTTTTTCTGAAAGATGCTACCCTCGTGAACTTTGTTGATTCCCTTGAGGTACTTGAAAGTTTCTATCATACGAACATACAAATAAGCCAGCAGAAGAAGGCCATTTGGTCTATCAAGTCTGCTCGTATTGCAGGGTCCACAGCTTGAGCTAATGTCCCTGCCCTCCCTTCTCACTCCTCCCATGCTCCCTCCCCATGATCCTTACTTTCCTCTTACGCCTATCCCAGCCTCTTAAGGCTGCCCACTGTCTTCAATGAGATGACCTCTTCCAGCAGTGCATTCATAGTGTCCACCACCCTCTCTGTGAAGAAGTGCTTCCTGACCTCCCTCCTAAACCTCCCTCCCTCCTAAACCTCTCTCCCTCCAGCTTAAGACTGTGCCTCCTAGTGTTATGATTGCCACTCAGCTTAAAGAGACTCCCCTTATCAACCTTATTTTTCCCTTTTAAGTACTTGAAGGTCCCAATCACACCCCCCCCTTTCTCTCTCTCTCTCTCTCTCTCTCTCCTGTCTTCCACACACTCACTCACTCACTCTCTCCTGTCTTCCAGAGAGTACATGTTAAGTGCCCTCAACCTCTCCTCATATGCCTTACTCTACTGACCCACTGTCATCTTTGTAGCCCTCCTCTGGACCTTCTCCAGCAGGTTAATGTCCTTTTTGAGGTGTGGGCACCAGTACTGAACTCCATATTCTAGATGCGGCCTTACCAGTGACCTGTACAAGGGCAGTATAAACTCCTTTCTCCTACTACTGATCACCCTAGATATGCATCCCAGCATCTTGTTTGCCTTTGCTGCTGCTTTCTTGCACTGCGTGGAGTGCTTCAGGTCACTAGTGATCATCACTCCCAGGTCCTTCTTCTCTGATCCAGGTACTTGGACTCCATCCGGGTAGTACTCTGTCCTGGGATTCTTGGCTCCAACATGCATAACTTTGCATTTCTTGGCATTGAAGCTAAGCTACCAGATCCTGGACCACCTCCCCATCTTTTCCAGGTCTTCCTGTAGGTCCTGTATCCCTTCAGCTGTGTCCACTGTCCCACAGAGCTTGGTGTCATCTGCGAATAGGCACATTTTGCCCTTAATGCCATTCCCAATGTCATTGATGAAGGCATTGAACAACACCAGCCCCAGCACAGAGCCATGTGGGACCCCACTGGTTACCGCTCTGGTACCAGATAACCCTTCCCCCCACAACCACCCTCTGGGTTCTGCCCCTCAGCCAGTTTTCCACCCAGCTGGCCATCTTTTCCCCAACCCCAACATCCACCAACTTCCTGATCAACCTTTTGTGGGGCATAGAGTCAAAGGCCTTGCTGAAATCAAGATAGAGGATGTCTACCACTTGGCTCCTGTCTGCTATCTTAGTGACACAGTCAAAGAAGTCAATCAGATTCATCTGACACGATCTCCCCCCTCCATGAACCCATGCTGCTTCGCATCCTGGAGACCGTGCTCCTCTAGATATTCCACCAACCTTTCCTATAGTGTGGTCTCCATGAGCTCGTCCACAATGGAGGTCAGACTGACTGGACTGTAATTCCCTGGGTCGTCCTTAGGACTGCTTCTGTGGAGGGGCACTACATATGCTGTTCTCCAGTCCTGCGGTACCTTGCCTGACTAGTGAACTGTTACATAGGTCTGTCAATGACCCTGCCAGCTCCTCAGCCACTTCCTTTAGTACCCATGGATGTACTCTGTCTCGGCCTGGTGATTTGTCTACCTTCAATGCCAGCAGCCCCTCTCTCCCTCACTATCAAGTACCCCCCTCTCCCTTCTTCCCTCAAGGGTATATATATTGAGCTCTTTTAGTCTCTCTTCGTATGGCTTCTGGTGCAGACCCAGCACCATTTTAGTTGCCCTCCTCTGGACTGCTTCCATCCTATGTCCTTGTGGAGATGGGGTTTCCAAAACTGCATGCAGTACTCCAGATGGAGTCTCACCAGCTGTCTGTACAGAGGGATAACAACTTCCTGTTTTCTACTGGTGATGCCTCTCCCTATGCATCCCAGTATACCCCCCAGCCCTCCTTACTGCCTTCTCACATTGCTTGCCTACCTTGAAGTCATCTGCTATGACTACTTCCAGGTCCAATTCCATTTTTGTTGTTGTTAGTACCCCCCCACCCCATTGTGTACTCCTCCCCTGGGTTTTTATTTCCCAGGTGCATTACTTTGCACTTCTTTGGATTGAATCTAAGCTGCCATACTTTTGACCATTCCTCCAACCTTGCCAAGTCCCTTCTCATCCTTTCCACCCCCCCCTTGTGTATCAACCCTGTTGCAGATCTTTGTGTCATCTACAGAGAGACATATATTTCTTTCCAGACCCTCCGCAATGTCACCTATAAAGACATTAAAGAGGACCGGTCCCAGTACTGAACCCTGTGGTACCCCACTAGCAACCCCCCCTTTCTTCAGAGTACACTCAGTTTACTATTACCCCGTGTCCTGTTGTCCATCCAGTTTGTTACGCAGGGTACCACCCTGGGACCCACTCCCAGGCTGGCTAACTTGTTTATTAATCTTTTGTGTGAGACTGTGTCAAATGCCTTACTAAAGTCTAGGTAGGCCGTATCTGCAGCTCATCCGTGGTGTACTTCTTTGGTCACCCAGTCAAAGAAACCTATTAGATTCGTCTGACATGACCTTCCAGCTGTGAATCCATGCTGCCTTGGGTCTTGTGCCCCACTGGCCTCTAGGTACTCAACAAGTCTTTCTTTCAGAAGTGATTCCATCATTTTCCCTACCACTGAGGTCAAACAGGTCTATACATATGGCTATCTACAGGTTCGGGGAAGGATGAGGTTACCTGGCACAAGAGACCTAGGTTTGGCTACTCTGCACAGGGGCACGCAAGTAAATCCAACTACAGGAAGCAATAACTGTAATGTCCAGAACCAGAATTGGGATTTTTCAGTGTGGCTTTATTTATTAACTCACTGAACATAAACAAAGCACTGCATGGTCCCCCACAGGGCTACGTAACTGTAATGCAGATTAGAGGTTAAACACAGCGGTCCATTTGAGGAATGAACACAATACAACAGTTGTCTGGCTTTGGACCCACCAGGCACTCAGCCGGACTTTGCATGCGCATTGGATACATAGCCCGACTGGCCCGGCTCCCCTGCCGGCCACTCGACTGACGGTCCACTTGGCGAATGGACCCAAACTCTACTTGGAAAGACATCCCATCCAACAAGGAGACTCCCATCCCGTGGCTCCCCACACCACTTAGAGTCTGCGACTCCGAGAGAGATTTTCAAGTAGCGACCCATGTCTGAGTACCCACCCCATCACTGGCCAAGCGCATGAGGCAAGTAGCAAAAACACAGAAGAAATCCGTAGAGGTGGACCTGGTTACTAAAGATGGGTTTTCCCACCTCCAGCTCCCACAGCCCATACCCGGCCATTTCTCTGGACACACAGAACTTTAGACTTTAAAATGTAGATTGATGGTGGATGACCTGAAGCACCCCCTCTACAATGAACTTTAAATCCATTAACACTTTAAACAGATGACTGCTCTATTTGTTTGTCCTAGTTGACATAGTCCTCCCAAATAGCAGTCCCCAATACTTGAAATCCAACTGAAGAAAAGAAGTTGTTTGCCCCTTCCAATGGAGCCAAACGCTCACCCATTCGTTGCAGGTGCCCCACAGGCGAAAACTGTAACCTTTGCTGTTATACATGAGCAGACTGAACTTAAATTAAAACAGGCAGCTTTCTTCCCAGGGTGGGAGAAGGGGATTGCCCTGGAACCCACAAAGAACTTTTCTTCCCCCCTTCCAGAGGTGAGTGGGGTAAACAGACAACTACTGGTGTCCTTCTTGTTTGCTTAAGGACAAACTGAAGACTCACTTTGAATTCCCAAGGTTCTAAACTTACTCTGAGCTGAAGATTCCAAATGTGGCTCATGCAGCTGCGACAGTTCTATTATGATGTCATCTCTCAAGTCTCAGCTGTGACTGAGGACAGAGTGAGACAGTGTGAAACCCATTTCACTGGAGTTTCACAAGCTGCCTTCCCTGCCTACCACTAGGTCTTACTGGGATTCTAGTAACCCCGGGGAACAAAGGGGTTACACTAGGTAGGCCGTATCCGCAGCTCCTCCGTGGTCTACTTCTTTGGTCACCCAGTCAAAGAAACCTATTAGATTCGTCTGACATGACCTTCCAGCTGTGAATCCATGCTGTCTTGGGTCTTGTGCCCCACTGGCCTCTAGGTACTCAACAAGTCTTTCTTTCAGAAGTGATTCCATCATTTTCCCTACCACTGAGGTCAAACAGGTCTGTAGTTTCCTGCCTCTGCCTTGCTCCCACTTTTGTGAAGGAGAATCACATCTGCCTTCCTCCAATCTTCGGGTACCACACCATCCTCCCATGATTTGCTGAAAAGGGTAGTCAGTGGTGTCACTAAGTCTCCCCTTCATTCTTTTTGAATTCTAGGGTGAACCCCATCAGGCCCCATTGCTTTGTCCAAGTTTTAGGAGTTCTTTCAGGACTCTTTCTTCTGTGAATGGACTGGTATCGATCCCCCCCCATTCAGAGTGTTTCTATTGTTTGGTTTAGGTACCTCCCCCTCTTCTTTTGTGAATACTGAGCAAAAGTATTCATTCAGTGTCTCTCCCTTTTCACTGTCACCCTCTGCCCACCTCCCCTTCCCTTTATTAAACCTCACTATCCCTCCCTTGGTCTTTCTTCGCTCCCTAACATACCTATAAAAGGTTTTATCCCCCTTCATGACTGAGTTGGATATCTTTTCCTCGGTTTGGGCTGTCACTATTCTGACTGCCTCCCTTGCTTCCTTCTGGTTTAACTGATAGAGTTCTCTGTACTGCTTCTTCTATGATTCCTTATACTTCCTGAATGCTAACTTTTTCTTCCTAACCTTCCCCGCCACCTCTTTTAGAACAATAGTGGTCTTTTACTTCATTTTATTTGCTTCACATAAAGGCTTGTTGCCTCTGTGATGGCAGTTTTGATTTTTTCCCCATTGTCCTTCCTGCCCATTTGCTAGTGCATTCCTTAGGCACTCACCCATTTTGCCTAAGTCAGCCCTTCTAAAGTCCAGTAGCCTCATTTATGTATGACTTGACTCTATGGCTGTGTTTATCGTGAACCACACTGTTTGGTGGTCGCTTGTTTCCAGATGGCTACCCACTTCTATATCTGAGATCCTTTCTCTGTCCCCGTTTGAGAGTCCCAGGTCTAAGATTGCTCCCTCCCGAGTGGGTTCCAACACTAGCACTGTAGTACTGGCAAGATGGGTGGCATCTGTTGACGGGGGGGGCTCTCTTCCTCAGGGATCCTCCTCGGGTCACTGTGACACTGCATGCCTCCAATCATGGGTGAGGTGCTTATCTTGGTTCCCTCTTGTCTCAGGAAATCTGGTTCCTGGTGAAACATAATCTACATATACTTGTGTTGGAGATGAGAGCAGTTGTGTACAGGCACTGGGCACTGGTCCTACTAGTTCAGGGACAGACGGACTTTGCTGATCCATATGGACAACCAACTTTATTGTGCTACAGCACCTGAACAAAGGGGGGGGAACATACTCCTATCCTCTGTACCAGGAAGCAATATGGGTGGGTAGCGAAGCTCAGCATACACCTTGCTGCAAAAATGTCCTGGCAACTGCTCTCCTCACAGCCTCACAACTTTCTTGGCATAGGACCTGAAGCTGGTTCTGAATTTCTTGGCCGTGGCTCGACTTGAACTTGCCTCCTCCTGCTGATTTCTGTATCGGACAATTTAATTTCTGGTCGCACTCCCCCAGCATGTCTGGTGGTTATTAACCACCCCCCCAACCTTTACAGATAGGGTGACATTTAGGTCAGCCTAAGTTTCGGCTTAAGGTGATGTCTGAATTTACTTTGAATCTGTTCACCAACCTGCCTGTGTTTCTTCCTTAAAGTCCAGAATCTGTGGGAGGTGCTCCTGCACTCCTTGGATCTACAAAGGGAGCATTGCTTCCCTTTGGACCTCACTAGGGATATCATGCAGTTCCCTCAGTTGTGTTCTTTGCTCCATGTATGCTGAGCAAACCAGTATCCCTGCACGGTCTCCAGTTTGCTACCCACCTGCATTTTATTGTGTTGCTGGAAGGCTGGCTAAGAGCTTTCCCGTACAGTTCAGGCCTGTTATTAGGGGCATGGTGGCCTCTGCAACTTATTTCAGGTCAGTCTCTGCACTCAAAATCCATTCGGGCCTTGAGCGATACATTTGGATCGGATCTCTCGTAGAGAGTTGGTTTTGACTTGGCTGTGTTCCAAGGCTTGCTGACCTCTGTTCCATACCTCCCATGTGGGGATGCAGTACTGCTTGGTACCCATCTAATGTGTATGACACTATGGATAAGATATCCTTGAAGAAGGCAGGTTCATTATTGACCAATAACAATAGATATTTGAAAGAATTTTCTCCATAGTGCCACATAATACTGTCCACCCCTGGCATGGAGGACTGCTCTTTATTACAGGTCTCTACAAAGTCTGCCTGTCTGTTCCCCATTGTTTTGTGACTCTCAGTTTTATCTCGGATCACTCCATTTGATGTGCTGACTTTGACAGCTATACTGCAAGAGGCTTCAAAACTAAAACTACTTTGTGTCCTAGAGAGGCAAACTATAAATATGGCATACAGGATTGAATGGACCACACCCTGTATGTCTCCTCCCCCCCCCAAAAAAAAAAATTGTACACAAGATATTTTAGGATGAGTTAAACCCTATATGTCTATCCCCCTCTGCCAAAAAAAACAACCTAAAGATTGTATACAGATATCTTGTATGGTGGGCCAGACATCTTTGACTCTTCTCTCCCCCTCCCCTGAAAAACATAAAGGCCATATAATAAACCTGTTATTTTATGAGTTGCTATTTTATAGTTTTAATTGTGCTTTTTTAACAGCAGACTTGCATATAAATGCAGTCATAACTGTAGAAATAAAGTATTGCAGAAAAGATCTGGATGCCAAAAATGTGACTATTCTTCACCAATTGGGCATGAAAACTAAAAACTGCTAAAGTTAATGCTTCAGAGTTATTGCTTTTTTTACTATATATATTTCTTTCCTCCCAGGTCAGATGTCCTGCATACTTTGGGGTATCATGCTGGTGACAATGTAACCCTGCAGCTGGACCACTCTCCACTCCAAATCCCCCTTGGATAACACCCCACAACAGTGTCTGGGAGGAAGGCAGGCAGGCATACCAACCACTATGCTCTGAAATGCACCACAGTTTGGTTTGGGAGTAGGGGTGTCAGCCTGAGGCCCGAGCACTGCCGCTGTCATTTAGATAGCCATCATTTTTCCACCTTGGCTTTTCCCCTTCCCATGGCACCAAACACCACCCCAGCAGGTCCCTCTCTTTTACGTGCACACACCATGACATCCTGTGGAAGAGAGACAAGCTCCCCAGCCCACTACAGGGGTCACTGTAGTGGTGTAAATCTGCACCAGTCGCACCCCAGCCGGGAGCACTGCCACTTGGCAGCACCACCTCAGCTCCAGTTTGCTGCCTGGGTCTGCTCAAAAACTCCTTGTATTTGAGTTTAGACACTGTATTGGCAACTCAGTAGCACTGAAGTCACGCACAGCATACCTAGAGTACCTTCTGACCTTGTTGTGTGTGTGTGTGTATTATACACACACACACACATACATATACACACACACACACACACACACAGGATCTCCTAGCATGGGTCAAACCACTGTATGTCTCTCCCCACCCCAAAAACAAAACACAAAGATCACATACAGGGTGGCAGTGTCAATTCTATGCACTGCAATGGTAGGTCACAGAACAAAACAAAAGGAAACCAAAAGGGTCTTACCTTTTCCAAAGTGTTTTATTCCAGAGTGTTTAAAGTGCAGAAATGCAAAAGGAGCAAGTAGTAAGTGCAAAAAATAGCTACTTGGTGTAAAAAAAAAAAAAAAAAGGCTTACCACACACATGTAAATATTGTCTTTGGCTTGGGACGGAGGGTGCTGTTGCTCCCGAGTTCAAAGCTGCATGCTGTAGCACTAATGCCAGCACCACATAAACGGCATCGGCACGTTTGGATCAAAATATTCCAATGCCAGAGAAAACAACAAAGCAAAGCTGCCCTCGTGCTTGCAAGCATGCTGGCCTGTGCTTGCATATTGATGTCTATAGACGTCATCATCAGAGCATGCTAGTGTTTTAGTGCTTAAAATGCTGTCTGTTAAATTTTGCACTTTAAACAGTCTGGAATAAAATACTTTGGAAAAGGTAAGAACCTTCTGGTTTCCTTTTGTTTTGTTGTGCTGACCCACCTCTGCAGAGCAGAGAACTGGCATTTCTATTTGAACATCAGCACTTCAGGGTAGGTGCACCTAGTCAGTTGAGAGCCCCCACTCACTCACTCGTTTGTTGTATCACATCCAGGATCTTATAGGATGGACCAAACCTCTTTGTCTCTTCCCCACCCTAAAAAAAAACACACACACACACAGAAAGATTGCTTCTGCATGTGGACATTCATCTTCTGCCATCTCCACATTTCCAAAAATCAACTGGCTGAAACCAAAAAGGACCCCCCCCCCACCGTCAAACTGAACAACACCCCAGCAGCAGCTTTCAGTACACAGTGTGGTCAGAAAAATCAGACTGAAAACTGTACATAATTAAAGACAAGCAGCTCAGTATTTAAGTCAAGACTAGTGGTAGGGCAGCATCTACGCCATAACATTGGGTCAGAACTAAATCAAGACAGACTGCCAAAGCGTAATGCACTCTGACCTCATCTCTGCTGTTCCATTTGTTTTAGCCATGTCCCTGTCACCTTGTGCTGTGGTCACTGTCTGAGAAGCTGCGAAACAGCAGTGGCAGCAGATAATATGCGCGAGTGAGAAAATGGGCTCCTTGAAAGGAAAAATGCTACCGGAGCGCACCCCCCAAACTGAACAGTCAACACTACGCAGCATTGAGGAGTCAGGACAGTAAGATGCCTTGTCCTGATGCTGTCACTCTGTGGTCACCATTATTTTGAGACGCTGCTTCCAAAACTCTGAAGCTACAGCAAATATGCACCAGTAAGAAAACGGGCTCCTCTGTCCTAACTGTAACAGCTGGTCTGTAGCTCCACAGGCAGTAATTGTACAAAGACAGACCCCCATGTCTGCCCCCCACAAAATAAAACATCATCACTAGGTTCGCCAGCATTCACACCAGGGTGCGGTCGGAACAGTGAGAGACCACAGCACTAATCAAACAAGAGACTAACAGGCTATAGGCCAGGAACACAAGGAAGTTAAACCAGCATTCCAACCTCTGCTGTTCTTTTCAGCCTTGTCCCTGTGGTCTGTCTGAGCTGAGCGTGACTGTGATAGTGATACAAGTGTGCTTGAGAGTGAGCCACACTCCCCTGACACCACACAATCCAGGAACTTTTAAGGATCGTTTGACTTTTATATGAAGAACTTTAAGACAATGACATTGACTTCACTAGTGTTACTTTATATATATATATATATATATATTTTATTTCACAAAGTTCATTTGTAATTCAGGTTTCAAATAAATTCAGACGTACTTGATACATTTCGATTTTATTTCTCTTTTGTTTAACAAATCACTGTGAACCATACTGACCGTGGGCTAGTGCAATCTCAGGGTTCTCTAGCCCAGCTATTTAGTGCAAAAAAAGTTATGGTAGACTCCTGTAATATGCAGGCCCCATTTGCTTGTCATCGGCTCCTAGAGAGGAGAAGAGAGAAAGCAGATTCTGCATGGGATGGTCTGCTCCAGCTCTGCTCCTCCTAATGCAGTTGCAGACTTTCTGGTCAGGCTTGTGAGGGGTTGGACTCACTTTAGTATTAGTTTGGGGGTACCCCATTCTAAGGACATGGGTTGCATATGCAGTGCAGTCCCCATCTCATAGCCCATCTGATGGTGAAAGTCCATGGGTGTACGATTTGGTCAGCGGTCCTTATGGTTGCCAAGACAACTCCTGAGCCAATGGCTACTGAAACAAAACTCTGCGCATGTGCGAGAAACCCAGGAGCAGGAACCCGTAGGATGGTGAGCTTTGAACAAAACTAGGTGACTAGAATGATTAGCCAGGTCGCATTTGGCAACCTAATTTGTCCCACCTTGCCATAATGTTGCATAATGTGAACATTTTATGGGCAGGGTGGTCATTTGAAATGTCCAGATGCTTGTTGGCCAGTCAGATTTTCATTCTGTCTGTCCATCAGCTAGTTCATGCTCAGTGGGGGGGGGGGGAGAGATGGAGCTCTACTGCTGCCCCTTTGCTGTGGTCTAGTTGTGTCCAACCCATTTCCTGTGTGCTTCAAGAATGTGTTTAACATTCATAGTATATTGAGTGAGTGACCAGACGGTGGGTTACAGTCTGACCACCTCCTGATGTTGAAGCAGACAGTATATCTCCATTGTGGCAGAGTTTTTTAATACAAATTTCCAGGTATCCTGACGTAGCACTGCCTCCGAGTATGGCTGAAGACATTTCTGAGAGGAAGTCTGTTTGCAGCTGAAGTTTGTGTTTCCAACCATTGCAAGTCTGTTTGGCTGGAATAGAGATCCCTGTAAATATTGTACAATTTTTTTCTGTCTCAGTACTGTAATAAAACCAGAAGCCTATACATTAAATTAAAAAGCATGAAAATGTCCCAAGTGTGACTTATTTCCAGATAGGCTGTGATGTATTAGAATCCTGTTTGGCTGGCAGCTGGTCCGGATGGTACAATAACTGCTTTGCTGAAAGCAATCTGAGCATTGCAAAATTCTGCACAACTGAAGGGAAGGCCTTGGCGCCCCTTCCCTAAAGGTATGTCTTTTTACAATCTGATCTGACGTATTTGACCCAATTTAAAAAAAAAAAAAGATCCACCACATACAAGTGCTTTACAAAGCAAAGAGTTGGCTACTAACTGCATCAGTTAATTTAGCACTAAGACCTGACAGGTGGGGGGATATTGGTCATACCTGCATGCCCAAGGGCGTGATGGTTCAGAGCTTTACAGTCCCTTGGAGTGTGGGTATTCACCAATACTCACACCCTGAAGGGTCTTGTGCTTAGAACTTTTAGCCGATCACTGGAAACAGGGGGAGGTACCCAAAGACTGGAGAACAGCAGATGTAGTCCCCTTATACAAAAGTGGGAACAAAGAGGAAAGTGGGGAACTACAGACCAGTCAGCCTCACCTTGGTAGTGGGGAAGATCATGGAAGCACTACTGAAGGAGAGATTGGTGGAACATCTGGTTGTCAATGGACTACAGGACCCAAGGCAGCGTGGTTTCACCAGGCAGAGGTCATGTTAGACCAACCTCATTGAATTTTTTGACTGGGTGACTAGGGAGGTGGATCAGGGGAGGGCAATGGACATAGCCTATCTGGACTTCAGCAAGGCCTTTGACACTGTGCCACATAGAAGACTATAACACAAACTGGGGAATATGGGTGTGGGCAGGACAGTAGTGCGGTGGGTAGGTAACTGGCTGGGCGGCAGGACACAGAGGGTGGTGGTAAATGGCTGTCACTCCACAGAGGGAAGAGTGATTAGTGGGATACCACAGGGATCAGTGCTGGGACTGGTCCTATTCAACATCTTCATCAGTGACATTGCACAGGACCTAGAAGGCAGAATTTCACTGTTCGCTGATGACACAAAGCTTTGTGACAGAGTTGATACACCAGAGGGTGTAGACAGAATGAGACAGGACCTGCAGTAACTTGAAGAATGGTCAGGGGTTTGGCAGTGGAAATTCAATGCAAAGAAGTGCAAGATAATGCATATGGGGCACAAAAACCCTGGCACAATATATCAGTTGGGGGGTGAGGATATAGCATGCACTAAGCAGGAAAGGGATCTTGGGGTTATCATCTCTGATGGCCTCAAGGTAGGGAAACAGTGTGACAAGGCAGCGGGTAAAGCAAATAGGATGCTGGGATGTATAGGCAGGGGCATCACCAGCAGGAAAAGGGAGGTCATAATTCTACTATACAAGATACTAGTGAGGCCCCACCTGGAGTACAGTGTACAGTTCTGGAGACCTTACCTACGTAAGGACATAGACAGGGTAGAGAAGGTTCAGAGGAGGGCAACAAAGATGGTACATGGATTGCATCACAAGTCCTATGAGGACAAGTTGAAGGAACTGAATATGTACTCCCTGGAGGAGAGGAGGGAGAGAGGGGATATGATAGAGACATTCAAGTATCTTACAGGGAGGAACAGGGTGCCGGAATACACTATTTTTAAGCAAAAAAAATGTTCCAGGACTACAGGGCATGGGATGAAGTTGGAGGGAGGACAATTCAGAGGAAACGTGAGGAAGAATTTCTTCACAGAACAGGTGGTGGACAAGTGGAACACCCTGCCAGAGGAAGTGGTGGGGGCTGAAACAATCACGGGATTTAAGAATGCATGGGATAGACATAAAGGAATTCTGGAGGTCAGGGGTATGGGGCAACAGACTTCTAGGAAAACATAAACTGAACTCACAAGCTCAAATGGGCAGACTGGGTATCTGCCGACACTGTCTATGTATCTATGTATCTAGAAAATGGGTTGGGCAAATAAAAAAAAAAAATAATAAATCGGACTCTAAAAGATAAAAAAGTAAAAAAAAATACAGTATAGCATTGCTTAGCTACTGACGCGTTCAGTGGGAACGCTGACAAAACATAATATTTAGGCACTGTCCAGCTTGTATTTCCCATTCATTCTGTATTCCTCCTCCCCATTATTTAGCAGCAAGGTAATCTGCATGAAAATAGGATCTTTAGTCCTGAAGAGTTCATCTATTCCTGCTACTTTCTCCCTACCCGAAGTCTTAGAGCACTGCTTGTGACATCACATTTACTCCCATGGCAACAGATTGTGATGTCACAACAGAGGATTATGACTTGAAGTAGGGAGTAAGGTATAGAGGAAAATGAACTCCAAATGAACTATAAGGGACAACTATCATATATTCATAGACATTTCTTTAATAATAAATTATGTAGAGGAGAAATATTTAAAATATAAATGGAATGCAAGCAGAATTGTACCCAATTATTAGTTTTTTTTTTAAAGTTTTCTTTGAGGCGTCAGTAGCTCTTTAGAAAATGTAAATAATCCATTCACAGATGGTTTCTACCTGTCAGTCATTTGTTCTTCATATGCAGTAGAAGGTTTGTTTTTTTGCCACAGAACATAAGAATTCAGTAATCCTCTAACAGAATGCTCACTCCCCCCAGAAGCATAGAATGTTAACATGGAATGCATGCATTCAAAATTCTGCACAACTCCACTGGCATGCATGCGTACTGACACACAAAGACCTTGTATAGAACCAGAAGCTCAATTTTATCTGGGGCACAGTTAGCAGAATATTGCTCTGTCAAGCTGGTTAGGTTATGAGGGGAGATTTTTCATGGTCATCAAAGAAACACCAGAAATAAAAATCTGAATTGTGCTTGATTTGTTGTTTGTTTTATGTGTGTAAGAAATGGGTCATGAGTAGATAGAACAGTCAATCATTTATGTATTTTTTTTTTTTAAGGGCATAGTTGAAGGTTGTCGTGTAAGAGTAAAGGTGACGGCCATATTCGTAATGGAAATCAAGAATGAAGGAAGTGGCTCATGAATTCTGTATGTGATGTGTTCAAATTCCAGATCACCTGTTGGACCTTTTCTACAGGGGGTACTTGGTACATAAATATATGCCAATGGAATGGCAACAGCGAATCAGAATACTGTATTTAACTTGCCCCTTTTCTGATGTGGGATAATAGCACACCTAAGGAAGTGAGGCACGAGGCAACACAGAGTGCCTTACACAGCTGAGAATGGCTGTTATCCCACAAATATCTATCGATCAATCAAAATCTTTATTTATCCAGGTGGACACCATTGAGCAAGCTCATTTGCAAGGTGGACTCGCACAAGTCATAAACAATTATACATAGTCATACAGATATACAGGCATTGTAACAGTATGAGAAACAAAAAAAAAATAATATCAACAGTGTAAAAGTAGGGTCAGGGAAATAAGGAGAGACATATACAAAAAACACATTGAAGTGCAGGTAGTATTGGAGTACATATTGCTATACCAGTAGAAAGTAAGCTGATAGGGGCAGAAGAGACTGTGATACAGTGTGTGCCTGATGGTATATCTGGGTTTTTTATACTTGACAGGTGGTGGGATAGGTAAGAGAAGCGAAAGCTACAGAGTTTCAAGAAATAGGGTACTGGGGGTGGCTTTAGATCTTGGGGCATCTTCCCATGGAGATCTGAGGGGCAGTTTTGCATAGTGGGTAGTGGCGAGAGGAGGAGGAAGTGAGGAATGGGGTAGATGGAGTGAGAATCCAGATTGGTTGTACGTGGCAGGTGCTAGTGCTGTGATGGGTTTATGGCTTTACCGTGATTCAAGGTGGCTTGAGTTCGGGCTTGTGGGGCAGTGCTGCTCGGTGACCATTGGAGGAGCGATGATAGGGCAGAGAGTTCTTGGAGGGTGGTGGAGTCTTAGTATGGCATAGCGGGGAAGGGATAGTGGCAAGAGGAGGAAGAAAGGGAATGGGGTGGGTGCAGTGAGGAGCTAGTTTGGGTGTCAATGGCAAAAAGTGCTAGTGCTGCAAAGGGTTTACGGCTTTACCGCGATTCAAGGTAACTTGAGTCCGGGCTTGCAGTTTCAAACATCTGCTTCTGAGGTGCCGCTGCCTGGGGACCGTTGAAAGAGCAGTGGTAGGGCAAAGAATTCTTGGAAGGTCAGAAAGACTTAGATCAAGGTTAGTGGAAGCAGTGGCATATCTCTCTGATTGCTTTTGCGTACAAATTCTTGAATACTGCGACGCTTACTGGAGCACTTAATTTTACTGATTTTTGTATTTCATTCCAAAGAGTTGTGCAGAAAGCTATGGCGCTCTTCCAAGGCGAATGTCGGGCCCTGGGAATCTTAAGAGATTAGTGAGCAGCTTCTTAGGGTGTAGTTTCGGAGCTCGCTTAGGGGCAGTAATTCGGATATATAGTGTGGTAGTTTGCGAATAATAGCTTTCAATGTCCATATTGCGGCATTTTTGCTACGTCTGTATTGCAGGGAGGACCACTCCACAGCATTGTATAAGGAGCAATAGTGGGTAGACCATGGAAGGCCGGTGATGAAGCGCAACGCTCTGTGGTATAAGACATCCAGCTTATGTAGGTAAGAGGCATTACAATGACTGTAGATGAAGTTGGCGTAGTCTAGTAAAGAGATGAATGTGGTCTGAACAAGCTGTTTTTTTTTGCTTCAGGAGTCTGGAGATGGTTTATCCAGTAAAAAAGACCTAGCCTCTGTTTTAGTTTTTTTATCGTGTCCTCCAGGTGTTCCCCAAAGGAGAGTTTGTGATCAAGCCAAACTCCCAAATATTTAAATTTGGGGACGAACTCCAGATTTTCCCCCAGTAAGGTGGTGATGGGGGGTATAGCGCCGCTAGTCAGGGTAGACTGTAGGTTGCCAGGGGAAAGGATCATTGCCTTGTTTTTTTTTGCATTCAGGAGTAGCTTCTTGTTAAGTAGCGGATACTGAAGGATGTCAAAATCGTGTTGTAAATCTGCACAAGCAGCTTCAGGTGTTGGCTGGCTTAGGTAAAGTACTGTGTCGTCTGCAAACAGGTGGATGCTGGCATTTTTTATGCCATGATCTAGGCTGTTGATGTATGTGGAGAAGAGTATTGGGCCCAGGCTGGAACCTTGGGGGATACCTCTTAATAATGGTTTAAAAGGTGATAGCTCCCCTTCTGCCTTTATCTGCTGTTGCCAGCTCATCAGGTAGTCCTGAAACCATCCGTAGGAGATGGAATCTAAGGCTAAGGCTTTCAGAGAGGAAAGAAGTAAGGAGTGATCGACAGTGTTGAAAGCCTTGCTTAGGTCAAGGGAGACAGCGCAGATGAATTTTTTGCTTTCCAGGTTGGTTTGCCAATTGTTTGTTACCTTGGGCAGAGCCGTAACCGTACTGTGATTTGTTCGGAAGCCTGATTGTAAAGGGTTTAGAAAGTTTGTATTTTCCAGGAAGACTCGTAGCTGGGCATTCACTATTTTCTCTAGCAGTTTAGATAATATGGTAAGAAGTGAGATTGGCCTATAATTGTTTAGGTAACTGGGATCCCCAGATTTGAAGAGTGGAATAATGTGTGCAGTTTTCCAAATGGTAGGGAGAGTTCACTGAGAAAGTGACAAGTTGAATAAATGGGTGATGGACACAGCCAGCACATGCCAGACCATCTTTATAAAGTAGGGGTCTAGCAAGTCCGCCCCTGCGTTTTTCTTGGTGTCCAAATGAAGGAGTAACTCTTCAACTTCTTTTAGAGTAACAGGAGAGAATGAGAAGGTAGCATTTGTTAGGTTGGGCTCTAGGGAAAGTGTATCCATTTGAGAGCGCAGGTTGCAGGCAGGCGAGTTATTGAAGGCTAGTCCAGCTGAGGCGAAGTGGTTATTGAATGCTTGTAGGATTTCCTTTTTATCGTTGAGAAGGACATTGTTACAGGAGATTTTTGAGGGAAGGGTGCTTCCTGGTGTGTGGCCAGAGAGGTCTTTTATTGTGGACCAGAATTTGGTTGGGCAAGTTGAGGCAGCATCTAGTTCTGTGCGGTAGAATTTGGACTTAGTCTCTCTGATTAACCTTGCGCAAGAGTTCCTGGCAGATCTGAAGAGACCCCAATCTTTGGGAAGTTCTGTCTTGCGAAGGTATT
This sequence comes from Neoceratodus forsteri, assembly GCA_016271365.2. Classification (NCBI taxonomy): domain Eukaryota; kingdom Metazoa; phylum Chordata; order Ceratodontiformes; family Ceratodontidae; genus Neoceratodus; species Neoceratodus forsteri. The sequence continues at coordinate 111,023,460 of JADMNL010000028.1, forward strand.
TCCAAAGCTTATCCCTTTTTAATAGTGTGGCTTTAAGGTCCGAGTTAAACCAGCGATGGGTTCTAGGTTTTACACGAGAATTGACCAGTGGTGCATGGGTATTGATATGCACACGCAGGAAGACTTTACTGTGATTATAAAATGGCTTTTCTGATTTTTTTAATTTTAGAACTGTGTGATGAGGTACAGAAAGATAAGCATTTCTGACCTGTGCTGGAAAAATGCAGGGTTATCCCGCTGACAAATCACAAGGTTTCTCTTAACCATTTGATAAGCTGTTCATGGTTGATCCCATTACCCACAGATTTCAACAAAGTGAGAACCATTGTGATTTCAGTTTTTCACTCTGTAAATCAGTTCATGCCCTTGGTTATGGATAAGACGTGACGAGAGGGAGTCATACTCCATTAACATACTGAGTGGTGACGATCATGATGATGGTGTAGAAGAAAAAATTACTCACCTTAGCAATGTTGTTTCTTCTAATGGAGTCTTGCTGTATTCTGACTATTGCAGTTAGGTCCTGCCTTTCAACTGCCCTGGAGAACAAAGAGTTAACTTTCCATGGCCAGCATGGAACGTTCAGCACGAGCTCGGTTGAAGCCCCTATCTGCTGTTGTTCAAACTCCAACCGTCAGATCTTCACGAGCAATACTCACTAGAAGTTCTGTGTGGAAACTGTAAAACTCACACTAGCCAACTGGCAACTAAATTTATTATAAAAGGGTTTTTTGGTTTCAAACCAAAGACTCAAGTCAGGAACCCCCCAAAAAAAACACAACACACACCCAAAGTAAAGGAGGGTGAAAAAGGGGCACCTCTAGGGTGCCAACACTGCTCCTGCCTCCCACATCCCAAAAACCAGGTTCTGAGAGGGGAGGGGGGAGGTCAGAATACAGCAAGACTCCATTAGAAGAAACAACATTACTAAGGTGAGTAATTTTTTCTTCAAACAACATGAAGTCTTGCTATATTCTGACTATTGCAGACTACCAAGCAGTACCTCCATGGAGAAGGGACAGAACCTACTTTGGGGATAGGCACTGAAGTACTGCTGTGCCAAACCGAGCATCACTCCTAGCCTGGATATCCAAAGGGTAATGCTTGGTGAACGTATGGACTGTTTTCCAGGTGGCTGCTTGACAAATTTCTAAGATAGGAATATCCCTGGCAGCAGCCAGGGAAGCAGCTATACTTCCAGTAGAGTGAGCCCTCAGGCCTGAGGGTGGGGTTCTACCCAGCTTTTCATAGCAGAATTGTATACAAGAGACCATCCATCTAGTAGCAGGTTTGCCCTTACCGACCTCTCCATATTTGAGGAACAACTGGAGGGACTCAAACCTGTGACCCTTGGTGCGCTCTATGTAGTAGCTGAGGGCCCTCTTAACATCCAAGCTGTGCAGCCTCCTCTCTCCAGAGGAGGAATGGTCAGTGAAGAAAACAGGGAGAGACAGACTGATTAAGGTGGAAATTTGAAACCACCTTAGGCAAGAACTTCCTGTTAGTTCTTAGGACCACTTTATCTCTATGGAAAGAGATGAAATCAGGCTCCACTGACAGGGCCTGCAATTCACTGATATGCCTGGCAGAGGTAATGGCTACCAAAAACACAGTTTTCCAAGTCGAGTACTTAAGTTCTGCAGCGGACAAAGGCTGTAACGGTGGTTGCATAAGCTGAGCAATGCAAACATTAAGGCCCCAAGCAGGAGCAGGGTTCCTAAAGGGAGGATTGGTGTGTAGCAATCCCTTGAAGAACTTACAAAACACAGGATGGGCTGACAGAGGAGAGGGCTTGCCTACTGACAAGAAGGCAGAAACAGCTGCCAGATGCACTTTAAGTGTAGCTGGCCTAAGTCCTAAGCCATTAAGATGAACCATATAGTCCAGGACTGTAGGCAACTCAGCAGATTCTGGAGAAATATGCATATTTGAGCACCAAATAGTGAACCTTCTCCATTTGGAGTTGTAAGTCTTTCTGGTGGAAGGCTTTCAAGAAGCCTTAAAGATATCCAGAACCCCTTGAGAAAGGTGCTGATCAGCAAACTCTAACTCTTCAAGAGCCATGCTTTGAGATTGAGAGATTTGAGGTTCGGATACCAAATCCTCCCCGAGAGGATGTCAACAGGTTGTAACTCCTAGGAAGAGAGAGGGGAAGGTGGACTGCTAAGGACAACAGCAATGGGTACCAGAGCTGTCTGGCCCAGTCTGGAGCAATCAGAATCACTTTGCATGGTTGAGACCTGATCTTGACCAATACTTTGAACAGGAGGGGGAAGGGGGGAAAAGCATACAGGAATTTCCCTTCCCAATTCAGAATCAGAGCATCCAGGGGCACTGAGCCCAATACTGGGGGTCTGCAACAAAAGAGAGGAAGTTGTTGATTGTCTGGGGCTGCAAAAAGATCTATCTGTGGAGTGCCCATCTTGAGAAAATCACTTTCAAAAGGAGGGGATCTAGGGTCCATTTGTGATGGCCCTGGGATAGCCTGCTGAGAGCATCTGCTAGGACATTGTCCTTCCCTAGGAGATGAACTGCTATCAGAGAGATTTGCAGGGAATAGGCCAGAGACCACAACTTCATTGCTTCTGTGCACAAGGCCATAGACCGAGTGCCTCCTTGCCTGTTGATGTACCACATTGTGGTGGTATTGTCTGTTCTGATGTGGACCACCTTGTTCTGTATAGATTTGGAAAAGGCTTGCAGTGCCAGAAAAACTACTCTGAGTTCCAAGAGATTGATGTGAAGCAGAGATTCTTGAGGTGACCACAGCCCTTGGGTGGTAAGATCCCCCAGGTAGGCTCCCCAGCCCAGCAGGGAGGCATCTCTGCTGAGTATCACTGAGTGAGACTAAGTGACAAAAGGAACTCCTTGTCTTAAAATGACCTGATCCTGCCACCATTGCAAAGCCTGGATCAGGGTTCGAGTCACTGGGACTAGTTTGATAAGGGGATCCTTTCTTTGGGACCAGAAGGCTCTTAAGTGGAACTGAATGTCCCTCAACTGAAATCTTGCTCCCTGGACCACTGCTGTAGAGGCTGCCATGTGGCCCAGGAGCTGCAGGAAATGCCTTGCTGGTTGAGACACCTGAAGGGTGAAAGAAGAGGCCAGTTCCATAAGGGTCCTTGCCCTGTCCAGGGGAAGGAAGGCTCTTGCCCTTATTGTATCCAGCTCCACCCCTATAAAGGTGAGGAGCTGTACTGGCTCAAGAACTGACTTTGGAAGGTTGAGGAGAAATCCTAAGGAAGTGAGCACTTGCTGAGTTATTTGCAGATGTGACTTGACTTGGTCTGGAGACTGACCCACTATGAGCCAGTCGTCCAAGTATGGAAAGATGGAGATCTCTTTTCTCCTTAGGAAAGCAACCACTGCTGCCAGGCACTTTGTGAACACCCTTGGGGCTGATGTTAGGCCAAAGGACATTGCTCTGAATTGATAGTGGCCTGAGGGCAACTCGAACCTGAGGTACTTTCTGTGGGAGCACCTGATGGGAATGTGAAAATAGTCATCTTTGAGGTCCAGGAAGGCTAGCCAGTCCCGTGGCCTTAGAGAGGGCTGAATTATTCCCAGAGTCAGCATTTTTAACTTTGGTTTTAAAAGGTGTTTGTTCAGATATCTTAGATCCAGGATGGGCCGCCATTCTCCTGTTTTTTGGGGGGTTAGGAAGTACCTTGAGTACCATACTTTGTCCTTGTCTAGGGTAGAAACCCTTTCTATGGCTCTGAGAGCCAGGAGGGAAGAAACCTCTGCCTCTAGGGCAATTACCTCTGATGGATTTGCAGGCGGAAAGGATTTGGTTCTCATCTTGGGAAATATTTTGAAGCTGAGAACCAGTCCCTGGCTTACTACTTCCAGCACCCACTTGTCTGATGTCAGAGACTTCCAGTCCTAGACAAAGTAAGCCAGCCTGCCCCCTACAGGTATTGGAGAATTGGCCCAGGCTGACCCATCAGGGTGTCTGCTTGGCAGGGGCTTTAGGATGAGGGGTGGAAGCAGGCCTGCTCATTCCCCGTCTGCCTCTCCCTCTGAAGAACCCCCTCTGAGCATAAGCAGAAGAGGAGGCCTGGGCTTGGTAAAAAGGCCTTTGAAAGGGCCTGCCCCTGCCCTTGGAATCCTGTCTCTGAGGAGTGACTTGCCTTTCTTTGGCCTGAGCACTCCTGTAGATGGTCCTGTACTCATCCATCTTTTTCATGTAATTTTCTGTCTGCTCCCCAAACAGAGAATTACCAATGACAGGGAAATCCATGGCCTTAGCCTGAGTATCCTGTGATAGGCTAATACATCTGAGCCAAGCCATCCTCTGAAGGGCCACAGATGTAGCCATGACTCTAGATGAAACATCACTGGAGTCCACAGCAGCATGAAATTGCACCTTGGATGCCTCAACCCCATCCGCAGCCACCTGCTCCAGCTCCTTGGCAAGCCGGTCAGAGGCCTGTTTAGCCAGAGCCAGCACAGTGTCCCACCTGGACTTCTGGTATCTAGCTGTGTAGGCCATATAGTTAGCCTGCCTGAGTCCCAAAGATGCTGCCATGTACTGCTTCTTTGCCATGGCATCAGTCCTGCTGGAGTCCTTATCTGGGGGGGGGGGTGATGCCAAGGGAAAATTTGCCTTATCACAGGCAGCAGCCTGCACTACCCCAACATGGCTGCATTGCTGAGAAAGGAACTCCGTGTCCGAGCCTGAAAGGGTATACCTCTTGTCCAATCGTCTGTCGGTATGGAGTTAGGAGTCTTTAGAATTTTAAATGTCCGTTTCCCAAAAGATTTATGGAGGGGAATAGACAGTCTGCTGGACTCTGGGATGTCCATCATTTCAACAGAATCAGGCTCCTCCTGATACTCTATTGCTTCTTCCATTGGAAGCTGGAGGGTTTCAGCCACTTTCTTGTAAAACATAAAGTGGGAAGGGGACTCAGAAAGCCTAGGAGGAGAAATACCAGAAGGTCTGTCTGGGGAGATGTCCGGGTCAATAGGTACATCCAGACTTTCATAATCATCATCATCATCATTATCCTCATACTCTCCTTCCCCATCCTCCATTTCATAAAATTCTTTTAAAGTATAATCCGGAACTGGGGGAACTGACCCCCTGCCAGATGGTGCCGGTTCGGCCGGAACTGAAGTTAGCGATTGAACTATCTTTATCGCTTTGGCTGTTTCATCAGCGATTGGAGAAAGAGCTTGTGGATCCGAACTGGATGATTTTTCTCTTCTCTTTCTTTTAACCGGAACCAACTCCTCAGAATCGGCTCTCCTTTTGCCCGAAGAAGTTTTGCCCTGGTCAGAGGGCACTCCTTCTGGTTCGGTCGGAACCGAACCGGGCTGGCCGTCCGGGTCAGCGGACTTCTCAGCTTCCCTTTCCCTCAGTCTACCTACTCTCTTATCCAGGGTAGCTTTGGGAAAACTTTTACAAATTTGGCAGTCTGAATTGAGGTGGTCAAACCCCAGACAATAAACACAGGTAGTGTGGGGATCAGCCTTAGCAAAGGCTTCCCCACACACACTGCAGTGTTGAAACCCAGTGGGCCCAGTTTTTTCTTGGGTTTCTCAGACAAAGTCAATCCTATCCAAAACTTACCCTTTTTTCTGCAGTCTGCCAGGCAAGTCACCCCTATCGGTTCCTGACCGTGTTACGGGTCTTGGAAAAAAACGTAATTAAATCCATTTTTTTAGAACCAATATGGACTGGTTACCACACTCTAATAATTTAAAAACTTTTTTAAGACAAATCTGATCGGTTCAAACCAGACCGATCCCACATTTACAAGTTCCACACAGAAACTAAATGTAAAACCTATCTAGTACTCATGGTACCACAGACAGAGACTTAAACCAACAGATTCGGTAGCGGAAATTCAGTAGAAACCGAGCGAAAAAACTTTAACCGACTTTTTTGAACCGAGCAAAGGAGAAATCTCTGGAGCGACTGTTCAGTGAGGCGAAGTAAAGAATCTGACAGTTGGAGTTTAAACAACAGCAGACAGGGGCTTCTACTGAGCTTGCGCTGAACGTTCCATGCTGGCCATGGAAAGTTAACTCTTTGTTCTCCAGGGCAGTTAAAAGGCAGGACCTAACTGCAATAGTCAGAATGCAGTAAGACTTCATGTTGTTTGAAATACAGGTTATTCACCTGTAAGAGGAGTTCTAGGAGTGGTATATGTTGTTCAACCACACTGTCTGGCAGGTTCCTTTCCTCTTTAAATCTTGCCAGAAGGTATTCAAGCTGGCTCCTCCCACCTACATGGGTGGTAAAACTCGGCTCCACCCCATGACACCAGATCTAGCCCGCTGAAAGCCAGGTTGCCGTCGAAGCCGGGGAGGTCGGGTGGGTCATGTGGATGAAAAACACATACCACCCCTGAACTCCTGTTACAGGTGAATAACCTGTATTTCTAGGGACATGGATATGTTGTTCAATCCACACTGTCTGGCAGACTCCTAGCAGTTCTCCGGGAGGAGGGAGGCAAGGCGCGCAACCCCGATACTTACTTGGGAAATAAGGACTGGAGAACTGAGGTCCCAAAACCAGCATCCCAGTGTGACTCAAGGTCGATGTGGTAGTGAGTAATGAAGGTGTGTGCTGACTTCCAGGTAGCAGCCCTGCAGATTTCCTGGATAGGAACATCCCTAGAAGCAGCGGTATGACAGGTAGAATGAGCTCTTATCCCTTTGGGAGGCTCCATGCCCGCCAACCTATAGCAGAGATCTATGCAGGAGGTGACCCACCTGCCTATCGTCCGCTTGGCTGCAGGTCTGCCAGGTGCGGCTTCAGCGTAGGTGACAAACAGCTGGTGAACCTCTCTCCCTGAACTTCAGCCGTCCGCTCCTTATAATAAGAGAGCACTCTTCTAGGGTCCAGCGTATGGAGCCTATATTCGGCCTCCGAGGTGTGATTGGGGTAGAACACCAGTAGAGTCAACACCTGGTTAAGGTGAAACTCCGACACCACCTTCGGAAGGAATTTCGGGTGGGGGCGCAGAACAGCCTTGTCCCTGTGGAAGATCAGATAAGGAGACTCGATGAAAAGCGCTTGGAGTTCTCCCATCCTTCTGGCTGACATAATAGCTACCAAGAAGGCAGTCTTCCATGACAGGTGGGAGATATTGCACCTGTGCATCGGTTCGAATGGCTTGCCCATGAGCTTAGTCAATACCAGCAGTAGATCCCAAAGAGGTGGAGGTTCTCACACCTGAGGGGATATGTCATCAAGGCCTTTGAAAAGTGCCCGACCACCTTCTCCTGCGCCACCGACTGCTTCCCGGGCCCACGCCCAGTAAGCAGAGATGGCTGCCAGGTGCACCTTAAGGGTCGTTGACCGAAGCCCTAGCTGAGAAAGGGACCACAGGTAGTCCAGAGTGCTAGCCAAAGAACAGGAGGAAGGGTCCAACCCCTCATCCTGACACAAAATGGAGAATCTTTTCCATTTGAAGGCATAGCATTTTCTGGTCAACTCCTTACGGGATGCCTCAAAAACACTGAGGACCTTGTCAGAAAGACCCAAGGCCTGGAACTCTAGCCGCTCAGGAACCAGGCCGTCAAGTGCAGGGATTGAAGGTCCGGGTGGAGTACCTTCCCCTTACTGACTGAGATCAGGTCTGGAAGCCGCCTCGGGAGCCTGGAGCTGAGGCTGAGGAGATCTGGATACCAGAACTGGTGGGCCCAGTCTGGGGCTACCAGAATCACCTGCGCCTTGTCCCTCTTCACCTCAAGAAGCACCTTGTGGATCAATGGAAATGGAGGGAAGGTGTAGAAGAGGCCCGGGGTCCATGGCCTCGAGAAGGCATCCCCCTGCAGCGAACCCTGCTGATGGGGGACAGGGATGAAACAGCCTCAGCTTCACATTCTCCCTGGAGATGAACAGGTCCACCTGAGGTGTGCCCCAGTGGGAGAACAGATCTTGTACTACCTCCGGCAGGAGAGACTACTCGTGAGATGCAGCATCTATGTGGCTGAGGGCATCGGCCAGAGTGTTGGAGGCTCCTGCCACATGGATGGCTAGGAGATCCGCCTCCAGTCTGCTTACGAGAGACCAAGTGCGGAGAGCCTCCTTGCACAGAGGCAAGGAGTGCGTCCCGGCCTGACGGTTTAGGTAGTACTTGGTCGTGGTGTTGTCTGTCTGGACCTGGACCACTTGACCCCGTACAAATGGAGCGAAGGCAGTGAGGGCTAGTCGGACCACTTGAAGCTCCAGCAGGTTGATGTGGCATCGAGACTTCTGAGGGGACCAGAGGCCGTGCGCTCTGAACTCCCCCAGATGGGCACCCCAACCCATCAGAGAGGCAACGGTCGTCAGAGTGACCATTGACTCTGGGCGGACAAACAGGATACCCTCCTGCAGATGAGCTGGAATGAGCCACCACTGGAGGCCGTTCTACATCTCCTAGGTCACTGTCACTGGCTGGTCCAAAGGACCGGAACGCTGTGACCATTGGTGAGTCAGCCCCCATTGCAGGGGGCGCATGTGCCAGCTGGCCCAATGGACCACGCTGGTGCAGGCTGCCATGAGGCCCAGGAGGTACAGGAAGTCCTGGGCAGGGCACAATTGCTCAACCAGAAATGATTGGGCAAAGGAGGAAAGGACCTCGGCCCTGTCCGCCGGGAGCTGTGCTCTGGCTTGAAGAGAGTCGAGCTCTGCCCCGGTGAACTGAATCACCTGCGATGGCACGAGTTCTGATTTGGCCTCGTTGATGAGGAAGCCAATCTGAGAGCAGACCTGGAGGGCCAGATCCCTGGACCGCTCCACCTCCAACTTGGAGGGGGCTGCAATCAGCCAGTCATCAGGTAAGGATACACCCAGACCCTTCGGTGCTGCAGGAATGGTGTCACCACTGCCTTGCATTTGATGAAGACCCTGGGAGCTGGAGAAAGGCCGAAGGGCATGGCCTGGAACTCGTAAAGGGATCCCTCTGCCCTGAAGTGGAGGAATTGCTGGTGAGACGGACAGATTGGAATGTGAAAGAACGCGTCCTGGAGGTCCAGAGAACAGAACCACACACCTGGTTCCAAGGATGGAATGATCTGAGCCAGAGTGACCATCCTGAAGGTTCGAGACCTTAGGAACTTGTTCAGGTCGTGTAGGTCTAGAATGGGGCACCAGCCCCCTATCCGTTTTGGGACCAGGAAGTACCTGGACACAAACCCTGGGTCCAGAGCAGGATCTGCCACCTCCCTGATCACCTCCTTCTGGAGGAGCAGGGCAATGTCGGCTCGAGAGGCTGCGGAACCCATAGCCCCCCCATGGGGCAATGGCTCGATAGGGTGGGGACTGCTTGAATTCCAGAGGCAGACCCCTGCCTACCACTTCCAATGCCCAGCGGTCCATGGTGATATTGGACCAGGTGGAAAGGAAGCGGCAGAGCCGTACCCCCACGGGGGGACCCTGGGGAGGAGTGACAAGGTTGGGGGCGACACCCCTCAATCCGTCACTGGGCAGGCTTGGAGGAAGGGCCGGCCGAGGAGCCACCTGGGCCTTTCCCTCCCGTCTTCCTGCTGGAGGAAGTAGCAGGCTTGGCTTTGCGGTGCCAAGTGCAAGCCTGCTGGCCCTGATGCTGGTGTTGCTGGGCCAGACGTGCCGCAGGGGCTGAAGGACGAAAGGGCTTACGCTGCTGCTGGTGGCCTTTGTCCTTCTGGGCAGATGTGACAGAGTCCAAGATGGCATTAGACTTCTCGATCCATTGCAGATGACCCTCCACCTCAGGACTGAACAAGTCGGTACCCAAGAAGGGAACGTCTGCCAGCTTGTGCTGAGTATCCGCCGTAAAGGTGCATATGTGCAGCCAAGCTCAAAGGTGCATGGCCACTGCAGCCGCTACTGACCGCGCACACGAGTCAGCGATGTCCAAGGAAGTTTGGAGCTGCTGTTTGGCCACCGCCCGTCCCTGATCCCGCACCTGTTTTACCATCATTTGAAGGTCAGCCGGGAGATGAGGAATCACCTCATCCAGGGAGCCCAAAAGGGCATGTGAAAAGTGTGCCACCAGGATGGCCGAGCTGGCCTGACGAAGGCCTAGGGAGGAAGCAGCATAGACTTTCTGCCCGGAGTAGTCTACTTTCTTGGACTCCTTATTGGGAGGCTTGTCCACATCCCGAGCATTCCCGAAACACCGGAAAATGCTGTCGGTCACTAGCCCCTCCGCAGAGGAGTGCTCTGAGAAATTGGAGAGTGAACTGGTGGGAACAGCATACTTCCGAGCCATCCTGGCCGAAGGTGCTGGACAAGAAGCTGGCTGCTGCCATAGCTCCAGGGCCGGGCCAACAATGGCTTTGGCCACTGGGAAGGCCTCCATAGGGGAATCCCCTCAGTCCAGTGTCTCCATGAGGGGATACCTGTCCCATTTAGAAATGGGTTCGAGCTTCATCCCAGTGGACTCTGAGATGAGTTGAAGCATTCCAAGGAATGAGGATGGGCTCTCATCCACTGACTGACCCCAGTGGACTCCAGGTCAAGTGGCCTGGAGAACAAGGAGTCATCATCATCAGACTCCGAGGAGTCTGCGAACAGCTGCCGAGCACCTGAGCCACCCTCTACCTACCGAGGTCGATCGGAAGTGAGGGTGACTGACAACCGATGGGGCAAGCCCTGACCTGACCGAGAATCCTTGGTTGGGGCCCCAGTTTTAGGTTGTGGAGGCAGGGGTTCCACTACAATAGGTGGTGCAGCCGGTTTGGGCTGAACAACCGGTGCCGGCTTCGGCTTCTCGACTACTGCGAGGGGTTGTTTCAGCCACTCCGGTGACAGCTACTTAATGGCCGGAGAAGGTGACGGTGTCTGCTTATTCCAAGACAGTAAGAGCTGCTGCCACATTAGATCCTCATAGCACTGACGCAACTTGCGCCAGAGCCTATCCAAAGAGGATGACGAGGATAAGCGGCACTGCCGCTTTCCATGGTGCTGAAACCGCCGACGTTGGCGGGACCGGCTGGACCTCGAAAGAGGTCCGTGACTAAGACCAGGACCTTCGGGGATTCTGAGGGTGGGTCTGAGAGGGGGCCGGGAAAACCCGCTCCTCCCTTGGTTCAGGGACCTTAACCAGGGACACCGGCACAGGAGGCACAGGCAAGTCCTTGGTTTCCACCGGGGGAACCGATGAAGAAGGGTTGTCGGCTTCTCCAGTCGACAAACCATCCGACGAGTCGAGAAAAATCTCAACCATGTCAATGGTTGTCTCGGCCGGCTGACCTGACGGGGACACCGTGAAGCCAGCGGCCTTAGCCGCAACCTCGACCAAAGTCGAATGTCTACTATCCGGGGAAGGGGACCTCTCCCGCTCCCACGAACATCGATAGTGGGACTTACCTTTGGAGTCCTTCTTTTTGGACCGAGACGAATGTCCCGATGGCCCTTCTCCCTTGATGGAGAGGGACTGGCAAAGCTCCTTAAAAGAAGCTGTGTAGGAGGAGCCCAGGAAGAGCGGGTTAAATGCCACAACCAAGGATGATGATGATGCGGCCTGGGCCGCCTCCTCCTTGAGGGCGATCATCTGCTCCAGCTGTTCAGCCAAGCCCACAGCCGCAGACACTGCCCAATGGGCCTCCTTCGACTTGACCGGAGGATAGCATTTTTCAGTTCGCCCCAAAAGCAATTGGGCAGCGCGTCCTCCAAGACCGAAGCCGAAAATGACTTGCACAACTCACAGGCCTGTGACTCATGGCAGAGTCCAAGGCAATAAACACACGTGGAGTGCGGATCAGTCCGGGACATCTTCTGCCCGCAGGGGCACCAACGAAATCTGGGAGTCTATTTGTCCATCGCAACCGCGAAGGAAAAAGAAGACCGAAGTCTTTTAAACTTGAGAATGAGTTTCGGTTTGACCGAAGAGTGTGGATCCAGGCCTAAAATGTAGAGCGCTAAGGAGGGAACCTGAGCTTCCAAATGGTAAGGAAGATCTGGCGTCATGGGGTGGAGCCGAGAGTTTAACCACCCGGGTGGGTGGAAGGAGCCAGCTTGAAGACCTTCCGGCAAGATTTAAAGCGGCAATGATCCTGCCAGACAGTGTGGATTGAACAACATAGCCATGTCCCTAGAGCATCCCATTTTGAAGTGTCTTACTCCATTTATTAAATTGTCTGTAATTATATTATTTATAACAGCACTGTTCTTCAGCAATCAGGATGGTTTATTTCAAAATATTCCAGGTACTCTTACAACCATAACTGAGTGTTCCATGCTAAATGCTCTGCACTTCTGAAGTTCTGAGTTCAGTTGACAAAGTCATTTTCTCATGCAGGGATTTCACTAATTTTCTACAAAGTAAAACATTTTAAGTTCAAGCTTCATTTTTTTTTAAACAGGGATCTGCAACATTATGTCTACTATTGTTATATTTCCATATACTTGTCAAGTTCTTTGTGTACCATAACAGCTCTGTTTTGCTTTGCCGTTCTCTCACCTAAAGAACTTGAGAATGCACTCTTAAAACCCTAAAAGATACAGTCCGTACTTTTAAAAAAAAATAATTAGTGTTTTATTTTAGGTTCATTGACTTTGCAGAGTAGTACTACTGTGTCTTTAAGGATTTGCTGCTGAATATGCATAGTCTCCTGTATATGCATGACTCATCGTCAGTCACTTGGATTAGATGACATCATCAGCCAACCTGGATTAAATGACATCACCAACCTCCCTTTTGAAAAGTTTGCCATTTGCAGCAGTATGGATACAGAGGTGACCAAGGTATGTTTTCGATACATATTTTTTTTCTCTCCACAATGTTAGGATGTGGGTGTTTGGCCTGCTTTACTTTTAAGTTGTATCTTTGTATGAATTTGGCCATTTTACGCTTGCTTTTGTCTGGAGAATGCTGGTAAGGATCACAGTATTTTACTTTATCAAGTTGTATTTTTACAAGAAGTTAGATACCAGGTACGTATGTATTTAAAATGTGGGAACTGGGCTAGGCACACTGAGCATACCTCTCACCTGTCCCTGACTGCAAGGTACGCCCCTCATTATACCCCTCAAAACTGATCCGTCCCTCATGGAAAAGGTGCTGCCCCCCAAAAATGTGCTGTACATACATCTCTTATACTAAAAATTCATAATATTCTAACATACTAATGCTAAATCAAAAAATATACTTCGTACAAGTGACCACAGCAGTTTCTCTGTGCCTGAAGATGCGTCCCTCGTTGTCCTTCATTCTGAGTGATCCATGTCCCTCATTTCAGTTGTGAACAGTGAGAGCCGTGACCCTGAGCCACAGCTAGTTTCCAGGTGCAACCCTGGCAAGGAGGCATCTTGGGACATGAAAGCGACTAAACAGAGACATCGGCAGGTGCATACACAGAAAATAAAAATGCAAAATACAAGCAGTACTATACAGAAACTGCAGACAACAAACACGAGCAAGAAATAGTGATGGCACACATTGGAACAAGCTTATACTGACACCCAATGGCAATGCACAGTATTGCACTGAAAGATTTCTTAAGACAGCAGATGGACTGTGTTGATAGCAAATCCTCATCAATATGGAAATAGAAAATAAGGTACACTGTTACACTGTGAAAAAAAGTTTTTATATTTTTATAATTGCAATAAAGTATTCCTAGGGGTTATGTAAATGCCAAATTAATCACCCCCAGGGGTTGTCACCAGGCACTCTCAAGGGTGACTGACTAGAACATTAACATAACCTATGCTTATATCTTACTGCTGTATTGTAAGGCCACTCTGTTATTTGACTGCTGGCCTTGAGATATAGAACAAGTGTGTATAAATCTCTTAACAAAAGAAACAAAAAGTGAAAGTGTGACCCAACAGACATATGATGCATGCCCTAGCGCCTCTTCTCTTCATATATAACACATATCGTAAAACACGGGAGTGCAGGGGCATGGCTAGCATCAGAGTGGAAGGGACTGTTTGACTGGCCCTCGAGCAAATCACAATCCCTTCCCTTCTATGAGAGCAACAATGAAACCTCCAGTCTCATTCCCGCTACAAGATGCGTCCTGTCACAGGAGCAGAGTGCTCCTGTACATGTTTTTTTTTATCGCTGCACCCCCTTGCCTAACTCTCAAGGACATAAAGCTCACCTGGTTTGGAGTTTCCTCAGCAGTTGTTCCACTGGTGGCTCAGAAGCCATCTACTCAGTACACATACACATACTCATAAACAATGGAAATATTTTACAGTATGGTGTGCTGCCCAGAAGAAGAACCTCTTTACATGTCCAGTCAGTCTGGTGATGGACTACATCCTGTCCCTTATGGACTCGGTCCTCTGGTATTCTCCATGAAGGTCCCAACCTTCTGTCCCCTCACAGACAGCAAAACAGTGGCCCAGCTTGAGGTTTTGCATAGGTAGACTTCTGCACCCCCTGTTCTGTGATCTGGTTCCAGTATGGGACGTTCATTTGGTTGTGGTTTTGCAGACCCTTACTGTGTCTCTCTTTGAGCCTGCTGCTACTTGTGAGCTGCACTTTTTTTCTTTGAAAACACTTTTCTTAGTGGCCATGATGTTTGCTAGATGCATTTCAGAATTGCAGACCTTCCTGTTCTTAATTTGCACAAGGATAGGGTTACCATATGTACAAGTCCTTGTTTTCTGCCAACGGGATGTGTCCGAGTGAACACGTAGTCCGATGACAGACTATCCAGTTTATTTCTTGATGCTCAAGGATAAAGGGGACTGGTATATGCATTCACTTAACATCCGTCAGATTTTGCACAGGTACTTAGTTTGTACTAAGGATTGTAGAAAATCCTCTAAGGTATTTGTGGCTTTCTCCTCCAGAATGGTGGGCTCCCTGTTTCGAAGCAGGACCTTTTCAGATGGTTGGACTGCTGCACCACTTTCTGTCACCAGATGTGCAGTAGGTAGCTTCCTGGTCCTGTTCATGCCCACTCCACCTATGGCAAGGTTACTTTTGTGGCTTGTTTCCACAACTGCTGACATATGTGCTGCTGCCACTTGGAGTACTGTTCATACATTTACTAAGCATTACAGTCTGGACATCTCTGGGAGACGTGGTGGATTTGGCCTTACTGTCTTGCAAGGCCTCCTCACTCAGGGTCCTTAGATCCTTCCTCTCTCGGTGCTTTGATACTGCTTGGTAATCATTCCAGTATGTGGCTGAACGGAGGGAGGGAGATATCCTCAAAGATGATATATAACAGTAGATATTTGAAAGAATCTCCGCCACTGGGCCACAGCTTTCCCTCCCACTTGTTGGGTGACTGGTGCTTATCCTGTCTGCTCTCACATGCTGGTTCTCTTCTTGTATCTGAATTTGGTGTAGTTACAGGTTTCTATATCCTCTCCTCCGGAGGTAGTATAGTGTAGTGGTTAAGAGCACTGAGCTGCAAACCTGGGGTTTGAAGCCCATCAGCTCTCACTTGCATACTATGTAGCCCTGAGCAAGTCACTTAAATTCCTTGTGCTCCCAGGCCATACCTGGAAACAAGTTCTGGCTTAATGTGCCTTTTTCTGGTTAAACAATTTCCCCTTTCCTCCTATGTGCCTGGTTGGGTCCTGGTTACCAAAAATGGAAAGGAACCTGAGGGTAGTCATAATCAGATGACCTAAAGATGGGCCAGCAATGTGAGAAGGCAGTAAGGAGGTCGGGGGGGGGGAGAAGAGGATACTGGGATGAATAGGGAGAGGCAACACCAGTAGAAAAACAGGAAGTTGTTGGCCTTCTGTACAGACAGTTGGTAACACCACATCTGGAGTAATGTGTACAGTTCTGGAGACCCCATCTCCATATAAACAGGGTGGAGGCTGTCCAGAGGAGGGCAACCAAAATGGTGCAGAGTCTGCACCAGAAGACATATGAAGAAAGACTAAAGGAGCTTAAGATGTATAGCCTTGAGGAAAGAAGGGACATGATAGAAACTTTTAAATACCTCAAGGGAATCAACAAAGTCCAAGAGGGCAGCATCTTTCAGAAAAAGAGATGTGCAAGAACAAGGGCACAGTTTGAAGATGGGGGGGATGGCTCAGGGGCAATATGAGGAAGTATTTTTTCACAGAGAGGGTGGTGGACGCATGGACCAGCCTTCCTGAGGAGGTCGAGAGTCAAAAACAGTGGGGAAATTCAAGCATGCATGGGACAGACATAAGGCAATTCTAGTGGGGGTAGGAGGAAGTAGGCTGTTGGTTAACTAGGATCTGCAGCTTATCCATTAGATAGGGAAATGGGCAGACTAGGTGAGCCAAGTGGTTCTTATCTGCCATCAAATTCTATGTTTCTGTGGTTGCTTTGGTCCCTGCCATTCTGGTGATCCTCTGAGCTTGTCTCCAGCAGGGAACTGAGGCACGATGGGGCAACCTACATTACATAGGCAGCGAGGCATGGTAACGTGTGCAGCCCCAACTAGCAAAATTGTCAAGTCGTCCTGATGCCGACAGCTTACAGTTCCATGTTGTGGCTCATTGGAGTAGATTCTCTTGAAGATCTACTGTTATGGTAAGTAGTCTTTTTACTGCCGAAGACATTTTCATTAAAACCAGATCTTTTATTTATGCGTTTGTTTTTTTGGCAACCAGGTAAGTAAACTAGACAGTTAAATGCCTGTTTTCAGGTACACCCAGAAGGGTATAGAATGAATAGCTATGCAAGAACGTACTGTAACAGCAGATACTGGAATCTCCTCCATTAGGCAACACCTTTGGAACTGGAAGCCATCAGTGTCTGGACCACACAGAATCTTTTTGCTAGCTGGGTGCTGCGCACAATGATGTGCGGTGTTGACGCATTTATTACATGGGCAGCCCTATCATTTCTCAACTCCCCACTGGGGATTTACCTCAGAGGGCCTCTAACTTTGAGGAACTAGGAGATTAGACCAGTGCCAGGCATACGAGGAGAGGCATGGGACAGGATTCAGAAGTAAGACTTTTGGCACAGCTGCTGATATAACCCTCAATGAATCCGAAAGGGGAAGGAGGGAGGGTATGGCACGGTCTAAGGAAGAGGATTCTCTCAATTATCTACTATTGCGGCAAGTTCTTATGTAATTGTTCTTTTTTTTTTTTTGCATTAAAGATTTTTATTTTCAAAATTACATATATAAATACAAGAAATAAAAAAGAACATTTCAAGTGCTAGTTCTATCTTCATTGAGATATCTCCTCCATTAGGCCACACCTTTGGAAAGACTCCGAAGCAATATAAAGCAACTGGGAGGATGGCAGAGTCTGCTATGTGATCAAGCCAGAAAGCCTTGCAGCACAGTACACCTAAAATCACCATGTCCGTGGGAGGCAACAACCAGATTGTAATGTTTAGCGAACATGTGAACAGTGCTCCATATGTCAGCAGCACATACATCAGCAGCAGGGAATTTCTTAAAATAAGCTGAAGGGGCCATACCCCTTGTGGAGTGACCATGAACAGCACCAGGAAGTTCCCCACCGTACCTCCTATAACAGAATGCAATTCAGTGTGCCAGTCATTTGGACAAATATTGTTTAGACTCAGGAGTGCACTCTTTCCCAGGGGCGAATGAAACAAAAAAAGCTGAGAGGACTTCTGAAGTCACTGCAAGTAACATAATAGCTCAGTGTTCTATGTACATCTAAAGTAAGGAGCCGCACCTCACCGTGATTGGCATGCTTGGGATAAGAAACAGGAAGATGTATCATTTGGTTCAACATAAATTCTGATACCACCTTTGGTAGAAAGTTAAGATTCATATGCAAAAAAAACTCCTCCTTTGTGAACAATCCAGTGAGGAGACCCATACATTACAGCCTGAAGCTTAGAAATCCGCAACGTAAGCCAAAAGTTGCTGCAGGTTCAAATGGCGCCATCTACTTTCTCAAATATCAAAGGATTGGCCTGCTCCACAAGCACAAACACTGCATGACCACTGATGCCCTTAGACTGGCCATCTACAGCGCCGTCACCTCCATCATCGACTACGGTTTAGTCATCTATAGCTCTGCTTCCCCTACTGCCTTCCGGAGGATATCGGTGACACTCAACAAGGCCTGTTGGCTTCTAACGGGTGCCGCCTGCCTAACATACACCTGTGACCTGTACGCCCAGGCCGGATGGCTACCACTGCTCAGTAGAATACAATACCAGACCTGCTTGTTAACCAAAAAAGTTCTCCTTGAGCTCATGCCATCAGGAGTGGCAAAGCTCTTTACTGCCAATAGCAGTACCCAGCTTACATGCAGTGCTATATCAAACCTTCCAGGTCCTGGACCACAATGGGTCAGAGGTCGTTCACACACAGGGTTCCTCAGTGGTACAATCACCTTAACTAAGAAACACTTACAACTGCGAGCTTGGTCCCTTTAAAGGCAACTCTGACTATTCCTCGCCTCTACCACTCAGTGTGACTGCCTCTCCTAAGTAACTGCCTTCTCATTTTAGCCTAGTTCAAGGTGACTTGTAACCGTCCTCAGAGCTCCACTTTTTGCACAGTTTTACTCACCCCGCAAACCACTGCCTCCCCACCCCTCCCACCCCTCCCTCCTAATGGCACTTTCAGATATGGGGCCCTCCACCCCATCCACCTCGCACTTTTGCAACCCACCTCTATCCACCGACAATGACCCTTTAGCCTGCCTACTTTTTCCTGACTCCCTCCTACCCTATACTAACTATATACTGTTCACCCTGAAACTTGTCTGAAGCTTGCTTATGTTGTGTCTCTCCATTTTTGGCTGTATAATAAATGCTTAGATGTCTGTGTTTTTAAGACTGTAACCATTGTTGACCTTTGTACGTATGTTACCCTACATCCTTTGCCGTGGAACCTTAGTAAATGAGCAGTTCCTGCTCAAAGGTATTTGTAATCCTAGAGTTTAATAAAATAAAATAAATATGAAATTCAAGTCCCAAGGTGGGACTGGATTATGGCTGGGAGGTTTTATGTGAAGAATACCTCTCAGAAACATATGGGGCACCTCTGTTTGGCCAGCTGTATGACTATCATTTGGGACAATGGCTTATTTAATGTTTCTTTCAATAGGTCTAATGAGGATGATCAGCAGGAGATGGAACTGAACAGGGATGGGGCTTCCCAGTACACAGCAATGGTGCACATCATTGTCAGCAGCGTCTGGCTAGCAAAAACTTTTCGTGTGGTCTTCATGATGAGGGTTTACAGTTCCAAACATATGACCTAATGGAGGAGATCTTGTCTGTGTCAATCTTCACCATTCATCACCTTTGGGAAACATGGCGCCTCTGGCGTAGATCCCATTAGTATGAATTAGTGGTGGAGACTTCGTCCACGATGATCAAGAATTATGGTAGGTACATAATCTCCATATCTTCCTGGACATAAAGTATCCACCACTCATTCACACTAATGGGATCTACGCTGGAGGCGCCACATTACCCAAAGGTAATGATTGGTGAAGATGCACAGAAAGATCAGAATTATGGTATGTACGTAATTTTCATATATCCTCAATGAAGATCAGAAATAATAAAGTCTATGTATCAAATAAAGCAAAACACAGATACATTTTAAATATGAAACACCTAAACTGCAGATGAGAATTACTGATCCCATTTATGGGTACAGAGCAGAAACATGACAAATGCCAAGTATAGCACAGAAGCAAAAATAGAATTTGTAATGATAATTAGACAAATGGTATGACAGTTAGGCAAAAGGTAACAGCAAAAATAATGATGGATACAAATTTCTACATTTATTTAGGTAGGCTGGCACGTGATGCGTGAAAGTGCCAAGGAGAGTTGAGGACTGGGAGTTAGAAACCATTACAAACCATGGATTAAAGGAGATGTGACTTCAGGGCAACTCTGAAGGATGACAGGGAGGAAGAGCTGCAAACCTTGGAGGGGAGGGAGTTCCATAACCTAGGGGCAAACAAGGAGAAGACCTGGTTGTCCCTTTTAGTTGGACACCTTGGAACGGCGGGAGAGGTGGTAATCAGTGGATCTAAGTGAGTAGGCAACACGAGCATCATGTAACTGGTACCTGGGGAAGCAGCTCTAAGTCTGAAGAGAGATCATTCCAATGCATATGAATGTGAGGCACGGGAGGATAGCCACTCTAGACAGGGGTAGAGGGTGCAAGGATCTGTAAGGCAGGGGTGGAGGGTGAAATGGCAGGTGTTGTAAGCAATGTCCCATTTATGTAGTGAGGATTTGGGGGCATTCATGAAGATAAGAAATACTGTGGGCAAGGGAGGAGAATGCCTTGGGAGATGGCTGTATATGCTTCCAGAGTGAGGAAGTGGAGCTGGTGAAGCAGGCCAAGCCTGGAATTTACAGATTTGCTTAAGGTTGAGCTGTGTAGCAAGAAATCCAATGCAGGGTCTAGGGTGATGCTCAAGTGCTTAAAATCATCCATCAGAGAAAGAGGGGAACCATCAGTACAACAGATGGACAGGGAATGAGGACAGGATGATCTGCATGTCAGTTAGATCCAAATAACACTGCTTGGGTTTTTGTGACATTAAGAAACAGTTTGTTAGTCACAAACCAGTTCTTGATGTGGGTGAAGTCTAAATTTAATCGATCTGTGACTGGGATTCTGGAAGCTATAGGAAAGGGTGATATTATTGGCATACATGATGACAAACAAGAGGAGATGACGGAGGGGAGGTTGTCGATGAAGACTGCAAAAAGGAGTGGACCCAGTATAGATCCCTGGGAGACTCCTAGAGTATTAGGTAATAAGTTGGAAGAGGTGTCACCAAATTTGACAGACTGCTGCCTGTGTAGCAGAAAGAGAACCAGGCAACGGCATAAGGGGAGACGCCAATAGCAGTTAACTTTTGGAATAACAGGGCATGATCAACTAGGTCAAACACCTTGGACAAATCAACGAGACCACTCCAGTAAGTGAACCTTTGCCCAAAGTGGTTTTATTATCATCAATGACTTGTGGGGGTGGTGATGGTACTATGATCTCTATGGAAGCCATGTTGACTTAGTGTAGGGAGGCTGTAAGTTTGGAGGTAGTCTGTTTACTGTGAGGCAACCAACTTTTTGAGTAATTTGCTGAGGACTGGTAGGGCAATAGAGCAATATTAAGAAATAAATGTAAGGTTGCACTTTATGGGGAGGGGGACTATCTCGGTGATCTTCCATTGAGAAGGGACAACATCAGAGATGAGAGAGAGATTAGAGATGTGAGTAATGGGGAAGGCACGTGCATGGGAGACTAATCTTTTATCTAGTTCTTGTAATATCTTGCTCTTATTTATCTAGTATTCTTATCTAATTTTATGTATTCTTGTTTTATCTTATTGTACAACTGCTTCGATCAAATTGGAATTGCGCTTTTAGAAATAAATAGTGATTGATAACTGGAGTATTCTAGGCTCAAGCCTGTCCAGGCCAGGACTGGCACCTAGGGGTAGGGAATCAAGAAGCTTGAGGGCTTCTTTTCTAGTGACAATGTCCAGGAGAAATGGGGGAGAAGGCTGGGGAGGATTTGTGTTGATAATCCTGCATGGCCAGGTGGCTGAGAGGGAAGGAAGAGGGTCAGAGAACTGGCCATTGAAGGCATTGGCTATGGTCATTTAAGCGTACAGCATCAATGACTGTCATTTTCTGAAGATTTGGAGAGGTCACCTAGGAGCACTTTGATGAGCCCCCAAAAGCTGTGCAAATTACCAACAGTTGCTCCCTACAGAACATTTTTTGCAGGGTGAGTGGCCCTTTTGCATTGGTTTATTAACTGATGATAACCAGTCTTGTATCTTAGAAGAGGCCTTGAAGGTAGCTTAGCATTTGTCCCTACTTTTGAAAAGAGAGAGAGAGGTCTCTATACAGCCATGGGGTAGCTGCATACCTAACTCTTCTTTTAACGAAGGGGCTAACTCTATCTTGGAGACTGATGATATGGGACTGGAAGAGGTCAAGGGCCGAGCTGATGTTGGGGGTGTCTGACAGAGGGGACCAGTCGATAAGAGAAAGGTGTATGTTAAGGGACAGTGAACTGAGGTTTGAACAGTCACTGAGGGTGAGTACTTTGGGAGGGACTTTTGGGACCTGTATATGCCATAGGCAATAAGTCGGGAAGTAATCACTAAGCGAGTCGGGAAGCAGTCCGGATATCTGAATCTTGTCTAGTCTGTTTGTGAGCATCCTATCAAATAAAGAAGAGGATGCACAGCAGTGAGAGAGATGGGTGGGATTGGACATAATCTGGGTGAGACTTATTGGTAAGCAACTCAATCTTTTGAAAGCTAGGGCCTAGCCAGTCAAGATTCAGGTCAGCCATGAGAATGGTCTTTTTATGACCAGTCTTTGGTAGGATGATATTGATGAGGACAGATAAACCAGTTACACCGCATTTGGGGGGGGGGGGGTTAATAAGTATAAACAATATGAAGGTTTTTGGTATGGCCTAGCAGGAGGGATGCGAGTAGTATTTCACAGGCAGTACCAGTGCCGGCTTCATGAGAGATGATGGATGAATTAACATGGGACCTGCAGTAAATAGACCACCACCACCTCTTGTGGAGGAAGGTCAGTTACATACATAGATACATAGACAGTGTCGGCAGATAAGGGCCTATGGCCCACCCAGTCTGCCCATTTAAGTTTGTAAGTTCAGTTTATGTTTTCCAGGAAGTCTGTTGCCCCTTACCCCTGACCTCCAGAATTCCTTTATGTCTATCCCATGCATTCTTAAATCCCGTGATTGTTTCAGCCCCACCACTTCCTCTGGCATGGTGTTCCACTTGTCCACCACCGTTCTGTGAAGAAATTCTTCCTCACGCTTCCTCTGAATCGCCCTCCTCCAACTTCATCCCATGCCCTCTAGTCCTGGAACATCTTTTTCGCTTAAAAATAGTGCATTCCTGCACCCTGTTCCTCCCTGTAAGATACTTGTATGTCTCTATCATATCCCTCTCTCCTCCCTCCTCCAGGGAGTAACATGTTCAGTGCCTTCAACCTGTCCTCATAGGACTTGTGATGCAATCCATGCACCATCTTTGTTGCCCTCCTCTGAACCTTCTCTACCCTGTGTATGTCCTTATGTAGGTAAGGTCTCCAGAACTGCACAGTGTACTCCAGGTGCGGCCTCACTAGTGTCTTGTATAGTGGAATTATGACCTCCCTTTTCCTGCTGGTGATGCCCCTGCCTATGCATCCCAGCATCCTATTTGCTTTACCTGCTGCCTTGTCACACTGTTTCCTGCCTTGAGGTCATCAGAGATGATAACTCCAAGATCCCTTTCCTGCTTGGTGCATGCTATATCCTCACCCCAACTGATATATTGTGCCAGGGTTTTGTGCTCCCAAATGCATTATCTTGCACTTCCTTGCATTGAATTTCAACTGCCAAACCCTTGACCATTCTTCAAGTTTCTGCAGGTCCCTTCTCATTCTGTCTACACCCTCTGGTGTGTCTACTCTGTTACAGAGCTTTGTGTCATCAGCGAACAGTGAAATTCTGCCTTCTAGGTCCCAGAATGTCACTGATGAAGATATTGAATAGTACCGTCCCAGCACTGATCCCTGTGGTACCCCACTGGTCACTCTTCCCTCTGTGGAGTAGACAGCCATTTACCACCACCCTCTGTGTCCTGCTGCCCAGCCAGTTACCTACCCACCGCACTACTGTCCTGCCCACACCCATATTCCCCAGTTTGTGCAATAGTTTCTATGTGGCACAGTGTCAAAGGCCTTGCTGAAGTCCAGATAGGCCATGTCCACTGCCCTCCCTGATCCACCTCCCTAGTCACCCAGTCAAAAATTCAATGAGGTTGGTCTGACATGACCTTCCCTGGTGAAACCATGCTGCCTTGGGTCCTGTAGTCCATTGACAACCAGATGTTCCACCAATCTCTCCTTCAGTAGTGCTTCCATGATCTTCCCCACTACCGAGGTGAGGCTGACTGGTCTGTAGTTCCCGCTTCCTCTTTGTTTCCACTTTTGTATAAGGGACTACATCTGCTATCCTCCAGTCTTTGGGTACCTCCTGTTTCTAGTGATCGGCTAAACAGGATAGCAAGAGGTTCAGCCATCACAGCTCTTAGTTCTTTAAGGACCCTGGGTGCACCCATCTGGCCCCCATTGCTTTATCAACTCTTATTACTTCCAGTTCCTTCAGGACCCTTTCTCGTAAAGGGACTTGTGTCCATTTCTGCACCATTCTCACCCCTTGTACTCCATTCAGACCCATTACCCTCCTCTTCCTCAGTAAAGACTGAGCAGAAATACCTGTTAAATATGTCAGCTTTACTGTTGTCATCCTCCACACAGCCCCATCCTCCCCTTCAGTCTCACTATCCCTCCTTTGCCTTTCTTTTTTCACTTATGTACCTGTAAAGGTTTGTCCCCTCTACCCACTGATTTTGCAATGTGTTCTTCTGTCTGAGCTTTGGCTTCCCTTACTGACCTCCCTGCCTCCTTTGCTTCTCCTGGTACTTCTCCTATCCCTTCTGCCTGTGTCTTTTGTATTGCCTGAATGCAATTTTTTGGCTTTCACTTTCTTTGCTACCTCTTTGGAAAACCATAATGGTCTCCTCTTCCTTTCCTCTTGCTAACCTGCTTAATACATAATTCTGTTGCTCTTGTAATCCCATTTTAAATACTTCCCACTGTTCCTCAACCCCTGATTCCTGCCCCATTCCCTTAATGCCTCTTTCAAGTATCTCCCCATTTTCTCAAAGTTTGCCCCCTAAAATCCAGGATACGTGTTTTGTGTGGTTTGGTTCTGCTCTTTCTGTGATTTCAAACCACAGTGACTGGTGGTCACTGTTCCCCAGGTGCTCCCCACTCTTACCCCATCACACTGTCCCTGTTTGTGAGCACAAGGTCCAGTATTGCCTTCTGCCGAGTTGGTTCCATGACCAGTTGCTTGAGGAAGGCACCCTGAAGGAGTCCAGGATAAATCTGCTCCTAGTTGATGCTGCTGCTGGGATGCTCCAGTCCACGTCTGGAATATTGAAGTCTCCAACCAGTACTACCTCACCTTGTCTGCCATCCTCTGGATGGCTAGCATCAGCTCCCTATCTGTTTCTTCCTCCTGGGCTGGTGGTCTATAGACCACACCTGTGCGGATGGCTGGCCCCATTTTCCTTTCCAGCTTAACCCACAGTATCTCTCCCCCATTTTGTTCCTCTTGGATCTCTGTGACCCTTATGTCATTTTCACATACAGTGCCCTCCTCCTCCTTCCTGCCTGCCCTGTCTCTTCTGAATATGTTGTAGCCAGGTATGGCCAACCCCAGTCGTGGTTATCATTACACCAGGTTTCAGTGATGGCCACAATGTCCAGGTCTGACTGCACCATGACAGCCTCCAGATCTTCCATCTTGTTGCTAAGGCTCCTGGCATTTGCACACATGACTTTCCATGATTTGACCTCCCTAGACTGTTTCGCTGTTCTACTCCAGCCCCTTCCTTGGTTGTCTTTTATCTCTGGTTCACCTTGCTGTCTGCCCTTCTGCTGAATTTTGCCCCTATTCTGCCTATCCACCTCCTGGGCGCATATTAAGCTATAACTGTATAGACTACAGTGTGAATTAGGAATACAGGGCTTAAGTCAAGTCTCTGATATGCCTAGGATATTACAACAGCAGTGGGCTACCCAAGCCACAAGGTTAGTTTTATTTGCCACAAAACTATTGATGTTGAGGTGGGCAATTTTGAACCCCTTGAGGTCTGACCACAGAGAGGGATGAGGGGATGGAGGCCATGGGACCTGGATTAGGTTTAATGTCCCCCACCAAGCTGAAGTATAATGTGAGGATTCATAGGGAAGCAATTTATATTGGTCTTGCACTGTACGGGAGAGTACGGAACAATTCCTCTGGGTATGTGACACTAGAAGTGGCAGCCATTTTCGACTTTATTAATCCCTACCATAAAGTCACATCCCTTTATTGCTTTACAACCTGTAGTCGAGGAAGTGATTCTGATGTAGCAAGCAGAAGATTATATTTTCTGAATAGTAGAACTGTAAGCATAAATGAAGTCTAATGGGCTCAGTGCCTGGTTTCATGCACGTATCTTTAGTAATAAGAACTGCCCTTGAAATTCATTTTTTTGGGAATGTAATGAGATTTGAGCCCTGTGTATGCCAACAGTGTTTGTTTTGTAGAAACCGAATCACCACTTTAACTTACGGAAACACAATTAAAAGCAAACCAATTACAGCACTACTTATGTGCTATACATTTACTAACATACTATTTGCCAGCAGATTAGGCCTTACGGTCTATCAAGTCTGCTCGAACCTCAGATCCCTAGTTGGGTGCCGAGGCCCTCCCCTCCCTTGTGTTCCAGAAACCCCTATCATCCATCCCCACCCCCCTGGGACAGGCCATCATCTGATACATCCACTTTCTGTGTCTGTCCCACCCTCTCTTGAAGCCCTCCACTGTGGATCTCTGAACCAGCTCGCCAGGCAGTGCATTCCAAGGGTCCACCACCCTCTCAGTGAAAAACCTCCTCCTCTTTTCCCCCCTCACCCTTCCTCCTTCCAACTTTAAATCATGCCCTCTGGTGATACCTCCCTGCTTTAGTCTAAAGATCCCCTCCGTGTTTACCCTATTTATTCCCTTGAGGTACTTGAAGACCTCAATCACGTCCCCCCTGTCTCTCCTCTCCTCCAATGAAAACAGGCAGAGCTCCTCAAGTCTGTCCTTATACGCCAAATCCCTAGCCTCATATCATCTTAGTTGCCTCCTCTGTACCCTCTCCAGGAGCTGTATGTCCCTCTTCAAGTGTGGTCTCCAGTACTGCACACAGTACTCAAGGTGTGGTCTAACCAGTCCATTGTACAGCGGCAAAATCACTTCCTTGCTCCTAGAGGTGATCCCCCTTACGATGCATCCCAACATCCTGTTTGTCTTGCTAGCCGCTCTCCTGCACTGCTCAGAGTTATTCATACATGCATCCACCATGACCCCTAGGTCTTTTTCCCCTATTGAGGCCTCCAGCACCTCCCCTCCCAGGGTGTACCTGTGTTTAGGGTTTCTCCACCCAAGATGCAACACCTTGCACTTGGTGATATTGAAATTTAATTTCCATGTGTGAGCCCAGTTTTCCAGGATGTCCGGGTCCCCTTGCAGGGCCAACCTCCCCTCTTCTCTCTCAACTACTGCTCCCTCCTTGGAGTCATCAGCGAAGAGACTCATTTTACACCCTATACCCTCCCTGATGTCAGATATGTATGCATTAAACAGGATCGGACCCAGGACCGAGCCCTGTGGTACTCCACTACCAACCTCTTTAGGGTTCGAGAGCTCCCCACAGACCACTACTCTCTGGGTGCGTACAGCTAGCCAGTTTTCAATCCATCTGACCATCAAAGGGCCTACTCCTAACCCCATCAGTTTCTCAACCAGACCATTGTGGGGGACAGAGTCAAACGCCTTGCTGAAGTCCAAGAATAATACATCCACAGGCTTTCCCCTGTCCAGTTCTGATGTTACCCATTCGTAGAACTCCACAAAATTGGTTTGACATGATCTACCTGGCACAAACCCATGTTGCCGACTATCCAGACCTCCCACCTCCTCCAAGTACACCCTCAATTGTTCCTTTTAGTATCTCCATTAGTTTTCCCACCACCAAGGTCAAACTGATGGGTCTATAATCCTGGTACTTCCCTCGACCCCCCTTTATGGATTGGCACCACATGTGCCTCTCGCCAATCCCTAGGTACCCTCCCTGTCTCAAGTGACCTGTTGAAGAGCTCCTCCAGGGGTGCAGCCAGTATGTCCGCCAATTCCCGTAGTATTCTCAGTTGAATGCCATCTGGCCCAGGAGATTTGTCTTTCTTTAGGGCCTTGAGGGCTAACCACACCCTTTTGGCGGAGATAGCATCATCCGTCCCCTCCACCTTACTGGCCTTTTTATCCTTGTCCAGATGTGACACCCCTGGGGTACCTCTCCTCCTCTTGCTCTATTTCCTTTGCCCTGATCCCACTCACTGCCGCTTCTATCCCCATCGTGCCTTGCTTTGTAGATATCCCATCCCCCTCCCTAGTGAACACAGAGGCAAAGTGCTCATTAAATACCTCTGCCTGGTCCCTCGCCTCTTCCACCCACCCTCCTTCTGATCTCAATCTGCTGAGATGGCCCTTAGATTTTCTCCTCTCCCCAATGTACTGGAAGAACCCCTTTTCCCCTCCATGTATCCCCTGTGCCAGCCACTGCTCTTTACTGGACTTTGCTCCCCTCACCATCCGGGTGACTTTTCTAGATGCAAGATGGTACATTTCCTTATCCCTATCTCCTCTTGTTGTTTTATATTTTTTGTAGGCTGCCTTCTTTTCTCTGACTGCTACCTGTACCTCACTGGACAACCAGCATGGTTTATGTGACCTTGCTCCCTTACGTTTCAACTTAGCGCAGATCCTGACTGCCTCATGAAGTCCCCGTTTTATGACCTCCCATCTCCCTTCCACACTTGTCATTGATGTAATCCCCTTCAAGTGATCCTTGAGAATATTTCCCATGCCCACAAAGTCTGCCCCCCTGAAGTCCACTGCCAGTGTCCTGGATCTCACCCCCCCTCCCGCCATGCTTATTTGAAACCAGTCAGTATTGTGGTCGCTCCCAGTCAAGGGGTCCTCTACAACCAGGTCCCTTACCAGATCCCCATCTGCCAGAACTACGTCCAGGACATGCCTCTCCCTTGTGGGCTCCATCACGTGCTGTGTTAAGAACACATCCTGGAAGCCGTCCAGCAGCCTCTGCTCCTTGGCCACCTTAGAGGACATGGTTCCTCAGTTAGTACCTGGCATATTAAGGTCCCCCATCAACACCACTCCTTCCCCTTTTGGTCCGCACTGGGCAATGATGTTGTCCAGCATTTAGTATTATCTTTAATTGAAATATAGCACTAGAATCATGTAACATTACTGGGGTGGAGATCAAGCAGCAGGGGTGACAAAAAAACTAGACCCGACCCTGCATGGCATGTGACCCCACCACCACCCTTGGGTGCCTTCAGCTCAAGGTGTTTACATTGTTCTCCACCCTGTGGACAACTGGTGAACTGCAGTCTTCAACAGTCTTCCAATACTAAAAAATCCTGACTCAAGAAATGAAAATAAAGGGTTCAACTTTCAAAAAAAATATCTTTATAGTATTTTGTAATTAGGAATAGCTGGTTATTAATTTTTCTAACCACAGGAACAATACAAGAATACTTACAAACCGCAGAACACATTTTGAATGTTGTGTAATTTTGTACACCAAATTAATCCAGAGAGACTGAAGTTAAAATTGTACACTATTTATTTATTTATTTATTTATTAGAACATCAGTTTAACAACCTTTGAGCCAGAGGCTCATTTACAAAGGTACCTCGTCACAGTGAGGACAAAACAGTGCAAGAAACAAACATCAAGGCAGACAAAAATGTGAGTACATTTAGGAATCTGCCAAAAAATACAGGCATTTGTCAAACACAGTATACAACAGGCTTACATGTGTGCTTTACAGAGTAGACAATATACAGTAGTTACATGGAGATTGATTCAGTGGGCAGAATAAAGATAAGGCTGGGTGGAAGACATCAGAAGAGGAGTGTGGGGAAGATAGTAGCAAGTAAAGGTAGAGCTGGACAGAACGTCAGAGAGCGGCTCAGCGAGCCTTGTCTGGAAGGATAGGAGGAGAGCAGAGGCAGTACAGCTGTGTGTTGAGAGCAGGTGATTTCTAAGGACTAGTTTTAAAATAAGATAGCGAGCGGCAACAGTGACTTGAGGGAAGGGCGTTATACCAACAGGGGGCTCTGTAGGGGTAAGCCCTGTGACCTTGTGAGGTTCTCCCTCGGTATAACCAGTGCAGTTTTAGGGATATGTGGGTATGCACTGTAGGGTTTGTGCGGTGGATAGTGGTTGGCAGACCCGGTTGGGATAGCCCAAGGAGTGATTTTTTTTGTTAGGAGACAGGTTTGGTATTTGAGGCGCTCATCTAGGTTGAGTATATTAGCCATGGTGTAAAGACGGCAAGTGTGGGTTAGACTAGGAGCCCCAGTTATGAGCCTGCAGGCCTTGTTTAAGGTGAGGCGGATCTTGTGCAGGGCAGTCTGGTCTGCTGCACCATACACAGGTAGGCCATAATCTACCAGAGATAGAACAGAGGATGTGACTGCAAGTCGGAGGGCATCCGTGGGGAGGCAGTTTTTATGACGATAGAGGATACCCAGCTGAGTGTTAGAGGGTGAGGCAAGGGCAGAGATGTGGGCATGAAAAGAGAGGGCAGGGTCAAAGGTTATACCTAGGTATTTATAAGAGTGAACTAGCTCAATAGGGAGTTTAGAGGTGGAGTGGACTGAGAGAGGATAGTTACTGGATTTATTTTGGGGGTGGGCAAAGAGCATGGTTTTGGTTTTCTTTAGATTAATTACGAGCCTGTGCTCAGTAAACCAGGCTTCTGCATCATTGTAGGATTCCTGCAGAGAATCCTGAAGTGAGATGGGATTACGGGCGGAAGCAAAGAGTACAGCATCATCCACGTAAAGAAGGATTTTACCAGTACATACACTGGGCAGGGAGTTGAGAAAAATGGAAAAGAGCAAGGGCCCAAAAATGGAGGCCTGAGGGACTCCGGAGCAGATAGGGCAGGTGCTGGAAAGTTTCCCGTTGATTTTCACATGTTGTGAGCGGGCCGACAAGTAGCTGGAGCACCAGGAAACAGGCCCAGTGGCAAAGCCTAAGTGACTAAGGGTAGTTAGCAGGAGGGGGTGGGAGACAGTATCAAAGGGTTTTTTTTTTTTGGAGCCTCCCCCCCCCGCACTCCGCCGTTCCTCCGGCGCCATCCCCGGACATGAGACCCCCTCCCTTCTGCACCCCGTGACTTATCCTTCGCGGCAGGGTGGTGGGGAGCGACTCAACCCACCAGAACGGTTCCATGCCAGGGAGGTGTCCTCCGGGGATGGCGACAGGAACGACGTCGTGCTGCGCTCCATTTTCCCGATTTTCTCCCGGTGGGCATGGGCGTCAATGACGCCAGCGACTGAGTATGCCCACGCCCGCTGCGCATGGCATAGCTCATGCGTCTGCCACGTCCCGCCTTCCCCCTGTCTGTATGGCTGCGTGCTGTCGATTCCCAGCCTCCGCTAGGGGTCAGGCAAGCACCGGCCACCCGAATCCCCCCAACCCGGAGATGGAGAGCAGTCCTCTGGATGCTCAATCCATCTCCTCCCTGCCGACCCCGACAACCCGTGCCTGCCCGAACACGGTGCGCCGCGTGGGCGCGAGGTGTAGCGACCAGCGCCTCAACCCTCAGCGCCACCGGGCCGGCATCAAAAGCTTTTGATAAGTCAATGAACACTGCACCTGCTAGGGAGCCAGAGTCCAGTGAGGTGTGAAGAAAGTTAGAGAACTCCAGGAGGGCAGTATTGGTGCTGTGGCCTACTCTGAAACCATGTTGTTCTGGGCAGAGGATGCTATATTTATCGAGGTATTCAGAGATCTGGGTGGCCACAATTTTTTCTAAGGCCTTAGAGAGAGAAGAGAGGATTGAGATAGGTCGATAATTGCTAGGGAGGGTCCTATCACCACCCTTGTGTATTGGGATGACAGTAGCTATCTTCCAGGCAGAGGGGAATTGCCCTAGGCAGAGGGATTTGTTAAAGAGGCTGGTGACTGGTGAGATAACCAGATCCAGAACCTGATGGAGAAGACTGGGATCAAGGGAGTCATTGCCAATTGTGTTACTCTTTAAGGCCTTGAGTAGGTAAGGTCTGACTTCCTGGGCAGAGACTCGGCGCAGGTAGAGCAAGGGGCGTGGGAGAATAGGGACAGACCTGGGGGGAGGGGGAGCGAAGAAATTATCAGGGAGCACCGGGCTAAAGTCTGTGAAAGATTTGTTGAGGTGGTTGGCAATAAGGACAGGGTCTGAGGAGACCGAACCTTTAATGTTGATAAGTGAAGCACTACAAGCATAATATAAGAATACGTATGAATCACATTAGATTATATAGCAAATAAATCAGAGGAGACTGAAGTTATAAGTAATGTACAGGAAAAGATTTTAAAACCAAATGTATTGAACAGTCAAAAAACCCAGAGTAATGCACAGAAACATTTTAAGAACAAATGTATTAAACAGTTGAACACAGAGACAGCATTAGACACAAAATAATTTTATAAGCGTGCTTAGTATATAAAGTAGGTTTAACTGTTCTGGATTCAAGCTGTGCCTTGCAATGTACTGGATGTGTGTGTTATTCCTTTTAAAAAATAATCCAACAAATGAACAAACCCAACCTATTTAAAAAAAAAAAAAATCTGTCATGCGATCGGAGGTATCCGTTTTTGCTGTGATAACCGGACAGTCGTAGATGATGCTCCTGGCCAATCAGCTAGCTGGGATCTCTTCACCTATTTTATAATTACAGTAATACAGATGTTTAACATAACAATAATGGAAAGAGATTAAAGCACGTCTGATTTTGGTGCTGTCCTGAGATGTAGTGGAAGATCAGTCTTCTGAGATTGGCGTGAGCAACGTCTGATTAAGTCTTTCAAACCTCAGGCACAGAGTGATCCATCAACGACTTGATCACTCCTGATGACATTCTAAATGAAAGAAAAAAAACATGGAAATTAAGATGCAGGTGTACAAGTATGTGCAAAGATCATGCTTGGTGTACTGCCCGCCCTCTGATGACTGGGACTGTAAATAACTAGTCCCTCCTTCTGTCTCCTCAGGGACTTGTGCAGGCATCGGCCGCTGGATGAGCGGCCACCGGGCGGACGGTGCTTCCATAGCCGCCACTCGAGACCACAGCCCCGGATCCCTACAGCCAGGCAGGTATGGCACAGCCGCATTTTTGCCCACCGGCCCGCCCCTTTTGAGTGTTATCTTATAGCCACTTATCATACAGTCGCCCTTCTCTTTCATTGGCGACTCCTCATAGAAGAATTTCATACATATTTAACAAACGCCCTGTGTTAATTAATCGTAAGCCTTAAGTGGCTCTGCCTAACAGCCTTAACCTCTTCTGCTATTTGATAGGGCTGGCACCCACGACAGCAACAATTGTATTTTAGAGACCTGTACCAAGCCAATTTTATACCAGCACATCAACAATAGCTACTCCTTATACTACCTTGGTCTGCCCCTAATCCCACCGAATGTTATGGAAACTCCAGTCAGTGGTACAGCATCCAGTTCCTCTAAACTTGTCTTCAAACCCCAGACTATTAAACTCTGCTATGGCTGCTACTGCCCCACCTGGCTCCTAAGCTATATATCTACAGGGCTTAACAAACATAAGATTCGATCTATGGACCCAGGCGCTCCAAAATGTAAAAGATATAGTAAGAATCGTGTTTTTAAAAACTTCTTCCACAACCTGAATAATATTCTCCTCTTCTTGCTACTCTGTTTGGGTGACATTGAACTCAACCCTGGTCCCCCAAAAATGCTCTCAGCTCCAGCTGAAATTAAGCAGCTGAAAGGCATCAGTTTCCTGCATGCCAATGTTTGCAGCCTGTTAAAGAAGCTGGAATCTGTCCAGGCATGGATCATACATACTGCACCAGACATTTTGGTGATATCAGAATCTTGGCTCCGAGCATCTACACCTGACAGCGAGGTTAATACTCCTAATTACCTCCTTTTCAGAGCAGATAGAAGGACCGGGGGCAGCAATTATGTTAAAACATTTCACAGTATCTGTATTAGATGCCACCTCCATTGCAGGAGGTTTGAATGCCTGTCTCTTAAAATCGAGCCACCTCATTCAAGGGCCTTTCGTATGATTGGTTGCTATAGACCGCCTGCAGCAGGACCTCAACTCCTAACACACCTGACTGAACAAATGGATACTTCCTCCATAGAGACAATTATATTAGGCGATCTAAACTACGACTGGTTATCTAGCGGTCCCTACCCTGAAACAGTTCTGTGATTCACATGGTCTCACCCAACTAATTTCTGAGCCTCGCTCATCAACAAGAAAAACCAGCCAATAGCAGCCTTCTGGATGTGATACTTGTCAATGAACCTTATCTTTTCTCTCATTCCGGTATTCTCCCGCGATGTTAGTGACCACTGCCATATAGCTGGCATTAGAGACGATCCCAATTCCACTATCCACATCAAAGTTCTCCAACAAAAGATCAAGACGTAACTTTGACCCCCTAGCCTATTTCAACTACCAAAAGACTATAAAATGGCAGAGTTTTTACCTAGCTAAATCAGTGAGTGATGCCTATAGTATCCTGCACGAAATCGTATCTGGTGCACTAGATGCCCATGCCACCATAATCAAAGTTAGAATAAAAACTAGGACCTGCTGCTGGTTCTCACCAAACTTGAAGAAAGCACTACTAAAAAGAGACCTAGTATGGAAAAAGGCCAGGAAGTCACATACAGAATCTGACTGGTGTACCTTCAGAGCAGCCAGGAATGCCTGCACAAAATGATTAGAGAAGCAAAGGCTACTTTTATCAATCTGAACTGCTCTCTGCATCTAATAACCCCACCAAGTTCTGGTCCACTATTAAGAAGTCTCGGGCCACCCACCTAGTAGTGCGCCCCATCCAAAATATCCATTGACAATGTCACTGTCACTGATAAATCTGAAATCCTGCAAGCCTTCAATAATCACTTTGCCACAGCTGGCCTGGCTTTTGATAAAGTGCCAATAAGCAGCCTTCGGCCACAGTTCAAAGCCCAGTCCCTAGAAGCAACTAACAATGGCAGGACATTCACCTTTTCATCAATCACCTTGAAAGAAGTTGAAGACCTTCTGTTACAGTTGGACATTAAAAAGAGCGCTGGAGCTGACTCACTTGATCCATACTTTCTGAAAATAGCCTATCATATACCAGCAGCACCAATAATGCATTTATTTAACCTGTCCCTAACTCAAGGCTCCCTTCCTGCAGAGTGGAAAACTGCTCATGTTATCCCACTATACAAATCAGGGACCTCAGTGACCTGAACAACTATAGGCCAATCTCTCTACTGCCTATACTTTCGAAAATGTTGGAAAAAATCGTGGACAAACAGCTAAGATCCTTCCTGGACAGCATAAAATTTCTTAATCCCATGCAGTCTGGATTTAGAACCAAACACAGCACCATCACTGCACTGGCCAAAATTACTGACGACTGGCTTCGGGATCTGGACAAAAAAAAATTAGTTTGTGCGGTTTTCTTAGATCTTAGCAAGGCCTTTGATACCGTTGACCATTGTCTACTTCTTTCAGCACTAAACAGTTTAGGATTGGACTCAATTTCACAGGCCTGGTTCCAGAGCTACCTCTCAGGCAGACAGCAACAAATAAAGGCAGAAGGAGAGCTCTCACCACTTAAATCAATAAAGAGAGGAGTCCCTCAGGGTTCTATATTGGGTCCACTGCTGTTCAACATCTATATTAACAACCTGAACTTAGGAATTACAGAGGCCAAAGTCCACTTATTCGCCGAAGGACACAGTGCTATACTCCAAGCCGAGATACCCTGAGCAGCATGTGCTGCAATTCAAGATGAATTCAATAAACTGCAATATCAACTCATTGATAAAAAGCTTTTATTAAATGCAAAACAAGGCAATGCTGCTTGCCCCTTCTAACACTGGTGCCATCTCTACAGCCTATAATAATGTTCCCCTGTATCCACTCTACTTGGTGAAAATCTTGAGTTCGTGTCAAATTCAAATACCTGGGTATATGGCTAGATAGCAAACTCTCTTTAAAGTGCATACTGAAGAACTAATGAAAAAACTTAGGCAAAGGCTTGGCCTCTTCTTCAGAATTAAACATCTTCTTACTGAGTCAGCAAAAAGACAGCTTGTCAATTCTACATTTCTATCATTAATTGATTATGCTGACATCATATATGGCCAATGTCCTGCCTCCCATCTTGCTAAATTGGATGTATTGTACCACAGAGCTCTAAGATTTATAACTGGACTTCCATCCTCCACGCACCACTGCGTTCTATATACTGCAGTAGGGTGGCCATCGCTTCAACTCAGAAGGCATAGAAATGCAGCCATTTGGACACTTCGAGCTCTCTCCAACAAACTCCTGGACTGCATTACTGCATACCTTCCTGCAAGTCCACCTAGTAGCTACGGCATTAGAAGTCATTCACTAATCTCCTTAAAAATTCCCAGGATTAGCAACCACTTTGGTAGGGCTGCCATAAGTCATGCTTTGCCCACACTATGGAGAGGGATCCAAAGTTCCTTGAAACTTAGCACCCTTGTCAGTATTGCTATGTTCAGGCATCTTTATGACATAACATTTACTGAACTTTGTAAATGTTACCACAGCTTCTAGTGGTTCTACTAGTGGATGTATTGCTTAATTCCACCCCTCATTTATATACCCTACCCTGTAAATCCCTCCCTAACTTATTAAGTAGCAAGTCCTGCCTGGCCTTCAGAGCCCCTGGCATACTCTCAACCTTCCTTCATGACTCTAAATTAGTTGCCTGTTGGTTTCTGGTTCCTACAACCTCGCAGAAACCTATATTTATTTCCTAGGGGATGCAATGATTATGATCTGCCTCCTGGCTGATACTAGTATCTACACTTCAGACATGTATAGGGAAGAATGTACTTTTTATAATTATTGCTTGACATTATTTACCTGTTCCCCACTAGTGCAATGGAATGTTTATAATGTACCTTACACATGTAAATCTGTATTCCTAAATTCTATTTTTTGTGTAACATATGTATGTCTATCCTTTATGACTAACTGCAGGTCCACCTTGCAAATGAGCTTGCTCAACGGTGATCACCTGGATAAATAAAGATTTGATTTGATTTGATTTGATTTGATTTGACTTAAACAGCCTCAATGGATCTGCTGGGACTAAAAAATATTTCAAGAATTTAACATACATTTTTTGTCCAATACCGTCCTCTTGGGGGAATTAAAACTTAAAGAATTTGATTGTTCCATGCAGTGACTGGCAAGGAAGCCGGTATCATAAGGAATAGAATACCACAATAGGGTGTGCAGTTACAAGAGAATAACGAGTACTTCAAGTGGTTGTTAGGTATAAGGTGCAGCACAGTGCTACAAGCACCACAGAAAACGCACCATGGAGTGTGTTATCCAACTTATAATATGGAATTTAATTTGTTAAAAAAAAAAGTAGTTTCAAAGGTAGTTTAGGTGCAGTGTGCTCAGATGGGCTTTTATTATCTTCCGATGTTTTCAAAGCTTTTTGCTTCAAAATTGAGGAAGAAATGGTACTGCTAGTGAGCAGCGTGAAGTGTTAGCCACACGGTTCAAGGTACATGTTTATCGGTATTACACTTTATATAGATACCAATTAAATTATGGGGACTAAAACCAAAATTCAGAAAAAGTGCAAAAAAAAGGTTTTAAATTTCAGTTTTTTAAAAGCGCCATGAAATTTTCCTTGTTGATATTAAAGGATATCAATAACATTTACTTACAAAAAAAATTGCTGTGATGCAAATACGTGTCTCGATATAGCTAGAGGAAACTGCCCATTTTTAATATCACTCACATAATTACTACAGTTACATAACAGCAACAGCATTTCTGAATGGATGAACTCCAAGCTTTCATTAAAAACAATTCTGTTTCTAGCCCCAATGGTTCCAGAGCTAGACCTTTCAAAATATATATTCTTTACAATGTGATAACTTTGGCACCATTAGGGCAGGTACTTAATTTTTTGTTTTGTTTTTGTTAATGAAAGCTTGGAGTCAGCCAAGTAGTTATATCTTTAATATTGCACTATAGTGATCACATAGCGATATTAAAAAAATATATAAAATAGTTCACTGCATTTTTAAAGTCCTGTCATTTTTACCACATTATATTGACATATATACATGCATGTGGCATCACAGGAGAACTGCATTAACTAGTCAAATCTTACAGCTTTCAAAATGTAGCTTCAAATATTATAAAAATATCATACAAGATAATTTTTGGAAATGTCCAGAAGATACTAGTGGTTGTTCTGTCCAAGAATAAATATATTCGTTTCTAGTTTAAACAAATGTAGTTTAGGTGCAGTGCCCAGAAAAATCGGTGGTCATGTGACCCGTTTTAATTAAAAATGGTTACAGTATTTTCTATGGACTATTTTACAAATCGCAGTAGTGAGGTGCTCAAGTCTCTGGGAAAGGAGGCATGGGCAGTCCGATGTTTGTGCATCTCCTGCCCATTGGTGGTCCCTAAAAACTCTACATAAGCTCTCAATTATGCGAAAATATAAAAATGCTTTCCAAAGTTGTCCCTGAGGCACGATATTAGTAGCTGTGCAAGTGGACTTCTGGGTGATTTTTTTTTTTTAAATCAATTAGGGTATCCCAGGAAGTTTATCCCAAATACTATACATGGGAAATACATCCCAGGTTCACCCAGGAAACCCATGGGGAATGCATCCCAGAGTTACCTGGGAAATCCATGGAGATTACAGCAAGGTATCCTGATGAATATATCCCAGAGTTATCACAGGAAATCCATGGTGAATGGATCCCACAGTCACCCAGGAAATCCATGGGGAATGCACCTCAGAGTCACCCCAGAAATCCATGTAGTATAGGAATACATACCAGAGTTGCCCAGAAAACCCATGGGGAATACATCTCCTAGATGTCGCAGCTGTTTTTTAATATAGACACTTTATACTCCTCTGCTCCCAGCTGTCACCATTCTGACTGACCTCTATAGCCCTGGCAATACCGGGACTTACCCCTGCCCGGTTACCGGATGCGGAGCCTATGAGAGGTCAGTCATCATCTGCAACTAGAAGAGTTTTTCCTCTGGTTTTTCTCCCTTCCCATTGCTGGGCACACATGCAGGACATGCACACATAGAGGCATGCGTGCATCCACAGAAGTCCCCCAACACCCTCCCTTTGTGTGACCCCTTTGACCCACACTATCCTCCGGCCTCCACCTGGGATAGTCATTCGGCAGGAGTGCTAGTCCTCCCTCCCCGGGAGAGGAGAGCTGTCCTCCGGATGTTCAATCCTCTCCTCCCTACCGACCCCACTGCTCCCAAACATGGGTCGCCGGCATGCGCGAGGTGTGGCATCCAGCCATATCCATGTCAACAGAAGTGCAGGCCCGCTTCAGCCACATACTCCAGCATGCAGTGTGACACACAACACACGTGGCTGCAGAAAATACAACCATGAAGGCAGCACATTAGTGCTACTGCATTTATGTCACCTGGTAACAGTTGTATATTTGTGTTACCTCACAATAGCCTTTTGCATGCGTGGTGCTGTCCTTTTGCTGCTTTTGGGGTGGGGGGGAGTTAGGGTTGGAACCCCTAATGCCCCACTGCTGTGTACTAAATATGCACTATAGGGCATATTTAGTACACATGTTGATGGCCTCCCCTAGGGTGCGAGATCTTGGTGTGATCCTTGATGACAGACTGACACTTGAAGCTCAGGTGTCGGGTGTCATCAAAAGTGATTTCTACCACTTATAGAACATTGCCAGGATCAAACCCCTAGTTCCACCTGAGGACCTGCCATCGCTGGTGCATGCCTTTTTGACATCCAGACTTGATAACTGTAATGCCCTCTACTTCAGGGTCTCTGGAGGTACCCTTTGTCAGCTGTAGTTGGTGCAGATTGCAGCTGCCAGGTTCCTGACTGGTCTTTCTGGGTCTAGCCATGTAACCCTGGTGCTGCGAGTTCTGCACTGGCTGCCGGTCAGGTGGAGGGTTATCTTCAAGGTGAGTATACTCACCTATAAGGCTGTACATGGGCTTGGCCCTGGCTACCTGGCTGATCTTCTGCCTCCTCAGTCCACTCTCTCCATTCCTTGACCAGGGGCCTCCTTGAAGTTCCTAGGACCATGTTAAGAACTTCTGGCAACCGGGCCTTCAGTGTCACCAGATTGGTCCTATGGAATTTGTTACCAGCTGATGTTAGGGAGGACCCATCGGTCGAGGGGTTCAAGAGTGGTCTAAAAACCTACTTTTTTTTCCATGGCCTTCCCACAGGTTGAGACCTGACCGGCCCAAAAATTCAGAAAAAAAATGCTGATTCTGAGATTGCCATTTTATTATTTATTTTGATATTGCTGTTTTAGTATTTAGTTTAGTTTAGTTTATTAGTCTAGGAATTAATACCTTTGAGCCAGGGCTCTTTTACAAAGGTTCCACGTCACAAAGAACATTTAACAAAGCACGATACACATTACAGGTAAAACCAGACAGGAAA
The DNA here is from genome assembly GCA_016271365.2 of Neoceratodus forsteri. NCBI lineage: Eukaryota > Metazoa > Chordata > Ceratodontiformes > Ceratodontidae > Neoceratodus > Neoceratodus forsteri. Next base: position 111,063,514 of record JADMNL010000028.1, read on the forward strand.
GTTACATCATAAATTTGCTATTAACAGTTTAAGGCAGTAACGTTTTCAAGTTTCATAGAAAAACAAGCTATAACAGGTTCAAGCGAGTAGACAATTTCGAGGTTAAGGAAACTTCCAGGGAGAGGGTGATCATTAGGTGCCAAAAGGAGGCTAGAGAGGAGGGAAAGGTGGTGAGCGGGAGAGTAAGTGAGAGGGGACAGGAAAAAAGGGGGGGAGTGAGTTTGGGTGGGAGACAGGAAGTAGTAGAGGTACCAGAGGGTTCATTAGTCAGGGAGGAAGAGGCCTCAGATGTGAGGATGGACATGAGGAGTAGTATTTGTTTTATGTTATAACATTTTATCTGATATCCTGCTTGTTGTTTTGTTTTATGTATGGCGCCCATAGCCTCCGGGATTGGGTATCTTAGAAATCAACTTTGCCTAGATTAGCAGGAAGAGAAATAGGGAGTACAAGAAAAAGGCTCATATGGCAGCAAGTCATTTAGATCAGTGGTTCTCAAATGGTGAGGCCAGTCTCCCAAGGGAGGCCCCAGACTGTTCCAGGGGAGGCCCAGTCAATTCTGAGAGTGTATTGTATTTAAATTGTAAGTTTGGGATGTTTTGTGTGCAGGGATGAAGCAAACCAAATATGGATAATGGCAGGTGAATGTCTTTACTCATGCATAAATGTATGACCAGGAAAGGCCAATCGAACCAAAGCTTGTTTCTATGTGTGTATTTATATATAAACTGATGACAAGTGAGGCACACTGAGTCAAGACTTGTTTCTACAGTATGTGTTTATTTATACGTAAATTGTTGAGTGGGAAAGGCACACATTGAGTCATTGCTTGTTTCAGGCGTGACCTGGGGTAAGGGTACAGGAAGTTGCTTAACAACAGGGTAAGAGGGGGAGAGATGATGTGGCTAGGCTAGTTGTTCCAGCTAGATAAGAAAATGGAGAAACAAGGGCACAAGATTCAGAAAAAGTGGAGTGACAAGAATAATCTAGGGGGTTGGGTTGGGGATGGAGAACAATAAGTTGAATAAAAAGAAAATATACAGTCAGCATTATTCGTCTCAATTTATTCCTGATGTAATGTGCAAGGTATGATGTTTTATCTTTGGGGAGGTCCATGATTTTTTCCAAATTTGAGGGAGGCTCACGATCACAAAGTGTAAGAACTAATGATTTAGATGCATTGCTCTGACTGGTCACTCAATTTTTGTTTATTACTACCTAAGAAATGTATAGTTTTGTATGCTGCACTTTATATGCTAACAACTGCTCTTTATTGTATGTACCTCCACTTTTCCCCTCCTCCTTGGTCATACCTGGAAATGAGCCTCAGCTCAGTATGCCTTTCCCAGTTATTAAATTTTAAATACAGAGGCCCAGATATTCAAAAGGGTTGCGTCATGCGCAACAGGTTGGGCGCCTACGCGCAAGTCCAAATGCGCCATTCCGTGCGATATTCGGCAGGAGGCAGTTACGCCTGCAACAGGTTGCGCAAGAGAGCAATGCAAATGAATGCATGCTCAACAGGAGGGGAGGATTCATGCATAACCTCGCAACCCGATATTCAGTCGGGTTCTGCGCAGAGAGTTGTGTACATCCCACAACCTGCACCCGCATGCTTTGGCCAAAAAAGGCTTAGGCTGAGGGCCACACCACAGGTGAGCTGCTGTACTGCAGGTGCAAATCAGCAGCTGCCACCCCTGGCTGGCCCCTCAACTCGGTCCCTGTGCCCCCCACCAGCCCGATCGCGGGCAGTACAGGTACATGAACCCCCACACATCTCCCCACAGCAGATCGCTGGCAGAACACGACATGTCCCCCCCCCACACACATCTCCCTACAGCCCGATCATGGGCAGAACCTGAATGAACCTCTCTATGCCCGATCGCGGGCAGAACCTGTATGAACCCCCCCAGTGCCTGATCGCTGGCAGAATGTAACCCTCCCCCAACCCGAATAATCCCTGGTGGTCCAGTGGACCGAAGCCCGATCGCTGGCAGAATGTCACAGCACAACCCCCCAAACATCTCCCTGGTGTCTAGTGTCCCCCCACCCACCCACGAAGCCCTCCACCCTGTTTCCCTGCAGCCGGGCGGGCGACAGCATCCCACCCGCCCGTCGCCCCGCCACTACCGACTGACTGTCCGTAGGGCTGCACGCCCATTGGTGCAGAGCTAAGCCACGGGCGTGCAGCCCATACCGTACATGACAGTCCCATTTGCATGTCACCTTTTGAATATCGGAAATTTGCCCTGCTGGCCCTACACTTCCATGTAGTAATGGCTGTTAAAGATCAAATGCACATATTTCATAAAAAAGCTTGAATTCCCTCGAATTCACATTCCTGTGTCATGATTAGTGTTTCCTGAAAAATATCATGCTGTTTGGTTTTGTGGTTTTCTTTAAATCAGCATATGTTACATTGCTCTGCAGTAACTGAAAACAATGAAGAAGTTTCTGTCTCTGTCAGTGAACAATGACATCATACCTGTCCATCCTGCTGCTTCACCAATTAAGCCCCTGATTGACTGAATAAGCTGTTGCAGGTCCTAGTTAGAGCAGTCTGTAGAGCTAATTGTTTTCACTCAAAGTTTATTACTAATCCATCTGGTTTGTGTTTAGAGAGATCAGCTTAAAATCATTCTGTTCTCAAACAGTTATTTATTTTATTTATTTGCTTTTGTTAACCGGGTAAGCACACTAGACAACCAAGTGCCTATTTTCAGGTGCGACCCGGGAGAGTTACAGAGCATACAGGTATCGTAATACAAGTCAAGGAAACTGGAGCACAAAGTGAATATTACAATCAGGAGCGACAGTCTCTACATGGGTGAGAGGTACAGGTCAGGCACAGGCAAAGCTAGGCAAGCAAACAACATAGAAGTAAACAAAACACCATCAGGAGCCAAGGTATTCTGCTAAGTCAAAAATGCTGAGACACAGCTCAAACGGCAGTGCAAGATAACACATAAACTAGAAAAAGACAGAGTTTAATAAACTAACAACAAGGGGGGTAGTAAGTACTAAACTGGGAGAGGGTACAGATAAATAATGTAGCAGCTCTCCTCCCCCCCAAGGGCAGGAGGGATAGAGGGTATGCCACGCCTAGGCGGAGCAAAGGCAGGCCACAGTAGACTTGAGAAAGTGCCAGAGGGATGCTTTAAAGCTGTGGTGGGAGGGTGAGGTGCGCATGAGCATGGGAAGGGAGTTCCACATTTTGGGAGCGTGGACTGAGAAGGCCCAGTCACCGGTGAGGGTGCGCGTCCTAGGGACAAGTCGGGCCTGAGAGGCACAGAAATGGAGATGGTAGGCTGGGGTGGGGGATTAGGGGAGAGCAAGTACCGAGGGGTGGCAGTTCGGACTATATTGTCAACAAATTTGCTAAGGACTAAGGTAATGATGTTTTTCAGGGGGGAGCCACTCCAGACGTGAGTAGAGCTTGCATTGATGCGTTAGGTGGGGGGCAGAGAAAGTGAAGCGACATATGTTGTTGTATGCAGTGTCCCATTTGTGAGATGAGCTTGGAGACCGGGCAAAGCGACGAGCCCATAGCACAGTGGTGAAGTATCCTTAATTCAAGGCCAGGCTGCAGGGTGTGAGGCAGTCCTTGGAGTTTTGCAGGCGCACGAGCTTGCCATTAGATGCATTGCACACGTTCCATATGTGGGTGGTGAGATCAAGAAGGGGATCGAAGGTGACCCCGAGATATTTGACCGAGTCAGAGACTGGAAGTGTGTCGCCATTGGCCCCAAATATTTCTAGGGGAGTAGGGCAGGAAGAGGTGTGAGTCAATGACCCAAATAGCATGGCATGGGTCTTCTTTAAGTTGATGAGCTTTTGGCTTTTGAGCCAGTTTTGAATGAGCTCGAAGTCGGAGTTTAGCTGAGAGTTGATGGTGTTGATTTCACGGGAGCTGGCCAGGACAGCAAGGTCATCCGCATACAAGATAGGAACACCATGGGTAAGTTCGGAGGGCAATCCATTAATGCACAGAGAGAACAGAAGGGGACCCAAGATGGATCCTTGATCATTTTGGGGGTTCAGTGCTGAACTGAAGTGGTATGAATGTCTGTGAGAAATGACGTTATCTGTATCACAGATGTCAGTTCTCTGTCATCAAAACTATGTATTCTATTCTGGCTATATAACATAGGGTTGTTTAACGGATATAAAATAAATCTACATTCCATTAATTCATAGAAGCAGTGTGTCTTTGATGTAGCCTCAATAAATATGTTCATGTGATAACAATGTTGTTTACATGTCAGATTGACAAGCCTGTATCTGCCACACTCTGTTATTTAAGGTACATATGCTGTATGAATTCATAAAATTCAGTTATTTGAGGGTTTTTGTGTAAAAATATATCATGTATGTGTATAACTAGAAATACAATATGGCATCCTGATGCCCCTGTCTCCTGCCCAACAGTTGAGGCAGCAGCTCTCTACTTCCCCTGCCCCAAAAGCCCCATCTCTTGCTCTCACATGAGGCTGCTGCAACCTGCTGCCACTGTCTTCTCCACACAGTCAGGGCTGCTGCACCCTGCTGCTTCCTGCACAAACAGTTTAGGCTGCCACACCCTGCTACCCTCTGTCCCCCACCCTATAACACAAGATGAAAGGATTTTTTGTATTTTCTATTGGGTAGTTTTGGGCAGTGTACCAAAGGATCAGACTCTATTGGCAAGGAGCAGCATGGTGCAACAACTCTAACTATGGGGCAAAAGGCTCTATGGTGCAGCAGGGCACAGTGGTGTCAGGGGACAGAGGACAGCATGGTGCAGAAGCCTTGACTATGGTGCACGACACAGTGGGGAATCATGGAAAAAGCAGCCCTGGCTGTGTGACAGGGTGCAGCAGCCCTGCCCATTTGGTGCAGGGTGCAGCAAAAGCCCCACCTCTGGTGGTCTGGGACAGCCCAAACTGTGAAGGCAGTGGCCCTGGGACTCTAGGGCTTAGCAGAGCACAGCAGCCCATCTGTGGAGACAGGAAATGGGAGCAACAGTGTGCACTGGCCTCGACTGTGGAGGTCGGGGACAGAGGGAAGCAGGGTGCAGCAGCATCAACTGAGAGGCAGGGGACAGGGGCATCAGGATGCCATATAGTATTTCTAGTTATACACATGCATGATGTATTTTCACACAGAACCCCACAAAGAACTGAATTTTATGAGTTTATACAGTACATGTTCCTGAAATAGCAGCGTGGAAGACACGTTTGTCAATCTGACATAAAAACAACATTTTTCTCACATGAACCTATTTATTGAGACTACATTAAAGACACACTGCTTCTATGAATTAATGGAATGCAGATTTATTTTATATCCGTTAAACAACCTTGTGTTATATAGCCAGAATGGAATGAAGAAATTTGATGACCGAGAACTGACATCTGTGATACAAACAAGGTAATTTCTCAGACATTCATTCATGCCACTAAAATTCAGCACCACCCCAAATGATCAACTTTTTGAGAACAAATAGATTTTAAGCATATCTCTCTAAACACAAGCCAGATGGGTTAGTAACAAACTCTGAGTGAAAACAATTAGCTTTAGACTGCTCTAACTAGGAACTGCAACAGCTTATTCAGTCAATCAGGGATTTAACTGGTGAAGCAGCAAGTTGGAGAGGTATGATGTCATTGCTTACTGACAGGGACAGAAACATCTTCACTGTTTTAGTTACTGCAGAGCACATTATATGCCGATTTCAAGAAAACCACAAAACCAAACCACATGCTATTTTTTAGAAACACTAATCATGACACAGGGACATGTTTTCAAGTGAATTCAAGCTTTTTATGAAATAGGTGTGCATTTCATCTTTAAGAATTCATGGGGCTGTCTGGTAGCCTGCAGAAGTGCAGGGCTCTCTGGGCTCTGTGCTTCCATGTGGCTGCAGATGCACAGGGCCCTCTGCCACCCATGGGTATAGGGCACTATGCCAAGAGAAGAGCTGTCTTCACTATATGGTACCTGGGCTTGTGCAGGCAACTCTGCACCTTTCCTTCCCTGACTGGGGGGAGGTACTGCATAACAGCGCCATCCCCCCATGCTTGGCCCATCCAATTAGCTCACTGATCTTGCCCATAGACTCAGCTCATAGCGCGGGCTCGCAAAGCACTATCTCCTGAGGTAAAGTCTGGCACTACATACAACATAATAATTATACGTCTTTTAAAATTTTGTCCCCAAATGTGCAAGAGTGTCATTTTATGACTCCCCTTAAACATGACATGTGGGGCTAGATATTTAAAAGTGCGCCTGGCAATGGTGCAAGTGGTTGCTCCGTGCAACTAAATTGTGCTGGAGCAACAAAGGGATATATTCAAAAGATGCGCCATGGCGCATCTCATCTCAATATATCAAAGAATGCCAGCTGAGCAATACAGTGTGCCAGCACATTCCCCAGACAGGTCTGAATACCAGGAATGGAAAAAGCACCAGCGCAGCACAAATACGCAGAACACAAATTCCTGATATTCAGACCCAATTAGGCAAATGGGGCCATAATGCATGTCATTATGGCCCCATTTGCATGAGTTGTGCAGGGCTGGCCAGCGAAATGCACCTAGCGGCCCTGCAGAGCATGTGGTGCTGTCAGTGGAAGTCCAGTGATTCCCCTTCCTGCTCCGTACCCTGATCCCCATACTGAACACATTTTTATTTCCCTGGTAGTTCAGTGGTATCCCCCTCCCCATCCTATACCCTGATCCCCATAATAAAGAAAAAGTTAATTCCCTGGTGGTCCAGTGGTACCCCCACCCATAACTCCGATTGCCTGAAACCGCATCCTTGATAGTCTAGTGGTCCCCCACCTCCCCACCCATACAGAACCTCATTGGCAGGCAGCAGACCTGCCTGCACACCTCCACGGCTGCCCACCGAATGACAGCTTACAGTATCGGGTATGCGAATATTGGTCTGACACTGACGCATCAATGGTTATAGTGTGTATTGCATTATTTCACGACTTTGTGAATGACTCATTCACAAAGTCGTGGATGACTAGTACAGTACACACTGCAAACCCATTGGTCGTCAGTGTGGACCAATGAGCTTGGAGCATGTACTGTCAGCTGTCAATCGGCAGGCAGCTGTGGAGGTGTGCAGGCAGGTTTGCTGCCCGCCGATGACCTGGGGTGGTGGGATGGGGTCCTGATGGATGGGGGGACCACTAGACTACCAAGGATGTGGGGATGCGGTTTCAGGCGATCGGAGTTACGGGGTGGGGGTACCACTGACCACCAGGGAATTAATTTTGGAGGGGGTACCACTAGACTACCAGGGAATAATGTGGGTGCTTGTGCACGGGTAGCTCAGGGGGGGTAGCCACTCACGGGCTGGTGCCACTGTGTTGCGCCTTGCAATACAGCAGCTCACCTGTGGGTGGCTACCACTTAAGCATGATTTATACATAATCAACTTTGTGCCCATGTATGCAGCACATCTCAAGATGTGCCAGCAGATACGCCACATCTCGGCTGAATATTGAGATAAAGTCAGTGATGGTTAACGCCCCCTAGAGATGTGCCACATACATTATCTCTGGCGTCATGGGTGCACATCGAACTGCACAGCACATTTCCTCTTTTGAATTTGGCCACGGGGCACATTTCTGGAGTTGCACCGGCGCAACTCCTTTGAATATCTAGCCCATGGCATTTATAGTAGATTGGCTGAAACATCATTTCACACCAAAAGTGTGAAAACAAGTCTCATTCAGAATTAAAAAAACCTCATCATGTTTATGAGGTGGTGTGAAAAATGGCTATGTTGAACTTTTGTAGTAGGCTATGTTGAAAATTTGTAGTAAAAATACTGACACTTAGCAAAGTTATGAGTGAACGTTGAAATATTTCAATGTTCACTCATAACTTGGCCATTTTACCATATTTTTACACCACATTTTCAACACAGCATTTTTATGACCCCCACCTCATGAACCCATAAAATTTTCAAATCCCCACCATTAAGTCATTTTGCACCACAAGTGTGAAAACACATTTTCACCAGGATTTGAAAAATAACAGCTGTCACTGTCACATTCATGTGATATTGTTAAAAAATGGCTATGTTGAAAATTTGGGGTCAAAATAAGGAAACTTACCAAAGTTATAAGTGGGCGTAGAAAAATGTTAACATATGGCCATGACTTTGTTTGTTTGTTGTTTTTTTTTTAATATTTTTATTCCAGATTTTCAACACAGCCTTTTTATGACCTCACCTCATGAAGAAGGGTGGTGAAATTTTAAAATTCCACCCAAAAGTTGACTTCACACAATGTGACTGTGAAATCACCTTTAGGCAGGCAGACACGCAAGCAAGGTTTTATTTATTAAGATAGCTTTCCCCGAGGCTCATGGTGCTGTACAGAGCACAGGCAGATGAGAAAATTATAATCTGCGCCAAACATAAGTATCAGCAATAACATCAATAAAAATAAATAAATAAATAAATAAGACCCAAAGGCTTGTCTAAAATGGTGCGCCTTCAGATCCCATTTAAAGAATTCCACCGAGGGAGCCCCCCTCAAGAATCTGGGAAACCGGTTCCACAGGACTGGTGCTGCCACCTCAAAGGCACGATTGCCAGATGTTTTTAGCCAGGCCCTGGGAGCTGCCAGGAGGCCCTTCTTGGTAGAATGGAGAGAATGCAATGGGCGGGCAGGAGGACTCGCAAATAGCCTGGATCCGAACCATATAGGGCCTTGTAGGCGAGTAAACACAACAACTGCAGGTGGTGCAGGACCCCTCCACTGACCCAGAGATGGCAGTAGTCGAGTAGCGTTGCAGTAGTCGGGTCTGGATGTCACAAAGGCATGCATTACTGGTGGTAGGTCGCCAGGAAGTATTAAGGTTTTAATCTGGACGATATTCCCCAAATAGTAAAAAAAAACAATCTATGCAACAGATTACACCTGAGGCTAAAGTGTCAACCTAAACCTCAAGTGTCAATCTTTCGGGCTGGATTTGAAAAACATCATCGCCCTTGATCAGGAGATGGGGTCCCAAAAAGGCCATGTTGAAAATTTGAAGGAAAAATATTTAAAAAATGACACATTTAGGGGCTGGTGGATGGTTCAGTGGAAGAGCTCCACGCTTCCATGCCAACGACCCAGGTTCAGAAGCAAGCTCAGTTCTGCTGGGATTGGGTGGCCGGGCTGGGGAGTACACCTGAAGGGAGCGTGAGCCAACCAGGAAGGGAGATGGCCAGACTCCAGCGCAGCAACGGCCCTTGCGGTGCACCCGGGAGCTTGCTCCTGTGTGAGGGCTGGCACATGCCCAGAGCACACTGCTGCCAAGGTTGACAGAAACTGCACTTGCCATCACGGGGTGGTGGGAAGGACATAGGAGAAAAACCCACAGGAGGAAAAATGGAGCTTGGGCTACATGATGCCCTGTTTGCTCACTGCGGACCTGCGCCGTCTCTCTGGATGCCGCTGCACATGTTGGATGGATACCGGGGGGGCCCTCCGCTCCCCCCACCCTGCCATGGAGGAGTAATCCATGGGGACCGAGCTCAGGTAATTCCCAGGGGAAGACAGACACCAGAGATGCATAAGCGGGGCACAGCCTGAAGCAGCTACCCAGGGGCCAGATATTCAAAACTCTGCCCGGGCACAGTTCACACATGCAGACCAGGCTTTGTACATTTCCCATAATCAAATACCCGGTTAGCACAGGCAAACGGGCAATATTTGGGGGGGGTGCAATGCAAATGAAGGTGCAGAGACCTGAACATTGGTGCAGTCCAATATTCAGAGTGTGTGTGTGTGTGCTGCGCAAGACCCTTTTGCTCAGTCCCTTTGTGCAGTGCACATACCACTGACTGAAATCTCGACTTACTCCACGCAACCCTAGCGACTGGCGGAGGAAGTGCGTTGGTCACCCGACCCCTGACACAGTAGTCCCTGGTGGGTAGTGGTGCTCCCTCCCGATCACTGGCCCAATGTATTTAAATATCATTCCCTGGTACTAGTGTCCCCCCACTGGTGTACATAAATCTTTCCCCGGTGTCTAGTGATGCCCCCCCCACCTTCACCAATTGCTGACCCAACGTAGTTTAAAATCATTTCCTGGTGCTAGTGCTCCCCTTCAGCCTGACCGTGTACATAAATCTTTCCATGGTATCCAGTAGTCCCTCCCCCACCGCCTGATGTTTCCATAATTGCCCTGGTGTCCAGTGGTCCCCCATCCCGATCCCCTATATTATAATATAAAACCATTCCCTGATGTCGAGTATTTCCACCCTCCCTATCCCTGTAAAATAAAAGGACACCATTCCCTGGTGTCTAGTGGATCCCCTCTCATCCCTGTTCCCCAGTAAATACACTGAACTCATCCCTGGTGTCTCGTGGATCCCCTCTCATCCCTGTTCCCCTGTAAAATACACTGAACCCATCCCTGCTTTCTAGTGGACTCCCTTCCTATCCCTGATCCCATGAAATATAGTGAACCCATTCCTTGGTGTCTAGCGGAACCCCTCCCTATTCCTGATGCCCTGTAACATATACACTGAACCCATTCTGTGATATCTAGTGGATCTCCCTTCCCAGTAGGGAGTGCCTCATCACCCCACTCCCCATCTCGACCCCGCAGCCAGTGACCGGCACAGTCCTCCACTCTCCATCACAACCGACCGCTGACTAAGCTGTCAATGAGCGGGTACTGTACAGCACGTGCTCACTGACAGCTCAGTCGCCGTCTGGCCATGGTGGAGAGCAGAGGGCTGTGCTGGTTGCTGGCTCGGGGTCAGGTTGGGGGGGCACTACCTGCCTGGGTGAGGGGTCCGTTAGACACCAAGAAATGGTGGCAATTTATTTTACAGGGGATCGTGGATGGGGGTGTATTTTACAGGGGATTGGGGATAGGGAGTAAGGTCAGCTAGAAATCAGGGAATGGTATCAATTTATTTTACAGGGGATTGGAATGGGGGAGGAAACACTTGATACCAAGAAATTGTGTTTTATGGAAACATCGGGCATGGGTGCAGGTGGGAGGAGGGACCACTGGACACCAGGGAAAGATTTATACATCGTAGGGCCGGCGATTGGTGGAGAGGGGACCACTAGCACCAGGGACTGATTTTTGTATCACATCGGACCAACAATCTGCAGGGTGGATGGGAGACAGCACCAGGGATAGCTCTCTGGGACTGGGCAAGTGGGGTGGCACAGCACTAAATTGGTGGGCTACCAAAGCAAATGGCCCCTTGGCACCTTTGCATGCCCAATGAGCTCATTTGCATGGGTCTGTCTGAATATCAGAAGATTAGTGTGAGCGCAAGCCATTGCGGCACCCTATTTCGGGAGCCATGTCTGCCTAGCACTAAGTGATTGCGTGCTGGGCTGACATGACCCTATACTCATTTTTTTTTTTTTTTAATTGAACTTTTATTGATCAATTTTTCAGACTAAACCATAATATATAAACAAAAATGAAAAATAAAGTACAGTGTAGTAAGGCTTCAATTCTGTCAGATACAAATCATGAGACATAAAACTATACTATAATTCTGTAAGTTTTTCACATCATTAATTGTAAAAAATGAGAAATGTGGTAGCCGTGTTAGTCCAGTCAACAATGTAAAGAAAAAATACAACAAATATGTTGCAGGTGATACCTTTTATTGGACTAACAAAATTATTTTTCAGACTAGTTTTTGAGAGGTGAAACTCTCTTCCTCAGGTCAAAAGTGAAAACAGCTGAGCAGTATGACAGATATAAAGGTTGGATGTGGATTTGAAGCCTAGACTAGCAGGTTTTCACTTTTGACCCGAAGAAGAGAGTTTCACCTTCGAAAGCTAGTCTTAAAAATAATTTTGTTAGTCCAATAAAAGGTATCACCTGCAACATATTTGTTGTATTTTTTTTCTTCACATCATTAACAAACTTATTTGGCATTTATCTAAATTCTTAATAAAGGTGAATGATTGAAATGTTGTTGTCTTTCTTCTAATGAAACAAGGCAATTTTCTTTATGCTACTGTTCAACTGGTTTCTTGTATATTACAAATTTCAAATAACAAAGTTAATAGTTCCAGTCTGGGTTTTCTCCAGTCTAGTAGGTAAGGGGTGTATGGACTTCAGATCCCAGAAAGGTAGCATTAGAGTAGAGGAGGTAATTTAATTTAAAAAGGAAAGTAAGGAAGTGGGTCACAGAATCCAATTAAGAATCAGGTCAGGGTGGTATAGAGTGGACAGAGGGTCTAAGGAGGGTGTGGGGGGTAGGGGGTCGCCTCCTCCAGGTCTGAAACAGCTTTTTGATATGTGTAGTCCGTATAGAAGGTGCAGTCAAGCCACAAAATCAGAGTGGTGATCCATCTGGTAGGTTACCCAGTATCGCCACTGGATGTCAAATGTTTTAGTACGCGAGGCCACTCTGGCTGCCAGATGTTCTATATTATGCATTTCATAGGTCATTGACCTCCACCTCTCCTTGGAGGAGATCTTCACAGTATACCATAGTTTGGTAATTGTTTTCTTTGTTGCTTGGATAAAGTACAGTTACATAATAACTTACCGTAACAGTAGATCTTCGAGAGAGGTTCTTGCAGTAGGTAATTACATATATGACTGCGCCCTCTGGCGTCAGGACTGCATGGCAAACTTTTCCAGCAGTGTCTGGCAGGTGACCGCCCACCCGTTGTCATGTGACAGACATCAGCGTGACCCTGTATAGTGGGCAGTCCCTGCGCCTGCTTTCCAGATCTCCCACCAGAGATCCAAGTAGGATTAGACAGGAGAAAGGATGAAATCCTGGAGCCCGGTTCAGAATGGCTGAAAGAAATGCAGAAAACTGGGGGAAGGAGGGAGGGAGGGGAAAGTGTGACCTACAGCAGGAACCTCTCTCGAAGATCTACTGTTATGGTAAGTTCTTACGTAACTGTACTATCTTACTTTGAGAGGGTTCCTGCAGTAGGTCACTACATATAGGACTGAATCCCAAGCAGTAACTCACAGAGAGACAGAGAGTGTCACGGGAGGAGGAGTAACTGAAAGACAGCACAGAACCAGCCTAAGACAGTAGTCCCTGCAAGACAGCAAAGTCAAACCCGGCCCTACGTCTAGAGGGAATGTCCAGACTGTAATGCTTCGTGAAGGTATGGAAGGGACTCCAGGTTGCTGCCGCACAAATCTCTGCTGCAGAAACATTATGCAGAAATGCCATAGAGGTAGCCATGCCTCTAGCAGAGTGACCTCTGACCTCCCCTGGAAGAGGTTTGTTGTACTTCTGCTAACAGAAGCGGATGCAGTTACCAAGCCACTTGGAAAGGCACTGTTTGGAAACTGCTGACCCCAAAGACTTGGGGGTGAATGAGACAAAAAGCTGATCAGATTTTCTGGATTCCTTACTTCTGTGGACATAGCATCTGAGGATTCTGTGAACATCCACGGTAAGTTTAACCATCTGATTTAGGGTGAACTCAGAAACCACCTTAGGAAGAAACTTAGGATTAGTATGCAAGACTGCCTGGTCCTTGTGAAAAATCAAGTAAGGCTCCTTATGCATCAGAGCCTGAAGCTCGGAAATCCTATGAGCAGAAGTAATGGCAACTAAAAATAGCACCTTCCAGGAAAGGTAGCGCATGACACAGCTCATCGCTGGTTCAAAGGGAGGAAGCGTAAGCTTCTCAAACACAAAATTAGAATCCCAAGGTGGGGTGGTGTTATGAATGGGAGGTTTGAGGTGGAGGATTCCCTTCAAAAAGTTCTTAGAGACTTTCAAATGAGCCACAGTTTTTCCTTCCACCGGCACGTGGTAGGCCAAGATGGCCAACAAGTGAACCTTAAGGGACGAATATGACAGACCTGAATCAGACAGGTGCAGGAGGTACTCCATAACCTGGGGGACAGAGCTAGTAAAGAGATCCGAACTTTTAAAAGCCGCCCCAATGGAAAAACACTTCCATTTCATGGCATAGGTGGATCTGGTGGAGGGTTTCCTTGCTTCCACCAGGACCTGAGCAACCTTTTTGGAGACCCCGAGATGAGCTCTGATTATGTCTGAAGGAGCCATGCATGAAGGTGCAGGGTCCTGAGTCCTGGATGCACTAACCTGCCTTGATCCTGAGTCAACAGATCGTGCCTAGAGGTAGAGGAATTGAGGGTTCCACTAAAAGCTGCTGCATTAGCGGAAACCTGATTTGCCTTGGCCAGAGAGCAGCTACCAGGATCATCCGAGCTCCCTCTACCTGGAGCTTGAGAAGTACCCTCTGTAGAATGGGAAAGGCGTACAAGAACTTCCCTGTCCAACACAGTGACAACGCATCATGCCAGAAAGCTCCAGACTCTGGAACGAGCGAGCAAAATCTGAGAAGTTTTGCGTTGGATGGGGGGGCGAACAGATCGATGTCTGGGTGACCCCACCTCTGAAAGAGAGAGTCTGCTACCTCCTGACTTAATTCCCGTTTGTGAGCGAGGGATGACGTCCGACTGAGGCTGTCTGCCAGGACATTGTGAACACCTGGAACATGCACGGCTGTGAGTAACAGGTTGTGCTGGACTGCCCAATTCCACACCTTCATCACTTCCCTGCATGGGGGTACAATCGGATGCCTCCTTACTTGATGTACCAGACAAACGACACATTGTCTGTCTGGATCAGCAGTGTTCCTCTCGATAGGATGGTCTAAAACACTTGAAGGGCGTAAAGAACCGCCCTCATCTCCAGAATGCTGATGTGCAAGGACATCTCCAGCTGGGACCATGAGCCCTGGGTTCGATGGTTCCCCAGGTGTGCTCCCCAACCCAGGCACGAAGGTCTGTGGTGAGGGTCTATACGGGAGGGGGGACTTTGAAAGGGAGTCACTTGGACAGATTAAGAGGGTCTAGCTACTATTGTAAATCCCTCTTAACTGCTTTGGAGACCAGAATGGGGTCGTCCAGATCATCCAAGCACTGATTCCATTAGATGTGAAGAGTCCACTGGGAGATCCACATATGCAACCTGGCTAAAGGAACTGTCAAGATAGAGGTTCCCATCAGGCACAACAAGCGTAGCAATGCTCTGGCTGGAAGAGATCGGGACGAGATCACCAGAATGACCTGCTCTCTGAGAGTCTCCCCTCTGTCTGAGGGGAGAAAGGCTTTGTACTGGACTATGTCCAAAACCACCCCTGTGAATTGATGGTTCTGAGAGGGGGTTAAATATGACTTGGGGAAACTGACTGTGATCCCCCGTCAGGGGGGATAAAAGGTCCAGGGTAACAGAGAGGGAGTCCAGAAGGCTGTTTCTGGACAGGACTGAAAATAATCAATCATCCAGATAGGGGAACACCGCTATACCCTGGCGGCATAAGGCCGCTGCCGCCACCGCTAGGCACTTGGTAAAAACCCTGGGTGCAGAGGATAAGCCAAAGGGGAGGGCTGTGAACTGGAAGTGCTCCCCCGGAACCAAAACCGCAGGAAATGGCAGTGGCCAGGGAAGATCAGGATATGCAGATAAGCGTCCTGCATGTCCAGAACACAGAGACAGTGATTCTGCTGCAGAAGGGGCAGGAGGCTCTGAACAGTCAGCATGTGGAACCTCTTGTACTCAACGAAGAGGTTCAGACTGCTGAGGTCCAGGACTGGTCTGAGGTTGCCTGTCTTCTCTGGGACCAGGAAGAAGTGGGAGTAAAACTCCTTTCCTCTCTGGGTGACTGGCACAGGTTTGATTGCTGCCTTACATTCCAGAGTCCTGATCTCCTTCTTGACCAGTGGAGCCTGGTGTGGGGAGTAGTGCGAGCGACTGGGAGGAGAGTCTGGAGGTAGCTCCAAGGACTTTAGCATGTGTCCTTGAGAAATGAGCTGTAGGACTCATGCGTCCAAGGTGATGTCCTCCCAGTCCTGGACATGAACAGTGAATCTTCCCCCACTGGCTCCATGCTTTAAAGTGGAGGAGAGGCTGGTTGAATCAGGAGGCAGAGGGGCAGGGGGACAAAGGCCCTCCTGCCGGTCGCTGGGTCTTGGTGGCCGGTGGAGAGGAAAAGGAGGAGCCAGTGGCTTTCCTTTTAGTCCATTTCTTTGGGGCTGCTTGCTTCCCTTGGTGCTTGAACTGGCACAAAAAGGGCTACTCCTTGGGAGTACTGACCCTATACATAGAGCAGACTGATCTAAAGGCCTGACCACTATCTTGGAGGCCCGTGATCAAATCCTTGGTATCCCCTCCAAAAAGGACCGATCCTCTAAAAGGAGTGTCCTGGATGGCTGCTTGTACGCCTGCCGAAAGGCCCCAAATACACAGCAAAGTGTGCCTCCTGAGGCTAACTGCAGTAGCTGAGGAGCGAGCTACCACGTCCACTGAATCATAGGTGGTCCTATGTCTGAGCATGTCTGCTAGAGATCTTAGAGATACTAAGCTCTTTAGCGATTGCCACTTTAAGGTCAGAATCCTCCAGGGAGAAGATCTTGTCCTCCAACTTAGCTAGGGTGGCCTTTTGAAAAGATACCATATGTGCCACATAATTCAAGGAGCGCAGAGCACATGTAGCAGAACAGTAGACCTTCTTGCCAAAGTGCTCCAATTGTCTGGACTCCTTGTCGGGGGGGGGGTAGAAATGCTCATGTGCTTGGAGTTAGCGGAGCGGCAGTAATAACAATTTAATCTGCCTTAGGGTGAGAGTCCAGAAAGAGGATGCCCTCAGGTGAACGATATATCTGGTCTGCCTTTTTAGGGACAGCAGGAATGGAGTGTGGCAATTTTTAAATGGTAGATGTAAGGTCCTTGAGCGGTGCTATCCAAGGAGAAACGGGAATGGTGGAGGCGTCCTCTAAATCTAGATGCTCGGCTAAGCGCTTCCTCATAGGATCCAGATCCTCAGCATTCCAACTGCTTGCCTGCTGGATATTGTGGAGGAGCTCCATGAAAGAAGGGTCCTCTGGAGGAGACTCTTTGCCCCTGGGGGGAGAGGATAGCTCGTCTGAGGAAGACTCTGACATGTCAGAGTCAGGGGGTTCCTCACCCTCTGGACATTCAAAGTCTGGAAGAGGGATATCTTGAGGGGTAGTACCCAAGACATGCACTGTATGCCACGGGGCAGGGGATGGAGGAGTCGGGGGAACTACCACCAGTCTAGGAAGCTTACTTTCCAAGTCGGAGAAAAGCTGGGACCTCGCGTCCTTCCACCATGACTGAATAAGTGACTGGAAGTCTGGTTGTGGAGGAGGAGGTGGGTTAGCTGGGGGTGAGTAAAATTGAGCCCCCAAACCCACATATTGAGGAGAGGGGTACCCCTGATAATATGGGTATCTCTGTTGGTGCCCTGGGAATAATGAGGCATCAACTAACTTGATGGCGGAGGAAGGAATGCCAGATATCCAGAGAAAATAGGCCCGGACGGTAGGTCTTGACCAAGAGGCCTAGATGGGCCAGGATAATTGCCTGACATCATGATAGTTGACATCGGGGTAGCCAACGAAAAGGGCACTAACTTCAGGATCCCTAACGCGGGGTTGGCCGACGTTAGACCCAAAGAAGTCAGACCCTGCGTAAGAGGCCGAAAGTTAAGCCCTGACAGAGGGAGCTGACGTGTGGCATCCGGTGGTGCTGCTGATGTTAAAGGAGGAGCAGCAGCAGGCAGAAGGTGATCCAAAGTCAGAGTAGCAGGTGAAGGATGAGTATCCCTTGGGGGGGATCTGAGGGACCACCGTAGGCGTGGGTGAAAAGAGAACCACTTCCAGGTGTCCTCCTTCCTCCTCTGTCCCAGACGTAGGCTGCGGGGCAGGGGAAACCACTGGGGGAGGTGGAGAGGAAGTCTCTTGGCTGGGCAGGGCCCAGGCTGACTCAGAGAAGGCAGCATGTTCTTCCGGACATCAGGTGTGATGGCGTGAGCCCCCCGATGGGACAGCAATGCCCAAGCGGTCATCAGAGGTGATTTACTGACCAGGCAAAACAGCGACCAGATGGTGGAGGGTAGGACCCTCTACCGGTTTATTGGTCAGAGCTGAGCGGACAACAGGCTGATTTTGGGTGGAGTCTGACTTATCGGCAACCAGGTGGGCCCCGGAGGAGCCAGGGTCCAACTTACCGGCAAGGACCGGCATTTGCCGGAGGAGCCAGCAGACAACTTACTGGTTGAGATTGGTTGAAAGACGGCGGCACTGGAGATTGTCCTGCAAGCTGCCTGGGTCACCACGAGGGTGGGCAGTGGGGAAAGGGCCTTTCTGGTCGAAGGCTTGGCTGAGGATCAGTCCCGGTCCTTGTGACGCTCCTTCTCTCTGTGCCTCTCCTTTTCCTTCTTCTGTTTGTCTGAAGGGGAAGAAGCTGAGTCCCAAATTTTTTGCATCTCCTTCTCCAGCAAAGCCATTCTGGACGTGCCTGTCGTCGTTTGTGGGTTGCCTGGTTAAAAGGCTGACAGTCAAGACAGGCCATGGTGTCGTGGTCTGGGCCTAAACAAGAGGCAGAGACGGTGGCCATGTTTATGGGGAATTTGTGCCCCATACTTGGTGCACTTCTTCTTTGCCTTAGGAGGCGGAGATGGTGAAGACATAAAGTCTTGAATTTGGACTGAAATACGTGAAAACAAGAAAAAAATGGCGGTAGTCAAAGCTGGATGATACCACGAGGTACTAGCGCTGCTGAACAGCGGGAAAGAACTGGAAGGCGGGTTCGGAGACTGCCCACCATATAGGGTCACGCTGACGTCCGTCACATGACGTCAGGTGGGAGGTCCCCTGCTAGACACTGCTGGAAATTGCCTGCGGTCCTGACGCCAGAGGGCACAGTCCTATATGTAATGACCTACTGCAGGAACCTTCTCAAAGTAAGATGTATAGTTATCTGTTTCTATGCCATTTTAGAAGTTTTAACTCCTCTTGGGGGTGTTGCAGTAAGGATATAAGTTGGGGTCAAAAGTTCTGAAACTTTATATATGTCATTGATCTCTTCTGGGACATTCTTCCAATATTGCTTAAGAAGGGGGTTAGCCCAGATTATGTGTACCGTATTAGCCTGTGGCTAACCACAACCTCTCAAGCACAGGCCTTGCCCTGTGCCATCAAATTTTGCAGTAATATCTGGCCTCATCCTAGTTTTCCAGGCATGTTCTCACCAATAAATGAAAGTTGAGATCTTTTGTGAGGGTAGGGCACTGGCTTCCCAGAGATCTGTATCAATATCCTCTCCCAGTTCTTTGAACCATCTTATCCAATATATTCAAAATTATCCTTTGAATATTCCTTGAGAGTTGCACATAGCTTACTGATTAAGTGGTCTTGTTACTTACATTCCGTACAGGAAATTAACAAAGCTATCAGGGTGGAGGGAGCTTCGGCTATTTGGGTGAGAGCCTCTTCATGTGGTTGTAGAATGTTTTTTATTTGGAGATAGTAAGGGAAGGTGGACGTGTGCAATTTAGCAGTGTTTTGCAAGGCTGTGAATGAAAGAATGCCAGAGGAGCCAATTAGCTGCCTTGCACAGCATAAGTCATGGGGGGGGGTTCAGGCACTCAGTGCCACCATTAGCCATCTTGGTAGTGAGATATTATCAGAGGTTAATTGTCTCATGTAAAGTCTTTCTGGGAAGGAAAGGAGAATTTTTTAGGCGCAACCAGTGTCTGTATGGTTCTGCTATAAAAGGGGAATACTGATTTAAGGGAACACAGAGTGGTGGGATTCCTAGCATCTGGGGGCTCTTTCTTTGGCTTCCATTAGTGTTCGTTCTGTTTCCATGGGGCTTGATAGGCCTCAGATAAGTGGCAGCGTAGGGCTTGGATTTGTGCAGCCATCACATATGTGGCTAGGTCTGGGAGATTCAGTCCGCCCTTTGATTTAAGTAGTTGCAATGAAATAAGTTTAATTCTAGGTGGTTTACCTCTCCATATAAAACGGGAAACAAGTTTGTTCCATGATTGGAAGTACATTTCCTCAAGTGTTTAAATTGTGTGAAACTGTTATTGGAGTCAAGATCTTGTTTCCCCCTCAGGCTTTTATATTAGGACTTTTGTCTCAGTTTAAGTCACTTGCAAAGTATCAGATTAGTTGGATTTTATCAGTTTCTCTGGCCCTTAAAAGATTAATACTGGCAAAGTGGAAGGATTCCACAGCTCCTTCTTTGTCTGAATGGTATAACAATGTGTCTGTCCTAGCACAGAATGAAAGAATATGTGCTTTGTTACACAAGCAAATGCCTATGTTTTTTGCAGCATGGTCTCCCTTCTTAAAAATGGAATTAGATCTGGCTGTAATAGATGCTTTAATGTGTTCCTATATTTACTTAACTGCTGAAGATGATTTTTACATTAACATGCAGACTATTAAGTGGTCCGAATGTTTTTTCTCATCTATTACTCCAGGCTTTAACTGTTTACTTTTATTCAACTATATATAATCAGAATTTGTATAACAATGTTATGTTCCTCATTGATGGTTTATTAATGTATGTGTTTTTTCTTGCATATAAATAAATAACATTTTAAATTAAAAAGAGGAAGTACATTTTAGAGGGGAAGATAGGAAGTGTCTGTAAAAAAATAAAATAAAATAGTAATCTGGGGAATACATTTTGTTGGATGCTTTCAATATGGTTCAGAAACCTAGGGGTAACTGTGTCCAGTATGATAAATCCATTTTTATTTGTTGGGTTATAGGTTCATAACTGACCATCTCCAGATGAAGTAAGTCATGTGGGAGCAGGATTCCCAGATATCTGTTATTTTGTTCCACCGAAATGGGAAATTTTTTTTATATTTGGGGAAGGGGCATAAAAAGAGGTCAGAACTTCCGTCTTTGGGCTATTTAGCTTGTAACCTGCTAGTCGCCCAAATAACTATCTGCTGCCAGACTGTGGGTATGGATATCTTGGGTATTGTTAAAGTTAGTGATATGTCATCTGCATAAAGATTAATTTTATGCTGGACACCTCCCACCTCTAAACTCTGTGTGTTAGGAGTATTTCAAATGGTTATGGCTAGGTGGTCAAGGTATAGGGCAAACAATAGAGGAGATAAAGGGCAGTCCTGATGAGTCCCTCTAGACAGGTAAAAGGGGTCCGACAGGGTGCTAGCCAACTTAAGATATGCTTGGGGGGATTTATACGTATTTTTAATTTGTGGGATAAACTTCTCCAGGATCCCAAAATGGCCAAGGGTGGCCCACAGGAATTTCCAGCAAATCCTGTCAAATACCTTCTTTGTATCTAGCCTGGGAAGGGTCAGGGGTATGCGGTTTTGGGTGGCATATTCCATCGGCAGGGTGACGCACCGAACCGCACGCATCATGTGATTGTCTCTTTTTAATAAATCCCATCTGATCTCCAGCAATTAGGTGTGGAAGTAAGGTATCTAGTCTGTGGGCCAGTACTGACATGAAGACTTTATAGTCACAATTTAATTTAGATATGGGGCAGCAAGATGCTGTGTATCAAGGATCCTGTCAGGGTTTGGGGATAGCTGCTATTTCAGCATATTGCCAAGAGGGTGGGGCTGGTCGTCCATGTTGAATTTCCATAATGGCATCTAGCCAAGGGGGAGAAGTAGTTACGGTAATTTTTATAAAATTTCATAGAGTATCTGTCAGGTCCTGGGGCTCTTAAGGGCTAGAATCAGCAATTACAGTTAATACCTTCTCTCTAGTAACAGCGGCCAAAAGAGTCTGTGCTTGTTGATCAGACAGTTTAGGTACAGGTAAGTGTGAGAGATAGTTATCTATTTGCTAAACGGAGGGGTTTATGTCCTCCATGTATAGGGATTTATAGTAGTTTGCCATAGCTTGCCTTATGGCTTGTGGGTGGTGAAGGAGGTGCCCTGTTAAGGGATCAATGAGATAGGACACCGCAGTAAAGGTCCAGGCTCCTCTTGGCCAGGTTCTGTGCTCCTCAAGGTCCTCCCTCATAGGAATTAAGCT
Source organism: Neoceratodus forsteri (assembly GCA_016271365.2). Taxonomy (NCBI): domain Eukaryota; kingdom Metazoa; phylum Chordata; order Ceratodontiformes; family Ceratodontidae; genus Neoceratodus; species Neoceratodus forsteri. Next base: position 111,085,344 of record JADMNL010000028.1, read on the forward strand.
TAAGAGAGTAATTGTTGTTCTATTTTTAAATCCATTATCTTTTGAATTTTTTTGTTTCAGTATTTTTATGTTGGGGTGCATGGAGGTCTCTCCCTAATGTAAACGCTCTTGGAGAATATTTAATTATTTTTGAAGGTTGGCGAGGGTTTGCTCACGCATTCTTTTTATGAGAGGCATATTTTATTATTTCCCCCCTAAAGGCCGTCTTAAGGGTGCCTCATTTAATTGTATTAGATGCAACTCCTCCTTTGTTTTCAGCCAGGATTCGTGGAATTGAGCTCTTGGTCAGATCTCAGAATTCAGGGTCTTTAAGGAGCAATTATGTTTAGGTGCCAGAATGACCTACCTTGAAGTCTGCCCAAACTGAATTTAGCATAGACTCGTCTTGGTGATCTGAGAGGAGAGGAGCCCCATAATATACTGTATATCCTGGGCTGATTCCAGGTACTCTACTGAGCAGAAAAAGTAGTTTAACCGAAAGAGACTGGGGGGGGGGGTTCTGGGACTGGAAGGTAAATGCCTTGGTTGTAGGGTGGAAATGCCTCCATAGCTCCATAGATCAATAAAACCCAAATTAAGGAGTCTTTTGTAGGTATTTTTGCATTGGGGTAGTTCTGTGTTTCGTAGGTGGGTCAGCATCCAGTACTGGGTTAAAGGTGGCATTAAAATCTCCCCCTATAATCAATTGCCCCTGTTGAATAGAGAGGAGGTCATCCAGGAATTTTTTTACCAATTTGGGTGGGGAACCAGGTGGAAAATATACTGAAGCCAGGGTCACCGGAGTAGAGTAAAGTTGTCCAGAAGCTATAATATACCTTCCCTCCTTATCGGCTATTTGTGTGTTTAGCAAGAAGGATACTCCCTTGGGAATCAATATAGCCATTCCCCATCTCCAGCCAGAGCAGTGGGAGGAGGAAAGCACCATTTGATATCCGAATTTGGCGTGTTCCGCCTGCGAGAGATGAGTCTCTTATAGGTAGACTAGGTCAGGTTTTTTAGTTTTTAAATATTTTATTAGCCTCGCCCCTTTTTATAGGATTATGAACTCCATTTATATTCAGGGATAGTATTAAGGATAAATTAGCCATGGTATTAGTATATCAGAAGGCTGGGTAGTAGAGGTGACTCCCCCCCCCACCATTGAGGAGAGAGAAGCACAGTTATAAACAGAGACAGAGGGATTATGTACATAACAGTAAAACACATTCCTTGCGTGGTATAGAGATTATAGGTCCAAAGATAGAACTTGTTCCGAACATATTTTAGCATTTTTATCGTATTATAATTATAAAAAAAAATACTGCTAGGAGATTACAGTAGAAAAACTATAAGCCTTTGTTAGGAAAGTTCAGTTCTAGGTACAGTATAGAGATTGTCTCATCAGGTACTTTTTTAGCTTCAATAATCAAAAATTAGTAACAATGTATGGCCAACAAGGCCTTAAGTAACTGTTCAATATAAAACGTTGTGCAAACAGTAGATGCTATGTATATGTAAGCCTTCATGTAACAGAAGAAATCAATTAGGTAGCAAAGTATATTTAACCAAAAAAGCGGGGGAGTGACTTTTACGGTGGGGATAAGCAAAAAGGCTCTCCCTAAAGTACCCCATATGTTTAGGGTTGTGCCCAAATGTTCGGGCAAGAGGGTATGTCCAGGGTGCCTCTGTTTCCAGGCCCCGGGGGGGTAAAAAGAACCACAAAGCAAAAAAATTATGATCAGGGTAAATAAGGCAAAGGGGTAGGGGCTAAGAAGGGAAGGCAGTGAGTCAGAGTTATGGCAAGTAGCCAGACATTATTTTCCATTTGTATCTCCGGGCACTTAGGATGGTTGAATGTCCAACTACCTGCCTGCTGTTATTGCTAATAACTAAAGCTTGGTAATAATCCACCAAGTTAAGTTTGTCTGTGAGCTGTCTCCCCGAAGCACCCAGTTAGAAAGGGCCATCAAGTGAATGAGGGTAGTCCCTTCTTTTTCATAATATAAGCTCTTGGCTTAGTGTTGAGTAATGTACAGATATGGAGTCTGGAGGGGGAGCTCATTGTTTCTTCCTCCTATGTGGGGATCCCCTTTAAGCATCACAGTTTAGGAAAAACAGGTTTGCAGTTCTTTCTATAAGGGTGCCAGAGAGCTGTCTTTACATTTAAATCTATAAAGAAATTGTGTCTTGTTCAGGTCCAGGTAATTTCGCAGCAGGTGGCGCAGGTCAATGGGGGAAAACTGGTAAGGGGAGAGGGGGTAATACCAAGAAAGGAGAGAAGCTGAAAGGCCACAAGGCTCATAGTGCTTCATATCTACATATGGTATTTGAAAGTAGATCCAGATTTCATATACCTATCCAGTCTGTTTTTAAATGTGGACTTATTTTCACTAACAATGATATTTAGGGGCAATTTGTTCCAGGGCCCAACAACTCTTTGTGAAAATAATGGTCTCTTTTCTTTGTCTTACATTTGCCTCTGGCAAGCTGGAGTGGATGACCCCTAGTATTAACATGAACCTGCTTAAATTCCAAGCCACATAATTCAGTTAAGTAAGGATCGTGTATAATATCCCATGTGAATAATAGATTGTCTCTAATTTTTCGATTTTTCCAATGACATTAGATTGAATTTAAATAATCTGTCTTCATGTGACAGGGCCTTATCAGAAATGACAGACTTTGTTATTCTTCTCTGAACCCTTTCAATTCTAGCCACATCCTTACATTTAAAGGGACTCCATAATTGAGAAATATAATCAAAGTGAGGTCTTACATAGGCTCTATATAGTGGTAGCAAAATGTTAGGATCTTTGGATGTGATATTATGACGTATTGTCCACCAGATCTTATTAGCTTTATTAATAATATTGGTAATATGGGTATCGAAGTTCATAAATGTATCAACAGTAATCCCCAAATCTCTCGCTAGTTTTTTAAGTCAATATTTTGTCATAGAGAAGATACTGTTGTTTAATATTTTTTTTGCCAAAATGAAGAACACTGCATTTTGATGGACTGAAATGAAGATTGCATTTAACAGACCACTCCTCTAATTTATTTAGATCTTCCTGAATGACTGAATTGTCTTCTGTGGATACACATATATTAGTAATTTTGCACTCATCTGCATATTTGACAATATTACTTTTAATACTGGGGAATAAATCAGATATAAATATCTGAAAGATTAATAGAGCCAAAACAGATCCTTGAGGGACCCCACTTTCTACCTTTATCCAGCCAGAAGTGTGACCATCAATAGTCACTCTGTCTCCTAGTATTAACGTGAACCTGCTTAAATTCCAAGCCACACCTGCTAGAACCTTGGCTGCTGAGGGCCGGCGCCTTGGCTATCGCCCTCCCTGTCACCCTCCTCATCAACAGGTCCTTCCTCGAAGGAGTAGTCCCAAAAAAGTGGAAGGTAGCGACCATTTTGCCCATCCACAGAAATGGTCCCCGTGACAAAACAGAAAACTACAGACCAATCTCCCTGCTCAGCCCCCTAGGGAAAATACAGGAAAGATTAGTATCTTACCAGCTTCAGGACTACCTAGTGCAGCACCTACTTCTAGCTGATGTACAACATGGCTTCAGGAAAGGCCATGGTACCGACATTGCACTCATCCGACTAACATTGGACATCCTTACGGCTATGGACCAAGGCTCCACTACTGGCGCTCTATTCACTGACCTATCCAAGGCATTTGACCTGGTCAACCACAAACTCCTTCTCTCCAAACTCCACCACATAGGACTGGATGATCACTCACTCTCCTGGTTCGAGAGCTACCTCAACGACCGTACCCAAAAAGTCAGTTGGAAAGGTACCCAGTCTAGCTCTAGACCCATTGTCTTCGGGGTACCCCAGGGCTCTATCCTGGGCCCCCTGCTATTCTCACTCTTCCTCAACAATATTGAGGGCAATTGCACACTCAGCAACCTCATCCTCTATGTGGACGACACTGTCATCTACTGCAGTGACCCACAACTCAGTGTCCTGTCCACCAAACTGCAGACCAGTCTCTCAACTCTTGAGGCCTGGTTCACCTCCAACTCCCTTAAGCTCAATGAAGAAAAAACCAAAGCAGTCCTGTTTGGGACAAGACGTCTAGGCACTGACAGAAGCGAGCTGCTCCAGCTCAACACAGTCCTAGGAAAAAGTGTTGAGGTCATTGACAAGTTCAAATACCTTGGGGTCCTCCTTAACCAAGAGTTGACCTATAAACCTCACATCGACTCCATAACTTGGTCCATCCATCAAAGGCTTGGCCTTCTCTACCACCTGGGCAACTCCCTCTCCAGTGAGGCATGACGGGCCATGCCTACAGCAACCTCCTCCCCTCCATCCTATACGGTGCCCCTCTACTACAGTTCCTCCGTGTGATGGAACTCAATAAACTCACCATGCTCTACAACCGAGTGGCTCACTTTGCTACCTACTCCTCCCCTAGGAGGCACCACTGCGAGGCCCTTAGGGACCTAAACTGGCCCACCCTGTGGTACAAACTGGCCTACCCGACCACCTGCCTTGCCTTCAAATTCTCTACCCTTGGCCCTTCTCCTCACCTTCGAGGACTTCTCACCTCCAAAGCCCAATGCCGAACCCTGCGATCCTCTGCAAATCGCTCCCTAGACATCCCTCTGATTCGCTCCAACCAAGGCAAACACTCCTTCCAATACGCTGCCTCCTACCTATGGAACTCCCTCCTAGCCAGCCTGATTGGTAAACCTTCCCTTACCCAGTTTAAGTCTGGCCTCAAAGCATATCTCCTCGAACTCAGCCTCTGTGGCTGCAACCGCTAGCTCCCTAGTCCAGGTCTCCCTCCTACCTCCACTGCCTTAACCCCGCCTTCCTCCCTGAAGAATCTCCTAAGCTAGGCCATCAATATACTGCTTACCTGTCTCAATTCCTACTAACTGTGTTGTATCCTGACGTCCCTGAACTGTTTGCATGAGCCTGAATTGAACCTGCTGTAACCTCTGAATATTGATGCTGATGTATATTTTTATACCTGTTGTAACTACTGTAAATCATGCCTATGTATGTTTTCTCTGTAACTAATTCTGGGTCGCCCCTGAAAAAGGGACCTCAGGTCTCAGTGGCTTTACCCGGTTACCAAAATCTAAATTCATAAATAAATAAATAAAAGTTGAGATCCATTGAGTAAATATCGGATTGATCTTACACATCTGAAGCTTCTGAACTAGAGCCCTATGAGGAGCAGAGTCAAAGGCTCATTTAAGATCTAGTAGGATAACATCACGGGGTTTGCTTTTATCTAAATTATCACTTACAAGATCGTAAAAGCTCACCAAATTTGTGGCACATGATCGACCCTTAATAAGCCCATGTTGGGTTTGATCTAAATCTATTATAGCCAAAGACGATTCATCCTTGATTATACGTTCTAACATTTTGCCAAAAATACATGTTAGACTAATAGGGTGATAGTTATCAGGTGAACTCTTAACACCCTTTTTAAATAATGGAATAACATTTGCTAGTTTCCATCCAGAGGGCACAGCTCCAGTACTTAAACTTTTGTCAAAAATAATTTTAAGAGGGACAGTAAAATGTTCTTTCATTACCCATATTAAGTCCCCAGAAATACTGTCAGGGCCTGGCGATGATCCTTTTTTGATCTAATTTAATTTAATTTTAATGGTATCCAAATGGAAATCCATATTATAGGTCGAATGACAAATTGAAGATGAAGGATTAACAGTATTAGTGTCAGTAGAAAATGCCTTGCAGAAATGTAGATTAAGAAATTCAGCCATTTCTTTTGGATGTTGAAGAATGGAGTCAGTAGTATCAACTGGACCTACTCTACATTCCTACTTTTTTAAAGAATTAATATAGCTATATAACATTTTACAATTCCCTATTTGTGCATGCGATGCCAATGAGCTTTCCATCCTAACTTTTGATTTTTTTAATTTCCTTTTTACAGGTTCTTTGTATATTTTTAAGTGCTGTTAGTGTTCTAACACATTAAAATGAACAACACTTTTTGTACAGTTTATTTTTCTTTTTAATTAATTTAAGTAGTATACTATTTAGCTATTTTGGGTGTGAGTAGGTTTTTCTTTTGTAAATTCTTGGAATGAATTTGATAGCAATAGCTATTATAGTAGAAGAAAAGGTATTCCATATAGTATCTATAGTGTTGTGGTTCAAAAGAGAGGACCAATCGATTTTTGACAAATACTTATTATGCTATTACATCTGTTTTATGAAAGGTATATAATTCTGTAACATTTTCTGATTCTAGGAATGAGTTGCAAAGTTTAAAACTAACAATGCAGTGGTCACTAGCACCTAAAGGAGCCACGGCACAGCATTCTTTAATTAGGACAGAATCACTGCCCACAACAATATCCAGTAGGTTAGGGCCTCTAGTTGGAAAGGTGACATGCTGTGTTAGACGTAATTCTTCACATAAAGTCAGAAAATCCTTAGCTAGTTTAGACTTTGATGAGAAGTTAGCCCAGTCTATATCACCCAAGTTTAAGTCGCCCATAAATATATTTCCTAAATCAGCAGCAGTCATTTCAGTTGAATATTTGGCAGGTATGTGGTCACTAGTTTTATTACCCCTCGGCATTTCAAAAGTTCACTTTTTTACTGCAGTTCTGTATGTAGAGAGGGTATTTTATTCCTGAGATTATACGGAGCAGTTTTCTCAGGCTGCCATCTCCTCGTGGGGTGGAACTGGAAATTGACATGGCCCTATAGTCAGTTGAACAGCGCCAGTGCCCTATTCCACCGAAGACATCATTTTTGAATAACCGGGCAACCGCAAAGCACAGTTCTAATCTTTGCACTGCACTTTGTGGCTTTTTGAATATCAGACTTCAGATGTCCCAGTAGGATAAACAGTTGATGAAAAAAAGACCATTATCAAAGTTCAAACCCGAATGAAATACATTAAACCTGACTTGCCTCATTTTCTCATATCACAGTTGCCGGTTCCAGCAGCAAGACAAGTCTTCAATCGGAGAGTGGATCTACATTGTGGGACATGTTCAGGTGAATGAGGGTGTGTGTGGGGGGTCTGGGATGTTCAGATTGCCAGTGAACTAACCGTTTTGTTTTTTTCCGGTTATACTTAAAAAAAAAAAATATTCGAGAAACAATTTTCTTATTTAGCAGGAGAACTTTGACAACACTTGGGACTGAATCCCCCAGTGTCATGATACTGTCTGCGACACCGGGGGTAGGCATCCTAGTGCCTCCACCTATATATTTGGGGTGGGGGGAGGGACTGTCGGGGAGGATGGTTAGTACAAAGCAGTACCAAACAAAGGTGTGTACCCTGGGCCACTTAATATATAAAATATTATATACAATATTAAAAACTTTGGTAAGGGCGGGCAGTCAACCCAGTCTGCTTTTATTACATTAAACTGAAGAGATCTGGGAACAATGAGAGAAGGCTAGCTGAGCTGGGAGGGGGAGGGAATAAAAATAACAAGAAGTTCTTTTGTATGAGCCGTAACTAAGCCTTCCATCTAGGATTTAAGAGATGTCCCAAAACCATATTTCAGAGTCCTTTTTCCAAAAACAAACTCCAGAATTGAGTTAAACGGGTCCCATTTCAATTAAAAAAATGTATAAATAAAAAACAGGATGGAAGCTGATTTTTTTCCTCACAGAAGAATCATTCTGGCTCACAAAAGTAGATTTTTCTTTCCTGAGATGGAAATACTTCCTTCGCATCAGAAATATCAACTGAATATGCTACTAAGCATGCTCAGAACTAAAATTTCACATCCTTATAACTCTGGAACGGATTAATATTTTTTCACCAAATCAAAACAAGGTATCTTTCTAAAGCAAGACCCTTACGAACATATGAAATTTGCCAGCAGATAGAGGCCTAGAGGTCTATCAAGTCTGCTCGAATGTGCAGCTAGCACCCCTTATTCTGCAGCTGCCCCTCACTTCCACCCTTCCCCTCCATTGACCCTCCCCCTTGTCCTGTCCCATCCCCTTTTGAAGCAGTCCACTGTTCTACTGGATACCACTTCTGCAGGTAATGCATTCCACCCAGCTACCATCCTCTCTGTAAAAAAGTGTCTCATCTCCCTCCTGAACCTTCCTCCCTCCAGTCTCATATCATTGCTCCTGGTATCACTCTTGCTCCCCTTCCTTACTTTGAACAGCCCCTCTGTACCTGTCTTGTTTATTCTTTTCATGTACTTAAAGGTTTCAATCATGTCCCCCCTCTCCTCTAGTGAGTATATGTTCAACTCCCTCAGCCTCCTTTCGTATGATAAGTCCCCCAGCCCTTTGATCATCTTTGTCACCCTGTGCTGCACCCCCTCCAGTAATGTAATGTCCCTCCTCAGATACGGGCACCAGTACTGCATGCAGTACTCCAGGTGCTGTCTAACTAATGACCTATACAGTGGCAGAATCACCTCCTCGAGGATATACCCCTTGCAATGCAACCCAGCATTTTGTTGGCCTTTGCAGCTGCCTTCCTACATTGTGCAGAGTTGTTCATTGACCCTGTAATGAGCACCCCCAGATCCTTCTCCTCTGTTTGGGCTAGCTGCACTCCCCCCAGCTGGTAACTCCTGTTTGGGTTCTTCATCCCAGAATGCATCACCTTGCACTTTTTGGCATTAAACCCCAGTTGCCAGGTGTCTAACATAGAATTTGAATTTGACGGCAGATAAGGACTGCTTGGCTCACTCGGTCTGCCCATTTCTGTACCTAATGGATAAGCTGCAGATCCTAGTTAACCAGCAGCCTACTTCTTTATACCCCACCCCCTAGAATTGCCTTATGACTGTCCCATGCATGCTTGAATTCAACCACTGTTTTTGACTCTACAACCTCCTCTGGAAGGCCGTTCCATGCATCCACAACCCTCTCTGTGAAAAAATACTTCCTTACATTACTTCTGAGCCACCCCCCCATCTTCAAACTGTGCCCCCTTGTTCTACACACCTCTTTTTGAAAGATGCTACCCTCTTGGACTTTGATTCCTTGAGGTACTTGAAAGTTTCTATCATGTCCCCTCTCCCTCCTTTCTCGAGGCTATACATATTAAGCTCCTTAGACTCTCTTCATATGTCTTCCGTGCAGACCCTGCACCATTTTAGTTGCCCCTCTGGACAGCTTCCTTCCTGTCTATGTCCTTGCAGAGATTGGGTCTCCAGAACTGCACACAGTACTCCAGATGGGGTCTCACTAGCTGTCTGTACAGAGGGATAACAACTTCCCATTTTCTACTGGTGATGCCTCTCCCTATGCATCCCAGTATCCTCCCAGCCCTCCTTACTGCCCTCTCATATTGCCTGCTCACCTTTAAGTCATCTGATATGACTACACCCAGGTCCCTTTCCATTTTTGTTGTTGTTAGTATCTCACCCCCCATTGTGTACTCTTCCCCTGGGTTTTTGTTTCCCAGGTGCATTACCTTGCACTTCTTAGCACTGAATCTAAGCTGCCATACATTTGACCATTTCTGTAACCTCACCAAGTCCCTTCTCATCCTTTCCACCCCACACTGTGCATCAACTCTGTTGCAGATCTTTGTGTCATCTGCAAAGAGACATACTTTTCCTTCCAGTCCCTCTGCAATGTCACTTATAAAGACACTGAAGAGGACCGATCCTAATACTGAACCTCAGTGTACCCACTAGTAACCCCCTTTCTTCAGAGTGGACTCCATTTACTATTACCCTCTGTGTCTCTGTTCTCCAGCCAATTCTTTACCCAGGCTATCATCTTGGGACCCACTCCCAGGCTAGCTAACTTGTATATTAATCTTTTGTGGGGACTGTCAAATGCCTTGCTAAAGTCTAGGTAGGCCATGTCCACAGCCCCTCCCTGATCTACTACTTTGGTCACCCAGTCAAAGAAATCTATTAGATTCGTCTGGCATGACCTTCCTGCTGTGAATCCATGCTGCCTTGGGTCCTGTGCCCCTCTGGCCTCTAGGTACTTGACAATTCTTTCCTTCAGAAGTGATTCCATCATTTTCCCTATCACTGAGGTTAAACTAACAGGTCTGTAGTTTCCTGCTTCTGCCCTGCTCCCACTTTTGTGAAGGGGAATCACATCTGCCCTCCTCCAGTCCTCAGGTACCACCCCATCCTCCCATGATTTGTTAAAGAGGATAGTCAGTGGTGTCACTAGTTCTACCCTTAGTTCTTTTAGAATTCTGGGATGAATCCCATCAGGCCCCATTGCTTTGTCCACCTTCAGTTTTAAGAGTTCTTTCATAACCCTTTCTTCTGTAAATGGGCTGGTATCAACTTCTGTATCCAGAGTGTTTCTATTGTTTGTTTTAGGTACCTCCCCCTCTTCATTTGTAAATACTGAGCAAAAATATTTGTTAAGCATCTCTGCCTTTTCCCCATCACCCTCTGCCCACCCCCTTCCCTTTATTAAGCCTCACTATCCCTCCCTTGGTCTTCCTTCGCTCCCTGATGTACCTAAAAAAGGTTTTATCCCCCTTCTTAACTGAGTTGGCTATCTTTTCCTCGGTTCAGGCCTTTGCTGTTCTGATTGCCTTCCCAGCTTTCTTTTGCTTTAACTGATACAATTCTCTGTCCTGCTCCTTTTGTGATTCCTTGTACTTTCTGAATGCTTTCTTTTTCTCTTGAAACTTCACTGCCACATCCTTTGAGAACCATAGTGGTTTCTTACATTGTTTTGTTTTGTTTATTTGCTTCACACAAAGGCTTGTTACCTCTGTGATGGCAGTTTTTATTATTCCCCATTGTTCTTCCGCCCCTCCTTCCTGCCCATTTGCTAGTGCATTCCTTAGGCACTCACCCATTTTGACAAAGTCAGCCCTCCTGAAGTCCAGTACTTTTGCCTTTATATGGCTTGACTCTATTGCTGTGTTTATTGTGAACCATACTGTTCGATGGTCGCTAGTTCTCAGATGGCTACCCACTTCTACATCTGTGATCCTCTCTCCATCTCCATTTGAGAGAACCAGGTCTAAGATTGCTCCCTCTTGAGTGGGTTCCAATACTAGTTGTCTAAGGCATGCCCCCTGTAGGGCATGTAAAATAACCCCACTCTTAGAAGTGGCTGCTGCAACTGCACTCCAGTTAACATCTGGCATATTCATGTCACCTATCAGTAATATCTCCCCTTTTTCTGCCATTCTAAGTATACTTTCTATCATTTCCTTGTCCATTTCCTCCCCCTGAGAGGAGATTCTGTATACAACCCCTGTGCGGATTGTGGTGCCATTGCCGGTCTCCAAATTTACCCACAGTGCTTCTTCTCCTCCCTGTTTACCCTTTTGTTCTGTTGCTTTTATTCCTTCCCTTATGTAGAGCGCTCCTCCTCCTCCTCCTCCTCCTCTTTTACCCTCCCTGTCCCTCCTGTAGATAGTGTATCCTGGTATGTTTACGTCCCAGTCATGGTTCTGTGTATACCATGTTTCTGTGACTGCCACGATATACAGATGTTCCTCCTCCATCAAGGCCACTAATTCAGGAAGCTTGTTACCTAGACTATGGGCATTGGTACTCATTGCTCTCCATTTTTTGACGGCTTTACCTTCTGTAGTCTGACCAGGTTTCAAGCTTTGCCAGATCATCCTTCAACCCCTGCCATCCCCGTAGGTCATCCACCACTGCTCCCATCTTGGTATCATCAGCAAACAGACTGATCTTGCTCTTGATGTCCAATGAGATGTCTGCAATGAATATCCCAAACAACACTGGTCCCAACACCGAGCCCTGTGGAACACCGCTCATCACTACCTTTGGGTGTGAGAGCTTCCCAACCACCACCACCCCCTGTTGCATTCCCTGAAGCCAGTTCCCTACCCATCTCACCAACTTTGCACCCACCCCTGTGCCTTCTAACTTACTTCCCAGCCAGCCATGTGGCACCAAGTCGAATGCCTTACTGATACAGGACTTCCTGTCCAATTGTCTAGTTACCCATTCATAGAACTCCACCAGGTTGGTTTGGCAGGATCTGCCATGTGTGAAGCTGTGCTGTCTGCCGTCCTGTAGTCCTTTGGCCTCTAGGAGGGCCACCAGCCTCTCCTTCAGGATAGTCTCCATCAGTTTACCCATGATGGATGCGAGGTTCACTGGTCTACCCTGAAAATGTCAGAAAAAAATTCCAAACTGTCTGGGCTGTAGGTGAGACACAGCAAAAAGGAAAAAAGTACAAAACCCTCAATTTTTCCTTTTTGCACTATCCAGATTTTGGGCTGGCAGTATAGCCTAGAGGTTAGAGTAACAAGCTGTGAATGAGCTTGGTACATCCAGCAGACCAGACCTTGGTTTTGAGTCTTACAAACCCCACTTGCATACTGTGTGACTCTGAGCAAGTCACTTAGCTGCCCAGTGCTCCCAGGTTGCCCCTGAAAAACAGGCACTTGTGCCTAGTGGGCCTTACCCGGTTACCAAAGACTAAAATAAAACAAGATCTTGAAATTTGGACATCTGACTGTCACGAAACTTGCCATATCAAGAGATCTTCCCTGCCCCAACTGAGCATGCATAATTTCATGCAATTCTGTTAAATGGGGGTAAAGTTATTAAGGTACAAAGTTAGGGGTTTGACATTAAACACTCTACTCCATATGGGCACTAATGTGACCCTGTGATAGATGGCTAGTTAGATAGACACACACACATTAGCAGTAGGGTGAAGATCCCCAGCAGGGTAAAGCCAGTGCCTGGGGATGTTGGGCCACCTGAGGCCAACAGAGCATAACCTGGGAAGCGAGGAGCAAGTCCAGCAGGAATTGGGGAATGCAGAGAGACCCCGTGTGGAAAATTAGTAAGAAGCATACAATGAAAAGTGCAAAAGGTAAGGAATATAAACAAAATAAAGAAGAAAGGAAAAATGCTCATGAGTTTGTGATAAATTTCTACCCCACAATACCATGCCACAGTTTTTCTGCCAGTCTTACCCTCTTCAGCATGGTTTCCTGCAGATTAAGACACTTGGCTTGTCACACAGATGAGCCGGGGAGGGGGGCACTAAGATTAGAACATTTTCTCAGGGTTGGAAGTTGGACATTTTTGGAGAACCCAGTCCATCCTTCTCTCCTTAAAGTTACAGAAATGCCCTGGAAACATCCAGAAATGGGCTGGCCTCTGTTAGAAGATTCTAGCCTGCCCTTTGGAGTATTGTTAAAAACTCTGTAACATGTACCACAGTCTGTGATCCAAGAGGTCCCGTCGGCAGATTTATATATCTATTACTGGGGCACGATAGCACCCCTATAGTTAGGGTTGAGTAGGGTGTTCATTGTTAAACCCCTAACTTTGTACCTTAATAGCTTTGGCAGCATTTGATGAAATTAGCTGAAATGGTGCATGTGTTGTCTAGGATGTAAGGTCTAAATCTGTGGAAAGTTTTGTGATGGCAGCTTGTACAGTTTCTGAGATCTGCATATGTCATTTTCCTGTAAAAGTCTATTTTTCCTATACTTAACATGGGATCTCTGTTTGCTCTCATGTACAGTGTACACAGAATGTAATCCCCCCCCCCCCCGAAACTTTCAGGGTAGAAGTGTGCTTTGCCTTTGGAAGGTTTGGTGAAAAAATATTAAAACAGTTCCGGAGTTCTAAAGATTTACATTTTTTTTTCCTGTTCCGAGCTTGCTTAGTAGAGTTTTGGGGATAATGTTCCAATATGATACAAAACATTCTGCATCATGAGACCACTTTTGATTTCTCACCACTTGCTTCTCACAGCACCCAAAAAGGTTTTTTTTGTGCTGTGAAAGCCACCATCTTGTTTCTCCCTGAAAAAAAAAAAAAAGAAAAAAAAAAAAGATAAAAACCCAGAAAATAAAATAGTGTAATTTTAAAATACACACCTGAACCTAGGTAAACAGGAACCATTTACCTATATGTTGATGTTTGTTTTTTAAAATAATGGGCAGAAATACCTTTTTGGGCTCCCCAAAATCCAGAGTACACAGCTTAGCGAGCGGAGCCATTCACCCCACATTCTCTGTATGAAAACAGCAGGACTTCCCTGACTTCTGCAGGTGCAGTGACAGCACAGAACCGCCAATCCCCTGTTCTCCCTGTCTGGCTATGCTATTTACCTGCCTATTAAGCAGACCGGGGTGCCACCCTTGATACTGCTTCTTTCTCCCCCTTCTCCTCCAGGTTGCAAAACCATCATTTTCAATGTTTAGAAATGTTTCTTTAGAATCTATAGGCAGACTGGGGTGTTCATCCCTTGGAATGCTTCTCATGACCCTCCCTTCCCTCCAGGTCATTCCCCCTCCACTACATATGTGGCAGCACCAGGGTGCCCACCCTGATGCCACTGAACAGTGGCCTTACACTGGGGTGCCCAATCCACAGTGTCGGAATGTCAATATCCCCCTGAAAAGAAAAAAAAAGTTCCCTCTTTTTTTGCACGTTAAAATAAAAAAAAAACCTCCCTCGGCAATCTGACACCTCCACCCAGACCTCCCACTCAGCATCTCCCCCCAGTGCACACCCTCACTCACCTGAACATGTCCCACCGTGAAGAGCCACTCTCTGATCGAAGGTACATCTTGCAGCTGAAACTGTTGACTACAATATGAGAAACTACAAACAGTGGGCATAAGAAATTTTATACAATGATTTGGGACTTCAAATCGGACCTTGCTGCACCACTACGTAATACATGGCAGCAGGAATTACAAATTCAGATATCTACACTAGAATGGGAGGAAATCTGGAGCATGACATTAACAGCGTGTAGGGAAGCCAAAGGGAGGCTTGTACAATACAAGATAGTACACAGATGGTACTGCCCTCCTTGTATAATGGTCAAACTAAGTTTGTCAACAGAGACATGCTGGAGATGTTTAATTGTAAGGGTACACCAGTGCCAGAGCTAGAGGGGGGGCTGGGGGGGTGGTCGCCCCTCCTGGCTGCCCCAATGTGAATAGTGGTGCCCCACCACCATCTTTTATTTACTATTTAGTGCCCATTGTGGAGCCCGTGATTAACATGAATGCCCCCACCCCCGATTCCCAAATGCTTTCTAAACCTGGCTCCGCCACTGGTACACTGTCACACATACTGTGGTCGTGTCCTATATTAATTTCTTATTGGAAACACATACTGTCAACATGCAGAATGATAAACTGTAAGACCGTATGCTCCGACAGATTCGCAATTTTGGGGATATGTTCAGAACTAACGCAACACTCACTTCACCAAAATCTATGGCGACCTGCAGCATTCATCACAGCAAAAAATGTAATTGTGAGGCACTGGAGGAGCTCAGAGGTACCGACAGTGAAGGAATGGCTTCAAGAGCTCTATAGCAGAGCCAGCTATGAAAGGGTAGCATTTGTAAACATGAATCGCTTAGACAAATGTCTTTCAAAATGGGAACCATTCTTAAGTAATACTAACATTTAATTTGTATCATGTTTTTGTTTTAGTATTTGACATAATTCTATCTTTTTTCCTTTCCCTTTCCCTCTCTTCTTCCTATCTCACTAATTATTACTGCTAGATCATATTTATTTATTTAATAACATTTGGAATTACAACCTTTTGAGTCATAGACTCATTTACAAAGGCTCCACATCCAACAACAATAAGGACTTACCTATAGTATTAAGCAGTACAGTGTTCAGGTAATAGAAACAGAGAAAACAAGTAATGGATGTTACACATACAAAAAAATGATATAATATTATAAATACAGTGATCATGGAGGAAAGACCATACACAACCACACAGACGGGGGATACAGGACAGTAGTCTTTGGGAGAGAAGGACCCAGCGTTATCCATAATATGCATAATACTTAGGTAATAATAGATTAATGTTTAGTCGTGTTACTGTTACTGTAATATAATAATAATAATAATAAAATTTATTTAGTTAAGCGCCTTTCAAATTTTCAAGGCGCTGTACATAAAGCATCAAATCATCAACATATCAATACATACAATAAAACAATGCAACAAATATAACATATTAAAAATAACCAATTACGGTATAACAGGGAATGCCCTATCCCATAAAAATGACTGTAAGGCCCTTTTAAAACTTTCCACCGTTGTACTCTCTCAAAGCGGACAGGGGCAGAGAATTCCAGAGGGAAGGAGCCACGAAACCAAAGGCACGGGCTCCAGAGGACTTCAAATTTACCCTTGGAATCTCCAGCAACCCCTTGTCAGCCGAGCGAAGCTGTCTCAGAGGAGTGTAGGGCACCAGAAGCTCTTTCAAGTAGTCACGACCAAACCCGTGTAGGGCTTTGTAGGTCAAAAGACCCACTTTAAAGGTGATCTGCCACTGTATTGGCAGCCAGTGCAGAGTGTGCAGCACTGGGGTAATATGAGACCTTCTTGATGCCCCAGTCAACAAACGTGCTGCTGCATTCGGCACTAGCTGCAAGCGGTGGATATCAACCCCAGCAAGCCCTAGGTACAGGGAGTTACAGTAATCAAGATGAGATGTCACAAAGGCGTGGCCCAAAACCGGCAAGTTGCCAGGTGGAACCAGGTGCCTAATCCTGGCGATATTTCTAAGATGAAAAAATGCAGTCCTGACAACTGCAGACACCTGATAACGAAGGGTCAGACCAGTGTCAAGCTCCACACCCAGGTTACGCACCCCTTCAGAGGTAGGGATCTGGTCCACCCCTAGAATTAACCCAGAGGGGGACCCCGCCCCTGAACCCTCAGCCCTGTGACCGGGGTCCACTACCATAGCCTCAGTCTTTCCCGGATTCAACTTCAAACCACTGGTATTCATCCAGTTTTGGATATCTACGAGGCAATTATTCAGCACCGAGATAGCACTAACCTGGTCAGGTGCAAAAGACAGGTAGAGCTGGGTATCATCAGCACAGCAGTGAAACCTCAGCTCATACCGTCTTACAGTGTCTCCGATGGGTAGCATGTATACTGCCAATAACATGGGGGAAAGCACCGAACCCTGAGGTACCCCACAAGGCAGAGAGAAGGCCCCGGATGAATGTAAACCAGAGACCACTCTCTGTGTTCTCCCCTGGAGGTAAGATGAAAACCATCTGAGGACCACCCCTGAAAGTCCGCAAATGGACCTCAGACGTTCGAGCAAAACCCCATGATCCATAGTATCGAAAGCTGATGACAGATCAAGGAGAACCAGAATAGAACGTTGTCTCTGATCTCTCGCCATCAGGAGATCATTGAGCACCCGAACCAGAGCAGTCTTGGTGCTATGCCTCTTGCGAAAACCAGACTGGAGAAGTTCGTATAAACTATGGATGGTCAAATGGTTATCCAATTGAGCCGCCACAACTTTTTCAATAACCTTTCCCACAAAAGGGAGGTTAGAGATCGGGCAGTAGTTTGCTAGGTCATTTGGGTCTAAGGAAGCTTTCTTCAGAAGGGGAGTCACCACCCCTTCCTTTAGAGAGCTAGGGAAAACTCCCATCTCCAAAGAGCACCGAATAATCCGAGCAAGGACCGGGCCGATAGACTCACTACATTCCATAATCAGGGAAGTAGGACCCAGATCCAAACTACAGCGTGTTGGGCACATCTCACGGACAATCCTCATAGTGTCTACAAAATCTGGTAGATTAAAGGAACTCCAGGAAACTCCGGGCTCTTCGACAAAACACTGATCAATTGCAACAACCTTAGAGTGGGGTCGAGGACACTGCCTCCGAATGTCTTCCACCTTATTCGCAAAGAATTGAGCGATCTCCTTGCAATCATTCTGCGTAAAAACTCGACGGATCTGCCAACAGACTGGGTTGCACAGTCTGTCGACAGTTCTGAAGAGCTGAGCTGGTCGATTCCGAGCGACAGAGATTTCCCTGGACAGTGATTCTGCCTTCTTACGGGAAATTTCTGTTTGGTAGAGCTTATAATGCTCTAGCAAAATAAGATGGTCGGCCTCAGAGGCAGTCTTCCTTCACCGACGCTCCAACCTTCGCCCCAACCTCCGCAACCCTCTCAGCGCCCCATCAAACCAAGGGGCAACGGGATGGCGCGGAAGGGGGCGAACACAGGTTGGTACAATCTGATCAAGAGCAGCCGAGATGGCCCCATTATAAGCCACCACAAGCTGCTCAGGATCAGAGCACAATTCGTTAAACAACGAGAGGTCAATAACCGCCATCAGGTGTTCAGGGACAACGTCCCGCAATGGGTGGTACTTGACCAACTCCACAGGGGCCGACCTACCCAGGGGGCCTCAAAATTGAACCCAACTGAGTAATGATCAGACCAACCGACTGGTTCCACCACCAAATCGGACACCTCAATCCCCAGGAGAAAAACCAGGTCAAGAGAGTGACCTCCCTTGTGAGTAGCTGTGGAAAAAACCTGTGTGAAGCCCAGGGATGTCATCACCTGGAGGAAATGTTGACCAAAAAGCGAAGATTCGTTGTCGACCCACGCATTGAAATCGCCCAGCACCATCAATCTGGGTGATTCCAAGGCATGTCGGAGGCAAAATCTGCTATTTCCTGCAGGAAAAGTTTCTCATCCCCTGGTGGACGGTAGATGACAGCAATCCTGCACCCCACACCAGCTACCACAGTACACTCAAATGATCTGGCCTCCTCAACTGGAACACCAGTTAGGCCCAATTCGGTCTTAAAACAGACCGCCACCCCCCCCCGCGATCCAGTCTCGGGTGGTGTATAACTGAGAACCCGGCGGGAACAGCAGCCTCTAAAAACCGGGCCGCATTCCCATCCAACCAGGTCTCGGTAATGCAAGCCAGATCTGCCCTAGTGACAAAGTCCGCAATAAGACCAGTCTTATTGCAGACAGATCTGGCATTGCACAACAGCGCCCGACTTGGACGAGGTTGACGAGTTGTCCCAACCACTTGCCCTCCAGAACAGGAGTTGCCTTTGGGTATGGAGACCAGAACGGGACTACCACGCTCCAGAGGCTATTTCGCCCCAGGGCATCTTCGAGGCCTAACCACCCCTATGGGAGAGCACCGTTCACTCCGCTGTCCACAACCCCCTGCATCCCCCCTACCCCCTCCCCCTTCGCACAATCCCTAGAGCCAGACAACGATGGTAAACATGAGCTGGCAAGGGGGACGGGAAAAAGGGGCGGAGGGTATGGAGAGCGGAGGCCGAGTAACGAACAACAGGTGGAGCTGGCAAGCACATCAGGCTGCTCAACAAAGTTAAAAACAACAAATAAAATAAAACAACAAGTAAAACAACACCACCATCCACCACTAAAACAAAAAATAAAATAAACCAATATTCTAATATAACAACTATTAAATTCAATTAAAATTATTTTGTATCCACAAGCCCTCTCATGGCCAGGGGACAATAAAATTATAAAACAAAACTAATAACTAAAATAAAAATAAATAAATAACTATATACAGGGAAAAATTTAAAGACCACCCTCCGGGACTCTCTCACCGAACCGGAAAGGGTGGAATATAAGATGGAAACAAGCACTCTCACTGCTTAAATTATCCCTCAAAAAATAACTAAACAACACATATCCTATAGGATATAATAACATCAACAAATAAAATTCAAAAATACAATAAACCAACA
This sequence comes from Neoceratodus forsteri, assembly GCA_016271365.2. Classification (NCBI taxonomy): domain Eukaryota; kingdom Metazoa; phylum Chordata; order Ceratodontiformes; family Ceratodontidae; genus Neoceratodus; species Neoceratodus forsteri. The sequence continues at coordinate 111,104,836 of JADMNL010000028.1, forward strand.
TTCGTCATCCACCTAGGCTGAACAAAAATGAAAGCTGCCAGCAGGTCGCAGGAACCGACCAGTCCAAGAGGATCGGTGGCCCACAACTTCTACTCCGGGGAGGACAACCCTCCGGCCAGCCACCCCAGGAGTGTAGAGGAAAGAAGATTAAGGACCAGCCTTCCAGCCAATCCCACTCCCCTCCACTGTGTGAGACACCAATCAAGGACCACCAGAACCATGCAAGCCAACTAAAAATTGATTTCTCAAAAAATATTTATATAGACGGTAGATATGTCCACAGTCACTTATCTTGCAGGGTCTCTTCAGGCCCCTTCTTAGCACACTGGAAGATCCGACAGTACTGGCCCCAAGTCCTTAATACATCCAGTCAGCCAAAAGTTTCCAAGCAGGATTCGAGGTTTAAAAAATTCAAATCAGTTTCCAAGGAGAGTCACACACCAAGCCGCAGGATCCAGCCAGTTATTTAAGAGGCAGTACCGGGCTATAATGGTGACCCACCACCATGACTCCAGGCTGAATCAGCCCCCTGACCGACTCCACCAGGAGTCTAGGGGAATAGGGTCAAAGGGCCAGCCCTCCAGCAGGCCCTGATCCCAGCCCCTGTGTAAGTCACCAACCCTTCTAGTGCCTCAAAAAAGCCAGCAGAACAGGCTAAATAAATCAAAGCCACAATTAAACAGGTCACAAAAGTATCGACTTATAGCACAGTACTCCAAACGTGTAGACTATAAAATCCTGTACAAACTCCGTGGACTTGACAGTTCAAGAAGCTTTCAAAATCCGTAATGAACTTGTTCCGAGTGACTCCCAACTCTTCCAGATCCCATGTAACGAAAACTAATCCACAAAGAATGCCAGGAAGAAGGTCGCACTAAAAGAGGCGAGCGTCGCATGAAACTAAGCCAACAAACTGCCAAAAAGGCAGCTAAGTTCCCAAAATGGACTCAAACGTCAAGCTGCACAATATCCCAAGATCCCGAAGTCCAGACCAGGAACATCTCAGCAGGAACACTTGAAACATGGTTAAAATATAGCAGCAAACAAATAGAAATCAAAGGCGAAAGGCAAACAAAGTGTTAAGCCCCTGACACTCTACAGCTTCTCCACAATCCAGATTTCATCGAAAACACAAGAGTGCTTCTGCAAAAGCCCCGGCACTCGATAGCTTCTCCTCGATCCGGATTACGGTCGAAAACACAAAAGTACTCTGTAAACAGAGTATATCCAAGTCTTCAAGTCTTCAAATCCTACGTGAAACGAAAGATGCTTTAAAATAAAAATACTAAAAGTAAAACATGAGCACAGCAAACAACAGTCCGACGGCTAGCCCAGCATAGCCGCCATCTTCTAAACCTAATAGAGTACTTAGATGTTAATTCAGACACAAGTTGCTAAAAAGTTAAGGTTTTGGATTGTTTTGGCTTTATATTAGTGGCATTGCATGATGTTGTAAGAGGGCGTAACATAAAAATTTGACAGCACATTCAAATAAGTATTATTCTTAAATTTCAATGAAATTATGAATTACAAAAAAAAATACAACATGAGAAACTCTAATGCATAACTTTGTCATTTTTGCATATTCTGACACCAAATTTTCAACATGGCCTTTTTCGGACCCCATCTCATGACCAGTGCCAGTGAAATTATGCAAATCAGACCCGAAAGGGTTTTTTTTGGTCACTTAGCAAAATCACCTTTCGGGCAGGATTTGAAAATTTTCACCACCCTTGTTCGTGAGTTGGACTATGTTGAAAATTTGGGGCCAAAACAGCCATTTTTTCACACCACCTCACGAATGTTGCCAGCTGTCATTTTTCCAATCCTGGCCAAATGTGTTTTCACACCTAATGCATGGAATGATGTTTCGGTGGTGCAAAATGACGTTTCGGCAGGGATTTGAACATTTTCACCTACCGGGTTCATGAGGTGGGACGATAGGAAGGCTATGCTGAATATGTGGTGCACAAATACAGTAAAATGACCAGGTTATGAGTGAACATTGCAGCATTTCAATGTTCACTCATAACTTCACTAATTTTCAATATTTTGACTCCAAACTTTCAACATATCCATTTCTCCATGCCATCTTATAAACATGCCATGTGTCACTTTTTAAATCCTGGACAAAACATGTTTTTACACTTCTGGTGCAAAATGACATTTCATTCAATATACTATGAATGGTACATGTCATGTTTATAAGGCAAATCATAAAAATTAGCATCTTGAAAATTTGGAGTCAAAATAAAAAAATATATACAATTGTTAAACTTTGTGTAGTGCCAATCTTGATCTCAGCAGGTATGCTTTGTGATCCCGTGCCGGTGAGCTGACTTTGGTGGTGAGTTCAGTGACCTAACTGGATGGGGTGAAGGTGGGGGATGGTGCTGTTATGAGACACCCCTCCCCCACCCAGCCAGAGAATGAAAGGTGCAGAGTTGTCCTCACTAGTCTGGGTACCATACCGTGAAGACAACTGTCCTCTTGGCATAGGGCTCTGCACCTCTCCACTCATGAGTGGCAGAGGGTCCTGTGCATTGGCTGACACATGCACTCTTTGCCCTGCTTGTGCATCTGTATCTGTGGCCACAAAGAGTCCAGGTACCACAGGGCCTTGTGCGTCCACAGCTCACCAGACCACCTAATGAATTCTTCACGTCTGTTGCTGCACATGAGTGGAGGGCCTGCAAGGGCCCCACACTTCTGTAAGCAGACAGAGTCTTCCCTTGGCGCAGGGCATCTGCATCTGTTCATGCAGGTGTCAAAAGGACCTGCGTGAATGACGATACAATTCCACTGTCTCAAACAGAATAGAAATTCTTTGCAAAAAACTTTGTTAATGCACCAGTTAGGGTATCTTAATGCTACAAAAGTAGGAAAATGTACTGTTACCCCCCAAGAAGCAAAGGGAAAAAACATTAGGGTTATGAGTCTCTGGAGTCCCGGCAAATCAGTGGTGGTCTTCCTTGTGGTTGTTAACCCTAACGCTTATCCCGCCCCCTCTGCCTGTAGCCTCTAGTCTGAAGCACAAGGTACAGCTCCAAGTCAGTACCTCATGGTAATACACTCTCCAAAGGTAGAGAAGTATGTTTTGCCACATGCTGACAACACAATTTGTTGTAGCTTTCTTCACGCAGGGCTCTGCGTGAAGAAAGGAGATCATGTGTGATGCTGTTTACTCAGGGAACAGGATAGGCATAGGGTTGATAACACCAAGGAAGACTCCACACTGATTTTCCAATGCTCCGGAGACCCAAAACCTATTGTTTTTTTCCTTTTGCTGCTTGGTGGGAGGGGGTTGGGAGTTAGGTTGGAAACCCCAACACCACATTTCCCTACTTTTGTGATGCTGAACTACCATAACTAGTGCATTAAAGGTGACCGGTAAAGAAATACTGCAGCCCCCTCCCATTCCCCATACATTTGGTCTGGTTGTAGGGAGTTTCATTTTTATCTGTGTTTTGTAATAATGTCGAATTGTTTAATATTGCTGGTTTTCGATATTTAGCTGGATACATCTAGCAGATCGTCATATACCACTGTTTTATTATAGTCGCGGGTGGCTATTATGCTATATGTTCTTTTCATACATGTAATGTCACTTACAGCAACAACCTGTCCAAGTGTTGCTGCAAGTGACATTACATGTATGAAGACCCCCATATAAGCCATATATTAAGCATATTAAAGTACCGCCTTGGCTACTATAATCAGAGCAGTGGTGGTAGCGACGTCACTAAATAGGTGTAATCCCCATGACTCTCTGCGCCCGCTCGTATGGGAACCCGCGGCGCTTCTGTGTTCGGCCGAAAGTTTTGGCATTTTATTACAAAAAACACACTGGATTAAAAATGAAGCTCACTGCAGCCCCAGACTCCCGCAGCAGCATTTTAAGATATGTGGGTGTAACCCCCCTGCAAATGGGGGTTCCCAAAAGACTTCCAGGAGCTTGCTTGAATGCTCCAAGCCTGAATGGTGTTTGGCGTTTAAGCCATTTATCAGTGAGTGTTTTTAGAACCTCTGGTACTGTCTCTTTAAGAGCTGTCTGCTTGCAGACATAATTAGTTTGTATGGGGGACTGTGTGTTTCTTTGATTGGGTACCATTCGAGCTGCTGCCAATTCACTCCATTTTTGCAGTCACTAGAGTGCAAAGGAACCATCTGAAAGATGTAACTGTTTGCCAGAAACCATTTAGAGTAATAATGAAATTACAGTTTGTCTAACCTGCTTTCTTTGCAGTCAGAACTGTGTCTGCCTAGTTCCCCATTCTGGTTTTGAACTGCTGAACTGGACCAATCAGTGGGGTATGCTAGCTCTAAATGGTGCCTTGATGAATCAGAACTTGACTCATAATCTGAGCCAGCCACAAGAGGATTGTATGGGCAGTGACTTGGGAGATGTAGTTTAGACTTCGGCGCCTTTTTGGACCAACAGGAGCAGTCTATTGTGAGTGACAGCCAATCCAGTCAAGAACTGGGAGGAACTCAAAGGAAGTGCCCGGTTTTGTCTGTTGGAGTTTCAGTTGAGCTCTGGCAGTGAAGAAGGAAGGAGCCCTGTGCTTTTTCAGTGTGCAGTTTTAGTCGGGAAATGTGTGTAAGGCCCAGAGTTCCGGTCTGCAGCTTGTGTAACTGCTTGTTAGGACTGAATCCTGTCCTGTGAAGAGAATCAAGGATATCAGAAGAGAAACCAGGCTCACCCTGTAGAAGACTGGAGAAATTGCTGAATTGCACTCGGTCTTTCAGGAACTGAATCTGCTGTGTGTTCTCCCGGTATTGTGCAGTAATTGCATCGGATAGAGAAGCAGCCTGCCTGGTATAGTACTTTCTGTTTTACCATATAAATGTGTGAAGAGGCTTGTGTACCTCAAGTGAATCCTGCTGCCATTAAAGGACTTTTGCCTGTTACTGTTCACCATATAAATGTGTGAGGAGGCTTGGTTAGCTCAAGTGAATCCTGCTGCCATTAAAGGACTTTTGCCTGTTGCAGTTTGCCATATAAATGTGTGAGGAGTCTCGTGGAGCTCAAGAGTAACCCTGCTGACATTGAAGGACCCTATCTTGTTTAGAGGTCGTGAGTACTAATTCAGGGTCGCTCCCTGTTGAATTGCCACATTGAATCCAAATGGAATCACTGTACTGCTGACTGTTTAAACTAATTTTTCTTTTCTCTGTGGGAAAGGGCCCCTACCAGCTGCCACGGTTTGACTAGCCACTGGGCTTGGGTACCCAGGGACAGTAACTGGTAGGGATAGGCCTGTGCACAGAGCCATAGGTAGATGAGTAAAGTGATAAGCTAATTAACCTGATTTCCCCTGTCCTTGTTATATTCCCCTAAATAAACCGAGCTGCTTGTCTTCAGCAAAGTTATACTGCCTGAGGTATTTGTCTATGTTAAAGTATTGTACTGTGATTGTTGCACTGTATCTTATTTTACAGGAGGTCCCAGTGCCTGAACCAGCCCTGGGGTGTAAGTGTATACTGTGAAGGTAATTCTGATATATTGTGGGCCACTAGTGGGAAGAAAGGGGCTGCAGTGTCCCAGAGGGCTGTGACCAAGTAAGTTTAACTATTGCAAACCCTGACCTCTGGGTGGAGGCACCCGCCATTGGATCCAGGCCCTCAACTTGTTAGTGGCAAATCAGGCAGGGGTAGTAGCCCCTGGGATAGCGCCATCTAGGGGTTACATCTTGAGGCTCACCGCTGATTGTGTGTCCTCTAGTGGCCATATTTACTGAACCACTGTTAAGAAAAAATGGGTACTCGACAGAAGTGGCTGTGCACCTCGCTGGTGGAGTGGTGTACTGGGAGGAGATTGGACCCTCAAAATGCTATGCTTATCCTGGACATCCCCTGGGTATCAATACGGACACTGTACAGGAGTACTTTCCAAGGTGGAAGGTTTACAAAACCCTGTGGTGGTGGGTCGGCATGCTAATCTGCTCACCCACACTTTCCTGGCCCTAGTAGAGTTAAGGATCCCATAGATAGCTTCAAAGTGCCACAGACCATTACTCCCAGAGGGAGCCCTCACTGCCTGGAGAGTGATAACTAAGTACAGTAAAGACCTGGGGCAATGAGCCCCACCACTGTCTGAAACTTTGAGGAGAAATTTGCTAAATGGTTGCTGGGGAAGGGAAAACTGTGGAGGACTTGAAGAAACTATTCTACACTGGGGTGTTCTCCCCAACACTCTCTCCCGCCCAGTACCCGTAATGGTGGCTGAACCAATGCAGACTCCTATTTCTGCACCTGCCATTAGTCACGACTCACCAAGGTTGAGGATCTCTCTGGCACTCTCTCCACCCCCAAGGGAGGATGACTGGGAGACCTGGATAGACTATGTTGCCCCCAAGTGCTAGAATGGCAATGCTCGAAGCCGAAAAGCTTAAAGAGGGTTAGTGAGAGCCTCCGAGGTCCTGCCCTGGCTACCATCCATGCTAAACGGGCCAGTAACCCTGAAGTGACTGCACAGGCCTATCTTGAGGCCTTGGAGAATATGTATGGGAGCCCAGATTCTGATGAGGATCTATGGTGGAGAGTAAGAAATGCACAACAGTACCAAGGGGAGTTGTTGCCTGTGTATGTATCTCGGCTGGAAAAATTGTTGCAAGAATGCCTCAGAAAGGGTAGTTTGCCAGCGATTGAACTGGACCGAACCAGGCAGGACAGGATCCTTAAGTCTGCCCCTTCTCAGAACTGCTGTTGCTTCAGTTATGCCTGGCAAATCGACTGGAATCCCCACCCTCCTATGATGAGTTAATGAGAGAAATCTGAGGAGTTGAGAAAAAGGCGACTCACGGAGGGACCTGCACCAATAGCTGCGGCACGACCCGAGTGACTGAGGGTGACCCATCAAGTGAAGTTCAGGGCAGAGGTTGACAGTCAATGAGTGCTCTGACAAGGAAAAAGATATGCCACAATGGGGCTTAACTGTTGAGAGAGATCCGGAATTCAAAAACAGTCCTTTATGAAGGCCACGCCTGCAAGTACGGGCCCTGACCTATATCCGACTGCAGTATGTGCTATGGGGTGGGGTACCCACCCATGTATCTCCTGCTGATAACAGCTCCAAACTCAATTCCTTGACCATGGAAGTGGAGAAACTGACGAGATGTCTCCAAATGCTTATCATGCCGCAGACAGAGATGGCACCAAGGTTTCCAGTTAGTAGTACTCCGCCTGGTTCAGTGTGCGTCTCAGCCAGCTCAAACCCAGAAAGTATGTTTTGCTATAATTGCCGGAAGGATGGCACATGAAGAGGGAATGCCGGTCCCCAAAAGACACTGGACAAAGTTGCATATAGGCTACAAGGAGAGCTTTGAGAACAAATCAGTGGTTAAGAGGTGCACAAATGATCCCAGTGAGGGCACCAAAATGCTAACTCACGCCTTTTGTGGCAAGGTCAGTTGCCCAGGCCCCCACTACCGCCTCCAGACTGGTCCAGAATAGTGGGTCCCTCCAAGGAGACCACTGTAAAGGTGAATGGAGTGTCTACAAGAGCTGTATTAGACAGTGGCTCCCAAGTGACAATTATGTTCCAAGATTGGTATCAGAAGCATTTGTCAGACGCACTTTTACAACCATTAGAAGGACTGCATGTATGGGGGTTAAGTGAGAAGGCTCACCTCTATTCCGGTACATCCGACTTGGCTGTCTTTCCCACCTCCGTGGCTGGAGTGGCTGAACAAGTAGAGACTCCTAGCCTTAGTGTGTCCCCCACTGGACTGTAAGGATGGTGTCCTTTGTTGATTGGAACAAATGCTCATATGTTCGGAAGGCTGGCACAGTTATGTTATGAAAAACAGGGGTCAAAGACTAGTAGAGCTTTTAAGAGTTCTGCTTTAATTAAGAAGGCCTATGAGGCACAGAGATGCTGAAAAATAGAACCAGAGGAACCCGGCTGAATTGTATGGAAGAAGGATCCTGAGTCTCTGATCCTGGCGCCAAATGCCCAGTGTACCTTACAGGGAGAGGTCCATATCAGAAAGGATGTTAAGAATAAAATATTAATGTTGATGCACCAGGCAATGGAAAATTGCCAGAGGGACTGCTGGTCAAGCCTAGTATTTTGCCCGCTAGAGCCCATGCTTATGCCAGAAGGGTAATGGTCCAAGTTCATAATGTGTCTGAAAGAGACATTTGAGTAAATAGAGGTTGCATCCTGGCTAATGTGCATTGTGCAGACACTGCAGTGCTACCCAGCAGCAAGAGTTCGAAGGAAGAATGACAGAGTAACGCCTGACTTGTTTGATTTCGCGACTCTCATTGCCAGCTGAATGGAAAGTGAAGATCAGTGAGAAGCTTGCCCAGAGAGACCAGGTGTTTTCTTTAAAGGAATGGGACGAGGATGCTGCAAGGAGCTGAGCACAATATCCCCGCCGTATGACTAAAGACCATTTTGGTGAGAGGTCTCGACGCCTGGCACCTGCTGACATAGATGATGTGAGACGGCATCTGCAAGAGATGTTAGCTGCTGGTGTAATACAAGAATCCAGAAGCCCTTATGTTTCCCCATTGTGAGTGAGGAAAAAGAATGGGACAGTAAGGATGTGTGTGATTATCGCACCTTAAACCCGCGGACTATCCCTGATCAGTACACAATGCCCCGCATTCAGGATGCTTTGGACTGCCTAAACGGGAGCAAGTGGTTCTCTGTGTTGGATCTCCGCAGTGGGTACTACCAGATCCCGATGGCCCCAGAGGACCGTGGAGAAGACAGCCTTTATCTGTCCACTTGGCTTCTATGAATCCATGAGGATGCCCCTTAAGGGATTTCAGGTGCCCCAGCCACTTTCCAACGATTGATGGAGCGCAGTGGGGACATGAACTTACTAGAGTGCCTGGTATACCTAGATGATGTTATTGTGTTTGGCAGCTCACTGGAGGAACATGAGAGCAGATTATTTAAGGTATTGGACCGACTGGAGGACTTTGCCTTAAACTGTCCATTGATAAGTGTCAATTCTTTCAAACATCAGTAAAGTATGTGGACACATAGTATCCACCGAGGAATAGAGACCCACCCAAGTAAAGTTGAGGCCTTGACTACCTGGCCACAGCCCAAAAATCTAAGAACTGCAAAGATTCTTGGGATTCTGTTATTATCACGCTTTCATCAAGGACTATTCAAGAGTGATCCGCCTTTACTTAACCTTACTCAAGGGTATCCCCCAACCCACAAAAAATACCAAAAGTCAGCGTCCCTCAAGACTGAAAGAGTGTATTTTCATCCGAGTGAAGTATTTGGGGCCCGCTGGACTCCTGATTGTGAGACTGCTTTTCATGAGATCATATATCAACTTACCCATGCTCCAGTGCTGGCCTATGCCGATCCAAGAAAACCTTACGTCCTGCACACTGATGCTAGCTTGCAAGGGTTGGGGGCTGTGTTGTACCAAGAGTACGAGAATGGCCTGAGACCAGTGGCCTTTGCCAGTAGAAGCCTGACCCCATCCGAAAAGAACTATCCTGTACATAAGTTAGAGTTCCTAGCTTTGAAGTGGGCTATTGTTGACCAATTCCATGAGTACTTGTATGGGGCTAAAATACTAGTAAAAAACTGACAATAATCCTTTGACCTATGTGCAGACCTCAGCTAAGTTGATGCCACTGGCCACAGGTGGCTTTCTGCATTATCTACATATGACCATGCTCTCGAATACCGAGCAGGTCTGAACCACATAGATGCTGATGCTTCTCCCGGAGGCCTGTTCCCAGAATGATTGGGTCCGATTGGCAGAACCTGACATTCGGACACTCTGCCGGAAGTTTGACAGGGAGGAACAATGTCCACGGACGCAGTGGACTGCATGGTGGATTGCTTGGGACCCTCTGAGAATTGCATACCTGCTGCTTATTGCCACTTTTCTGCACAGACATTGGTGCACTGCCTCAGCTGGACAATGACAGTATTCGGCGTGGCTCAATCCCGCAATCCTATGATCAAATCAGCTTTAGAAGCCCTCTATGCAGGAAAAGATGTGTCCAAATTACGCCCACTGATTTGAGAACTGCACTGTTATACAAAGAAGGTCCTAAGTTGAAACTGATCAATAAACTGTTATACAGAGAAACAGTAGACAGAGGGGGACAAGTAGACAAACAACAACTGGTGCTGCCCACTGCCTTTCGAGACTCAGTATTGAGGTCCTTGCACAACCACATGGGGCACCTTGGTATAGACAGAACACTTGACTTGGTGAGATCCAGATTCTATTGGCCTAAGATGGGGGCTGATGTGGAGCAACACATTCGAACTTGTAGTCGCTGCTTACAGAGGAAAGCTTTGCCCCAGAGGGCTGCCCCCCTTGTTAACATAACCACCAGTGCACCCATGGAGCTGGTCTGTATTGATTTTCTGAGTTTGGAGTCAGATCAAAGAAATATCAGTAATGTGCTGGTGGTCACTGACCATTTCACGAGATATGCCCAAGCTTTCCCCACCAAAGACCAGAAAGCATCCACTGTAGCCAAAGTACTTGTAGAAAACTTTTTTGTTCACTATGGGGCTCCACAAAGAATCCATTCTGATCAAGGAAGAGACTTTGAGAGTCGTCTGATCAAAGAGATGCTTTCTGTGTGGGGAGTGCGAAGTCCAGAACCACTCATACTCACCTCTGGGGGACCCACAGCCTGAACGCTTTCAACCGGACTTTGCTAGATATGCTAGGCACCCTGCACCAAAGGACAAGACTAGATGGAGCCAACAAATTAGCACCCTGGTACATGCTTATAACTGCACCAAAGTGATGCACTGGGTTCTCCCCACGCCTGATGTTTGGAAGAGAAGCTCGACTCACCGGTAGATGTGTGTTTTGGGGTCTCTCCTAATGGGGTTCAAGCTGACAACTATTTACAGTATGTGCAAAAGTTAAAGGCCCAGCTAACTCATGCGTACCAACTGGCTCAAACCATGGCTGCCAAAAGAAATCTGGCCAACAAAGAAAGGTATGATAAAAAGGTGAAAGCACAGGAGCTCCAGGAGGGAGATCGTGTATTGCTAAGAAATCTGGGACTGCATGGCAGGCACAAGATTGCTGACAGATGGCACCATCTCCCTCACATTGTAGTGGGCAAACTAGATGATCTGCCAGTGTACAAAGTAAGGCCTGAGAATAATTCAAAAGATGTAAAAACAATGCATAGAAATCATTTACTGCCCATTGGACAAATCTTAATTGAGTCTGAGCCCCTAGAAGATGCCCCTCTGACCAGTGACTAGAGCTGCTGCTAAGAAAAGATCAAGAAAGTCTGCACCTACAGAAGCAAAGTTAAAGTGTTCCCTCCACAAGTCCCAGTTGAGCATGACTGTCAGTCCATATCAGAAGAAAGTGAGAGTGACTTTGAATACTATCCTTCTTACGAACTGAGTCAATTGTTTCGGGGCAATCCCCTAGTCAATACTGGAGATGAAGCTGGGCCTTCTGGACTGTCCAAGCCCCCAGCTTTGTCCCTGGAGCCAATGCTCCCAGAAAGTGAAGTGCAAAGCGTCAGATCAGATGAAATGGAATCATTGTGCATGGTTGAACTGTTTGAGCTTTCAGGGGAGGGAAATGATGGATTGGGTCAGACTGGTGATACACCAGAACAAGAAGAGTATTTTGAGTGCCCTGACAGTCCACTGCCAGTGTCCGAAAGCTCTCCATGTGAGCCAAATGTTGTGGACTCAGAAACTGTAACTCCTGGAGCTGAAAGTGCCACAAGTTCTAGCCTCTCTACCCCCATGGAGACTCCTCTGACAAGTGAGGACAATGCTGAAAATGAGGCTCAGAGTGCAGAGACTGTAACAGTTCCCCCTAGAAAGACTGGTCGAGCTGTAAAGCCTGTGGTGCACCTCAGTTATGATTCCCTGGGCGGCCAGTGGATCTGCCTCTCAATGTTGTCCATAAAGGAGTGTATGTGTCCCCAGCTCATTGCCCAAACTGAGCGCCAGTGCTAACTCCAAGTTACTTGTGTTCTCTTCAGTATGGTGCCCTTGCCCCATCCAGCCCCAAGGTAACTGATAGGGAAGGCCCCCGCCTTTCAGGTTTCATGTACAAGAGGTAATAACTTGAGTTATGGTACAATGTGTATGTAATACTGTGTAAAGAGTGACGACTGCAATGTTTCAGAAATGTGTTCTTGGTAAAATTATATATTGACTGATGATTACATATGTGAACCTAATGCAAATGTATATGGTTGCAGTTAAAACCTATATATTGCTTGACGTGGACGCTAAGCTTTCCAAGGCCAGGAAGGGTGTAACCCCCTGCAAATGGGGGTTCCCAAAAGACTTCCAGGAGCTTGCTTGAATGCTCCAAGCCTGAATGGTGTTTGCGCTTAAGCCATTTATCAGTGAGTGTTTTAGAACCTCTGGTACTGTCTCTTTAAGAGCTGTCTGCTTGCAGACATAATTAGTTGTATGGGGGACTGTGTTTCTTTGATTGAGTACCACTCGAGCTGCTGCCAATTCACTCCATTTTGCAGTCACTAGGAATGCAAAGGGAACCTATCTGAAAGATGTAACTGTTTGCCAGAAATCATTTAGAGTAATAATGAAATTACAGTTTGTCTAACTGCTTTCTTTGCAGTCAGAACTGTGTCTGCCTAGTTCCCCATTCTGGTTTTGAACTGCTGAACTGGACCAATCAGTGTGGGGTAAGCTTAGCTCTAAAATGGTGCCTTGGACGAATCAGAACTTGGACTCATAATCTGAGCCAGCCACAAGAGGATTGTATGGGCAGTGACTCTGGGAGATGTAGTTTAGACTTCGCGCCTTTTGGGACCAACAGGAGTAGTCTATTGTGAGTGACAGCCAATCCAGTCAAGAACTGGGAGGAACTCAAAGGAAGTGCCCGTTTTGTCTGTTGGAGTTTCAGTTGAGCTCTGGCAGTGAAGAAGGAAGGAGCCCTAGTTGCTGAGCAGTTTTGTCGGAAAACGTGTAAGGCCCAGAGTTCCGTCTGCAGCTTGTGTAACTGCTTGTTAGGACTGAATCATCATCTGTGAAGAGAATCAAAGGATATCTGAAGAGTAGAAACCAGGCTCACCCTGTAGAAGACTGGAGAAATTGCTGAATTGCACTCGGTCTGTCAGGAACTGAATCTGCTGTGTGTTCTCCGGGTATTATGCAGTAATTGCGATCGGGATAGAAGCAGCCTGCCTGGTATAGTACTTTCTGTTTTACCATATAAATGTGTGAAGAGGCTTGTGTACCTCAAGTGAATCCTGCTGCCATTAAAGGACTTTTGCCTGTTACTGTTCACCATATAAATGTGTGAGGAGGCTTGGTTAGCTCAAGTGAATCCTGCTGCCATTAAAGGACTTTTGCCTGTTGCAGTTTGCCATATAAATGTGTGAGGAGTCTCGTGGAGCTCAAGAGTAGCCCTGCTGACATTGAAGGACCCTATCTTGTTTGGAGGTCGTGAGTACTAATTCAGGTCGCTCCTGTTGAATTGCCACATTGAATCCAAATGGAATCACTGTACTGCTGACTGTTTAAACTAATTTTTCTTTTCTCTGTGGGAGGGCCCCACCAGCTGCCACGGTTTGGACTAGCCACTAGGGCTTGGGTACCCAGGACAGTAACTGGTAGGATAGGCCTGTGCACAGAGCCATAGGTAGATGAGTAAAGTGATAAGCTAATTAACCTGATTTCCCTGTCCTTGTTATATTCCCCTAAATAAATCAGAGTTGCTTGTTTCAGCAAAGTTATACTGCCTGAGGTATTTGTCTATGTTAAAGTATTATACTGTGATTGTTGCACTGTATCTTATTTTACAGGAGGTCCCAGTGCCTGAACCAGCCCTGGGGGTAAGTGTATACTGTGAAGGTAATTTGATATATTGTGTGGGCCACTAGTGGGAAGAAAGGGGGGTTGCAGTGTCCCAGAGGGCTGTTACCAAGTAAGTTTAACTATTGCAAACCCTGACCTCTGGGTGGAGGCACCCGCCATTGGATCCAGGCCCCTCACCTGTTAGTGGCAAATCAGGCAGGGGTAGTAGCCCCTGGGATAGCGCCATCTAGGGGTTACATGAGAATGGGAGCGGGCTGCAGTATTTCTTTACAGGTCACCTTTAACAATTTTTTTGCAAAGAATATTTATAGAGAGACGTATAACTATACACACACTGTATATATATATATATATATATATATATATATATATATACACATACATACATACACACACTGTATATATATATATATATATATATATATATATATATATATATATATATGTACACACATATCCTCGCATTGTGGAGGACTGGTCAGATGTCATTTGAGTGCAGGAGTACTGTTTACATTTGCCATCTGGGACCCGGTTATGGTATCCAGCGATTAACAGATAGACAGGCAGACAATGCTCGGTGTTGCTGCTACAATCCCACATCCTATGAGATTTGTGAGGCATAGCCAAGGAAATTGGGCATCGATACATTAACCAATCTGAGTGCTCCATGAACTCATGAATAATTATTTAGACTTGTAATAGCTGTTTAAATAATGCTTTTCCTTGTGAATGCAGCCGAGCTGGATTGTGATCTCAAACATTAATGCTTCCTTGCCATTGGTTAATGACTGCACAGTAAAGCAAATGAGCAGTGTTCATTCATTCGGGATTATATGCCTTTGGACTCTCGTTAGCCACTTACCATACATCACTTAAATCACTGCACTTTCCAGGACAATATTTTATAAATGGTGATGTTGCTGTATCCGCAGAAGGGGTTATTCCCTTCCAACATCTGTAAAAAGGTAAAAACTGGATCCTGCCCTTTGGCACTACAGACACTCAGAACTGGACCACCAAACGTGATGGGTAAAGTTCAACTGTGCTGGCCCAGTCGTAGCACTAGTGCTCACTGATGCTGATGACCGGGCTTCGGGAACAAGCCCAAGTCTATGGGCCAGCCAGAACAGGTGAGATTTGCATCCCACTGGACACCCTGCACCTCCGGGAGGGTGAGTGCTCGGCCTCTGCTACCACCAGAGTGACCACAGGTGGCTGTGCACCAGACTGGAGCTGGGAGAAGGATGCTGCTACACTCAGAGACATGCATCATCTAGCTTCTCGATGTCCCAGTGGAAAGGGAGAAATAAATCAGCTGTGCAGAAGGACATCCACCCCCCACCACCACTGACTGAGTCTCTATCTGGGGGTAGCCCCCCCATCAGCCCTACCCTTGGGGACAAATCAGGGTGCACTCTGGGAAAAATGAGGTAAGCCCCGGAGAAGATGGGTGATGGGGCTGAGTGAGGGGGCAGGACCAGTGGGGGCCAGCCGGTGGTGGGAGAAAAGTACAGTAAATATAAATCCAAAATAAAGTCAACTGGGGCGAGAGTGGTAGGGACCAGTTTGTAGGACCCAGGAGGAAGAAATGTTTACCAGGATTGGGGAATTGAGTAGGGGCAGAGGGAAGGGGACTTTTTTTGTTTTCCACATTTTGCATAACCAACTTTGCAAAATGTGGAAACTTTCTGCACTTTGTGAACTTGGCAAAAAGAAAATGGGGTAATTTTGCTCACCTTTATCTGGCACTGTGGACTTTCTTAACCCACGTAACTGGGTGGGATTTAGCCACACTTCGTGATGTGCTAGTCAGTCTCCGTGGGATGCTCTGCCAACCACACCAGTAATCCAAAATGCATCGGAGGTGTGTTGGACTATTGCACAGATCAGGAACTTGCTCATTTTTGGGACCCAGGGAAACCCACGAACAAACAGCAGGCTCCAGTCTTGGCCTCCATTTCAAGGGAACTACACCTCTTTCCTTCAGGAGCCCAAATGGGGCGATCTCGACCTCCCCAATCCAATTTATGTCATCTTTTTACCTCATGCATTAGCTTTCATATGCCGAGTTTACTGAGCATGGAACTCCTGATTGCGATTTTGATGTTTGAAAGAGAGAACGTACCTTTGACCATGTGCTCAAAGAGGACCGTCGGCATGATGGTCACGGTGATCGTCTGTCCACAACTGGTTAGGATGTCACTGACCTGACTGTCCTGTGAATCAATGAAAACAAATCATTAACTCTGTTACACAGTCAACATCTGGTGTACTGCAAGATCAGGCCCATATTACCAGCAAGATACCTGAGGAGAGAGCTCTGAAACCCTCATACTTGGGCAATAAATTAATCTTATTTTTAATACAATATATAATGTGCATTTATCTTTCCTTCCTCTTTTTTTTTTTTAAACTAGGGATATGTGCATAAAAACAGGATTTCTAGTAACAAGAGTGCATTTGTGATGTCCTACAACTAGTAGTCTCTCAGCCCCGAGAAAGAACTTTAAAATGTTTAAATTCAAACTCTGCTCTGTGGTTCTGCTCTCCCCGACATTCCAACTGCAGAATTATTTATTTGCTGAAGAATTCAGATGCCCTACAGTCCTGTTCCTGTGGTAAACTTTTTCTTAGTTCTGACTACCATTTAATTAATAAATTGCTAGTCAGCTCACTACACAATTGAATAAAGTATGATGCCAAAGGCTGATTACTTTTTCCCCTCCAGACAATCACATTATTACATAAAAACATAGACAATTATGGCAGAAAAAGACCAGTGGTCCATCCAGTCTGCCCAAGTTCCCTATAATCCCTAGAACCACTGTTCCTCAGGGTACTAACCCTCCCAGTCATCTCTCTAGTCCCCTCCATGGTCCTGTCACCCCCACTAATCACTATTCCCTTCATTATGTCCCAGCCCTGCTTGAATCCCCTGACTGTTTTCACTCCCACCACCTCAGCCGACAGATTGTTCCAAGGTTTCACCAAGCTTTCCGTAAAGCAGTACTTTCTCACATCCCTCCTGAACCTACTTCCTGTTAATTTCCATTTGTGTCCACGTGACTACGAATTGGTATTCAGACTAAATAATTCCCTGCAGTTCACTTTAATTCCTTTAAGGAACTCGAAGGTCTCCATCATATCTCCCCTCTCCCTTCTGGTCTCCAGTGAGTACATATTTAGTGTCTTGAGGCGCTCCTCATAAGATCTTGCCCTGCTGCCCCACTAGTCATTTTTTGTTACTCTGCGCCTGCACTATCCGGATCTGTACTGGGAAAGTATTACCTCTTTTCTTCTGCTATCAGTACCCTTCCCGATACATACCAGCATGCTGTTAGCCTTGCTATAGGCTTTGTTGCACGGACTCGATTGCTTAAATGAGTTGCTAATGATAACTCCCAGATCCTGTGCCTCATCTGTAGTGCTAAGTCTCTTTCCTCCCATCCAGTACACTGTCTTGGGGTCCTTTTTCTCCTAGGTGGATTACCTTGCACTGAATTGTAACTGCTAGACCTTTGACCACCCCTCTAGCTTTCATAGGTCTCTCTGCATTTCCTTTATTCCCTCACTATCCACCCTCCCACATAGTTTTGTCTCATCTGCGAAGAGACACAACCTGCCCTGGATTCCTTCTACAATGTCACTAATGAACATGATGAAGAGGACCAGACCCAGGACTGATTACTGTGGAACATCACTCATAACCTCCCTCTCTTCTGATTTAACCCACTGACCACCACCCTGTGCTGCCTCCCCTCTAGCCAGTTACCCACTCAGTTCACTATGGGTTTAGCTACACCCAGGCCTTCTATCTTTTGAGCAATTATTGCCAACAGTAGTGAGCCAATTAGCACATTATCACTGTTAATGCTCCAGGGGCCAGACAGTCAAAGCTTTGCACCCAACGCAAATCCATACCACTGGAATAGCACCAAATTTGCGCCAGACTGCAATATTCAAAAGCCCTTTTAGCGCTGGCGCTATGTCACCGCACCAATGCTAAAAGGTAATGTATGCAGGAGGAAGTAGGCTTATGAATGCCGTGCACTGGCATATTTAAATGGCATTGCGCTTACAGGTTGGCTGCGCCCACTGGTAGCGCGGCGCTAAATACTGCCTGCAAAAGCATGTGGTAAGTGGTGGTGGAACCCAAAGTAATTTGAAGTGTAACTTCTAATTATGTCCATGTCCAATCCTGGTAGTCTAGTGCCCCCAAAAAAAAATCACAATCCCAGACTTCCATTGTATTCAGAATCTTAACTTTACCCTGGTAGTCCAGTGTCCACCCACCCCCCTACGCCACCATGCAGTGCCAACCCTCGCACCACCCAACTATCCCCTGTCCCCAAACGGAGCCGGCAACTGGCTAAACCCACCGCTCACCTCCACGGCCTGCAGTCGACTAAGTGTTGAATGGGTGCGTACAGTGCTAAGTAATGAATGAGTGCGCTCATTGCGTTTTTTTGTAATCTTCCGACACCGGGATGCCCACTCCCAGTGTCAGAAGCCCCCCCTGCCCACTTTTATTGCTGACAGGGTACCCAATCCCCCTGTCGGCATCATGACCCCCCCAACTCATGTGACACACTGGGAGCCCACCCCAGTGTGCCCAAATTTATTTATTTATTGTTTGTTCCTGTTAATAAAGAAAACCGCCCACTGGCGTGTTTTTTTTTGTAACCTGGAAAAAAGAAAACGGTCCCTCGTCGTCTTCCCAGTCTCCAATCCCCACCCTCCCAATGAGCACCTACCTCCCCACAACCCCCCCTTACCCCATACTTACCTCCGGAGGTCAGTGCTGTCATCTTCTGAGGACCAGGACACGTCTGCACTCTTCAAAGCCGAACTGCAAAATGAAGAATCAAAGGTAAGCGCCATATACTGATCCCCGAGCAGATTCGATAGACCATCGGGCTTACTATGCTGGCATCTTAGTATGTTAGTATAATGGCTGTCAGTGGGGGTTTCAACTTATGATGATATCGCAGCCATTTTTAGGAATTTTGATCCCAAATTTTCAACACTGGGTTCTTGGGACCCCACCTCATAAACACTGTCATTTCGCTACTCTGTCCAGAAAGGTGATTTCACGGTCGCTGCGCGGAATCACCTTTTGGGACAGAGTAATGAAACAACAGTGCAACTGTTCATGAGGTGGGGTCCCAAAAAGCCCATGTTGTAAATTTGGTGAAAATTTCCAAAATTAACTGTGTTATTTATGTGCATTGCGTAGTTTCTATACACGCTCATATATCTTCGCTAATTCTAATATTTTCACCCGGATTTTGAACACTGCCATTTATTCACATCTACTTATGAACAGTATAGCTGTCATTTTTCATATCCTGTACAAAATATGTTTTTGCACCTGTGGTGCAAAATGACGCGTCATTGTGCAAAATCATTTTGGAATGGATTAACAAAATTACAATCCCACTGTTCATAAGAGGAGGTCCAAAAAGGCCATGTTGAAAATCTGATGAAAGCATTCTAGAAAATGGTCGTATTATGACTGTAAGTGCTATGCAGTTTCTAGACACGCTTGTAACTTTGCTAGTTTGTATTGTTTTCACTCCAGTTTCAACATTACCAGTTTTTCACACCACCTCATGAATAGTACAGCTGTAATTTTTCAAATCCTGCCAAAATGTTTTTCGACACGTGTGACGCAAAACAGCATTACAGTTGCGCGGAATTACATTTCGACAGGGATTTGAATGTTTTCTGTACTGGGTACATGCAGTGAGGTGAAAAGGTTATGTTGAACATCTGCGGTGAAAATAATGTAAGATGCCAGTTATGACTATTTGTTGAAATTTCGCTACGCCTGCTCGTAACAATGTGCAGAGGCAGAGACCCCTGTGTTTCCACAGCTACATACAGGACCCTGCACTCCCACTGTGACATATGGATACTGTTGCACTATTTGGATGGAGGCATGGGAGTGCAGGGTCCCCACAGTAAAATGAAGATACTATTATGCTGCCTCGAAAAGTAAGGAAATTAGTTGCAAAAACTTCATTAATGCATCAATTAGGGTGAATACCATAGCAACAATAGCAGGGAAATGAGGTGTTAGGGTTTACAACCCTAACACCCCACCCACAGTGTTTCCATCCCTACCACCCCATCCCCCCACCCTCCACACACCAATAAGCACTGGAGTGTGCCATAGGGTCATTGGGCCCAACTCTCACCCCCATTCCATGTGTAAACAAGCTGACACACTGCAATATGGGACAATGGGGTGAGAGTTAGGCCTGATGACCACATGGCACACCCCAATGCCTGTTGGTGTGTGGAGGGTGGGTGTGGGGTGGTAAGGGTGGGAGCCCTGTGGGTGGGGTGTTAGGGTTGTAAATGCTGACGCCTCATTTTCTCCTGCTTTTGTTGTTGTATTCACCCTAACTGATGCACATTAACAAAGTTTTTGCAACATATAAACACACACACACACACATACATACATACATATATATATATATATATATATATACACACACACACACACACACACACACACCATATATACTTTGTGTACATATATGTCCTTATAGCTATGTATGTACACCCATCTATATAGTCCTACAGTGTCATATATTCTCCACTGTGTCCCTCATTATGGGGGACACTCCTCAGTGTGCCTCTCAATCTAGCACTGGCCTGCATACATCCCCCATGTGAACAGTGCTTTGCACACACTGACTGTGATGTACAGCTAGGCTATGGACCTACGTATAGTTACCCTTTGTACATACAACGGTGTTGGTATTTGGGTTCTGTGTTTGTATCTCCATGTTTGAGAATGTGTCCTATCCTCTAGGTAGCGGTGTCCCTCATTGCCCCTCATTCAGCACGTCTGTGTCCGTCACTGCAGTGATGCATGGCAGAGTGGTATGCATGGACTGTGCCTTCCAACACCCATTACCTGCAGCATCCAGCCTGCACTTCCATTCCGACCAACAGCGGTTGCAACAGCGCCGGGCAAAGTACATGGGAGTGCATGCAAAGCAGGCCATAATGAGATGCAAATGTGACTATTTGCCCACGGAGTGCCTGAGTAGGCTCATATACATAGAATCTTTGAATATCGCAAACCTTTGCTCCGGGCTAACCTGTTTGTACCAAGCTAATGTGTTAGCACTGTGCAATCAGGTTAGCCCTGGGCAAACCTCTCAAAAGCATAGCTCAGTTCTGCAGTGTGTGGCCTGCATTGTTGTTTGCAGTTGTTGTGCAACACTTCATAGCTATCATACACATTGTCCACCAACTTCAACTCTGCCTTACTCCACCTCTGTGTCCGCTGAGCTGCTGTTGCATTTTGCACTTCCCTGTTGCTATATTCAGAGCAGTCTTATCTCTCGGGGCTATTTTAGCACTGCACTCCCAGCCCTGTTTGCACTGCTTCCTTTGCATGCTATATTCAGCAGGATTAGCCCCTGTGCTATTCCTTTGAATACAGGTTACTACTGATTCAAGGCTAATTTAGCACACTGTGCAGTGCTAATTTAGCCCCGGGGCTAAGTTTTGACTATCTGGCCCCAGGTGTTAAAAAAAAAACAAAAAAACTAGCGATACCAGTTCATGTCCCTAGGGTGTTTATATAATAAAAAAACACCCTAGGGACATGAACTGGTATCGCTAGCTTTTTTTTTTAATAAACACAAACATGATAACTTGCCCCCCCCCACTTTGAACTGCACTCGTTCACAGTTGCTGCTGCGGGTGCGCGGCAATCTAAATATAAGGTAAGATGATGTCACTACTATCAGTTTATTGACAATAATGACTTATGAGCTCTCAGCAGTCACTTTATTTAGAATATAGAGAATACTGGATTGGCAACTATGCTACAGATACTGATTCCCTCTGACCTCGAGAGGTCCATAGGAATCAGAACGCCGAGGTGGCAGAACACACTGCTTATTTCTAAAGTTGACCATCCTGTATTTTTTTTTATAGTGTTATGTGAAATGTGCATGCGGTGGGTCTTTCGCTTTCAGAACCAAACTGACTTGTGCAATCTCCAGAGGTTTCAGAATGCTGGTGTACCACAGAAGGGTACAATCACATTCTGTGACCTTTGAATGGAGGTATAGCATTTTGAAAGGGCTGAAATTCTATAGAGGACAATGCTCTACTATACACTATAAAATGACAGTTGTGAGTTTGCTATGGAATAAATAATGTGTAACCCTGGCTTGTGATTGGATGAGAGGGTCCACATGTCTTCTAATTTATCAGTTTAGCCAATACTCTCTGTTAGTTTAGCTTAATTCATTTTCTTTCTTTTTTTTTTTTTTTTTATTATTATTTAATCTTTTCCCCATACCCTGCTATCACTGGTTCAGGAATATATCCTGCTCAGACCAAACCAGCCATTCAGATGATAGCTGGACTGTCCCCCACCTGGTGTCTATCTCCCGTATCCACTAGGGCCAATGATTTTCTGTTTTCAACAGGAAAAATAAACGGAATTTGACATTTTCAAACCCACACTTGGCATCGAGTTTTCATGAAAAAGCCGATTTGCAGTGCACCACTTACTATCGCTGTATATATTTTACTTCACTCCGCTGTACCTTTTTTGTACAAAACTCCCCATTTTGAGCCACATTTGTGTACAAATTCACATTTCACAGTTTACTTCTGCAGAATTCTGTTACTCAGAATTCTCCAAAAATATGAATTTTAGGACTTTCCTTTTTTGTTTATTATTATTAAGACATTTGCACTGAACAAGATCTTTTTCCCTTAGATTTCAGCTGTTCATGTTGCTGATACCTGGCAGGAAATCCTAATCTTCTGCTAACAACATCACAACCAGTTGCCTCGGAAATTATCCTGGTGTCACAGGCAGAGGATTAGGACTTCACAGCAGAAAACACAGCTGGAACAGATGACGTCTCAGAGGCAAAGAGACGGTTTTCCTGTAAATTCTTTATTTATAAAGAATGGATATCTGAAATTCAGAATTTTGGGGAATGTTATGAGATTGGAGTCCTGCCCATGGTATTTATACAGAGAATTACATGGGGGGGGGTGCATAATGAAATTTTCTCTCATACCTCAGGCATGTGATGCTTCTTAACAAAGAGTAAAGCTCAAAGAGTTCATCAAAGCATTACACACAGTAGAGGTAGTAAAAAAACAAAACAAAAAAAACATTATTTTTATACTTTTTTTTATATTTGCTGGTGCAGGATTGTACTGAAAAATGTTTGAAGTGTCTCCCCCCAAAAATAAAAGGAACGTTTTAGGTCCCCCTTCCCAAATAAACAATCCCCTTGTTATTCAAGACTCTCAATCCACCTTCTGCTCTATTAAAAATTTCACTGAGTTCATGCTGCAGAGTTTTGTTAGTTACTAACAAACTAAAAAGCAGAACAGCAGCATGTTGGTGTTCTAGCTAGAGAGTGAAACCAGAAGAGCTGCGTGCAAAGTGACTGCAGTTTTTAGTGTACGTTTGTAAAGAAACAAAACTCAGTAGGCTCAACCAGATAATTAAAATCATGCTTTTTTTCCCCTTAGGTCTCAGCTGACCTCCTTCCTTCCTTCCTGACCCCCCCCCCGAGTCACCCATCAGCCTAGGGACCTAGCTGGTGAAGGTCCCCTGGGATCTAACTCCCATGGTGGGATCTAAGGTGGGAGGTCCATCCTTCCCACTCTAGAAGTCCTCAGGGGCCCTGTAGGTGGGGCAGGGCTGTGATGGTAAGGAAATCATCCTGCAGCCAGCGCGGGTATTTCTGTTTTTTCTGACCCAATCCTACTCCTCAACAGGCGTAGCTGCAAGGTGGCATCGCATGTGCTAACCTGTCCCAGTGGGAGAGGCAAGCTCCCTGGCCCGCGCAGGGGTGGCTAGAGTGGTGGGACCCAACATGCCTCTCTAGCTGGGTCCGCTGCCACATGGCAGTGCCTATTCAGCCCTTGGGGTCGACTGAATGGGTTCCCAGGATCTCTTCTGAAGCCAGGTCACTGACATGGCAGCATGCAGTGCTACCCTCTGCTCCTTCTATTGGCTCCATCCAGAAAATGTTCCAGTGAAACAGACCTGACAGGGTGCGAGGTGTTGGGGGATACCCACATGCCCAGGGTGTAGTGAGGCCCAATACTGCAGGCAGTGGGCCTTGCAGCCCCTGGAACTACAGGGATCCCCCAACACCCCACACAATGACGGGTCTTATGGCAGGTAGAAGACAGGCCTCTGCAGCAGCAGCATTTTTAAAAAGATAATGTTTTGTATATAAAAAGAGTCCTAATGCAGGAACAGTGCTTTTTATGTTGCTTGCACGCATGTGCAAGAAACATAGTGCCATCATCGGAGTTTTCGGAGGTGTGTCAGCCCCTTTTCCAATGCAGTCAGTGTGTTTGCAGGTGCGGCCCCAGTTCCCCAATCACTGCTGTAGCTGTCTATGACAAGCTGAAAATGCAGTGGCATACAGTTGAAAGGGAGAGCTCCACTTGAGTGAGCAGAGCTCTCCCCCCCCCCCACACACACACAGGCGCGCGCGCACCACACTGGGTGGTCGTGCACTCCCCCACACACACACACTGTACGGCCAATCCCCCGTCGGCTCTGATGCCAGAATATGGTGCTTGCTCCCTCAGATATCATACCTGACTCAGCCCTGTCGGAATATGCACATGTTGCCTGAATTTAGTGTGTGCTTCCTCAGATAATGCTATAAAACTAATGCAGTTCAGTTGCATTTTATTTTCCCAATATTCGCTGATTGCGCTAAATCTGCGAAAATGATATAAAACTGACATCAGAAACCAATGCTACTTTCGGTTGACCATCTCAAACAGCTTGCTTTCATTTGACTGCCCCCTTAAAAAACAAAATTCATACAGTAAATTCTGTTCCATGACAACATTCGTTAACATAGGGTTCAGGCCATTAAAAAAACTGCTGTCATTTCATGACTATAACAAATCAAGTTTTCAGCATGTGCCTCCTGTACACCCAATTGCTGGAAACCTGTTCAATGTAGTAAAGAAACTGTTGTCATGATAGAAGAAGTTCCACATAGAGCACCAACAATTACTGTATTTTCACATTATCACTTCTATTGGAGGACTTGAGTTACAGAATTAAAACCGTGGAGCTACTTGCAGGTTTATAATTGTACATGGAAACAGGGTGTAACCCCCCTGCAAATGGGGGTTCCCAAAAGACTTCCAGGAGCTTGCTTGAATGCTCCAAGCCTGAATGGTGTTTGGCGTTTAAGCCATTTATCAGTGAGTGTTTTTAGAACCTCTGGTACTGTCTCTTTAAGAACTGTCTGCTTGCAGACATAATTAGTTTGTATGGGGGACTGTGTGTTTCTTTGATTGAGTACCACTCGAGCTGCTGCCAATTCACTCCATTTTTGCAGTCACTAGGAGTGCAAAGGGAACCTATCTGAAAGATGTAACTGTTTGCCAGAAACCATTTAGAGTAATAATGAAATTACAGTTTGTCTAACCTGCTTTCTTTGCAGTCAGAACTGTGTCTGCCTAGTTCCCCATTCTGGTTTTGAACTGCTGAACTGGACCAATCAGTGTGGGGCAAGCTAGGCTCTAAAATGGTGCCTTGGACGAATCAGAACTTGGACTCATAATCTGAGCCAGCCACAAGAGGATTGTATGGGCAGTGACTCTGGGAGATGTAGTTTAGACTTGGCGCCTTTTGGACCAACAGGAGCAGTCTATTGTGAGTGACAGCCAATCCAGTCAAGAACTGGGAGGAACTCAAAGGAAGTGCCGGTTTTGTCTGTTGGAGTTTCAGTTGAGCTCTGGCAGTGAAGAGGAAGGAGCCCTGTGCTTTTCAGTGTGCAGTTTTAGTCGGGAAACGGTGTAAGGCCCAGAGTTCCAGTCTGCAGCTTGTGTAACTGCTTGTTAGGACTGAATCCATCCTGTGAAGAGAATCAAAGGATATCTGAAGAGAAACCAGGCTCACCCTGTAGAAGACTGGAGAAATTGCTGAATTGCACTCGGTCTGTCAGGAACTGAATCTGCTGTGTGTTCTCCTGGGTATTGTGCAGTAATTGCGATCGGGATAGAGAAGCAGCCTGCCTGGTATAGTACTTTCTGTTTTACCATATAAATGTGTGAAGAGGCTTGTGTACCTCAAGTGAATCCTGCTGCCATTAAAGGACTTTTGCCTGTTACTGTTCACCATATAAATGTGTGAGGAGCCTTGGTTAGCTCAAGTGAATCCTGCTGCCATTAAAGGACTTTGCCTGTTGCAGTTTGCCAGATAAATGTGTGAGGAGTCTCGTGGAGCTCAAGAGTAGCCCTGCTGACATTGAAGGACCCTATCTTGTTTGGAGGTCGTGAGTACTAATTCAGGGTCGCTCCCTGTTGAATTGCCACATTGAATCCAAATGGAATCACTGTACTGCTGACTGTTTAAACTAATTTTTCTTTTCTCTGTGGGAAAGGGCCCCTACCAGCTGCCACGGTTTGGACTAGCCACTAGGGCTTGGGTACCCAGGGACAGTAACTGGTAGGGATAGGCCTGTGCACAGAGCCATAGGTAGATGAGTAAAGTGATAAGCTAATTAACCTGATTTCCCCCTGTCCTTGTTATATTCCCCCTAAATAAATCCGAGCTGCTTGTTTCAGCAAAGTTATACTGCCTGAGGTATTTGTCTATGTTAAAGTATTGTACTGTGATTGTTGCACTGTATCTCATTTTACAGGAGGTCCCAGTGCCTGAACCAGCCCTGGGGTAAGTGTATACTGTGAAGGTAATTCTGATATATTGTGTGGGCCACTAGTGGGAAGAAAGGGGTTGCAGTGTCCCAGAGGGCTGTGACCAAGTAAGTTTAACTATTGCAAACCCTGACCTCTGGGTGGAGGCACCGCCATTGGATCCAGGCCCCTCAACCTGTTAGTGGCAAATCAGGCAGGGTAGTAGCCCCTGGATAACGCCATCTAGGGGTTACATCTTGGAGGCTCACTGCTGGGATTGTGTGTCCTCTAGTGGCCATATTTACAAACCACTGTTAAAGGAAAAAAAATAAATAAATGGGTACCCCGACAGAAGTGGCTGTGCACCGGCTGGTGGAGTGGTGTACTGGGGAGGAGATCGACCCCCAAAATGCTATGCTTATCCTGGACATCCCCCTGGGTATCAATACGGACACTGTGCAGGGAGTACTTTCCAAGGTGGAAGGTTTACAAACCCTGTGGTGGTGGGTCGGCATGCTAATCTGCTCACCCACACTTTCCTGGCCCTAGTAGAGTTTAAGGATCCCATAGAAAGCTCCAAAGTGCCACAGACCATTACCCCAGAGGAGCCCTCACTGCTTGGAGAGTGATAACTATGACAGTAAGACGCTGGGGAATGAGCCCCACCACTATCTGAAACTTTTAAGGAGAAATTTGACTAAATGGTTGCTGGGGAAGGGAAAACTGTGGAGGACTTGAAGAAACTATTCTTGCACACCGGGGTGTTCTCCCCAACACCCTCTCCCGCCCCAGTACACGTAATGGTGGCTGAACCAATGCAGACTCTATTTCTGCACCTGCCATTAGTCACGACTCTTACCAAAGGTTGAGGATCTTCCTGGCACCCTCCCCACCCCCAAGGGGAGATGACTGGGAGACCTGGATAGACTATGTTGCCCCCAAGTGCTAGAATGGCAATGCTCGGAAGCCAAAAAGCTTAAAAGAGGGTTAGTGAGAGCCCGAGAAGTCCTGCCCTGGCTACCATCCATGCTAAACGGGCCAGTAACCCTGAAGTGACTGCACAGGCCTATCTTGAGGCCCTGAGAATGTGTATGGGAGCCCAGATTCTGATGAAGACCTATGGTAGAGTAGAGATGCACAACAGTACCAAGGGGAGTTGTTGTCTGTGTATGTATCTCGGCTGGAAAAATTGTTGCAAGAATGCCTCAGAAAGGTAGTTTGCCAGCGATTGAACTGGACCAAACCAGGCTGGACAGGATCCTTAAGTCGCCCCTTCTCAGAACTGCTGTTGCTTCAGTTACGCCTGGCAAATCGACTGGAATCCCCACCCTCCATGATGAGTTAATGAGAGAAATTTGAGGAGTTGAGAAAAGGCAACCTCGGGAGGGACCTGCACCAACAGCTGCTGCTACTACTCGAGTGACTGAGGGGACCCATCAAGTGAAGTTCAGGGGAGAGGTTGGCAGTAAATGAGTGCTCTGACAAGGAAAAGATATGCCACAATGGGGCTGAACTGTTGAGAGAGATCCGGAATTCAAAAACAGTCCCTTTATGAAGGCCACGCCTGCAAGTACAGCCCTGACCTATATCCGACTGTATCTGCTATGGGGTGGGGTACCTCACCCATGTATCTCCTGCTGATAACAGCTCCGAACTCGATTCCTTGACCATGGAAGTGGAGAAACTGACGAGATGTCTCCAAATGCTTATCACGCGCAGACAGAGATGGCACCAAGGTTTCCAGTTAGTAATACCCCCGGCCTGGCTCCCAGTGTGGCGCCTCGGCCAGCTCAAACTCCAGAAAGTATGTTTTGCTATAATTGTGGGAAAGATGGGCACATGAAAAGGGAATGCTTGTCCCCAAAAGACACTGACAAAGTTGCATATAGGCTACAAGGAGAGCTTCGGAGAACAAATCAGTGGTTAAGAGGTGCACGAAATGATCCCAGTGAGGGCACCAAAAATGCTAACTCACGTCCTTTTGTGGCAAGGTCAGCTGCCAGGCCCCCACTACCGCCTCCAGACTGGTCCAGAATAGTGGGTCCCTCCAAGGAGACCACTGTAAAGGTGAATGGAGTGTCTACAAGAGCTGCATTAGACAGTGGCTCCCAAGTGACAATTATGTTCCAGGATTGGTATCAGAAGCATTTGTCAGACGTACCTTACAACCATTAGAAGGACTGCATGTATGGGGGTTAAGTGAGAAGGCCTACCCTATTCCGGGTATATCCGAATTTGGCTGTCTTTCCCCACCTCCGTGGCTGGAGTGGCCGAACAAGTAGAGACCCTAGCCTTAGTGTGTCCCCCACTGACTGTATGATGGTGTCCCTTGTTGATTGGAACAAATGCTCATATGTTCGGAAGGCTGGCACAGTTGTGTTATGAAAACAGGGGTCAAAGAGTAGTAGAGCTTAAGAGTTCCGGCTTAATTAAGAAGGCCTATGAGGCACAGAGAGATGCTGAAAAATAGAACCAGAGGAACCGGTCGAATTGTATGGAAGAAGGATTCTGAGTCTCTGATCCTGGCGCCAAATGCCCAGTGTACCTTACAGGAGAGGTCCGTATCAGAAAGGATGTTAAGAATAAAATATTAATGTTGGATGCACCAGGCGATGGAAAATTGCCAGAGAGACTGGTGGTCAAGTCTAGTATTTTGCCCGCTAGAGCCCATGCTTATGCCAGAAGGGTAATGGTCCAAGTTCATAATGTGTCTGAAAGAGACATTCGAGTAAATAGAGGTTGCATCCTGGCTAATGTGCATTGTGCAGACACTGCAGTGCTACCCAGCAGCAAGAGTCTGCTGGAAGAATGACAGAGTAACGCCTGACTTGTTTGATTTCGCCACTCGCTGCCAGCTGAATGGAAAGTGAGGATCAGTGAGAAGCTTGCCCAGAGAGACCAGGTGTTTTCTTTAAAGGAATGGGATGTAGGATGCATGCAAGAGCTGAGCACAATATCCGCTGCATGACGAAAGACCATTTACGTGAGAGGTCTCGACGCCTGGCACCTGCTGACATAGATGATGTGAGACGGCATCTGCAAGAGATGTTAGCTGCTGGTGTAATACAAGAACTAGAAGCCCTTATGCTTCCCCATTGTGGTAGTGAGGAAAAGAATGGAACAGTAAGGATGTGTGTGGATTATCGCACCTTAAACCGCGGACTATCCCTGATCAGTACACGATGCCCCATTCAGGATGCTTTGACTGCCTAAACGGGAGCAAGTGGTTCTCTGTGCTGGATCTCCGCAGTGGGTACTACCAGATCCCGATGGCCCCAGAGAGGACCGTGAGAAGACAGCCTTTATCTGTCCTGGCTTCTATGAATTCATGGAGGATGCCTCAAGGGATTTCAGGTGCCCCAGCCACTTTTCAACGATTGATGGAGCATGCAGTGGGGACATGAACTTACTAGAGTGCCTGGTATACCTAGATGATGTTATTGTGTTTGGCAGCTCACGGAGGAACATGAGAGCAGATTATTTAAGGTATTGGACCGACTGGAGGACTTTGGCCTTAAACTGTCCATTGATAAGTGTCAATTCTTTCAAACATCAGTAAAGTATGTGGACACATAGTATCCACCGAGGAATAGAGACCACCCAAGTAAAGTTGAGGCCTTGACTACCTGGCCACAGCCCAAAATCTAAAAAGAACTGCAAAGATTCCTGGATTCTGTGGTTATTATCGGCGCTTCATCAAGGACTATTCAAGAGTGATCCGCCTTACTTAACCTTACTCAAGGGTATCCCCAACCCACAAAAATACCAAAAGTCAGCGTCCTCAAGACTGAAAGAGTGTATTTTCATCCGAGTGAAGTATTTGGGGCCGCTGGACCCTGATTGTGAGACTGCTTTCATGAGATCATATATCAACTACCCATGCTCCAGTGCTGGCCTATGCCGATCCAAGAAAACCTACGTCCTGCACACTGATGCTAGCTTGCAAGGGTTGGGGCTGTTGTACCAGGAGCACGAGAATGGCCTGAGACCAGTGGCCTTGCCAGTAGAAGCCTGACCCCATCCGAAAAGAACTATCCTGTACATGTTAGAGTTCCTAGCTTTGAAGTGGCTATTGTTGACCAATTCCATGAGTACTTGTATGGGGCTAAAATACTAGTAAAACTGACAATAATCCTTTGACCCATGTGCAGACCTCAGCTAAGTTGGATGCCACTGGCCATAGGTGGCTTTCTGCATTATCTACATATGACTATGCTCTCGAATACCGAGCAGGTCTGAACCACATAGATGCTGATGCTCTCCGGAGGCCTGTTCCCCAGAATGATTGGGTCCGATTGGCAGAACCTGACATTCGGCACTCTGCCGGAAGTTTGACAGGAGGAATAAATGTCCACGGACGAGTGGACTGCATGGTGGATTGCTTGGGACCCTCTGAGAATTGCATACCTGCTGCTTATTGCCACTTTTCTGCAATAGACATTGGTGCACTGCCTCAGCTGGACAATGAAGTATTCGGCGGGCTCAATCCCCGATCCCATGATCAAAGCAGCTTTAGAAGCCCTCTATGCAGGAAAAGATGTGTCCAAATTACGCTCCACGGATTTGAGAACTGCACTATTATACAAAGAAGGTCCTAAGTTGAAACTGATCAATAAACTGTTATACAGAGAAACAGTAGACAGAGGGGGACAAGTAGACAACAACAACTAGTGCTGCCCACTGCCTTCCGAGACTCAGTACTGATGTCCTTGCACAACCACATGGGGCACCTTGGTATAGACAGAACACTTGACTTGGTGAGATCCAGATTCTATTGGCCTAAGATGGGGGCTGATGTGGAGCAACACATTCGAACTTGTAGTCGCTGCTTAGAGAGGAAAGCTTTGCCCCAGAGGGCTGCCCCCCTTGTTAACATCACCACCAGTGCACCCATGGAGCTGGTCTGTATTGATTTGCTGAGTTTGGAGTCAGATCAAAGAAATATCAGTAATGTGCTGGTGGTCACTGACCATTTCACGAGATATGCCCAAGCTTTCCCCACCAAAGACCAGAAAGCATCCACTGTGGCCAAAGTACTTGTAGAAAACTTTTTTGTTCGCTATGGGGCTCCACAAAGAATCCATTCTGATCAAGGGAGAGACTTTGAGAGTCGTCTGATCAAAGAGATGCTTTCTCTGTGGGGAGTGCGAAAGTCCAGAACCACTCCTTACCACCCCCAGGGGGACCCTCAGCCTGAACGTTTCAACCGCACTTTGCTAGATATGCTAGGCACCCTGCAACCAAAGGACAAGCCTAGATGGAGCCAACAAATTAGCACCCTGGTACATGCTTATAACTGCACCAAAAGTGATGCCACTGGGTTCTCCCCTACCGCCTGATGTTTGGAAGAGAAGCTCGACTACCGTAGATGTGTGTTTTGGGTCTCTCTCTGATGGGGTTCAAGCTGACAACTATTACAGTATGTGCAAAGTTAAAGGCCCAGCTAACTCATGCTGACTCAACTGGCTCAAACCATGGCTGCCAAAAGAAATCTGGCCAACAAAGAAAGGTATGATAAAAGGTGAAAGCACAGGAACTCCAGGAGGAGATCGGGTATTGCTAAGAAATCTGGGACTGCATGGCAAGCACAAGATTGCTGACAGATGGCACCATCTCCTCACATTGTAGTGGGCAAACTAGATGATCTGCCAGTGTACAAAGTAAGGCCTGAGAATAATTCAAAAGATGTAAAAACAATGCATAGAAATCATTTACTGCCCATTGGACAAATCTTAATTGAGTCTGAGCCCCTAGAAGATGCCCCTCTGGCCCAGTGACTAGAGCTGCTGCTAAGAAAAGATCAAGAAAGTCTGCACCTACAGAAGCAAAGTTAAGTTTCCCTCCACAAGTCCCAGTTGAGCATGACTGTCAGTCCATATCAGAAGAAAGTGAGAGTGACTTTGAATACTATCCTTCTTACGAACTGAGTCAATTGTTTCGGGCAATCCCTAGTCAATACTGGAGATGAAGCTGGGCCTTCTGGACTGTCCAAGCCCCCAGCTTCGTCCCTGAGCCAATGTTCCCAGAAAGTGAAGTGCAAAGCATCAGATCAGATGAAATGGAATCATTGTGCATGGTTGAACTGTTTGAGCTTTCAGGGAGGAAAATGATGGATTGGGTCAGACTGGTGATACACCAGAACAAGAAGAGTATTTTGAGTGCCCTGACAGTCCACTGCCAGTGTCCGAAAGCTCTCCATGGAGCCAAATGTTGTGGACTCAGAAACTGTAACTCCTGGAGCTGAAAGTGCCCCAAGTTCTAGCCTCTCTACCCCCATGGAGACTCCCTGACAAGTGAGGACAATGCTGAAAATGAGGCTCAGAGTGCAGAGACTGTAACGGTTCCCCCTAGAAAGACTGGTCGAGCTGTAAAGCCTGTGGTGCACCTCAGTTATGATTCCCTTGGCCGGCCAGTGGATCTGCCTCTCAGTGTTGTCCATAAGGGAGTGATATGTCCCGAGCTCATTGCCCAAACTGAGCGTCAGTGCTAACTCAAAGTTACTTGTGTTGCCCTTTCATATGGTGCCCTTGCCCCATCCAGCCCCAAGGTAACTGATAGGAAGGCCCCTCTTCAGGTTTCATGTACAAGAGGTAATAACTTGAGTTATGGTACAATGTGTATGTAATACTGTGTAAAGAGTGACGTACTGCAATGTTTCAGAAATGTGTTCTTGGTAAAATTATATATTGACTGATGATTACATGTGTGAGCCTAATGCAAATGTATATGGTTGCAGTTAAAACCTATGGGGGTACTTGCTTGACGCGGACGTCAAGCTTTCCCAGGCCAGGAAGGGTGTAACCCCCCTGCAAATGGGGGTTCCCAAAAGACTTCCAGGAGCTTGCTTGAATGCTCCAAGCCTGAATGGTGTTTGGCGTTTAAGCCATTTATCAGTGAGTGTTTTTAGAACCTCTGGTACTGTCTCTTTAAGAGCTGTCTGCTTGCAGACATAATTAGTTTTATGGGGACTGTGTGTTCTTTGATTGAGTACCACTCGAGCTGCTGCCAATTCACTCCATTTTGCAGTCACCAGGAGTGCAAAGGAACCTATCTGAAAGATGTAACTGTTTGCCAGAAACCATTTAGAGTAATAATGAAATTACAGTGTGTCTAACCTGCTTTCTTTGCAGTCAGAACTGTGTCTCGCCTAGTTCCCCATTCTGGTTTTGAACTGCTGAACTGGACCAATCAGTGTGGGGCAAGCTAGCTCTAAAATGGTGCCTTGGACGAATCGAACTTGGACTCATAATCTGAGCCAGCCACAAGAGGATTGTATGGGCAGTGACTCTGGGAGATGTAGTTTAGACTTGGCCTTTTGGACCAACAGGAGCAGTCTATTGTGAGTGACAGCCAATCCAGTCAAGAACTGGGAGGAACTCAAAGGAAGTGCCCGGTTTTGTCTGTTGGAGTTTCAGTTGAGCTCTGGCAGTGAAGAAGGAAGGAGCCCTGTGCTTTTCAGTGTGCAGTTTTAGTCGGAAACGGTAAGGCCCAGAGTTCCGGTCTGCAGCTTGTGTAACTGCTTGTTAGGACTGAATCCGTCCTGTGAAGAGAATCAAAGGATATCTGAAGAGTAGAAACCAGGCTCACCCTGTAGAAGACTGGAGAAATTGCTGAATTGCACTCGGTCTGTCAGGAACTGAATCTGCTGTGTGTTCTCGGTATTGTGCAGTAATTGCGATCGGGATAGAGAAGCAGCCTGCCTGGTATAGTACTTTCTGTTTTACCATAGAAATGTGTGAAGAGGCTTGTGTACCTCAAGTGAATCGTGCTGCCATTAAAGGACTTTTGCCTGTTACTGTTCACCATATAAATGTATGAGGAGGCTTGGTTAGCTCAAGTGAATCCTGCTGCCATTAAAGGACTTTTGCCTGTTGCAGTTTGCCATATAAATGTGTGAGGAGTCTCGTGGAGCTCAAGAGTAACCCTGCTGACATTGAAGGACCCTATCTTGTTTGGAGGTCATGAGTACTAATTCAGGTCGCTCCCTGTTGAATTGCCACATTGAATCCAAATGGAATCACTGTACTGCTGACTGTTTAAACTAATTTTTCTTTTCTCTGTGGGAAAGGGCCCCTACCAGCTGCCACGGTTTGGACTAGCCACTAGGGCTTGGGTACCCAGGGACAGTAACTGGTAGGGATAGGCCTGTGCACAGAGCCATAGGTAGATGAGTAAAGTGATAAGCTAATTAACCTGATTTCCCCCTGTCCTTGTTATATTCCCCCTAAATAAATCCGAGCTGCTTGTTTCAGCAAAGTTATACTGCCTGAGGTATTTGTCTATGTTAAAGTATTGTACTGTGATTGTTGCACTGTATCTTATTTTACAGGAGGTCCCAGTGCCTGAACCAGCCCTGGGGGTAAGTGTATACTGTGAAGGTAATTCTGATATATTGTGTGGGCCACTAGTGGGAAGAAAGGGGGGTTGCAGTGTCCCAGAGGGCTGTGACCAAGTAAGTTTAACTATTGCAAACCCTGACCTCTGGGTGGAGGCACCCGCCATTGGATCCAGGCCCCTCAACCTGTTAGTGGCAAATCAGGCAGGGGTAGTAGCTCCTGGGATAGCGCCATCTAGGGGTTACAAGTCGAAAAGGTAAAAATACAGTGTTACAGTTACTGAATTAGAGGATAGCACAGCAAGGGAAGTATAGCCTAACACTAAGAGGGTAAATGGTAAAAATGGAAAAAAAATTATGTCGGGCGGAAACACGGAGACATAACTAGCTGCCCAATTACTCACGCCACAATTCCACAGCATATCTGTTTATTATTTCAAACTCAGTCAGTCTTT
Source organism: Neoceratodus forsteri (assembly GCA_016271365.2). Classification (NCBI taxonomy): domain Eukaryota; kingdom Metazoa; phylum Chordata; order Ceratodontiformes; family Ceratodontidae; genus Neoceratodus; species Neoceratodus forsteri. Next base: position 111,140,087 of record JADMNL010000028.1, read on the forward strand.
TATCAAGATTTACTCTCGCAATCCCAAAGGTCAAAAGGGTCAATAACAATATTATGCTCATGGTTCAATGAATCCACACATTGGTTTAACTATAGGGTTTAGAGGTATACTGGATGGCCCTTATCTGCCGACAATTTCTATGTTTCTATGGTATAGAAACTCATTCATACCAAAGCCTGAGTTAAGATATGGTATATACCCAATTAAACCAATGTGTTGCATCATTACACCATGCGCCTATTATAGATATAGACATTTTTGGGTTGCAGATATACATGAGGATAATTGAATGATGGAGTCTGGAATAATTATACAGATATATGGGACTATGGTGTGCATTAATGCTTTTCTGACATTCACATTTGTTTCTACTTTATTAAATAAGGTTTGTGACCATTCAGTATTGGAGGGGTAAAGACTGATAAAAATAATGAACAAGTTATGTCAAATCATTTTGAAGTAAAAATTGTGTATTTTGTGGGGACTTATCAATATGTTAGAAAAAAATGAAATGCTGTTCCACACAATCAACACAGTACCTTTACAGACACTTCATTTTTCAAGTCAGCAATTGCTAAAGGGTTATTTTTAGTGTGCCTCTGTGTCGCGGTGTTATTTTTCACTTTTTATTATGTTTGCTTGCACGCATGTGCAAGAAACATAGTGCCATCATCTGAGTTTTTCAGAGGTGTGTCAGCATCTTCCAGTTCAGTCAGTGTGTTTGCAGGCATGGTCACAGTTCTCCAATCACTGCTGAAGCTGTCTATGACAGCAGTTGAAAATGCAGTGGCATACAGTTGAAAGAGGGAGCTACGCTTCAGTGAGCAGCTCCTCCCCCACACACACACAGATCAACTGTGTCGGTTGCCTGATAGAATGGTGTAGTCTTGTCTAGCTTAGAGAGACAAGTCACACCTCATTACTTTAATAAACTGTTCCTGCCAAAGCAGAACCACCAAAATGTGTGAGTGTTAACAGTCCCTACACACGCCAGCTCTCCAAAGCACACCTTCATGGACTCCATGGGTTCTAATCCTCCCCCCAAAAAATACCTCAGCATTTGATGTGAAAACTTAGACTTCTTTGTATGTGTAATTCCAAGCATTTTCTCTTACTAGACTCTGTCAATGTGAACTCCTTGCTGCTAAAACCTATGCAAATGAACTTGAGCGTACTGTACTACCTGCAGCTGAAGCAAAGAACAGCCAAAATGCACAAAGGAGAACATACTGCTATGCATTTCAGCAGCAGCCAGTGGGGGAGGTTTTCATGACTGAAGCACTTTAATGCGCCTTTTAGTGCTGTCCTATACACACCCCTTGTGGTAATTCACTAAACTGCACACTTAGTCTGGTAATGCAGCTTCAAAATATTTTTTTCTCTGAATTGCCGTGAGCTGGCATTTAGATAGAATCACACAGCTCTTTCTCAAATCAGATGCTCAATGAAGTCACATCACCTTGTGACCCTAAACATCTTAGGGTTGGACATGTGCCCTAACAAAATAGCGAAAACTAGGTATAGAAAAAGAAAACACAAATTCAACCGTAGCTCACAATCGAATCCACCCTTTTCTCCGGTGAATCTGAAGCTGCCTAACAGCCCACCCCTGGGTGCTCATGCACTCCCTCCACCCGCACAACATATGGCCGATGGGGGTGCTGTTGCATTTTATTTCATAATTTCCTGATCCTGTTGCTGCCACCATACTGATACAGTAATACTTTTTATGGCTCGAAAACTGCCTGACATTAGCTGAATTATAAATGGTATCCCTGTTTGACGCTGTGGTGCGGAATATGTTGGTACTCAAATTGTAAGCCAAGTATTATGTGCAGATATGTTGTTATCGACTCATGTCACTTACCATTTTATACATCTATTGATTTTTTCAATTCACTTTGCTGACAAATGTTGATCGTAGGGATTCTGGTGTCACAATTCAGTTCAGCGACGGTAACATCTTAGTGCAGATGCTAAGTAACTGTTTTAAAATGCTGAAAAGTTAACAGCGATGAAAGTGCATGAACTTCTGTCTTCCGTGTCTGGAGCTGTAGTGGTGTTATTGGCAAGTGCATGTCCCTTTGCTCCAGATCTATCAGTGAGATGTCTATTCTGTGCAATGGACAGTGGCTGAATGTTATGAGCTGACAGTTTTCATTTAATTATCAACAGATAAATATTCAGGGCTTTGCAAATGCAACTTTGCTGGTAGCACAGTTTCATGCCCCAAGTGTCTCATCAGTTAGTGGTTATATCTTAACCGATGATCACAAAAGTATGAAAAGATTTGCGCTGAGTAATGTAAATGCTAGTCCACCTAAGCACCTTTAGGCTGCAAACATAATTTAAATGTATAGGGATTCTGGACTGGTGTATCACTCCTTGGCACAGCAATGGTTAATAAGTTTAAGCACATTCTCAGGACATTGTTTCACTTGGCCTCTCTCCCCACTACGATCCTGGTCACCTGAAATAAATCTGACATTTTAGTGTCTGTTTTACATCTTGGCTCAGTTAGGCAATCAGCGCTGTAAGAACATAAATGGACATATACATGGGGACTATAAGAACATGCCATGGGTGCTTCTGCCTTAGTCCAGCTGTGCAACATCAGCCTGAAGCTCAGGTAGAGCTTACTGTCTACCACTTTGTTCACCACCCCGCGTACCTGTACCATTTCACATCCCCCCCCCTGTTTTAGTCCAGCTGTAAGTACATCAGCCTGAAGCTCTGGTAGGGCTTACTGTCTACCACTTTGTTCACCCCCATGTACCTGCACCATTTCACATCCTCCCTTGATCTACAGTGAGTGGATCCCTCATTCATACGTCACATATGCACGCACAAAAAGAAAAAACGGTCTTCAAAAATTAAGATACATTTATTATGTTTGTTATGTTTGCTTGCACGCATGTGCAAGAAACATAGTGCCATCATCCGAGATTTCGGAGGTGTGTCACCCGCTCTTCCAATTCAATCAGTGTGTTGGCAGGCGCGGCCCCTGTAAGCCAATGCATGCTGGAGCTGTCTATGACAAGCTCCAAAATGCAGTGGCATACAGTTCAAAGGGGGAGTTACGCTTCAGTGAGCAGCGACAAGATATCGCTTGCTCATGCGCAGCTCCCACCCACACACACACGCACATGCAGGCATGCCCCCGCATGCACGCACACACTGTATAGCCGGGCGGGTGCCCAGTCCCTGCTACGTGCTGCTTCCCGCCCCCAAAACCTTTCCAAATGCCATGCTGGGTGTCCACCCCAGCGTGGCAACTCATATAGCTGGGGTGCCCAATCCCCTCGGCTCCACTGTCCTCACCCCTCGAGTACGGTGCTACGCTGGGAGCCCACCCCAGCATGGCAATCGATGTTTTGGGCAATGGGGTGCCTAACTCTCATCGGCTGAATGCCCCAACTCATCCTTGTGCTATGCTGGGAGCCCACCCAGCGTGGCAAACGCCCCCGTGGCCATTGGAAACAAAAAGAACACCTGTAAAGAAAAACGGTCCCAACGTAGTCTCCTGGCCCCTCCCACAACCCGCACCCACCCACTGCACACCCTGCCTCCCCACACCCCCCCTTACCCCATACTTACCTCTGGACCTTGGCGCAACGATCTTCGGTGGACCAGGAACATGTCTGCACTCTTCAAAGCCGACCGCGAACTGAGGAAATGCCGGTAAGCTGTATAATGGGCTAGATAGGGGGGTTTCAACTTTGTTGCATATCTCAGGCATTTGTTTTGGAATTTTTGCACCAAATTTTCAACATGGGGTTTATGGGACCCCTTCTCACGAATGATGTCACTGTCATGGCGTTATTCGGGCCCAAAGGGTGATTGCGCAGTCACTGCGCAAAATCACCTTTCGGGACCAATTAATGAAATGACACTGCCAGTATTCATAAGGTGGGCTCTCAAAAAGCCTATTTTGAAAATTTGGTGGAAAAATTTCAAAAAACGACTGTTTTAGGAGTGTGCGTTGTGCAGTTCCTATGCACGCTCGTAAGTTCGCAAATTTTCAATATTTTCACTCCAGATTTTCAACATTGACATTTTAATCACACTTTCTTATAAGTAGTACAGCTGTCATTTTTCACATCTCACCCAAAACGTGTTTCGGCTCATGTAGCGCACAATGGCGCAGTCGGTGTGCTAAATCAATGTACGGGACAAATTAAGAAAATCATAGTGACACTGTTCATGAGCAGAGGTCTTAAAATGGCTATGTTGAAAATTTGGTGAAAAAATTCCAAAAAATTACTGTTTTACGAGAGTGCATTGTGCATTTCCTACGTACGCTCATAAGTTAGCGAATTTTCAATATTTTCACTCCAGATTTTCAACATTGCCATTTTGCCACACCTCCTTATAGGCAGTATAGCTGTCATTTTTCACATCTTGCCCAACATGTGTTTCCACCCATGTAGCGCACAATGGCGCAGTCGATGTGCGAAATCAATGTATGGGACACATTAAGAAAATCACAGTGACACTGTTCATGAGCAGAGGTCTTAAAATGGCTATGTTGAAAATTTGGTGAAAACATTCCTAAAAATGACTGTTTTACGAGCGTGCATTGTGCAGTTCCTATGCATGCTCATAAGTTTGCAAATTTAATATTTTCACTCCAGATTTTCAACATTGCCATTTTATTACACTTCCTTATGAACAGTACATCTGCCATTTTTCATATGCTGCCCAAAATGTGTTTTGCACATGTAGCGCACAATGGTGCTGTTGGTGTGTGAAAGCAATGTTTGGGACAGATTAAGAAAATCACAGTTACACTGTTCATGAGCAGAGGTCTTAAAATGGCTATGTTGAAAATTTGGTGACAAAAGTCCATAAAATGACTGTGTTATTTTTTTTTTTTTTTTTTCTATTTATATTTTCTGCTCCAGCCGCCGGTAGCTCGGTATCATCTGCCGCTCACGCTCCCCCCCACATCAGCCTCGCACCCTTCCAATACCCCGTGGCTTACCCCCCACGGTGGGGCTGCGGCACTGGGGACACATGCCGCAGGCGTCGAACTAGGTCGGAGGGCTGGCCTGAGGGGGCTAATTGAAGCTGTGACCGGCTTCATCAAGGGCCCCGGCGGCATACTCCCATTTTTCCTTTTTCCGGAGGGGGCGCAATGACGCTGGAGCGCCCTGCCCGCCTCCAACGCACACACTGTTGAGGTCTGGTAGTCGCTACACCTGGTCTCCACCAGGAGTCACGCAGACCCCAAGCACTTCCCTATCTCCCCCTCGAGAAGGAGAGCAGTCCATAGGACGCCTATCCTTCCTCCCCCGGCCGTTCTCCAGTGACCCGAGTCCATTCCCCGAACCCGGTCGCCGTGTCGCAAGCGAAATCCGACCACTGTGCCGGGTGGGCCGCCTAAAATGACTTTGTTATGAGGAGCATTACAGTTTCCACGCACTGTAAGTTCATGACTTTGTAATATTTTAAGTCCAGATTTTCACCAGTGGCATTTTTCCATACTGCCTTATTTACAGTACAGCTGTCATTTTTCATAACTTGGCCAAAGTGTGTTTTCACACTTTCAGCGCAGAGATGCGTGGGTCGCTGTGGGAAATTATTGTTTGGGACAGATAAAGAAAATCACAGTGACACTGTTCATAATCGAGGCACCAAAATGCCTGAGTTGCCAATCTGCTGTAAAAAATCCCCAACTTAATTATATTACGGGTGTGGCTGTACAGTTTCTATGTACACTCATGACTTTACCATTTTTTAAATATTTTACTGCAGATTTACAACATTGCCATTTTTTACCTCCCCATGAACAGTACAGCTGTCATTTTTACATCCTGTTCGAATGTTTTTGCACCTTAGGCAAGAATGTCGAGTTGCTGTGCATAAGCAACTTTCGGCTAAGAAACTGATATTCCCCTGTTCATGAGGTGGTGTCACAAAAACCATGTTGAACATTTGGAGTGAAATACCAATGAATGCCTGAGGTATTAGGGTTTCCAACCATAACGCCTAACCCTGTAGAGAATGACAGGCATCAGGGTGTGACTTGGGATTCTTGCCTGTAATGCTCATACCATTCCACACCCTGCAGCCAGTGAGAAGCACTGAGGTATGCCTTGACTCTTCGCCCCAAAGTTCACCCCATTCTCCTATATCGCACCCATCCCACTGTATTTCCTAATGGAATGGGTGTGCATAAGGACCAAAGACCCAAGGAACACCGTGACACTTGCCAGTGTCTGCAGGGTTGGGTGTACTGAAATGGCGTGGCCGGTATGGCTGACGACTCAAAGGCACACCCCAATGCCTGTCACTCTCTGCAGGGTGGTGGTGGGGATGGCTTCAATTCAATACTTCACTGCCATTACTATTACGCAGCTCTGTAACTTCTACACTACCACTGCCAATGCCAGCAAGCAAACATTCGGCATTGACAAATGCTTGTTAACTACAGAGTAGTACAAAGAATAGACGTCTGTTTCCTCTCTCATGTCTTTTCTTTCCAGTTCCAAATCTTGCTGATTTATACGTTTAGTAGACCTACAAGCAATTACAAAGTGGAGGCAGAGCATGTCAATTGTGGGGGATGGTCTCTGAGGCACTCCACTTACCTGACATCATGGGTTGTGTACACCTGATAGATTGTCTGATGCACATGTGACTAATTTTGTGGACATCCCCTTCTGAGTGTCCCTGGTCACTTCTAGTCAGTTAAAATTGTGCATCTAACATAGGTTGTCGCACTTTCCAGAGCTCCAAAGCTTCAGAACCCAAAAGAACAACTACAAGGTAGGCGATCAGCTTTTACTATCTTATGTACATGCTCCTAGTCTGTAGACAGAATAGCCTTGTGTGCGCTTTTATCCTCGCTCGGATTCTCCAGATTTAAAGGAATCATAGCAAGACAGGAAAAAAAAAAATGCAATGCTGTTTTATCTATGTGTTTCTACAATTACAGGCACAATCCTCAAATCAGTCACATATATATTTATGATATTGCTCTGGGTTCCCCTTCCTAGCGGCCCCAGACTCTATTCTCTGGCCACTGATTTATTTATCGAGTGCTCTGGGTTCCCCTGCATAGCGGTCTCAGACACTTCCAATTCACTTCATTATATTGCTGATCTCCTATGCCACACTTAATGTGCCCTGGGAATTCTCTCAGCACTATTTATTAAAAATTTTTGCTCTGCTACTCCTACTCAGCAGTATCAGACAACCTATCCACAAAACAGCCTGGCTCCCACACAGTGATCAAGAAATTTATATTCCAACTCTAAGTGCTTGTCAATTTCAGTGCTTTCCTGGTTATCTGGCTTACTGGCTAGCTAAGTGCTATGGCCTGCTTGATTTCAAAGTACAGTTGTTATAATAACAGCTCTACTTTACAACTCTGCTGGGAGGCATATAACAAAGGCAGCTGTTTCTTTGCTCTGAAGCACAGCATGTGTGAATGACCACTGAAATAGTCTATGGCAGTTAAGTGCTACCTTTCTTAAAAACAGCCTTAAATATTGAGAAACAACTGCCACATTATAGAAATCAAAACCTTAACACTGCCGGCGCTACACCTGGGCACACCAGGGCACGTGCCCTGGTCAAAAAATGTTGTGCCCCGGTTCGTGCCCAGTGCTCAGGAAGTCCGAAAAACTTTTTTTCCCTGTTTGATTGCGCTTAACATAACGTCAGAGTTTCTTCCTTTGCAAGCTGCAACTTGCAACGGACCAAAAAGCCTTTTGCAGGCGTGAGTTCCCATCCAGGGCCACATTAGCCAGACAAATCATGCCCCAGTAGTAGTAATCAGTACTGGGAGAGAGTGAGAAGAAGCCCGGCACAGTGCACAGCAGAAGAAGAGAGCAGTGTAGCTGTGAATTTGATCGAGCCAGGAATGGGAAAAGCTAGACTCAGTGCTCCCAGATTTATGGGGTCCCCTGATTTCACGGATTTCATGTGCAAAAGGGTATAGATAAATGCCGAATCTTGCCATTTCAACAGAGATTCGGCTAAAGTGACAGGGAATTTGGCTGGGCTCACAGTGCTGGCATAGGAACGATGGAGGATACCTGGCTAAAAGCAATGCTAAGCTATGCCAGAGAGATGAGATGCTGTTAACTTGTTGCTAAGTGACCTGACTCATAGTGCAAGCATCAGCATTCTTAATCACTGCCCATTCCTGCACTGACTGACACACTGAAAAGCCCAAGCAAACTCCGGATTGGTTCACAGTAGTTATGAGGTGCTTTGATTTTTTTTGGCGGAATGACCATGGTGCCACTAATAAATCATGTGCCAAGCAGGAGTTGGTTCATTTAGTTTGTTCTCCCAGATCAGCTCCTACCGTGTGCAGCATCTCTGTGTCTCAGCGGTGGGAAACCATTTTCCGGTACTGTTACGGTAAAGTTGGGTACTAGTTTAGTTTGTTTTGTTGTTTCCTCATTAAAACCTTCTACATCAATGAACCAGGTCAGTGTCTAAGCTGTGCCCTTTGCCAAGAGGTTTAATGACAGTGGTGGTGGTTGTTAGGGGGATTTTGGCTACGAGTTTCTTGGGAAACACATGGATGGAGGGTAGCTAGTGCATCTGTAAAGCAGAATAGAAAACCCTGCATTTTAAAACAGTCTATGTGCTTCCAACTCGGGACTCAGTCACTGGACCAGAACTGCAGCTACTCAACTGCAGAGCCTTGCAGTGAATTTTCTGATTTAAGATCTCAGCTGCAAAATCTCTCTGTTGGGTAACATTTCTGAGAGGTAAGGGAGAGGCATGGTCAGTGGTGCTGCTCTCCACAGCTGAGGTGTCACAGAGTTGTAACAGAGCTCTGTTAAACCGTTTACTGGAACTTTAAATAAAAGTCTGACTTGCTCCTCAAGCAGTAGGCTTACAGTAGGCCTGTATTGGTGCAGTAACCTAAACTAAGTCATGCCACTGCCCGCTGCAGCGAGAGTCAGCCTACCCCGCTCGCAGCTCGCTCCCAAACAAACAAAAACTGTGGAAAGCAGAGCAACTTCCAACCGCCACCACTGCATGCAGATTTCTGTTGCGCTCCCCCATTTGTAATGCCATCCCCCGCACAGCTCGAGTCAAGCGCGACCCCCCCCAGCTCACTCCATAAATCAACATTGCAGCGACTTTGGATTGGAAGAGGCAGGCACTTATAAAACAAATAAATACATACAGTCATACAAGCCCCCTCCTGCCACAGATAAGCAAGCCAGCAATACATGTTTTTCTATCACTCGCTCCCCTCCTTCCCAGTTATTTGCAGCCTGCATTTATGGGTCGTCTGGGGCCAGGCAGCTCACTCTAGGGACAGGGTTTGTTGGGTTTTTCATTTTGAGTCTGGGACACAGTGGGACTGATCCGCAGGCCAGATTAGCTGCTTACGTGATTGATAGAGGAGCTGCTGAGCCAGGAGTTTGCCTTTGGTGTCCAACCAAGACACAAAAAGGCAAAGCAAAGCTCCTGGCTCCACGCGGCTCCTCCTATCAATCACGCAGCAGCAGCCTAGTCGCAACACGTACCGGATCACTCAGTCCCACTGTGTCCCAGACTCAAAATGAAAAACCCAGCAAACCCTGTCCCTAGAGCTGAGCCGCATACCTCTCAACCTCTTGCCTCTTAAATCAGGGACAGGGCTTAAAAAAATCAGGGAAAAAGACCCCAAATCAGGGACACATCTTAAAAACTGGTAATATTCATCCAGAAAGCTGACAGAATAAAGGAATTAGTGTAGGATGCATTTTGTGAAGAACAAGTAGTCTGTAACTTTAATGTTTGACATTATTTTGTGCTTACAATCTCCATTGTTCAGTCATAAAACCATAAATTTTATGAGGGACAGAGGAAAGATCTGAGACAAAATCAGGGACATTCCTGAAAATCAGGGACAATTGAGAGGTATGCTGAGCCGCCCGGCTCTGGACGCCATAAATGCAGGCTGCAAATAACCGGGAGGGAGGGGAGCGAGTGATAGAAACATGTATTGCTGTCTTGCTTATCTGTGGCAGGAGGGGGCTTGTATGACTGTATGTATTTATTTGTTTTATAAGTGCCTCTTCCAATCCAAAGTTGCTGCAGCGTTGATTTATGGAGTGAGCTGGGTGGGGGGGTCGCAACAGAGATGGGCACGCAGGAATTTGCACGTATGATTTTACATTCTGGTTCCTATGGGTGCCCTGGCTTCCAACTGTGGTGCCCACCCAGTGCCCTGGTAACCAACAGAAGCTGGAGCCACCACTGCTTAATAACGGTAAGACAACACTCGGATGTCTTCAATTAGGAAACATAGAATTATTATGGCTATTTTTCAATCCAGAATGAAAGCTATCCATTGAAATATTTATTTTCAGGATTAAATGTCACATACTGTATGTACGAAATGACTTCTTAACTGAACAAAGCATGGGGAGGCTAGGAAACTGTGCCCAGGGTTGGCGGAGAAAGGAAGGTGTGACTGTGAGGATGACAGTGGGACGCTGAGGAAATGAGGTACGGGGTGTAGTTGGGTTCTTTTGTAGGGGTTAGAAGTGTGCAGGTGGGGGGGGAACGGTACATTGAGGGTTACATAGAAACATAGAAACATAGAATTTGACGGCAGATAAGGACCGCTTGGCCCACCCAGTCTGCCCATTTCCCTACCTGATGGATAAGCTGCAGGTCCTAGTTAACCAGCAGCCTACTTCTTCCTACCCCCAACCCCTAGAATTGCCTTATGACTGTCCCATGCATGCTTGAATTCCACCACTGTTTTTGACTCCACAACCTCCTCTGGAAGGCCGCTCCATACATCCACAACCTCTCTGTGAAAAAATACTTCCTTAAATTACCTCTGAGCTGCTCTCTTCTATCTTCAAATTGTGCCCCTTGTTCTTGCACACATTCTTTTTGAAAGATGCTACCTCTTGGACTTTGTTGATTCCCTTGAGGTACTTGAAAGTTTCTATCATGTCTCCCTCTCCTCCTTTCCTCGAGGCTATACATATTAAGCTCCTTAGTCCTCTTCATATGTTCCGTGCAGACCCTGCACCATTTTAGTTGCCTCCTCTGGACAGCTTCCATCCTGTCTATGTCTTATGAGATTGGTCTCCAGAACTGCACGTAGTACTCCAGATGGGGTCTCACTAGCTGTCTGTACAGAGGGATAATAACTTCCTGTTTTCTACTGGTGATGCCTCTTCCTATGCATCCCAGTATCCTCCCAGCCCTCCTTGCTGCCCTCTCACATTGCTTTCCCACCTTTAGGTCATCTGATATGACTATCCCCAGGTCCCTTTCCATTTTTGCTGTTGTTAGTATCTCACCCCCCATTGTGTACTCTTCCCCTGGGTTTTTGTTTCCCAGGTGCATTACCTTGCACTTCTTAGCATTGAATCTAAGCTGCCATACATTTGACCATTCCTCTAACCTGCCAAGTCCCTTCTCATCCTTTCCACTCCAATTTGTGCATCAACTCTGTTGCAGATCTTTGTGTCATCTGCAAGAGACATACTTTTCCTTCCAGTCCCTCTGCAATGTCGCTTATAAAGACATTGAAGAGGACCGGTCCTAATACTGAACTCCGGTAACCCACTACTAACCCCCTTTTTCAGAGTGGGACTCATTTACTATTACTCTCTGTGTCCTATTCTCCAGCCAATTCTTTACCCAGACTGTCACCTTGGGACCCACTCCCAGGCTGGCTAACTTGTATATTAATCTTTGTGTGGGACTGTGTCAAATGCCTTGCTAAAGTCTAGGTAGGCCATGTCCACAGCCCTCCCTAATCAACTACTTTGGTCACCCAGTCAAAGAAATCTATCAGATTTGTCTGGCATGACCTTCCCGCCAGAATCCATGCTGCCTTGGGTCCCAGCCCCTCGGCCTCTAGATACTCAACAATTCTTTCCTTCAGAAGTGATTCCATCATTTTCCCTACCACTGAGGTTAAACTAACAGGTCTGTAGTTTCCTGCTTCTGCCTTGCTCCCACTTTTGTGAAGGGAATCACATTTGCCCTCCTCCAGTCCTCGGTACCACCCCATCCTCCCATGATTTGTTAAAGAGGGTAGTCAGGTGTCACTAGTTCTACCCTTAGTTCTTTTAGAATTCTGGATGAATCTCATCAGGCCCCATTGCTTTGTCCACCTTCAGTTTTAAGAGTTCTTTCAGAACCCTTTCTTCTGTAAATGGGCTGGTATCAACTTCTGTATCCAGAGTGTTTCTACTGTTTGTTTTAGGTACTTCCCTCTTCCTTTGTAAATACTGAGCAAAATATTTTTTAGTATCTCTGCCTTTTCACAGTCACCCTCTGCCCACCCTCCCTCCCCTTTACTAAGCCTCACTATCCTCCTTGGTCTTACTTTACCCCCTGATGTACCTATAAAAGGTTTCATCCTCTTAACTGAGTTGGCTATCTTTTCCTCGGTTTGGGCCTTTGCTGTTCTGACTGCCTCCCAGCTTCTTTGCTTTAACTGATACAGTTCTCTGTCCTGTTCCTTCTGATTCCTTGTACTTCCTGAATGCTTTCTTTTCTCTTGAACCTTCAATGCCACTTCCTTTGAGAACCATAGTGGTTTTTACCTCATTTCGTTTGTTTATTTGCTTTACACAAAGGCTTGTTACTCTGTGATGGTAGTTTTATTATTCCTCATTGTTCTTCCACCCTCCTTCCTGCCCATTTGCTAGTGCATCTCTTAGGCACTCACCCATTTTGACAAAATCAGCCCTCCTAAAATCCAGTACCTTTGTCTTTGTATGGCTTGACTCTATTGCTGTGTTTATTGTGAACCATACTGTTCGATGGTCGCTAGTTCCCAGATGGCTACCCACTTCTACATCTGTGATCCTCTCTTCATCTCCGTTTGAGAGAACCAGGTCTAAGATTGTTCCTCTCGAGTGGGTTCCAATACTAGTTGTCTAAGGCATGTTCCCTGTAGGCATCTAGAATAACCCCACTTAGAAGTGGCTGCTGCAACTGCACTCCAGTTAACATCTGCATATTCAGATCACCCATCAGCAATATCTCCCTTTTTCTGCCATACTAGTATGCTTTCTATCATTCCTTGTCCATTTCCTCCCCTGAGAAGGGGTCTGTATCAACCCCTGTGCGATTGTGGTGCCATTGCGGTCTCCAAATTTACCCACAGTGCTTCTTCTCCTCCTGTTTACCCTTTTGTTCTGTTGCTTTGATTCTTCCCTATGTAAAGAGCTACTCCTCCTCCTCTTTTACCCTCCCTGTCCCTCCTGTAGATAGTGTATCCTGGTATGTTTACATCCCAGTCATGGTTCTGTGTGACCATGTTTCTGTGACTGTCACGATATCCAGATGTTCCTCCTCCATCAAGGCCACTAATTCAGGAAGCTTGTTACTCAGACTATGGGCATTGGTACTCATTGCTCTCCATTTTTTGATGGCTTTACTTTCTGTTGCAGCATCCCCACTGACCTTTCTACTTCTGTCTTTTTCCATTTAGTACCCTGTTTTGTAGGGAGAGGCTGGGATTTTCTGCTGCTTATCAGTGCCTCCCCCCTTGACTAGTTTAAAAGCTTGCCAATGAAGCATTTAAACCGATTGCTCAAAAGACTTGTTCCCTTCCTGGACAGATGCAGACCATCCTGCCAGTATAGGCTGGTGTCCCTCCAGGTGGAACCCCAGTCCCCAATGAAGCCAATCCTCTGTGCTCCACACCATTTTTTCAACCACTCATTAAACTGAGTTAGGACCAGTAAAAGTCTCTCTCAGACGCTATGTTTCTCTGACACATTCTTATACATATTGAGCGTGTTCATCAGACTTCAGCAACTTCAATCCATATAAATCAGTGGCCATGGTTACATATTTCATATTTCTTTGCAACTTTGGTGTATGATTTCTAAATGTCATTAATACATTCACAACAAAATGCCCGTGCCTGTGTCTGTGTCTGTAGGTATTCAGCCCAGGTGTGCAAAATATGTATACAACTCTTGCTTTTCTACTTTCGGTGAAGAAGTTGTACTATTTTCCCACGTTCATTTACATCACATTGTGGTTTACATACTGACTGCTCATAAGAATTATTTAATAAAGTCAAAAATTCTGAATATAAGAAAATCTATTACTCACGCCACAATCCCCTAGCATATTTATTTATTATTTCAAACTCAGTCATCCTTTTATCAAGACTTGCTCCCTCAACCCCGAAGGTCAACAGGGTCAATATCAATAATATGCTCATGGATCAATGCTTCAGCACATTTGTTTAAGTATAGGGTTTTAGGGTTCACTGCATGGCTCTCATAACCCTTATCTGCGGACAATTTCTATGTTTCCATGGTATTGAAAATCATTCATGCCTACTCCTAACTTAACATATATGCACATTTAAACCCATGTCTTGAATCATTACACCATGACCATATTATAGACAGACATTTTTCTAGTTTCGGAAGCAAATCAAGATAAATGAATGCTGGAGTCTGAAATATGTATACAGATATATGGGATTACGGCGTGAGTTATTGATTTTTCTAGTAAAGAGTAGTACAAAGACTTGATGTTTCTTTTATCAAGATTTGCTCCCGCAACCCCGAAGATCAAATGACAGTATTATAAATGTAGACATTTTTTGGGTTGCAGAAGCAAATCAAGACAAATGACTGATGGACTCTGGAATAACTATACAGATATGTGGGATTATGTCGCGAGTTGCTGACTTTCTTCATTTCACATTTTTTGCTACTTCATTAATTAGTTGCTTATGACCATTCAGTATTTGAGTATTCAAGGCTGAAACAAATACATTAAATATAATGACAAATCATTTTTAAGTAAAAATTATGAATTTTGCAGGGAATTAACAATATATTCAAAACATTAAATGCAGTTTTTTTTTAACTACAAAGAATTGACATCTGTTTAATTTCAGATGTCTTATTTTTACTGTTCATGTGTCACTCTGTTGATTTTTTTAATAAACAGTACTACTTTATGTTCATTTCTGATTACTGTATTTGCAACTTTATAATGAAGCTCTCTTCCAGAAAGACGATTTCAGGACAGAAGGGCAAGAAGGGGGATCGTGAAAACACATTCTGCGTCAAAATTTAACTCTAAAGAAGCAGCACTGCATGTACATCGAGAAAACATAATTTACTCAAAATCATGACGAAATCATGTGGGTACCACTGACATTAAAGCTTAGCTGCGTAGCTCCAATCTATGCAGTGTCTCTCTATGATCACCCTTCTTCTTTCCCAAAATCAACCTGATAAATTACATATAATGGCAAATCCTTTCTAAGTAAAAATTATGAATTTTGAGGGGAACTAACAATATCTTCACAACATAAAATGCTGCTCAACTAAATTAACACTCTCCCTTTACAGTAACCTCATTTTTCAAGTGCACAATACCTAAAGGGTTATTTTTACTGTGCCTCTGTGTTCTGGTGCTTTTTTTCCCCTCTTTTTTCATAAAGAGTTCTACAAAGAATTGATGTCAATTTCCTTTTAGATGTCTTTTATTTTTATTGTTTTACAGCAACCTCATTTTTCAAGTGCACAATACCTAAAGGGTTATTTTTAATGTGCCTATTTGTTCCGGTGCTTTTTTTCCTTTTTATCATGTTGCTTGCATGCATGTGCAAGAAACATTGTGCCATCATCTGAGTTTTCGGAGGTGTGGCACCAGTCTTCCAATTCAGTCAGTGTGTTTGCAGGCACGGCCCCAGTTCCCCAATCACTGCTGCAGCTGTTTATGACAGTAGTTGAAAATGCAGTGGTCATACAGTTGAAAGGGAGAGCTCCGCTTCAGTGAGCAGAGCTCCCCCTTCCACACACACACACACGCATACTGCGTGCTCATGGGGTCTTCCCCACACTTGTACAGCTGACAGGGTGCTCAATCCCTGTCGGCTGCACGCCTCCAAAGATTCCAGGTGCCATGCTGGGAGCCCACCCAGCCTGGCAAATGATGTTACAATGGCGAAGGTGCCTAATCCCTGTCGGCTGCACTCTCCCCCAAAGCATCCAGGTGCCACGGTGGGAGCCCAACCCAGCCTGGCAAAATGATGTTATGGCTGATGGGGGTGCCCAATCCCTCATTGGCTCCAGCCCTCCCAACAGCCTTCCAGCTGCCATGCTGGGAGCCCACCCCAGTGTGGCAAACGTCCCTCGTAGTCTTATTAAAAAAACCCTGTAAATAACAAAAACTGTCCCTCGGCACTTCTCCCTTGCCACTCCCACAACCTGCACCCACCCACTGCACACCCTGCCTCCCCACACCCCCCTTCACCCCATACTTACCTCCGGACCTCGGCGCGACGATCTTCGGTAGACTGGAAGCACGTCTGCACTCTTCAAAGCCGACTGCGAACTGAGGAAATGCCGGTAAGCTGTATAATGGGATAGATAGGGTTTTTTCAACTTTGCTGCACATCTCAGGCATTTTTTTGAATTTTGACACCAAATTTTCAACATGGGGTTTTTGGGACCCCTCCTCATGAATTCTGTCACTTTCATTGCATTAATCGGCCCGAAAGGGTAATTTCGTGGTCACTGCACAAAATCACCTTTCGGGACCGAGTAACAAAACGACAGTGCCAGTGTTCATAAGGTGGGCTCTCAAAAAGCCTATGTTACAAATTTGGTGAAAAAAATTCCTAAAAATATTGTTTAATCTAGGGCATGCAGCAGTTCCTCATAAAGTTCGCAATTTTAATATTTGTATCTATATTTTACATTGCCATTTTACCACACCTCCTTATGAGCAGTACAGCTGTCATTTTTCACATCTCGCCCAAAATGTGTATCCGCATGTAGCACACAATGGCACAGTCGGTGTGCGAAATCAATGTATGGGACACATTAAGAAAATTACAGTGACACTATTCATGAGTAGAGGTCTTAAAATGGCTATGTTGAAAATTTGGTGAAAAAATTCCTTAAAATGACTGTTTTACGAAGCGGCATTGTGCAGTTCCTATGCACGCTCGTAAGTTCGCAAATTTTTAATATTATCGCTCCATATTTTCAACATTGCTATTTTACCACACCCCCTTATGAGCGGTACAGCTGTCATTTATCACATGTCACCCAAAATGCGTTTCCGTGCATGTAGCGCACAATGGCGCAGTCGGTGTGCGCAATCAATGTTTGGGAGAGATTAAGAAAATCACAGTGACACTGTTCATGAGCAGAGGTCTTATAATAGCTATGTTGAAAATATGGTGAAAAAATTCCCCAAAATGACTGTTTTAGGAGCATTTGTTGCGCTGATCCTATGCACACTCGTAAGTTTGTGAATTTTCAATATTTTCACTCCAGATTTTCAACACTGCCATTTTACCACACCTCCTTATGAGAAGTACAGCTGTAATTTTTCACATCTCGCCCAAAACATGTTTCTGCCCATGTAGCGTATAATAGCGCAGTCGGTGTGCTAAATCAATGTATGGGACACATTAAGAAAATCACAGTGACACTGTTCATGAACAGAGGTCCTAAAATGGCTATTTTGAAAATTTGGTGAAAAAATTCCTAAAAATGACTGTTTTATGAGCGCATCAGTAGCAGTTCCTACGTACGCTTGTACGTTTGCAAATTTTTAATATTTGCACTCCAGATTTTCAACATTGTCATTTCACCATACCTCCTTATGAGCAGTACAGCTGCCATTTTCCACATGTCACCCCAAATGTGTTTCCGTGCATGTAGCGCACAATGGCGCATTCGGTGTGCGTAATCAATGTTTGGGACAGATTAAGAAAATCACAGTGACACTGTTCATGAGCAGAGATCTTAAAATGGCTATGTTGAAAATTTGGTGAAAAATTTCCCTTCAGACGTTCTACAATGTTACTAATGAAGACATTGAACAGCACTGGCCCCAGGACCGATCCCTGCAGCACCCCACTGGTCACCCCCTCTCCCTAGACTGCACCACATTTACCACCACTCTCTGCCTCCTGTCTGTTAGCCGGTTTCTAACCCAGTTTACCACCCTTTCCCCCACGCTCAGCCTACCCAGCTAATTTATCAGCTTCCTATGTAGGATGGTGTCAAAGGCTTTGCTGAAATCAAGGTAAGCGTTGTCCACTGCCCCACCCTGATTCACTTCCTTTGTCACCCAGTCAAACAAATCAACCAAATTTATCTAACATGATGTCCCCACTGTGAATCCATGTTGTCTATGGTACTGGGCTCCGATGGCTACTAGATGCCCCACTATCCTTTCTTTAAGCAATGTCTCCATGAACTTTCCCACTACTGAGGTGAGGCTGAACGGCCTATTGTTTCCCGCCTCGTCCCTGCTGCCAGACTTGTCTAGAGGGACCACATGTGCCCTCCTGCAATTCACTCGTGATGAATGACTCAGTGGACATGGCTGCCAGAGGTACTGCTATCTCCCTTCGCAGTTCTCTTAATATCCTTGGGCGTATGCCATCTGGTTCCATCGCTTTGTCCACCTTCAATTTAGTGAGCTCCTGCAGGACTCTTTTGCCTTTGAATGGACTACTGTCCACCTCTTCACCCCCTTGGCAAATGCTGTACTGTTGTGGCCCTTGCTCCTCCCACTCTTCTCTGAATACTGAACGGAAAGACACAGTGGATGTCTTGGGAGGAAGGCATGGAACTATGACTTCCAAATACCTAAACAGCACATACAAGCAAGCAACATTCGGCATTGACAAATGCTTGTTTTGTTGGTCATTTAGAGGGCTCTGTTAGTTGATAAACATGGCTGCTGTGGAATACTGTAAGTCGATCAGCTGTTTGAATTTTCCTAACCCAATCTGTGAAAGTAGTTTGGATAACTGCAGGGATGTTGATTCAGGGAAGGGAAGCAAAAATTGGCATTTTAGGAGACAGACTGACAGGTCAGCGCTACACACAGCCGTCTGTAATGGAAAACTGCACCATGGTTATCCATGTGTAACAAAAAAAGGGGATCAACAGTAATTATAATGTTTCTTTTTTGCAGTAAACTGGCACATCACTTTAAAGAGAATCCTTGTAAATGGTTCTAAAGCTAATTTAAAATGGAAAAAACATGCAAGAGCATGCAAAACTAGGGAGTGTTCAGCAGGTGACCACAGCGGTGGAACCACCACCACAGCACCCAATGAAAGAAGCAGATTTTGAAAGAAATTTATAGATCACTAATGTGATTTTAGCCAATCAGTGTGCAGAGCCACTGTACCTCTTATTCTGAATATAGTACGCTGTCATGCAGGAGCGCTAGGAGGGCGCACACCACTTTGGGGCCGTAGGGAGGACAGCACAATAAAACAAAACAAGCATTTGTCAATGCCGAATGTTGTCTTGCTGGCATTGGCATTGGTAGTGCAGGAGCTGGAGAGATGCATACTAGGAATGACAGTGAAGTATTGAACTGAAGCCAACCCCAACCCCCCACCCCGGAGAGACCGACAGGCATTGGGGTGTGCCTCTGGGTCATCGGCAATAATGCTCACGCCATTTCACCTCACCCTACCCTGCAGATACTGACAAGTGTCGTGGTGTGCCTTGGGGTCTGCAGGCCTTACGTGCACCCCATTCCATAAGGAAATATGCCGAGATGGGTTCAGTATAGGAGAACAGGGTGAACTTTTGAGCCAAAGACGCCAAGGCATACCTCAATGCCTGTCACTGGCTGCAGGGTGGGGATGGAATGGCGTGAGCATTACAGCCGACGATCCCAAGTCACACCTCTGATGCCTGTCAGTCTCTACAGGGTGGGGCGTTATGGTTGGAAACCCTAACGCCCCAGGTGTTTGTTGGTATTTCACTCCAAATTTTCAACATGGGCTTTTTGTGACCCCACCTCATGAACAGTGGCACTATCAGTTTGTTAGCGGAAAGGTGATTTTGCACAGCAACTGCACCATTTGGTACCACAGGCACGAAAACACTTTTTGGGCAGGATGTGAAAAATGACAGATGTACTGTTCATGAGGAGGTATAAAAAAATGGCAGTGTTGAAAATCTGGAGTAAAAATATAAAAAACTGGTGAAGTCACCAGCGTGCAACGAAACTGCGCAATGCACGCCTGTAACGCAGTTATTTTTGGGATTTTTTTTTAAACTTTCTTTATTTTGTCATTTTTTTTCACAAAATCAATACAACAGACAACAGTACTGACATACCTAAAAAATATTTACAATAAACTAAACATAGACAAAACAAAGGGCACTTATTCTACAGTTTATCAGTATTTAGCTTATAGTCTTGGGAGGGTAAAAGCAGGGAAGGAGGGAGGGAAAAGGGGAACGCTGGGGAGGTATTGGGGCACCAGGGGAAAAGAGGGGGAGGGGAAGCAACAGGAAAGGGACATGGCAGACAGAACTGATGGAAGCCAAAGGGGTATCATTTATAACAGTTAATCATATTTCCTTTTGACAGTAATCATTTTTAGATTTTTTTTAACCACATTTTCAACATAGGCATTTTGGGACCTTCCCTCATGAACAGTGGCACTGTGATTTTGTTAATCTGTCCCAAAAGTTGATTTCCCACAGTGACTGCTCCATTGTGTGCCACAGGTGCGAAAACACATTTAGGGTAGGATGTGAAAAATGACAGCTGTACTGTTCATTAGAAGGTGTGAAAATGGCAATGTTGAAAACCTGGAGTAAAATATAAAAATTGTCGAGTTACTGAGCGTGCGTGGAAACTGCATAAAACTTGATCTTTTGACAAATTTCGTCAATATGAGCTTTTGGGATCGCACCTCATGAACAGTGGGCACTGTCGCTTTGTTATTCGGTCCCGAAAGGTGATTCTGCGCAATCACCACAAAATCACTTTTTGGGACACAGTAACAAGATGACAGTGCATGTGTTCATGAGATGTGGTCCCAAGAACCCCATGTTGAAAATCTGGTACCAAAATTCCTAAAAATGGCTACGATATCCACTTAAGTTGAACCCCCTTTGCCTGCCATTATAAAGCATACTGCATTTTGTTCAGTTCCTGGTTGGCTTTTGAAGAGTTCAGACGTGTTCCTGCTCCACAGAAGATTGCAGTGCCACCTCTGGAGGCAAGTATGGGGAGGGGGGCGGGTGAGCAGAGGGGGGTGCAGGTTGGGGAAGTGGTCATGGCAGTATGACGAGGGACCGCTCCCCCACAGGTTAAAAAAAAAAAAAAAAAGGAAACCGACTTAGGGGAAGGTTTTCTTTATTTACAGGTAAAAAAGTACAGTTATGTAAGAACTTACCATAACAGTAGATCTTCAAGAAAGGCTCTTGCAGTAGGTAATTACATATAGGACTGATGCCAGCAGGTGTCAGGACCCCACAGAAAAATTTCTAGCTTGCAGTCTCTGGCGGGGGACCGCCCCCACGTCAGGTGACTGACATCAGTATAAAGGGGCGGTCCCCCACGCTCACCTTCCAGTTTTTTCCCGCCAAAGGCCAAAAGGCGAGACGAGAGAAGCGGTTCAAACAACATGAAGTCTTGCTATATTATGACTATTGCAGTTTGTCCCACCATTAGAACTGCTCCGGAGGTGAAAGAGTTAACTTCCATGCCAGGCATGGAACTTGGAGCGCGAGCTCAGTTAGAAAAGCTCTGTCTGGATGATTTCAAACTGAAACTGTCAGATTCTTTACTCCGCCTCACTGAACAGTCGCTCCGGAGATTCCTCCTACTGCTCAGTTCATTTCTCGGTTTAAAACAGTTTTTCTCGGTTAAATTCAACCGCGATTATTATTATTTTAACCGCAAACCAATTGGTTCAAGCTCTGTCTGTGGTATTGTAAGTAATAGACAGGTTTATTCTGTGTGGAACTTGTAAATGTTTATCGGTTCAGTTCGAACCGATCAGGTTGTTTTAAAACTTTATTCTCAAGCATTTAAAAGCTTTTAGAGTGCGGTTCCCGGTTCTTATTGGTTCTAAAAAAAACGGATTTCATTACGGTTTTTTCCACGACCCATGACACGGTTGGGAACCGATAAGGGTGTCTTGCCTGGCACTGCCGGAAAAAGGGCAAGTTTTTGGTTAGGCTGGCATTATGTCTGAGAAACCCAAAAGAAAAACTGGGCCCACTGGGTTTCAGCACTGTAGTGTCTGTGGGGAAGTCTTTGCCAAGGCTGACCCACACACCACATGTGTTTATTGTCTGGGGTTTGACCACCTCAATGCAGACTGCCAGATTTGTAAGAATTTCCCTGCAGCTACCCTAGATAAGATAGTTGGTAGGCTCAGGGAACGAGAGGCCAAAAAGTCCGCTGACCTGGATGGCCAGCCCAGTTCGCTGCCAACCGAACCAGAGGGAGTGCCCTCTGACCAGGGTGAGACTTCCTCGGGCCAACGTAAAGCTGACTCTGAGGAGCCAGTTCCAGCAAAGAAAACTAGAAAATCAGCAGGTGTGGAGTCAAAAATTCCTTCTCCAACTGCTGCAGAGATAGCTAAAGCAATCCAAATTGTCCAGTCACTTTCTCCGGTTCTATCCGAACCGCCACTATCTGGCAAAAGGTCGGTTCGGCCGGTTCCACCGGTTCAAGAATATGATATAGAGGAGTTTTATGAACCAGAGGAGGGAGAGGATGATTATGAACAGTGTGAATGTGACTTTGAGAGTCTGGATGTGCCCATTGAACCGGACATCTCCCCAGACAGACCTTGAGAATCTCCCCCTAGGCTTTCTGAGTCCCCTTCTCATTTTCTGTTTTATAAAAAAGTTGCTGAAACCCTCCAGCTCCCATTGGAGGAAGCTGTGATGAGCAAGAGGAACCTGACTTTGTGGAAATGATGGATATCCCAGAGTCCAGGAGATTGTCTATTCCTTTACATAAATCATTTAGGAAACAAACAATAAAAAATTTAAAAGCTCCTAATTCTGTGCCTCCTGTGGACAAAAGATGGACAGGAGGTACACTTTGTCAGGTCCTGATACAGAATTTCTTTCACAGCAATGCAGCCATGTTGGGGTAGTTCAGGCTGCAGCCTGTGATAAGGCTAATATTCCCCTGGCTTCACATCCTCCTGACAAGGACTCCAGGAAGATTGATGCCATGGCTAAAAAACAATACATGGCAGCGTCCTTGGGACTCAGACAAGTAATTTATATGGCTTATGTGGCAAGATACCAAAAATCTAGATGGGATACTGTCATGGCTTTAGCCAAACAGGACCCTGGCCAGCTTGCCAAGGAGCTGGAGCAGGTGGCTGCTGATGGTATTGAGGCATCCAAGGTGCAATTCCATGCTGCAGTGGATTCTAATGATGTATCCTCTAGAGTCATGGCTACATCTGTGGCCTTTCGTAGATTGGCTTGGCTCAGGTGTACTAGTTTGTCACAGGATACCCAGGCTAAGGCTATGGATTTTCCTAGGGTGGGAAATTTCTGTTTGGAGAGCAGACAGAGAATTATATGAAGAAATGGATGAATATAGAACCACTTATAGGAGGGCACAAGCCAAGGAGCTGTCACCCCTCAGAGGCAGCCCCGGGGTAGAGGCAGGCCTTTTCACCAAACCCAGGCATCCTCTTTGGCTTATGCTCAGAGGGGGTTCTTCAGAGGGAGAGGCAGACGGGGTGCAAGCAGGCCTGCTCCCACCCTCAGCCTAAAGCCCTGCCAAACAGGCACCCTGATGGGGTGCCCAGGGCCGGTTCTCCATTACCTGTAGGGGGCAGGCTGGCTTACTTCGTCCAGGACTGGGAGTCTTTAACATCAGACAAGTGGGTCCTGGAAGTAGTAAGCCAGGGTCTGGTTCTCAGCTTCAAAAAATGTCCAAAGATGAGAATCAGATCTTTCCCACCTGCAAATCCTTCTAGAGACTTTTGCTTTGGAAACAGAAGTCTCAACCTCCTGGCTCTCAGAGCTGTAGAAAGGGTTTTCCCCACAACAGGGCAAGGGTCTGTACTCCAGGTACTTGCTTACCCCAAAAAGACAGGAGAATGGCGGCCCATTCTGGACCTAAGATATCTGAACAAGCACCTTTTAAAACCAAAATTCAAAATGGTGACTCTGGCAATGATTTTACCTTCTCTAAGGCCAGGGGACTGGCTAGCTTCCCTGGACCTCAAGGATGCCTACTTCCATGTTCTTATCAGAAGCTCCCACCAAAAGTACCTCAGATTCGAACTGCCCTCAGGCCATTACCAGTTCAGAGCAATGCCCGTCGGCCTTACCTCTGCCCCAAGAGTATTCACAAAATGCCTGGCAGTAGCAGTTGCTCATTTAAGAAGGCAAAAGATTGCCATCTTTCCCTACCTAGACGACTGGCTCATTGTGGGTCAGTCTCCAGACCAGGTCAAATCACACCTGCAAGTTACCCAGCAGCTGCTTACCTCTCTGGGCTTCTCTCAATCTTCCAAAGTCACTTTCTGAACCTGTCCAGGTACTCACCTTTATAGGTGCAGAACTGGACACAAAGCAGGCCAGAGCCTTCCTTCCCCTAGAAAGGGTAAGGAACCTGGTGGCCCTGGCTTTCTCCTTCACTCTGCAGGTCCCTCGACCAGCAAGGCATTTTCTACAGCTCCTAGGACACATGGCTGCTTCCACAGCTGTAGTGCAAGGAGCAAGATTTCAGATGAGGGACATTCAGTTCCATTTGAGAGCCTTTTGGTCTCAAAGAAAAGATCCCCTATCCAAGTTGATCCCAGTGACTCGAACCCTGATCCAGGCCCTTCAGTGGTGGCAGGATCAGAGCAATCTGAGACAAGGGGTCCCCTTCATCCCTCTATCTCACTCCTTGACCCTTACTACAGATGCGTCCCTTTTGGGATGGGGAGCTCACATGGGCGACCTCTCCACCCAGGGATTGTGGTCCCCTCAGGAATCTCTGCTCCACATCAATCTGTTGGAACTCAGAGCTGTTTTTCTAGCACTTCAGGTTTTTTCTGCATCTGTTCAGAACAAAGTGGTACAGGTCAGAACAGACAACACCACTACAATGTGGTACATCAACAAACAAGGGGGCACTCGGTCTTCGGCCTGTGCACCGAGGCAATGAAGTTGTGGTCTCTGGCTTATTCCCTGAACACTTCCCTCATAGCAGTTCACCTCCCAGGCAAGGACAATGTCCTGGCAGATGCTCTCAGCAGGATTTCCCAGGGCCATCATGAATGGTCACTGGATCCCTTTGCCAGATGGGGCACCCCTCAGATAGATCTTTTTGCAGCCCCAGACAATCATCAACTTCCACTTTTTTGTTGCAGGCCCCCAGTGTTGGGCTCAGTCCCCCTGGATGCCTTTCTCCTCAATTGGGAAGGGAAGTTTCTATATGCCTTTCCCCTTTCCCTCTCCTTTTCAAGGTGCTAGTCAAAATCAGATCTCAGCCCTGCAAGATGATTCTGATTGCTCCAGATTGGGCCAGGCAGCCCTGGTACCCACTCCTTCTGTCCTTGGCAGTCCATCTTCCTGTGTCTCCCCAGGAACCACAACCTGTTAACTTGTGCCCAGGGAGAGTTTGTATCCTAATCTCAATCCCTCAACCTCAAGGCCTGGCTCTTGAGGAGTTAGAATTTCTGACCTACACCTTTCTCAAGGTGTTCTCAAATCCTGAAAGCTTCTAGGAAGCCTTCCACTAGGGCTACTTATAACTCTAAATGGAAAAGGTTTTCCATATGGTGTTCTGGAAGCATATTTCCCGGAATCTGCTGATTTTCCCACTGTTTTGGACTATATGGTCCATCTTAATTCTTGGGACTGAGACCAGCTACCCTGAAAGTGCATTTGGCAGCTGTCTCTGCTTTTATTTCAGCAGGAAAGCCTCTCTTCTTCCCGCTCACCTTGTATTTTCCAAGTTTTTCAAAGGATTACTTCATACTAACCCACCTTTCAGGGACCCGGCTCCTGCCTGGGATCTTAATGTTTGCATTGCTCAGCTGATGCAACCCCCCCTTTGAACCTCTGTCTTCGCCAGAGCTTAAGTACTTGACTTGGAAAACTGTTTTTCTAGTAGCCATTACTTCTGCCATGCGCATAAGTGAGTTACAAGCTTTGTCAGTGGAGACTGACTTGATTTCCTTTCACAGGGATAAGGTAGTCCTCAAGACTAACAGGAAGTTTTTGCCTAAGGTGGTTTCAGATTTCCACCTTAACCAATCTATCTCCCTTCCAGTGTTCTTCACTGATCATTCCTCCTCTGGTGAGAGGAGGTTGCACAGCTTAGATGTTAAGAGGGCCCTAAGTTACTACATGAGAGCTGCATAAGGCCACAGGTTCAATCCTCCAAGTTGATTTCTCACGATCCGTTCCAGGTGGATTGCTTTTGTATCCACTTTGTTATCAAAAACTGGGTATGGTTCCCCCTTCAGGCCTGAGGGCTCACTCTACCAGAGGTACAGCTGCGTCTCTAGCTGCTGCCAGAGACATCCCTATCTTAGAGATATGTCAAGCAGCTACTTGGAAAACGGTACACACTTTCACCAAGCATTACTCCCTGGATATCCAAGCCAGGAGGGATGCTCAGTTTGGCATAGCCGTGCTTCAGAACCTATTCCCCTAAGTAGGTTCTGTCCCTCCTCCATGGAGGTACTGCTGTGTATTCTGCAATAGTCATAATATAGCAAGACTTCATGTTGTTTGAAGAAAAAATTACTCACCTTAGTAATGTTGTTTCTTCTAATGGAGTCTTGCTATATTAAGACTGCCCCCCCAGCCTGCCCCTCTCAGAACTTCTACTTGGGGTATGGGGTGGGCAGTCCAGTGTTGGCACTTTTTGATGCCCATTTTTTGTTTTCCACCCCTTCTTTTCAGGGCGTTTGGGTGTTGTGTTTTATTTTATCTTATCTTATCTTATTTTCTGGTCCCCCTGACTTGAGTCTTAGTGTTGGGACCAGGAAAATGTGTTAATATTTAAGTAGCCAGTTGGCTAGTGTAGGTTACAGCTTCCACACAGAACCTTAGTGAGTTTTGCTTGTAAAGATCTGACAGTTTCAGTTTGAAATCATCCAGACAGAGCTTTTCTAACCGAGCATGCGCTCCAAGTTCCATGCCTGGCATGGAAGTTAACTCTTTCACCTCCAGAGCAGTTGTAATGGTGGGACAAACTGCAATAGTCATAATATAGCAAGACTCCATTAGAAGAAACAACATTACTAAGGTGAGTAATTTTTTCATATTTCCCATCCTGGAAAAGGAACTGAAAAAGCTTAGGGGGATGGAGGGCGGGAAGGTATTACCTACTGCAAGAGCCTCTCGAAGATATACTGTTACGGTAAGTTCTTATGTAACTGTACTATCTTACTTTGAGAGGGCTCTTGCAGTAGGTAATTACATATAGGACTGAGTCCCAAGCAGTCTGGAACAAGAAGAAGCAACGGGAGGAGGAAAACTACTCAGAAGTAGAACCTCTAGCTGTGAAGGCCTTAGGAAAGGAGGCCTTGCAGAACAGCCAACCCGAAGCCTGCTCTACGGTGAGAGGCAGTGTCCAAACTGTAATGTTTCTTAAAGGTATGGACGAAAGTCCAAGTGGCGGCTGCACAATTGTCAGCCGCTGACACATTCTTGAAACAAGCTGCAGAGGCAGCGACCCCTCTGGTGGAGTGGCCTCTAACTTGACCCGACAGGGTCTTGTTGTACTTGTCATAACAGAAAGTGATACAATGAGCCAACCATTTAGACAGGCATTGCTTAGAAACAGCATTGCCTTCTCTTTTATGAGCAAAAGAGATGAACAGTTGATCAGTCTTTCTGAGATCCTTCGTCCTGTTGGTGTAGTATCTCAGAATTTGGTGAACATCCAAAGTATGCAGGAGGTACTCTCCATGATTAGAGTGCTGCGTAAAGAAGGCAGGCAACTCTATGGATTGATTCAGCGTCGATTCCGCTACCACCTTAGGGAGAAAATTAGGGATGGTACGCAGAGCCACACGCTCCTTGTGAAAAATCAAATATGGGATTTTACACATCAGGGCCTGGAGCTCGGAAATTCTTCAAGCAGAAGTAATGGCCACTAGGAAGAGAGTCTTCCAAGCATAGCCGGTTTTAGGCACCAGCGAACCCTGCGGTTGCTGGGAGCCCCTGCTCATGGGGGCCCCCAACCAGAGGAGTTTACCTTATTCATTTTTAAACATTTTTTTATCTTAATTTATTTTTAATACATCAGTAAAGGACTGTGCAGATCCTTCTGGTTATGTCATGAAATACCTCAACAAGCTATGATCCAGTCAATATGAGGTGGATAGGCAGCAATGGATGGGATGGTAAGAACAGCCAAAAGAACTGACTGCTGTGTCCTCCTAACTTTTTTTTTTAATATTACTAAGTTATACTAAAGCTATATATAGAAACAAAGAAATATAAAATTTGCTGGCAGATAACTGTTGCTTGGCCCACCTAGTCTGC
Source organism: Neoceratodus forsteri (assembly GCA_016271365.2). Classification (NCBI taxonomy): domain Eukaryota; kingdom Metazoa; phylum Chordata; order Ceratodontiformes; family Ceratodontidae; genus Neoceratodus; species Neoceratodus forsteri. The sequence continues at coordinate 111,168,325 of JADMNL010000028.1, forward strand.
CCATTTTTCCCTGCCTATAATATCACCACAAATAAAATCTTGCACTTAGGGGCTTCAGTAAAACACATCGGCTAAACGTGGGCCAAGTAGAGAGGCCCTGTGACTTCACTAATTCTGCTGGGGGCCCCCCAAACCCTAAAGCCGGCCCTGCTTCCAAGAAAGGAACTTTAGGTCTGCTGAGGCTGCTGGCTTGAAAGGGGGCAGAATAAGCTTCTCCAGAATAAAATTCAGATCCCAAGGAGGGGTAGGAACCCAGATGGGGGGTCGCAAGTGGAGGACCCCTCTAAGGAGGGTCTTAGAGACCTCCAGCTGAGCAAACGTCCTGTCTGCGAAAGGGACATGGTAGGCTGAAATGGCTGCCATGTGAATTTTTAAGGAAGAATGACTGAGACCCAGGTCAAAGAGGTGTCGCAGGTAATCCAGAAGCTGTCCAACAGAGTGCGAGAAAGGCTTGAAATCTTTGAAGGCAGCCCAGATAGTGAACAGTTTCCATTTCATGGCATAAGTAGATTTGGTGGAGGGTTTTCTGGCCTCCACCAGAATCTCTGCTACTCTTATAGGGGCCCGAATTGGGCTTGAGCTACATCTGCAGGAGCCATGCATGCAACTGAAGGGACTTGAGGCCTGGATGGACCAGGGTCCCCTGATCCTGGGTTAGCAAAAGTTGTGACAGAGGAAGAGGAAGTTCCTCTGAGTACTGCTGCAGAAGAGAGAACCAAACTTGCCTGGGCCAGAAAGGAGCGATCAGAATCATTTGAGCTCCTTCTGAACTGAGTTTCTGTAAGACCCTCGGAATCAAGGGAATGGGGGGGAAAGCATAGACGAATCTGCCCTTCCAGTCTAGAGACAGAGTCTCTCCAAAAAATGCCATGCCCTGGAGCGAGCGAGCAGAAGTCGGGAAGTTTTGCATTTTGTGGGGACATGAAGAGGTCTACCTGTGGTGTTTCCCAACATAGGAAGATATCGTCTGCGACCCCCTGATCCAGTTCCCACTTGTGAGCTACAGCGGACGACTACTGAGGCTGTCTGCTAATGTGTTCTCGACCCTCGGGATGTGAATTGCCGTGAGGTGAAGGTTGTGCTGCACTGCCCAATCCCAGACTTGCATTGCCTCCCTGCAAAGAGGGTAGGAACAAGTTCCTCCCTGTTTGTTGATGTAGCAGACCACACACATATTGTCTGTCTGTACAGCCAAGTGTCCGGGAAGCAGATGCAGAGCCTGAAGAGCGTACAACACAGCTGAAACTCGAGCACATTGATGTGAAGTGATTTCTTGAGCTTGGACCAAGAGTCCTGGGTCCTGTGAGGCCCGAGATGGGCTCCCCAACCCTTGTCCGAGGCGTCCATAGTCAGCATCTGGGGGGCCGGGGAGACAGAAGGGAATTCCCCGGCAAAGGTTCTCCTGAACCATCCACCACTGCAAGTCCCGAGCCATAGGAGTGGAGACCAGAACGAGTTGATCTAGGTCGTCCACCAGCTGATCCCACTGAGACCAAGTGTCCACTGAGAAATTCTCATGTGGAGCCGAGTGCGAGGGACTGTCGGAATCGCAGCCACCATGAGCCCAAGGAGGTGAAGGACCGACCTTGTGCTGACCCACCTGCGGCTGGACAACAGGCTGACCTGAGCCTGGAGTGTGGCCACCCTGTCCGGTGGCAAGAAAGCCATACCAGAGGTCGTGTCCAGGATAGCCCCAATAAACTGAAGCCTCTGGGACGGGATCAAGTGGGACTTGGTGTGGTTGACGGTAATACCCATGCAGGCAAAAACCCGCCGGGTAAGGGAAAGGAAGCGCAGGAGTTCCTCCCTGGATGGGGCTGCCAGGAGCCAATTGTCCAGGTATGGGAAAACCTGTACCCCCTGGGTACGCAGGTGGGCAGCTACCACCAAAAGGCATTTGGTGAACACTTGGGGTGCCGAGGAAAGATGAAATGGGAGGGCCTTGAACTAGTAGTGGTCCCCCTGAAATGCAAAATGCAGGTATTTTGGTGGGAAGGGCGGATAGGGATATGCAGGTAAGCATCCTGCACATCCAGAGTGCACAGCCACTGTCCCGGCCAGAGAAGGGGCAGGAGACTCTGCAGAGAGAGCATCCTGAACCTCATGTACTCCACGAACAAGTGCAGGGAGCTGAGGTTGAGAAACGGCCTCACGTCCCCTGACTTTTTCGGGACCAGGAAGAATTGTGAACAGTACCCCATCCCCAGAAGAGGAGGGGGGACTGGTTCTATTGCCTCCTTCAAAAGAAGGGTGGAAATTTCTTTTCAAACCAGAAGAAGATACTCCTGAGAGTATGACAACCTGGGGGGGGGGTTCGAGGAGGTTTCCAAAGAAACTCTACTGAGTGTCCCTCTGCAATCAGCTGGAGCACCCATGTGTCTGGAGTTATCCTCTCCCAACCCGGAAGATGGAGGGAGAACCTCCCTCCTACCGGTTCCTCTGAAAACCCCAGAGGCTGTGGGACAGGAAAGAAGTCAGGTGGTGTGAGGCAGCGTCGCAGCGTTTATTGGCCTGCTTTCCCTGAGGTTTTGCCTTTTGCCGATTCTGTCTACAAAACAGACGATGCTACATTTGAGGGGGTTTGTACATGGAGTCCACAGACTTCAGTGCAGTCCTCTTCTCCTGCAGATCAGTGTTAATGTCCTTGACTTCACCCCCGAACAGCACCGAACTCCGGAAAGGTGCGTCCAGGATAGCAGGCTGCACTTCTGGGACTAACCCTGACACACGGAACCAGGCATGATGCCGTAAACCCATGGCGAAAGCCAAGCTCCTACCAGCAGCATCCACTGCATCATATGTGGCACGAAGAATGTGCCGACTGGCCGAACGTGCAGAGCGGACAAGACCAGCCACTACCTATTTCACCTGAGAATCAGGAAGGGAGTCCAACTTGGATTCCACCTCACTAAGAATCGTTTTCTGGTAATTCCCCCATATGGCCAACATAATTCAGGGCCCTAATACCAAGAGTGGAAGAAGTGAAGAACTTCTTGCCATACTGGTCCAGAAGACGGGATTCTTTGTCAGGTGGCGATGAGCTCAAATGCTTCGGGTTAGCTGACCGACCGTGAGCGGCGCTAATCATGACAGAGTCAGGTTGAGGGTGAGAATTAAGGGAGTCAACCCCCTTGGGAGCCTGATATAGCCTGTCTGACTTCCGGAGAAGAGGGGCTTTCAAACAACATGAAGTCTTGCTGTATTCTGACAGTAGCAGTGAGTCCCAACCTTCGACCTGCCCCGGAGATGAAAGAGTTAACTTTCCATGCCAGGCATGGAACGCTGAGCTCGAGCTCGGTTGAGACTCTGTCTGTTGCTGTTTAAACTCAAACCGTCAGATTCTTTACTCCGCCTCACTGAACAGTCGCTCCAGAGATTTCTCCTTCTGCTCAGTTCAATTTGTCGGTTAAAGTACCGTTTTTCTCGGTTTTCGACCGAATTTAAACCGCAACCTGTCGGTTCAGTCTCTGTCTGTGGTATTTGTGAGTACTAGATGGGTTATATATTAATTATTTTCTATGTGGAACTTGTAAATGGTTTATCGGTTTGGTTTGAACCGATCAAGTTAGAAAATTTTAAATTGTACTTTTAGAGTGTGGTTACTGGTTCTTATCGGTTCTAAAAAAAATGGATTTTATTACGTTTTTTTCCACAACCCGTGACACGGTCAGGAACCGATAAGAGTGTCTTGCCTCGCGGATTGCCATTAAAAGGGTAAGTTTGGTTAGGACTGGCACAATGTCTGAGAAACCCAAAAGAGTGTGTGTGGGGAAGTCTTTGCTAAAGTTGACCCCCACACCACCTGTGTTTATTGTCTGGGGTTTGACCACCTAAATGCAGACTGCCAGATTTGTAAAAATTTTCCTGCAGCTACCCTAGAAAAAAGAGTTGGTAGGCTCAGGGAAAGGGAGGCCAAAAAGTCTGTTGAACCACCAGATGGCCAGCCTGGTTCGGTTCAAACCGAATCAGAAGGAGTGCACTCTGACCAAGGCGAGACTTCTTCGGGCCAAAGGAGATCCGATTCTGAAGAGTCGGTTCCAGCAAAGAGAACTAGAAAGGAAAAATCAGCTGGTGTGGAGCCAAAACTTTCCTCTCCAACCACTGAAGAAATAGCCAAAGCGATCAAAATTGTCCAGTCGCTTTCTCCGGTTCCGACCGAACTGGCACTATCAGGGAGGTGCTCAGTTCGGTCGGTTCCACCGGTTCAAGATTATGATTTAGAGGAGTATTATGAACTGGAGGAGGAGGAAGAAGAGGAGTATGAAGAAAATGAATGTGGATTTGAAAGTCTGGATGTGCCCATTGACCCGGACATCTCCCCAGACAGACCTTCAGGAGTGTCTCCTCCTAGGCTTTCTGAGTCCCCCTCTCATTTCATGTTTTATAAAAAAGTGGCTGAAACCCTCCAGCTTCCTAAGGAAGAAGCTGTGATGACCAAGAGGAGCCTGACTTTGCGGAAATGATGGATATCCCAGAGTATAGGAGACTGTCTATTCCCTTACACAAATCTTTTGGGAAACAGACATTTAAAATTTTAAAGACTCCTAATACTATACCTCCTGTGGATAAGAGAATGGACAAGAGGTATGCATTGTCAGACTCAGACACGGAGTTCGTTACACAACAATGCAGCCATGTTGGAGTAGTGCAGGCTGCAGCCTGTGACAAGGCAAATATTCCCTTGGCTTCACACACCCCCAGACAAGGACTCCAGGAGGATTGATGCCATGGCAAAGAAACAGTACGTGGCACCATACTTGGGACTCAGACAGGCCAATTATATGGCTTATGTTGCTAGGTATCAGAAATCTAGATGGGACACTGTCATGGCTTTAGCAAAACAGGACTCTGGCCAGCTTGTCAAGCAGCTGGAGCAGGTGGCTTCTGATGGTACTGAGGCATCCAAGGTGTAATTCCATGCTGCAGTGGACTCAAGTGATGTGTCATCAAGAGTCATGGCTACATCTGTGGCACTTCGCAGAATGGCTTGGCTCAGATGTACTAGCCTGTCACAGGATACCCAGGCTAAGGCCATGGATTTTCCTGTTGTTGGTAATTCTTTGTTTGGGGAGCAAACAGAGAATTACATTATGAAAATGGACGAGTATAGGACCACCTACAGGAGTGCCCAGGCCAAGGAAGGCAGGCCACTCCTCAGGCAGCATCCAGGGGCAGGGGCAGGCCTTTCATAGGCCTTTCTACCAAGCCCAGGCCTCGTCTTCTGCCTATGCTTAGAGGGGGTTCTTTAGAGGGAGAGGCAGAAGGGGTACCAGCAGATCTGCTTCCACCCCTCAGCCGAAACCCCCTGCCAAACAGGCACCCTGACGGGTTTGCCAGGGCCGATTCTCCACCACCTGTAGGGGCCAGGCTGGCTTACTTTGTCCAGGACTGGAAGTCTCTAACATCAGACAAGTGGGTCCTGGAAGTAGTAAGCCAGGGACTGGTTCTCAGCTTCAAAGATTTCCAAAGCTGAGAACCAGATCCTTTCCACCTGCAAACCCCTCAGAGGCACTTGCCCTAGAGGCAGCGGTCTCTTCCCTCCTAGCTCTCAGAGCTGTAGAAAGGGTTCCACCCCTACACCAGGGCAAAGGGTTGTACTCCAGGTACTTCCTTACCCCAAAAAAGACAGGAGAATGGCGGCCCATCCTGGATCTCAGATACTTAAACAAGCACCTTTTAAAACCAAAATTCAAAATGGTGACTCTGGGAATAATTCTGCCCTCTCTAAGGCCAGGGGACTGGCTAGTGTCCCTGGACCTCAAGGATGCCTACTTCCATATTCTCATCAGAAGCTCTCATCGAAAGTACCTCAGGTTCGAGCTGCCCTCAGGCTATTACCAGTTCAGAGCAATGCCCTTTGGTCTGACCTCCGCTCCAAGGGTATTCACAAAATGCCTGGCAGTAGTAGTTGCTTCTCTAAGAAGGCAAAGGATTGCCATCTTCCCTTACCTGGACGACTGGCTTATAGTAGGCCAGTCCCCAGACCAAGTCAAGTTACACTTGCAGATAACTCAGCAACTGCTCACTTCTTTGGGTTTCCTTCTGAATCTTTCAAAGTCAGTTCTAGAGCCTGTCCAGCTCCTCACCTTCATAGGTGCAGAGCTAGACACAGAAAAGGCCAGAGCTTTCCTTCCCCTGGACAGGGCAAGGACCCTTATCTCTCTGGCCTCCTCATTCACCCTGCAGGTGTTTCAACCAGCAAGGCATTTCCTACAGCTCCTGGGGCACATGGCTGCTTCTACAGCAGTGGTGCAAGGAGCAAGATTTCAGATGAGGGACATTCAGTTCCATTTGACAGCCTTTTGGTCTCAAAGGAAGGACCCTCTGACCAAATTGATCCCAGTGGCTCGAACCCTGATCCAGGCCCTACAGTGGTGGCAGGATCAGAACAATCTGAGACAAGGAGTCCCCTTTGTCACTCAGTCTCACTCTTTAATCCTTCCTACAGATGCCTCCCTCTTGGGGTGGGGGGCTCACTTGGGCGACCTGACCACCCAGGGGTTGTGGTCCCCTCAAGAATCTCTGCTTCACATCAATCTGTTGGAACTCAGAGCAGTGTTTCTAGTACTTCAAGCCCTTTCCAAATCTGTTCAGAACAAAGTTATCCAGGTCAGAACAGACAATACCACCACAATGTGGTACATCAACAAGCAAGGAGGCACTCGGTCTATGGCCTTATGCACAGAAGGAATGAAGTTGTGGTCTCTGGCTTATTCCCTGAACACCTCCCTCACAGCAGCTCACCTTCCAGGCAAGGACAATGTCCTGGCAGATGCTCTCAGCAGGATATACCAGGGCCATCATGAATGGTCACTGGACCCCCCGGTCTTGGAGGTGATATTTTCCAGATGGGGCACCCCACAGATAGATCTTTTTGCAGCCCCAGACAATCACCAACTTCTCCTTTTTTGCTGCAGGCCCCCAGTGTTGGGCTCAGTCCCCCTGGATGAATTAGTTCTCAGTTGGGAAGGGAAGTTCCTGTATGCTTCCCCCCTTCCCTCTCCTGTTCAAAGTTATAGTCAAAATCAGATCTCAACCCTGCAAGATGATCCTGATTGCTCCAGACTGGGCCAGACAGCCTTGGTATCTACTCCTACTGTCCTTAGCAGTCCATCTTATTTATTTATTTAGCTTTTGTTGACTGGGTAAGTGCACTAGACAAATCCTGCCTATTTTCAGGCATGACCCGGGGGAGGGGGATACAGATGAATGCCAACTGACCTTGAACCAAATTAAGCTGTTGGTGGTATTTTTAGTGAATCTTCCCCTGTGTCTTCCCAGGAGTCACAACCTGTTAACCTGTGCTCAGGGGAGGGTTTGGTACCCGAATCTCAAATCTCTCAATCTCAAGGCCTGGCTCTTGAAGAGTTAGAGTTTGCTGATTTACACCTCTCCCAAGGCGTAATGGACATTCTGAAGGCTTCTAGGAAACCTTCCACCAGGGCTACTTATAATTCCAAGTGGAAAAGATTCTCCATATGGTGCTCTGGAAAGCATACTTCCCCAGAGTCTGCTGATCTGCCCACAGTCCTTGATTATATGGTCCATTTAAATAGCTTGGGGCTTAGACCAGCTACACTGAAGGTGCATCTGGCAGCTGTTTCTGCTTTTATCCCAGCGGGTAAGCCCTCTTCTCTTTCAGCTCACCCTGTAGTCTCCAAGTTTTTCAAGGGTTTGCTTCACACCAACCCTCCTTTCAGGGCCCCTGCCCCTGCTTGGGACCTTAATGTTTGCATTGTTCAGCTTATTCAACCCCCTTTTGAGCCTTTGTCTTCAGCAGAGCTTAAGTACTTGACTTGGAAAACTGTGTTTCTGGTAGCCATCACCTCTGCCAGACGCATAAGTGAGTTACAAGCTTTGTCAGTGGAGCCTGATTTTATTTCCTTTCATAGAGATAAGGTGGTCCTCAGGACTAACAGGAAATGTTTGCCTAAGGTGGTTTGAGATTTCCACCTTAATCAATCTATGTCTCTTCCTGTGTACTTCACTGACCATTCCTCTTCTGGCGAGAGGAGGCTCCACAGTTTAGATGTGAAAAGAGCCCTTAGCTGCTACACAGAACGTACCAAGGGTCACAGATTTGACTCCCTTCAACTGTTCCTCACTTATGGTGAGGTTGGTAAAGGGAAACCTGCCACTAAAAGATCCATTGCCAGGTGGATTGTCTCTTGTATCCAATTTTGTTATGAAAAACTGGGTAAGGTTCTGCCCTCAGGCCTGAGGGCTCACTCTACCAGAGGTACAGCTGCTTCCCTGGCTGCTGCCAGGGATATCCCTATTCTAGAGATCTGTCAAGCAGCTACCTGGAAAACAGTTAACACTTTTATCAAGCATTACTCCCTGGATATCCAGGCTAGGAGTGATGCTCGGTTTGGCACAGCTGTGCTTCACAGCCTATTTCCTAAGTAGGTTCTGTCCCTCCTCCATGGAGGTACTGCTTGGTAGTCTGCTACTGTCAGAATACAGCAAGACTTCATGATGTTTGAAGAAAAAATTACTCACCTTAGTAATGTTATTTCTTCTAATGGAGTCTTGCTGTGTTCTGACCTCCCCCCCTCCTGCCCCTCTCAGAACCTTTGTTTTGGGATGTGGGTGGGCAGTGGCAGTGTTGGCACTCAGTAGATGCCCACTTTGTTGTTTTTTCACCCCCTTTCTTGGGTGAATTTGTGTTGTGTTTTTCATTTTTTGGGTCTCCTCACTTGAGTCTTTGTTTTGGGACCAAAACAATGTGTTTTTATGTTTAGTAGCCAGTTGGCTAGTGTAGGTTTACAGCTTCCACACAGGACCTTAGTGAGTTTGCTCGTAAAGATCTGACGGTTTGAGTTTAAACAGCAACAGACAGAGTCTCACCCGAGCTCGAGCTTAGCGTTCCATGCCTGGCATGGAAAGTTAACTCTTTCATCTCCGGGGCAGTTCGAAGGTTGGGACTCACTGCTACTGTCAGAATACAGCAAGACTCCATTAGAAGAAACAACATTACTAAGGTGAGTAATTTTTTCATTGCTGACAGTTGCTTCCAAATAGTGAAAACAAGGTCGGCATGAGGCTCGATCCAGGGTGGCACCAAGGTTGGAGCGGTCTCTGGCAGATCCAGGTGCGCAGCTAGTTTTTTTATGCTGTGAATCCAGCTCCAAGGAGTGCCACTGATGAACCTCCTGGATTCTGCGCAGCAACTCTGTGAAGGAAGGATCCTCCGGAGGAGACTTCAGAGGAGTCCTTGCCCTGGGTTTATCTGGACAGTGGGGCTCATCGTCTGGGTCGGAACAACCATCGGAGTCATCCGAGGTGTCCAGGGAGGAAGAAGAGGAAGAAGAAGACTCCTCTCCCCAGTGTGGAGGAAGAACGGGCCCTTTGGGAAGCTCTCTGGGAAGTGTATCCTGCCCTGCCCTGGAACCGGAGAGCTTGCCTCTGGTATCCGGAGGTGGGGAGTTAGTCACTCGTCTCAGACGTACGGGAACCAGGATCGGCACAGTCACCGGGAGATGACTCTCCAGCTCTCTGGTGAGCTGAGCCTCGGCCTCAGGCCACCAGGAGGCTAGAGTCTCCTCCAAATCCACCGGCAGCTGAGGGGGCAGTGGAGGAGGAAGGGGGGTGGGATACGGATACTGAGTGTATCCGTATGGTGCGTATCCATAACCAGACAGTGGGTAACCCCGCGTCGGGTAATGAGGCACTGTGTACTGCGGCATCGGATATAGGCCAGCGCCGGGTACTGGAGCACCAGATACTGGCGGATCCGCAAGACGGGCGGCCGGATATGAGGGGGTTGACGCTCAGGAACTGAGGGGGTCTGCTGGGGCAGACTGCCCTGCAGGGTGCCAGCAGGCAGGCAGGCATGGATCTAGAAGCCTGGCATGAGGGGGATGTCGCCCGGTATAGGCAGGACCGGCGTTCGAGGAACCGATGTCAGGTTGTTTGGCCCAGCGGGAGGGAGACCTGATGAGGATGCAGAAAGATCCTCGGTATCACCCGGGGAAGAAGGGAAAAAATCCCCGGGGTCAGGCTGAGGAGATCCAGGGTCCCTGGAAAGCAGCGAAGGCTGCAGGGAGCTGGGAACGGTGGATGAAATAGGGTCCAGCATCGGCTTGGCCGCCGCACGGTCATCGGGCAGCCTGACGTCCGACTTAGCGGACCCGTCGCCCAAGGCAGGCCGCGAAGGAAGGGCAGTCTGGTTGCGAGGAACTGGGGCCGTGCGCCGCCCTGAAGGGTCGAGCGACTTAGTGGCCGTTTCTGGGCGGGCATCAGAGGAGCTGATGTCCGGCTTACCGGAGCCACTCACACCAGTAGGCTGCACGGCGGAGGCCTTACCAGGAGTGGGGACCTCCAATAGCCTGAAGGGCCCGAGCACAAGCCGGGCGGGTCGACGTCATCTTGGAAGCCTCCAAGACAGCCTCACAGAGCGGTCCCCCGGGGGGAACATTACCTGTAACACAGCGACTACAGCTGAAGTCACGGAGGACGAGGGGCCCCGGTCCCGATGCTTCTCCTTATCCTTCTTCTAACGATGGCCTTCAGGGGAAGTAGAAGACGGACGGAGCTTCTTCAACTCCTTCTCCATGGAGGTCATTTTCTTTTTAAGGATGTGGGCCTCCAAGGACTGCTGCCTCCATCTGCGGGTGGCGGCATTGAATTTCAGGCAATGCTGGCACTACTCCACCTGATGATCCGGGCCCAGACAGAAGAGACACTGGGAATGGCCGTCCTTGTGCGGGAGTTGGGCGCTGCATGAGTCGCACTTATTCTTGTGCTCGGAGGGTGTAGGGGATGACATACACCACCAAAAAAGTAAACTATTTATCGAATTAAATCGAGAAAAAAAATGAGTGTAGAACTACCGACAGGCTGACAAGCGTTGAACTTTACTGCAAAGGTGCTGCGTGCTAGCAGTGAGGAAAAAGAACTGGAGCAGCGGGTGTGGGGACCACCCCTTTATACTGACGTTGCATGGCGTCAGTCACCTGACGTGGTGGTGGTCCCCCGCCAGAGACTGCTAGCTAGAAATTTTTTCGTGGGGTCCTGACGCCTGCCGGCATCAGTCCTATATGTAATTACCTACTGCAAGAGCCCTCTCAAAGTAAGATCATGATTTTTGGCACACTGGGGTGGGCTTCCAGTGTGCCATGAGTTTTTGGGAGTGGATATGATACAGGCAGGGACTGGGGACCCCCATCGGCAGAGAAAGTGTGTGTGAGTAGGGGGGGAGTAGGGGGGGAGAGACATGATGCCGATAGGGATTGGGCACTTCCGTCAGCAAACAAACTGAACTGGGTGGAGGGGGGAGACATCCTGACATGGGGATTGGGCATCCCTGATGCTGACTTTGTGGGGATTCTGTGGCGGGCGACAGGAGCAGCCATATTTATTGGAATGTTTCACCACGAAAGGCATGTAACGGAGCCTTGTCATGTGATGCTCCAATGAGGAAACTGCACCTCACTGGAGCAGCAGATTTCTTTCAGCGCCATGGCTCTCTTTGAAACTGCTGTCATCGCCAGCATGCTCACTGATTAGCGGTTGAGGGACATACCCACTATAGCGTTCCCTGCATTCGCCAACATTGACACACCTCTAAATGTGCTACTACCACAAGATGCTGCTTGCACATGTGCAAGACAACATAAAAATAATACTCTAAATGTACTACAAGTCACTCAAGCTAAAGTTGAGTGATTTATAATAAGATCACAGGGCCTCCGAGGGATGTCTCCTATGGTATAAGACTCCTCTCGTGTTCTTCTCGCCCAAACGTCATGCTCGGAGCATCTTATACCATAAGAGACATCTCCTGGAGGCACTTTAACTAACTGCATGGATATGTTCTGAAATGCAGACACATGCAGTGAGTTAGAGGTGTTTCTGGGGTTCACATGTGCTCTCCAGACTTGCATGCTGAAGCCAGGCACAAGGCCATCCATCATTAATGCACCCCCTGCCAGGAAACCAGGAAATTAGAACTGTGTGTGTAATCAACGGCCCACCCTTCCAGCAGGAGACAGGTGCAACCATGGCGAGCCCATCATTTTGGTCGGGTACAGAAGGGGAAATGATAATGGACAGTTAGCCTCACAGAATAGCACAAGGTTAGGAAGAAGTTACTTGCCTCATTGCCTTTCTTACCCCCTACTGAGGAGGCTCAGAATTAATATTTGCAGTACTGCCCATGGGTGACAGTGGGGCACTTGGAAATCCAGGGTTACGAGTGCCACCTTAACAGTGCTTAGTTCAGTTATGGTCCTCCATGAATGCCACCTTAACAGTGTTTAGTCTGGTTATAGTCCCCCTCCCCGTGAACATCAACCTAACAGTGCTTAGTCCAGTTATGGTTCCCCTCCCCCATGAATGCCACCTTAACAGTGGTAGTACACAGAGTATGTCCTCCCCCCATGAATACCACGCTAACTAGTAGTACAGAGACCCCCGTGAATAACTCCTAACAGTGGTAGTATACAGAACCCCCCCCCGTGAATAACTCCCTAACAGTGGCAGTACACAGAACCCCCTGTGAATAACTCCTTAACTGTGGTAGTACACAGAGCCCCTCCTGTGAATATCACCTTAACTGTGCTTTATTTACTTATGGTCCTCTCTCCTATCCATGCCAACCACCATTTCCCCTTCCTTGTGAATACCGGTTAAACAGCACTTATTCCACTGGTCCTACCTCCCCCAGGTCATCATGATGCAGAAGCGCTCTGCAAAAATGAAGGCAAGATCATCCAACAGAAAATCAGGATATACCCCACCACCAGCATCAGTAAGAGCAGAGATGCATGGTCCTATTGGCTGCGATTTTTCTGGGAGGAGCAATCCAACTTTACATACCTTTAAGCCAATGACATTCTGCCCGTTGATCTCACAGATGTTGTGTCCAGTTAGCAGTCCATTGCGAGCGGCCGATCCATCTTTCACAATAGAAGTGATCTTCCCGTTCTTGGAAATGAAACCAACATGTCCTGAACTATCCTTCTGCATGGTAATGGTGCGCTGAAAAGGTCTTTTTGGGGGGATGAGAAAAAGTAGAAAGCATTACAACATATCACAGATGTACAGAAGACGAAGAAATGGCAACCTGGGTTCAGCAATAGACTCTGGTCACTCAAGGAGGGAGGCTTGAGCATCCCAAGAATGGCTTGCCTCCCTAGAGGGAAGGGAAGAAGCTTATGTGTCCTGCTGTTTGTTCATCATGCCGCAGAGGCTGTATGCATACACTTAGGGAGGGCCCATCTTTGTTGCTGATACGTGCATGGGCACAGCGGCATGCACACACGTTGCAGCACTGCATGTTTGGTGGCCATATGGTGGGAAAAAAAAAAACCACAGCTGGATGACACTACAGTCACTTTTAGGTCCTGCACCACTGACTATAGCACCTCTGTGTCTCTGTGCTCCAGATTAGCTTGGCCTCCCTGTCTGGCTCCACATTGGGGGGGGAGGAGTAGACCCTGCGGAGAAGTAAGCCCTAAAATGGTGCATGACAGGGCTGAAGGGACAGGAAGCAGAAGGGGGCATAACAAACGATTGAAGGAAAAAACTGAAAAGCTCAAAGCTACCCGCCTCATCAGAATTCCTTTGACACATTTGAACACCTCATTCTATTCCTCACTCCCTCTTCTATGATGGGACCTGTGCTGCCCCAAAAGCTTGTGTGACATACTTCTATGTACAGTTTCTTTGCTGGTCTAATAAAAGGTAGCACAATACTCAACAAATCTAGTTTTCTAAGGACTACGACAGATGTTGACATTTTTTCCTACTTTCCTTACAGATTTTTCCGATGCTATCTTTCGTATCTCTCCTCTTTTCCTCTAGTTCTGATTGCTAATTTCATTGTGCACACTAATAAATCACATAAAACATCTGCAAGAACGTCCTCTCCAATATCCACTCCCTGACCTAATCCAGCACATCACATTAGCTATTTACATTTATGGACATGTCTTGATTGGATGGTCAGAAACAATCAAACCTCTACTACATTTCCTCTTTGATCTTTCAACGATCATTTCATGGTGAAGTTCTAAATCTGACCATTACGAAACTTTGACTCTGCTCTCCTATCACATTTTTCCAACTTGACCCTTCCTTAACTAATCCTCATACAAAGTCTCACTGAACCACTAGGGGGTTCCCTGGTGTCATGGAAAACATTCCCCCATATGAATGAAAAACAGTTCACGCAATCCATCCCCCAGGATACAACTGGAAGCAAGCTGTCAAAGCTTAGTGTGTCTTTTCTGGTCAAAAATTACAAATAAATAAACCTTTATTCCACGCCCTTGAAAACCACACCCCTGTTTAATCTCATAGAACCAGTAGAACATCTTGGTTCAATGATCATTTATAAAATGGGAAGAGAAAACTGCTTCCTGATTGGTAGAGAAGGTTCCAAAGCTGTCTGGTTCAGGAACAGGAACCGCACAGCTTGCGCTTTTACTTTTTTTTTTCTTGTTTTTTTAAGAATCCAAAAACATACTGTTTGCCACCAAAAAGACTGGCATTCTGCTCTGTTTACCATAACCAATGACTCACCAGAATAAATTCAAGATATCCCTTAAAATTGCAAAAAAATTCCTTCTTTACCTAGATCACTTCAGTTGGTATGGGGAATCTAATTGTACTATTCTAGTACATAAATCATACTGTATCAGTTGTAGTTTGGATGTAGTGCTTTTATACTTTCTTTTTAGTATGATTTAAATGTTTTTTATTGAGTATGTTATATTGTAAACTCTGTATCTGCTTATTTCATTTTCCATCTTGCCTGGGTCACGCCTGTAAAAGGGCCATGTGGCCCCATGTACCAACCTAGTAACCAAATCAAAATAAATACTGGGAAAGTGATGCATAGATTTGCACTGGTTATACACTTAAACAAGCAAATCGGGATCCTTAGGTCATAGTAATGTTATCCGAAAACTGCCTCAGGAGTTAAAGGGAAAATGCTAAAGCAGCAAAGGCCAAGTGTTTTCGGCTGGCACTCCAGAAGTGTATATAGAGTAACAGTCTCGCATCTTAAAATGCCTCATCCCACTTATTAGGGGTGTGCAAGTAATGAATAGTATTTCCTGAATACCATGAATAAAACATGGTTTGCTATTTGGATGTGACTAATGAATAGTGGCACTATTTGTTCCATGTTTAGTCAAGAAATACTGTTAAAAAGAAACAGCCTCCTCAGTCTCCCACCCTCCTCCCCAGCCCAAATCTTTAAATGCAAATCCCTGGTCCTCCCCACGCTCTGTCAGTAACCAGACTGCTACCCTCCTCCCCTCTTACCACTCACAATTTGATATTTTAAGTAGGAAAAACTCCCATGATAGGTGACTGACTGGCACAACCCACTCGCCTCCCACCCACAACCACCCCCATACTACACCCAGCACCTAATTCTTGCATGCATTTGTCTTACTGTCATAACAAGAAGGCACCCTGCAAAAACCCACCCTCCCCATGGCGGACCACCTACTACAGAATGAAAGTGCTCCGGGGCTTGCTTTCTCTGTATAGTGAAATGATTAGCTGATCATACAGAGCAAGCAAGCATGGGAATGCTTTCATTCTGTAACACATGCCAGCTGCAGAGGAGGTCAGGTTTGTAGTGGTTGCCTTCTTGTTAGGACAGCAAGATGCAAGCCAGATTTGGGTAGATGCGTTCAGGGTGGCTGGTGAGTGCTGCCAGTGGGGGTGGAGGGATTACTTTTCTTTAAACACTTAGATGGTGGCCGTCCCTGGAGGTGAGTGAGTTGCGCTGCTCACCAATCGTTGGAGTTTTTCCTACTTAAAATATCAAATTGTGGGTGGTGGTGGGGGGGGCTTGTATTTAAGAGTTTGGGTTGGGGAGGAAGGTGGGGGGCTGTTTCTTTTAAGTTACATCCCCCGTGAATACAAATATAGAATAACTGAACATTTGGGGCCACCAACAGAATACTGGGCTGATAGTATAGCCTACACGTTAAGAGTAACGAGCTGGGTAAATCCAGCATACCAGAGTTTGATTCCCACAACCTCCACTTGCATACTGTGCGACTGAGCAACTCGGTCACTCCAGTGCTCCCAGGTCACCCCTGAAAACAGGCACTTGTGCCTAGTGGGCCTTACCTGGTTACCAAAGAATTAAAAAAATAAATACATTTGGGATAAGTTATTAGCACATCCTTAATGAGTATCGAATGAATATTTTTTGTAGACAAGTAATTCAGGAATAAAGCACATTAAAGCGGCAACAGTGTTTGTTAGTCAGCAGAAAATGTCATTATATATTTTTTCACAATAATATATTTGTGATATAATTAGATTCAACGTTTTTTTTCCTCTCTCTTTTGAAACTTTTTATTAGTAATTTTCTAAATTCATTTAGGATGGCCGCCACTTGTAATCTGTAAGAATCCCTTCCCTCGAGGTTATTTTGTAACTTGACATGCTGGATTCATACTGTGGCTGCACTAAAGTGCTAGAGTGGCTCACACATTTCCGATAGTAAAGAATGCCACACCACAATGTTTAATTTATTCATAGTAGGCATGGCAAGAGAGCAGTTACTTTTAAAAATGGAGCCGAAAGGCAACGAACAGGGCCACAACAACCATTGTTATGTTTGCTTGCACGCATGTGCAAGAAACATAGTGCCATCATCGGAGATTTCGGAGGTGTGTCACCTCCTCCTCCAATTCAGTCAGTGTGTTGGCAGGCGCGGCCCCTGTAAGCCAATGCATGCTGGAGCTGTCTATGACAAGCTCCAAAATGCAGTGGCATACAGTTCAAAGGGGGAGCTACGCTTGAGTGAGCAGCGATAAGATATCAGCTGCTCATGCTAGCTCCCCACCCTGCGCCTGTGCTTCCCGCCCATGCCTACGCCGCACACAGTGTATGGCAGCCCAGGGGTGCCCAATCCCCGTCGGCTGTGCGCGTTCCCCGCCTCCCCAAAGCCTTCCAAAATGCCACGCTGGGTGCCCACCCCAGCGTGGCAATATATATGTAGCCGAGGGTGCCCAATCCCCGTCGGCTCCACTGTCTAACCTCCCCGAGTACTAAGGTGCCACGCTGGGAGCCCACCAGCGTGGCAATCGTCTTAGGCCGACGGGTGCCCAATCTCCCGTCGGCTGAACACCCCCAACCATCCTTGTGCCACGCTGAGCCCACCCCAGCGTGGCAAATATCCAGCGTTGTCCTTTTTTGTTTTTAACCTGAAAAGAAAAACGGTCCCACGTAGTCTCCCTAGCCCCCCACAACCCGCACCTACCCACTGCACAACTCAACACCCCCACCCCATACTTACCTCCGGACCTCGGCGTGGCGATCTTTGGTGGACCGGGAACCGTCTGCACTCTTCAAAGCCGAGCGAAGTGAGGAAATGCTGGTAAGCTGTATAATGGGCTAGATAAGGGGTTTCAACTTTGTTGCATATCTCAGGTATTTTTGGGAATTTTTGCAACAAATTTTCAACATGGGGTTCTTGGGACCCCTTCTCATAAATGATGTCACTGTCATGGCGTTATTCGGGCCCGAAGGGTGATTTCACAGTCACTGCGCGAAATCAACCTTTGGGTCTGAATAACGCCATGACAGTGACATCATTCATGAGAAGAGGTCCCAAAAACCCCATATTGAAAATTTGGTGCCAAACTTCAAAATATGACTGTTTTACGAGCGTGTGTTGTGCAGTTCCTACGCAGGCTCGTAAGTTCAGGAATTTTCAATATTTTCACTCCAGATTTTCAATATTGCCATTTTACCACACCTCCTTATGAGTAGTACAGCTGTCATTTTTCACATCTCACCCAAAATGTGTTTCTGCCCATGTAGCGCACAATGGCGCAGTTGGTATCGCGAAATCATATGCGGGACAAATTAAGAAAATCACAGTGACACTGTTCATGAGCAGAGGTCTTAAAATGGCTGTGTTGAAAATTTGGTGAAAAAATTCCAAAAAATGACTTCGTTACGAGCGTGCATTGCGCAGTTCCTATGCACGCTCGTAAGGTTGCGAATTTTCAATATTTTCACTCCAGATTTTCAACATTGCTATTTTACTGCACCTTCTTATGAGTAGTACAGCTGCCATTTTTCACATCTCACCCAAAACGTGTTTCCGCCCATGTAGCGCACAATGGCGCAGTCGGTGTGCAAGATCAATGTACGGGACAAATTAAGAAAATCACAGTGACACTGTTCATGAGCTCAGGTGTTAAAATGGCTATGTTGAAAATTTGGTGAAAAAATTCCAAAAAATGACTCTTTTACGAGCGTGCATTGTACAGTTCCTATGCACGCTTATAAGTTCGCGAATTTTCAATAGTTTCACTCCAGATTTCCAACATTGCCATTTTGCCACACCTTCTTATGAGTAGTACAGCTGTCATTTTTCACATCTCACCCAAAACGTGTTTCCGCCCATGTAGCGCACAATGGCACAGTCGGTGTGCAAAATCAATGTACGAGATAAATTAAGAAAATCACAGTGAAACTGTTCATGAACAAAGGTCTTAAAATGGCTATGTTGAAAATTTGGTTAAAAAATTCCAAAAAATGACTCTTTTACGAGCGTGCATTGTACAGTTCCTATGCACGCTTGTAAGTTCGCGAATTTTCAATAGTTTCACTCCAGATTTCCAACATTGCCATTTTGCCACACCTTCTTATGAGTAGTACAGCTGTCATTTTTCACATCTCACCCAAAACGTGTTTCCGCCCATGTAGCGCACAATGGCACAGTCAGTGTGCAAAATCAATGTACGAGATAAATTAAGAAAATCACAGTGAAACTGTTCATGAACAAATGTCTTAAAATGGCTATGTTGAAAATTTGGTGAAAAAATTCCTAAAAATGACTGTTTTACGAGCGTGCATTGCACAGTTCCTATGCATGCTCGTAAGTTTGCCAATTTAATATTTTCACTCCAGATTTTCAACATTGCCATTTTATTACACTTCCTTATGAACAGTACAGCTGCAATTTTTCATATGTCGCCCAAAATGTGTTTTCGCACATGTAGCGCACAATGGTGCTGTTGGTGTGCGAAAGCAATGTTTAGGACAGATTAAGAAAATCACAGTTACACTGTTCATGAGCAGAGGTCTTAAAATGGCTATGTTGAAAATTTGGTGACAAAAGTCCATAAAATGACTGTGATACGAGTGAGCATTGCGCAGTTTCCACGCACCCTCGTTACTTCATGACTTTGTAATATTTTCAGTCCAGATTTTCACCAGTGACATTTTTCCACACTTCCTTATGAACAGTACAGCTGTCATTTTCACAACATGGCCGAAGTGTGTTTTCACACTTTCAACACAGAGATGCGTGGTCGCAGTGGGAAATCATTGTTCGGCACAGATAAAGAAAATCACAGTGACACTGTTCATGATTGGAGGCACCAAAATTCCTGAGTTGACAATCTGCTGTAAAAAATTCCCAACCTAATTATATTACGGGTGTACGTTGCACAGTTTCTATGTACGTTCGTGACTTCACCATTTTTTTTTTTATATTTTTACTACAGATTTGCAACATTGCCATTTTTTACACCTCCCCATGAACAGTACAGCTGTCATTTTTTACATTCTGTTCGGAATGTTTTTGCACCTGTGGTGCTAAATGCCATAGTCACTGTGCATAAGCAGCTTTTGGCTAACAAACTGATATTCCCCCTGTTCATGAGGTGGGGTCACAAAAAAAACATGTTGAAAATTTGGAATGAAAATACCAACGAATGCCTGAGGTATTAGGGTTTCCAACAATAATGCCCAACCCTGTAGAGAATGACAGGCATCAGGGGTGTGACTTGGGATTCTTGCCTGTGATGCTCATACCATTCCACACCCTGCAGTCAGTGAGAGGCATCGAGGTATGCCTTGGACTCTTCGGCCCCAAACTTCACCCCATTCTCCTATATCGCACCCATCTCACCATATTTCCTAATGAAATGGGGTGCGCATAAGGACCAAAGACCCTAAGGAACACCGTGACACTTGTCAGTGTCTGCAGGGTGGGGTGTGGTGAAATGGCGTGGCCGTTATGCCTGATGACCCAAACGCACACCCCAATGCCTGTCACTCTCTGCAGGGCGGTGGTGGGGTTGGCTTCAGTTCAATATTTAACTGCCATTTCTATTACGCAGCTTTGTAACTTCTACACTACCACTGCCAATGCCAGCAAGCAAACATTCGGCATTGACAAATGCTTGTTTGTCTTATCAAGAAAGACCCAGACTTAATTTATTTTCCTTGGAAACGTGTCGATTATGAGGGGACATAATGGTCTTGTAGGATATAATTCATGACCCTGAATTAATGACTGAACTGGGTCTCGAGTTTAAAGATAACAGATGTGACACCAGAGGAAATTCCGCTTCAGCTGAAAAGGAAATCTCATAACTATTTATGTAGGAAGTTTTTCTTCACTCTTAGAACTATCAAACCTTGGAATAAACTTCCCCTTCATGTTATTATTAGTAAAAATAAAACAGAATTTAAAGTTAGATTGGACATCTTTCTATTGTCAGATACTCAGCTGTCTTATAATTGATTAGTATAGGAGCTCTTATGGGCCGTTGGCTCTCTTACTCTCTAAGTAACCTTAGTATGGAGATGGTGCAACCAGTAATGGACAACTGATGAGGAAAGCAGAAAACTGGTGCTACTTACCCAAACTGGGATAGCAGATAATGCTCAGGCAGTTACGCACTGCTACAAAAGTGTGATTTATTTGTTGATCTTACAACATGGTCAGGACTCAGTGGGTGACAGTGACGTCTCAATGCAAAACCAGTGTAGATGAGTACCGCCAGTTTTCTGCTCTACACTTTTAAACCACTTCAGAACTCCATATCTCTATCCAAGAATGAAATACAATGACCAGCCTGGTGGCACAGTGGTAGTTGTACCATGGGAATGAGTGCAGACTGTCATGGGCCAGTGAGGGAAGAAGTGAACATTCCAGGGACTGCTCTCCTTTCTTGGGGGGGTGGCAAGCATCCTATTGCAGGACTGCCACATGGTGGAGGCCAGGTGGCAGCACAGATGGGGGAACACACAAAGGGAGGTGCTACTGCTGGACATCTGTCACATATGCACACCACAGCATACATACAGGTTGACAGCTGAGCACCTGGGAGAAAATGGAAAAGGCCAGGCTGCTACATTCCGGCACTCCTCTGCAGGCTCTCTCACAACTGACATGGCTGACTGCCTGCCACATTGTGATCCTGGGTAAGTAGTTAAGTAGTGGACAAACGGTTAAGTCTGTGATAAGGTAGCCGGCCTGGTGGTGCTGAGGGATGAGGTGCTGAATGCCACACCTCGTGCCACGCCGGCGGCAGGGTTGAGGCAGGCAGGCGCGAGGAGTCGGCAGAGGAAGGGAAGAGATTGGCGTCCGGAGGACTGCTTTCTTCTCAGGGGGGTGGGCTCGCTCATGGAGCGACCTCTGGTGGTGGCTAAGGGGGTTGCAGACTGTAGCAGCGCAGTGTATACCTGGGGGCGGAGCCATGGCACCACGTTGCCTTGCTAGCTGGGCTCCGCAGGGAGAGGGAGGGGGGAAAGATAAAAGGATACAAAACACTGTACCTGGGGATAGATGAAGGCACCTTGCCTGCCCAAGCCCAAACCTCCAATTCTGGGCTATCTCCTCTCTGGGACCACTCGTGAGCCAGGCACTTTCCCCTGAAAGATAGAGCGCCCTGGATGGATAGGGCGGCCCTACCTCCAGAGGAGTCAGACCCGGAGGTGGTGCTTCAGTGACATGGGAGAGATGAAAAAATTACTTACCTTAGTAATTGTGTTTCTTCTATTGGAGTCTTGCTGTATTCTGACATATGCAGTGATCCCCAACCGTTGAACTGCCCCGGAGAACAAAGAGTTAACTTTCTATGCAGAGCATAGAATGCTGAGCTCAAACTCGGTTGGAGTCTCTATCTGGAGTGTTTCAAACTCAAACCGTCAGATTCTTACGAGCCCACTAACTAAAAATTCTATGTGGAAATTGTAAAATTCCTACTAGCCAACTGGCAGTAAAAAGTTTTGGATTCCCAAAGGAAGACTCAAGTCAGGAAACCCAAAAACCAAAAACCAATCTAATACAAATAGCAGTAATAAATCAACACCCAAACAAAAGGAAAAGGGTATAAACAAGGAGCACCTCTGGGGTGCCACACTGCACCTGCCCACCCACTTCCCAAAAACAGGTTCTAAAAGGGGAGGCAGGGAAGGAGGTCAGAATACAGCAAGACTCCAATAGAAGAAACACAATTACTAAGGTGAGTAATTTTTTCTTCAAACAACATGAAGTCTTGCTGTATTCTGACATATGCAGACTACCAAGCAGTACCTCCACAGAGGAGGGACAGAACCTACTTTGGGAATAGGCTCTGAAGTACTGCTGTGCCAAACCGAGCATCACTCCTAGCCTGGATATCCAGAGAGTTATGCTTGGTAAAGGTATGGACTGTTTTCCAGGTGGCTGCTTGACAAATTTCTAATAGAGGAATATCCCTGGCAGCAGCCAGGGAAGCAGCTGTACCTCTGGTGGAGTGAGCCCTCAGGCCTGAGGGAGGAATCTTTCCCAGTTTTTCACAGCAGAATTGTATACAAGACACAATCCACCTGGCAATAGTTCTCTTAGTGGCAGGTGTGCCCTTTCCCACTTCTCCATAAGTGAGGAACAACTGGAGGGAGTCAAACCTGTGACCCTTGGTACACTCTATGTAGTAACTAAGGGCTCTTTTAACGTCTAAACTGTGTAGTCTTCTCTCACCTGAGGAAGAATGATCAGTGAAGAAAACATGGAGAGACACAGACTGATTCAAATGGAAGTCTGAAACCACTTTGGGCAAGAACCTTCTATTGGTTCTAAGGACCACTTTATCCCTACGAAAGGAGATGAAATCAGGTTCCGCTGACAGGGCCTGCAATTCACTGATACGCCTGGCAGAGGTAATGGCTACCAAGAACACAGTCTTCCAAGTCACGTACAAACATTCAAATCCCAGGCAGGGGCAGGGTCTCTAAAGGGAGGATTGGTATGAAGCAATCCTTTAAAACATTTACAGAACACAGAGATGAGATGACAGTGAGGAAGACTTTCCCACTGACAGAAAAGCAGAAACATAGATACATAGACAGTGTCAGCAGATAAGGGCCTATGGCCCACCCAGTCTGCCCATTTGAGCTTGTAAGTTCAGTTTGTTTTCCTAGAAGTCTGTTGTCCCTTACCCCTGACCTCCAGAATTCCTTTATGTCTATCCCATGCATTCTTAAATACCGTGATTGTTTCAGCCCCCACCACTTCCTCTGGCAGGGTGTTCCACTTGTCCACCACCCGTTCTGTGAAGAAATTCTTTCTCATGTTTCCTCTGAATCGTCCTCCCTCCAACTTCATCCCATGCCCTCTAGTCCTGGAAACAGCTGACAAGTGTACCTTGAGAGTAGCTGGTCTAAGGCCTAGGCCATTAAGATGGACCATATAATCCAGAACTGTAGGCAATTCAGCAGTGTCTGGAGAAATATGCTTCTTGGAACAGCAAATGCTGAATCTTTTCCATTTGGAGTTACAAGTCTTTCTGGAGGAGGGCTTTCAAGCAGCTTTGAGAATATCCAGAACTTCCTGAGACAGATGCAAATCTGCATACTGTAACTCTTGAGACTGAGAGACTGAAGATTGGGGTACCAAATCCTCCTCCGAGAGGATGTTAACAGGTTGTAATTCCTGGGAAGAGACAGGGGAAGATGGATGGCTAGGGACAACAACAGGGGGTCCCAAGGCTGTATGGCCCAATCTGGAGCAATTAGAATCACTTTGCAAGGTTGAGACCTTATCTTGACTAGAACCTTGAACAGGAGTTGGAAGGGAGGGAAGGCATACAGAAATTTCCCTTCCCAATTCAGAATCAGAGCATCCAGAGGGACTGAGCCCAAGACTGGGGGTCTGCAACAAAAGAGAGTAGGTTGGTGATTGTCTGGGGCTGCAAAGAGATCTATCTCTGGAGTGCCCCACCTTGAAACAATCACTTTCAACACCTGAAGGTTCAGGGACCATTCGTGATGACCCGGAGAGATCCTGCTCAGTGCATCTGCTAGCATATTGTCCTTCCCTGGAAGGTGAACTGCTATTAGAGAGGCCTGCAGGGAATAAGCCAGGGACCACAACTTCATGGCTTCTGTGTACAAGACCGTAGACCGAGTGCCTCCCTGCTTGCTGACGTACCACATGGTGGTGGTGTTGTCTGTTCTGACTTGAACCACCTTGTTCTGCACTGACTGAGAGAGAGCTTTTAGGACCAGAAAAACTGCCCTGAGTTCTAAGAGATTGATATGGAGAAGGGTTTCTTAGGGGGCCATACTCCCTGGGCAGTGAGGGCCCCCAGATGGGCTCCCCAGCCCAGAAGAGAAGCGTCCGTGGTAAGGACCACTGAATGAGGCTGAGTGGCGAAAGGGACCCCTTGTCTTAAATTGTCCTGATCCTGCCACCATTGAAGGGCTTGGATCAAGGGTTAGTCACTGGGATCAGTTTGGTAAGGGAATCCTTCCTCTGAGACCAAAAGGCTCTCAGATGGAACTGAATATCCCTCATCTGGAATCTTGCCCCTTGGACCACTGCTGTTGAAGCTGCCATGTGGCACAAGAGCTGGAGGAAATGCCTTGCTGGCCAAGATACCTGAAGGCTGAAGGAAGAGGCTAGTTCTATAAGAACCCTTACCCTTTCCAGGGGAAGAAAGGCTCTTGCCCTGACTGTGTCCAGTTCTGCCCCTATAAAGGTAAGAAGCCAGACTGGTTTGAGAACTGACTTGGGAAGGTTGAGAAGGAATCCTAGAGAAGTGAGCACTTGCTGGGTCACTTACAGGTGAGACTTGACTTGGTCTGGAGACTGGCCCACTATTAGCAAATCGTCCAGTTATGGAAAAATGGAAATCTTTTGCCTTCTTAAAAAAGCAACTACTACTGCCAGGCACTTTGTGAAAACTCTTGGTGCTGAGGTTAGGCCAAAGGGCATTGCTCTGAACTGTTAGTGGCCTGAGGGCAACTTGAACCTGAGGCACTTTCTGTGGGAGCACCTGATGGGAATGTGAAAGTAGGCATCTTTGAGGTCCAGGGAGGCTAGCCAGTCCCCTAGCCTTAGAGAAGGAAGGATTATTCCCAGAGTTACCATCTTGAACTTTGGTTTTAAAAGATGTTTGTTTAGGTATCTTAGGTCTAGGATGGGTCGCCACTCCCCTGTCTTTTTTGGGGTCAGGAAGTACCTGGAATATAGCCCTTTGCCCCAGTGTAGGGTAGGTACTCTCCCTATGGCTCTTAAGGCCAGAAGAGATGAAATCTCTGCCTCTAGGGCAAGGGTTTCCGAGAGATTTGCAGGTGGAAAAGATCTGGCTCTCATCTTCGGAAATTTTTTGAAGCTGAGAACCAGTCCCTGGCTTACTACTTCCAGGAACCACTTGTCTGATGTAATAGACATCCAGTCCTGGACAAAGTAAGCCAGCCTGCCCCCTACTGGAATAGGAGAGTCAACCCGGGCAGGCCCATCAGGGTGTCTGCTTGGCAGGGGCCTTAGGCTGAGGAGTGGATGCAGCCCTGCTCATCATCCTTCTGCCTCTCCCTCTGAAGAACCCACTCTGTGAAAAGGTAGAAGAGGCCTGTGCTTGGCAAAAAGGCCGATGAAAATGCCTGCCCCTGCCCCTAGACTGCTGCCTTTGAGGTGTTGCCTGCCTCTCCTTGGCCTGAGCACTCCTGTATGTGGTTCTGTACTCATCTATTTTCTTCATGTAATCTCTGCTCCCAAAACAGAGAATTACTCACTACAGGAAAATCCATGGCCTTAGCCTGGGTTTCCTGTGAGAGGCTAGTATATCTGAGCCAAGCCATTCTCCGAAGAGCCACAGATGTAGCCATGACTGTTGATGACACATCATTAGAGTCCACAGCAGTATGAAACTGAACTTTAGATGCCTCAGTCCCATCTGCAGCCACCGCCTCCAGCTCCTTGGCTAGCTGGGGGGGCCTATTTAGCCAGTGCCAGTACAGTGTCCCACCTAGACTTCTGGTACCTGGCTGTATAGGCCATATAATTCACCTGCCTGAGTCCCAAAGAAGATGCAATTACTGTTTCTTTGCCATGGCATCAATTTTCCTGGAGTCCTTGTCTGGACATGGCTGCATTGCTGGTATAAGAACACCGTGTCTGAGCCTGAAAGTGTATACCTCTTGTCCATTCTTCTATCCACAGGAGGTATAGTGTTAGGAGACTTTAGGATTTTTTGTGTTTGTTTCCCAAAGGATTTGTGGAGGGGAACTGACAGTATCCTGGACTCTGGGATGCCCAGCATTTCTACATAATCAGGCTCCTCTTGATCCTCCAATGCCTCCTCCATCGGAAGCTGGAGGGTTTCAGCCACCTTTCTGTAGAACATAAAGTGAGAAGGGGACTCAGAAAGCCTAGGAGGGGAAACACCTGAGGGTCTGTCTGGGGAGATGTCCGGTTCCACAGGCACATCCAGACCCTCACTTTCACCATCATCATCATCATCATCATCCTCAAATTCCCCTTCCTCTTCAAAATCCGGTTCATAAAAATCTTCAAGGCTATAATCTTGAACTGGGGGAACCAACCGAACCGAACCCCAGCCAGAAGTTGCTGGATCAGTAGGAACCGGGTGAAGCAATTCCACAATCCGAATCGCTTTGGCTATCTCTTTGGAGGTCGGAACATGAACCTCTGGATCCGAACTGGACGATTTGTTGTTGCGCTTTCTTTTTGTCGGAACCGATCCCTCGGAATCGGCTCTCCTTTTGCCCGAAGAAGTATCGCCCTGGTCAGAGGTCACTCCCTCTAGTTCGGTCAGAACCGAACCGGGCTGGCCATCCGGGTCAGCGGACTTCTCGGCCTCCTTTTCCCTCAGTTTACCTAATCTCTTCTCAAGGGTAGATTTGGGAATTTCTTTTTACATATTTGGCAGTCTGAATCGAGGTGGTCAAATCCCAGACAGTAAACACAGGTGGTGTGGGGATCAGCCTTAGCAAAAACCTCCCCACATTCACTGCAGTGTTGAAACCCAGTGGGCTCATTTTTTTTTCTTGGGTTTCTCAGACATGGCCAACCTAACCAACTTACCCTTTTTATGGCAACAGCCAGGCAAGACACCCTTATCGGTTCCTAACCGTGTCACAGGTATTGGAAAAAACTGTAGTAAAACACGTTTATTTTTTAGAACCAATAAGAACCGGTAACCACACACTAAGTAAAACACAAAATGTCACTATCAAATGGTCGGTTCAGCTGAACTGACCCGCACTTTTACAAGTTCCACACAGAAAAAAAGAACAATTCCTATCTAGTACTCACGGCACGACAGACAGAGACTGAACCGACTATGCGGATACTTTTTCAGCTTAAAAACGGACGAAAACTGAGACTTAAACCGACTTTTAAATCGAGGTGAAGGAGAAATCTCCGGAGCGACCGTTCAGTGAGGCAGAGTAAAGAATCTGATGGTTTGAGTTTGAAACACTCCAGACAGAGACTCCAACTGAGCACGAGCTCAGCATTCTATGCTCTGCATAGAAAGTTAACTCTTTGTTCTCCGAGGCAGTTCAACGGTTGGGGATCACTGCATATGTCAGAATACAGCAAGACTTCATGTTGTTTGAAGGACTAGTCACGGAGGAGGGTAGAGGCTGGGTAGCCCAGAGGTTACTGGAAGGAGTTCTCCAGGAATGAAGATAAACAAAGTTAAAAAAAAAAAAGTCTGTGATAAGGTCGATGACAGGGCTGGGGAGGGGGTGCTGTCAGACAGACTCGGTGGGAGGACAGATGCTTAATTGGAAAAGGGGGGAAAACTGAAAGTATCATGTAGAGAAATGTGTATATGCTGGTATTTTTTTTGCCAGAAATATCTCATTACTAAAAATGTATTGAATTTTTTTTCCAGTAACAAATACAGCTGTTTTAAAGGGAGGGTCTTTTCACACAAGGAAAAAGAACACATCACCACTGACAGCACCAGAAACGTGAATTTCCAGCCACCCCACCTGTTGTTACTAAGGGTATTTACAGGGAAATAGGAACTTTGTCCCCTTTCAGTTCATCTATAGCCGAGGGGTATTTGGGGAACTGAAATCCTAATCCCTTGATTGTGACAGCACGGTTATTTCCACAGCAACTGACTATAATGTCCCAAGCAGCGGGATTATGACTTCAGAGCCAGAATAATCCTCTGGGGTAAAGTGAACTATAAAGGACAAGGATCCAGATTTCAATCCAATTTAAATTTAGTTTTATATAGCACCTTTCATACAGTATACTGTCCCTCAAAAGGTCAAAGTGAGAGCAACGCAAAAAAAAAAGCTC
Source organism: Neoceratodus forsteri (assembly GCA_016271365.2). Classification (NCBI taxonomy): domain Eukaryota; kingdom Metazoa; phylum Chordata; order Ceratodontiformes; family Ceratodontidae; genus Neoceratodus; species Neoceratodus forsteri. The sequence continues at coordinate 111,196,655 of JADMNL010000028.1, forward strand.
TGGTAATATGTAATCAGTTATAGAATGAAAAGAAAAAAAATCTAGAAATGTGTTTTAGCCAAGAGACTTCACCTGATTGCATTAAATCTCTATAAAAGCGCGTTCTGGTGCCAAATCTCATCTTTCTCCCCCAAAAACTACTTAGAATCATTTTATAAGTGTAATAAACCCCTCCAGGTTGTGCATCATAAGATTTTAATGCACTTCCCAGGTGTGTAAAGACATCTGGCCTTCGACCTCGTGCCTTACTATATCGTTGGGGTGTACATTAAAATCCTATAATGCAAACACAGGCATGGCTTATTACTTACATGAATCATATGGACCATAATGTAGAAGAATTGACAAAAAAGCTAATACAGGATGTAGAGGACAAAGCCATCCTGTTGGCGCAACAGTAGCGTTACCGCTCGCAACGCCGGTGACCTGGGTTCGGAAGCAGACCTAGGTCATCAGAGGCACATCCGGAAAAAGGAGGATTGAGGGTCCCAGAGGACACTCTCCTCCTCCTCCAGGGAGGGACAGCAGCAGACTCTGCTGCAGCATCGCCACCTAGGTGACCATGGGTGGCAATGAGTGCAACAGCAGCGAAGAGCTGGGGGCATGCTCCCTGGCAGAAGGCAACAGCAGCTTGCCTGCTTACGTCATGGAGAGTCCAGGGGAGAAAATTAAAGGAAAAACTCTGACTGTAGCAGGATGTTGCCACTGGTTCCCTGTAGACCTCACACTGCCGAGCGAAGAATCCGAAGGGGGCTTGTGGTTTCCCCCAGTGGCCCCACCACAAGGGGGGACTCTCTGGAGGAATAAAGTGGGCCAAGATAAGTCCCAGAGATGGCAGGTGATGGGATTGAGGGAACCGTCGACGGAAGAGAGGCTAGCTGGCATCACAGTGGGAAAAAGAATGAAAGTTTAACAAAAACAAAAAGAATGTATATGACAACACAGAACATCTGACGTCAACAGTTCTAAGCCATGGAGTACAGACAGGTTTTAGTAAGGACTTGAAATGGGAGCCAGCTGATCAAACTTCAGGAGATTTAATTATCTTAATTTTGGTAACTGGATAGGCCCACTGGGTCCATGGCAGTCCCTTTTTCAGAGGCGACCCAGGATTAGTTACAAGAACGTAAAGGGAAAAAAGGTTTAGCACATACGACTGAAAATTATACAACTTGACAAGTACATGACAAAGGTTCCACACATACGACTGTGAAATTATACAAAGTTGACAAGTAAAGGACAAAGTGTGTTAGCAGATATAACATACAGCCACAGGTGCAAGGTTCTAAACCATGTTTCAGTATTATAGGTTCCCAAACTCTGTTCAACATGGGGGAACTATCCTAGCATGAGGTTCTGTGGGCAGTATTGGGTCACTGGTAGCAAGTACAGGTAGTCAGTTTAATCAGGTGTGACTTAAGTCCCGATCTGAAACCAGTGAGAGATTTGCAGTCCTGCAGTTCTTTAGGAAGGTTATTCCAGAGTCTGGGGAGAACTGATTTAGCAGATCTCTGTCCGTGGGAGGACCTGGGCCTGGGAACCTGAAGAAGTTTGCAGTCAGAGGATCCAAGGTCTCTGCTACCCAGTTTGAAGCTCATTAGGTTCGCCAGACTTGGGAAGCATCTGGTTGCTATAACTTGTATGCCAAGCATAGTGCTGGGTATGCTAGCTTGTTTTCTAAGGGTGGCCAGTTTATGGTACCCAGCACTTTGCAGTGATGCTCCATATGATGTGCTTCAGCCATAAACGACTGACTCGGTGGTATAGGTTCTCAGACACCCAGGAGATATCCATGCTATATGGTCAGTGAAGTGTAGGAAAAGGCATGACCACCAACCATTGCCAGATTCACAAGATGAATGGGGAAGAGGTTACTTCTCACATAGCAAAGAGATGTTTGGGCACACAGGGTGGGATCAGATCAGTAAGACAAGCTGGAGCCAAAGTTAGTATAGATCCTGAAGGATGGGTGTAATGTGTTCTTGCCTATGTCTCCATTACCAGGAGATGAGCTGCTGTGTTCTAGACATGCTGGAACTTATTGATGAGGGAGATTGGTAGGCCAGTACAGGAGGAAGCTGGGATAGTCAATATGAGATGTTGCAATGCATCTATGGGTTTTTGTGCCAAAGAGAGATCAAGGTAGGAGTAATACAGGAAATATGACACAGATTGTAAAAATGCAGTTTTGCAAGTGGGTTAACGTGGGTCTCAAAAGATAGATCAGGGTCAAGGTATGCCCTGAAATTTTTGGTGGTTTTACTCAAGTCATGTTTGGAAACTCACAGGGGAAATGAAAAATTGGGGGATTTCTATGGAGAACAGAATTCTTGCTTAGGAGGATATTTTCAGATTTCTTTACATTTATCTGGAGGAAATTAATTTTAAGCTAAACATTGATAAGGGAGATACAGGTAGAGCAAGAGGAGAATGCAGTATTCTGAAAACAGTCAAAAGAGAAGGCACAGGGTTATTTTTTTGTTAATGCTGTTTCTTCTCTGGTACAGGCTGTGGCTCTGGCCCAACTCCTCAGCCCTATCACCAGGCTCCTTGGGGGCTTACCTACAATCCGGGGCATGACTGTCCACAGCTTGTCTCCCCCCCACCATGGTGGAGGTCAGCAGTCTCCCTCCCTTCAGACCAGCCAACGGAATGGATCCGGTGACGCCTGAAAAAGCATCTTGCTATCAGTGCGGGGCCTGTGGGGGTCAGGTCCATCATGTTGCGCTGTCCAGGTCCCCTCCCCACTACTCAGTGGCATCACAAGTGTGTGGAGCGTGATGCCCTTGGACGTTCCTTCCCCACTGCTATGCCGTCCCAGTGCACTACCACCTGTTGTCACCCAGGTCGCAGTACAAGGCCAGAAGCAGTCACCCCCCCAACATCACAGGCTCATTCCTGAACCAAGGTTGCTGGAGTTGGGACTGTGACAGGGTTGAATAAGGCCCTGCCCCAGTTGTTATACATAAAGAGTTTAAATGCAAGGGTCTGTTCTATCCTCTCCTTTTCTGTCTCTTCTCAGTCTGGTTGCGCAACCCACATTTTCTTGCGACACCTAGGAACTGATCACTCTGGCGGTTTCGCAGTTCTCTGCCTCTCGCTATCTCTCAGCCTTCCCTTGCTATTTCTGTCTTTTCTTCCCCCTTGCAAACCCACAGTTATAAAAAATATATGTGAATCTCTGTGTAAAACTGTGCGAAACTGGGACCCCTTTGTTTAAAACTGAATATAGTTATACTGGTGAAATTATTGCAAAAAAATATTTGGAACTCAAGTGGTTAACCTGAGATGCAGTTGTTAAGCCTTTTGCAGAGCTATAAACTAGAGGTCAGTTGTGGGTCACTGTTCTTGTTGCTGCACCTGCATCGAAACTGACAAGAATATTCCGTAAACTTACAAGAACATCCTGCGAGAGGCAGGTTCTCTTAACGAGTTCCCAAAGACTTGTTATAAAAAAGAGCAGCAAGGCTTTTGCTAGAGAGACAAACTTGGAATTAAGAGATACTCTTAGAAGAAGGACTTAGTTTTCTCTGTTTGTACTGCCTTTGTAAATAGTTATATTGAATAATTATTTTTTATTTTGCTGTTATTGAGAAAAATAACACTATCTGCGAATTTTGAAACTACTCCTGATTTTCCTATGCTTCCCGACCTGTGCCTCAATGACACTGACCCATAATGGTACTGCTGTGTGGACTGGCTGGTGAAAAAGAGATACACAGTTGAATATCAGCCAAATAAAAAATGGTATACAATATTAAACTGGGAGAATAGATGTTCATGAGGGAAGAGAGAGATGGTGCTGAGGAGAGGACCAAAAATGGAACCCTTGGGGACTCTATATGAGTGGTTTGACGATGGAAGAGAAACCATCACCGGAGATGGAGAAAGGGCTGTCAGACAGGCAGAACCTCAACAGGACAGAGAGATCTACAGTTTTTTCAGGACAGTCAATTAGAATGTGATGAAAGATGGTGTCAGATGCTGACCTTAGGTCAAGGGGTATTTGTTGAGAAACGGAGCCCCTGTCACTAGCCCAGAGGAGGCTATTAAAATACAAGGATCAGTGCAATTTTAGTGCTCAGACTCAGTCAAAACCCAGACTGAAATTCATCCAAAGGGTTGCAAGAAAGTTGAGCACAGAGTTTTTTCAATATCTGCTCAAGGCCGTCCTGATGGTCCAGCGGCAATGCACTGAACCGCCATGCAGCTGCCTAGAATTTGGCAATGAGCTTGAATCACTGCGTTGGTAGGCTGCCCAGGCTGAGGTAGCTGTCATGCGGCAGTGTGGCTCAGTCAGGTAGGGCTGATAGCAGTTCTGGCACCACAGCGCCCTCTGCAGATGGGTTAGAGAGCTTGCTCTTGTTGCAGGGGTGCTGTGTGCCTGTGAGACCAATCGAGGTACTGCTTACACTATAGGGTGGAGGGAGAGATGGGAGAGAAAAAACAAACAGCCATCGGAATGACGGCAGAATCACCTGAGCAGGGTGTATCTCTGATTAAAGGGTATATTCCTGGGGCTATGGCAAGGGGTGAGGGGAGAAAAACCTGTATGAAAAGAAAACAAATGGGATGCAAGAGATGGGACAGAAATTAGAGAGGTTCTGGGGTGGTTTATTGAGAAAAGGATGAACAGCAGCAGGATTCATGGTATCAGGAACAAGTCCAGTGTATAGAGACTGATTTACTGCAGCAGTTCTGTAGGGGATCCATGTAAGAACACATCCAGGAATTAGGCTATTGGTAATGGGAACAAGGAAGGAGGTAGTCTTTTTAGAGAAGGTGTTGATGTCAGTGACAGCCTTGCATGAAATGTAAGGTCTGAGAATATAGATATAAGGACTGTGTTACTAGCATATGTGGATACGTGCAAGGGTAGGACAATCAATACCCACTACACCACGATATTTTTGACATGCAAAACTGAGCAAAATCTTCTCATTTCAAGGGTGTAAACGAGACAAGAGTCAGCGTGTGGCAAGAGGCGAGGTTGGAGACCGTTCAATAGTGCAGAATGAGTAACTGCCATGAATACATTATGTAAATAGCATGTATATGATTAAGAAAACTGCATATCAATATGCTAGGTAAAGCATCTGCAACCCGTAAACGGTTCCATTCCCCTGTAAAATACAGGGATTCCTGTAGCTCAGGAACCCCTGCAGATTAGAGGAAGTTAATAATGACATGCAAAAATGAATAATTTACAAATTAGTCACATGGCCAAAGATACTTTTTAACATCAAATATTGGACTACGAAGAAGGGAGGAGGAGGAGGAGGAGGTCTGGTTATATGGTGTTTTTATTTTTGCTCCAAGGGCAAATGATTGCAGATGGAGAGTGGGTAAAAATGAGACAGAGTAATTGGCAGACATGAAAAAGGACTAAGTGGGTAGCTGTTCCAAAGCACCTCAAAAAAGGTGACAGTCTCCCAAACCACAGGAGAGACCTGACCAGGCCAATGCTCTTTTTCTCTCCTGCAGGCAGTGCCCAAACATGTTCCATGTCATCATCACAGAGTTCATGGACTCGATTATAGTCCAGACAAGTTGGGATTTGCATGTTTAATAAAACCAAACAAAACTAGCCACCATTTCCCGCTAAAGTGTTTATGTAAGAGAAGGAGATTATAGATGAAAAGAAATGTTGAGGCAGGACTGCTTACATGCAAGTTTTTTTAATTCTTTTTGCTTTGGGACACCTTGTCCCATTTATACCCCCTCCTGTACTCCCTCAGTGTTCCACTCCTTCAGGCATTGCTGCTGTCCCTCCCAGGTCTGCTACCACGGTGTCTGTCCCCTAGAGTGCCCGATTACTCCTTACCTCCTCCTCCTCCTCGTGGAGCACCTGCACAGCGGAGATCTGCCCATGGGTTCTGGACCTGGATGGCTGTTTGGAGAGGCTGTCATCTAGGCTCACTGAGGCTTTTTCTGTTTTTTTTGTGGTTCCCAGTCCCCTGGGACGCTGGCGCAAGGACTATCGTCCAGAGAGGCGATGTGCTGACACACGCCTTCTCCCAAGTGCCTGACAGCGTTCCCCCCTCCCTGACTCCAGTGAACGGAACTGCCAAAACCCTGGAGAGCCCGTGCTTCCACCGGCTCTTTCGGGATGCGAGTGCACAAGGCACCCCTGGTAACCCTCCCCAGAGGGAGGAGAGCATCCGTTGGGATGCTCGATCCTCCCTCCCCCTGCTGACCACGGCCGACCCGAGTCCATTCCTGAACCCAGGTCACTGGTGCAGCGTGAGGTGTGGCGTCCAGCACCTCAACCCTCAGCGCCACTGGGCCGACCTTTATTTCGTTTTTGAGATCTATTTTTCGCTCCTTTGGCTGCCTGACCTGCGGCCCTTTATCTCATCCTCGCAACCTAGTTCAGGGACATCCAGCCGCCAACTGCTTCTGCCGCGGGCACTCAGACTCCTATGGCTCCCCCCCCACTGCGGGGCTACAGGGAGCCCCCTACTCACATGGATCCAGGCGGGTACCACGGAAAAACTACAGATGGCCATCAAGCTGCTCGCTTCAGGCACCATTTTGCCCTGGTTTTTCTGTGTCCCCATTAGTGCATGCTCAGGCAGTGCCTCCAGTCTCCACTGGGGACGGTGCTGAGCAATGCGTTCCCTGATCCCACCCCCAAAGAGGAGAGCAGTCCTCCGGACGCTCAATCCACTCCGCCCCTGCTGACCCCTTGTGCCCAGAGTCCGTTCCTGAACCCGGGTCGACGACATGGGTCAAGGTAAGGCACCAGTGCTTCAACCCTCTACACCACCGGGCCGGTTTATTTACTTGCAAGTTTTGATTTTACCACTAATTTACAATGGACACTTCAATCGAATGAACAGAAGTTTATTTAATATAGTGGCTTTTAGGCATTCTATTCCACACAGCTATACATGCTCCCAGCAGCTGTATAAATCATTTGGTAAACCGAGACAGAGAGCAGCTGCAGAATTTTATTTAGTAAAACAATTCATCATAGTTCTTTTTTAAGCAATACTACATTTTGACATCCTTAGATTTACCATCAGTGTATTTATAATTCCCTTAAGATTTATTTTTCCTAATTAAAAACTTTTAGTATTAATTTTATATTTAAGGACAATAAATATGGCCACAACTAGCAATTTTTAAAACTTTCTGTTGAGGCTACTTTTTAACTGTACATACAAAGGTCATTCTGTGGATATGTTTGGAGGGTGCTTATGCACATTTCTGACAGTGAACAACCCAGTACCAAGTTTTTAAAGTAGCAGTGCAATGTAAAAAAATCTGCACTTTTTCAAACAGTTTATTCCCTTTGCTCTGTTGAGCATGTCCCTGGTAATCTTTTCCGCCGGCATTGTAATATCACCCTGTAATTCGCTTACTTTACCTTTGTTTTTGTTTGCATTTCTGCCATCCGCCATGTTGAAAGCAGCAGTAAAAGGCAGGCACCATATTTTCTGTAGTGCTACAACAAATGGAAACCGTTCACTTCCTGATTAGGTAGTACTGCTGCTTTAATATTTTAATGGTAGGTGAGGCCAGAGAGCAGGAACTTATATTAAAAAAAATTAAAAAACTTGAAAACCACATTTTTCATTTCGGGATTGAAAAACAAAATTAAAACAAAAATTGATATGTTGATGTTTTGCTTTGTTTTGCCAGAAATACATATATGATGAAACAATTTTGCTAACAAATATACTTTGTATATTTTTTTGTATGTAATAGGCTTTGTACAGGTCCTGTAGTTTTTTTTTTAAACACAGAATTTTATGTTAAAACATAATATTTGGTTACTGTACTTATTCCATGACTACTTCCCCAAGTTGCACCTGCAAATGAGCCTCGTCTCAGTGCGTTTTTCCTGGTCAAGAAGTTTTTAAGTAAACACTGCTGCTTTAAGCACAGAGTAGTAAAGTGATTTGTTCAGAGTCACACTGCACAAGTGGCGGGAGTGGGATTCAAACTCAGGTCTCCATGTTTACAGCTCTACGCTCTAACCACTAGGTTACACTGCCTAATAAGAGTATTCTATTACTATTACCTTTGGATGAATAAAAGTGTGTGTATATTTGGGGGCAGTCCTACCTGTCCCGAAGGATGAGTGAATCTCTCTTGGGAAGCCTTCAGTGCTTTGTGGGCCTTGTCTGTGCTCCAGCGGGCACAGTTCTGTCCATCCATCTGCAGGACCTGATCTCCAAAACGCAAACCGGCCAGAGAAGCAGGGGAGTTTGCCTGGACCAGCTGGATAAATACACCCTGTGAGACAAGGAACATAAAAGAACAAGATTCTAGAGAGACTGACTGGAGTACACTAGGTTAAACCAATAAATTTTGACTTTCAGAACCATGTTCAAATCTGGCCTGGAACACATGAAATGACTTTTGTGGGCTCAGAAGTTGCTCCACATTATGAAACAGCAGCTTGAATTCTTGCAAGCTCATTAGTCAGCCAGCATTCTAAGGTGTGGTGTGACCTAGCAAAAACACTGCATCTCGGAGGTCATCGGTAATTAAATAGGCCATAAATATATTATATATTTTAAAAAATACCAGAGGGTGGAGATGTAACAAAGTTGGCTGTTTCAAAATCTAAAAAATACCCTCAAGGACACCACACCTACAAGCTTTCATCTACAAGAAGTGTTTTTTTTTAATATAATTTATTTATCCCGTTACCAGCTCTGCCCCCTTCTGATAGGCACAATCCCAGTCCCACCTAGGACTTCTCTGGCTCTAACAACCCCTTCCCCCCCTCCCCAAGGTGGGGGCTTCTAGGCCAGTGGCAACCTTCAGGATGGTTTCCCCAGTGGGGATTTCTAGGAGGGGAGATGGACAGTCTTTGTTGGGCCCTGAGGATTGCTTTCCATCCTGCATGAGCTGGGGGGGGGGTGCGGGATTCTGCATTTCTCCTCCCATCCCAGGATGCCAAAACACTTCGGGGTTGTGAAACCTGGCTGATGTCATCCCTCCCACTATGTTTCCGCATACACTACCGCCTGTGGTCACGCAGTTGGTAATGCTTTTGTGGAGGCAGTGACCCTTCCTCCCCGAAGGAGAAGAGCCTCCTCTTGGATGATCCATCTTCCATGTCCTGCCAGCACTCTACCATCTCAGCCTCATTTCCAAACCCAGGTCAATGGCATTGGGAATGGCAACCCCGCTACTGGACTGATGTGTCAGCCAGGAATGGTGAGGTGTAACATGATTTCCAAAGGGGTAACTCAAGTTGCAAACAACAGGTGCTGCAGCTCCCTGGAAACCCAGTGGTTCCCAGTTACCAGTGGTTAGACTGCAGATGCCGACCCTTGGGTGGTAGCAGGATGGGGCCTCACATCTCTAGATCTCTAGAAGGTACAGCCATCTCTATCAAGTGGGATGCTCCTACAATATTCGATGGGGCAAGATGTCTGTGGAGCAGGAACCTGCATGCAATTTTGCATGATGAGGAAAAACTGAGTTCCTTCCAATTATTGTATCTCTGTACACCTGGTTGAAAAGAAAAAAATAAATGACAACATAGGAGTGGGGTGCCTTTACAACAGCAATACACACCGAGTTACCGAGAAGAAACCCTCAAGTCACCACTGGCAAGCTGACAAGGCTTTTGCTCAAGTGGAACCCAGGACTAAACTCACAGGGACAAGTAAATTATAATCAGAGTCATTAGTCTGGGCCGCCCTGATGGCGCAGCAGTAGAACTACCATTTGGGTAAGAGAATGAGCCAGTGATGTCAGTGACTGGCTGGGGGGGGGAGATATCACTCTTTCCAGAGGACAGGCTCCTAAGGGGAAAGGAAGGCTGCATGCTCCACTACAACAAGATCACCTCAGTGACCACGGTGGTGGGGGTTCAGCTGGGGGGGGGTTATACAGTCTGGCCATAGTGCGTGTTCGCATGCACCATGGAGCTCAAGCCAACTGAGCCCTGAGGGTGGTCAAAACAAAAGCAAGAAAAACACTGACATGGGCCAGTGTGAAGCTGGTACTTTTAGGCCTTGCCACTCCCAACAGCCCATGGACCCCTGCTCACCACCGCATATTTAACAGGCTAGAGGGAAGTCATGGCTGACAACACTCCCAAAAAGAACCCAACCATGGAGGAAATGCCCTCCGCTTACGCCCCTGAGGGACCAGGTAAAGGACAATGTGTGGCGGATGGTGCTGGGAAATAGCCTTGCAGAGGTGAGAAGCATTGGTAATGGGGGGGGGGGACATTAGTCCTGGCCTGTCAATGCCTCTCATGAAAGAGGATCAGGCTTGGGAGATGACTTGCTTGAGCCAGCATCAGGCGGCCAGGGCTTACCAGTTCGTGGTGGCCTGGTGCAGTATTCCACTGCCACACTGACCCACTACAGGGGTTCACTGTGTGTACGAGACTGATAATAACATGGTTCAGCCTAAGATGGGTAGAGGGTGGGTCCAACGGTAGAGAGAACAAAACCAGTCAGTTCTTCTGAAGTTGGTTGCCAGCATTCTTTGGCTCAACGCTGTGGATCCCTGTGAAGGAAGATGGGGTGGGCTAGCAGTGGAGAGTGCTGGGAAGTCACCAAGTAGTATGGCTGGCTCGGAGAAAAAGCTTCAAAAAAATAAATAAATAAAAAGTAATTTCAGGACAGTCTGTTTTTTGATCCATCTCCAAACTACTCCTTTGGGACAAATGAGTTCCGCAGTTCAGCACCTCTATTGTAAAGGCATTCTGGAGCAGGATGTGGATTTTACTGCCCCCTCCCAAACCAAACCTACCTACCCCCACCCCCTCTTCCTCCTCACCCACCCTGATCACCTCCAAGTAAATGGCACAAGGAAGAGTGCGCCAATCTTGCAAACCAACGAGGATCCAGCTTTGTTGCACCAGAACAGGAGAAACAGTTTTCTTGGTCAAACCAGCACTTTCTCCATATGGATTGGGTGGTAGAACGCAATTAGCCAGGTGCTGTCCATTTTCCTGCTTTTTACACTACACCACTGACTGCAGAGATTTAATAATCCTAAATAAAAAGCTTCTGTACCACCTCTGTTGCCTTTTAGCAGCTCCTGGGTTTCTCTCACCCTGTGCATGGAGGTGGGGCATAAAGGGGCTTCGCAATGACAGAGACACTGGGGCACTTGAGGTCTATTCACTCAGGAGAAGGGTAAGGGGGCCACGATAGTGGCAGTTAACATTTTGAAGGGAATCGATAAGATTATACTAGAGGAAGATTTTTCTTCTTTTTGTTCTCGTATATGTGTTTACCCTACTTGGCAGCATGTCCTCTAGACAATTTCCTATCCCTGTCACCCCCATCTTCATCCCTAGACACTGGATAATCTGGTGGCCATGCAGGGCCTGAGAATAGGGTACATCGATCCTGATGGATCTGTTTTGTTCCTACAGCATTTTTTCTTTCCCGTTCTCCATTCCACAATGCCAAGCAGATCCCTGACAGGCCATTGCATGCACATAGTGATGGCCTGTCAGTGCGTGGACAGGCGGCCACTGCACTCACAGAGTGATGGCATGTCAGGGTGCTGACAAGCAGCCACTGCACGCACAGAGTGATGGCATGTCAGGGTGCTGATAGGCTGCCATTGTGCGCGTACACACACACACACACACACACACACACACACACACACACACACAGTGATGTTCCTGCAGAGGAACAACATCCCAACCCACCGCAGGGATTGCTGTGGAAGCAGAACCCAGAATCAGTGCCACTTCCAGCTGGGAGCATTGCCATGCGACAGCACCACCCCAGCTCCTCTGGTGACCTGAGCGAGCTTCTGAGTTCTCTCCAGAACCCAGGTTGCTGGTGTGGCTGCACAACTGTTTACCCAATGGACAACAGGATGGTCCTAAGAGAAACTTAACTACTGTAGGATAGGACAGTAGAAAAACCGGGAACCAAATGAAGGGTGAGCAAAGGCAAGCTGAGCAGAAACAACAGGAAATATTTTCTCTTTCTACAGGAGGCGAGCGTCTAGAATAGGCTACCACAGGAGGCTGTAGGAGCAAGTGATGTGGATTCATTTAATATGTGGATAGATTTCTACTGTAGCAGAACATCCTTTGATTCAAGAGCTGAACAATCCAGTGGGGGGCACAATTTTCAGATTTTGAAATGGTATGATTTAAAATTCCATGATGGCAGGGGATGAACTGGTTGGCCTCTGGTTTCATTCAGGTCCATCAGTCAGCGACCCAGGGTCAGGAGTGAGGCCAGAATGCTGGACAGCAGGTGGGGCCCTGGGGGAGGAGGTTTGATTGACCCATAGGACACTTGCCTCCTTGGGTTGGTAGGCTGACTGTTCCCTACTACAGCAATGCCACCTAGGGGCCCAACAGGTGGAACCACACCAAATGGGACATCATGGGGCAGAGAGACACAGCAGCTTCATGCACTCTGTGCAAGCATGTTGGGTGCATGTGGCATACAGGTTCTCAGTCATTGTCTCAGGTGGTGGGTGGAAACCAGGAAATTTACCAATCTTGCAGGATGATGCCTGGCATGTTCAGACCCCCATCACCAGTTCACCCACTATGAGGGTTCACCCGCCATCAAACCTGTACTTTCTGGAGGGGCATGCCACCCCTGAAGGCCAAACGCAGGGGTTCCATCAGGACAGGTAGGGGATCCTCGGGGGTTCTGGTCAGGTGACAAGGCTGGACAATTGCTTGACAGAAGAGGGCTGGAGTGGTAGGAAGGGGGCAGAATAAATAAAAAATTGTTTGGCTTCATCTTGCATAATCTGTGTTCCTATATGTCAGGTGAGAACACTGTTGCGTAGCATGCAGAAAACCAGTTGAAAGTGGGTGTTGATACTCACATTATCAATAGCTCGCAGGCGCACATTCACCTTCCAGACCGGTCCTTGCAGAGAATGACCTCCCGAATACCCTGCTTAATCTCTGCTCTGCGGATGCCAATGTCATTTCCAGACACAGGGGCAATCATCCCACTCAAGGAAGAACCATTCACATTGGCAACTTTCTGTAAATCCAGACAAGAGAAAAGATCAGCCTAGTATTTAGTGGCATGAGTCGGGGTGTGTTCTTCCACAGGTATTACTAATATATGTTGAACTATAAATTCCTCAGATCAAAGAACACAGAATGCATAGCCAGCCCTAACAGCATCAACCCTGTTCTGTGCAGACAACACGCTGCAGGGACATGTTTATATAGATGCACTTCTCTAGAAACATGGAATTTGTTGGCAGGTAAGGATTACTTGTCCCACCCAGTCTGCCCATTTCTGTCCCTGCCTATACGGTCACCGCAGGCCCTACCTGATCTCCGGCTTATCCCCCCCCAGACCATTTGGCCCACCCAGTCTGCCCATCCATTATTTCCTTTACTATATTGTCACCGCAGACCCTACCTGATCTCTGGCTAACACACACACACACACACACTCACACACTTACCTTCCTGCCAGATTCTTTTGTGCCTATCCTATGCATGCTTGAAGTCCATAGTTTTCCCCCACACCATCTCCACTGAATGACTATTCCAGGTGTCCACTGCTTTTTCAGTGAAGTAGTACTTCTTGAAATCACTCCTAGATTTCTACAATTCCAGCTTCACTTCTTGCGCCCTTGTTCTCATGCATCTTCTCTTCTGAAAAATACTCCTTTCCAGTCCCTTATTCACCACCATGAGGTGCTTCTAGGTCTACCATCCCCTCCCCTCTTCTAGGGTGTACATACTGAGATCTCTCAGTCTTTCTCATAGGGCTTATGATGCAGTCTGGTCTGAGAGCAGTAGAACAGTTTGAAGAAGCAGCATTGACAGAGGACAACTTACTATCTTTTTACTTAAAGCACTAGAATTTATTCTTTCCAGAAATTATTTTACTTTTAACGGGGAGATCTACCTCCAAAAATGTGGGACTACAATCGGGCCACTGCTAATCCCTTATTTGCAACTGTTTTTCTTGGCTGGTCGGAGCAGCTTTTCGTGTATGACAGCAATAATCCATATGATGGACAAGTGGTGCACTGATACCGCTTTATTGATGACATCCTAGTCATATGGAGTGGGACAGAGGAATCAATTGAGCCATTTGTCAGGAAACTGAACAAAAACACACAACCTGAAATTCAGTGCAAAAACTGTCAAGCGAGATAGAGTTCCTAGACCTTAGATTAAGAGGCAAGGTGGGCCAAGAAATCATCACCTCAGGATTCAGAAAGTCCACAGCAAGCAACACTGTTACGCATGCCACCAGTGGTCACCCACCACACCTTATTTCCTCTACTCCATCTGGTCAGTTTATCAGGCTGAGACGTAACTGCTCTGGCACAGGGGTGTTTGAGAACCAAGCCCACGAAATGTTTTTGCACTTTAAAGCCAGGGGCTATCCAGACAAAGTACTTATTGAAGCACTAAATAAAGCAAGAACTATAAACAGGGCTTCACTTCTAGAACCAAGGCAGAGACCACCAGACTCTGACAATCCTTCTCTGTTCCAAGAATGAAAACAGCTGGTCAGAAAACCATGCTTTATAATTTGCCAGTGTTTTTTATTGCACTCTTGACAATGTTTGAAGGCCCCGAATTCATGTTGTCTAGCCTCAGATAGGCTCTGAGAAAGTATTTGCCTACAGAGAGTGAATGAAAATGTTATGTAAATGAGTACTTTGTAAGCCACTGCTTGTTTTATGAACCTGTTTGTACTTGTAATTGCCATGTATCTGTATGTGCCCTATGCCAATTACTCTTGTTATGTGATGTATGTTTTTGTGTACTCTGGTTACCCATGAAAACGGGTCTTTAACCCATGGACATTGCAAATTAAATAAACAAAACAATTCTCTGATGTGTTTTAGAATATAATTCTATAGTGTACAGTACAGTACAGCATTGTTCTGTATAGAATCCCATCCCTTTCAAAATGCGGTTGTACCACAGTGCAAAGGTTATGGAATGTGACTATACCTTTCTGTGGTACAGCAGCAGCATCCTGAAACCTCTAGAGACTGCACAAATCAGTGTTGTTCTGAAAGTGAAAGAACCGCAGCACACACATTTCAGATGATACTATACACTATACAAAATACAGGATGAGCAACTTTATGCAGAACCAGTGTGTGTTCTGCCACCTCAGGGTTCTGATTCCCACGGGTCTCTCCAGATCCTTCTCAAGGTCCGAGGGAATCAGAACCCCTCTGTGGAACAACACACTGGTTGTGAATAGTTGCCCATTCGGTATTCTCTATGTGCTCCCCCCGATAACATGCTGCTTCAAAACTGGCGAATCATGCAGTATACCCAACCTTTTTTTTTTCCTTCAGAAAAACCCTGCGTAACTTACAGCAGGGGGAAAGAACCTCAAAGACATGGTAATACAGTTCTCTCACACTCACAAATTCTATCTGACCAACATGCCTTCTACCAGAACCGAAATGATTTTCATCTGTGGTAAATGTCTGGCATGTCCACATCGACTCGGTGCAAAAGAATGTGTGTGCAACGAGTTGCAAATCAAAGGCAACATCAATGAATCTGCTACCTGTTCCAAAAATGTTGTGGTATACACAATTCTTTGCACCCTGTCCCTTGCATTTTTGTTGGTGGGGCCATAAGGTAGGCCAAAGAGTGGATATTAGAATATTTGAGGGACTTATACTCTGGCATCTGCAACACTGTGGTGGGGAAGCATTTCACGGAGACCCATGGAAGTGACCCCGAAGTTGGCCAAATTTTGTGTAGCAGAAGTGGTCCCTCCAAGACCTGGGGGAGGAGACAGAATCTAAACTCTTACAAAAAGAGGCAAGATGAATCTCTAATTTGAAAGCTCTGAAGCCCCATAGCGTGAATGTGAACTGGATTACTCTGGGTTCCTTTGCTGTGTACTTTCTGTAAACATAATTAGGGTATTGTTTATTTGTACCGCACAGTTCTGCCCTGCTGACTGTGCCTGACTGAATTTTGTATTTACTTTCTTTTCAGATCTGGAAAAATGCTACAAACATGGAGTTATGGACTTTATCAACTTATCATGTGTAACTTGTTTAAGATCTGTTTGTTGACTAAGCCCAGACCCTTTGTATTCTCTGCATTAACTTGGAGTAAGTCCCTGTAATATTTATTGTTCTTTGCCATGTGTCGTTATATGCTATGATTTTCCCTTTCCTTGAAACTACCCTTTTATTTCTTTTTCTTCCTCATCCCGCACCTGCTTTTGGTGCGAGGACCACTTTTTCTATTTATCACCTTCCTCCCCACCCCACTCAGGTCTGTTATTGCACCTCACTCTCCAACTGCATCCCTCTGTATTTACATCAATTTTCTGTCTTATTCTACTTCCTATGTTCTTACCACTCCCTCTCTTGCCCCCCCATATACCTCCACTTTTTGTTCTATTTCTCCTTGTATTCTTCTGCCACCCCCCCCCCCCGCACTCTGTCAATTCGTTTTCTGGTTCTCCACCTTCTCTTCTCCCTGTGGTAATACTGTATCAATCACTGTATTGTCATGCCCAGTATTTCTAGGTAGTGGTTTTTGCACTGCAGTTAGCAGCTCTTTCAAACTGCTCCACTGAACAGTTATTGCTGGTTTGCTGTCAGGGCGGAACCGCAGATCAGCTGTACTTCAGTTCATTGTTACTAAGCAACACACTGATTAGCCCAAGCTTCCAGTCTGGGAATGGACGTACATAACTGTAAATGGCAGACAGTATTCGGGGGCTGTCACTGTGCCGTCCAAGTTAGCCATGCCCCCCTGAAGAGGAGGAGGAAGAGTGCCTCAAAGTGCCGGGGCTAGCTGTTCTGAGATTAGTATGATGCAAATGTGTGCATTGGATTCTTTGTTGTGGCTCCTTATGATGCAGTCCCTGCACCATTTTAGTTGCCTTGTACCCAAATGTTTGTAAACAACTATTTTAACTGTTTTTTTTAATTCAGTTGTTTATCTCATTTAGCCTCTCCGACTGGTCCCCCCCATCTGAAATGGTTCCCCTAACCCTGCCACCCAATTTCTCTGGAGTGTCCTCTGCTATGAAGCTTTTACTGGAGGAGCCCAGACAGTGCAGGGTCTGTGAGGGATTAGGCCATCACCGCGCTGTGGTCACCTACTGTTTTTCTTCCATTTTTACCCTTGGGGCCCACACAAGTGCAATGATACAATGTGCGTGTCTCACCTCAGTGAGACACCCCTGACATCTGGCGTGAGTTCCCCCCTCCCTTCTTGTGGTCCAGAGACACTACCACTTGGATTCCTTCTGATGACAGCCGACCTGCAGGCCATGCATTTAGCCCCTCCCCAAGGAAGGAGAGCTATCCTTGGGATGCTCACTCCTCCCTCCCACAGTCAGCCCCCCCGAGTGATCTGTGTCTGTTTCTGAACCTGGGTCACCAGAGTAGCAGGTGGTAAGGCAGACTAAACCTCAGCCGCCGGGCCACTGGGTCAGTCAGCTGTTTCAACTCTTAAATCTCCACAAATGACTGGAAATGGGCTTTAGGGATCCAGCCCACTTCTCCTGGTAAAACAAAATAAATTAACCCCCCAAAAAGTGGGTGATCAGTAATCAATGTGTGAGAGCAGTTTGCATCCCTGGGTTGGTGGAACTCTGACCAAAGGTGGTGGGCTCAAACTCATAAAAAAGGATTGTGTCCATTTGACATGATAGCACCCTCCCCCACTTCTTTGCAGCAGAGCTCAGGCAGCCTTGGCATCTGATGTAGTAGCAGCTGGATTAAGGGAGAATGGCTGTAAGGTGTGTGTGTGTTGCGGGGGCCCCAGAACCAAAACTCCCAGCCAAGAATGATGGCAACCAGGTCACAGAACATTGACCTCTTACCCAAGAATATGGAGTGTGTGTGGGGGGAAGGGGGTATAGGGACAGATCCTGAGAAAGATGGGGAAAGTGGGAGACAAAAAGAAGATATTACAAAATAAAAAAAATAAAATAAAAAAAACAACATCGAGGACTTGGTATATAAACAAATAATGAAGCTACAGATGGGGCGAATTGTGTCAATAAGAAAGCTAAAGCAGTTTTTTCTCAAATGTTAATCATACTGAAATTGGAATGCCCCACTCTTCTCATTACAATCTGCCAACCCCCATGGTTAAAGTGAGCATTTTTTATTTTATTTTATACAAAACACCATCGGAAGACTCAGGGGCCCAGATATTCAAACTGCGCCAGTCTGAGGCACAAGCCCCTGCGCTGCTCAAAATAGTTGCGCAGGGGTGTGGCCGGGGTGATATTCAAAGGAGTTGCGCTGTTGAGCAACTTTGAATATCACCCAACACAACACTTCGCATAGCGCAGTGGAACTAGCGCTACCGCAAGTTGCCAAGTTGAGCATTAACTTGCGGTGGCGCAAGTACCATTCGCATCATGTGCAAATTTCCGATATTCAAAAGGTGACATGCAAATGGGGCCATAATTTATCACAAGGCGCGGGGGGCCATTTGCATCTATTTATGGCCCCATTTGCATGCCATTCATGTAGTGCGCCGATCCCGAGACTTGCTCCTGGCCACCCTGCCAGGCAGCAGCCGTCGGGGACCCGAGCGCTAATGCAACCGATCGCGGGCATCACAGTTCATGACACCCCACACATCTCCCACAGCCGATCGCGGGCAGAACACGTACATGTCGCCCCCACCACATCACCCACAGCCCGATCGCGGGCAGAACACGTACATATCGCCCCCTACCACATCACCCACAGCCCGATCGCGGGCAGAACACGTACATGTCGCCCCCACATCACCCCACAGCCCGATCGCGGGCAGAACCTGTAGACCCCCAGTGCCCGATCGCGGGCAGAATGTAACCCTCCCCAACCCGAATAACTCCCTGGTGGTCAGTGGACCGTAAAGCCCGATCGCGGGCAGAATGTCTAGCACAACCCCCAAACATCTCCCTGGTGTCTAGTGTCCCCCCACCCACGAGCCCCTCACCCCGCTCCCCGCGGCGGCGGCGACAGCATCCACCCGCCTGCCGCCCGCCGCCCACCGACTGACTGTCGGTAGGGCTGCCGCCAGTGGTGCAGAGCTACAGCCAATGGGCGTGCAGCCGCCCATCATGACAGTCAGATTTGTGAATGATCATTCACAATCTGGACTATCAGCCCTACCAGACAGTCAGTCGGCGGCGGCGGGCGGGCAGGCGGTGGATGCTGTCGCCGGCCGCGCGGGGAGCCGGGTGGAGGGGCTTCGTGGGTGGGTGGGGGGAGCACTAGACACCAGGGAGATGTTTGGGGGTTGTGCTGTGACATTCTGCCCGCGATCGGGCTTTACGGTCCACTGACCACCAGGAGTTATTGGTTGGGGAGGGTTACATTCTGCCCGCGATCGGGCACTGGGGTTCATACAGGTTCTGGCCCGCGATCGGGCTGTGGGTGATGTGTGGGGGGCGATATACGTGTTCTGCCCGCGATCGGGCTGTGGGAGAGTGTGGGAGGGGGGACATGTATGTGTTCTGCCCACGATCGGCTGGTGGGGGGGCACAGAACGAGTTGGGGCCAGCCAGGGTGGCAGCTGCTGTGTTGCGCCCTGCAATGCAGCAGCTCACCTGTGGGTGGCCCTCAACTTAAGCCTTTTTGGCTCAAGCTTGTGCGGCGCTAGGTTGGTTGTGCGCGACTCTCAAGCAACCCGACTGAATATCGGGTTGCGCAGGTTATGCATGGATCCTCCCTCCTGTTGAGCATGCATTCATTTGCATTGCTCTCTTGCGCAACCTGTTGCCAGTGGCGTAACTGCCTCCTGCTGAATATCGCAGAATGGCGCATTTTGGACTTGCGCATGGCGCAACCCTGTTGCGCATGGTGCAACCCTTTTGAATATCTGGGCCCGTGTATCAATCCCAAAAATACTGAACTTCAGGACATTCCATTCTTTCTTACGGAAGGCATCTACAGGACATCAGGCTGTTCACACCTTAGAATTTATCTATCCCTAATACTTTTCATATCTGAAAGTCACAATTCTATGCTGTGACATCACAACCTGTTGTCATGGAAATCATTCTTTTTTTTTTTTTTTAATTTTCTCTTTATCCTCCTCCCTCCTTGCAGCTCTCCCCCTCTTCGGGAGACACCTAAGGCCTTATCAGCCTTCGCTCACCTACCTGGTGGCCGGTGCAGTCCATGCCCCATGAAGCCATGGCTATACCCCCCAGGCGAGTACGGGGTGGGACTTCCCTTCCACCCCGTTTCTCTGTGTTTCGTCGGCATGCTGTCCCCGGGCAGGCAAGGGCATTGAAGGTCTGTGCCTGGTGCTCCCGTCTACCGGGAGGCTGCAAGGGTTTTTCCCTGGTGTTCTCGACGTGCCATGTCCAAGGACGTCAAGGCACCGAAGTGCTGACGTCTGGCACGTCGCTCCCCCTCTGTTGGAGCATCGGGCTTGCTATACCTCGGGTCTCCACCCGGGGTCAGACAAGCACCGAGCTCAGGTACCCCCGTCCCCCCGGAGAGGACAAGCAGTCCTTGAGATGCTCAAGTCCTCCCCTTCCGGCCGGCCCTCCAGCTCCCGGGCTTGTTCCCGAACTTGGGTCGCTGGTGTCGCTAGCGGAAATCCAACCGCTGCGCCGGCGGGCCGGCCACATGGAAATCATTCTGATGTCACAAGCAGAGGGTTGGGACTTCATGGCAGAAAAAGCAGAGGGGAACACATGTCTCAAGGGCCAAGAATGTATTTTTATGCAAAATGTCTTCAGTAATAATAAATGCAGTATCCAGAAATAAACATTTGGGGGGAATTTTGAGTAACTGACTTCTGCTGCTGCCAGCACTGAAATGTTTTGATAAAAATGAGAGACTTGCTTTAAAGGGACGCAGTCAACCCCTGTAGGCCTCAAAATGTCCCCAGTTTAAAAACACTTTTTATAATTGCTCACATTCTGTAAAGATTGCTGCTATAGCTCGTTTTTTGATTCGGTTTCTATATTTGTTTTTAAAAGTGGAAAAGAAGAAGCCGACCCGGTGGTGCAGAGGTCTGAGGCGATGGACGCCACACCTCGTGCCAAACCAGCAACCCAGGTTCAGGAATGAGCCTGGGCTGTCAGGGGTTAGCGGGGAGGGAGAGGATTGAGCGTCTGGAGGACAGCTGTCCTCTCCCAGGAGGGGAGGGGTTGTGCTCCCGCCAAGTGACTGCCCCCAGGTGGAGGCCTGGGTGGGGAGTGCGGGTCTGCAGGGTGCACAGAAGGGGTGGGTGCTGCAGGACCTCCACAGATGTGTGCGTGCCTCCACGCATGCACGTCTGGCGTGTGCACCACAGCAACGGAGATCGGTCAGAAAATGGAGGAGAAAATCAATCCTCCAGCCGCAGGATGAAGCCCGACTTTCCGCAGGCTCCACTCCTGGACCAGAAAGAAAGGCAAGCCCTGGTAATTCCAGGATGTCGGGGTTGGGAGGGTCGGTCTGAAGCAGACATAGGAAGGATAGGTGCACAAATAGAATATGGGGGGCAGAAAAGCGAAAAAGGGGTGCGCCATGGAGCTCGAGAAAGATGGATGCCGGAGATCGGAGCTCTATCCTCATTTAATTTGTAAGGAACTGAAAGTACATTTTTGGCTGAGACCCGACTTTTCAAGTTGTAAGGTTGCCTCCTAAATCAAAATGGGCAAAAAGATAAACAGTTGCCCAAAGGCATGAAACTGAAATCTTATGAGGGAGTCCCTGCCATGAGGTCAACTCAGGGAAAACCGCCTGATCCATTGTCAGAGGCTGCAGAAGAAACCTTACAGACACTGGGAGAAAAGATTAACCATCTCATCCAGACGGTCTCCTGGCTAGTGGACCAATTTGACACTCTTACCAATAGAGTGGTCGTACTCAAAAACCACAATGGACTCTGTTAAATCCTCCATGGTGGAAGCAGGCAAGCAAGGTAACGTAGCACTGGGAACAGCAGCCACACTAACCAAGGAGAATGCTCACCTAAGGGCACACCTAGAATACTTAGAGAACCAAGCCCAGTCTACGAATCTCCAGCTGATCAGAATGTCGGAGTGGAGCGAGCGAGACCATCTTTCATCATTTTTGTTGGAATGGCTTACTCAGCTGTTGGGAAAGGCAGTTGCTAGTCACCCAATACACATGAAGAAGGCGTATCGGGTGACGTCTCGGGGGAGACTGGACAACCAGGAGGCTCCTCGAGCCACAGTTATGGTGACCAACAGCGTGTGCAGTAGGGCTCTTTATTGCATGAAGGGCAAATGGTGAGAATATACCCTCACCGGAGTTACACTACATGACAAGAGAAAAAACGTTTTGATGGGGTACGAGCCATGCTCCGAAAGGGCAAGGTTTCCACGGTATAGTGTTTCCTGCCAGACTGCAAATTCATCCATTCTGAGAAGGTATTAATTTTCACTGATCCTTCGGATGTGCTGAAATGGGCCCAGAAAAACACAGCATCGAACCATGAATCCACAGCACATCAAGAATCCTCATTAGACGATGAACCTACCTGAACTTGGACTGTGGCATTTTATTAGCCCGTTTATGGGATAGTATGGTGGATAATTAGCTTGTCCGTATGCAAGGCCTTTTGCTGCAGTTCTGTATATTAATTTGTTATTCACATGTCTTTGCCTGGGGAGGCCTTACACCACACTTTACATGAGGTCTCTTTGCCCTCGTTGAAGGTGTTAACTTTTAGCTACTTACGAGATAGCTTATTTTTTCACCGTTATGATTGAGCTCTTTTTATTGCTCAGACCATTTTGCTCTTGTTGAGTACTCTGGGTAGTACATATTGACTATGAAATGGCATGATACACATCTTCTTTCCTCCCTCTTTGGAGGTGGCGAGCACTAGGAATCCAATATTTGATACTAGACCTTGGACATTAATCCATGCAACTCATGGTCTCTTTAACACAGCAACAGGTACACGTCTTTTTTCGAATTGTAGATCTCTTAGTTTTTCCCTCCTCAAAGTTGTATCTATATTGCACTACACTAACATTAATTGCATGTATTAGGAGGAGTGGCGTCCTCAATGCTTATTCCATATATGAATGTACAGTGTTTGATGCATTACTTGTGTGTGCACTTGATGTAAAACAATAAACAAAGTTAAATAAAAAAGTGAAAGAGAGACTACCCACCATACTGGTGTTACCACACCAAAGCATGTTTGTTTACATTCCTTAATCAACTTCCACTGCATCTTTCCTGGACTTGGGAACACCCCCACACAGTCTAACCACTCATGATGCATTGAGAAGACAGGAGACTATTGCATCATGAGTGGCTGCACTGTTGGGTGGTATTCGTAATGCTCAGAAAGTGTGCAGTAACAGTCGATCAAGCATTTGAAACAAAAGGTTGGGTATAGTATACCATTACTATGCAATTCAGTTGTACTAAGAAAGGAAGCAGATAAAACAGCATTGTTAATGAATTTTGTAGAAAAGGTAAGCAATCATAAAGCATGGGTTTTCATCGAGAAATATGATGCAAAAAAGGTTGATAGTGTCACTTTAAAGACCATGCCACAGAACATTTAGCCACTTTCACCACCATCCTTCTTCAGCTGGTTAACACTTATCCTGGATGCAGAATATTTGGTGCACTTATGGGGACTTTTTTTTTTTAAATATAGCATATACAATTATTAAAAGCAATATAAAGGAATAGCAAAAAAAAAAGCATCAACTATCCAGGCTGGGAATATTTCCTGTGGAAGTACAACTCTAAGCATTATGGGGACAATGTTCTTACATATTTATTGTTATTAATGGCCATAGGTCAGGGGGTGCAGTGGCACGAATTTCAGGAAGGGTGCAAAGGCCAAATATCTGAGAAGGGTGCACAAGGTAAATTATAGGAACAGGGTGGCTCAACAAATTCTGAGAGGGGTTCAGGGGGCCAAAATTTTGTACAGAGCATGGGGTGCAAATTTTAGGAATGGTGCAGTGGTTCAATGAACAAAAGGGGTGCAGCAGCACATTTCAGGAGAGGTACAGACTCAAATTTCAAGAAGGGTGTGGGCACACCAATCTTTAAGGAGAATTGTGCTGAACTTGGGCCTTTAAAATATTGGCATAGATGAAACAATACAATTGGAACCAGTATTAAAAAAAAAAAACTGCTTCCATGAGGGAGAAAGGATGAACAGGTTCAGCACAATTCTCCTTTTTGACAGATACAAAAGGTAAATTTGAGATAAAGTAGAGGCATGACATTTGGATGGAGAGTGGGGTATGCAAAATTTGGTAGATGTACAGGGGTGTAAAATTCAGGAAGGGTGTTAAGTACACATTTTGGGAGGGGGTATAAGGGAATAAAATTCAGGGGAGTGCAAATATCAGGGGTGGGGGGAGATACATAATATTTAGGATGGGTGAAGGTGTAAACTTCTAGAGGGATTTCAATTACCGGAGGCTTGGGGAGGTAAAATGCTTCACATTTCAGAGGAGATATGTTGCCGAGTTGTTTACTTTACAGGGGGTACTGGTAAAGTTTTTGTTTTTTTATGTTAAATGGGATTAACTGGATCAGTAAAGCCTCCTGTGGATTGTGGGAAGCCTTGCTGTCATGGGTACCATGCGACACTGGCACTTCCCTCACATGCTGGCTATTAGCATGAAGCCTGTGACAGGGTTGAATGAGGCCCTGTCACATTTGTTATGCAGGGAGAGTTAAATGCAAAGATCTGTCCTGTCCTGTCCTTTTCTGTCTCTTGTCTATCTGGTTGTGCAACCAAACGTTCCCGTGAAACCTAGGAACTGATCACTCTGTCAGTTTTGTGATTCTCCGCCTCTCGCTAGCTCTCTGTTTCACTTGCCACTTCTGTCTTTTCTTCTCCTCTTGTGTATCTGCGGTTATAAAAATATATGAGAATATTTGTGTGAAACTGTAAGTGATACTGGGATTCCTTAGCATGAAAATGTATATAGTGATATTGTTGAAAAGATTGAAAAAAGCTATTTGGAACTCAAGGGGTTAAACCTGCCATGCAGCACAGACTTCTGCAGAGCTGTCAGCAGGGGGCCAGCTTGGGACACTGTTCTATTTGTTGTACCTGCAAGGAAACTGACCAGAGCATTTTGAGAAAAACAGGATGTCTCTTACAGAAAAACAGTCATTAATAGGTGCTCCCGCCCCTGCAAGGCTTACCCTCCGGTTAAACCTTTGAAGTATGTTGCAGTGTTTTTCTCCCGCCCCAACATACATTATTTTAATAAAGAAAAGTCTGCAACCCAGAAGTATGGTGGACACTGGGGGAGCTCCATTATCTGTAAAGGTGTGGCGCCATACCTTTACAGATAATACAGCGCCTTCCCCCAGCGTCTGATTCAGGTCACGGACTTTTCTTCATGAAAATAAAGTGTGTTGCAGTGGGAGAAAAATGCTGTAATATATTTAAAAGGCTTAACCGGAGGGTAAGCTTTGCGGGGGCAGGAGCCCCTATTAATAATGAGTTCCCAGGCAAAGACTTCTAAAAAGCACATCAATACTTTTGCTAGAGAGACTGAGATCTGAAATTGAGAAGAAACACTCAGGTGAAGGACCTTGTTTTCTCCGTTTGTACTGCCTTTGTAAAATAGGTATTCTGAACAATTTTCATTTTGCTGTTAATTATAACAAAATGCTCATTGAGAATTTTATAACTGCTCCTTTTTCTCCTATGCTTCCTGACCTGTGCCTCGACAACAGATGGTATCAGACTAAGTGGGATTTATGCCATGTATACTTTAAGCCAGGAGGTTTGTGCATGGGTACTAGACCTGGTACCAGGGAAGCAGAGCAGAAAGGTATGGACTCTGCAACTACAAACCCAGGAGTCATTACCAGAAGAATGGCAGCCAAACTAGCAGAGACAGAAGTCCAGGCTGAGACTATACAGCCAGCAAGTGATTGAAAAAGAACAGGCAGTGACAGAACCTGAAAGCCTGACTGCCTTTTTCAAATGGTGGGCTATACAACAAAAAGAGATGGAGAAACAGAGAAGAGAGGAGATGCAACAGAGAGAAAAAGAGATTCAGTGTTTAGATGCACAGAGAAGAGATGTAGCGATGGCTGGATGCCTTGCAAGCTATCAGAGGATCTGGCACAGGTCTAGTAGAGCAGTAAGATACAAACAACTTAAAGGACATTAAACTTACAAATTTGTGTCCCTCGGATGATATTGATGCGTACCTGACAAAATCTGAAAGGGTTGCCAAAGCCTGCTAATGCCAAAGCAACAATGACCAATCAGGCTGGTACCTTACCCGACAGGTAAAGCCCAACTTGCCTACAGCAATATGGACACTGCACAGTCAGAAAACTGGGACCTGGTGAAAAGAGAAATCCTGAAAAGGTATGACATCTCAGGAGAGACCTACAGGCAGAGATTGTGGTCTCTGAAGTACAACTCAGTCAACAATCCTTGGGAAGCCTTCATCCAACTCAGCGATAGCTCCTTATAAAATGGCTCCAACCAGAGGGCAAAACAGTCCCATAGGTTATCAACACACTTGCCATGGAGCAGTTCATCAACCTCCTGCCTACAGATGTGCAGCTCTGGGTAAAAGAATACTGACCAGAGAGTGGGGAAAAGGCTGTTTCTTTGGCTGAAGACTACCAAATGGCCAGACAGATGCCACAGCAGCGAGGTAGCAGCCAAGCACCGGTATAACCGTATTTTCACTGATTTAACTCCAAGTCTGAACTCTAATGGGGGGTAACAAATCTGGACCCAAAGACTTTGTCATAATTTTAACAAGCCAATTGGGGCAAGTATTTAACAGATGTGAAGGTAAGAGATAAGACTGAAAAGATATTGAATCGGGAAGCAAGCAGACCCTAGTGCATGTTGAAGTGCTAGGAAAACAATCTGCAAAAGGACCAGGTACTGGCATCATCTGCATTCAGAGGGGCACTCAATACTATCCCACCACCCAAGTGACTGAATATTAAGGGTGTGTCACACCAAATAAAAGTGGGGGTAGTACCCAAGTTACCTGTACCTGCGATTATTGGAAATGACTTTCCAGGATTTACTGAGTCAATCATAGAGGGAGTAAATCTGTATGTTTCAGCAGCTGTGATGACAAGAGCTCAGGCAAATAAAATCTCAGATGGTGGGGACTCTTCCTTTCAGTGATTTTGATTTGTACTTGTTTGAGCATAGCTCCAAGATCCAGAAGTCCAGGAAAGAAAGACACCTGAAAAAACACTGGCAACAAAAGACTGATGGACATAAGGGGTTAATATACTGTATAAAAATGCTGAAACTAAACTAATAACCAATTGTGATTTTGTTTCAGAGCAAGCCAACGATGTTTCTCTCCATGGGAATTTTAAGCAGCTGGGGGCAAAACCAAAACAAGGTGAGCCAATGTTCAAAAACTGTAATGGGTTATTGTACAGAGTTGGGTTATTATACAGAGTTTGGGTTAAATCTAACACAGGAGTAGCTGGAGCAATTGGTTATACCACCAAAAGTATAGATCTGAGTTGTTACAGATAGCACATGAAAGTTCTATGGCTAGTCACGCAGGGAGGGATTGCAGCCTTGCCAGATTGCTATATAGATTTTAATGGCCTGGAATTCATGAAGATGTCACTACTTACTGCAGTTCCTGTACTGAATGTCAGAAAGTAGCCCCAGTGACTAAAAAAAAAGACAAGGTACCCCTGGTGCCCCTACCCTTCACAGATGTGCCTTTTGAGAAAATTGCAATGGATGTGGTTAACCCCTTGGACAAAAGTAAAAGGATAGTCTATTCATTTGGGTAGTATGTGACTCCCGGAGGCAGTTTCTACCTGCATTGTCACAGCTCCAAAAGTGGCAGCAGAGCTTGCCAAAATGTTCAGTGGGGTGGGCATACCTAAAGGGATTATTACTGATCAGGGTAGTAATTTTGGTGCTGCACTGTTTAAGGAGCCACACCGATTGTTAGGTATCAGCGCCATAATAACCTCCCATTATCACCCTAAGACAGATGGTTTCGTTGAGCATTTCAATCAAACCTTAAAACGCATGTTAAAAAGGTTTTTGAAGGGGAAGGGAAAGATTGGGGCCAATACTTACCTTACCTGATTTTTGCTTACAGAGGAGTGCCACAGGCATCAGCAGACTTTTCACCATTTGAAATGCTATATGGTAGACAACATAGAGGGCCACTGGATGTAATAAAACATGGGAAGATAACGCCACTCAGAATAAAATCTATTATGTCTTATGTGCGTGGTCTGAGAAAGAAGCTGGCAAAATATGTTGAAATTGCAATTGCCTATAGTAATCAGGAAGAGGCCCAAACCTGCACATCCAGAGCGCACAGCCACTGTCCTGGCTGGAGAAGGGGCAGGAGACTCTGCAGAGAGAGCATCCTGAACCTCTTGTACTCCACGAACAAGTGCAGGGAGCTGAGGTCGAGAAATGGCCTCATGTCCCCTGACTTTTTCGGGACCAGGAAGAAATGTGAATAGTACCCCGTCCCCAGAAGAGGAGGGGGGACTGGTTCTATTGCCTCCTTCAGAAGAAGGGCGTAAATTTCTTCTCAAACCAGAAGATGCTCCTGAGAGTATGACAACGTGGGGGTGTTTTGAAGAGGTTTCCGAAGAAACTCTACTGAGTGTCCCTCTGCAATCAGCTGGAGCACCCACGTATCTGAAGTTATCCTTACCCAACCCGGAAGATGGAGGGAGAACCTCCCTCCTACCTGTTCCTCTGAAGACCCCAGAGGCTGTGGGACAGGAAAGAAGTCAGGTGGTATGAGGCAGCGTTGCAGCGTACATTGGCCCACTTTCCCTGAGGTTTTACCTTTTGCCGATTCCATCTGTGAAGGGGACGATGCTGCATTTGAGGAGGTTTGTACATGGAGTCCACAGACTTCAGTGCAGTCCCCTTCTCCTGCAGATCAGTGTTAATGTCCTTGACATCACCCCCGAACAGCACCGAACTCCAGAAAGGCGCGTCCTGGATAGCAGACTGCACTTCTGGGACTAACCCTGACACACAGAGCCAGGCATGATGCTGTAAACCCACGGTGAAAGCCAAGCTCCTACCAGCAGCGTCCACTGCATCATGTGGCACGAAGAATGTGCCGACTGGCCGAACGTGCAGAGCGGACAAGACCAGCCACTACCTATTTCACCTGAGAATCAGGAAGGGAGTCCAACTTGGATTCCACCTCACTAAGAATCGTTTTCTGGTAATCCCCCATATGACCAACATAATTAAGGGCCCTAATACCCAGAGTGGAAGAAGCGAAGACCTTCTTGCCATACTGGTCCAGAAGATGGGATTCTTTGTCAGGGAGCTCAAATGCTTCGGGTTAGCTGACCGACTGTGAGCAGCGCTAATCATGACAGATTCAGCTCAAGGATGAGAATTAAGGGAGTCAACTCCCACGGGAGCCTGATATAGCCTGTCCGACTTCCGGAGAAGAGAGGCTATCGCTGACGGTTGCTTTCAAATAGTGAAAACAAGGTCGGCATGAGGCTTGATCCAGGGTGGCACCAAGGTTGGAGCGGTCTCTGGCAGATCCAGGTGCGCAGCTAGTTTTTTTATGCTGTGAATCCGGCTCCAAGGAGCACTACTGATGAACCTCCTGGATTCTGTGCAGCAAGTCCGTGAAGGAAGGATCCTCCGGAGGAGACTTCGGAGGAGTCCTTGCCCTGGGTTTACCTGGACAGCGGGGCTCGTCATCTGGGTCAGAACAACCATCGGAGTCATCTGAGGTGTCCAAGGAGGAAGAAGAGGAAGAAGAAGACTCCCCTCCCCAGTGCGGAGGAAGAATGGACCCTTTGGGAAGCCCTCTGGGATGTGTATCCTGCCCTGCCCAGGAACCGGAGAGCTCGCCTCTGGTTTCCAGAGGTGAGGAGGGAGTCACTCGTCTCAGACGTACGGGAACCAGGATTGGCACAGTCCCTTGGAGACAACTCTCCACCTCTCTGGTGAGCTGAGCCTCGGCCTCAGGCCACCAGGAGGCCAGAGTCTCCTTCAAATCCACCGGCGGCTCAGGGGGCAGTGGAGGAGGAGGGGGATATGGATACTGATTGTATCTGTATGGTGCGTATCCGTAACTAGACGGCGGGTAATTCGACGTCGGGTAATGAGGCACTGTGTACTGCGGCATCAGATAGGCCGGCATTGGGTACTCGAGCACCAGATACTGCGGACCCGCGTATGACGGCGTCGGATACGACAGGGTCAGATACCCAGGAACCGGGGGGGGGGGTTGCCGGGGCAGACTGCCCCGCAGGGCGCCCAGCAGGCGGGTCTGGATCCGGAAGCCTGGCGTTAAGGGGATGTCACCTGGTGTAGGCAGGACCGGCGTTCGGGGAACTGACGTCAGGTTGTTCGGCCCAGTGGGAGGGAGACCTGATGGGGATGCAGAAAGATCCTCGGCATCACCTGGGGAAGGAGGGGTAAAAATCCCCGGGGTCAGGCTGAGGAGACCCAGGGTCCCTGGAGGGCAGCGAAGGCTGTGGGGAGCCAGGAACGGTGGATGAAATAGGGTCTGGCATCGGCTCTGCCGCCGCAGGGTCGTCGGGCAGCCCGACGTCCGACTTAGCGGACCTGTCGCCCGAGGCAGGTCGCAAAGGAAGGGCAGTCTGGCTGGGAGGAACAGGGCCGTGCGCCCCCTGAAGGTCGGCGACTTGGTGGCCGTTTCTGGGCGGGCATCAGAGGAGCTGATGTCCGGCTTAGCGGAGCCACTCACACCAGTAGGCCGCACGGCGGTGGCCTTACCGAGTGGGGGCCTCCAATAGCCCGAAGAGCCCGAGCACAAGCCGGGTGGGCAGACATCATCTTGTAAGCCTCCAAGACGGCCGTCATGGAGCGGTTCCCCGGGGGGGGGGTCATTACTTGTAGCACGGCGACTACAGCTGAAGTCGCGGTGGACAAGGGGCCCAGGTCCCGATGCTTCTCCTTATCCTTCTTCTTACGATGGCCTTTGGGGGAAGTAGAAGACGGACGGAGCCTTTTCAACTCCTTCTCCATGGAGGTCATTTTCTTTTTAAGGATGTGGGCCTCCAAGGACTGCTGCCTCTGTCTGCAGGTGGCAGTGTTGAATTTCAGGCAATGCTGGCACTACTCCACCTGATGATCCATGCCCAGACAGAAGAGACACTGGGAATGGCCGTCCTTGTACGGGAGTTGGGCGCCGCATGAGTAGCACTTATTCTTGTGCTCTGAGGGTGTAGGGGACGACATACACCACCAAAAATGTAAACTATTTGTCGAATTAAATCGAGAAAAAAATGACGGTAGAACTACCGACAGGCTGACAAGCATTGAACTTTACTGCAAGGCGCTGACACGAGCTAACAGTGGGAAAGAACTGGAAGGCGGGCAAGGGGGACCGCCCCTTTATACTGACGTTGCATGACGTCAGTCACCTGACGTGGTGGTGGTCCCACTGCCAGAGACTGCTAGCTAGAAATTTTTTCGTGGGGTCCTGACGTCTGCCGGCATCAGTCATATATGTAATTACTTACTGCAAGAGCCCTCTCAAAGTAAGATCATGATTTTTGGCACACTGGGGTGGGCTTCCAGTGTGCCAAGAGTTTTTTTGGGGGGGAGTGGACATGATACAGGTAGGGACTGGGCACCCCCGTCGGCAGAGAAAGTGTGTGTGTCTGTTGTGGGGGGGGGAGCGGATGCCAATAGGGATTGAGCACCCCCTTCAGCAAACAAACTGAACTGGGGGGAGGGGGGAAGACATGCCGACACGGGGATTAGGCATCCCTGATGCTGACTTTGTGGGGATTCTGTGGCGGGCGACAGGAACAGCCATACTTATTGGAATGTTTCACCAGGAAAGGCATGTAACAGAGCCTTGTCATCTGATGCTCCAATGAGGAAACTGCACCTCACTGGAGCGGCAGATTTCTTTCAACGTCGTGGCTCTCTTTGAAACTCCTGTCATCGCCAGCATGCTCACCGATTAGCGGTTGAGGGACGTACCCACTATAGCATTCCCTGCATTCGCCAACACTGACACACCTCTGAATGTGCTATTACTGCAAGATGCTGCTTGCGCACGTGCAAGACAACATAAAAATAATACTCTAAATGTATTACAAGTCACTCAAGCTAAAGTTGAGTGATTTATAATAAGATCACAGGGCCTCCGAGGGATGTCTCTTATGGTATAAGACTCCTCTTGTGTTCTTCTCGCCCAAACATCATGCTCAAAGCATCTTATACCATAAGAGACATCCCCTGGAGGCCCTTTAACTAACAGCATGGATATGTTCTGAAATGCAGACGAA
Organism: Neoceratodus forsteri; assembly: GCA_016271365.2. NCBI lineage: Eukaryota > Metazoa > Chordata > Ceratodontiformes > Ceratodontidae > Neoceratodus > Neoceratodus forsteri. The sequence continues at coordinate 111,228,803 of JADMNL010000028.1, forward strand.
CGCAGTGAGTTAGAGGTGCTTCTGGGGTTCACATGTGTTCTGCAGACTTGCATGCTGAAGCCAGGCACAAGGCCATCCATCATTCATGCACCACCTGCCAGGAAATCATGAAATTGTAACAGTGTGTGTAATCAATGTCCCACCCTTCCAGCAGGAGACAGGTGCAGCCATGGCGAGCCCATCATCTTGGTCAGGTACAGAAGGGGAAATGATAATGGACAGTTAGCCTCACAGAATAGCACAAGGTTAGGAAGAAGTTACTTGCCTCATTACCTTCCTTACCCCCTACTGACAAGGCTCAGAATTAACATTTGCAGTACTGCCCATGGGTGGCAGTGGGGCACTTGGAAATCCAGGGTTACCAGTGCCACCTTAACAGTGCTTAGTTCAGTTATGGTCCTCCATGAATGCCACTTTAACAGTGTTTAGTCTGGTTATAGTCCCCCTCCCTGTGAACACCAACCTAACAGTGCTTGGTCCAGTTATGGTTCCCCTTCCCCATGAATGCCACCTTAACAGTGGTAGTACATAGAGTATGTCCTCCCCCCATGAATACTACGTTAACTGGTAGTACAGAGACCCCTGTGAATAACTTCCTAACAGTGGTAGCACACAGAACCCCCCCCATGAATAACTCCCTAACAGTGGTAGTACACAGAACCCTCCCCCCCGTGAATAATTCCTTAACTGTGGTAGTACACAGAGCCCCTCCTGTGAATACCACCTTAACTGTGCTTTATTTACTTGTGGTCCTCTCTCCTATGCATGCCAACCACCATTTACCTTCCTTGTGAATACCAGTTAAACAGCACTTATTCCACTGGTCCTACCTCCCCTCCTCCAGGTCATCATGACGCAGAAGCGCTCTGCAAAAATGAAGGCAAGATCATCCAACAGAAAATCAGGATATACCTCACCACCAGCATCAGTAAGCGCAGAGATGCATGGTCCTATTGGCTGCGATTTTTCTGGGAGGAGCAATCCAACTTAACATACCTTTAAGCCAATGACATTCTGCCCGTTGATCTCACAGATGTTGTGTCCAGTTAACAGTCTATTGCAAGCGGCCAACCCATCTTTCACAATAGAAGTGATCTTCCCGTTCTTGTAAATGAAACCAACGTGTCCTGAACTATCCTTCTGCATGGTAATAGTGCGCTGAAAAGGTCTTTTGGGGGGGGGGAGATGAGAAAAAGTAGAAAGCATTACAACATATCACAGATGTACAGCAGACGAAGAAATGCTCTAGTACCCATCAGCAAGGCTGACCTATCACTCTACAAAGGAAATCCCATTAGCAAAACAAAAAAAGTTGGCTTCTGCAGATCCCTAACCTCACATTCTGCAAACTGTCAATTTCAGCCCATTCTCTTCCTTACTGTTTGGAACATCTACATGAAAACATTCCACCAGATAGCAGTACCACTTGCTAAAATGGCAACCTGGGTTCAGGAATGGACTCTGGTCACTCAAGGAGGGAGGCTTGAGCATCCCAAGAATGGCTTGCCTCCCTAGAGGGAAGGGAAGAAGCTTATGTGTCCTGCTGTTTGTTCATCATGCCGCAGAGGCTGTATGCATACACTTAGGGAGGGCCCATCTTGTTGCTGATACGTGCATGGGCACAGCGGCATGCACACACATTGCAGCACTGCATGTTTGGTGGCCATATGGTGGAAAAAAAACCACAGCTGGATGATACTACAGTCACTTTTAGGTCCTGCACCACTGACTACAGCACCTCTGTGATTCTGTGCTCCAGATGGGCTTGGCCTCCCTGTCTGGCTCCACATTGGGGGGGGGAGAAGGAGTGTAATCCATGGGAGACCCTGCAGAGAGGTAAGCCCTAAAATGGTGCATGACAGGGCTGAAGGGACAGGAAGCAGAAGGGGGCATAACAAACGATTGAAGGAAAAAACTGAAAAGCTCAAAGCTACCCGCCTCATCAGAATTCCTTTGACACATTTGAACACCTCATTCTATTCCTCACTCCCTCTTCTATGATGGGACCTGTGCTGCCCCAAAAGCTTGTGTGACATACTTCTATGTACAGTTTATTTGCTGGTCTAATAAAAGGTAACACAATACTCAACAAATCTAGTTTTCTAAGGACTACGACAGATGTTGAAATTTTTTCCTACTTTCCTTACAGATTTTTCCGACGCTATCTCTTTCGTATCTCTCCTCTTTTCCTCTAGTTCTGATTGCTAATTTAATTGTGCATACTAATAACTCGCATGTAACATCTGCAAGAACGTCCTCTCCAATATCCACTCCCTGACCTAATCCAGCACACCACATTAGCTATTTACATTTATGGACAGGTCTTGATTGGATAGTCAGAAACAATCAAATCTCTACCTCATTTCCTCTTTGATCTGTCAACGATCATTTCATGGTGAAGTTCTAAGTCCAGATCTGACCATTACCAAACTTTGACTCTGCTCTCCTATCACATTTCTCCAACTTGACCCTTCCTTAACTAATCCTCATGCAAAGTCTCACTGAACCACTAGGGGGGTTCCCTGGTGTCATGGAAAACATTCCCCCATATGAATAAAAAACAGTTCACTCAATCCATCCCCTAGGATACAACTGGAAGCAAGCTAAGTGTGTCTTTTCTGGTCAAAATTACAAATAAATAAACCTTTATTCCACACCCTTGAAAACCACACCCCTGTTTAATCTCATAGAACCAGTAGAACCTCTTGGTTCAATGATCATTTATAAAATGGGTAGAGAAAACTACTTCCTGATTGGTAGAGAAGGTTCCAAAGCTGTCTGGTTCAGGAACAGGAACCGCACAACTTGCGCTTTTACGTTTTTTTTTCTTGTTTTTTTTAAAAATCCTGAAACATACTGTCTGCGACCAAAAAGACTAGCATTCTGTTCTAACTGTTCACCATAACCAATGACTCACCAGAATAAAGTCAAGACATCCCTTAAAATTGCAAAAAAATTTCCTTCTTTACCTAGATCACTTCAGTTGGTATGGGAAATCTAATTGTGCTATTCTAGTACATAAATCATACTGTATCGGTTGTAGTTTGGATGTAGTGCTTTTATACTTTCTTTTTAGTATAATTTAAATGTTTTTTATTGAGTATGTTATATTGTAAACTCTGTATCTGCTTATTTCATTTTTCATCTTGCCTGGGTCACGCCTGTAAAAGGGCCATGTGACCTCGTGTACCAACCTGGTAACCAAATCAAAATAAATACTGGGAAAGTGATGCATAGATTTGCACTGGTTATACACTTAAACAAGCAAATCGGGATCCTTAGGTCATAGTAATGTTATCCGAAAACTGCCTCAGGAGTTAAAGGGAAAATGCTAAAGCAGCAAAGGCCAAGTGTTGTCGGCTGGCACTCCAGAAGTGTATATAGAGTAACAGTCTTGCATCTTAAAATGCCTCATCCCACTTATTAGGGGTGTGCAAGTAATGAATAGTATTTCCCGAATACCATGAATAATACATGGTTTGCTATTTGATGCGAATAATAAATAGTGGCACTATTTGTCCCATGTCTATTCAAGAAATACTGTTAAAAAGAAACAGCATCCTCAGTCTCCCACCCTCCTCCCCAGCCCAAATCTTTAAATGCAAATCCCTGGTCCTCCCCACGCTCTGTCAGTAACCAGACTGCTACCCTCCTCCGCCTCTTAGCGCTCACAATTTGATATTTTAAGTAGGAAAAACTCCAATGATGGGTGACTGACTGGCACAACCACTCGCATCCACCACAACCACCCTCCCATACTACCCAGCACCTAATTCTTGCATGCATCTGTCTTACTGTCATAACAAGAAGGCACCTGCAAAACCCACCCTCCCCATGGCGGACTACCTACTACAGAATGAAAAGTTCGCGCTTTGCTTTCTGTATAGTGAAATGATTAGCTGATCATACAGAGCAAGCAAGCATGGGAATGCTTTTATTCTGTAACACAGGCCAGCTGCAGAGGAGGGCAGGTTTGTAATGGTTGCCTTCATGTTAGGACAGCAAGATGCAAGCCAGATTTGGGTAGATGCGTTGAGGGTGGCTGGTGAGTGCTGCCAGCGGGGGTGGGGGGATTACTTTTCTTTAAACACTTAGATGGTGGCCATCCCTGGAGGTGGGTGAGTTGTGCTGCTCGCCAGTCATTGGAATTTTTCCTACTTAAAATATCAAATTGTGGGTGGTGTGGGGGGCTTGTATTTAAGAGTTTCAGTTGGGGAGGAAGGTGGGGGCTGTTTCTTTTAAGTTACATCCCCCCTGAATACAAATATAGAATAACTGAACATTTGGGGCCACTAATAGAATACTGGGCTGACAGTATAGCCTACACGTTAAGAGTAACGAGCTGGATAAATCCAGCATACCAGAGTTTGATTCCCACAACCTCCACTTGCATACTGTGCGACTGAGCAACTCGATCACTCCAGTGCTCCCAGGTCACCCCTGAAAACAGGCACTTGTGCCTAGTCGGCCTTACCTGGTTACCAAAGAATTAAAAAAAAAAAAATTTGGGATAAGTTATTAGCACGTCCTTACTGAGTATCGAATGAATATTTTTTGTAGACAAGTCATTCAGGAATAAAGCACATAAAAGCAGCAGCAGTGTTTGTTAGTCAGCAGAAAATTTCATTATATAGAGAATAATGTATGAGGAGGTGGTTGATACGAGAATTTAATGCACATCCGAGTCGAGTGATGCTACATAAACCCAGAGAGCGCAGCTCGAGGGGTTTATTCATGCATCACTCGACAAGGGTTTGCATTAAATTCGAGTTAAAACCACCTCCTCATGATTTATTTTATATAATTGCTTGGCATTAATTTTTTATGCAGTGGAGATCACATACATATAAAGAACGGGGATTCAGCGTGGTCGGGAACACATTTATGGGAACAGAAAACTGAGTACAGAGAAAAAAAAAAGTTTCTTGTCTACAACTGTCCACTAAAATGTAGATTTTATAGTCACTGAAATGTTAAAAACACCGCACGATCTTCTTGGTTCTTCATCGGTTGGTCGTCTAGGTAACGCGCCCACATGTTCAGAGCTTCTGGTGGAAAGGGACTGTGTTCGCATTACTGATTTGTTTTTCAGTAAAGAATCATGGCTAAACACTCTTTTACTTTATTTTTCATTACTTTTACACATGTTACTGGTGAACCGAAGGGAGGAACACTTTATTGAACTAATCCGTGAACCAAGGAGACCTGGAACAGACATGCAGCACTCGGCAAGTAAGAGTGGATTTTATTCAAATTCTGATGCCGTTTTTTTCACTTGCTGTCTCTCAGCTGATGTGTACACTCTAAGAATGCTCAGGGCATCACTAGGAGAATCACAGCGCGTGAATCTCGTAACAACCAGCTGGTTGTTACAGGAAATATCAACTGCTTATTCCAATGTTAAAAATTGATGACCAGTAATTATATATTTTTCCACAATAGTATATTTGTGCTATAATTAGATTCAACTTTTTTTTTCTTCCTCTCTGTTTTGAAACTTTTTATTAGTAATTTTCTAAATTCATTTAGGATGGCCGCCACTTGCAATCTGTAAGAATCCCTTCCCTCGAGGTTATTTTGTAACTTGACATGCTGGATTCATACTGTGGCTGCATTAAAGTGCTACAGTGGCTCACACATTTCCGATAGTAAAGAACGCCACACCACAATGTTTAATTTATTCATAGCAGGCATGGCAAGAGAGCAGTTACTTTTAACAAGCATTTGTCAGTGCCGAATGTTGCCTTCTTCTATGTGCTGTTTAGGTATTTGGAAGTCATTGGAGTGCAAATATTGAAAATTTGAGAAGTTACGAGAGTGCGTAGGAACTGCGCAACGCACGCCGTAAAACAGTCATTTTTAGGAATTTTTCACCAAATTTTCAACATAGCCATTTTAAGACCTCTGCTCATGAACAGTGCCACTGTGATTTTGTTAATGTCCCATACATTGAGTTTGCACCACGCCATTCAATATGCGCTACATGAGGCGGAAACACGTTTTGGGCAGGATGTGAAAAATGACAGCTGTACTACCGTAAGAAGGTGTGATAAAATGGCAATGTTGAAAATCTGGAGGAAATATTGAAAATTCGAACCCACGGAAAGCGTATGAGGAACTGCGCAACGCGACGTCAGAAACAACAGTCATTTTTAGAATTCTTTCACCAAATTTCAACATAGCCATTTCAAGACCTCTGCTAATGAACAGTGCCATGGTGATTTTCTTAATGTGTCCCATACATTGATTTAACACACCGACTGTGCCATTGTGCTACGTGAGTGAAACACGTTTGGGCAAGATGTGAAAATGACAGCTATACTGCTCATAAGGAGGTGTGGTAAAATGGCAATGTTGAAAATCTGGAGGAAAATATTGAAAATTTTAAACCACGAGCCTTCGGCGAGGAACCGCACCATCACCGTAAAACAGTCATTTTAGAATTTTTTCACCAAATTTTCAACATAGCCATTTTAAGACCTCTGCTCATGAACAGTGTCACTGTGATTTTCTAATTTGTCCGAACATTGATTTCAAGACACTGACCGCGCCCACGGCGCCATGGACGGAAACACATTTTGGGTGAGATGTGAAAATGACAGCTGTACTGCTCATAAGAAGGTGTGGTAAAATGACAATGTTGAAAATCTGGACCGAAAATATGAAATTCAGAACTTACGAGCCTGCGTAGGGACTGCTGAAGCATGCTCAGTAAAGTCATTTGGAATTTTGAATTTTCAACATGAGTTTTGGGACCCCTTCTCATGAATGATGTCACTGTCATGGCGGTATTCAGGCCTGAGGGTGATTTTGCAGTCACTGCGCGAAATCACCCTTCGGGCCCGAATAACGCCATGACAGTGACATCATTCATGAGAAGGGGTCCCAAAAACCCCATGTTGAAAATTTGGTGCAAAAATTCCCAAAATGTCTGAGATATGCAACAAAGTTGAAACCCCCTATCTAGCCCATTATACAGCTTACCGGCATTTCCTCAGTTGCGGTCAGCTTTGAAGAGTGCTGAGCGTGTTCGGTCCAGAAGATCGTCGGCAGTCCCAGAGGTAAGTATGGGGTGAGAGGGGTGTGGGAAACTGGGTGTGCAGTGGGTGACTGCGGGTTGTGGGAGGGGTGGGTTGGGAGGCAGGCGTCACGGGCCCGTTTTCGTTTACAGGTTTAAAAAAAGAAAAGACATCGTGGGACGCTTGCCATGCTGGGTGGGCTCCCATGCACAAGGACGTGGGGGTGTTCCCCCGGCGGGGTGCCCAGGGTGGGCTCCCAGCGCGGCACAAGGATGGGGGTGTTCAGCCGACGGGGATTGGGCACCCGTCAGCCAAAGGACTGCTTGCCACGCTGGGGTGGGCTCCCAGCGTGGCACCTACTACTGGGGGCACAGCCCAGCCGAGAGGATTGGGCACCCGTCGGCTATACAGTGCGTCTTGAGGCGCGCACGCCCTGCGTGTCAGGTCTGGGAGCTGCGCGTGAGCAGACGATATCTTATCGGTGCTCACTGAAGCGTAGCTCCCCCTTTCAGCTGTATGCCACTGCATTTTGCAGCGTGTCATAGACAGCTCCAAAATGCATTGGCTTACAGGGGCCGCGCCTGCCAGCACATTGACTGAATTGGAGGAGGAGGTGACACACCTCCGAAATCTCCGATGATGGCACTATGTTTCTCGCACATGCATGCAAGCAACATAAAAATGGAGCCAAAAGGCAACGAACAGGGCCACAACAACCATTGTTTGTCTTACCAAGAAAGACTCAGACTTAATTTATTTTCTTTGGAAACGTGTTGATTATGGGGGTACATAATGTTCTTGTAGCATATAATTGTAACCCCTAGATGGCGCTATCCCAGGGGCTACTACCCCTGCCTGATTTGCCACTAACAGGTTGAGGGGCCTGGATCCAATGGCGGGTGCCTCCACCCAGAGGTCAGGGTTTGCAATAGTTAAACTTAATTGGTCACAGCCCTCTGGGACACTGCAACCCCCCTTTCTTCCCACTAGTGGCCCACACAATATATCAGAACTACCTTCACAGTATACACTTACCCCCAGGACTAGTTCCGGCACTGGGACCTCCTGTGAAATAAGATACAGTGCAACAATCACAGTACAGTACTTTAACATAGACAAATACCTCAGGCAGTACAACTTTGCTGAAACAAGCAGCTCTGATTTATTTAGGGGGATATAACAAGGACAGGGGGAAATCAGGTTAATTAGCTTATCGCTTACTATCTACTCATGGCTCTGTGCATTAGGCCTATCCCTACCAGTTACTGTCCCTGGGTACCCAAGCCCTAGTGGCTAGTCCAAACCGTGGCAGCTGGTAGGGGCCCTTTCACACAGTGAAAAGAAAAATTAGTTTAAACAGTCAGCAGTACAGTGATTCCATTTGGATTTAATGTGGCAATTCAACAGGGAGCGACCCTGAATTAGTACTCACGACCTCCAAACAAGATAGGGTCCTTCAACGTCAGCAGGGCTACTCTTGAGCTCCACGAGACTCTTCACACATTTATATGGTAAAAAAGAAAGTACTATACCAGGCAGGCTGCTTCTCTATCCCAATCGCAATTACTGCACAATACCCGGGAGAACACACAGCAGATTCAGTTCCTGACAGACCGAGTGCAATTCAACAATTTCTCCAGTCTTCTACAGGGTGAGCCTGGTTTCTACTCTTCAGAGATCCTTTGATTCTTTTCACAGGATGGATTCAGTCCTAACAAGCAGTTACACAAGCTGCAGACCGGAACTCTGGGCCTTACACATGTTTTTTGACTGAAACTGTGCACTGAAGGAGCACAGGGTTTCTTTCCCCTTCACTCCCAGAGCTAAACTGAAACTCCAACAGGCAAAACCGGGCACTTCCTTTGAGTTCCTCCCAGTTCTTGACTGGATTGGCTGTCACTCATAATAGACTGCTGCTGTTGGTCCAAAAAGGCGCCGAAGTCTAAACTACATTTCCCAGAGTCACTGCCCATACAATCCTCTTGTGGCTGGCTCAGATTATGAGTCCAAGTTCTGATTTGTCCAAGGCACCATTTTAGAGCTAGCTTAACCCACACTGATTGGTCCAGTTCAGCAGTTCAAAACCAGAATGGGAACTAGGCAGACACAGTTCTGACTGCAAAGAAAGCAGGTTAGACAAACTGTAATTTCATTATTACTGTAAATGATTTCTGGCAAACAGTTACATCTTTCAGATAGGTTCCTTTTCACTCCTAGTGACTGCAAAAATGGAGTGAATTGGCAGCAGCTCGAGTGGTACTCAAACAGAGAAGCACACAGTCCCCCCATACAAACTAATTATGTCTGCAAGCAGACAGCTCTTAAAGAGACAGTACCAGAGGCTCTAAAAACACTCACTGATAAATGGCTTAAACGCCAAACACCATTCAGGCTTGGAGCATTCAAGCAAGCTCCTGAAAGTCTTTTGGGAACCCCCATTTGCAGGGGGGTTACATAATTCATGACTCTGAATTTATGACTGAACTGGGTCTCGAGTTTAAAGATAACAGATGTGACACCAGAGGAAATTCCGCTTCAGCTGAAAAGGAAATCTCATAATTATTTACGTAGGAAGTTTTTCTTCACTCTTAGAACTATCAATCCTTGGAATAAACTTCCCTTTCATGTTATTATTAGTAAAAATAAAACAGAATTTAAAGTTAGATTGGACACCTTTCTATTGTCAGATACTCAGCTGTCTTATTATAATTGATTAGTATAGGAGGTCTTATGGGCCGTTGGCTCTCTTGCTCTCTAAGTAACCTTAGTATGGAAGCGGTGCAACCAGTAACAGACAACTGATGAGAAAAGCAGAAAACTGGTGCTACTCACCCAAACTGGGATAGCAGATAATGCTCAGGCAGTTATGCACTGCTACAAAAGTGTGATTTATTTGTTGATCTTACAACATGGTCAGGACTCAGTGTGTGACAGTGACGTCTCAATGCAAAACCAGTGTGAATGAGTACCGCCAGTTTTCTGCTCTACACTTTTAAACCACTTCAGAACTCCATATCTCCATCCAAGAATGAAATACAATGACCAGCCTGGTGGCACAGTGGTAGTTGTACCATGGGAATGAGTGCATACTGTCGTGGGCCAGTGAGGGAAGGATTGAACATTCCAGGGACTGCTCGCCTTCCTTGGGGGGGAGCATCCTTTTGCAGGACTGCCACATGGTGGAGGCCAGGTGGCAGCACAGATGGGGGGACACACAAAGGGAGGTGCTACTGCTGGACATCTGTCAAATTGTGACTTTGGGAAAATGGGGAGATACTTGAAAGAGGCATTAAGGGGAATGGGACAGGAATCAGGGGTTGAGGAACAGTGGGCAGTATTTAAAATGGGGATTACAAGAACAACAGAATTATGTATTAAGCAGGTTAGCAAGAGGAAAAGGAAGAGGAGACCATTATGGTTTTCCAAAGAGGTAGCAAAGAAAGTGAAAGCCAAAAGATTGCATTCAGGCAATACAAAAAGACACAGGCAGAAGGGATAGGGAGAAGTACCAGGAGAAGCAAAGGAGGCAGGGAGGTCAGTAAGGGAAGCCAAAGCTCAGACAGAAGAACATATTACAAAATCAGTGGGTAGAGGGGACAAAACCTTTTACAGGTACATAAGTGAAAAAAGAAAGACAAAGGGAGGGATAGTGAGACTGAAGGGGAGGATGGGGGCCGCGTGGAGGATGACAGTAAAGCTGACATACTGAACAGGTATTTCTGCTCAGTCTTTACTGAGGAAGAGGAGGGTAATGGGTCTGAAGGAAGTACAAGGGTGAGAATGGTGCAGAAATGGACACAAGTCCCTTTACACGAGAAAGGGTCCTGAAGGAACTGGAAGTAATAAGAGTTGATAAAGCAATGGGGCCAGATGGGGTGCACCCCAGGGTCCTTAAAGAACTAAGAGAGGTGGTGGCTGAACCTCTGGCTATCCTGTTTAGCCAATCACTGGAAACAGGGGAGGTACCCAAGGACTGGAGGACAGCAGATGTAGTCCTCTTATACAAAAGTGGGAACAAAGAGGAAGCAGGGAACTACAGACCAGTCAGCCTCACCTCGGTAGTGGGGAAGATCGTGGAAGCACTACTGAAGGAGAGATTGGTGGAACATCTGGTTGTCAATGGACTACAGGACCCAAGGCAGCATGGTTTCTGAGGGAGGTCATGTCAGACCAACCTCATTTAATTTTTCACTGGGTGACTAGGAGGTGGATCAGGGAGGGCAGTGGACATGGCCTATCTGGACTTCAGCAAGGCCTTTGAAACTGTGCCACATAGAAGACTATTACACAAACTGGGGAATATGGGTGTGGGCAGGACAGTAGTGTGGTGGGTAGGTAACTGGCTGGGTGGCAGGACACAGAGGTGAGGTGGTAAATGGCTGTCACTCCACAGGGGAAGAGTGACCAGTGGGGTATCACAGGGATCAGTGCTGGGACTGGTCTATTAACATCTTCATCAGTGACATTGCGCAGGACCTAGAAGGCAGAATTTCACTGTTCGCTGATGACACAAAGCTCTGTAACAGAGTAGACACACCAGAGGGTGTAGACAGAATGAGAAGCGACCTGCAGAAACATGAAGAATGGTCAGGGGTTTGGCAGTTGAAATTCAATGCAAAGAAGTGCAAGATAATGCATATGGGGCACAAAAACCCTGGCACAATATATCAGTTGGGGGGTGAGGATATAGCATGCACCAAGCAGGAAAGGGATCTTGGGGTTATCATTCTGATGACCTCAAGGTAAGGAAACAGTGTGACAAGGCAGCAGGTAAAGCAAAAGGATGCTGGGATGTATAGACAGGGGCATTACCAGCAGGAAAGGGAGGAGTCATAATTCCGCTATACAAGACACTAGTGAGGCCCCCACCTGGAGTACAGTGTACAGTTCTGGAGACCATACCTCACGTGAGGACATAGACAGGGTAGAGAAGGTTCAGAGGAGGGCAACAAAGATGGTGCATGGATTGCATCACAAGTCCTATGAAGACAAGTTGAAGGAACTGAACATGTACTCCCTGGAGGAGAGGAGGAGAGGGATATGATGAGACATACAAGTATCTTACAGGGAGGAACAGGGTGCAGGAATACACTATTTTAAGTGAAAAGATGTTCCAGGACTAGAGGCATGGGATGAAGTTGGAGGAGGACGATTCAGAGGAAACATGAGGAAGAATTTCTTCACAGAACAGGTGGTGGACAAGTGGAACACCCTGCCAGAGGAAGTGGTGGGGCTGAAACAATCACGGGATTTAAGAATGCATGGGATAGACATAAAGGAATTCTGGAGGTCAGGGGTTAGGTGCAACAGACTTCTAGGAAAACAAACTGAAATTACAAGCTCAAATGGGCAGACTGGGTGGGCCATAGGCCCTTACCTGCCGACACTGTCTATGTATCTATGTATCTATATGCACACCACAGCATGCATACACGCTTGCAACACTTCAGCACCCCTGAGGAGAAAATGGAAAAGGCCAGGCTGCTACATTCTGGCACTCCCCTGCAGGCTCTCGCACAACTAACATGGCTGACTGCCTGCCACATTGTGATCCTGGGTAAGTAGTTAAGTAATGGACAAACGGTTAAGTCTGTGATAAGGTAGCCGGCCTGGTGGTGCTGAGGGATGAGGCGCTGGCGCACACCTCGTCTGCCGGCGACTCGGGTTGAGAGCAGGCAGAGGTGCGAGGTCAGGGGAGGGAAGAGGTAGAGAGTCCAGAGGACTGCTCTCTTCTCAGGGGTTGGGCTCGCTCATGGAGTGACCTCTGGTGGCGGCTAAGGGGGTTGCAGACTCTAGCAGAGCGGCGTATACCTGGGGGCAGAGCCACGGCACCACGTTGCCTTGCTAGCTGGGCTCCGCAGGCAGAGGGGGGGGAAGAAAAAAGGATAAAAACCCCGTACCTGGGGATAGATGAAGGCACCTCGCCTGCCCAAGCCCAAACCTCTAATTCGGCTATCTCCTCTCTGGGACCACTCATGAGCCGGGCACCTTCCCCTGAAAGATAGAGTGCCCTGGACGGATAGGGCGGCCCTATCTCTGGAGGATTCAGACCCGGAGGTGGTGCTTTGGTGGCATGGGAGAGACGAAAAAATTACTCACCTTAGTAATTGTATTTCTTCTATTGGAGTCTTGCTGTATTCTGACATATGCAGTTGTAACCGCCCTGCAAATGGGGGTTCCCAAAAGACTTCCAGGAGCTTGCTTGAATGCTCCAAGCCTGAATGGTGTTTGGCATTTAAGCCATGTATCAGTGAGTGTTTTTAGAGCCTCTGGTACTGTCTCTTTAAGAGCTGTCTGCTTGCAGACATAATTAGTTTGTATGGGGACTGTGTGCTTCTGTTTGAGTACCACTCGAGCTGCTGCCAATCTCACTCCATTTTTGCAGTCACTAGGAGTGCAAAGGGAACCTATCTGAAAGATGTAACTGTTTGCCAGAAATCATTTAGAGTAATAATGAAAATACAGTTTGTCTAACCTGCTTTCTTTGCAGTCAGAACTGTGTCTGCCTAGTTCCCCATTCTGGTTTTGAACTGCTGAACTGGACCAATCAGTGTGGGTTAAGGTAGCTCTAAAATGGTGCCTTGGACGAATCAGAACTTGGACTCGTAATCTGAGCCAGCCACAAGAGGATTGTATGGGCAGTGACTCTGGGAGATGTAGTTTGGACTTCGGCGCCTTTTTGGACCAATAAGGGCAGTCTATTGTGAGTGACAGCCAATCCAGCCAAGGACTGGGAGGAACTCAAAGGAAGTGCCCGGTTTTGTCTGCTGGAGTTTCAGTTGAGCTCTGGCAGTGAAGAGGGAAGGAGCCCTGTGCTTTTTCGGTGTGCAGTTTTAGTCGGGAAACGTGTGTAAGGCCCAGAGTTCCGGTCTGCAGCTTGTGTAACTGCTTGTTAGGACTGAATCCGTCCTGTGAAGAGAATCAAAGGATATCTGAAGAGTAGAAACCAGGCTCACCCTGTAGAAGAATGAAGAAATTGCTGAATTGCACTCGGTCTGTCAGGAACTGAATCTGCTGTGTGTTCTCCCGGGTATTGTGCAGTAATTGCGATCGGGATAGAGAAGCAGCCTGCCTGGTATAGTACTTTCTTTTTACCATATAAATGTGTGAGGAGTCTCGTGGAGCTCAAGAGTAGCCCTGCTGACATTGAAGGACCCTATCTTGTTTGGAGGTCGTGAGTACTAATTCAGGGTCGCTCCCTGTTGAATTGCCACATTGAATCCAAATGGAATTACTGTACTGCTGACTGTTTAACTAATTTTTCCTTTCTCTGTGTGAAAGGGCCCTGACCAGCTGCCACGGTTTGGACTAGCCACTAGGGCTTGGGTACCCAGGGACAGTAACTGGTAGGGATAGGCCTGTGCACAGAGCCATAGGTAGATGAGTAAAGTGATAAGCTAATTAACCTGATTCCCCCCGTCCTTGTTATATCCCCCTAAATAAATCAGAGCTGCTTGTTTCAGCAAAGTTATACTGCCTGAGGTATTTGTCTATGTTAAAGTATTGTACTGTGATTGTTACACTTTATCTTATTTTACAGGAGGTCCCAGTGCCTGAACCAGTCCTGGGGGTAAGTGTATACTGTGAAGGTAATTCTGATATATTGTGTGGGCCACTAATGGGAAGAAAGGGGGGTTGCAGTGTCCCAGAAGGCTGTGACCAAGTTAGTTTAACTATTGCAAACCCTGACCTCTGGGTTGAGGCACCCACCATCAGATCCAGGCCCCTCAACCTGTTAGTGGCAAATCAGGCAGGGGTAGTAGCCCTGGGATAGCGCCATCTAGGGTTACATCTTGGAGGCTCACCGCTGGGATTGTGTGTCCTCTAGTGGCCATATTTACGAACCACTGTTAAGAAAAAATGGGTACCCGACAGAAGTGGCTGTGCACCGGCTGGTGGAGTGGTGTACTGGGAGGAGATCACCCCCAAAATGCTATGCTTATCCTGACATCCCCGGTATCAATACGGACACTGTACAGGAGTACTCTTCCAAGGTGGAAGGTTTACAAAACCCTGTGGTGGTGGGTCGGCATGCTAATCTGCTCACCCACACTTTCCTGGCCCTAGTAGAGTTTAAGGATCCCATAGATAGCTCCAAAGTGCCACAGACCATTACCCCAGAGGGAGCCCTCACTGCCTGGAGAGTGATAACTAAGGACAGTAAAGACCCGGGGGGGAATGAGCCCCCACCACTGTCTGAAACTTTTGAGGAGAAATTTGCTAAATGGTTGCTGGGGGAAGGGAAAACTGTGGAGGACTTGAAGAAACTATTCTTGCCACCTGGGGGTGTTCCTCCCCCAACACCTTCTCCCACTCCAGTACCCGTAATGGTGGCTGAACCAATGCAGACTCCTATTTCTGCACCTGCCATTAGTCACGACTCTTACCAAAGGTTGAGGATCTTCTCTGGCACCCTCCCCACCCCCAAGGGAGGATGACTGGGAGACCTGGATAGACTATGTTGCCCCCCAAGTGCTAGAATGGCAATGCTCGGAAGCCGAGAAGCGAAGGAGGGTTAGTGAGAGCCTCAGAGGTCCTGCCCTGGCTACCATCCATGCTAAATGGGCCAGTAACCCTGAAGTGACTGCACAGGCCTGTCTTGAGGCTTTGGAGAATGTGTATGGGAGCCCAGATTCTGATGAGGACCTATGGTGGAGAGTAAGAAATGCACAACAGTACCAAGGGGAGTTGTTGTCTGTGTATGTATCTCGGCTGGAAAAATTGTTGCAAGAATGCCTCAGAAAGGGTAGTTTGCCAGCAATTGAACTGTACCGAACCAGGCTGGACAGGATCCTTAAGTCTGCCCCCTTCTCAGAACTGCTGTTGCTTCAGTTATGCCTGGCAAATTGACTGGAATCCCCACCCTCCTATGATGAGTTAATGAGAGAAATTTGAGGAGTTGAGAAAAGGTGACCTCGGAAGGGACCTGCACCAATAGCTGCGGCTATGACCCGAGTGACTGAGGGTGACCCATCAAGTGAAGTTCAGGGACAGAGGTTGGCAGTCAATGAGTGCTCTGACAAGGAAAAGATATGCCACAATGGGAGGTAACTGTTGAGAGAGATATCCGAATTCAAAAACAGTCCTTTATGAAGGCCACGCCTGCAAGCACGGGCCCTGACCATATCCGACTGTATCTGCTATGGGGTGGGATACCCACCCATGTATCTCCTGCTGATAACAGCTCCAAACTCAATTCCTTGACCATGGAAGTAGGAGAAACTGACGAGATGTCTCAAATGCTTATCATGCCGCAGACAGAGATGGCACCAGGTTTCCAGTTAGTAGTACCCCGCCCTGGCTCCCAGTGTGGTGCCTCGCCAGCTCAAACTCCAGAAAGTATGTTTTGCTATAACTGTGGAAGGATGGGCACATGAAGAGAATGCCGGTCCCCAAAAGACACTGACAAAGTTGCATATAGGCTACAAGGAGAGCTTCGGAGAACAAATCAGTGGTTAAGAGGTGCACAAAATGATCCCAGTGAGGGCACCAAAATTCTAACTCACGTCCTTTGTGGCAAGGTCAGTTGCCCAGGCCCCCCGCCTCTCCAGACTGGTCCAGAATAGTGGTCCCTCCATGGAGACCACTGTAAAGGTGACTGGAGTGTCTACAAGAGTTGTATTGGACAGTGGCTCCCAAGTGACAATTATGTTCCAGGATTGGTATCAGAAGCATTTGTCAGACGTACCCTTACAACCATTAGAAGGACTGCATGTATGGGGGTTAAGTGAGAAGGCCTACCCCTATTCCGGGTATATCCGAATTTGGCTGTCTTTCCCCACCTCCATGGCTGGAGTGGCCGAACAAGTAGAGACCCTAGGCTTAGTGTGTCCCCCCACTGGACTGTATGATGGTGTCCCTTTGTTGATTGGAACAAATGCTCATATGTTCGGAAGGCTGGCACAGTTATGTTATGAAAAACAGGGGTCAAAGACTAGTAGAGCTTTAAGAGTCCCGGCTTTAATTAAGAAGGCCTATGAGGCACAGAGAGATGCTGAAAAAATAGAACCAGAGGAATCGGTCGGAATTGTATGGAAGAAGGATCCTGAGTCTCTGATCCTGGTGCCAAATGCCCAGTGTACCTTACAGGGAGAGGTCCGTATCAGAAAGGATGTTAAGAATAAAATATTAATGTTGGATGCACCAGGCGATGGAAAATTGCCAGAGGGACTGCTGGTCAAGCCTAGTATTTTGCCCGCTAGAGCCCATGCTTATGCCAGAAGGGTAATGGTCCAAGTTCATAATGTGTCTGAAAGAGATATTCGAGTAAATAGAGGTTGCATCCTGGTTAATGTGCATTGTGCAGACACTGCAGTGCTACCCAGCAGCAAGAGTTCAAGGAAGAATGACAGAGTAAGCCTGACTTGTTTGATTTCGCGACTCCCGCTGCCAGCTGAATGGAAAGTGAGGATCAGTGAGAAGCTTGCCCAGAGACCAGGTGTTTTCTTTAAAGGAATGGGATGTAGGATGCGTGCAAGGAGCTGAGCACAATATCCGGCTGCATGACGAAAAGACCATTTCGTGAGAGGTCTCGACGCTGGCACCTGCTGACACAGATGATGTGAGATGGCATCTGCAAGAGATGTTAGCTGCTGGTGTAATACAAGAATCCAGAAGCCCTTATGCTTCCCCATTGTGGTAGTGAGGAAAAAGAATGGGACAGTAAGGATGTCGTGGATTATCGCACCTTAAACCGGCGGACTATCCTTGATCAAGTACACAATGCCCGCATTCAGGATGCTTTGGACTGCCTAAACGGGAGCAAGTGGTTCTCTTTGTTTGATCTCCGCAGTGGGTACTACTAGATCCCGATGGCCCCAGAGGACCGTGAGAAGACAGCCTTTATCTGTCCGCTTGGCTTCTATGAATTCATGAGGATGCCTCAAGGGATTTCAGGTGCCCCAGCCACTTTTCAACGATTGATGGAGCGTGCAGTGGGTGACATGAACTTACTAGAGTGCCTGGTATACCTAGATGATGTTATTGTGTTTGGCAGCTCACTGGAGGAACATGAGAGCAGATTATTTAAGGTATTGTACCGACTGGAGGACTTTGGCCTTAAACTGTCCATTGATAAGTGTCAATTCTTTCAAACATCAGTAAAGTATGTGGGACACAGAGTATCCACCGAGGGAATAGAGACCGACCCAAGTAAAGTTGAGGCCTTGACCACCTGGCCACAGCCCAAAAATCTAAAAGAACTGCAAAGATTCCTGGGATTCTGTGGTTATTATCAGCGTTTCATCAAGGACTATTCAAGAGTGATCCGCTCTTTACTTAACCTTACTCACGGGTATCCCCCAACCCACAAAAAATACCAAAAGTCAGCGTCCCTCAAGACTGAAAGAGTGTATTTTCATCAGAGTTAAGTATTTGGGGCCCGCTGGACTCCTGATTGTGAGACTGCTTTTCATGAGATCGTATATCAACTTACCCATGCTCCAGTGCTGGCCTATGCCGATCCAAGAAAACCTTACGTCCTGCACACTGATGCTAGCTTGCAAGGGTTGGGGGCTGTGTTGTACCAAGAGCACGAGAATGGCCTGAGACCAGTGGCCTTTGCCAGTAGAAGCCTGACCCCATCTGAAAAGAACTACCCTGTACATAAGTTAGAGTTCCTAGGTTTGAAGTGGGCTATTGTTGACTAATTCCATGAGTACTTGTATGGGGCTAAAATACTAGTAAAAACTGACAATAATCCTTTGACCTATGTGCAGACCTCAGCTAAGTTGGATGCCATTGGCCATAGGTGGCTTTCTGCATTATCTACATACGACTATGCTCTCGAATACTGAGCAGGTCTGAACCACATAGATGCTGATGCTCTCCCGAGGCCTGTTCCCAGAATGACTGGGTCAGATTGGCAGAACCTGACATTCGGCACTCTGCTGGAAGTTTCACAGGAGGAACAAATGTCCACGGACGCAGTGGACTGCATGGTGGATTGCTTGGGACCCTCTGAGAATTGCATACCTGCTGCTTATTGCCACTTTTCTGCAATAGACATTGGTGCACTGCCTCAGCTGGACAATGACAGTATTCGGCGGGCTCAATCCTGCGGATCCCATGATCAAATCAGCTTTAGAAGCCCTCTATGCAGGAAAAGATGTGTCCAAATTACGCCCACTGATTTGAGAACTGCACTGTTACACAAAGAAGGTCCTAAGTTGAACTGATCAATAAACTGTTGTACAGAGAAACAGTAGACAGAGGGGGACAAGTAGACAAACAACAACTAGTGCTGCCCACTGCCTTCAAGACTCAGTACTGAGGTCCTTGCACAACCACATGGGGCACCTTGTATAGACAGAACACTTGACTTGGTGAGATCCAGATTCTATTGGCTCAAGATGGGGGCTGATGTGGAGCAACACATTCGAACTTGTAGTCGCTGCTTACAGAGGAAAGCTTTTCCCCAGAGGGCTGGCCCTGTTAACATCACCACCAGTGCACCCATGGAGCTGGTCTGTATTGATTTTCTGAGTTTGAGTCAGATCAAGAAATATGCGTAATGTGCTGGTGGTCACTGACCATTTCACGTAGATTTGCCCAAGCTTTCCCCACCAAAGACCAGAAAGCATCCACTGTGGCCAAAGTACTTGTAGAAAACTTTTGTTCACTATAGGGGCTCCACAAAGAATCCATTCTGATCAAGGTAGACTTTGAGAGTCATCTGATCAAAGAGATGCTTTCTCTGTGGGAGTGCGAAAGTCCAGAACCACCTCCTTACCCTCTTAGGGGACCCCACAGCCTGAATGTTTCAACACTTTGCTAGATATGCTAGGCACCCTACACCCAAAGGACAAGCCTAGATGGAGCTAACAAATTAGCACCCTGGTACATGCTTATAACTGCACCAAACGTGATGCCACTGGGTTCTCCCCCACGCCTGATGTTTGGAAGAGAAGCTCGACTGCCGGTAGATGTGGTTTTGGGGTCTCCTGATGGGGTTCAAGCTGACAACTATTTACAGTATGTGCAAAAGTTAAAGGCCCAGCTAACTCATGCGTACTCAACTGGCTCAAACCATGGCTGCCAAAAGAAATCTGGCCAACAAAGAAAGGTATGATAAAAAGGTGAAAGCACAGGAACTCCAGGAGGGAAATCGGGTATTGCTAAGAAATCTGGGACTGCATGGCAAACACAAGATTGCTGACAGATGGCACCATCTCCCTCACATTGTAGTGGGCAAGCTAGATGATGTGTATGTAATACTGTGTAAAGAGTGACGTACTGCAATGTTTCAGAAATGTGTTCTTGGTAAAATGATATACTGACTGATGATTACATGTGGAGCCTAATGCAAATGTATATGGTTGCAGTTAAAACTTATGGGGTACTTGTAGCAGACGTCAAGCTTTCCCAAACCAGGAAAGGTGTAACCTCCTGCAAATGGGGTTCCTAAAAGACTTCAGGAGCTTGTTTGAATGCTCCAAGCCTGAATGGTGTTTGGCGTTAAGCCATTTATCCAGTGAGTGTTTTAGAGCCTCTGGTACTGTCTGTTTTAAGGGCTGTCTGCTTGCAGACATAATTAGTTTGTATGGGGACTGTGTGCTTCTCTGCTTGAGTACCACTCGAGCTGCTGCCAATTCACTCAGAGCTGCTTGTTTCAGCAAAGTTATACTGCCGAGGTATTTGTCTATGTTAAAGTATTGTACTGTGATTGTTGCACTGTATCTTATTTTACAGGAGGTCCCAGTGCCTGAACCAGTCCTGGGGGTAAGTGTATACTGTGAAGGTAATTCTGATATATTGTGTGGGCCACTAGTGGGATGAAAGGGGGGTTGCAGTGTCCCAGAGGGCTGTGACCAAGTTAGTTTAACTATTGCAAACCCTGACCTCTGGGTGGAGGCACCCGCCATCGGATCCAGGCCCCTCAACCTGTTAGTGGCAAATCAGGCAGGGGTAGTAGCCCCCTGGGATAGCATCATCTAGGGGTTACACAGTGTTCCCCAACCGTTGAACTGTCCCAGAGAACAAAGAGTTAACTTTCTATGCAGAGCATAGAATGCCGAGCTCGAGGTCGGTTAGAGTCTCTGTCTGGAGTGTTTCAAACTCAAACCATCAGATTCTTACGAGCCCAGTAACTAAAAATTGTATGTGGAAATTGTAAAATTCTTATTAACCAACTGGCAGTAAAAAGTTTTGGATTCCCAAAGGAAGACTCAAGTCAGGAAACCCAAAAACCAAAAACCAATCTAATACAAATAGCAGTAATAAATCAACACCCAAACAAAAGGAAAAGGGTGTAAACAAGGAGCATCCCTGGGGTGCCCCACTGCACCTGCCCACCCACTTCCCAAAAACAGGTTCTGAGAGGGGAGGCAGGGAGGGAGGTCAGAATACAGCAAGACTCCAATAGAAGAAACACAATTGCTAAAGTGAGTAATTTTTTCTTCAAGCAACATGAAGTCTTGCTGTATTCTGACATATGCAGACTACCAAGCAGTACCTCCACGGAGGAGGGACAGAACCTACTTTGGTAATAGGCTCTGAAGTACTGCTGTGCCAAACTGAGCATCACTCCTAGCCTGGATATCCAGAGAGTAATGCTTGGTAAAGGTATGGACTGTTTTTCAGGTGGCTGCTTGACAAATTTCTAAGAGAGGAATATCCCTGGCAGCAGCCAGAGAAGCAGCTGTACCTCTGGTGGAGTGAGCCCTCAGGCCTGAGGGAGGAATCTTTCCCAGTTTTTCACAGCAGAATTGTATACAAGACACAATCCACCTGACAATAGTTCTCTTAGTGGCAGGTGTGCCCTTTCCCACTTCTCTATAAGTGCGGAACAACTGGAGGAGTCAAACCTGTGACCCTTGGTACACTCTATGTAGTAACTAAGGGCTCTTTAACGTCATCTATATGATCTTCTCTCACCTGAGGAAGAATGATCAGTGAAGAAAACAGGGAGAGACATAGACTGATTCAAATGGAAGTCTGAAACCACTTTGGGCAAGAACCTTCTATTGGTTCTAAGGACCACTTTATTCCTGTGAAAGGAGATGAAATCAGGTTCCACTGACAGGGCCTGCAATTCACTGATATGCCTGGCTGAGGTAATGGCTACCAAGAACACAGTCTTCCAAGTCATGTACTTAAGCTCTGCTGAGGACATAGGCTCAAAAGGAGGTTGCATAAGCTGAGCAATGCAAACATTCAAATCCCAGGCAGGGGCAGGGTCTCTAAAGGGAGGATTGGTATGAAGCAATCCTTTAAAAAATTTACAGAACACAGGATGAGATGACAGTGAGGAAGACTTTCCCACTGACAGAAAAGCAGAAACAGCTGACAAGTGTACCTTGAGAGCAGCTGGTCTGAGGCCTAGGCCATTAAGATGGACCATATAATCCAGAACTGTAGGCAATTCAGCAGTGTCTGGAGAAATATCCTTCTTGGAACACCAAATGCTGAATCTTTTCCATTTGGAGTTACAAGTCTTTCTGGAGGAGGGCTTTCGAGCAGCTTTGAGAATATCCAGAACTTCCTGAGACAGATGCAAATCTGCATACTGTAACTCTTCAAGAGCCATGCCTTGAGATTGAGAGACTGATATTGGGGTACCAAATCCTCCCCCAAGAGGATGTTAACAGGTTGTAATTCCTGGGAAGAGATAGGGGAAGATGGACTGCTAGGGGAAACAACAGGGGGTACCAAGGCTGTCTGGCCCAATCTGGAGCAATTAGAATCACTTTGCAAGGTTGAGACCTTATCTTGACTAGAACCTTGAACAGTAGTGGGAAGGGAGGGAAGGCATTCAGAAATTTCCCTTTCCAATTCAGAATCAGAGCATCCAGAGGGACTGAGCCCAAGACTGGGGGTCTGCAACAAAAGATAGTAGGTTAGTGATTGTCTGGGGCTGCAAAGAGATCTATCTCTGGAGTGCCTCACCTTGAAAAAATCACTTTCAACACCTGAAGTTCCAGGGACCATTCGTGATGACCCGGAGAGATCCTGCTCAGTGCATCTGCTAGCATATTGTCCTTCCCTGGAAGGTGAACTGCTATCAGAGAGGCCTGCAGGGAATAAGCCAGGGACCACAACTTCATGGCTTCTGTGTACAAGACCGTAGACTGAGTGCCTCCCTGCTTGCTGATGTACCACATGGTGGTGGTGTTGTCTGTTCTGACTTGAACCACCTTGTTCTGCACTGACTGAGAGAAAGCTTTTAGGGCCAGAAAAACTGCCCTGAGTTCTAAGAGATTGATATGGAGAAGGGATTCTTAGGTGGGGCCATAGTCCCTGGGCAGTGAGGGCCCCCAGATGGGCTCCCCAGCCCAGAAGAGAAGCGTCCGTGATAAGGACCACTGAATGAGGCTGAGTGGCTGAGGGACCCCTTGTTTTAAATTGTCCTGATCCTGCCACCATTGAAGGGCTTGGATCAAGGTCAGTCACTGGGATCAGTTTGGTCAGGGAATCCTTCCTCTGAGACCAAAAGGCTCTCAGATGGAACTGAATATCCCTCATCTGGAATCTTGCCCCTTGGACCACTGCTGTTGAAGCTGCCATGTGGCCCAAGAGCTGGAGGAAATGACTTGCTGGCCAAGATACCTGAAGACTGAAGGAAGAGGCTAGTTCTATAAGAACCCTTGCTCTTTCCAAGGGAAGAAAGGCTCTTGCCCTGACTGTGTCCAGTTCTGCCCCTATAAAGGTAAGAAGCCGGACTGGTTCGAGAACTGACTTGGGAAGGTTGAGAAGGAATCCTAGAGAAGTGAGCACTTGCTGGGTCACTTACAGGTGAGACTTGACTTGGTCTGGAGACTGGCCCACTATTAGCCAATCATCCAGATATGGAAAAATGGAAATCTTTTGCCTTCTTAAAAAAGCAACTACTACTACCAGGCACTTTGTGAAAACCCTTGGGGCTGAGGTTAGGCCAAAGGGCATTGCTCTGAACTGAGAATGGCCTGAGGGCAACTCGAACCTGAGGTACTTTCTGTGGGAGCACCTGATGGGAATGTGAAAGTAGGCATCTCTGAGGTCCAGGGAGGCTAGCCAGTCCCCTGGCCTTAGAGAGGGAAGGATTATTCCCAGAGTTACCATCTTGAACTTTGGTTTTTAAAAGATGTTTGTTTAGGTATCTTAGGTCTAGGATGGGTCGCCACTCCCCTGTCTTTTTTGGGGTCAGAAAGTACCTGGAGTACAGCCCTTTGCCCCAATGTAGGGTAGGTACTCTCTCTGTGGCTCTTAAGGCCAGAAGAGATGAAACCTCTGCCTCTAGGGCAAGGGTTTCCAAGAGATTTGCAGGTGGAAAAGATCTGGCTTTCATCTTCGGACATTTTCTGAAGCTGAGAACCAGTCCCTGGCTTTCTACTTCCAGGATCCACTTGTCTGATGTAATAGACATCCAGTCCTGGACAAAGTAAGCCAGCCTGCCCCCTACTGGAATAGGAGAGTCAACCCGGGCAGGCCCATCAGGGTGTCTGCTTGGCAGGGGCCTTAGGCTGAGGAGTGGATGCAGCCCTGCTCATCATCCTTCTGCCTCTCCCTCTGAAGAACCCACTCTGTGAAAAGGTAGAAGAGGCCTGTGCTTGGCAAAAAGGCAGATGAAAAGGCATGCCCCTGCCCCTAGACTGCTGCCTTTGAGGAGTTGCCTGCCTCTCCTTGGCCTGAGCACTCCTGTATGTGGTCCTGTACTCATCCATTTTCTTCATGTAATTCTCGGTCTGCTCCCAAAACAGAGAATTACCCACTACAGGAAAATCCATGGCCTTAGCCTGGGTATCCTGCGAGAGGCTAGTACATCTGAGCCAAGCCATTCTCCGAAGAGCCACAGATGTAGCCATGACTCTTGATGACACATCATTGGAGTCCACAGCAGCATGAAACTGACCTTTAGATGCCACAATCCCATCTGCAGCCACCGCCTCCAGCTCCTTGGCTAGCTGAGGGGGTCCTGTTTAGCCAGTGCCAGTACAGTGACCCACCTAGACTTCTGGTACCTGGCTGTATAGGCCATATAATTCGCTTGCCTGAGTCCCAGAGAAGATGCCATGTACTGTTTCTTTGCCATGGCATCAATCTCCCTGGAGTCCTTTTCTGGGGGGTGTGAAGCCAGGGGAATATTTGCCTTGTCACAGGCAGCAGCCTGCACTACCCCAACATGGCTGCATTGCTGGTATAAGAACTCCATGTCTGAGCCTGAAAGTGTATACCTCTTGTCCATTCTTTTATCCACAGGAGGTATAGTGTTAGGAGACTTTAGGATTTTTTGTGTTTGTTTCCCAAAGGATTTGTGGAGGGGAACAGACAGTCTCCTGAACTCTGGGATGCCCATCATTTCTACATAATCAGGCTCCTCTTGATCCTCCAATGCCTCCTCCATCGGAAGCTGGAGGGTTTCAGCCACCTTTCTGTAGAACATAAAGTGAGAAGGAGACTCAGAAAGCCTAGGAGGGGAAACACCTGAGAGTCTGTCTGGGGAGATGTCCAGTTCCACAGGCACATCCAGACCCTCACTTTCACCATCATCATCATCATCATCATCCTCAAATTCCCCTTCCTCTTCAAAATCCGGTTCATAAAAATCTTCAAGGGTATAATCTTGAACCGGGGGAACCAAGTGAACCGAACCCCTGCCAGAAGGTGCTGGATCAGTAGGATCCGGGTGAAGCGATTCCACAATCCGAATCGCTTTGGCTATCTCTTCGGCAGTCAGAACATGAACCTCTGGATCCGAACTGGACGATTTGTCGTTGCGCTTTCTTTTTGTCGGCACTGATCCCTCGGAATCGGCTCTCCTTTTGCCCAAGAAGTATAAGCCCTGGTCAGAGGCACTCCTCTGGTTCGCGCGGAACCGAACCGGCTGGCCATCCGGTCAGCGGACTTCTGGCCCTTTTCCCCAGTCTACCTAATCTCTTCTGAGGTAGATTTGGGAAAATTTTTCATATTTGGCAGTCTGAATCAAGGTGGTCAAACCCCAGACAGTAACACAGGTGGTGTGGGATCAGCCTTAGCAAAGACCTCCCCACACTCACTGTAGTGTTGAAACCCAGTGGGCCTGTTTTTTTTTTCTTGGGTTTCTCAGACATGGCCAACTTAACCAACTTACCCTTTTTATGGCAACAGCCAGGCAAGAAACCCTTATCGGTTCCTAACCGTGTCACGGGTATTGGAAAAAGACGTAGTAAAACACGTTTTTTTTTAGAACTGATAAGAACCGGTAACCACACACTAAGTAAAACAGAAAATTTCACTATCAAATGGTCAGTTCAGCTGGACTGACCTGCACTTTTACAAGTTCCACAAAAAAAAAAAAAAGAACAATTCCTATCTAGTACTCACGGTACCACAGACAGAGACTGAACCGACTATGCAGATACTTTTGCGGCTTAAAAAACGATGAAAACTGAGACTTTAACCGACTTTCAAACTGAGCTGAAGGAGAAATCTCTGGAGCGACCGTTCAGTGAGGCGGAGTAAAGAATCTGACGGTTTGAGTCAGAAACACTCCAGACAGAGACTCCAACCGAGCTTGAGCTCAGCATTCTATGCTCTGCATAGAAAGTTAACTCTTTGTTCTCCAGGGCAGTTCAATGGTTGGGGATCACTGCATATGTCAGAATACAGCAAGACTTCATGTTGTTTGAAGGACTGGTCACGGAGGAGGGTAGAGGCTGGGTAGCCCAGAAGTTGCTGGAAGGAGTTCCCCAGGAATGGAGATAAAGTTAAAAAAAAAGTCTGTGATAAGGTCGGTGACAGGGCTGGGGAGGGGGTGCTGTCAGGCAGACTCGGTGGGAGGACAGATGCTTAATTGGAAAAAGGGAGGAAAACTGAAAATACCATGTAGAGAAATGTGTATATGCTCATATTTTTTTGCCAGATATATCTCATTACTAAAACTGTATAGAATTTTTTTTCCAGTAACAAATACAGCTGTTTTAAAGGGAGGGTCTTTTCACACAGGGAAAAAGAACACATCACCACTGACAGCACCAGAAACGTGAATTTCCAGCCACCCCACCTGTTGTTACTAAGGGTATTTACAGGGAAATAGGAACTTTGTCCCCTTTCAGTTCATCTATAGCCGAGGGGTATTTGGGGAACTGAAATCCTAATCCCTTGCTGGTGACAGCACGGTTATTTCCACTGCAACTGACTACAATGTCCCAAGCAGCGGGATTATGACTTCAGGGCCAGAATAATCCTCTGGGGTAAAGTGTACTGTAAAGGACAATGATCCAGATTTCAATCCAATTTAAATTTAGTTTTATATAGCACCTTTCATACAGTATACTGTCCCTCAAAAGGTCAAAGTGAGAGCAAGACAAAAAAAAAGAAGCTCTGGTAACTTGTAATCAGTTATAGAATGAAAAGAAAAAAATCTAGAAATGTGTTTTAGCCAAGAGGCTTCATCTGACTGCATTAAATCTCTATAAAAGCACGTTCTGCTGCCGAATCTCATCTCCCCAAAAGCTACTTAGAATCATTTTATAAGTGTAATAAGCCCCTCCAGGTTGTGCATCATCTGATTTTAATGTACTTCCCAGGCATGTAAAGACATCTGGCCTTCGGCCTCGTGCCTTACTATATTGTTGGGGTGTACATTAAAATCCTATAATGCACACACAGGCATGGCTTATTACTTACATGAATCATATGGACCATAATGTAGAAAAATTGACAAAAAAGCAAATACAGGATGTAGAGGACAAAGCCATCCTGTTGGCGCAGCAGTAGCGTGACCGCACGCAACGCCGGTGACCTGCGTTCGGAAGCAGACCTAGGTCATCAGAGGCACATCTGGGAAAAGGAGGATCGAGGGTCCCAGAGGACACTCTCCTCCTCCAGGGAGGGACAGCAGCAGACTCTGCTGCAGCATCGCCACCTAGGTGACCATGGGTGGCAATGGGTGCAACAGCAGCTAAGAGCTGGGGGGATGCTCCCTGATAGAAGGCAACAGCAGCTTGCCCGCTTACGTCATGGAGAGTCCAGGGGAGAAAATGTAAGGAAAAACTCTGACTGTAGCAGGATGTTGCCACTGGTTCCCTGCAGACCTCACACCACCGAGCGAAGAATCCGAAGGGGGCTTGTGGTTTCCCCCAGTGGCCCCACCACAAGGGGGGACTCTCTGGAGGAGTAAAGTGGGCCAAGATAAGTCCCAGAGATGGCAGGTGATGGGATTGAGGGAGCCGTCAATGGAAGAGAGGCTAGCTGGCATCACAGTGGGAAAAGAATAGAAAGTTTAACAAAAAAAACCCAAAAAAGAATGTATATGACAACACAGAACACACGACGTCAACAGTTCTAAGCCATGGAGTACAGACAAGTTTTTAGTAAGGACTTGAAATGGGGAGCCAGCTGATCAAACTTCAGGAGATTTAATTATCTAAATTTTGGTAACTGGATAGGCCCACTGGGTCCATGACAGTCCCTTTTTCAGAGGCGACCCAGGATTAGTTACAAGAACCTAAAGGGAAAAAAGGTTTAGCACATATGACTGAAAATTATACAACTTGATAAGTACGTGAGAAAGGTTCCACACATACGATTGAGAAATTATACAAAGTTGACAAGTAAAGGACAAAGTGTGTTTACAGATATAACATACAGCCACAGGTGCAAGGTTCTAAACCATGTTTCAGTATTATAGGTTCCCAAACTCTGTTCAACATGGGGGAACTATCCAAGCATGAGGTTGTGTGGGCAGTATTGGGTCACCGGTAGCAAGAACAGGTAGTCAGTTTAATCAGGTGTGACTTAAGTCCTGATCTGAAACCAGTCAGAGATTTGCAGTTCTGCAGTTCTTTAGGAAGATTATTCCAGAATCTGGGGAGAACTGATTTAGTAGATCTCTGTCCATGGGAGGACCTGGCCCTGGGAACCTGAAGAAGTTTGCGGTCAGAGGATCCGAGGTCTCTGCTACCCAGTTTGAAGCTCATTAGGTTCGCCAGACTTGGGGAAGCATCTGGTTGCTATAACTTGTATGCCAAGCATAGTGCTGGGTATGCTAGCTTGTTTTCTAAGGGTGGCCAGTTTATGGTACCCAGCACTTTGCAGTGATGCTCCATATGATGTGCTTCAGCCACAAAACGACTGACTCGGTGGTATAGAGTTCTCAGACACCCAGGAGATATCCATGCTATATGGTCAGTGAAGTGTAGGAAAAGGCATGACCACCAACCATTGCCAGATTCACAAGATGAATGGGGAGGAGGTTACTTCTCACATAGCAAAGAGATGTTTGGGCACACAGGGTGGGATCAGATCAGTAAGACAAGCTGGAGCCAAAGTCAGTATAGATCCTGAAGGATGGGTGTAACGTGTTCTTGCCTATGTTTCCATTACCAGGAGATGAGCTGCTGTGTTCTAGACATGCTGGAACTTATTGATGAGGGAGATTGGTAGGCCAGTACAGGAGGAAGCTGGGATAGTCAATATGAGATGTTGCAATGCATCTATGGGTTTTTGTGCCAAAGAGAGATCAAGATAGGAATAATACAGGAAATATTACACAGACTGTAAAAATGCTGTTTTGCAGGTGGGTTAACGTGGGTCTCAAAAGATAGATCAGGGTCAAGGTATGCCCTGAAGTTTTTACTCAAGTCATGTTTGGAAACTCACAGGGGAAATGAAAAATTGAGGGATTTCTATGGAGAACAGAATTCTTGCTTAGGAGGATATCTTCAGATTTCTTTACATTTATCTGGAGGAAATTAGTTTTAAGCTAAACATTGATAAGGGAGATACAGGTAGAGTAAGAGGAGAATGCAGTATTCTGAAAACAGTCAAAAGAGATGGCACAGGTTGTTTTTTTGTTAATGCTGTTTCTTCTCTGGTACAGGCTGTGGCTCTGGCCCAACTCCTCAGCCCTATCACCAGGCTCCTTGGGGGCTTACCTACAATCCGGGGCATGACTGTCCACAGCTTGCCCCCCCCCCCACCATGGTGGAGGTCAGCAGTCTCTCCCGCTTCAGACCAGCCAATGGAATGGAATGGATCCGGTGATGCCTGAAAAAGCATCTTGCTATCAGTGCGGGATCTGTGGGGGTCAGGTCCATCATGTTGCGCTGTCCAGGTCTCCCCCCCACCACTCAGTGGCATCACAAGCGTGTGGAGCATGATGCCCTTGGACGTTCCTTCCCCACTGCTATGCCGTCCCAGTGCACTACCACCTGTTGTCACCCAGGTTGCAGTACAAAGCCAGAAGCAGTCACCCCCAACATCACAGGCTCATTTCTGAACCAAGGTTGCTGGAGTTGGGACTGTGACAGGGTTGAATAAGGCTCTGCCCCAGTTGTTACACAGAAAGAGTTTAAAAGCAAGGGTCTGTTCTATCCTCTCCTTTTCTGTCTCTACTTTGTCTGGTTGCGCAACCACATTTTCTTGCGACACCTAGGAACTGATCACTCTGACGGTTTCGCAATTCTCTGCCTCTCGCTATCTCTCAGCCTTCCCTTGCTGTTTCTGTCTCTTTTTCCCCCTTGCATACCCACAGTTATAAAAAATATATGTGAATCTCTGTGTAAAACTATGCGAAACTGGAACCCTTTTGTTGAAAACTGTATATAGTTATACTGTTGACATTATTGCAAAAAGATATTTGGAACTCAAGTGGTTAACCTGAGATGCAGTTGTTAAGCCTTTTGCAGAGCGATAAACT
The DNA here is from genome assembly GCA_016271365.2 of Neoceratodus forsteri. Classification (NCBI taxonomy): domain Eukaryota; kingdom Metazoa; phylum Chordata; order Ceratodontiformes; family Ceratodontidae; genus Neoceratodus; species Neoceratodus forsteri. The sequence continues at coordinate 111,259,418 of JADMNL010000028.1, forward strand.
AGAGGTCAGTTGTGGGTCACTGTTCTTGTTGCTGCACCTGCATCGATACTGATAAGAATATACTGTAAACTTACAAGAACATCCTGAGAGAAGCAGGTTCTCTTAACAAGTTCCCAAAGACTTGTTATAAAAAGAACAGCAATGCTTTTGCTAGAGAGACAAAATTGGAATTAAGAGATACTCTCAGAAGGACTTAGTTTTCTTTGTTTGTACTGCCTTTGTAAATAGTTATATTAAATAATTATTTTTTATTTTGCTGTTATTGAGAAAAATAACTCTATTTGCGAATTTTGAAACTGCTCCTGATTTTCCTATGCCTCCTGACCTGTGCCTCAACGACACTGACCCATAGTGGTACTGCTGTGTGGACAGGCTGGTGAAAAAGAGATACACAGTTGAATATCAGCCAAATAAACAAGAATTTGTCAATGCCGAATGTTGCTTGCTTCTATATGCTGTTTAGGTATTTGGAAGTCATTGGAGTGCAAATATTGAAAATTTGCGAACTTACGAGCGTGCGTAGGAACTGCGCAACGCACGCTCGTAAAACAATCATTGTTAGGAAATTTTTCACGAAATGTTCAACATAGCCATTTTAAGACCTCCGATCATGAACAGTGTCAGTGTGATTTTGTTAACGTGTCCCATACATTGAGTTTGCACACCGACTGCGCCATTGTGCGCTACATGGGCGGAAACACGTTTTGGGCAGGATGTGAAAAATGACAGCTGTACAGCAGTCACTGCGCAGTCACTGCGCGAAATCACCCTTCGGGCCTGAATAACGCCATGACAGTGACATCACTCATGAGAAGGGGTCCTAAAAACCCCATGTTGAATATTTGGTTTAAAAATTCCCAAAAATGCCTGAGATATGCAGTAAAGTTGAACCCCTCCTATCTAGCCCATTATACAGCTTACTGGCATTTCCTCAGTTCGCGGTCGGCTTTGAAGAGTGCAGACGTGTTCCCAGTCCACCGAAAGATCGCTGCTACTGGAGTCCGGAGGTAGGTATGGGGTGAGGGGGTGGAGGGGGTGCGCAGTGGTGGGTGCGGTTTGTGGGGGGTCGGGAGATAGCCATGGGGACCGCTTTTTGTTTACAGGTTTAAAACAAAAAAAAGACTACGAGGGACGCTTGCCACGCTTGAGGTGGGCCCCAGCGTGGCACAAGGACGGGGCTGCTCAGCCGACGGGGATTGGCACCCTTGTCTGCCAACAACTGATTGCCACGCTTTGGGTAACACCAGCGTGGCACCAGCTGGGGAGGGGGAGACGACGATAGCTCAGCCGGGCGATTGGGGCACCTGTCGGGTTACACAGGACGTGTGGAAGCGCGCATGCCTGTTTTGTGGGGAGCTACGCTTCATCGGTGCTCACTGAAGTGTAGCTCCCCTTTTCAATCAGAGCGTTACTGCATTTTGGAGCGTATTGACAGCTCCAAAATGCATTGCTTACAGGGGCCGCGCCTGCCAGCTCACTGACAGAATTGGAGGAGGAGGTGACACACCTCCGAAATCTCCGTTGATGGCACTATGTTTCTTGCACATGCGTGCAAACAACATAAAAATGGTATACAATATTGAACTGGGAAAATAGATGTTCATGAGGGAAGAGAGAGATGGTGCTGAGGAGAGGACCAAAAATGGAACCCTTGGGGACTCTATATGAGTGGTTTGACGATGGAAAAGAAACCATCACTGGAGATGGAGAAAGAGCTGTCAGACAGGCAGAACCTAAACAGGACAGAGAGATCTACAGTTTTTTCAGGACAGTCAATTAGAATGTGATGAATGATGCTGTCAGATGCTGACCTTAGGTCAAGGGGTATTTGTTGAGAAATGGAGCCCCTGTCACTAGCCCAGAGGAGGCTATTAAAATACTAGGATCAGTGCAATTTTAGTGCTCTGACTCAATCAAAACCCAGACTGAAATTTATCTAAAAAGTTGCTAGAAAGTTGAGCACAGAGCTTTTTCAATATCTGCTTAAGGCCATCCTGATGGTCCAGTGGCAATGCACTGAACCGCCATGCGGCTGCCTAGAGTTTGGCAGCAAGCCTGAATCACTGCGTTGGTAGGCAGCCCAGGCTGAGGTAGCTGTCATGCAGCAGTGTGGCTCAGTCAGGTAGGGCTGACAGAAGTTCTGGCACCACAGCGCCCTCTGCAGATGGGTTAGGGAGCTTGCTCTTGTTGCAGGGGTGCTGTGTGCCTGTGAGGCCAATCGAGGTACTGCTTACACTATAGGGTGGAGGGAGAGATGGGAAAAAAACAAACAGCCATCAGAATGACGGCAGAATCACCTGATCAGGGTGTATCTCTGATTAAAGGGCATATTCCTGTGGCTATAGCAAGGGGTGAAGGGATCAAAACCTGTATGAAAAGAAAACAAATGGGATGCAAGAGATGGGACAGAAATTAGAGAGGTTCTGGGGTGGTTTATTGAGAAATGGATGAACAGCAGCAGGATTCATGGTATCAGGAACAAGTCCAGTGTATAGAGATTGATTTACTACAGTAGTTCTGTAGGGGATCCATGTAAGAACACATGCAGGGATAAGGCTATTGGTAATGGGAACAAGGAAGGAGGCAGTCTTTTTAGAGAAGGTGATGTCAGTGACAGCCTTGCATGAAATGTAAGGTCTGAGAATATAGATATAAGGACTGTGTTACTAGCATATGTGGATACGTGCAAGGGTAGGACAATCAATACCTGCTACACCAATGCTATGTACTGTACTTACGATATTTTTGACATGCAAAACTGAGCAAAATCTACTCATTTCAAGGGTGTAAATGAGACAAGAGTCAGCGTGTGGCGAGAGGTGAGGTTGGAGACTGTTCAATAGTGCAGAATGAGTAACTGCCATGAATACATTATGTAATTAGCACATATATGATTAAGAAAACTGCATATCAATATGTTAGGTAAAGCATCTGCAACCCGTAAACGGTTCCATTCCCCTGTAAAATACAGGGATTCCTGTAGCTCATGGACCCATGCAGATCAGAGGAAGTTAATAATGACATGCAAAAATAAATAATTTACAAATTAGTCACATGGCCAAAGATACTTTTTAACATCAAATATTGGACTACGAAGAAGGGAGGAGGAGGTCCGTTCTATGTTTTTTTTTTTTGCTCCAAGGGCAAATGATTGCAGATGGAGAGTGGATAAAAATGAGACAGAGTAACTGGCAGACATGAAAAAGGACTAAGTGGGTAGCTGTTCCAAAGAACCTCAAAAAAGATGACAGCCTCCCAAACTTCAGGAGAGACCTGACCAGGACAATGCTCTTTTTTTCTCCTGCAGGCAGTGCCCAAACATGTTACATGTCATCATCACAGAATTCATGGATTCGATTATAGCCCAAACAAGTTGGGATTTGCATGTTTAATAAAACCAAACAAAACTAGCCACCATTTCCCGCTGAAGTGTTTATGTAAGAGAAGCAGATTATAGATGAAAAGAAATGTCGAGGCAGAACTACTTACATGCAAGTTTTTTTTTTTTTACTTTGGGACACCTTGCCCCATTTATACCCCCCTCCTGTACTCCCGCAATGTTCTACTCCTTCAGGCATTGCTCATGTCCCTCCTAGGTCCGCTACCACGACATCTGTCCCCTAGAGTGCCCGGTTACTCCTTACCTCCTCCTCCTACTCGTGGAACACCTGCACAGCGGAGATCTGCCCATGGGTTCTGGACCTGAATGGCTGTTTGGAGTGGCTATTATCTAGGCTCACTGAGGCTTTTTCTGGTTTTCTGTGGTTCCCAGTCCCCTGGGACGCTGGCGCAAGTATGTACGTCCAGAGAGACGATGTGCTGACACACGCCTTCTCCCAAGCGCCTGACAGCGTTCCCCCCTCCCTGACTCCAGTAAATGGAACCGCCAGAACCCTGGAGAGCCCGTGCTTCCACAGACTCTTTAGGGATGCGGGTGCACAAGGCACCCTGGTAACCCTCCCCAGAGGGAGGAGAGCATCCGTTGGAACGCTCGATCTTCCCTCCCCCTGCCGACCCCCGGCGACTGAAGTCCGTTCTTGAACCCAGGTCGCCGGTGCAGCGCGAGGTGTGACATACAGCGCCTCAACCCTCAGCGGCACTGGGCCAGCCTTTATTTTGTTTTTGAGAGCTATTTTTCACTCCTTTGGCCACCTGACCTGCTCCCCTTTACCTCATCCTCGCAACCTAGCTCAGGGACATCCAGCCGCCCACTGCCTCTACCGCAGGCACCCAGGCTCCTGTGGCTTCCCCCCTCACTGCGGGGCTACAGGGAGCCCCCTACTTGCTGCAGAGCACGGATCCAGGTGGGTGCTGCGGCAAAACTGCGGACAGCCATCAAGCTGCTTGCTTCAGGCGCCATTTTGCCCTGGTTTTTCTGTGTCCCAATTAGCGCATGCTCAGGCAGTGCCTCCAGTCTCCACTGGGGACACTGCTGAGCAATGCATTCCTTGATCCCATCCCCAAAGAGTAGAGCAGTCCTCCGGACGCTCAATCCACTCTGCCCCCTGCCGACCCCCTGCGTCCAGAGTCCATTCCTCAACCTGGGTCGACGGCATGGGTCGAGGTAAGGCACCAGCGCCTCAGCCCTCTACACCACCGGGCCGGTTTATTTACATGCAAGTTTTGATTTTACCACTAATTTACAACGGACACGTCAATCGAACGAACAGAAGTTTGTTTAATATAGCGGCTTCCAGGCATACTATTCCACACAGCTGTACATGCTCCCAGCAGCTGTATTAATCATTCGGTAAACCGAGACAGAGAGCAGTACCAGAATTTCACTTAGCAAAACAATTCATCATAGTTCTTTTTTAAGCAATACTACATTTTTCATCCTTAGATTTTCCATCAGTGTATTTATAATTCCCTTAAGATTTATTTTTCCTAATTCAAAGCTTTTAATACTAATTTTATATTTAAGGACAATAAATATGGCCACAACTAGCAATTTTAAAACTTTTTGTTGAAGCTACTTTTTAACTGTACATACAAAGGTCATTCTGTGGATATGTTCAGATGGTGCTTACACACATTTCTGACAGTGAACAACCCAGTACCAAGTTTTTAAAGTAGCAGTGCAATGTAAAAAAAAATCTGCACTTTTTCAACAGTTTATTCCCTGTGCTCTGTTGAGCATGTCCCTGGTAATCTTTTCCGCCGACTCTGTACTATCACCCTGTAATTTGCTCAGTTTTCCCTTGTTTTTGTTTACATTTCTGCCATCCACCATGTTGAAAGCAGCAGTAAGAGGCAGCCACCATATTTTATGTAGTGCTACAACAACTGGAAACTGTTCACTTCCTGATTAGGTAGTACTGCTGCTTTAATATTTTAATGGTAGGTGAGGTCAGAGAGCAGGAACTTGTATTAAAAAAAAAACCTTGAAAACCACATTTTTCATTTCAGGATTGAAAAACAAAATTAAAACAAAAATTGATATGTTGATGTTTTGCTTTCTTTTGCCAGAAATACATATATGATGAAACAATTTTGCTAACAAATATACTTTGCATATTTTTTTTGTATGTAATAGGCTTTGTACAGGTCCTGTAGTTTGTTTGTTTTTTTAACACAAAATTTTATGTTAAAGCATAATATTTGATTACTGTACTTATCCTATGACTACTTCCCCAAGTTGCACCTGCAAATGAGCCTCGACTCAATGTGTTTTTCCTGGTCAAGAAGTGTTTAAGTAAACACTGCTGCTTTAAGCACAGAGTAGTAAAGGGATTTGCTCAGAGTCACACAGCACAAGTGGCAGGAGAGGGATTCAAACTCAGGTCTCCATGTTCACAGCTCTACGCTCTAATCACTAGGTTACACTGCTTCATAAGAGTATTCTATTACTATTACCTTTGGATGAATAAAAAGTGTGTGTGTGTGTGTATTTGGGGTGGGGGGCAGTCCTACCTGTCCCGAAGGACCAGACTGAATCTCTCTTGGGAAGCCTTCTTGAGTGCTTTGTGGGCCTTGTCTGTGCTCCAGCCGGCACAGTTCTGTCCATCTATCTGCAGGACCTGATCTCCAAAACACAAACCGGCCAGAGAAGCAGGGGAGTTTGCCTGGACCAGCTGGATAAATACACCCTGTGAAAAAAGGAATATAAAAGAACAAGATTCTAGAGAGACTGACTGGAGTACACTGGGTTAAACCAATGAATTTTGACTTTCAGAACCATGTTCAAATCTGGCCTGGAACACATGAAATGACTTTTGTGGGCTCACAAGTTGCTCCACATTATGAAACAGCAGCTTGAATTCTTGCAAGCTCATTAGTCAGCCAGCATTCTAAGGTGTGGTGTGACCTTGCAAAAACACTGCATCTCAGAGGTCATCGGTAATTAAATAGGCCATAAATATATTATATATTTTAAATAATACCAGAGGGTGGAGATGTAACAAAGTTGGCTGTTTCAAAATCTAAAAAATACCCTCAAAGACACCACACCTACAAGATCTCATCTACAAGTTTTTTTTTTGTTTTTTTTTTTATAATTTATTTATCCCGTTACCAGCTCTGCCCCTTTCTGATAGGCACAATCATAGTCCCGCCTAGGACTTCTCTGGCTCTAACAATCCCTTCCCCCCCCTCCTCAAGGTGGGGGCTTCTGGGCCAGTGGCATCCTTCAGGATGGTTTCCCCAGTGGGGACTTCTAGGAGGGGAGACGGACAGTCTTTGTTGGGCACTGAGGATTGCTCTCCATCCTGCATGAGCTTGGGGGGGGGGGTTCTGCATTTTTCCTCCCATCCCAGGATGCCAAAACACTTTGGTTGAAGCATACCAACGTGAAACCTGGCTGATGTCATCCCTCCCACTATGTTTCCGCATACACTACCGCCTGTGTTCACGCAGTTAGATACATAGATACATAGACAGTGTCGGCAGATAAGGGCCTTTGGCCCACCCAGTCTGCCCATTTGAGCTTGTAAGTTCAGTTTATGTTTTCCTAGAAGTCTGTTGCCCCTTACCCCTGACCTCCAGAATTCCTTTATGTCTATCCCATGCATTCTTAAATCCCGTGATTGTTTCAGCCCCCACCACTTCCTCTGGCAGGGTGTTCCACTTGTCCACCACCTGTTCTGTGAAGAAATTCTTCCTCATGTTTCCTCTGAATCGTCCTCCCTCCAACTTCATCCCATGCCTCTAGTCCTGGAACATCTTTTCACTTAAAAATAGTGTATTCCTGCACCCTGTTCCTCCCTTAAGATACTTGTATGTCTCTATCATATCCCCTCTCTCCCTCCTCTCCTCCAGGGAGTACATGTTCAGTTCCTTCAACCTGTCTTCATAGGACTTGTGATGCAATCCATGCACCATCTTTGTTGCCCTCCTCTGAACCTTCTCTACCCTGTCTATGTCCTGACGTAGGTATGGTCTCCAGAAGTGTACACTGTACTCCAGGTGGGGCCTCACTGTGGATCCCCGTGAAGGAAGATGGGGTGGGCTAGCAGTGGAGAGTGCTTGGGAGTCACCAAGTAGTATGGTTGGCTCGGAGAAAAAGCTTCAAAAAAATAAATAAATAAAAAGTAATTTCAGGATAGTCTGTTTTTTGATCCATCTCCAAGCTACTCCTTTGGGACAAATGAGCTCCGAAGCTCAGCACCTCTATTGTAAAGGCATTCTGGAGCAGGATGTGGATTATACTGCCCCGTCCCAACCCCAACCTACCTACCCCACCCCCTCTTCCTTCCCACCCACCCTGATCACCTCCAAGTAAATGGCACAAGGAAGAGTGCGCCAATCTTGCAAACCAATGAGGATCCAGCTTTGTTGCACCAGAACAGGAGAAACGGTTTTCTTGGTCAAACCAGCACTATCTCCATATGGAATGGGTGGTAGAACGCAATTAGCCAGGTGCTGTCCATTTTCATGCCTTTTACACTATACCACTAACTGCAGAGATTTAAAATAATCCTAAATAAAAAGATTATGTACCACCTCTGTTGCCTTTTAGCAGCTCCTGGGTTTCTCTCACCCTGTGCATGGAGGTGGGGCATTGAGGGGCTTTGCAGTGACAGAGACACTGGGGCACTTGAGGTCTATTCACTCAGGAGAAGAGAAGGGTAAGGAGGCCATGACAGTGGTAGTTAACATTTTGAAGGGAACTGATAAGATTATACTAGAGGAAGATTTTTCTTGTTTTGCTCTCGTATATGTGTTTACCCTACTTGGCAGCATGCCCTCTAGACAATTTCCTATCCCTGTCACCCCCTACCTTCATCCCTAGACACTGGGGAATCTGGTGGCCATGCAGGGCCTGAGAATAGGGTACATCGATCCTGATGGATCTGTTTTGTTCCTACAGCAATTTTTCTTCCCCGTTCTCCATCCCATAATGCCAGGCAGATCCCTGACAGACCATTGCATGCACACAGTGATGGCCTGTCAGTGCGCAGACAGGCGGCCACTACACTCACACAGTGATGGCATGTTAGGGTGCTGACAGGCTACTATTGCGAGTGCAGGCACACACACACACACACACACACACACACACACACACACAGTGATGTCCCTACGGAGGAACAACATCCCAACCCACCGCAGGGATCGCTGTGGAAGCAGAACCCAGAATCAGTGCCACTTCCAGCTGGGAGCACTGCCATGCGACAGCACCACCCCAGCTCCTCTGGCGACCTGAGCGAGCTTCTGAGTTCTCTTCAGAACCCAGGTTGCTGGTGTGGCAGCACAACTGCTTACCCAATGGGCAACTGGATGGTCCAAAGAGAAACTTAACTACTGTAGGATAGGACAGTAGAAATACCGGGAACCAAATGAAGGGTGAGTAAAGGCAAGCTGAGCAGAAACAAGAGGAAATACTTTCTCATTCTACAGGAGGCGAACATCTAGAATAGGCTACCACAGGAGGCTGTAGGAGTAGTGATGTGGATTCATTTAATATGTGGATAGATTTCTACTGTAGCAGAACATCCTTTTATTCAAGAGCTGAACAATCCAGTGGGGGGCACAATTTTCAGATTTTGAAATGGTATGATTTAAAATTCCATGATGGCAGGGGATGAACTGGTTGGCCTCTGGTTTCATTCAGGTCCATCAGTCAGCGACCCAGGGTCAGGAGTGAGGCCAGAATGCTGGACAGCAGGCGGGGCCCTGGGGGAGGAGGTTTGATTGACCCATAGGACACTTGCCTCCTTGGGTGGTAGGCTGACTGTTCCCCACTACAGCAACGCCACCTAGGGGCCCACAGGTGGAACCACACCAAATGGGACATCATGGGGCAGAGAGACACAGCAGCTTCATGCACTCTGTGCAAGCATGTTGGGTGCATGTGGCATGCACATTCTCAGGCACTGTCTCGGGTGGTGGGTGGAAACCAGGAAATTTACCAATCTTGCAGGATGATGCCTGGCATGTTCAGACCCCCATCACCAGTTCACCCACTATGAGGGTTTACCCGCCATCAAACCTGTACTTTATGGAGGGGCATGCCACCCCTGAAGGCCAAACGCAGGGGTTCCATCAGGACAGGTAGGGGATCCTCGGGGGTTCTGGTCAGGTGACAAGGCTGGACAATTGCTTGACAGAGGAGGGCTGGACTGGTAGAAAGGGGGCAGAATAAATACAAAATTGTTTGGTTTCATCTTACATAATCTGTGTTCCTATATGTCAGGTGAGAACACTGTTGCGTAGCATGCAGAAAGCCAGTTGAAAGTGGGTATTGATACTCACGTTATCAATAGTACGCAGGCGCAGCCCCACCTTCCCAGACTGGTCTTTGCAGAGAATGACCTCCCGAATACCCTGCTTAATCTCTGCTCTGCGGATGCCGATGTCATTTCCAGACACAGGGGCAATCATCCCACTCAAGGAAGAGCCATTCACATTGGCAACTTTCTGTAAATCCAGACAAGAGAAAAGATCAGCCTAGTATTTAGTGGCATGAGTCGGGGTGTGTTCTTCCACAGGTATTACTAATATATGTTGAACTATAAATTCCTCAGATCAAAGAACACAGAATGCATAGCCAGCCCACAACCAGCATAACCCTGTTCTGTGCAGACAACACGCTGCAGGGACATGTTTATATAGATGCACTTCTCTAGAAACATAGAATTTGTTGGCAGGTAAGGATTACTTGTCCCACCCAGTCTGCCCATTTCTGTCCCTGCCTATACGGTCACCGCAGCCTTACCTGATCTCCGGCTCACCCCCCTCCGGACCATTGGGCCCACCTTGTCTGCCCATCCATTTTTTCCTTTACGTTATTGTCACCGCAGACCCTACCTGATCTCATCTCTGGCTAACAGACACACTTACTTTCCTGCCAGATTCTTTTGTGCCTATCCCATGCATGCTTGAAGTCCATCGTTTTCGCCCACACCATCTCCACTGAATGACCGTTCCAGGTATCCACTGCTTTTTCAGTGAAGTAGTACTTCTTAAAATCACTCCTAGATTTCCCCAATTCCAGCTTCACTCCTTGCCCCCTTGTTCTTGTGCATCTTCTCTTCTGAAAAATACTCCCCTTCCTGTCCCTTATTCACCACCGTGAGGTGCTTCTAGGTCTACCATCCCTTCCCCTCTTCTAGGGTGCACATACTGAGATCCCTCAGTCTTTCTCATAGGGCTTATGATGCAGTCTGGTCTGAGAGCAGTAGAACAGTTTCTCTGAAGAAGCAGCATTGACAGAGGACAATTTACTATCTTTTTACTTAAAGCACTAGAATTTATTCTTTCCAGAAATTATTTTACTTTTAACGGGGAGATCTACCTCCAAAAATGTGGGACTACAATCAGGCAACTGCTAATCCCTTATTTGCAGATGTTTTTCTTGGCTGGTCGGAGCAGCTTTTCATGTATGACAGCAATAATCCATATGATGGACAAGTGGTGCACTGATGCCGCTTTATTGACAACATCCTAGTCATATGGAGTGGGACAGAGGAATCAGTTGAGACATTTGTCAGGAAACTGAACAAAAACACACAACTTGAAATTCAGTGCAAAAACTGACAAGCGAGATAGAGTTCCTAGACCTTAGATTAAGAGGCAAGGTGGGCCAAGAAATCATCACCTCAGGATTCAGAAAGTCCACAGCAAGCAACACTGTTACGCATGCCACCAGTGGTCACCCACCACACCTTATTTCCTCTAATCCGTCTGGTCAGTTTGTCAGGCTGAGACGTAACTGCTCTGGCACGGGGTGTTTGAGAACCAAGCCCACAAAATATTTTCGCACTTTAAAGCCAGGGGCTACCCGCACAAAGTACTTATTGAAGCACTAAATAAAGCAAGAACCCTAAAAAGGGCTTCACTTCTAGAACCAAGGCAGAGACCACCAGACTCTGACAATCCTTCTCTGTTCCAAGAACTAAAACCTCAGCTGGTCAGAAAACCATGTTTTATAATTTGCCAATGTTTTTTTAATGCACTCTTGACAATATTTGAATGCCCCGAAGTCATGTTGTCTAGCTTCAGATAGGCTCTGAGAAAGTATTTGCCTACAGAGAGTGAATGAAAATGTTATGTAAATGAGTACTTTGTAAGCCACTGCTTGTTTTATGAACCTGTTTGTACTTGTAATTGCCATGTATCTGTATGTGCCCTATGCCAATTACTCTTGTTATGTGATGTATGTTTTTGTGTACTCTGGTTACCCATGAAAACGGGTCTTTAACCCATGGACATTGCAAATTAAATAAACAAAACAATTCTCTGATGTGTTTTAGAATATAATTCTATAGTGTACAGTACAGCATTGTTCTGTATAGAATCCCATCCCTTTCAAAATGCGGTTGTACCACCGTGCAAAGGTTACGGAATGTGACTATACCTTTCTGTGGTACAGCAGCATCCTGAAACCTCTAGAGACTGCACAAATCAGTGTTGTTCTGAAAGTGAAAGAACCGCAGCACACACATTTCAGATGATACTATACACTATACAAAATACAGGATGAGCAACTTTATGCAGAACCAGTGTGTGTTCTGCCACCTCAGGGTTCTGATTCCCACGGGCCTCTCCAGCATCCTTCTCAAGGTCCGAGGGAATCAGAACCCCTCTGTGACACAACACACTGGTTGTGAATAGTTGCCCATTCAGTATTCTCTATGTGCTCCCCCCGATAACATGCTGCTTCAAAACTGGTGAATACTGCAGTATACCCAACCTTTTATTTTTTTCTTTCAGAAAAACCCTGCGTAACTTGCAGTAGGGGAAAGAACCTCAAAGACTTGGTAATACAGTTCTCTCACACTCACAAATTCTATCTGACCGACATGCCTTCTACCAGAACCGAAAGGATTTTCATCTGTGGCAAATGTCTGGCATGTCCACATCGACTCGGTGCAAAAGAATGTGTGTGCAACGAGTAGCAGATCAAAGGCAACATCAATGAATCTGCTACCTGTTCCAAAAATGTTGTGGTATACACAATTCTTTGCACCCTGTCCCTTGTATTTATGTTGGTGGGGCCATAAGGTAGGCCAAAGAGTGGATATTAGAACATTTGAGGGACTTACGCTTTGGCACCTGCAACGCTGTGGTAGGGAAACATTTCACGGAGACCCATGGAAGTGACCCTAAGTTGGCCAAATTTTGTGTAGCAGCAGTGGTCCCTCCGAGGCCTAGGGGAGGAGACAGAATCTAAACTCTTACAAAAAGAGGCAAGATGGATCTCTAATTTGAAAGCCCTGAAGCCCCATAGCGTGAATGTGAACTGGATTACTCTGGGTTCCTTTGCTGTGTACTTTCTGTAAACATAATTAGGGTATTGTTTATTAGTACCGCACAGTTCTGCCCTGCTGACTGTGCCTGACTGAATTTTGTATTTACTTTCTTTTCAGATCTGGAAAAAAGCTACAAGCATGGAGTTATGGACTTTATCAACTTAACATGTGTAACTTGTTTAAGATCTGTTTGTTGACTAAGCCCAGACCCTTTGTATTCTCTGCATTAACTTGGAGTAAGTCCCTGTAATATTTATTGTTCTTTGCCATGTGTCATTATATGCTATGATTTTCCCTTTCCTTGAAGCTACCCTTTTGTTTCTTTTTCTTCCTCATCCCGCACCTGCTTTTGGTGCGAGGACCACTTTCTATTTATCACCTTCCTCCCACCCACTCAGGTCTATTGCACCTCACTCTCCAACTGCATCCCTCTGTATTTACATCAATTTTCTGTCTTATTCTACTTCCTATGTTCTTACCTCCCTCTCGCCCCCATATACCTCCACTTTTTTCTATTTATCCTTGTATTCTTCTGCCACCCCCGCACTCTGTCAATTGTTTCTGGTTCTCCACCTTCTCTTCTCCCTGTGGTAATACTGTATCAATCACTGTATTTTCATGCCCAGTATTTCTAGGTAGTGGGTTTTTGCACTGCAGTTAGCAGCTCTTTCAAACTGCTCCACTGAACAGTTATTGCTGGTTTGCTGTCAGGGCGGAACCGCAGATCAGCTGTACTTCAGTTCATTGTTACTAAGCAACACACTGATTAGCCCAAGCTTCCAGTCTGGGAATGGACGTACATAACTGTAAATGGCAGACAGTACTCGGGGCTGTCACTGTGCCGTCCAAGTTAGCCATGCCCCCCTGAAGAGGAGGAGGAGGAGGAAGAGTGCCTCAAAGTGCCGGGGCTAGCTGTTCTGAGATTAGTATGATGCAAATGTGTGCATTGGATTCTTTGTTGTGGCTCCTTATGATGCAGTCCCTGCACCATTTTAGTTGCCTTCTACCCAAATGTTTGTAAACAAGTATTTTAACTTTTTTTTTTTAATTCAGTTGTTTATCTCATTTAGCCTCTCCGACTGGTCCCCCCCATCTGAAATGGTCCCCCTAACCCTGCCACCCAATTTCTCTGGAGTTTACCTTTTCTCTGAGGTGTCCTCTGCCATGAAGGAGGAACCCAGACAGTGCAGGGCCTGTGAGGGACTAGGCCATCACCGCACTGTGGTCACATACTGTTTTTCTTCCATTTTTACCCTTGGGGCCCACGCAAGTGCAATGACATGATGTGCATGTCTCACCTCAATGAGACACCCCTGGCATCTGGCGTGAGTTCCCCCCTTCCTTCAAGTGGTCCAGAGACACTACCACTTGGATTCCTTCTGATGGCAGCTGACCTGCAGGCCATGCATCCAGCCCCTCCCCAAGGAAGGAGAGCTATCCTTGGGATGCTCACTCCTCCCTCCCACAGTCAGCCCCCCGAGCAATCTGTGTCTGTTCCTGAACCTGGGTCACCAGAGTAGCAGGTGGTAAGGCAGACTAAACCTCAGACGGCGGGCCACTGGGTCAGTCAACTGTTTTAACTCTTACATCTCCACGAAGGACTGGAAATGGGCTTTAGGGATCCAGTCCACTTCTCCTGGTAAAACAAAATAAATTAACCCCCCCAAAAAGTGGGTGATCAGTAATCACTGTGTGAGACCAGTTTGCATCCCTGGGTTGGTGGAACTCTGACCAAAGGTGGTGGGCTGAAACTCACAAAAAAGGATTGTGTCCATTTGACACGCAGCACCCCCCCCCCCTCTTTGCAGCAGAGCTCAGGCAGCCTTGGCATCTGATGTAGTAGCAGCTAGATTAAGGGAGAATGGCTGTAAGGTGTGTATGTGTTGTGGGGGGAGGGGGCAGAACCAAAACTCCCAGCCAAGAATGGTGGCACCCAGGTCACAGAACATTGACCTCTTGCCCAAGAATATGAAGTGTGTGTGTGTGGGGGGAAAGGGGCATAGGGACAGATCCTGGGAAAGATGGGGAAAGTGGGAGACAAAAAGAAGATATTATTATAAAATAAAAAAAAAAAAAAAAAACAACATCGAGGACTTGGTATATAAACAAATAATGAAGCTACAGATGGGGCGAATTGTGTCAATAAATCTAAAGCAGTTTTTTCTCAAATATTAATCATACTGAAATTGGAATGCCCCACTCTTCTCATTACAATCTGCCAACCCCCATGGTTAAAGTGAGCATTTTTATGTTGCTTGCATGCATGTGCAAGAAACATAGTGCCATCATCGGAGATTTCGGAGGTGTGTCACCTCCTCCTCCAATTCAGTCAGCGTGCTGGCAGGCGTGGCCTCTGTAAGCCAATGCATTCTGGAGCTGTCTATGACACGCTCCAAAATGCAGTGGCATACAGTTGAAAGGAGGAGCTATGCTTCAGTGAGCACCGATAAGATGATCGGCTGCTTCGTCCGCAACACCCCCACAGACACCCACGCGGGTGTGCGCCCCGCCACGCACTGTATAGCGGCCAGGTGCCCAATCCCGTCGGCTGATCGTCCCCAAGTAGCAGACCACGCTGGGAGCCCACCCCAGCGTGGAGCGATCTCTGACGACGGGGTGCCCAATCCCCATCGGCTGAACCCCGATCCTTGTGCCACGCTGGGAGCCCACCCCAGCGTGGCTAACATCCCATGCCGGCAGGGGTGCCCAATCCCTGTCGGCTGAACGCCCCCCCCAGCGTCCTTGTGCCACGCTGGAATCCCACCCCAGCGTGGCAAGCGTCACGTAGTCAATTTAAAAAAATACCTGTAAAACAAAACGGTCCCGCGGCAGCTCTCACAAACCCTCCACAAACCTGCACCCACCCACTGCGCACCCAGCTCGCCACACCCCTCACCCCATACTTACTCGACTCTGGCACGACGATCTTGGTGGACCAGGAACACGTCTGCACTCTTCAAAGCCGACCGCGAACTGAGGAAATGCCGGTAAGCTGTATAATGGGCTAGTTAGGAGGGTTTCAACTTTGTTGCATATCTCAGGCATTTTTGGGAATTTTTGCACCAAATTTTCAACATGGGGTTTTTGGAACCCCTTCTCATGAATGATGTCACTGTCATGGCGTTATTCTGGCCCGAAGGGTGATTTCGCAGTCACTACGCATTCACTGCACAAAATCACCCTTCGGGCCTGAATAACACCATGACAGTGACATCATTCATGAGAAGGGCTCCAAACCCCATGTTGAAAATTTGGTGCCAAAATTCCAAAAAATGACTGTTTTACGAGCGTGCGTTGCGCAGTTCCTACGCAGGCTCGTAAGTTCGCGAAATTTCAATATTTTCACTCCAGATTTTCAACATTGCCATTTTACCACACCTTCTTATGAGTAGTACAGCTGTCATTTTTCACATCTCACCCAAAATGTATTTCCGCCCATGTAGCGCACAATGGCACAGTCGGTGTGCAAAATCAATGTACGGGACAAATTAAGAAAATCACAGTGACACTGTTCATGAGCAGAGGTCTTAAAATGGCTATGTTGAAAATTTGGTGAAAAAATTCCCTTCAGATGTTCTGCAATATTACTAATGAAGACATTGAACAGAACTAGCCCCAGGACCGATCCCTGCAGCACCCCACTGGTCGCCCCCTCTCCCTAGACTGCATACCATTTACCACCACTCTCTGCCTCCTGTCTGTTAGCCAGTTTCTAACCCAGTTTACCACCCTTTCCCCCATGTCCAGCCTACCCAGCTAGTTTATCAGCCTCCTATATGGGATGGTGTCAAAGGCTTTGCTGAAATCAAGGTAAGCGTTGTCCACTGCCCCACTCTGATTCACTTCCTTTGTCACCCAGTCAAATAAATCAACCAGATTTATCTGACATGATGTCCCTGCTGTGAATCCATGTTGTCTATAGTCCTGGGTTCCGATGGCATCTAGATGCCCCACTATCCTTTCTTTAAGCAATGTCTCCATGATCTTCCCCACTACTGAGGTGAGGTTGAATAGCCTATTGTTCCCTGCCTCCTCTCTGCTGCCGGACTTGTGTAGAGGGACCACATGTGCTCTCCTCCAATTCACTCATGTTGAATGACTTAGTGAACATGGGTGCCAGAGGTACTGCTATCTCCCTTCGCAGTTCTGTTAATATCCATGCGATGCCATCTGGTTCCATCAGCTTTGTCTACCTTCAATTTAGTGAGCTCCTGCAGGACTCTTTGCCTTTGAATGGACTATTGTCCACCTCTTCACCCCTTGGCAACTGCTGTACTGCTGTGGCCCTTGCCCCTCCCACTCTTCTGTGAATACTGAACGGAAAGACACAGTGGATGTCTTGGGAGGAAGGCATGAAACTGTCACTTCCAAATACTTAAACAGCACATACAAGCAAGCAACATTCGGCATTGACAAATGCTTGTTTATTTTATTTTATACAAAACACCATCGGAAGACTCAGTGTATCAATCCCAAAAATACCGAACTTCAGGACATTCCATTCTTTCTTACGGAAGGCATCTACAGGACATCAGGCTGTTCACACCTTAGAATTTATCTATC
Organism: Neoceratodus forsteri; assembly: GCA_016271365.2. Lineage (NCBI taxonomy): Eukaryota > Metazoa > Chordata > Ceratodontiformes > Ceratodontidae > Neoceratodus > Neoceratodus forsteri. Next base: position 111,276,673 of record JADMNL010000028.1, read on the forward strand.
CCTAATACTTTTCGTATCTGAAAGTCACAATTCTATGCTGTGACATCACAATCTGTTGTCATGGAAATCATTCTGATGTCACAAGCAGAGGGTTGGGACTTCATGGCAGAAAAAGCAGAAGGGAACACATGTCTCAAGGGCCAAGAGTGTATTTTTATGCAAAACGTCTTCAGTAATAACAAATGCAGTATCCAGAAATAAACATTTGTGGAAAATTTTGAGTAACTGACTTCTGCTGCTGCCAGCACTGAAATGTTTTGATAAAAATGAGGGACTTGCTTTAAAGGGACACAGTCAACCCCTGTAGGCCTCAAAATGTCCCCAATTTAAAAACACTTTTTATAATTGCTCACATTCGTAAAGATTGCTGCTATAGCTCGTTTTTTGATTCGGTTTCTATTTTTGTTTTTAAAAGTGAAAAAGAAGAAGCTGGCCCAGTGGTGCAGAGGTTTGAGGCACTGGATGCCACACCTCGTGCCAAACCGGCAACCCAGGTTCAGGAATGAGCCTGGGCTGTCAGGGTCAGCGGGGAGGAGAGGATTGAGCGTCTGGAGGACAGCTCTCCTCTCCCAGGAGGGAGGGGTTGTGCTCCCTAGTGACTGCCCCAGGTGGAGGCCTGGGTGGGATCTTGGTCTGCAGGGTGCACAGAAGGGGTGGGTGCTGCAGGACCTCCACAGATGTGTGCGTGCCTCACGCACTGCGTCTGGCGTGTGCTCCACAGCAACGGAGATCGGGGAGAAAATGGAGGAGAAAATCAATCCTCCAGCCGCAGGATGAAGCCCGACTTTCCACAGGCTCCGCTCCTGGGCCAGAAAGAAAGGCAATCCCTGGTAATTCCAGGATGTCGGGGTTGGGCGAGTCGGTCTGAAGCAGACACAGGAAGGATAGGAGCACAAATAGAATATGTGGGGCAGAAAAGTGAAAAAGGGGTGCACCATGGAGCTCGAGAAAGATGGATGCCGGAGATCGGAGCTCTATCCCTCATTTAATTTGCAAGGAACTGAAAGTACATTTTTGGCTGAGACCCGGCTATTCAAGTTGTAAGGTTCGGTGGTGGCTGCCTCCTAAATCAAAATGGGCAAAAAAGATAAACAGTTGCCCAAAGGCATGAAACCGAAATCTTATGAGGGAGTCCCTACTATGAGGTCAACTCAGGGAAACCGCCTGATCCATTGTCAGAGGCTGCAGAAGAAACCTCACAGACACTGGGAGAAAAGATTAACCATCTCATCCAGACGGTCTCCTGGCTAGTGGACAAATTCGACACTCTTACCAATAGAGTGGTCATACTCGAAACCATGATGGACTCTGTTAAATCCTCCATGGTGGAAGCAGGCAAGCAAGCTGATGCAGCACTGGGAATAGCGGCCACACTAACCAAGGAGAATGCTCACCTAAGGGCACACCTAGAATCCTTAGAGAACCAAGCGCGGTCTATGAATCTCCGGCTGATCGGAATGCTGGAGTGGAGCGAGGGAGACCATCTTTCATCATTTTTGTTGGAATGGCTTACTCGGCTGTTGGGAAAGGCAGTTGCTAGTCACACGATACACATGATGAAGGCGTATTGGGTGATGTTTTGGGGCAGACTGGACAACCAGGAGGCTCCTCGAGCCACATTTATGGTGACCGAAGGCGTGGGCAGTAGGAACTTCCTCTTGGCCTGTCAGAAGGACTCTTTATTGCATGAAGGGCAAACGGTGAGAATGTAACCTCACCTGAGTTATGCTACATGACAAGAGAAAAAACGTTTTGATGGGGTATGAGCCATGCTCCGCAAGGGCAAGGTTTCCACGGTATAGTGTTTCCTGCCAGACTGCAAATCATCCATTCTGAGAAGGTATTAATTTTCACTGATCCTTGGATGTGCTGAAATGGGCCCAGAAAACACAGCATCGAACCATGAATCCACAGCACATCAAGAATCCTCATTAGATGATGAACCTACCTGAACTTGGACTGTGGCATTTTATTAGCCCGTTTATGGGATAGTATGGTGGATAATTAGCTTGTCCGTAGGCAAGGCCTTTTGCTGCAGTTCTGTATATTAATTTGTTATTCACATATCTTTGCCTGGGGAGGCCTTACACCGCACTTTACATGAGGTCTCTTTGCCCTCGTTGAAGGTGTTAACTTTTAGCTACTTACGAGATAGCTTGTTTTATCACAGTTATGATTGAGCTCCTTTTATTGCTCAGACCATTTTGTTCTCGTTGAGTACTCTAGGTAGTACACACTGACTATGAATGGCATGGTACACATCTTCGTTCCTCCCTCTCTGGAGGCGGAGAGCACTAGGAATTCAATATTTGATACTAGACCTTGGACATTAATCCATGCAACGCATGGTCCCTTTAACACAGCAACAGGTACAAGTCTTTTTTCGAATTGTAGATCTCTTAGTTTTCCCTCCTCAAAGTTGTATCTATATTGCACTACACTAACATTAATTGCATGTATTAGGAGGAGTGGCGTCCTCAATGCTTATTCCATATATGAATGTACAGTGTTTGATGCATTACTTGTGTGTGCACTTGATGTAAAACAATAAACAAAGTTAAATAAAAAAGTGAAGAGAGACTACCCACCATACTGGTGTTACCACACCAAAAGCATGTTTGTTACATTCCTTAATCAACTTCCACTGCATCTTTCCTGGACTTGGGAACACCCCCACACAGTCTAACCACTTATGATGCAGTGAGAAGACAGGGGACTATTGCATCATGAGTGGCTGCACTGTTCGGTGGCATTCTTAATGCTCAGAAAGTGTGCAGTAACAGTTGATCAAGCATTTGAAACAAAAGTTTGGGTATAGTATACCATTACTATGCAATTCAGTTGTACTAAGAAAGGAAGCAGATAAAACAAACAGCATCATTAATGAATTTTAGAAAAGGTAAGCAATCATAAAGCATGGGTTTTCATCGAGAAATATGATGCAAAAAAGGTTGATAGTGTCACTTTAAAGACCATGCCACAGAACATTTAGCCACTTTCACCACCATCCTTCTTCAGCTGGTTAACACTTATCCTGGATGCAGAATATTTGGTGCACTTATGGGGATTTTTTTTTAAATATAGCATATACAATTATTAAAAGCAATATAAAGGAATAGCAAAAAAAAAAAAAAAGCATCAACTATCCAGGCTGGGAATATTTCCTGTGGAAGTACAACTCTAAGCATTATGGGGACAATGTTCTTACATATTTATTGTTATTAATGGCCATAGGTCAGGGGGTGCAGTGGCACGAATTTCAGGAAGGGTGCAAAGGGCCAAATATCTGAGAAGGGTGCACAAGGTAAATTATAGGAACAGGGTGGCTCAACAAATTCTGAGAGGGGTTCAGGGGGCAAAAATTTTGTACAGAGCATGGGGTGCAAATTTTAGGAATGGTGCAGTGGTTCAATGAACAAAAGGGGTGCAGCAGCACATTTCAGGAGAGGTACAGATGCAAATTTCAAGAAGGGTGTGGGCACACCAATCTTTAAGGAGAATTGTGCTGAACTTGGGCCTTTAAAATATTGGCATAGATGAAACAATACAATTGGAACCAGTATTAAAAAAAAAAACTGCTTCCATGAGGGAGAAAGGATGAACAGGTTCAGCACAATTCTCCTTTTTGACAGATACAAAAACGTAAATTTGAGATAAAGTAGAGGCATGACATTTGGATGGAGAGTGGGGTATGCAAAATTTGGTAGATGTACAGGGGTGTAAAATTCAGGAAGGGTGTTAAGTACACATTTTGGGAGGGGTATAAGGGAATAAAATTCAGGGGAGTGCAAATATCGGGGGAAGAGACATAATATTTAGGATAGGTGAAGGTGTAAACTTCTAGAGGGTTTTGAATTACTGGAGGCCTGGGGAGGTAAAATGCTTCACATTTCAGAGAAGATATGTTGCCGAGTTGTTTACTTTACAGGGGGTACTTTTAAAGCTTTTTATTTTTTTATGTTAAATGGGATTAACTGGATCAGTAAAGCCTCCTGTGGATTGTGGGAAGCCTTGCTGTCATGGGTACCATGCGACACCGGCACTTCCGTCACATGCTGGCTATTAGCATGAAGCCTGTGACAGGGTTGAATGAGGCCCTGTCAACATTTGTTATGCAGGAGAGTTAAATGCAAAGATCTGTCCTGTCCTGTCCTTTTCTGTCTCTTGTCTGTTTGGTTTCAACCAAAACGTTCCCGTGAAACCTAGGAACTGATCACTCTGTCAGTCTTGTGATTCTCCGCCTCTCGCTAGCTCTCTGTTTCACTTGCCGCTTCCGTCTTTTCTTCCCCTCTTGCATATCTGCGGTTATAAAAATATATGAGAATATTTGTGTGAAACTGTAAGTGATACTGGGATTCCTTAGCGTGAAAATGTATATAGTGATACTGTTGAAAAGATTGAAAATTGCTATTTGGAACTCAAGGGGTTAAACTTGCCATGCAGCACAGACTTCTGCAGAGCTGTCAGCAGGGGGCCAGCTTGGGACACTGTTCTATTTGTTGTACCTGCAAGGAAACTGACCAGAACATTTTGAGAAAAACAGGATGTCTCTTACAGGAAAACAGTCATTAATAGGGGCTCCCGCCCCTGCAAGGCTTACCCTCCTATCTGTAAAGGTGTGGCGCCATACCTTTACAGATAATACAGCCCCCTCCCCCAGCGTCTGATTCAGGTCGCTGACTTTTCTTCATGAAAATAAAGTATGTTGCGGTGGGAGAAAAACACTGTAACATATTTAAAAGGCTTAACCGGAGGGTAAGCCTTGCTGGGGCAGGAGCCCCTATTAATAATGAGTTCCCAGGCAAAGACTTCTAAAAAGCACATCAATACTTTTGCTAGAGACTGAGATCAGAAATTGAGAAGAAACACTCAGGTGAAGGACTTTGTTTTCTCCATTTGTACTGCCTTTGTAAAACAGTTATTCTGAACAATTTTTATTTTGCTGTTAATAATAACAAAATGCTTATTGCAAATTTTATAACTGCTCCTTTTTCTCCTATGCTTCCTGACCTGTGCCTCGTCAACAGATGGTATCAGACTAAGTGGGATTTATGCCATGTATACTTTAAGCCAGGAGGTTTGTGCATGGCTACTAGAACTGGTACCAGGGAAGCAGAGCAGAAAGGTATAGATTCTGCAACTGCAAACCCAGGAGTCATTACCAGAAGAATGGCAGCCAGACTAGCAGAGACAGAAGTCCACGCTGAGACTATACAGCCAGCAAGTGATTGAAAAAGAACAGGCAGTGACAGAACCTGAAAGCCTGACTGCCTTTTTCAAATGGTGGGCTATACAACAAAAAGAGATGGAGAAACAGAGAAGAGAGGAGATGCAACAGAGAGAAAAAGAGATTCAGTGTTTAGATGCCCAGAGAAGAGATGTAGCGATGGCTGGATGCCTTGCAAGCTATCGGAGGATCTGGCACAGGTCTAGTAGAGCAGTAAGATACAAACAACTTAAAGGACATTAAACTTACAAATTTGTGTCCCTCGGATGATATTGACGCATACCTAACATTTGAAAGGGTTGCCACAGCCTGCTAATGGCCAAAGCAACAATGGGCAATCAGGCTGGTACCTTACCCGACAGGTAAAGCCCAACTTGCCTACAGCAATATGGACACTGCACAGTCAGAAAACTATGACCTGGTGAAAAGAGAAATCCTGAAAAGGTATGACATCTCAGGAGAGACCTACAGGCAGAGATTCTGGCCTCTGAAGTACAACTCAGTCAACAATCCTTGGGAAGCCTTCATCCAACTCGGCGAGAGTGCCTTATAAAATGGCTCCAACCAGAGGGCAAAACAGTTCCACAGGTCATCAACACGCTTGCCATGGAGCAGTTCATCAACATCCTGCCTACAGACGTGCAGCTCTGGGTAAAAGAATACTGACCAGAGAGTGGGGAACAGGCTGTTTCTTTGGCTGAATACTACCAAATGGCCAGACAGATACCACAGCAGCGAGGTAGCAGCCAAGCACCGGTATAACCGTATTTTCACTGATTTAACTCCAAGTCTGAACTCTAATGGGGGGTAACAAATCTGGACCCAAAGACTTTGTCATAATTTTAACAAGCCAATTGGGGCAAGTATTTAACAGATGTGAAGGTAGGAGATAAGACTGAAAAGATATTGACTCGGGAAGCAAGCAGACCCTAGTGCATGTTGAAGTGCTAGGAAAACAACCTGCAAAAGGACCATGTACTGGCATCATCTGCATTCATGGGGACACTCAATACTATCCCACCACCCAAGTGACTGAATATTAAGGGTGTGTCGCACCAAATGAAAGTGGGGGTAGTACCCAAGTTACCTGTACCTGTAATTACTGGAAATGACTTTCCAGGATTTACTGAGTCAATCACAGAGGGAGTAAATCTGTATGTTTCAGCAGCTGTGATGACAAGAGCTCAGGCAAATAAAATCTCAGATGGTGGGGACTCTTCCTTTCAATGATTTTCATTTGTACTTGTTTGAGCATAGCTCCAAAATCCAGAAGTCCAGGAAAGAAAGAAGACGCCTGAAAAAACCCTGGCAACAAAAGACTGATGGACATAAGGGTTAATATACTGAGAAATGCTGAAACTAAACTAATAACTCAATTGTGATTTTGTTTCAGACCAAGCTAATCATGTTTCTCTCCAAGGTATTTTAAGCAGCTGGGGTGAAACCAAAACAGGGTGAACCAATGTTAAAAAAAATGTAATGGGTTATTGTACAGACTTTGGGTTAAATCTGACACAGGAATAACTGGAGCAATTGGTTATACCACAAAAAGTATAGATCTGAGTTGTTACAGATAGCACATGAAAGTCCTATGGCTAGTCACGCAGGGAGGGATTGCAGCCTTGCTAGACTGCTATATAGATTTTAATGGCCTGGAATTCATGAAGATGTCACTACCTATTGCAGCTCCTGTGCCGAGTGTCAGAAAGTAGTCACAGTGACTAAAAAGACAAGGTAGCCCTGGTGCCCCTACCCTTCTTAGATGTGCCTTTTGAGAAAATTGCAATGGATGTGGTTGGCCCCTTGGACAAAAGTAAAAGGGTAATCTATTCATTTGGGTAGTATGTGACTCCCGGAGGCAGTTTCATAGAAACATAGAACATAGAAACATAGACTTTGACGGCAGATAAGGACCGCTAGGCCCATCTAGTCTGCCCATTTCCCTACCTACAGGATAGGCCGCAGATCCTAGTTAACCAACAGCCTATATCTTCCTGCCCCCCACAAGAATTGCCTTATGTCTGTCCCATGCATTCTTGAATTCTCCCACAGTTTTAGACTCCACAACTTCCTCAGGAAGGCTGTTCCATGCATCCACTACCCTCTCTGTGAAATAATACTTCCTCACATTGCCCCTGAACCTCCCTCCTTCTATCTTTAAATTGTGTCCCCTTGTTCTTGCAAGTCTCTTTTTCTGAAAGATGCTACCCTCTTGGACTTTGTTGATTCCCTTGAGGTACTTGAAAGTTTCTATCATGTCCCCCCTCTCCCTTCTTTCCTCAAGGGTATACATATTAAGCTCCTTTAGTCTCTCCTCATACGGCTTCTCTTGCAGACCCTGCACCATTTTAGTTGCCCTCCTCTGGACTGCCTCTATCCTGTCTATGTCCTTGCGGAGATGGGGTCTCCAGACCTGGACACAGTATTCAGGTGGGGTCTCACCAACTGTCTGTACAGAGGATAACAACTTCCTGTTTTCTGCTGCTGATGCCTCTCCCTATACATCCCAGTATACCCAGCCCTCCCTACTGCCTTCTCACATTGCTTGCTAAGCTTAAGGTCATCTGATATGATTACCCCAGGTCCCTTTCCTGTTTTGTTGTTGTTACTACCTCCCCACCCATTGTGTATTCTTCCCTGGGTTCTTGTTTCCCAGGTGCATTATTTTGCACTTTTTGCATTGAATCCTAGCTGCCATCACGTCTGACCATTCCTCCAACCTTGCCAAGTCCCTTTTCATCCTTTCCACGCCTCCTTGTGTATCAACCCTGTTGCAGATCTTTGTGTCATCTGCAAAAGGCATACTTTTCCTTCAGTCCCTCTGCAATGTCACTGATGAAGACATTAAAAGGACTGGACCCAATACTGAACCCTGCGGTACCCCACTGGTAACGCCCTTTCTTCAAGTGGACTCCATTTACAATTACCTTCTGTGTCCTGTTGTCCAGCCAATGTTTTACCAGGCTACCACCCTGGGACCCACTCCCAGGCTGGTTAATTTGACTAATAATCTTTGTGTGGGACTGTGCCAAATGCCTTACTAAAGTCTAGGTAGGCCATGTCCACAGCCCCTCCCTGGTCTACTACTTTGGTCACCCAGTCAAAGAAATCTATTAGATTAGTCTGACATGACCTTCCGCTGTGAACCCATGCTGCCTTGGATCCTGTGCTCCACTGACCTCTAGGTACTCAATTATTCTTTCCTTCAAAGTGACTCCATCACTTTCCTACCACAGAGGTCAGACTGACAGGTCTGTAGTTTCCTGCCTCTGTCTTGGTCCCACTTTTGTGAAGGGGAATCACATCCGCCTTCCTCCAGTCCTCGGGTACCACACCATCCTCCCATGATTTATTAAAAAGAGTAGCCAGTGGTTTCACTAGTTCCTTCCTTAATTCTTTTAGAATTCTGGGGTGAATTCCATCAGGACCCATTGCTTTGTCCACCTTCAGTTTTAGGAGTTCTTGCAGAACCCTTTCTTCTGTGAAAGGACTGGGATCGACCCCCCTATCAAGAGTGCTTCCGTTAATTGGATTAGGCACTTCCCCCTCCTCTTTTGTGAATACTGAGCAGAAATATTCATTTAGTATTCCTGCTTTTTCACTGTCCCCCTCTGCCCACCCACCGTTCATTCTATTCAGCCTCACTATCCCTCCCTTTGTCTTTCTACGCTCGCTGATGTACCTATAAAAGGTTTTATCCCCCTTCTTAACTGAGTTGGCTATCTTTTCCTCAGTTTGGGCCTTTGCTATTTTGACTTCCCTCCCTGCTTCTTTCTGCCTTAACTGGTACAGCTCTCTGTCCTGCTCCTTCTGTGTTTCCTTATACTTCCGGAATGCTATCTTTTTCTTCCTGACTTTCACAGCCACCTCTCTTGAGAACCATAGTGGCTTTTCTTTCATTTGATTTGTTTATTTGCTTCACACAAAGGCTTGTTGCCTCTGTGATGGCAGTTTGATAATTCCCATTGTTGCTCCACACCTCCTTCTAGCCTGTTTGCTAGTGCTTTTCTGAGGCACTCTCCCATCTTGCCAAGTCAGCCCTCCTAAAGTCCAAGTACCCTCACTTTTGTATGGCTTGACTCTGTAGCTGAGTTTATTGTGAACCACACTGTTTGATGGTCACTTGTCCCCAGATGGCAACCCACTTCTAGATCTGAGATCCTCTCACTGCCCCGTTTGAGGTTCGAGGTCTAAGATTGCTCCCTCACAGTGGGTTCCAAAACTAGCTGTCTAATGCCTGCCACCTGTAGGGCGTCAAGAATGGCCCTGCTCTTGGATGTGGCTGCAGCAAATGTGCTCAGTTAACATCTGGCATATCTAGGTCTCCCATCAACAGTATCTCCCTTTCTCTACCATTCTAAGAATGCCTTCCATCATATCCTTGTCCATTCCTTCCCCTAAATTGGGGTCTATACACAACCCCTGTGGGATTGTGGTGCCCTTCCAGTCTCCAAGGTGACCACAGTGCCTCCTCTCCTCCTAGTTACTCTTTTGTTCAGTTGCTTTATCCCTTCCTTACATAGAGAGCTACTCCTCCCCTCTTCTCCCCTGCCTGTCTCTCCTGTAAGTTATGTACCCTGGTATGTTAACATCCCAGTCATGGTTCTCTGTGTACCATGTTTCTGTGACTGCTACAATATCCAGGCATCCCTCTTCCATTAAGGCCACCAGCTCAGGGAGCTTGTTGCCCAGACTACGGCATTGGTACTCATACCTCCATTTCCTGATGGCCTTACCCCCTTTTGCCCCATCCCTGTCCTTCTTGCCTTTGTCACTTTCTCTATTACCCCTGCCCTTCTCCTATCGACACCTCCATGTTGGTGTTTGCCACACTTACTACCGTGATTGTTTGGGGGGGGCTAGGATTTTCCTGCTCATTTCCAGTGCCTCCCTTGGCTAGTTTAAAAGCTTGCCAATGAAGCATTTAAACCTATCACCTAGGATCCTGGTTCCCTCCCGGACAGATGCAGCCCATCATGCCAGTATAGGCTTGCATCACCCAGGTGGACCCCAGTCCCCAATGAAGCCAAATCCTGAGCTCACCACCAGTTTTTCAACCACTGATTGAATCATAGTACGGAACACCCTAGCCTCTCCTATGCCATAGATGGGTAGCACCTCTGAAAAGGTTGCGATGCACCTGCTTGACTAGGCCCCTCCCAATTCCACAAACTCTTCCTGCACTTCTCTAATCCCTTTCTTAGCCAGGTCATTTGTCCCTAGGTGGACAATGACATCCAGCTCCCTCCCTGTGCAGCTGCTCCGGCAATCCCAGGGATTCGCCTCCCTATCCCTCAAGCCATGGCACCAGGCAGGCACCTTACCTCCCTCTCCTTCCTTGCCCAGTTCTACCTTCCTAACAATGGAGTCCCCACCAGGAGTTGTTTCCTTCCCTGCAGGGTCCCCTGCCACCCTCCTGTGGATCTCCTTTGTGGAGGTTCCCATCATCCTCCTTGGTCTCCACTGTAGGTGCCTCCATAGAGGAACCACACTTTGCCAGAATGGCATAGGAATTGTGGAGAGGTACAACTGGAGGGATGTGCCTCTGTTCCACCACCCTCACCCTCCCTGAGCCCACTGTGGTCCAACCGCTCCTCTTTCTTGGCAACCTCTGAGGCAACGGCAGTTTCTACCTGCATTGTCACATCTCCAAAAGTGGCAGCAGAGCTTGCCAAAATGTTCAGTGGGGTTGGCATACCTAAAAGGATTATTACTGATCAGGGTAGTAATTTTGGTGCTGCACTGCTTAAGGAGCTGCATAGATTGCTAAGTATCAGCACCATATGAACCTCCCATTATCACCCTAAGACAGATGGTCTTGTTGAGCATTTCAATCAAACCTTAAAACGCATGTTAAAAAGGTTTTTAAAGGGGAAGGGAAAGATTGGGGCCAATACTTACCTTACCTGATTTTTGCTTACTGAGGACTGCCACAGGCATCAGCAGATTTTTCACCACTTTAAATGCTATATGATAGACAACCTTGAGGGCCACTGGATGTAATTATACATGGGAAGATAACCCCACTCAGAAAAAAATCTATTATGTCTTATGTGTGTGCTCTGAGAAAGAAGCTGACAAAATATGTTGAAACTGCAATTGCTTATAGTAATCAGGAAGAGGTCCAAACCTAGCAGAAGGCATATTATGACCATGGGGTAAAAGAAAAAGTTTTTGAGCCCGGTGAGAAGGTCTTGCTACTTGTTACCCACTACAGACAAACTGTAAATGAAGTGGCAAGGGCCTTATAAAGTGCTTAGATGTACTGGCACAGTTAAATATGAAATTGAGACCCCAGATAGGAATAATCCTTCCAAGATATACCATGCTAACCTCCTCAAGAAATGGGCTGAAAAAAACCCACCAAAGGCTGCTTTGCTAGTTTTACCAGAATTTTTGCTAGTTTTATGAGAAACTGATAAAGAAGATATTGATACATCTTATGATAGACTGGAACAAACTGTAAATGTAACTGCTGATGCTATAAAGATGAATGTTTCCTTATCCCCTGAACAAACCACATAAATTTGTAACTTTTTTTTTGAAATTTACGTTTATTAAGTTTGAAAAAACAAAACAACAACACCATAATATAAAACACACCAAAGAAGTACTAGAAAACATATAGATGAGCGCTACAACCAAAGAACTACACCCTCCCCCACCCGTCCCAGACCCCTACAAAAAATTAAACAAAATCCCACCCACCTCCCAGACCCCAGACCCACCCACAGTCCCATCCAACCCACCCAACCACATATACACAAAACATTATTCAACATTGAGCATCCAAATTCTACAACCATTCCATTCCCCCACGGGGCACTAACAAAAAACAAGCTCACCTGGACATAACAACATATCACCACAAAGTTTCAAAACTTGACATCTATAAAAGAGCAGTACAATCTTGAAAACAAGGATTAACATAAATCTTAAAATAGAAGGCAGACAAGAGGAATAGGGTCCCAGAATTATATAAATTAAGGCAAACACGGGCTTGGAGTTTACTCCATCTCCTCTGAAACAGATCCAAATGACCTTTAAAACTCGCAATCAACCTCTCTGATTGAAGGTATGACACCAATTCAGTCAACCAATCGGCAAATGACAAGGCCAAGTGGTCAGTCCAATGTCTTAAAACCATTTTTTTAACAGCCATAGACACCAGAGCCATATGGTATCTTCGTTCGACACTGTCTATACGGGAGAATTCCCCCAGAATACATATCTCAGGACAGAAAAAAACGGACAGACCCAGAAGAGGATCAAGATAATCCCGGACCAGAGACCACAAGGGGGCAACTTTAGGACAATCCCAGAACATATGGATTAAGTTGCCATCACCTTGCAAACACCTAAAGCACTTTGAGTGAGAGACCTTCTTTAAGCTGAAAGAGTTTGGCAGGAGTATAGTAGAGGTTATTGACAATATAATATTGCGTTAACCGCAACCTGTCCTGGGTATGGTATCTATGGAGATCTTTCCATACACCAGACCAGTCTGGGGAAATATCAGGTAAAAGGTGTGCCCACACACTCAAGCCTTCAACCGTCTCTTGCAAATTATAATTCAAAAGGAAAGAATATATCAAAGAGATTGGATGGGATTGGGAAGCAAGATTAATAATTCCAGAAAAGAAGGGATAAGTGACCGAGTCCCTAAAATTGGTACCAAATCTCTGGCTGATCAGATGCCTCAGTTGATAGACTTTGAAAATATCTCTCCTAGGTATATCAAATTTCCCCAGAATATCACCGGAAGAAAGAAGTGAATCCCTGCTAAAAAAATGCTCAAGTCTGGCCTCCCTGATTTGCGGGAGCCATTCCGAGGTAATCCATGAAGTACCCAATTTAACATTGGGATTACGAACTACCGGCTGTCCCAGGTCTGAAGTAGAGCAGATACGGAAGGACTTTAAACATTGCGCGAGTGACTTAAGAGCAACCATCATTACACTATCTGGCACCCAATATGAAAGTGTCTTTGGGGGTACATAAAATAGAGCATACCTGTCTGGTTTAATCACAGAAAGGCGCGTTCGAGCTGGAGCCAGATTGGGCAGAATGAGTCTGGCTCCGTAGAGAACCATCTTCCCAGCTTAGAGAGATGAGCCGCCCAATGGTATAACAGGAGATTAGGTAATCTAAGACCACCCCCCTCTCTCTAGGAAGCAATAATTTGGCATAGGAGCGCCTAACCCCTTTCCCCTGCCAAATAAAATTAGAAAAAAGCGCATGAAGCTGCTGAAAATAGGAGGTGGGAAGCCAGAGGTTAACCAAATTCAACGGGTTAAAAATCCGGGGGAGGACGTTCATTTTAAGAATGTTTATTCGACCCCAAAGTGAGATGGGAAGAGCTGACCAGCGCTGTAAATCCTGAGAGACCGAGTCCTTGACTCTATCCAAATTTAGCTTTTTCAAAAGAGAAGGATCAGTAGAAAAATAAATCCCTAAATATTTAATAGATCTAGGGGTCCATTTCATCCCAAAAGAGGAAAATTCATATTTATTAGTATATACATTAAGAGGAAAGATTTCAGACTTGGAGATGTTCAGTCTATATCGAGAGAAAACACCGAACCGCTCAATAATACCAATCACCGCCTTCAAAGATTCAGCCGGATCTATTAAATGTAAAAGAATATCATCTGCATAAGCAGAAAGAACCAGTTCCCTTTGGTGTAACCTGAGCCCCTTAACGTGGGGGGAGGCCTTAAGCCTTATGAGCAATGGTTCCAAATACAAATTAAATAACAGAGGGGAGAGAGGGCATCCCTGTCTGGTGCCAGTATATAAATGAAAAAGGGAAGAAAACACCCCATTACAATAGATTCTAGCAGAGGGCCAACTATAAAACATCCGAATCTTATTTAGAAAGGCAGGCGGAAAACCCATTCTCTCCATAACTGCCCAGAGAAAGGACCAATCCACGCGGTCAAAGGCCTTCTCAGCATCGAGAGAGACCAGAGCAACCGGATATGAAACGGATTGGGCATATTGAGAGATATGTGACAGGGTCCTCAAATGATCGACGCAGATCTACCGGGGACAAATCCAACCTGCTCGAGGCTCAGCAGACCAGACCAAACCATCCTAATTCTTTCAGCTAATATTTTGGCAAGAATTTTCATGTCATAATTTTGAAGAGAGATTGGTCTGTAATTAGCTGGGTCCGTGAGAATCTTATCAGGTTTAGGGATTAAAATAATTATAGCCTCAAATAATGTGGGGTCCACATCCGGAGATACAGATAGGTACTCATATAACTTAAGGAGAGTAGGTACTAAGTCCTTGGCAAAGACCTTGTAAAAATTAGGCGGGAGACCATCAGGACCCGGAGTTCGGTCAGAAGCAAGGGAAGCAATGGTTCTCTCAATCTCCTCTGACGAGATAGGGGCCAACAAGATAGCTTGCTGAGCCTCTGATAAGCAAGGAATGTCAATCTCCCTCAAATATTCGTTTAACTCCAAGATAGAGTGCGATACAAGAGGCTTACTGTAAAGGTCCAGATAGTACTCCTTAAAAATATGGGCAATTCCTCTGGGTGAAGAGACAACCGCACCAGATGAAGAGAGCAAAGAGGGAATAATCCTAGAGCTTTCCAATGCCCGTAAACGCAGAGCCAAGAGTTTACTGGATTTCTCACCGTAATCAAAATATTTAGCTTGAGTTTTTAACAAGCAGTATTCCGTTTTCTCCTTCAAAAGATCCATGTATTCACTCTTAACTGATAAAAGCTCTTTAAGATCAGTTGGAGAAGAAGTCGAAGAATACCTAACCTCCAAATCCCTGATTTTACCCATCAATGATAGAGAGCTTGCAAGCCCCTTTCTCTTCCTAAGGGAAGCCATTTTAATAAGCTCACCCCTGAGATAGCATTTCAAGGCAGACCAGACCATGTCCAGCCTTAGAGTGGAATTAAGATTATCCGCCAGAAAGAGGGAGATCAGGGAGCTGATATCCGACACATTCTGAGGATCCTTCAACAGTTGAGTAATCAACCATAAAGCGAATCCGGGAGAAATTCGGGGCTAAGGAAAGCTTGATCCAGACGACGGCATGGTCCGATAGGATAATTGGGTCAATGCCGGATAAGCAGAGACTCGGGAGAAAGGAAATACTAACTAAAACCATGTCTAACGTAGATTTGGTACCATGCGATTGAGAAAGAAAAGAAAAGGCTCGGAGAGAAGGATTAGCAAGCCTCCATGGGTCACATAGACCCAGCAGCGACCTCAATTCCAGAAAGGCTCTATAAGCCGGAGAAGGGGGGCGCCTATCCTGAGGGTGCCTATCTAGAATAGGTGAACAGGGAATGTTCCAGTCCCCTCCCAAAATAAACTGGGCAGGAAGAAAGTTAGACAACTTATCAGCAAGGGACATGAAAAATCTCGGATCACCCCCCAACGGACCATATATAGAGCCCAGAACAGCATTGCCCCCATTAAGAATACCTTTGACCAAAATAAACCTCCCTTCTGAGTCTGATACCGTCATCTCTTTCGTAAATAAAACATGCTTCTTAAGAAGAACCGCCACCCCTTTACTAAAACAGGAATTACCCGCTAGATAGGATTGAGAAAAACCGGAACGAGATAATAGCTTGGTGTCATCATGGCTTAAATGAGTTTCTTGCAAAAAAAGAATATCAATTTGCAATAGTGAACAGTGATTAAACATCTGCAACCGTTTGACCCGATCCCTAAGTCCGCGTACATTCCAAGAGGCTATTTTGAGAGTATTCATAGCCATTTTAAATACAGTATACGGAAACCAAATATCCAGACACATTCAGGATTATAGAGAGGAAAAAGGTGCACCCCAAATGAAACGGCTGGGAATACCTTATAATACCCAAACAAACCAAGCTTCAGTCCCCACAGGGGGAACCCCACCATTTTGATCCCCCAGAAACAACACATTGAGCTAAACTGGTAGACTAAGCAGGCCCCCTTATACATCCCCAGCCCAGTATTATTAACCCCAAAATAAACCCCAATACGAAACAAACCCAGACAAAGATTACAAAAAGCATATGCCCCCCCCATAACAGCATGACCTACTTAACCAGATACCGTGTAAAATGAGAAGAGCAATCACCATTCCCATCCCCCTGCCCACCCATCAAAAGTCAGCCTCCAAAAGCCCAATGCAAGATCTCAATGAAAGAACAACCCCTCCGAACCCAACTCTGAAAATCCACCAGCAAACAACATTCACAAAACCCACCAACCCCCAAATCAAAAAGACCCCAAACCACAAGTAACTATTTACACCAAGAGGCCAGAACAGGAGTAATCCTTTAAACAAACCAAAACCCAGAGGCTCTGACCCCCCAACCCCATTTGCGAACCCCGGAAACCCCAGTGTAAGATACACACAGCAATAAGAAAAAAACCTCCAAAACAGGCCAGTGAAAACATTCGCCCGACACCCCCCTGTAATAAAACCTACTAGCCCCACCACCGAGGAGAGGTTAGCGAAACCCCCCTCATTTGGCTCGAGATACCACATCCAGCAAACAAGCACCCGCAGACCCGAGCCACCCCCACCACCCCGGCCAGTCATCAGCAATGACAAGGATAATTTATGAAGAGGTGAATTAGTAAGGGGAAGGGCAGTAAAGTCTTGCAACCAAAAAAAAAAGAAAGAAAGAGCCAGAAAAGGCACCCCTCCACAATAAGAGAAAGCACCATCCACTGAAATACATACCCCAGAAAGCACACCACCTCGACAGCCCTGAGACGAAGAAAATGAGAAGACCACCTACCAGGCATCCGCAACAGCCAAAAGGAATGTCCCACACACCGAAAACTCCAACTAGTAAAAAATTCTCGACACTGGGACGCTGTTTCCGAGGGGACCCAAAAACCAGCCGGACCGGGATCGGTCCTTCCGCCAGGAAGTCCCCCCAGGAAACAGGAACAAACAGAAAAAAAGTTCCGCCTCAAGCACAAATGGCCAGGCCCATCGAGAAGGATCCCAAGCCCAACCAGAGGACACCCCTCACCTGTTCAGACCCTGAGAAAACAGCCAAGGTAAGAAAGAAAATAGAAACGAGAGAGGGAAAATAAGTAGAGTAAACGAGATAATTAAGTCAGGGAGAGGATCAAGGAAAGCTTAGCCCGCAGGCCCATCCGTCCAGACAGCCCAGCCAAGAGAGAAAGAGAGGCCCCAACCACATAATAATAAAACAAGTCCGTTCAGTGAAATTCAAACACAGGATCCTCTGAATGCCATAGCATAGCGAATAGAAAGTCGTTCATTCATCCGGCAGATTTAAACAGTTCTGGTAGTCTGGAGGCTAGCTCCTTTGAAGCCGCTTCAGGAGAGTTGAAACTGTGTACTGAGCCTCCCACCGTAACTTTCAAGATCGCCGGGTAGATCATCCGAAAGGGAATGGAGGCTGCTATAAGCTTCTGAACAACCGGATGGTAGGCTGCCCTTTTTTCTCTAGTCTCTTTAGGAAGGTCCTGCGTGACACGAATTCTGGATGAGCCCCAAAGGATCTCCTTGAGTTCTGGATTTGATACACATGTTGCCTCTCATATATAGCTTAAGAATTTAATGATAATAGTCGTGGGGAGGAGAACCAGATGGGGCCTGGGCCTTGAACGATGGGCCCGTTCCAGATGATAGGAGGGACTGATAGGAGATGGGCCTACGATCTTCACCAAAAACTTCTGCAGAAAGGCCATTAGGTCCGGCCCTTCCTCCATCTCCGGCAGGCCTAAAATTAACAGATTGTTCCGGCGATTACGCCCCTCCAAATCCTCCGTTTTCGCCTGTAACTTTTTGATCTGTTGCCTAAGCTCAGCAACTTCCAGATCAGTTCTGGATTTCCATCGCTCTGATGAGATAACTCTAGCCTCCATGTCTGAAACTCTGGTGGAGACTGACGACAGATCACTACGCAGTGATTTCAGCTCACCAGCCAGCTCCTTAAGAATGTCCTTCACAGGGGTCAGCTCTTGGAGAAATTTATCCTCCGTCAGAGGAGTAACCAGCTGCGGCCTGTCCCCACTCCATTCCGGTTTGGCAGGGCCTTGATTGCGCTGCTTCTTTGGTAGCTTTTCAGGGGATGCAGGGGGAGTGTGCTTAATCGAGGCCTGCTTCCCATCCACCTCCATCCCTTCAAAATACTCGGTTTCTTCGAAGACAAAACCGGATTACTGATAGTAGGCAGGATGTCCAACAACCTCCGGTGCAAATTTTAAAGTTTGGTGCCCAGATGACATGAAAAACTGGCAGAAAACGGTGACTGAAGGGGAGAGCTCAGAATCAAGCAGATGCCTAGCTAGATGCCATCACGTGACCCCCCATAAATTTGTAACTTGCTGAAGACATTTAACAGTACTTTTACCACAGTGCCGTGCTGAGCACATACTAGTGACAGGGAATGCTCGCCCTATCAGACAAAAGTCATACAGATTACCAGAGTGGTTAAGAGCAAACATGGTTAAAAAAATACAAAAGATGAAAGAACTGGCTATCAAAAAAGGGTCAAGAAGTGCTTGGTCATCACCAATGGTAACTGTAAATAAAAAAGAAGGGGGTGCAAGAATCTGCCTTGATTTTAGGAAACGTAATCAAGTGTCTGAATTTGACAGTTATCCTGTGCCCAGGATAGATTATTTGGTGGACAGATTGGGGAATGCCAAGTATATCAGTACCCTTGATCTCATCAAGGGTTACTGGCAAATCCCCCTAGCTAAATAATTCAGAGACAAAACTGCATTTGCCACTCCTGTTGGATTCTATCAGTTCACCATCATGCCGTTTGGTTTACATGGTGCACCCGACACATTCCAGCAGTACATGTATGTCATATTATCCCCTCACACTAGTTATTGTGCTGCGTACCTGGATGACATTGTGGTGTACAGTCAAAACTGGAAAAGCCACCTGAATCACCTACAAGCGGTTATCCAATCTATCAAAAAGGCAGGTCTGATAATTAATCCTACCAAATGTGAACTGGGCAAGCAGGAAACCAGATATTTGGGCTACGTTTCGGGAAGTGGAGAAGTCAAGCCAGAGATTTCTAAGACAGAAACTGAAGCTAACAGCTCTGTCCCTAAAACAAAGAAAAATGTCAGGTAATTTTTAGGGCTGGCTGGTTACTATCGGAGATTTGTTCCTAACTTTGCCTAGTTAGCTACTCCCCTCACTGAACTCACAAAGAAACAGTTCCCAAATAATGTGAAAGGGTCCCCAGAGTGCGATGATGCTTTTTGGGCCATCAAGGCTGCATTGTGTTCAGCCCCGTTTGAAGAAGCCAAGATTTTGAGAAACCATTTTTGTTACAAACAGATGCTGCAGAGGTAGGCCTAGGTGCAGTTTTGAGTCAACATATAGATGAAAAGGAACATACCATGCTATAGATCAGTAGGAAGTTGCATGACAGAGACAAGATATACTCCACCACTGAAAAGGTATGCCTTGTGGCAAAGTGGGCCAAGGAGTCCCTTAAGTTTTATTTGCTAGGCGCCGACTTTGTACTCATAACAGATCACCAATCCTCTCTGTTGGCTTAACCAAATGAAGGATAAAAATGTGTTTTATTTTTGTATTTAGTTTTTGTTTACCGGGTGGGTGCGCTAGCCATAAAGATGGCTGTTTTCAGGCATGACTCGGGAGGTTACAGGGCAGACATTGCAGGTATAACAAACAATAGATTACATTGAGATACATAAACAAGGTGTTGTGAATCATTAAACAATAGGCTAAGCAGCACGGGTAGTATACAGGGTATTTTGAAAAACATTTAACAATAAGCTGGCAGCAGTATAGCGCAGTGGTTTAAGGCTCTGAGTTGCAAATCTGGTGACATCCAGCAGACCAGACCTGGGTTTGAATCCCACAGCTTCCACTTGCATACTTTGTGACCCTGAGCAAGTCACTTAACTTCCCTGTGCTCCCAGGTCGCACCTGTAAAAAAAGCTTTCAGCTTAGTGTGCTACTTCTGGTTAAATAACAAAAAAAAAAAGCTAAGCATTACAGGTAGTACAAAGGGTGGTCCTGGTAGGATCAGAGAAATTGTTACAGTCATAGCATGACTAAAACATACAGTAGCAAAAGTACTGCAGTTGTAGTCCTGAAAATACAATTTAGAAAGTACTACAAAAATAGATAAAAATGTGGTCAAATACTGACAAGTGCAGGGGGATAACAGGCAGGGGAATCACAGTATTGTGAACAGTAGGGATAATAGCAGGTCAGGATAAGGAAAGGTAGGGTATAGGATAGGAGCTGGCAAAGAGAGAAAGAGATGGCTGCAGGGGGCTAGTGTCAGGAGCTAGAGCTGGGATAAGTTGTACCACAAGGGGAGTATTGTGGAGAAAAGGTAAGGGCTTCGGGATAGGCAGAATACCCAGAGGACTAAGGAGGATTGAAACAGGAGCATTGGTTGGTGGAGCTGAAATGCTGGCGGAGTGCTTTTTTAAAAGCACTGTGTGTAGGAGCAAGCCTGATGTCCAGAGGGAGCGAGTTCCATAATTGAGGTGCATGGTGGGCAAAGGCTCTAGAGCCTTTGGTGGTACTGCATTTGGGGATGCATGGTAAGGATCTGTCAGCCAAGCATAGGCCATAGTTGGAGGTCTATTAGGTGACTAGCTCGGCTAGAGTATAGTTGTCAGGGTACGAGATCTCATGATGCTGTCAACAGTGGAGCTGAAGGAGTAAAGTCTAGTATTGTTAGGGACAACCAGTTTAGATCCGAGTATAGTAGACAATGGTGTTTTAGTCTGTGGGAGGCTGAGGTGAACCTGCAGATATTGTTATAGGTGACATCCCATCTTTGAAGATTTGATTTTGGTAAAGGAGCATAAGTTGCCACTCCATAGGTCAGAGTAGGTAGGAGTATGCCCAGAGCTTTAGCCACTCTAGCAGTAGGGGTTAACATGTGGCTGGTCCAGTATGACATGCCTAGTTTGGAACTGACTGATTTGCAGGAGTTGATGATGTAGGGTTCAAAATTTAGAGATTGGTCAAGGGTGACCTCAAGGTATTTAAACGACGTTACGGGTGTTTTAAGTGAGCCATCTAAGCAGAAGACCCTGAACTTATCTTGGAATATCTTGAGTTTAGGGAGGGTCCCGAATAGCATGGACTGTGTTTTTGCCGCATTTAGAACAAGTTTGTGGTCCCATAGCCAGGCATGTGTGCATTGTAAATCAGAGGCGAGATGTAGGTTGATATCAGACACATCTTTCGCACTGGCATACATGACTATGTCATCCGCATAGAGTACAGATGAGGTGTCAAGGAGATTAGTGGTGATGCTGTTGATAAAAATTGAGAAGTGGCCCAAGGATTGAGCCTTGGGGAACTCCAATGTTCACTGTCTTTAGGTTGGAGCATGTAGAATTGAATTTAATGGCTTGGGCCCTATTTGACAGGTAACTGTTAAACCAACTGATAACATTAGGAGCAAAGCCCATAGAGTGGAGTGTGTCTAGGAGAAGTGGGTGGTCTACCAAGTCAAAGGCTTTTGACATATCGATGAAAAACCACTCCTGTGAGAAGCCCTGAGTCCATGGCAGTGAGGGTGTCTGTAGTAAATTTGAGGAGGGCGGTTGTGGTGCTGTGACCTTTTCGAAAGCCATGTTGTGCAGCAGTTAGGAGGTCATTGTCTTGGAGGAATTCAATGGTTTGCATGGCAACTAGCTTTTCCAATGTTTTGCTTTGAACTGACAGGATGGCTATGGGCCTGTAATTAGAGGGGTCTTTTAGGGTCACCTTTTTTGAAGGCAGGGGTGACTCCCGCTGTTTTCCAAATGTCCGGACTCTGCTATGACATAAGAAGAGTGTAGAAATTCTAGCCAGGGATACGAAAATGAGAGGTGCAGCAATGTTTAGCAGCCTGGACTTGATACCATCTGATCCAGTGGCTGTGCTGTCAGAGATCTTTCTGAGGAGTTTTGTGACCTCCTGCGAGTAATGGCCTTAAAGGAGGGGATTTTTGATGCTTGGCGGGAGGGAGTTGAAGGAGCCAGTTAATTCGAGGCAGGGAAAATGGATGTGTATTTGGTCAAGTCTGTAAATTGGTCATTAAAGAAATTAACGATGGTCTGAGGGTTGTTGCAGTGGGCACCATTTAGACCATGTCATTCGAGGTAGGGGAAAGGTTAAATCCCAGGAATGTTTTAATGTGGGACCAGAATTTTTTAGGATCTCCTGATGCACTGGTTAATAAGCTTTTGCAATAGGAGCTTTTAGCTGCCCTGGTCTCCTTTTTGCATGTATTTCTAAGCGTCCTGTAGGTGTTTTAGTCTTCCTGTAGGCCAGAGGACTTGAAACGGCTCCAGCTTTTATCACGCTGTTTTATTTTTAGTAGATCTTTTTTTAGCCATTGGATAGGCTTCCCTTTGACTCGACGTGTAATCTGAGGGAGGCGAGCGTCTTGAATGGCTGAGAAATTTGCAGTGAAGATGCTGAGAGCAGACAGCATGTCAGAGGTCAGATAGAAACTGGACCAGTCTATGTTGGCTACATTGTGAAGAAAGCTTTCAGTATTCAGGTCAGCATAGTTTCGGATGGTGATGAAACACAGTTTTTGTGGGGTGATGGAGTTGGCTCCCAGGGACAGAAGACTGGATGATGGTCTGTGATGGCATCTGCAAGAGTGCTGACAGAGAGGATATGCTCAGTATAGTTTACTAGCACCCAGTCGATTAAAGTGCTGGAGTTGGAGCTGGACGCAATCCTTGTAGGTTCAGTGATTATTTAATGCATGTTGTAACTCTGTATTTTGGAGAGTGAGGTGGCCTGGCACTTTCCTAGCCAGTTTATATTTATATCCTCTAGTAGG
Organism: Neoceratodus forsteri; assembly: GCA_016271365.2. Lineage (NCBI taxonomy): Eukaryota > Metazoa > Chordata > Ceratodontiformes > Ceratodontidae > Neoceratodus > Neoceratodus forsteri. The sequence goes on from JADMNL010000028.1 coordinate 111,299,715, forward strand.
AGTACTTCATTTTTGCCAGAGAACATAGCCATTTCGTTGAGGAGCTCATCTAAGCCACAGTGGCCACTGTTTGGGGGGGCTGTATACACAGATAATATGCATCTTTTTTACCCCAAGTGTAAGGGAGTGAAGAGACTCGCACTGCATCGGGGGGTCTCTGTTCAGGATAGTGAGATGTGGGTGACTCTGAATAGATTGCAACGGCACCGCCTCTTTTAGTGGAAGTTTACCTTTCTGGAGTGAGCTGTAGGAGGGAATAGAGCACCGAGAATCTGGGACCATTGGCTTCAAACAAGGTTCAGTCAAACACAGGATGTCAGGATTGTATAGGGGAGACCCAGGTCTCTAGTTCATGGAAGTTGTGCTCTAGGCTCCTAATGTTGTGATGGACAATAAGGATGCCTTTAGTACTGTGTAGTAGAGCATCCGAGTGGGATAGGTGGCAAGTAGGACCAGGGTTTGTTTTAATGTTGCCGGAGAGTGAGATGGCCAATAGCAGGAGGTACCAGAGTTTCCGATGGTAAAAAGGGGATAGAATTAGGCGGCATAGGAGGCATTTCTTTGTATCCGTTACAGTGTGGTAGATCATGCCTTTAATTATTAAAAGAGGTGTGTCGGGTCTCGTGGTAGTTCATGGAGGCAGAGGAGGTTGGAGAAGTGAAAATCATTCAGAGGTGGCATAATTTTGGTCCATTTTGCTTCTTCAGAATCACACGGTTGAACCTAGCACTACAGCCATTTAAACTGAAAGTGATGCACAAATCTGGAAAAGAGTGCGTAAGTGTTGATTTTCTGTCAAGATATGGATCAAGAATTGAGAATTCCAAAGGTTGAAAAACAAATTGTGTGAGTTTAAACTTCTGTTTTCTATACTGCATATGCACTGAACTGTAAAAGTTATAAGGCAATGTTGGAAGAGAAAAGCAAGTTTTGGAAACCTGTGTTTTTTAAACAGCTTCCCTCTTAAGGAGTGGGGTATGTGACAGAGTTGAATAAGGCCCTGTCCCATTTGTTGTGCATGGAGAGTTAAGTGCAGGGATCTGTTCTGTCCTCTCCTTTCAGTCTTGCCTGTCTGGTTGCACAACCAAAATGTTTTTGTGAGACCTAGGAACCAATCACTCTGACAGTCTCATGATTCTCCACCTCTCACTATATCTCTGCTTTCACTTGCTGTTTCTGTCTCCCCCATGTATCTGCAGTTATAAAAATATATAAAAATATTTGATGAAACTGTACGTGATACTAGGATCCCTTACTGTGAAATATAGTTATATTGTTGAAAAGATTGCAAAGACTTATAAAAAGAGCAGCAATACTTTTGCTAGAGACAGACTGAGCTTTGAAACTGAGAAGAAACACTCGGATAAAGTACTTTGTTTTCTCCATTTGTACTGCCTTTGTAAAATAGTTATTCTGAACAATTTACATTTTTTATTTTGCTGTTACTAAGAATAATAAAACACTCATTATGAATTTTATAACTGCTCCTGGTTTTCCTATGCTTCCTTACCTGTGCCTTGACAATACAGCCATGCATATCACCATGGTCATGGGGAGGAGGGAATGCTCCCAAACGGAGGAAAAACAGCCCTGCTTGGGCTGCCAGGCACAGCAGTCCTGCCATCCCATGTCACAGGTCCTGCACTAGCCTGTGCACTGCTGCTGGACCTGGGTCCTGCCATAAATGGCAAGCTCTGGGGCTTTGCCAATGTCTGAGGGTATAGAAAGGCAAAGTACTGGATAGACGGGTGACTGGACAGGAAGAGCAAGATAAGGAGTGGCCTGAGCAAGCTGGAGGGACTGGCCAGAGCCTTGGTAGGGAGGAGAAGATGTGAATGGGGCTATTCGAAGTGTGATGGGATAATATGGCAAGTACCCGGCATGCAGCAATATAACTGCAGAACGTTTCTGATCATTCTGCAGAACAAGGATGCACACATACTGCACTAACAGAGTACAAAAATAAAATGGTTCATAATTTTAAAAACGGAAACAAGTAAAAGAACATGGTAATGACAACTTTAAAAAGAATCCTATATAGTTATTTGAGTTCTGGTAACTAGGTAAGCTTGCTGAGACAATATCTCTTTTTCACAGGCACGCCAGCAATCTAGTGCAGTCCACCCAATAATAAATATATTCTAAGACTGAAATGAAAATTATGTACCTGCCATAATTCTTGATCGTCCTGTGTATCTTCACCATTCATCACTGTTGGGTGTCTGCCCGGAGACAGGCACCCCGCAGGAGATTTTTTTTTTGGCAGGAGGAGCCGGTGACGATGGCACCACCCACGAGGCTGACACATTGTGTGGCACTCACAGGTTGGCCAGAAACGGCCATTGGGTCCTCCTCCACCTCAGTTCTGCATGCTGGAGAGATAGAAGGAAGAAAGTATAAAGAAAAGAAGGGAGGGGCAAGGAAGCCCAAGAGACAGCAAAAGGAAAAGCAGCCAGAAGGGGAAGGATCCAGATTCATTTCAGTGCTTTGCAGTAACTGCTCATTGCTATTTTTTCTTTTAAACTTAGATTGTGGGCTTTTAGTGACACTGTTATTTCTTTGCTGTCTTTACTTAGAATTGTTTTTGGGCTGTTCAAAAATTTAAAACCTAGTTTGGTGTGCTTATAGTGGTGGTGTGTTCCTTTGCTGTCTTTAATTGCTGCAAATTTTCACTCCCCCTCCCCTGCCCCCCACTCTTAAATATATGCCCTGTTAAATCTGATTGACAGAAGCTAAGCACAGGGAATAGTAGGGGTTGTGGAGTAGGAGGGGTATAAGGGGGGAGATGCCCACCCTCGGCACAAGTGTTTTGACTCATTTTTTATTTATTTGTTTTTTTCCTTCTTTAAAGAAAAGTATCTGGGGATCAGTGGCAGGATGTTTGGGACAGTAAATTAATAAAAAGGGAACTAGGAGAGCTTCAGTAAAGTAGAGTTACGTAAGAACTTACCATAACAGTAAATCTTCGAGAACAGCTCTTGCAGCAGGTTACACCATTAGGACTGAAGCCGGCAGGCATCAGGACCCCACGGAAATTTTCTAGCTAGCAGTCTTCAACGGGAACCGCCTCCGATGTCGGTTCCACCCCCAACGTCAGACGTAGTACATAAGGAGGCGGTCCCGCCAGAATCCCCAGTTCTCCCGCCGGAGACTCCCGGCCGCTGGATGACATCAGAAAGGGAGACCGAGGACCCGCCATCAGATGGCCAAGACAAAGAACCGACCTTTCCAAGTGTAGGTTGGAACCTACTTCCTCCAAGGGGGAATGGTGGGCAGGAAGGTACCTGCTGCAAGAGCTGTTCTTGAAGATCTACTGTTATGGTAAGTTCTTACGTAACTGTACTGTCTTCTTCTGAGGTACAGCTCTTGCAGCAGGTTACACCATTAGGACTGATTCCTCAAGCATAGCGCCTTGAAAAGCCATCGGAGGAGGCAATACTGAAGTTCCAACCTGTCCTGAGCCTAGGACAGGAGGCCTTGAGGACAGCAAGGCCGAAACCCGCCTTCACCGTGAAGCGATATCAAGGCTGTAATGCCTAATAAAGGTGTGCACTGAGCTCCAGGTGGCTGCAGCACATATGGCCGATGTGGATACGCTCTTCAGTACCGCAAAGGATGTAGCCAGTCCCCTTGTCGAATGGCCCTTGACCACCTCTGGTAAGGGTTTCTGGTGTTGGTTGTAGCAAAAGGAAATGCACTGAGTGAGCCAACGTGAAAGGGTCTGTTTCGAGACTGGAACCCCCATCATCATCCTCACAGTGAATGGGACAAACAGCTGTTCCACTTTGCGGTGCTGTTTGGCCCTGGTCAAGTAGTATCTAAGACACCGGTGAACATCCAGGGTGTGAAGCAGTGCTTCTCCTCGATTAGTGTACTTGTGGAAGTACACTGGTAAATCAATGTCCTGGTTAAGAGTGAGGGCTGAGACCACCTTAGGCAGGAACTTAGGATTCGTCCTCAGGGACACCCTATCCTGATGAAAAATTAAATAAGGCTCCTTGCACATGAGAGCGTGTAGTTCTGAGATTCTTCTCGCCGAAGTAACAGCAACTAAAAACAACGGTTTCCACAACAGAAAATGCAGCTCACAATCTGCGGCAGGTTCAAATGGTGGCAGCGTAAGCTGCTCCAGGACGAAAAGTAAATCCCAAGGAGGGACAGGATCCCTAATGGGTGGTCTAAGGTCGAGGACCTCTCTTAAGAAGGCACAGGAAGTATCCAGCTGTGCCACCGCATGTTGGCCTATGGGGGCATGGTAGTTGAGATTGCACATAGGTGCACTTTGATCGAGGAGTAAGCCAACCCGGATTGAAAAAGGGAAAGCAGATATTCCAGAACTAGTTTCTCTGGGCAGTCTAAGGGTGAGAAACCGCGGTGCCTGAGACTACAAGAAACTCTACGCCATTTCATGGCATATGTAGCGTGTTGCCGGTTTTCTGGTGTCAGAAACTTCCCGCCACCTCTTGTGAGGCCCCGGTCGCAAGATAGCTATGTCTCTAGGAGCCAAGCATGCAGGTTCAGAGAAAGCAAGTCCGGGTGGACCAGTGAACCTCCTCCTGAGACAACAGGTGGGAGCGGATTGGCAAAGGAAGCGGAGGTTCCCGGGACAATTGACTCAGAAGTGGGAACCAAAACTGGGCCAAAAAGGCGCTATTAAAATAAGCGTCGCGATGCCCCTGTGAAGTTTGAGAAGGACTCTCTGAGCAACGGGAAGGGAGGGAAGGCATAGAGGAATCTGCCCGCCCAGGAGAGGGACAACGCGTCTCACCAGAAAACACCAGGCCCTGGATCTAGCTAGCAAAAATTGGGCAGCTTTGCGTTGGATGGGGATGCGAATAAATCCAATTCTGGAGTGCCCCATCTGTGAAACAGATCCTCTGCCACCTCCTGTAGAAGTTCCCACTCGTGGACTCTGGCCTGGGAATGACTCAGGCTGTCTGCAACGGTATTGTCCACTCCGGAACGGAACAGCGAGGAGGTTTGCGCCTGCCGTCGATACTTCCATTCCCACACTCTCATGGCCTCCCTGCAGAGGGGTAAGAGTGTGTGCCTCCTTGTTTGTTGAGGTAATACATCACCGCCAGTATTATCTGTTTGTAACAGGATAGTACTCGTGGAATGTCTGACTGGAAGGCTTGCAGGGCATAAGGACTCCCTCATCTCCAATATGTTGATATGGAGATGAGATTCCTGAGTGGTTCATGTTCCCTGAGACCTCACCTCGTTCAAGTGTGCTCCCCACCCCAGCCCTGAGGCATCTGTGGAGAGTGTTATCACCGGGGACAGTGCTGTGAATGGAACCCCCACGGAGAGGGTTCCCGGGTCTAGCCACCATTGCCAGTCCCAAACCACGGTCTTCGTGATTCTTACTGGATGCTGCATATGGTCTTGCCTTTGGTCCCATTGCACTCTTAGCATCCACTGGGTTACCCACATGTGGAGCCTTGCCATCGGGACTGTAGGAATGGCCACAGCCATGTGTCTGAGCAGGCAAAGGACCAGTCTGGCTGGGATGGTCTTCCTCGCAGATAGGTCCCTTATGAGGGATCGGATGCGTTTCGCTCTGTCTTCGGGAAGATAGGCTTTCCCTGTAATGGTGTCCAGAACTGCCCCTATGAATTGCAGTTTCTGGGACGGTACCAGGAGAGACTTCTCGTAGTTGATTAGGATGCCCAGGGACTGAAAAAGGGCCTGGGTGTGCTGGATGGCTATCAACAGCGCCTCTTTGGAGGAGGCCATGAGAAGCCAATCATCCAGGTACGGGAACACATAGTGGCCCTGTCTCCTCAGAGACGCTGCCACGACTGCCATGCACTTGGTAAAGACCCTGGGGGCGATGACAGCCTGAAGGGAAGTGCTTGGAACTGATAGTGGTGGCTGAGAAACTCGACGCGAGGAACCTCCTGTGTGCTTGAGCGATGGGGATGTGCAGGTAAGCATCCTACATGTCCAAGGACGCCAAGAATGCGTCCTTCCTCAGCATGGGGATTAGACCCGGGAAGGTCACCATGCGGAAGCATTTGTAGGTGACCGACATATTGAGGTTGCTGAGGTCCAAGATTGGACGGAGGTCCCCTGTTTTCTTTGGAACCAGGAAGAAGTGGGAATAATATCCTGTTCCTCTCTGGTTCCCTGGGATGTACGCTAAAGCTTCTTTCTGTAGAAGTGTGAGCACTTCTTCCCTGATGAGCAGGGCATGCTGACCCGAATAACGGGAGAGCAGAGGAGGCCTTGTGGGGGGCTTGTCTAAGAATTCTATATAGTGGCCTTTTTTGACCGACTGTAGTGCCCACCTGTCGGTGGTGATCGACTGCCACCCTGGCAGGTGATCTACGATGCGACCCCCGACCTTTGTTTCCCGTTGATCCTGAGGGGAGGGGGCTGGGAAGGAGTCATGCTGTGGCAGCAGAGGGTCCTGCAGGTTGGGCCGACTTGGTAGAATGTTGGCCTCTACCTGAGGACACCTTGACCTGGGCTTTTCTGGAGAAGGAGCCCCTCTGTTGTTGGCCGGGATGAGGTTGTTGTTGTCTCTGAGTCCGGCTACAAAAGCGACTCTGGTTCCTACGAAAGGAACTGAGTCTGGATCTGTACATGGCTTGGACAGATCTAACAGCCTTCCCAGCTTCTTGTAGTCTGGTGATGATCTTCTCAGATGCCTCACCGAACAAAACTTCGCCATAGAAGGGGGCGTCCAAAATGTTCTTCTGGACATCCGGGGTAAATCCGGAGACACGGAGCCATGAGCGTCTCCGGAGGCATATGCCTGAGGCTGCCGCTCTGGCCGAGGAGTCCGCGGAGTCGTATGCGGCTCAGAGCACCTGGGTCCCCACGTCTGAACCCATGTGGAGGAGCTGGAGAAGTGCCTCCTTTTGGTCACCATCTGGCAATTTCTCTGCCAGTTTCTGTCCCTGTTCCACAGTGCTGTTCTGAAATTGAACCATGTGGGTTAGGTAGTTCAGGGATCTGATGGTGCAGGTCACAGCTGGCGTAGCGCCACCCAGTGCGTCCCAGTTGCTTGGACTCTGGGTCCGGTGGCTGTGTGCTCAGATGTTGCGGTCTCTGGGACCGGTCATGAGAGGCTGTAATAACCAGGGAGTCGGCCAGAGGATGATTAGCCAAGTACTGGTCCTCCCTTGGGGCCTTGTACAGGCGGTCAGCCTTCTTCGGCATAGCCGGGAGCGAATGTGGATGTTTCCACGCTGCCTTGGTGACGTCCACGAAGGTGTCCACCAAGGGTGGTACTACCACAGGTTTAGGGTCCTTCTGCTGAAAATAGCGGGCAAGGCATAGCCTTTCAGGGTCGAGTTCCTCTGCATCCCATCCCATGTTCTCTTGGATGTGTCTCATGATCTCAGAGAATGAGGGGTCATCCGGAGGAGACCTAGGAAGTTCACGTGGTCCGAGAAGGGATGCTGATCGGTGAAGGGATCTGGAGCATACTGAGATGTCAGATCCGGAGTCCTCCGTGAGACAGCAATAGCGACGCCTTCTGAGTCTCTGGGGCTGGGTGACCCTGAAGAGGATCTATACGGAGGTCTTCTCTGTCGGTAGGTCTGCTCCTAGGAGGTCCTACTGGCTCCGGGGAAGGTACTTGACCTGCTGCCCCTTTGGCGAAGAAGGGGGGGTTGTGGTGCCGTAGCGGAGGAGGTGTGTGGTGACCATCCTTTTGATGGTGTCCCACCAGAAAGTGAATAGCTCCTTCACCTCTGCCAAGTTAAGGCCTGATGACGGGCGGCACCGTGGCCTGTCGTCGGGTCCCGCGCCGGTTCCACGGGTCTCCGGTTCT